>OW386540.1:0-1465000 GCA_936435175.1 Glyphotaelius pellucidus
ATTGATTGCACAAATACAATTTCTGGACTCTGTACATAAACATTCCCCACTAAATTGGTTTCTGTCTTGATTTTAAAAAGAAAAGATCTGGTCATGCCGAAAGTCAGAATAATAGAAGAGCGTGTATGAGACGATGTATGAATGTGAACGAGGCAAGGAGTGTGTGCTAAGACGAGTTGTTTAGCGGTCCGTCCTCTCTGCCTACCCTGCGAGAAACGGCGTGATGGTTAGTTAGTTAAGATCTGGTTTACATTCACTTCTTATGAAGGTTTATATTTCTTATACAAAATACGTAGCCGTCGTGACATCGGTTTATTAAAAAAAACCTTATTGTTTGTTGTCACTCCGGATTTATTTTACATAAAATATAAAGACCGGAATCAACAAAACTCTAAAGTCTTTATTTGTGATGATAAAAATTAGCTCGGATGGCTAATAAGCCATAAATATATTATTATATTGGCTAGTGCTAGTCAAGATCCTTACCTTTCGACCATAGAGGCCATCGCGTTTTTTTTAAATGGCCCACAGGAGGACCTGAGGTAAATATTTTCTATAAATTTTCTATAGGTCGGTCTGTCTTTGGAGATACTTTGAAGAGGATATTTTAAAGGAAAGAAAGGAGAAGAAGTTCTGGGAAGGATGAGGTATGAGGAGTGGGTAGGAATCTAGAGGTCAGTGGGTCCAGGAGTGCCAAATCCATCCCTTCCCACTGCGGTGCAATTACGGTATTTTTAGTATTATTAGTAATACTAGTGTATAATGTACTTATTTCTTCCTTCGCATTATTTACGTATGAAAGTGCGTCGATGGCACTCATCTTAATAGTTTGATTTTTATAAATTAATTTGTATAATGTAGTGGTGCTAACCCTGTATCTGAGTTGTCTATGACGCGACATTGTTTGGCGTGTGTAAATATATGTCTATTGCACTAGGGTGATAGTAGAGAATTTTAGTTAAATAGTAAAGATTTACCGGTTGACAGCTGCAACTATAATTACACAATTTTAATCTAGATTAAAGATTTTAATCTAATCAAAGTCTAGACTTTGCGTCACCTCAGTTCTTATTTGTCCAACAGATCAATTGCGGCCAAGATTTCTAAATGGAAGGTCCACGAATGTGCTATTAATTCTGATCACAGATTAATAACATATACAGTGGGTGTCAAGAAGACCGAAGTTCCGAGATCCTCCTGGAACTTCAGAACCACTCGGGCGAATTGGGATAACTTTGGGGATGCTCTGCGTGATACTTTAAGGGGTTTTCATGACGTAGCAGCAAGAGATCCGGACAATTTGGGGAATTTTTTCAATGCAGCCGTAGTATCAGCTGCTGAATCGGCTCTGGGAAGAACAAACCCAAAGACGATTATTAGGTCTCCGTGGTGGTCGACTGAGCTGACTTTGCTCAAGGGTGCCTTTAAGAGAGCTTACAGAGCTTTAGGTGTCTCTAGACGGGTTGGATGTACGGAGGAGGAGACATGCACCCTTAGGAGACAACTTAGTAGCTCTCGTAGAGCTTTCAGATCGGCTGTACTTTTGGCAAAACGAGCTGCTTGGCATAATTGGGTTAAAGAAGTTGGTAACTCTAACCCATGGGATATTCGTAGCGCCATTGAAAAAACGGGTAAAGGTTCTGATCGGTTTTTATCTAGTGTTATCGACAATGATAACGGGAATGTTGAGAGTATTAACGTGGCGACTACTCTCAATACACTTCTGGGAAAGCTAGTTCCCTTAGATTCAGTCATTGGGGAAAGCGACCACCACCAACAGATTAGAAATCAATCACGGATTCCTCCAATCCTCTCCCAGGAGGAAAGAATTTCTAAAGTAACTAGAGCTGAAGTAGAAATTATAATTAAGGGTTTGGGTCCTAGGAAGGCACCAGGGCATGACAAACTGAATAGTATAATCGTGAGGTATGTATGGATCCATGCCAAGGAAGAACTCTTTCAGGTTATGGAAACGTGTATGAGAAGGGGAGTTTTCCCTTCTGTATGGAAGAAAGGCGTGCTCAGGATCATACCTAAAGGGAACGACAAAGAAAGAACTGATGTTAAAGCTTATCGACCAATAACACTTCTTCCTGTATTGGGGAAAATATTGGAAAAACTTATTCAAAATCGTCTACGAGAAACATTGACACCATCATACGTACATCAATATGGATTCGTCCCAGGTAAGTCCACGGAGCACGCCATTATGACTGCGCTTGACTGGGTGAAGGTCTGCACAAAGAGGTACGTAATCGGTATCTTCTTAGATATAACTGGTGCCTTCGATAATGCATGGTGGGCGATGATTTTGACTAAATTAAAAAATCGTAATTGTCCAAGAAAAATGTTTCAAATATCTTGCGATTATTTTAAAGATAGAAAAATTATAATTTGCTTTGGTGATTGCATCATTGAAAGAGATGTGGACATGGGTTGTCCTCAGGGTTCGGTCCTTGGACCAGACTTCTGGAATATTTTATTCGATGACTCCTCCAGGTTACCCTTACCTGAAGGCACTATTGCGATTGATTACGCAGACGACAAATTGTATTTGGTCTCTGGGAACAGTAGAAAAGAAGTTGAAAATAAAGCTGAAGAAGGTTTGAATATGATTCTTAACTGGGGAAAGGAAAACAGACTGACTTTTGCTCCCCATAAGACCGTGGGTCTCCTTATGAAAGGCTCCCTCAGTAGAGGTAGAAACCCTTTCATAAAAATGGGAGATACCGCAATCCGTTTCGTTGAGAGTACTAAATATCTAGGCGTTACATTAGACAGATCGTCCTCGTTCTTGACTCACGTTAAAAGCGTTTCTAGTAAGGCCCAGGCTCTCTTCTTAAAACTGAGAAGAGTCTCAACTGCTGAATGGGGTTTACGTTTCCCTGCGCTCCGTCTATTATACACATGCATATATGTGGCACAAGTTTCATATGGTGCCTGTGTATGGGAACATCGACTGGGTAATTCACTCATTCATTCAGCGCTTAAGAGGAGCCAGCGAATCCCTTTACTGGCGCTTTCAGGAGCCTACAGAACAGTATCATCGGATGCTTTGCCAATTTTGGCCGGCATTTTGCCAATAGATTTAGAAATTAGGGAAGTTTTGACAAAGAAGTGTCTGAAAAGAGGAAGACCTGTAAACCACCTTGGTATTGAATTAATACCTGGTGGAGCAGTGCCTCTCCCTGAACTTCTAAAGATGATGAGAAAAAGAACGCTGAGTGAATGGCAGATGAGATGGGATAGATCGAATATGGGAAGATGGACCTTCTCCTTCTTTCCATCAGTTAAAATCAGAATGGAAGGGGCATATCTTTTAATGGACCACCACATCACCCAATTGCTTTCTGGGCATGGAGAGTTTAGAGGTAGACTTCACAGACTGACTCTATCATCCCATCCCAATTGCGCTTGTGGTGATACTGACCAAACAGCCGAGCACATTTTGTGGCACTGTGAGATTTTGACGGATGCTCGAGATGAAATGATTGATGGTTTGCAGGTTATTACGAGACCTGTTTGGAATACAGATCTCGTTTCGAATAAGGTAAACTTTGAGTGCCTGAGGAAATTCACGAAAGTCTGGGTTGAGAGATGGCCTGTTCTTAGAGTCGCTGACTAGCTGTAAAATTACTTAGGTACCAGGTGTATTTTGCTTTTGAATCCACGGACACTCTTTATGATTCCTTTACTGCTTGGATTTATTTGTTATGTAATATGTATTTTGTGTTTCTGTTATTTGTTATTTTATTATTAGTTATTTGTTATATTTTTCAATTGTATTTTACATATTTGCGTTATGTTTATTCTTTATTTATATATAAATATATAATAGTTAATTGTATACAATAGTTAATTCTTTTGCAATATTTTATTTATCTATTTTGTTCACTATATTTTCAAAAAAATTATATAGTTGTCTTGCGATTTGTTCTATTAATAATTACTTTAATACCTGTTATTTAGGTCATGTTCCTTGTTTTGTTATATTTGTCTTTAACTTTTTCATTGTTTTACTGGATGAACTGAACTCCAACTTTTATTTTTTATTATTTTATTTCCCTATCCCCGTATGGGGGTGTGATGGACCTCGTTCCTGCTTCATATTTACTTACATTATCTGTTTTGCAGGTCCCTCTCAAATCTTTGCGCCTCCCCCAATGACATGTGTAGGCTTGAGGCTTGATCAGGCGACCTTGACTGTCCTTTGTCCTGCCTCTGACTACTCAATGCTGAATTTTCTTTTAGTCTTCGGGTATTTTACCCCAAATATTCAGTTAACATTCTTTGAGGCTTCACTGAGTGGTTGGCTAAGGGACACGGAAGCTAATGTGGTTTATGGTCAGACCGAATGCCATTCACATTTTTTGTTGGTACTTGCCTATTGATTTGAGATTTATTGTATTTTTTATGTTCTCCATTTAATACAGGTGCTTGCAGGTTTTTTTTACACGATGCAATGCCGCTCACGGAGTCTCATGAATGAGTTTTTTTTTCTCATTTTGCCCTGTTTAATTCATATTTGCTTTACTAACATATTTTTGCATTTTGTTTCCTGTTAAGCACTTGCATACTGCTTACTAACAACGTATGCAGGGACACTGGAGGTCTAGATTCGTTCAAAAATAAATAAGTGTAGCTTCGTTTAACAAAAAAAATTAGTATCTTGCGAGAGCCTTGAAGGAGTAACCATATGTTACTTATACCAGGGCGGGTATGTGGTGGATAACCTCCAATGTCCAACAGACCATTTTAGTTTTTGTTCAAACTCCACTTTAAAATTAAAAATAAAGTATAAAAATGATAGATAATCACTTAACTAAGAATTATTTAAACTAATGAGACCTTTACCTTTACGGAAATAGCTTCATCTTAAACACTTTTAATAATGTTTCATTGAAATAATGAAAGAAAACCTTCTCTTCCTGTAAAATTTTCTAATGGTCTGTTGGACAAATACGAACTAAGGCGACGTTTGGTCAAGCACTCGCCACTAAAAATCATAAAAAGACTCCTTAGAATCTAGCCTTAGATCAATGTACACTGCTAATTCAATGGAGCAAAATAACACGTGACCACTGTGACACTTGTTGATGATGTGAAATAACACAATTTAATCAAATAAAATTTAATATTATATTGTTATACTATATTTTCTCCTGCTCAATTTGGCTCCTTCAATACCGTTCCCGGCAACGCATCGTAATTTTTCATTCCTTTACGAGTAAGCAGTAAACCATGTTGCGTATTCGCTTTGTCATTTTTTGGTAGACTGATTTCATTACTTGTTCTTAAATGCGGGTGTCTGTATATGTTCTGGTTGTATATATATATATTTACTTTTTGAAGTGAAACTTCTTAGGCCGCATTAGAGAGTAATAAGAAACGGAAGTGCGGTTTAAATTAATAAAATAAACTTTTTTTTTTCCTTTTTTCCTACTAAATTTCCTACTCGGTTCAAATAATATATAATGCAGTAAAACGTCGCTCCTGCTCGGGCCCGCCGTGGTTCAGCGGTGCAACGCGCCTTACGAATGTAGTGGCCGGGAATCCAAGCCAGGCAACGTGGGTTCGAAACTCGTAACATCGAAAAAAAATTTTTTTTTTTTTGCAAAATCAATATCCAATCTTCAAACCACAACAAACATGACGCGATAGATAACGACATCTAGCGAATCCGAAGCAGAAACCATAAATAATAATATAATGACAAAATTTATAGAAAAAGATGCACTGGAATTCGATCACCTGGGTTTGAATCTATAAAATCCAAAAAAAAACTTTTTATTTTTGCAAAATCAATTTCCAATCTTCAAACCACTCCAAAATGAACAGGCAAAGAAAACTAAAAAGCGGAATCTAGCGACTCCGGAGAAAAAAACACAAATACTACTAAAATATTAAAATTTCTATTTTTATTTTTGAAGTGAATACTTCTTTATCAGGGCCGTGATTTGGATTTCGGATGAAACGGAAATGAGAATTAGTGCACCTGCGACGCACCAACTGATCGGCCGCTTTGAAAATGATGTCACTTCTAAAGGCCCCCATTGGTTGGGATATAAGACGAAAATTCCGCGAAGTCTGCGCTCATTAGTCGCTTTGATTATGACCTCACTCTACAAGTATTGGTTGAGATGAGGTTTTCAAACGCGTTACCTTATTTTGTGGCACCATTTTAATTCAAAATTAGTAAAAATAAGACCAGTGGTTTCAAATTGTTGTTTCATTGCTAGCAATAAAACATCATTAATAATTAATAGAATTATTATAGATTCACACATTTTTTATCCTAAACATACAATTGGAAAATTATTTGATTGAATTGAACACTTAAAACTTTTGGAAATCCCTGACAAAGTATATTGTTAATTTATTTTATATTAGCTCCACACAGGAGGCCATAAAGAAAATAGTTTCCCTCAGGGCCTATGCCATGTTAGGGGATTCTGTGTGGAGGGTCTTTTTTAAGGAAGAGAAGGATAGGAAGTTCTGGGAAGAAAAAGGTATAAGGGGTGGGTAGGAATCTGGGACCTTCGGATTGCGAATCAAGAGCCTTACCGCTAGATCACGCCGGCCGTCAACTTTCACTTCTGCGCAGAGTCATGTATTTTTGGGCTCCAGAGCAGAGGTGGCTGCTATATTCAAAATTGGGGTGCATTTGCCATTTGTATATGGTCAGCATTTGAAGGATGTCCCCTATATAAAATATAGATTGTTTCAGAGAGCCTTGCACGTCATTTATAATTAGTCAACGAACTATTATTGTGGACAACATACTCAACTTCTGAAGAAGAAGGATTTAGACTTCCTGGTTTAAGCATTTTATTTACATTTTTTTGTGTAATAAAAAAATTACACAAAAATGAGTAGGCACTGTGATGCCACCGCGTGGCCGTATCATAGTGATAAGTGTACAGTTATCTCCGGTTTAGTACAAAGAAAGATTTTAAAGTTTTAAATAACAATGATTGATGTTTTGTGGTACCGAAAGATCAAAAGACGTTTTAATATTTTTTTTCGGTGCCAAAAGTATTGCTTCAACGTAATACTTATTCAAGTCACACGGTGATTGGCGAATAAATATAGTCAAAACTAACAAATCGAATCTAATACTCATTTTGGCATGGTTAGAGAACAATAAATAAATATAGTCAAAACTAACAAAGCGAATCTAATACTCATTTTGGCATGGTTAGAGAACGATAAATAAATATAGTCAAAACTAACAAAGCGAATCTAATACTCATTTTGGCATGGTTAGAGAACGGAAGAGAGAAGAACGTTCTCAATATTTTAAACGGTTTGGTGGAGGATAAACATGAATGTTTTCTAAAGTTTTAAATTAACGATCTTCCAAGCGGTAAATTTCCCATCAATGAGGGCGAAAAGGTGACTCTCGTAAGAGAAAATCTATAATTATTTTGACTTCGAAGACAGCAAGGACATGATGCTCACTTCGCTGCGGTAGCTTTAATGCGCCATCTTGGAAAGTTGTGTCGCAATTTTAGGGCAAAACTGCTAAACTTTTGACAGAACGCATTAATGTAATGGTCTCGAGTTTAGTAGACACCGGCCATTAATCACCAGCTTAGGAACTTTGGCAATATTAAAACTATAAATATGAAGTAAGAAGCTACGCAATAATTTTCAGAAATACTCGTACTTTGTGTTCGGTTCGCGGTTGACAAACAAAAGTAATTAAAAAGGTGATGAAACAAGTTCTGCAAAAACAGACGCCACTGGAAATCTTGGAATTGAACGTGATGGGAAGGTAATTATTTTAGTAAAACGAAGGTTTATTTTTTTTTTTGCGCATTATTTCACAGAAATTTCAAATTGCGCAGAATTAAACACAAAAAGGTATTCCAAAGCATCTAATGTCTAGAGGTTGGTAGTGGAATAAAGGGAATTCTTTCAGTATATGACTTTTATTGAGTTAGGGTAAAACACCCTATTTCTGACACGTTTAGCAACCACTTTTTTTCATGAATTTCAATATTTTTTAAGTGAAACTTCTTTAGCCCCGTTGTGACTTGAAATTCGAATGAAATGGAAATACGTCACTAAAATTTAATATTTTACGGGTACTTGGTTCTAATATAATACAGTAAATTCTCAATCTTGCGCAAGAATGCCGTAGTGATTACGAGATGAATTTAGCTTATTTTCGCATTTTCTTTAAAAAAAATTAAAAGCACCCAAACATTCTCTAAAATATTTACCTACTGTTTTTTTCATGTTTGCACTTCTTAGTTCACGAGTTAAATACTAGTTGTAATAAATGCCTACCATCTATTGCATTAAGAATACATTTTCCAAGAAGTCAAAAACGAGAAGGTTACGTTAATTAAAAAAAATTACTTTGTTTGAAAACCACTTTATTGTATATTTTTAATAAAATAGCCAACCGGTTTCGTTTCAAAGTGAACCTTCATCAGGGGAGTATAAAAACAAGTTAAATCATAACAGAGTTACAGAGTATTTATAGGTAAAATAGAAGAGGGAAAGAGAACATGAACTTTGGGGGGGGGCGAGGGGGATGTACTTAAAGAGAGAGGGGGATACAAGTAGGTGTGGGGAAAGGTGTTTAAAATGGGTTTAAAGTTGATGTTCTCTCTCCCTCTTCTATTTTACCTTTAAAACTCTGTAACTCGGTAACTTATTTAACATGTATTAACATATTAAATTAATTACCGAGTGACCCCTGATGAAGGTTTCGCTTGAACTAAAACTGGTTGGTTATTAAAAAAATGTTATATAGTGGTATTCAAACAAAATTACTTAATTGTAATTATTATAATAATGTATACCCACAAAGTGTTTTGTGAAAAAAAGATGAATTATTAATCAACTTGCGAATCTCAGTATTTAATGAGTGGTTCGCTCAAAGCTTTGACAGTTATTTAGTTACCAATATCTGATGGAGTTTCAGGGAGGTGTAGATATATTACGACGTCCGTTGGTTCCAATTATTTGCAATATTTGCATAGCAATTGCTTTCTGTGTACTGTGTGGAGCGTGGTAAGGGTGTTGTAGGTACGGTGTACGTGTACAGGGTATAGGGTACATGTCTGGTACATGACTAGTACGGTGCACAGCCGTAGCATATCTAATAGCCCCGCACCACCTGAGATATCTACTACCAACCGAGGGGTTAACACCAAAAGCGGATATAAGAAGAAAATATTACTATTTTATTTCGTTTCTC
Source organism: Glyphotaelius pellucidus (assembly GCA_936435175.1). Classification (NCBI taxonomy): domain Eukaryota; kingdom Metazoa; phylum Arthropoda; class Insecta; order Trichoptera; family Limnephilidae; genus Glyphotaelius; species Glyphotaelius pellucidus. Next base: position 9,215 of record OW386540.1, read on the forward strand.
CGTTATTCCAAATTTATACTAAGAATAATAAAAAATGTGATAGTTGTAACATTACTTAAAAACGGTTTACTGTTTTTTTTTTTTTTTATGAAAAAAAATTGCTAATTCAGATAGATACGTCAATAACCCACTTTACATACAATTTTAACATGACATGTTTGTGTGTACAGGATTTTAAGTAAGGGGCGTTTTTGATTTTAACCAGTGATTGATATTATTTGGAGTAAAAAATTTTAGTCTCCGGTGACATTTTTGAGTTTTAAAAACATTTTAAAAAATCAGCAAGTATTGGACAGTTAGGGGCTGGGTAAGGAGTTGGGCGCTTACTCGGCTGAGTGACCAGTGATTTCATGAAGGAAGAATTTTTTTAGTGGTTTTATTAGCCCTTGGCTGTTAACATTGTCATGTTTTGTAAAAAACTAGCTGATTCCCGACATGCGTTGAATGCCACATTCAAAGAATTTCTTTTTTCTCTCTGCATGTCCTTTCCCGTGCATCCCCGTTCCCCACTAGCGTTCCCCTTCCACCTTCTCCGCCTTCCCTCTCCCCTCTCCCGCTCTCCGGTCCCGCCAACCCCTCTCCCGCGTTCCATATATTCAATCCCAATATATTCAGTTAAACAGCTCGCGTGCCATCTATAACAATTTTTTTATTCAAATTCTCATTTTTGTATATTATAAGAACAATCAATCAAATTTGGTAACTAACAGGTATCTATTTAAAATATCTATAATTCTTGATTCGGTTCTAAGTATTAGGCGAGTACTTCAAATAATTTCATTTTGAAAGAGTTTCTAAAATTGAATTTTGAATTAACAAAAATTTGCAAAATGTCGTTCTCAAATTGTGACATTTTTGATGGTTTGCAAAATGTCGTTCTCAAAAAGTGACATTTTTGACAGTTTTGTAAGAGATTTTGTACTGGTTAAAAAAACTTTTTAGAAATATTGTCATGTGATTGTAAGAATCCAGAAACCTTCGCGAGGACGGAAAAAAGGTATTTCGAAAGTTTCAAACATTTCATATGCTTTAATAGCAATACATAGACATTTCATATGCTTTAATAGCAAAACATAGACATTTCATATGCTTTAATAGCAATACATAGACATTTCCTAACTCATTCCCCAAGCAAACGTATTTGATTTTTACATAAAGACTAATAAATTGTATTAACTTCGTTGTACGGATTTTCCCCTGCGTTATGAAGAGGCAAGAAGCCCGAAGTGGCATCCTATTGAGATAATCGGCGGTCTTCCAGCTGCGCTATCGGGGCAAATCTACTGAGATTGGCAAAGACCAATTAGTTCTGCACGGGACGGGTGTATCTCGGCACTATGAGCTGGCGACGGCAGCGGAACGAGGAATCCGGCCAATTATATGGAAGATAGGGACTCTTAGTATCGCCCTGGTGAAAGACCAACATTCAGAAGTGAAACGTTGTTTGAAATGATTTTAACAATAGTTTAGTGAATAGATCTTATTTTTTAGGTCCTCCCCACCTTTCTCATTACTTCCCTCTCCACTAACTTCAACAGATGCCATAGTCTCACTGGCTCCAAATGGTTGGGAGCAGTAAGGATTCTTGTGCGGGATAACTAAAATAGGACTTAATTACTTTTCTTCTTTTTAATTTCTGTATAACATAATTTTTTATCTATATATATTTTTTTTTTGTATTACCATCTCAATTTTTTCAAAAATAATCTGTAAAACGTTATAAGGATATTGCGCATATCTCTCTTCTCTCTATTTGTAAAATAATATTATTTTTTATATACTTTTTCCCTATTGATAATTAAAAATATATGTATATGTTTTTATCAGCTATACTTTATCAGTATGCTTTAACTCCCGAAGATGTGAGCAACGCTCACGAAACATGTTGAGTGTATATTAAATAAAAGTGATGTGTTCAAAGATATCTGTGTTTTAATAAAAATATTTTATCAGCTGTTCAAGTCAATTCGTGAGAAATAGTTTGGATGAAGGTAAATTCTCTAATTTTCTAATTCACTAATCTATATATTCTTGTCAATTGACATCTGTATCTGTATTTTCTCCTTAATAAAAAATAAAAATAAATATATTTATAAAGTATCTACAAGTGTTTTGGCATAAAATCAGTACATAAGCCAATTGTTAAGATGCTGAAAGGTCAAAGAAATTTGTAAAAACGCATCTCTTCATCCTGGAGAATGACTCCCAGTACTGTGTTTTTACTGGTGACCAGACAACTCAGAATGAAAGCAACTCAGAACCGCCTCAGGAAAGTCCTTAAGAGTGATGAAAAAAAAAGGTTAAATAGGTTACGTTAGGTTAGGGTTCCCATATATTGTAAATACTTCTCTATATTGGTTATTTTTTCATCACTTTACAAAAACAAAAACTTTTCTAAAATCCAAATAAAATAATCTTTCCAGTGTGTATATTATAAATTAAAAATTTTGTTTCTTCATTTTTGAAAATGTAAATTGTCGCCACCGCGACTGAACCGGCGTAGGTTTTGGAAATACGCGTCCGGGAGAAGAAAAATGTACGTTAAATTATTCAAAGGGGTATTTTCATAAATGAGGAATATTGAGAAAAACGTAATTAAGATTTAAATCTGTGGTTCTGAATATTAATATAAACGGTCTACTGCAATTTATATTTAGGATTTGGCTATGCAGTGGGTAACATTTACTAAGATTATCAGGACAATCATTTACTAAATTTTATGGAGTATCATCACATTATTAATCTTTTACATTGTTTTAACATTGTTCTACCGTCACCACCATATCTGTTGGGATTTTACCGACTTACAAGTAACAATTGTTTACTCAACCATCGTTACCATTATTTTACGTGCAGGCTCTCCGCTCTCTCGACTGACCTGTTCCTTTAATATAGTCTATGTAAGGGACACATGTCTCTCACATGTTTGAAATGTCCTGTTCTTGTCTCAAAGAATATAGATAATGAATGCCATAGAGAGTATCATGAGTTTATTGGCGTGCTTTTATTTATTTGTTCACTGAAGTACATCCACGTTAGCATCGACGCAACAAAAATGTATTATCATGTTTGTAGTGGAACGTAATTATAATATTATTATATGCAGTAGTTCCGAACCCGGTTGCATTGATAGTTCGTGCATCAATAAGGTGGTGACTCAATCTTGGTGCATCAATAAGGTGGTGACTAAATCTTCGTGCATCAATAAGGTGGTGACTAAATCTTCGTGCATCAATAAGGTGGTGACTCAATCTTCGTGCATCAATAAGGTGGTGACTAAATCTTCGTGCATCAATAAGGTGGTGACTAAATCTTCGTGCATCAATAAGGTGGTGACTAAATCTTCGTGCATCAATTATGAGATGTCAATTTCGGTAAAGAATTATTATTATTTAATCGAAAATACTAAAATTGCCTTCATTTTCAATTTGGGAGGCAGTTTTGGCCGAGGCGTCTGTCCACCCGCTGTGGGGCGGGCCGGATCAAAAGATACTGGTTGAGGAAAGCCTTTTGAATTTTCTAGCCGGACTCTCACGACCAACCGCCTTGCACCCCTGTGGGAGGGATGGATTCATACTTCCGTTACTTCTGAACATATCCCCAGATTCCTACCGATCCCTCATACCTTTTTAATTCCCAGAATTTCCTCTCTTCCTTTTCTTAAAAACGCTCTCCTCGAAGCAACGCCTAAGATGCCGTAGGCCCTCATGGAAATTATTAGGTTAATTAATTCTCAGGGTCTCCCTCCTGTGTGGAGCTTATAAAAAATTGCAATGACGTATTATTTTAATTAATTAATTTTTGATGCGACACAACGTTTCGGTTGTGTCCCATCAAAAATTTGATTCATCACAACAAGAACTGCACTCGTACCAGCTCGGTAAGTATCGAATCAGTTGAGTTATACTGTATTGGTTGCTTCTCATGCTGCTCACACTGCTCACTCGCCTGTCTCGACGCAGAAATTTACCATTGAGAATGGGATTGAAAAATCATTTATGTTATATTTTATCAACTTAAAAACAATATAAACTAAGTTGAAGAAGAAGACAACACTTATAATGCAAACGATGAAATATGAAAGAGAACAAGACACAGAAAAATAAAATCAGATAAGAGTGGCAACTGGGACTCGAATCTAGATCTAGTCTAATCGGGACGGGCGCTTTTACCAATCAGCCATTGCCACCTTCCATCAAACCGTCGTAATTGTCAATCTCTTATTTTCAAATCTTCGACTAATTTTATTTTCTCTTAAATTTTTTTTTCACGCCCCGGTTAGAAGAGAGGTTCTGGGTTCGAGTCCCAGTTGCGACCATTATCTTTTTCTATTTGTCTGTGTCTTGTTCTCTTTCATATTTCATCCTTTAGATTATAAGTGTTATCTTCTTCTTCAATGCTATATTAAATTGATGGAAATAACATTCAAAAATTATAAAAACGAGTTGTTCTTATAAAAAATTGAATAAACTAAGTTTTTTATTTCAAAACCACAATTCCCGTAGAAGCGCTTTATGAAATGACTGTTGTTCTGTTTAGGTACTCAAAACTTTCCTGCATCCCATTTCCCCCACCCTCCATAACCTAATATTTGGGGTTTAATGGAAATACAATATGTAATAATGTTTGTGGGTACACATAAAATTCAGATACCCTCAAAAGACACCACATCTGAGGTTTTCAAACTTTAAAACACAACGATTTTTGGTAATTGAAAAGCGTATTTAATGTTCACGATGAATAATTATATATTCATCTTCTTTTGAGAACGAATTTAATAAAAAATTTAATTTGAGGCTTCTCGTTTGAATTATAAGTATTATCCTGGATATTTCTTTTGAAAGAGGAAAACGAATTAATATGTACCTTCATTGAAAATGGAGAATAATATGTCGTCGAATAACAACTGGAGCGTTTTTGACCACATATTGGCCAATTTGCAAACACCCACAAGCGTCTGTTTTTATGGAAGTTCCGGCGTATTACAATCTTCGAACTTAGTAGTTTCACTGTTAAACAAGAGGAGGCTCGCATCTCTTCTTAATTTTTTGTTATTGAAATTCTGCTAACCTGATTTTGAATTAAATTTTTAATTAATTTAAATTACATTCTGAATTTTTAAAGAAATATTTTTTCATACAAATCTTTGCTCATCAGTGTTTACCTATTAAAAAATGCACGTTTGAAATTAAACTTATATCTGCAATTATCAATGCCATAAAACATTCAGAAGTCATTATATTTAATATTCTTCAAACAGGTACCACGTGCGGCAATTTAAAAATATAAAATAAGCGGAATTCACGCGTTTATAAGTTTAACGATTTACAAAATAAAAATGGATCCTAAAAATATGGGTTTGATGGTCAGAAATAATGGCTCTCTAACACTCTAAGCAGTCTCAGTATTAAAATTTAGAGGTATGATTTTTTGAATGAGAGCGGGAAATTTCCAAACCAAAAGCTTAAAAATTTCCTAACACTCGAGGCTGAAATTGATCATGCGGACACCCCAGTGGTTAAGATTGGTCATCGAAATAACAGATTTAAATTCTACTTCATTACCATCTGCGATATGACTAGTGTAAATTATCAACAAGTTTAACTGAAAACTCATTCACTTGCAAACTCTGGTAAATTTAAAAATTCTAATAAAAGAACGCTTCAACCATCTTGATATTATGATTCTTCACTTGAGAACTTCCTCAGATCCACTCACTTGACCCCGATGTGGGAACTACATAGTGGTGCCAAGATCGGAATAAAGATCGTCACTTGATTTTCGCCTAATATCAATGAATGTAATGTTGTCAATTGAATATTTTAACAAGGTCTAACAAGTTTATATCATGTCACTACCACGTGCAACTAGCTGTCAGTTGGAGGTTTAACAAGTTTATATAATGTCACTACCACGTGCAACTTGCTGTCAGTTGGAGGTTTAACAAGCTTATATAATGTCACTACCACGTGCAACTTGCTGTCAGTTGGAGGTTAAACAAGTTTATATCATGTCCCTACCACGTGCAACTTGCTGTCAATTGGAGGTTTAACAAGTTTATATAATGTCACTACCACGTGCAACTTGCTGTCAGTTGGAGGTTTAACAAGTTTATATAATGTCACTACCACGTGCAACTTGCTGTCAGTTGGAGGTTAAACAAGTTTATATCATGTCCCTACCACGTGCAACTTGCTGTCAATTGGAGGTTTCACAAGTTTATATAATGTCACTACCACGTGCAAATTGCTGTCAGTTGGAGGTTAAACAAGTTTATATCATGTCCCTACCACGTGCAACTTGCTGTCAGTTGGAGGTTTAACAAGTTTATATTCTCTACTCTAAGTACTCTCTCTCTCACTCTAAGTAATAATTATAGACCAATTTCTCTAACCTCAAATATTGCAAAAATATTTGAAAAAATTGTCAAAAAACAAATGTTCAAATTTTTAAAAGAAATTAATATATTAAATGCACATCAATATGGTTTTAGAGAAAATTTGAGTACTCAAGATGCTATCGTTGACTTAACATCTGAAATTTATAAATCTTTAGATACTAAAAATAAATGCGTTGGAATATTTGTCGACTTAAGAAAAGCTTTTGACAGTATATCACATTCTAATCTTATCTCTAAACTAACGAAAATTGGTATTATTATTATTATTAGTGCCTTAACGTGGATCGAAAATTATCTACTTCATAGAGAGCAATTTGTCAAGTTAAATGGCTTTCTGAGTGATTCCCAGATCAGTAAATTTGGAATCCCGCAGGGAACGGTACTGGGTCCAATACTTTTTATCATTTATGTGAATGATATTTTTAAACTCACCATAAAGTCCAAACTAATATCATATGCTGATGACACAGCAATTTTAACTGAGGGATTAACCTGGACTGAAACTCAAAAAACGGCGGAATTAGATATAAATATAATAAAAAAATGGTTTGATCAAAATTTACTATCCCTAAATACTGATAAAACCTTTGTTATACCATTCACTTTGAATAAAAATGCCATCCCTGAGAATGTAAACATATGTATCCACTCATATGATTACATGATTGTAATTCAAATTCATATCCATGTAAACCTGATTGTTCTACACTTACTGTTAAAACCAACGTTAAATACCTGGGTGTAATTATAGATAGCAACATAAAGTGGAAAATACAAATCAGTTCAACAGTTGAGAGAATAAGAAAATTAATGTTCATTTTCATTAAAATTCGAAACATTTTAAATATTACGATGTTAAGAACCATTTATTTTTCCTTAATTCAATCAGTGTTACAATATGGAATTGTTGGTTGGGGTGGTGCCTTCAAAACTTCTCTTTTACCTTTGGAAATCATTCAAAAAACAATAATAAAAATAATTTAAAAAAAGTCATATGATTACCCTTCCATTAAACTATTTCAAGATTTTAAAGTACCTTCACTTCACATTATTTATAAAAAAATTACAGTTTTACAAATACACAAAGATTGCTTCAATAATGAGAACCTTACTCATTTTTCAAACAGCATTAGAACAAATATACTTGGCTCTGTGACTGTCCCGCGTTGTAACACTACCACAGCCCAACAATTCTATAAATATATTGGAGTGAAATGGTTTAACCAGTTACCAGTTAATCTAAGATTGGAAACTAATAATAAAAAATTCAAAAAATCAATAAAAACACATTATTATGACTACATCTTATAATACTATACTTCTCATCAAATTGTAGTAACGGATATCCTTTTTCTCTTTTTATTTTTCTCCTTTCTTTTGTTTTACACATAAAAAAAAATACAATTTTTTTTTTCTTTGTTAAATTGTACTTTACATTCGTTTTCTCCGCCTTTTTCACACGAGCTCTGCTCTAAAAAAAGGTGTAATACTTATTAATTAATGTATTTTTAAAAGAAAAACTTTATTTAATTTATAAAAAACCATGTAAACTCTGTACCATTATATTCAATAAAAAAAAAATATATATATATATATATAATGTCACTACCACGTGCAATTTGCTGTCAGTTGGAGGTTAAACAAGTTTATATCATGTCCCTACCACGTGCAACTTGCTGTCAATTAGAGGTTTAACAAGTTTATATAATGTCACTACCACGTGCAACTTGCTGTCAGTTGGAGGTTTAACAAGTTTATATAATGTCACTACCACGTGCAACTTGCTGTCAGTTGGAGGTTAAACAAGTTTATATCATGTCCCTACCACGTGCAACTGCTGTCAAGCAGAACTGATGCATGTACAATTTTTTTTAAAGTTACCATTTTCCCTGGAACTTATTTTTCCAGAACAAGCACAATATGAAATTTATATTACTGCCTCAGTGGTAAAAAAGCTACTTTTTATCTAAAATACAATTTCTAATCCCATCCGTAACATGAATTAATGTTGGGTTAAAATAGTAACAGCAATGCACAATTTGAGAATCAAAGACCTACGCTGTTACATAGCAATTTAAACAATGTTATTTCATAGACAATAAGATTCACTGAGTCAAAAGTTAAGAGTAAAAACAAGAAAATCGATTATTGCCCACACTTGAGAATCTTCTCAAGTATCTGACCCATAATACTATGACTATCGAATATCTCCTTTATGAGATTCTTTTCATACACCTAGCACTAACCGTGTGTGTTACGGACCGTCTGCTCCGACTGTTTGCTGAAGTTGAACCGTCCTCGAGACTGAAAACAAAGGACTTGCTTTCCAATATTGAAAGTTTATTCCGCTGAAGCAGCTCCCGCTCCCCTCACTTCACCTCGGCCACCGCCTCATTTTCGCTGACCCCCTGAAATCCTGAATCATGGAATTTAGTTTGGTCGGGCAATCCCTATGTTCTACACTTCCAACTTCCAACCTCCCGCTCCTACAAGCATTCCACATATGTCTGATTGTGGAAACATAATATAAACTGTGAAGAGTGTTTGTGGAAATCAATTGTAAAAGCGGTTTAAAAAATGAGGCATTCAACTTTTTAACACTTGTATTATAATTTGGAGGGTATGGGTACCGCCGCGCGGCAAGCCATTTATCGGAAAACAATACCCCTGCCATAGTTCACCCCAAGTGGTTCGCTACGTTTGGTAACTAAACAGGGGTGCCCGTGTTCATGGGGTAGGGTCTAGATCTTGGCGGCGAACGCGTTGGCCCACCTACTGCATGGCGGGCCGGATCGGGAGAGACCGGTTTGAGGGAGACCTACCCTAGACCTCTCCACCCATCGCCTTGCATCGCAGTGGGAGGGATGGATTAAAGCAGGGTTTCCCAACCTTTATTTAGCCGAGCCTCCCCGAACCAAAAAAAAATATTTTCATGCTCCCTTAATTGAGTTTCAACAAAAATAAGATACTCGCGGCTCGCTTATATTCAATTGTATTTTTTTATTTTTTTATTTAGAATACATACATGTAACAGATTTAAAGGTAAACAATATGGTTCTTAAAACTAATTACAATATATTAATTTCTTGTTAACAAGCTACCCAACTCAATAGAGAAAGAGTTTCTCGTGTTTGAATTTTGGAGTAGTGAAATTGTAAAAAAATAGGTACAGAAATTATGTTATCTTAAGTAATTAAATTACAAAGAAAAAATAAATAAACGTTTATACATGATAACCGGTCTATACAATGAACAAGAATAGAATAAAAGTTAAAAATAGACATACAATATAGATAAAAAAGGTATAGATATGTAGCAGAAATAAAAGTATTATTATTGCATTTGATTATTAGGTAGGTGGTAAGTACATAGAGTTGGTTTAAAAACATTGATATTTGAAATGGGAGAGCTGAAAATATTGTAAAGTAATATCATAATTAGTTGTTACAATTTGGGTGCATACAAATAAATACAAGTTGAGTTCGAAAGCTGATGAAATATTTTGAGGATATGTTCTTAATTTTTTTTTTTTTTTTTACTTTATAATGATATTAAAAATTAATTGCGTAGTAGAAGGACATATTATAATTTGCACTTTATCAATTTCTACTAGTGGGTACATATAATCATAAGATAAGTAAACATTTTTTCAATGAGATTAAAACTTATAATTAGTGTTGGGTTGGTCTAATAGTTGTTTGATTTGGGATTTAAAAACTTCATAATTTTTTTTAGATTTGATTTTATACGGGAGGGCATTAAAAATTTTTATACCTTGATAAGCATAATGGTGTTGAGAAGCACTTGTTTTATATTTTGGGATTTCTAAATTGTCACATGATCGTGGTCGGTTACTTAAGTTTGTGATTGTTGTTGTTGTATTGAAATGATCTTTGTGAATTTGTAACAATGAGTTCTTTTTGAAGATTTTATTTAGGCTGAGAACCTTAAAAGAGTTAAAAAGTTGAGTTGTTGGTTAATCTGCTAATTGTATTATATTCTGCTTTTTTAAACTGTTTATATAAAAAGCTTGTATTATAAAATAATACCAATTGTACCAAAGAAATTGTTAATTAAAAAGAATTGGTTGTCTGTAAAGTCGGTTCACGGACGATAATTTTACTGATAACGTCATAAGAAAACATCGATGAAAAATTGCATTGATGCGTCATAGGCTGAGACCTGACAACCGGATCGAATCGGACGGAAAAGGGCGTGGCTCCGGTTTTATTACCTTTCCGACTTCTTCTTTCGAATCGACAGGCGGCAAATGAGTATTTTTTACCTAAATACTCATCACCGCAGGAGAAACGTTTCAATACCCATACAATAATATTATTATTAATTTTTTTTTTAAAGATTAATTTGTAAACAAGGGGCCATCCATAAATTACGTCACACTTTAAGGGGGGGGGGAGTAGAGAAGTGTGACAAGGGGTATGGGGGCACTAATTTGGAAGGCGGATATGGGTACCGCCGCCCCGGGAACCATTTATTGGATAACCAACATCCCTGCCGAGGGTCATCCCAAGTGGTTCGCTACGTTTGGTGACTTAGCAGAGGTGCCCGGGTCCATGAGGTGAGGTTTGACTAAATCTTGGCGGTCAATGCGTTTGCCCACTTATTGCATGGTGGGCCGGATCGAGAGAGATTGGTTGAGGGTGGTTTAACATTTTTTTACGCGAATTACCTCACAAGAGCCTCAGTTGCTCCCATCTGGAGCCAGTAGACTATGGCATCCCCAATTGAGGTATGTTGTGAGGCTGAAGGTAGTGGTGAGGGGAAGGAGATGGAGAAGAAGAAGGTGGGGAAGTCCCCGTTATTCAGATCTGGTCTCCAAACACGGCTAAAGCCATTTCAATCAACGTTTTAGTTCTGAATGGTGGTCTTACTCCAGGGCGATACTGAGAGTATCTTCCACTCTGGAACATGCCGCAAATATACTATATATTATGTTTAAATGAATAAATTGTGAAATAATACAAATCAATCGAATAAAATTTTATTTTCTCACGCCGGGATTCGATCCTGCGACCTTCGGATTGCGAGTCAAGAGCCTCACCCCTAGACCACCGCCTCACTCTGGGCACCCTCACTCTGGGTCCCCAGCCTCACCCCTAACCTAGACCTCTCAAGCCACTCTCTCTCGACTCATCGCCTTGCTCAGCAGTTGGAGGGATGGATTCATATGTCCGTCACTCCTGGATCCCAGATTCCTACCCACCCCTCATACACTTTTCCTTTCCTATCCTTAAAAACACCCTCCATACAGCATCCCCAAAGATGACACGGCCCTGAGAGAGGTTATTTTCCTCAGGGCCTCCTGAGGAAAATAATAATAATAATGGAGCTCCCAATATATATATTTTTTTATATGAAATACCGCACAAGAGTCCCAACTGCTCCCGTCTGGAGCCAGTGAGACTATGGCATCCCCAATTGGGGTATGTTGTGAGGCCGAAGGTAGTGGGGAGGGGAAGGAGATAGGGAAGAGGAAGGTGGGGAAGTACCTGGCTATTCAGATCTGGTCACTAAACACGGTTAAAGCCATTTCAAGCAACGTTTCAATTCTGAATGATGGTCTTACAGGGCGATACTGATAGTATCTTCCACTCTGGAACGTGCCGCAAATATACTATATATTATTTTAAATGAATAAATTGTGAAATAACACAAATTAATCAAATAAAATTTATTTGCGCACGCCGGGTTCGAACCCGCGACCTTCGGATTGTGAGTCGAGAGTCTTGCCTCGGGACCACGGAGGCCGTCAATATGGTAAGCCCTGAGGGAAAATAAATACCCTCAGGGCCTATCATTTTTGGTTTGGCTATGTGGAGGGTCTTTTTAAGGAAACGAAGGAGACGGAGTTCTTGGAAGGAAAATGGTATAAGGGATGGGTAGGAATCTTGGGTTCAGTGTGTTCAGGTCATCCGCCGCCAAGACCTAGAAAAACCTCACCCCATGAATCCGGACACCCCTGCTAAGTTACCAAACGTAACGAACCGTTTTGGGAGACCTACGACAAGGGGGTTGATTTTCCATTGAGTGGTTCCCGGGTGGCGGTACCTATTCCCGCCTCCAAAATCGAATTTGTATTGAATTTACAAATTAAAATCTAAACAGGCCATCCGCCGCCAAGACTTAGACAAACCTCACCCCATGAACTCAGACACCCCTACTAAATTATCAAACGTAACGAACCGTTTAGGGAGACCTTGGCTTGGGAGACAGGGGAGTTGGTTATCGATTGAATGATTCCCGAGTAGCGGTACCCATTCCCGCCTTCCAAATTAAATTATTATTGAATATGCAAATTTAAATCTATACAGGTCATCCGCCGCCAAGACTTAGACAAACCTCACCCCATGAAACCGGACATCTCTGCTAAATTACCAAACGTAACGAACTGTTTTGGGAGATCTAGATAGAGGTGTTGGTTATCCATTGAATGGTTCATGGGTGGCGGTACCCATTCCCGCCTTCCAAATTGAATTATTATTGAATATAAAAATTAAAATCAATACAGGTCATCCGCCGCCAAGACCTAGACAAAACAAACCCCATGAATCCGGACACACCTGCTTAGTTACCAAACGTAACGAACCGTTTAGAGAGACCTGCGACAGGGGTATTGGTTATCCATTGAATGGTTCTCGAGTGGCGGTACCCATTCCCGGCTTCCAAATTGAATTTTTATTGAATAAACAAATTAATATCTATGTAAGTAGTGCTATAAATTTAACTTGACAACAATAATACAATTGAACTTGAGTACAATTTGAGTACAATTTGAGTACAATTTGAGTACAATTCTCCTGTCTGGAATCCTCATTATAATATGCACGTACAAGCTGTTGAAAGAATACAAAACAAATTCTTACGTTTTCTAAATTTTAAAATGGGTATTTCAGCAAATATGTTAAACTACAACACACTTTTAAACGATATGAATATGCTTAAATTGTCAGACAGAAGAATTTTCACTGACTTGGTATTTTTATATAAAATTCTAAATTACTAACTATCATATGTATTCCTCTTTGCCCAGAATACTAATGGAGGGAAACAATTATACCAAGTCAGTGGACATCTTCAATTTATCTTTGAATAAATTTAAAATATTTTTATTGAGGCAGTTCAGTTATGTACAATAAAATGTTTTTTCTATGCTATATATGTAAAAGCCCCGAAAAAGGGCGTTTATTTATAAATAAATAAATAAGTATCAATCTGTATAACGAAAGATTAAGAGAGTACCGTGCTACTACTTATACTAGGACGTCTAAAAATAAATGAATTTGCGCTGTAGATTATATTTTGTGCCGATTGTAGCGCTTCGCTAGACAGGTTATGGTTATGAGCGACTGAAACCAAAATAGGCCGACCGTGCCTTTTATCGCTTGTTCCGCCCTCTCGCTCGCACGTTAGGCTCAGGCGGAACGTGACAATGAGTCATGCTTTTTCAAACATGCAGCCGGTGCAGCACCGATTTATATGACGTTATCACGTCAAAAAAAAAATATATATATGTATATATCCTGCTACACTTGTTACGTCCGACCATCAAATATCCATAGCATTGCTGCGTCCACCGTCTTACGGCGTCCGATATACGGACGCAACAATGTTTTGACTTCAAAATCGGCCAGAACGATGCTTACCCCATGTAGAATCAAATGGCAAAAATGGCCTGCGCCCAGTAGGTACATTTTGTAAACAAAAGATTGATTTTGACTTCCAACTATCAAAATACAGTTTTTTGTCAGGTGGGGTGTTTACTCCACTCTCGTTACTCTAGTACTTAACACTTTGTTTTATTGTTTCTTAACGTTTATTGTACGACATAAAATGATTTTAAACAGTTTTCAAACTTTATGGGGCATACAAGCGGGGTACACCGAAAAAAATATAGACTACCAGACTACACACATCAGACAGCAAAAAAATCTTAATTATTATTATTACCGGAAAACGGAAAAACCGATGCTTATAAAGGAAAATCAATGGAGGAAATCTAGAAGAAGAATAAAAATATAGAAGAAGAATAAGAAGGAGAAACAGTAGAAAAAAGAGACGTTATGGAATATAAAGACATGCATACAGCAGTTGAAAACGCTACAATAACTCAATTTGCTAAACCTGAATACAAGAAACCCAAAATTAAATTACAAAAGAAATCTAACCTTAGCACTTTTTAATATTTCAATTTTTGAGACTGAAAATTAATGACGGAATTTGATTATATACTAAGATTAGTACATTATAAAAAAATAAAAAAAACATGTATAAAACTTATTTCCACTTTAATTTATTGACCGTAACCGATTTTAGCTCGTTAAAGCCAGTCTGAAGATGGCTTTAACGAGCTGAAACCGGTTACGGTCAATAAACTAAAGTGGAAATAAGTTTTTTATTTGTTTTCTTTTTTAAATATACTAACTTTAGCATTATCATTCAAAAATTAAAATCGAAAAGAAATCTGAGAGTCTGGACTACGAACTATGGAGCAGAAAAATGCTATTCTAAAATATATATTTTTTAAATATAAAATCTATGAAAGCACCAAACATGAATGCGACACATTTATACAGCAACTTCCAAAATTGTTAGAAAATAAAGATTGGCTTAAAACAAAACTTTTCATCCAAAATACTTGCAGTGAAAATTAATACATTGCATTGGTTTTTTTTTTAAATAAACAATAACAAACTTAATCAACCTTTATAGAAAATTAAGATCACAAAATGAATCACTTATATTTAAGTAGTGTGGAGATAGGGGTTACCATGTTTATTAAAAATTAACTGTAGTCTCTGGGCATTATGCGTAGCCCTAAAGAATATACTTTCCTCCGGGATCTAAGGGGGTGCTGTAGTGAGGTTTTTTTAAGGAAAGGAAGCAGAGAAAGTTCTGGGAAGGAAATAGGTATGATGGGTGGTTAGAAATCTGAAGGTCAGTGTGTCCAGGAGTGACGGACGTATGAATCCATCCCTCCAACTGCGGTGTAAGGCGATGAATGGGTCAAGGGATTCTGTCTGGAGAGGTCAAAAGGCCTCCCTCCCTACCTCAGTCTCTCTCGGTCCGGCCCGTCACGCAACAGGAAACGGATACCCCTGCTTAGTCATCAAACGTAGCGAACCACTAGGGGTGACCTATGGCAGAGGTGTTGATTATCCAATAAATGGATCCAGAGGCGGCGGTACTCATACCCGCCTCCTAAAATGGGAGGCGGGTGTGGGTACCGCCACCCACCACATACGCTCTTCTTTATGTAAATTGGAATATTATGATTTTTTATAAGATTTATTACTTTTCCTTTTATAATAACTTTTGAAGGTTATTCCTTTTTATTCTTATTATTATTATTATTCTATAATAATTACTTACACCGGGAAGCCATACATATCGGATGGGAAAAAAAATTATTCAGCATAGGCGTGAATTGATATCTCTACCTAACAGAAGATTGAGTAAATTAGCAATATTTGAAAGACGTAAAATTATAAAAGAGCGGAACGTTGAGAAACCTGCATAAATAAATGATTGTAACATACAATGAGTATGCGCTCGGACGCCATAATAATTAATTCAGTACGGACGAGCAAACTTCCTTAGAACAGTTAGCAATATACAGAAGACGTAAAAATGAAATTAGAGTGAAAGGGCGAGAAATTTATATTAAAAGGAACGTACAATATACAAAAAATATACACCCGGACGTGAGTATGAACGTGACGCAAGAAGGGTATGAAAGTATAATAATTATCACTAAGTATTCACAGTATACACGCATCTTAATCGCTCCGAACAAACATTTAAAAATATATGGTTTATAACCCATGAAACACAAAGTAAAAAGTTTTAGTAGTATTTACAGTGAAGGATTTCAATTTTCAACTAACTTATATACTAAGAAATATTAAAATAAACATTTGTGAACGAATAATAAAATGAAGTGACACCTGAACAATTGAAGTGATCATTCTCCATCAGTAATCAGTGAATACAACAATAAACAATTATTTTTATTTCTTTGGTGCTCGGTTCCTATTATAGTCCGGTATTTTCACGGATCACTTCACAGTCTTCGTGGGTCAGTGGTATAAACAACTGACCAAGTTTGCGCAGACATTTCTGGCGACCTCGGTTCGAATCCTACTGAAGCTGACAGAAAAATTTTTATTTTTAAAAATAAAATTCGTACATTTTATTTATAAATTAAATATATCCGATCATCGAACCATTTTACAAAATGAATAAGCAGAAGAGACAAACTCAAAAAAAGGCGCCATCTAGCGACTCAGAAGAAGAAGACACAATGACTAATAAAATGATCAAATGCATTGAAAAAAAATTTAATGAATTAACCAATCAACTTATGAAATCTTTTAATGAACAAATAAAAGAACTTAAGAAGTCCGTCGAATTTTGCTGTGAGAAATTAGACGAATATGAAGAAAAAAACAAAAATAAAGAAATACTGATTAAACAACTTCAAGCAGAAAATAAAGAAATAAAATTACACATTAATAAAATGGAACAAAATGAAAAACTAAACAATATTGAAATACAGGGTGTTCCTTTTAAGGAAAATGAAAATATCACAAATGTATTTAATAATATAATAGACATACTCAAATGTGATAAAGAATCGATTAACGAGTCAAATATTTTCAGAAGCAAAAATAAAAACCCGATGAACAAAAATACTGCCATTGTAGTATCTCTACAAAACAAAGAAAGTAAAGAAGTAATTATAGCACATAAAAAAAAAATGGTATTTTATACGCAAAAAACATAAATTTTGAAGAAAACAACACAATATATATTAACGAACAACTGACCCAATTTAATAAACACCTACTTTACCTAGCTAAATCGTCAAGACTGGGTTACAAATTTATATGGGCAAAAAATGGAAAAATATGGATGAGAAAAAACGAAACATCTCCAATCTTACTCATAAGAACGCCTGAAGACATCCCCTCTGAATAAAGGATAATAAAACCAAATAGCAAACTACTATCACCTTTCAAAATGTCTGAAGAAAACTATATACACGAAAATTACAAATGTAAAAACCCATGTGAACTAAATAACCTATTTAAAAATGTTAATTTCTCGATCTTAAACATGAATATTAGGAGTATAAGGAAAAACTTCGATGAGCTCTGTGTACTTATTAATAACCTAGATTTTTCTCCAAGCATAATTATTTTAACTGAAACTCAAATGAAACAAGTGATTCCATATGACTTACCAGAATATACAACAATTTCATCTGCCTGTAAGCATACTGGTCATGATGGAGTTACTGTCTTCTGTCATAATACTCTGAAAAATGTTGCCGCTGAAATTATTGAATTTAAAACAGCCAATGCAATAAAAGTAAATTTTTGTCAAAACAACTATAAATATCATATTCTAGCCATATATAGATCCCCTTCATTAAATGATTTTTTATTTGTAAAAGAACTAAAATCTTTTGTTAGTAAACTTGATAGAAACAATTTCACTTTTTCCATTGTGACAGGAGACATTAATATAAATATTAATGATAATAATACAAATGTGAATTGTCAAAATGAGTATCTTGATTGTTTATCTAGCTCTGGACACATGTCATATATTAACTCACCAACAAGAGTAACCTTAAGTCACTTGGCATGTTTAGACCACATATTTGTCAAGTCGCACAAGGCGGTTAATATCATCTCTTCAATTCTTGAAACAAATATCACAGATCATTACCCGACCTTTTATGGACATCATTTCAAAAATACTCCTCTAAA
The DNA here is from genome assembly GCA_936435175.1 of Glyphotaelius pellucidus. Classification (NCBI taxonomy): domain Eukaryota; kingdom Metazoa; phylum Arthropoda; class Insecta; order Trichoptera; family Limnephilidae; genus Glyphotaelius; species Glyphotaelius pellucidus. Next base: position 27,410 of record OW386540.1, read on the forward strand.
CCGAAATTCTGAAAATCTAGAAAAAGTAGACATTGATTATGAAACTCTAAACTCTTTACTTCGGTCAGAAAACTGGGAAAATGTGATATCAATAGAAAATCCACATCTCGCACTAGAGAATTTCTATAAAACTCTGAGAGATCATACTCTAAAAAGTGAAAGTAAAATAGTGGTCACTAAAAATAAATATAAAAAAATTAAACCTTGGATAACAGTTGGATTAATTATATCAATTAAACAAAGAGATAAATTATATAGAGAAATGTTTAAATATCAAATAGATTGCCAAAAGAATAATCTCAGAACAATGCCTTATCTGCAAACAAAATATCTAATGTACAGAAACTTACTCAATAGGCTTATTCGAAATTGTAAAAAGAAATACTATTGCGAACAAATTGAAAACGCAAAAAATGATAGTAAGAAAACATGGAATATTATAAATGAAATTGCAAACAAAAATCGTATGTATTCACCTGTTATAAATGAGGTTAAAATAAATAACAAATCAATAACTGACAAATCTACCATTGCCGAAAAATTTAATTACTTTTTTACAAATATAGTAGATGAGGTACTTGAATCATCCAAGATAAATGATAATAATACTTACCTAGAGACATCCTCACATATAACTGTAGCTAACGAATCAATAAACCCTATAGAAAGTTTTTCACCTATCACAATAAATGAAATTGATAAATGTATTGATAGCCTCAAATCATCTAATTCTAAGGGAATTGATGGACTATCTTGTAACACTTTGAAAAAAATAAAACAACATATTTTAACTCCTTTGCAACATATTTTTAATATGTGCCTTAAAGAGGGTCATTTTCCAAAACAGTTTAAAACCTCCACCATCATACCAATTTATAAATCTGGTGAATCACATAAATTAGACAATTATAGACCAATCTCTCTTGTTTCAAATCTATTAAAAATATTAGAAAAATGCATCAAAAATAGAATCATGGAACACTTAGAAAAATATAATATTCTATCCCACAACCAATACGGTTTTCGTAAAGATCTGAGTACTGAAGATGCAATATATGATTTAACAAAAAATATATACACTTCTATCGATAAAAATAAGAAATGTCTAGCAATATTCTTGGACTTAAGAAAAGCTTTCTACACTGTAAATCATAACTTACTCGTTAAAAAAATAAATCAATTAGGTTTCAAAAAAGACACACTTAAACTACTCACAAACTATCTTAAAGACAGAACACAAAAAACAAAAATTGGGAATATGTATAGTTCAGAAGCTCAGATAAAAAATGGAGTTCCGCAAGGAACTGTACTTGGCCCGATTCTATTTTTGATGTATATAAATGATTTGTGTAATTTTGTAATCCCAGGAAAAATTATTTCTTACGCCGATGACACGGCAATAATAGTTAACGGAAATTCTTGGAACGAAACTTTTTCTAAGGCAAAAGAATGTATTGCACTTGTTTCAACGTGGCTAAAATGTAACAAACTCATTTTAAACTACAGCAAAACATTTTATAAAAGCAATAAAAATAAACCTCATGATGACCTTAAAATTAGAATCCACAATACAAGTTGCAATCAAGATACATGTACACTGTGCAATGAACTTGTTAAAGTAGAAAGTATCAAATATTTAGGAGTATCTATTGATACACATCTAACTTGGAAAACACAAATTGTTAAAATCATCTCGAAATTAAGATACCTTACATATACATTTTATAGACTTAAGGAAGTACTTAATCTTGACAAATTGAGAATGATATATTTTTCACTGGTGCAATCTTCAATAATGTACGGCATTATAGGATGGGGTGGTGCGCTTGATGCTTTTATTAAGCCTTTACAAAACACTCAAAAGCGCATTATTAAAGTTATGTACAATAGAACTAATACATTCTCGACTGAGTTACTTTTCAAAGATACTAAAATATTCAACATCCGTAAATTATTTATATTGCAGACAATGAAATATGTATTTAAAAACAAAAATTGTTTCGAAAAAAATGAAAATAGAATTAGCAAAAGGACTAATAATATCTTTTACACCCCTCAAATCAATACCAAATTAATGCAAACACATAGCAGCTTTATTGGTCCTCGGACATTTAATCTTCTACCAAAACACATTCAAACGACAGATAAAATATCACTCTACATAAAAGAATTAAAATTATGGCTTTATGGTGCAGATGTTAAAACACTTTTGCTATAAATTCTGTGTTAACCTTAATACATCACTTTTCATTTTAATTCTAACTCATATAACTTTTTTATAACTTATAACTATTGTTAATTGTACTTACTGATGTATGCATTTTTGTTTATATTACCCACGCACAGGCAGTGCCTTTGTGGGTTCCCATCACCTACTTTTTACTTTACGTAGATTTAATTATTCCTAACTTTTGATTTATTTGTTTCTTATATGTGTATTTTGAAATGTTTATAATAATGGGAAAAAATAAAGATTATATAAAAAAAAAAAATGACATTTATAGATTGTAAAAGAAAATTGTATGATAGAATTTTAAATATCGTTTTCATTTCAATAAAAAGTTTTTCATCAAGTCAACTTTTGTGAATTTCATTTTTTCTTCATCTGATTTCCTTTACCTGTACAAAAAGTTGAAAGGCACCTTTAAGTAGCTACCAGCACCGGTTAGGTAACAACTTTATGTTTTTCCAATTGAACACCTGACACATGCGAATATTCGAGAAAAAAGAACATATTATTTTCCGACATTTATCTGCTTTGTTCAGCGACAAAAAACAGACGGGAAAAACAAGAACATTGCGTTTGGCGGACGGCCATAAATTTAAGTCTTTTTTTAACACAAGCGAACAAAAGCGTCGAAAAATGGTGTGACTTGAATAAATTGCGTGGAATTGAAAGGGGTTTTCATATTGCAAAGCAAAATATACTATACCTTTATAATATTACGCACACAGGTTTGATCACAATTTTAGGGGTTTTGATCTAAGAAGGGGAACGTGGATTTCTAAAGGTATTTTCACAATCGTTCCCGCTAATATCTTTTCTGTCACGAATCGTTAATGACTTTGATGTGATGTTGTTCTGTTTTGGTTTGTGTTTTAGCTCATATTTTCTGTTCTAACGACCAATTTAATCTTATATTTGATATGTAATCAATACATTTATTATAATTTTATGTTATTTTTCGTCTTCAGTGTCAAGTTGTGAGTTTAATTGATTTAGCGGGAAAAAGTGAGGTTATTTCGACACTTATTTATATAACTTATTTTATTTTTTAATCGGCTGTTGTCCCGTGAGTTTAATAAAAATTCCATGAAAGTAATATTATTTCACAACATAGATGTCTTATGCATGTATAAATAAATACAAATTCGAGAAATCAATGTTCAAATTGTGTAAAAATGAATTCAAAATGTAAAATTTTTTAGTCACCCTCAGGAAATAATTGTAAATTTTAATTTTTTTATTGTATGCACGAAAAAAGTGAGGTGAGAGTTTCCTTTCAAATTCATTAAATAAAAGGCAGTGTTTTTATTTAATTTTTTTTTAATTTCTCTACATTTTGATTCAAAATGTTTTTGATAAGATTTTTTTTTCAATTTTTTTTTGTGTTTGAAGCTTAAAATATGGCAATTTTTAAAAACTAAAGTATGTTTCAAATACAAAAATCTAAAAGGTTATTCTATCTGGTTTTTATAATAGTATTTGGTTTTACGACATCTTCAAAAATAAGAAATATATAGAACATTCAAAATACGTTGGAAAAATTCCGAAAACTGACGATGAATTATTTTTATTAACGGTGTTACAACAGACAAACAACCCCCCCTGGCTGTGTAAGCAATGAATATATAAAATTTTCACATGTAGCAAACACATTGTGGGAATACATAATTATAATAAACACGATGGTATAACTTTGTTTAATTCCACTTTTTATTTTTCTTATCCAACTAGTTTCGTTTCAACCTGAACCTTCTTCAGGGAAGAATAAAAATATACTAAACATAATACAGATATTCAGATATTACATGTTAATTAGAAGAGGGAGAAAGAACATCAACTTAAGTGGGGGCGAGGAGGGGAGGTGGCTACGAGGGAGGGGTGGAAGTGGGCGGGGCTAGTGGAAATATTTTAAAAATGGGGCTGTTGGACAAATCTAATTGTTTATTAAGTAAATTAGTTTTATTTATTTTTAATGACTTTTTTTATTTCAAGGGTTTCAAGATTATTAAGGCGTAGACCTATCCCATTTCTGTGTAAAATATCTATCCCGGAAGATTTATTAAAAGAATGATTTGTATCTATTAGGTGGGTGGCGAATTCTGAAAACCCTACACTGTTTAAACATCTCAAGTGTTCGACGTGTTCGACAAGTGTTCGACGTGTTCGACAAGTGTTCGACAAGTGTTCGACAAGTGTTCGACAAGTGTTCGACAAGTGTTCGACAAGTGTTCGACAAGTGTTCGACAAGTGTTCGACAAGTGTTCAATGAATATATCTTTATATTAAGAATTTTTTTTTGGTCATCTTTTAATTAGTAATGTTTTCATATCCACGGCCAATCAATTTATTACCAATTTATCAATTGAATAAAAATTTCACGAGGTTTTTTAGCTGTTAGAGAATTAAAAAACTGGCTAAAAACAAATTTTTTTATCTAAAATACTTGCATTGAAAATTAAACCATTGCATTAGTTTTTGTTTTAAATTAACAATCTTAATCAACTTTTATAGAAAATTAAGTTCACAAAATGAATCACTTATATTTAGATAGTGTGCACAAAGGGGTTTCCATGTTTATTCAAAATAAGCTGGAGTCGCCGGCGAGGTCGACCTCTGGAGAGGTCTAAAGACCTCCTTCAACCAGACTCTCTCGATCCGGTCGGCCACGCAACGGACACATCGGTCAGACACATCGGCCGCCAAGATCTGAACAAACCTCACCCTATGAACTCGGGCACTCCTGTTAAGTCACCAAATGTAGCGAACCACATAGCAGAGGTGTTGGTTATCCAATAAACGGTTATCTGGGCGGTGGTACCCATACATACCTCCCAAAACGAGAGGCGGGTACCCACATTTAGATAAATACAAAGATAATGATTTTTTATTAGAATAATCATCTTTTTTATTGACTTTTGAAGATTATTCCAATTTGGTATTCTTCTTCTACAATGATTACTTACATCTATAAGGAATACACATCGGACGCGAAAATAAGTTATTCAGCATGGACGTGATTGATATCTGTGCCTATCAGACGACCAAGTAAGTTAGCAATATTTAAAAGGCGTAAAGTTAAAATAAGAGCGGAAGAATGTGAAACTACGTAAGTAACTGTTTCTAACAAATGAATACAACTTGACAATTAATTCAGTATGGATGTGAAAACTTCATTAGAAGAGTTAGCAACATACAAAAGACGTAAAAATTAAAATAGGATGAAAGGACGTGAAACTGACATTCGAAACGTTATGTAACGAAGAAGGTATATATACTAGAAAGCCAAAATAAATCATTCGGTAACGACGTGAAAACTTCATTAGAAGAGTTAGCAATATAAAAAAGACGTACAAATTAAATTAGAGTGAACGGACGGAAAACTTATATTAAAAGGAACCTGCAATATACAAAAAATATACACCCGGACGTGAGTATGTACGTGACGCAAGAAGTGTATGAAAGTATAATAAACACCAAATCCTGCATTATTAACAATATTTAAAAAATATGATATTAGCGATTATTGTGAGCAGTACATAACGCAATATTCACAAAAACAATCTGAAAAAAAGAACTAAAAGTGATGGACGCCCAAAGACGAATTTACGCAAGGACGTAATAAGTGTAGTGGGACCTATACATGTACATTTTTTTCCTTTATTTTTCCCAAATTTTACATTTGATAAAAACAATATATGAAAATTACCTGAGTTATGAGAACCCGCTAAGGAACAACCCGTGCGTGGGTAATATACATTTTATTATTGTACCTAAAAAGATCAAACAGCGGTCATAAAGCAAAAATATAATTAAAATTTACAGTTTGTATAAAATATACAATAGTGTTATAATAAGCGTATAGTTTGTGAGAAACATATAATGATTTAAATGAAATAAATAAACTTTCAACATTAAAAGTCATTAAAAGCTACGAAAAAAATAATTTTAAATTAGCCGATAACCCTAACCTATTTAACCAATTTTTAAAATCAATTTTTTTATCACTCTAAATGACTTATCTGAGATGGTTCTGAGTTGGTTTCATTCCGAGTTGTCCGGTCACCTATATTTACTTATCACAAAAAAAATTATTTGTAATCAGAAAATTTATTTATTTATTTTATTTTTACATGAGCTCCACACAGGAGGCCTTGAGGAAAATAATTTTCTTCAGGGCCTATGTCATCTTTGGGGATGCTGTGTGGAGGGTTTTTTTTAAGGAAAGGAAGGAGAGGAGAGTTCTGGAAAGGAAAAGGGTATACGGGGTAGGTAGGAATTTGGGGTTCAGTGTGTCCTGGTCATCCACCTACGTCTTGACCTAGACAAACCTCATCCCATGAACCCGGCACCCATGCTAAGTCACCAAACGTAGCAAACCACTTGGGGTGACCTATGGCAGAGGTGTTGGTTATCTAATAAAGGTTCCCGGGGCGGCGGTACCCATTCACGTCTCCCAAATTGATAGATTTATTAAGATTAAAAAAAAGCATATTCTGTGATTTTGTGTGGGTCTGCGCAAGTGCATTATTTTAATTATTAATAAATATGTAAGTCCCACAAGTTACCCCTAATTGTCTTTTCAAAACCGAATTATCTTTTGAGGGACTCAAATTATTGAAATGTTATGTTTTATTTTCGTTACTTTTTTTTGGGATGTTATGCCGTGTTGCGCTAACTTCTTTTTTAGCTAACGTTTCGGACAACGTTAAGCTGTCCAAAATCTAAAATCGTATCTATAACGGCCGGCGTTATCTAGCGGTAAGGCTCTTGACTCGCAATCCAAAGGTCACGGGATCGAATCCCTGCGTGGCAAATAAATTTGATTCATTTAAAATAAAATATATTTGCGGCACGTTCCAGAGTGGAAGATACTCTCAGTATGGCCCTGGTGTAAGACCACCATTCAGAATTGAAACGTTGCTTGAAATGGCTTAGCCGTATTTAGTGACCAGATCTTAATAGCCAGGTACTTCCCCTTCCTTCTTCTTCTTCCTCTTCCCCATTTATTTCCCCTCCCCACTACCTTCAGCTTCACAACATACTCCAATTGGGGATGCCGTAGTCTCACTGGCTCCAGACGGGAGCAGATGGGAATCTTTTAAGGTATTCATATAAAAAACTAATATTTTTAATTGCATTTTAAAAAAACGCACATAAGTCATTTACGTAATAACAGTGATAATTCTATTGGAACCGTTTTCTTTTGCATTTTCATTAGGTACCAACTATTTGTAATAAGCGGTAGATTTTTCTAAAGTTATGCATTTAGGTAAAAAGATGTATTTATATAAACTTTAAAAAAATAATTGTTTAATGCACCCATTTTTGTATAATATGAACCGATTAATCAGTAGTCTTTTATTATCTCCGATAAGTAATAATTAGTGAGAAAATGGTTTCAATAAAACGGTTTAAAATATTTTTGTCGAAATAATTAGTTAGAAAATAATTACTATAAAACGGTTACAAATATATATAATATGGATGTTTGGTTCCTTAATTTAATTGATAAATAAAACACTTGTGTTGCTAAGTTGTGTAACGAAGAAACGACATTTATGTTTATTGTATCACTTTCTTTTTATGGTTTCTTCTAACAAACTGACACTTTACAATAAAATCATAGAATAACAAAACAAATGACAATTTTCATTTTAACCGACACCACAACAATACTTTTTCTTTACATCTCCCTCCCCTCGGGAAAGAAAATTATTGCAAAATTTTCTCCAAAATTACTCATCTTCGAAGTCCTCTTCTTCCAATGTTTGAACTGGAATAAGTTTTGTGATGTGGAATAGGTTTGATTCTGTTTTTTTATGACCCGTATCTATCCTGTATATGGAGTTTGAAATTTTTTCAACTATCTCATATGGTCCAATTTTCAGTTCATCCAATTTCTTCCTGTTCAGCTTGTTTCCATTTTCCACAAACACCATGTCTCCTACATTAAACTCAAAGTGTTTTCGCTTTTTATCAAATAATGTTTTATTGTAGTTATGTGATCTTATTGTGCTATCTGTTTCAAGTACTATTTTCCTGTCTCTCATCCAGTTACTATTTGATTCTCGTTGTTTCAGTTCATTCGGTAAAATCGTGCTGTCCGTACCATATAAAAGGTAACTCGGTGCAAAGTTAGTGACTGAGTGAATAGTCTCATTATATTTTCTTGTACATTCTTGAGCTACTGCTGTCCAGGCTCTCTTTTTTCCTTTTTCATTTATTTTACATCTTATTTTGTTAACTAAAGTTTGATTCAGCCGCTCATTTAAACCATTTGAGAATGGCGCATTTACTGCTGTGAAGATCATTGGTATCCGCTTGTCTTGTAAATATTTCTTGAATTCTTTTGAATTGATTCCCGGGTATTGATCGGTAAGTAGCATACCTATGTCTCCTGTTTCTGTTTTGTTAACTAGATTTAAAAAATCGTTTGCAGTTTGAGTTTTTGAGGTAAGAACAAATGCATATCTTGTAAAGTGATCTACCAACAAATGTAGAAATTTTTTTGTTGATCTTGTAATCCTTCTCTATCAATCTTGTTTAGTATGAATTCTGGTAGTCCGGAAGCAAAAGATCTATTAAAGTACCGGTGTCGATTGATCTTCTCATATCCAATAAAAGTTTTTATTTTTTCATAGCATAATCCAACACAGAACCATCTTTGTATCTAAATGAGAGTGCGTATGTGACAGGGTTCCATCCTTTGTTTGCGAATGATTCACAGAATTTGTTTTTCCATATTGACCACTCGGAGTTCACTGTTAATTTTATAATCATGGAACTTTACCAATCTACACAAGTTTTATCCATAAACAATCTGAGTATTTCTATTTTTTTTTCATCCGTGATCACATCAAACCGTAAACATTCTTTTTCAAACACTTCGATCCACTGGCTTGCATTTGTATTTTTATTACAGAATTTTTCAATAACGAACTTCTCAGCAATTTTTTTTAAGCTCTGTTGGTTATTTACCATTAATTTTTCAATCAATCTTTCCAGTGTACTCGTTTCTTCTTTTTGATGTACTGGGGAATCTTTTTTTTGCAATTCTTCGAGGTATTGGTCTCCAAACTGTAAATTTCCATGTTCGTCTACATATGTTTTTCTCAGTTTTTCTGTAATGGAAATCCAGACTCTTCTAACCTGGTACCTTTTTCCCAAACTATTTTTCACTTTACTAAAAGCAGCAGTTTTCATTATTTCCTTGTGATGGCTGGCTGATTGTAGCGACTCTGGTATTGCGTACACTTTATCATCACTTGTGACTATTGAGGTAATGCTACGAACGTTTGACTTGCCTTCACTTCCAGGTAGCAGAGTGAATTCAAACTGAAGTTTCTCCATTTTTTGGTTTTTAACGATAAATGTCGTTTTATAAGATGGATGTTGGATTCCTTAATTTAATTGATAAATAAAACACTTGTGTTGCTAAGTTGTGTAACGAAGAAACGACATTTACGTTTATTGTATCACTTTCTTTTTATGGTTTCTTCTAACAAACTGACACTTTACAATAAAATCATAGAATAACAAAACAAGTGACAATTCTCATTTTAACCGACACCACAACAATACTTTTTCTTTACATATATATGTCAGAATAATTAGTGAGAAAATAGTTACAATAAAACGGATTCAATTTATATCAATCGTCCAGTTGATTATTCAGTTTCCGAAAAAAATTAATTTTGAGTTGGGGATGCAGTTAAATGTAAAATTGTACTCTCTATCTGGTTCAATACTCAGATTACTCGTAAACACCACCAAATCAATTTTAATGCAGAAAAACTTGTAAATAATTAAACAAAATGTTTATGTATTCTAGGTCAATAGCAGGGCATTTCAAAATGTCATACTAATGTACCCGACCATTATGCCTGCCGGTGTAATTGACACGTGTACACGTGTAAATAACATTTAATTTATTGTGAGCATTCGAATTTTGCTTTCCTCTTTTTCTCGCAACTTGGTATTTGGAGATGTCTGATTAAGCAACTGGACGATTGATATGTCGGAACAGTTAGTGAGAAACAGTTTTAATTTGTAGATCGACAAATCTGTAGATCATTTTAATATGAATAGTTTGAAGATTTCAGTTTCATCGATAGATGGTTTCGTAGTATTCTCAGCAAGCTAGCGATTTAACATTAAAGCTAGCTTCTTGTGTAAATCTACCGATCCAATTTATTAAGTGGGTACTACAGCTTCGGGAATATAATAGTATAATAATCAAATAATTTCAGGCGAATTATTTGATTTCAGTAGTTTGAAACCGAGTTTCATTCATCTACAATGATATTCGAAATGACCTCGAAAACTCAGTTCAATTCTGGGGTCTGGAAATTTGAATTCGAAACTTCCAGATAGCAGACGTATCTGTCAAGCCAGCGATTTGGCAAATGCTGGCTTGACAGATACGTTTCATATCATTTGGTTTCCAGGAAATGCACATTTACGGAAATGGAGATTCTAAGAAGCGGAAATCAATACAAAGCCCGTTCCAGGTAAAATATACCTCTTTGCTTGTTTCAGGTTATTAGGAGTTGATGGAAAATCTTGAGTAATCTTTTTTATTAATTATTATATTGAAGTTTAATTTGTAGAGCATAGATCATTTAAAAAAAAAACAGTTTTGATTATTTTTCTTTTATAAACTTATTCAACGATATTTGTAAAAGTTTAGGACTAGGGCAAAGAAAAAGTAGTTTTCGAATATCTATCAATTTATTATAATGTTTTTAAATTAACATCACCACCGACATTTATGAGAATCTCAAATCAAACGGATGAACTATATCACACAAAAAATGGCTGTTCTCAACGCGAGGTAAAACAAAACAGACGCTGTGAAAATTTTACTTTTATAAAGGTATGAAAAAAGCTCTATTCATTTGTTTTGTTGGAAGAGAACAAATAATGCATTTGAATTATCTAAAAATAGGTACTGGCCATCTATAATACAAATTAAATATCGTCCTAATCGGTTTGGGATTAAGCTACCACAAAACCAAACAATATTATTATTCATTTAATAAAAAACGGTTTATTTATAAACATGTTCCACTGTGTAAGTTACACTGCAGAACAATTACATTTTTAACAATTACACAGCAGAACTTGCTTATAAATATCTGTTATTATTGTGGTGTGCTAAATATAAATGGGGAAGTCAATAAAAATTTATCCGATTTATAAACTTATAATCGTTGCAACTGAACACTTTACAAAATATAATTATCTTAATAAACAACATACACCCGCCTTGTCACTCGTTAGCAATGGCCGGTTATTACATAGAATAAAAACTTTGAAGTTTTTTCCCTGTTGTTCGATAATGTTCTTGTTGAATACTCAACGAACAAAATTATATTATGGCCCAGTTTAAGAGACAGAAAAAATTAATAGGTTAATGTATTTTAAATTTAATCGTCTTTCATTTCTTGTGATTCTCCCGAGGCAGTTGGTCTCTTTAATGAATATTTTAAAGTTCAGTTTCGGATATTAAAATCACGCTTTTACTCCGTCTAGTTTTTTTTTCATTAAAACCGTGTGTGTGATGCATTTTGAAATAAATAATACTTAATATAATGATATAATATATTATTTACACGTGTTAGCTAAGTAACCAGCTTTCTGTTCTTTTTTTTTCATTAAAACCGTGTGTGTGATGCATTTTGAAATAAATAATACTTAATATAATGATATAATATATTATTTACACGTGTTAGCTAAGTAACCAGCTTTCTGTTCTTAGGTCCCCTGCTCAATGCTCAAGAGTAACTTTAGTTGCTTGACAGTAGGCAACTATTCAATAGCTTTCAAATTTAAAAAAAAGTGTCTCGTCGCTTCGTGCGCACACATCCACAAATTATCTATCACTAGCTGGGGTACCCGGCTTCGCTCAGGAAGTCGGTGGGTGGTTTGGTATATTTATGGGAAGTCGATAAGAGATTTGAACTGACTTTGACTTTGATAGAATGGCAAACAGAGTAATTAGCTTGGTTAACAAGCTCTAGCTCCTTTATAATGATGGGATAATGATTATAGGGGTACCAAATTATTTTTTTTTTACAATTCAAGAGTTAGTGATTAGTAAGAGCGGGAGATGACTGCTGTTTTATTTAATCCTTCCGGAGGATTTGTTTGGGCATTTTATATTTTGTGTTCGATTTGATTTGAACTGACGCTCGAACCCACTACGGATCTTGCTTTATATGTATATCCCTACCAAAGAGTAGCCCTACCCATACAAAAAAGGTTTCGAATGGTCCACAATGTTCCAGAACATTCGAGTGTTCTGGAATGTTCTCGATACCATATTCCCAGAATGTTTCGGGATGTTCTGGAATGTTGTGGAATTCTCTCGAATAATCTCAAATGTTCTGGAGTGTTCTAGAATTTCTGGAGGGCGAAACTTCCTGCCCTCGTATCTTCAAGTAAAAACGGGAATCTTTTTCGTGGATTGGGGATAGAGGGCTACCAAACAATATAACTCCCCTGATCGTACCGGGACCAACGACGTTATATACTGACCGGGACGCGTTTCTGAGTTTTAGCGGGACGCAAACTTTAGTACACTTTCTTCTTTAATATATATTGATTATTGTAAGAAGCGCTCATTATTATGAAAATATTTTTCCAGGTGGTTCTGGCACATAATGCCTTCGGAAGATGAAACAGTTTGTCGAACGTAAAAGTAATGACGCAGCAAAACTTGTTTACAAACTTTTTTACTTTCAATATTTCAATACTCACCTCCACAAACGTAGGCTGAAACACCTGCGTTAATAACATTGCTTACGCAGATGACATGGTAATTTTGTCACCAAGCATTAATTAAAGGAATGATTAATTATTAAATTAAAGGAATGAGAAAGCTGATAAAGATTTGCGAAGAATACGCTGCTGAATATAACATGGTCTACAACCCAACTAAATCTGTGTTGATAGTATTCAAATCAGGCGCAGGCACCATAAAAGTATTATCCGTCAGCCTAAATGATACAAAAGTAGCTGAAAAATTCGAGGTCAAATACTTAGGACACATCATAACAGCGGACCTCAACGATGACTCGGATATTGAGCGACAGAGAAGATCACTGTGCATTAGGGCAAATATGATTTCTCGAAGATTTAACAAGTGTAGCCCAGGTGCAAAAAGGCAACTTTTTAATACGTACTGTACGAGCCTATATACCTCGGAGATGTGGACCAACTTTAAGAAAGCATCACTAAAAAGAATGGAAGTACAGTACAACAATTCATATCGAACGCTTTTTGGATTGTCCTGGTACTGCAGTGCCACCGAGATGTTTGAAGAAGGGTGCGTTCCCGGATTCCGAGCACTAATGAAAAAACGGATCACCAACTACAGAACGCGACTAGTCTCGAGCGAAAATAGTATTGTGATGGCAGCATTCCACTTCTTGCAGGGTCCCATCTACAAGCGATGGATCCACTTCCTGAGGACATAGATTAAACAAAAAGTTTTTTTTATTATTATTATTATGTTCTCTTAAATTTCTTTAACCATGTAAATATTTTTTTTATGGATCCTATTTATATCTTGTTATCATTACTTGATTATTATATATGTATAATATGGAACTCGTGGGACTGCACCACCCTCCCCGAGATCTGGAATAAGTGATTAAAAAAATAAATAATAATAATACTACTATATTTGAAAACTTTTCGAGAAACAGAATACCGGCACAACGAGAGGTTTGTATGCGGAATAATGGCTAGGCTTTGACTAATTTTTCAATTTACATATTTTCATCAAAGACCACCACAGCTACTGGAAACGACATTTCCAAAAACGGTTCCACTCGTTAACTAGGTACATATTTCGTTGAGTAATCTGATTCGAGTTACCTATTCACAAATCATTTCGATTTGTTCCATAAATATGCCAAACCACACGCATTTGTTTTATATTGCTTATCTAGTTTATTGTTACACCATTGCTTTCTCGTAACTAACGATGGCCCTCTGCCTGTGGGTGGTTTGGTATATTAATTATGCCTTAATTCCCCAGTTAAATGTGTATCGCCGCGAGGAACACAGATCCTCAAAACCACGTCGCTTTACCGCTGATAAAACTGCAAGACCGCGAATATCGCCACTCCTTGCACGCTACCATACCATACCACGTTTAACGCGTTAAAATCTCGCCTGATTGTGTTCCGCGTACGCTGTTCAATAAGCAAATATCACCATTTCCTTCCTGATCTTTCCTACTAACATTACATTTCCGGTGACCTCAGTGCGTGGAGTACCCAGAAAGTGCAAAACAGTCTGGAACTGATTGGTAAGTCAATTTCCAAGCATAAAAATACCTACATAATCGCTATCACAATTATTTGATCCCTCGTCGCATCATTTGATCCTTCGAGTTGGAAAATTTGATCCCTCGTACTATTTAGCTTTTTTTGCACCACATATCGAAAATGAATCGAATGCTATGGCGTACCAAGCGACGATAATCCGCGTGTAAATTATTGCATTGGATTAATTTATTCCGTAAGGACCACCACCACTATTCACCATGGAGTTCGGTTGGCTTCTGTTTATTCCGGCGATGGAAAATGTGGAAGAGAGCTCAATGGTGGTCGGTTGTATATCAGTAGGCGATTAACTCGATCAATAAAACGGATAAATTACATAATGGATTAAACTGAGTTCCAATACGAGTAGTACCGACCGACAGAAGTAACGTATTGTGAAAGCTGTCCACCTTCCCACGGGCCAAGCTCGTAATAGTAATTAGCGCTGCAGACCTCTCGCGCTACATTATTTGTTTTTTCTGATAAATCTGATCTGTTTTCTCTAGTTGGAAGGTTTTTACTAATTCAATGGATTCAATAAAATAGCCGAAAATCAGTTAAAAAATTGTAAGCCGCAAATTTTTTGATATAAGTTTGCATACCTACTCCCTACTCCATGTATCAGTAGTTTTGCTTTTTAAAAAAATGTAACTTATTTTGGAAAAATCTTTTCTTTGAAATGGCGGAGAACGCCCGCCATTATTTATTTATTTACTAGCGAGTACCCGGCATGCGTTGCACTGCCACTCAAAGAAAAAAAGTGTTTTAGTTTTAAATCTGTTTTTGAAGTGCCTTAGGGAGCAAAATATTTTTGGTTTTACCATCTGGTGCGTACACGAATAAACCCGAAGGTTTTCCGATATGTGAGCAGGCCACATACAGCTTTCCGAGTGAGAAGCATAGATTTTCCAAATTTACTCCTGCTATCCTCTACCGCTTCTAAGTCTCCTTTGCAATTCCTCCTTCTGCCCCTCTCTCCTCCCCCTCCCCTCCCCTATTCGTCCTATCCCAAGCATCCTCGTTCCCGCACCCGTTTCCCTCCTGCATCCCCATTCCCTCCCACGTTCCACTTCCCCACCTTCCTCCCCTCCCTTCTACCCGCATGCCTCTTTCACCTTCGTTTCCTTCCCTTTCTCTCGTATCCCTTTCTAAAAACCAGCCCTTCTTCGTCCCCTCCCCTCCCGGGTTTTCCTCCCCCTCCCTCCTTCCCTCCCTGCCGCTAAACCGTATCAAATACACTCATCCTTCAATAAACCCCAGTATACATACAAACCATCGCTGGCGTGGGCACATCAAATCACCAAAGTTTCATGGCAATCGGATAAATGGTTTAAAAACGCATAAGGGATAAACAAAGAAACATTCCACTTCTTCAAACATACTCGTACGAGTAGCAAATTTATTTTGTGGCACCATTTTATTTCAAAATCAATAGATTTCTTTAAACCACTGATACGTTTTCAGATTTTCACGGCCAAAAGTATTTCGTTATTTGTTGTTGTTATCTGCCCTGATGATGGACACTGTAACGCTGTTCGAAGCATTGGCTAAAGAAGAAGGTAGCGCAACACGACACAACACCCCGAAATGAGTACAAAAATGAGTACAAAACTGAATGATATATTATGGAACAACTTATATATATTATGTACTGCCTCTTTTAATAATAATGTAATTTCTCTTAGCTATTGTAAGATTACTTTTTATTTTATAGATACACAATGTTTATTTTTTTTTTATTTTTTTATTTTTTTTTATTTTTTTTATTTATTTTTTTTTTTTTTTAAGTAATAATACCTTTTGCTTTTTTTGATAATTTAATTCTTATATGAGTTAGGACCCTCCAAAAATCATTAAAATTGCCTGGTTTAAACGCCGTTAATAAACTTTCAGAATAAAAAATAGAAAATGTATTTATATAAAAAAAAACGTAGAGATTTTTTTTTTTTGTTATTGCAAAACGTAGAGATGTAGAATAGTTACTCGAAGTTACTGAAGAAGTTGGGGATGCCTGAGGAAGGCATGGCACGACTAAGTGAATAAAATGCTTATGTGTGATAATATGAGGTATATGTGATGAAACTGATGAACAACAAAGGGGTGTAAGAAGAATGTGTGATGTGGAAGTGAATGGCAGAAGAAAAACATGGCACGATAAAGTGAAACAAATGCTTTAAAAAGTGACTTTTTCAATTCTTTTTAATAACATTATTTTCTTCTTAAAAATGCACCCCGTTTTCAGATACACTAGAATTCAAAATCTGAAAACTTTACTCCAAACCATTCATAGCCACTAGCAACGCCGCACAGTGTACGAAATGGAGAAAAACCCGAATTAAGTGGTTTTTGCAAACCTTAATGTTTTTAATTAAAATATATTTTTTTAGTGTAGCACAATAGTTTCTGCATTTTATGTGTTTATTTAAATTTCTCAAAAGCGCTTGACGGAAGTTTGGCAACACCTCAAAGTGGGTCGTAAATTTGATGTTCGGCATTGCGTTTTTCACTTCGCTCCTACGCGTGGGCAGAGACGGTTGTGTATTAAGTGACGTTTAGATATATATACAAAAGTTTGTTATATATGACATTTTTCAAGGTATTTTTGATTTAATTTAATTAATTATATACCAATATCACATGTGTGTGAGATTTGAACTAAGATCTAATGTTCCACTATTTTTGTATTTTTTTTTTGCTGTTAAAATGCTTATTTCAATTAGCATTTAGAAAGAAAACATCGTTTACTCCCATTTATGAATAATATATACGTATTGTAGACTGAAGTCTCACCTTTAATATCATATATAAATTGTGATCATCTTTTGTCCTCCCTTGAACAATTTTGTTATTTTCAGAAAGACTCATTTGCACTCCCCGGAGAGAATTATTCGAGGCATTAAAAGAACGGGGTATATTAAATGCCACTTCTGTGAAATCAAAGGAGTTTTTAATTAATTACATAACACAAATATACCACATAGCAGGTTCGAACATTTTGAGCCCTACATTTTACAAAATCGTAAAGAATTTTTCACTTCAGTTTAGAGATGGAGAAAAAGCCGCAGTTACATTGTGAAGTTTGAAAAAAAAACTTTTTGACAAACAACAAATTTTTTTTTTTAATAATTCATTAATAAGATAAAAAAATTAAGTTGCACTAATATTTAGTCAGCGAACAATTAATTCGTGTTTTTTTTTCATTTCGCACACTGTGCGCCGGGTACACGTGCGCTCTTCAACCAAGGTCTTTGTTTGATCGAAGCGTCCGCTAAATATAAAGTACTGCTTTACACTAAATCGCGTTTGGGATTTATGATGAATTTAAAAAAATACTTGCCAATTAGTATAAACAAGAAAATTATTTGTATTAGGCTTAATTTAATGAAATGGGTATTATTCAGTATATTAATACGTGAAGCAAAAACTTTGTACCCCTTTTTACGAAAATTGCGCGGACGGAGGGGTATGAAATTTCGCACACTTATAGTTCATATAGAGAAGGAGTGCAGAATGCTAATACTTTTTTTAAAATTAATTTAATTGATTTAATGTATTTTTATGCATAATTTTAAAAAAATACTTTTTTAAAATTAATTTAATTGATTTAATGTATTTTTATGCATAATTTTAAAAAAATATTAGCATTCTGCACTCCTCTATATTTATAAACTATAAGTGTGCGAAATTTCAAACTCCTCCGTCCGCGCAATTTTCGTAATAAGGGGTACAAAGTTTTGGCTTCACGTATTAATATATTGATTACCGTAATTGTAATGTTTTTTTATGTATTTTTTATTCAGAATTTGATTTAATATTATATTGAGTGCGTATTGAGCGGTATTTTTATGGTTATGTTTGACATTTGACATTCAGTAAGACCATAGACAAATCGACCATAGACTTTAACAATAAGCAATAAAGTAAAGATGCCCGTGTGTGTGTAAAATACATGGTACTGTGTGTAATGTTTTTTTAACATTTCCGTACCGGACCAGGGGAACGCACTTACACTAACGAGAGTTTTACGCTGTATCTAGGTTGTTTTTTAAACCACATACTCAATAATTTGAGTAATCCTAGAAAAAATATTTGGTTATCGATCTGCATTAAAAAAAATTAATATCGCATTACTACTTTTCTTAATATTAATTCATTTATATCAAATTCCGGTCGAGAATCTGTCCAGCCCGCCCCCCTTCCCCTCTGTTCGGGCGTTACCCCGTATCCATCCGCTGGAAGTATCGGGACGATTCTAAGCGATAGCAAGTAATTTCTTTGTTAGTGGAAAGGACTAGATCCCGTTTGTTTACACTGCGCATCTAGTTTGCTCTTTTTACAATGCTATAATGTTCGCTTGCCGGTCAAAGATCATTCGGTCTGGATCGTTTCCGCTACGCGCCAATCGCCAGTCAACATTCGGAAACATGGAGTTATGTTGGCTATCGGCCCGCCTTCTCTGTTTTCTATGGAAAAATATACGTTATGGTCTAAATTCATTAGAATATTAATTATGACTTTATTTATCAAACGATTTTGAAAATGACTACTGAAATACAATGAATATACTTCCCTCTAATTATTACCAAAATAAATTACAAAAAAATATGTCATTAACACCCTTTAATAAGCAAAACAAATTGGGGTCCCCGAGTGACCCCCCTTCGGATCATGTGTGATTTTTTTCTTTCCGGGACGAAAAGGTTAATTGATTTAATGTATTTTTATGCATAATTTTAAAAAAAATATTAGCATTCTGCACTACTCCTCTATATAAACTATAAGTGTGCAAAATTTCATACTCCTCCGTCCGGCCAATTTTCGTAAAAAGGGGTACAAAGTTTTGGCTTCACGTATTAATATATTGATGATGATGATGATGATGATAATACGCAGAGGAATTGACGGAAGGACTCGTCTGGTCCTTTAAAAAAAGTGGTGGGAGGTCCCAAACCTATTTTTAAATATATGTATGCGTTTGTCATTTAAATAGAGTCCCTTGTTACCTACGAGGATTTTTGTTAACAATATATTATTAATATTTTTATTTATTGTTTGGAGGGCCGTCAGCTGCGCTTATAAATTGTAAAACCCACAGAATATTAGCAAACATGCTGTGAAAATTGCGGTTCGAAGGCGTAATTTACGATGCACTGTTCGTTATTTTTCGTAAACCAAAAATACTGGCTTGGTTTATTGTGAAGAATTTATCAAAATCAGCGATCGGTAGAATAAAAACACAAATTAATGAATCCTTGCATTTAAAAAATTTGTACCAAAGTTTTTTAATGTTCTAAAACTTAAATTGAGTATATTAAAGTAACAGTTTAAACTCGACATTGCCCGAGTTTCAACAACACATCGATTTGACCGGTCAGTGGTTGAGTGGGCATCACGTTTGGGTCCCACCCGGGCGTCCCGTGTTCGATTTCTCGGCTGGCTAAGTCCTCCATCACAACACAAGCAACATTTTCGGCTTTCTGCGGTGGTAGTAGGAGATTTTCAAACATTGTTGGGTTATTCGTAACCCGGGAATGTTTGTCTTTCTTTAAAAAAGAAATAGGGATCAATTTATTGAAAACAAGGAATGAACAATATCGCTTGTTTGATTTTTTGGGAGTTATAAAAACAATAAAAAAAACATTACAGCACATCAATGTTATTATGATGTAAGCAGAAAAAGCAATGCAACGCATATTTTCATAACGAGAGTTTCATAACAAATATTTATGTAGTATAATAATTAATTTCGTAATAGTTTTTTTAGCCTTTATTAGATTTAAAGCAATTTATTTACAATTGCAAGTATGTTTAATACGCTCTTCGAAATAAAAGCGAGTTCGACGGTTAAACTATTTGTGATGTTGACAAACATTCGATAAATCTGCACCTTGTATGCTTTTATATTTGCGTTTTAGAGTTCAGTCGGTAATAATCAAAACATAGATTTTTCCACAAAAACGTAACGGAAAGTTGGATTAAATAAATTGCGCGGAAATTTGCTACCAAACGCGTCGGTGAAGGGGAACATTCAGAATGGATGCTGCAGTGCAATCCGTAACAGGATATTACAGACTCGTACAAAGAGTCTGCTTCAGCGATCAGAGTTTTTTTATTGCAATTTTCAATGAAACATTCAATAGAGATAGCTGACTTTCCTGTTTGTGAACAGTGAACTGCGGGTGAATTCGCATCAGATTTGCCATTATTTTTGCTGATGAACCGATTTTTTTAAAACTCTCACAGTTCAGTGTGCTCATCCGGTCAGCTTGATAGAGATGAGTTTCGATAATCGATGGATGTTTTCAATGACTGAAAGTTTTTTTACCTAATTTTGATTACTCTTGGTGGAAAACGTTTGGAAGCCTTCATAAAAACACGTAGAAGCTTTCCATAAAAAATATATTGGAGGGTTCCATGACAACTCAGAATCAACTCGACACCTTTGTGTCAGTCATTAAAAGCTACGATATTTTTTTAAAGTAGCCCATAATCTACGCTAATGTAAACTATTTAAACAATATTTTGCATACATTTTTCATAATTTTTAATAATTTTTCAAAGGAGGTGTTGAGTTGAATTCATTCTGAGTTGTCCAGTAATCAAATTAGAGCCTGTACCGCTTTGCATCTCTGATCTCGAGTTTAAGTTAAATTTTGTTTAAAATTTGGAAGAAATAACACCATTATTTGTCAATTTGTACGTTTACTTACTTTTTTGTCTATGAGAAAACTAAAGTTAAAGGTATCTAAATTAATAATTATCTACCATTAAAAATTTACATCTGAAAAAAATGAAATTTCTTATTCGGCCTCACCCCCTGAGGTCCAATGGAAAATAAACCAGGAGCACTTGGGGAAACAATTATTGGCGCAGTTCATTTATGAGAACACTGTCATCGTCATCACACGCATCGCAATTTATCCTTATTATAGTTTTTTTTCCCATTTGTTATCTTTCTTATTCCATGAGGCTTTGGATTATTATATCTAATTTTTTTAACAATAGTTTCGTGATCAGATATTTTGAGTTCTTCTACAACATTAACTTCCGCATAAAAGTCATTTGAAATTACTAAATCAATCGTGGTTTCAGAGGTTTTTCCCATTCTTGTATAATAGTTGACAAATTACCCGTCTCAGAACAGACATCGTCTAGTGAGACGGGTTACATACTTTTCTTGTATTATATTTTTATTGTAATAAACGCCCGGGTTGCCGGCAATTAAAAAAAAAAAAAAAAAATTGCTTCCAACCGAGGCAGTTTACGAAGCTTTATAGTCTTTTGCTTTTTGTATTAGGTTTCATCATACCAAAATTAAAATCTCGGCAGATGATTATTAAATCTCTTATATTTATTTGATAACGACACCACTCTTCAATCAATGGGAACTAAACAAAAAATATCAACCATAAGGGATGAAGGACATGTTGTAAAAATAAATGAAATCACTTTTCCCTTTGTTGGTGCTGCGCGCAACCTTGGATAATGGTGGATGGTAGATAGGTGTGAGGAACACTTTAAGAAAAGAGGTCACAGTAGTGCTGTTTGAGGCTTTTTCTGTTGTATAATTTAAGATATATATCAGAAAAAAAACGTAAGATTATTATTGATAGTCTTATTCTCTCAGTGCTGGATGATGGAGACATAGTGTAAGATCCCTCTTTATTAAAGAAAGCGCAAAAACAAGTGCAACGTGTCCAAAATGCATGTGTCGGATATTGCCACAATGTCCCGAGACGTAAGCATATCTCGCTTTATCTCTATTGGCATCAGATCCAGAATATGACGAATAGAAGGAAGTTACATCAAATGTGTCAGATTTACAATTCGATGCAATCAAAGGTTCTTGCCTATATGTTTGACAGACTGCAGCGGTTCCGTGACTCTCTTGCACACAGTACACGTCAAAGGGACCATTAACTCGCTCTCCCGAGACAAAAAACTGCCGCATTGGAGGGTATTAGAACTTTTCGGCGGTATAGGCAGGTAGGTAAATACATCCTGAACGTTCGCTTTAGTCCAGTGGCACTGCGTTGAATTTTACAATAGGGCGACAGTTTTGGCAGTTATGTACATGACGAAGATTTGTTCTGGTCGCCACACACCCCATTTCCAGTGTACGGAGTACAAGGTTGAAAGATCTTTGCCATGTACATAATACATGGCGAAGATTTGTTCTCGTTGCCACAAATCTAAATAGAGCAAAACTTTAAACGCGTGTTTCTCTAAACTGCTTTTTTCGAGACGGTTGACACGATATCTTAAGTTCTACTAAACCAATTTACTTGAAATGTGTTGTGAGTCTTCTCTAAACATTATTCTATCGCGTTAATTGGAACTATAAAAAAATTAAATTTTTTACTTTTTTTTTTAAATTTTGAAAAATCAAAAAAAACTGGTAAATAAAGGTCTGTTTATTTCAGACAGCCGCCATTTTGCGAAAAAAATTTTTTTTACTTTTCTTTAGTTCGGGCCACAGCCGCATTTGTTTGGATTAAGAAATATTTTGTTTTTTTTTTTAGATTGCTAAAAGGGTAGCAATCGTGTCAACCAGGGCGCGCCATTTTTTTGAAACCCCCCACTTCAGCACCCTGTAACTTTTAGAATTTTTAATTTTTTCCTTTGATTTTTTAATGTATTCTTTAATGTTTAAAAATTTTTTGGTAAAATAATGGTTGTAAAAATATTACTTTTTTTATTGCACCTGAAAAATACCCACAATTCATGCTACTAAACTAGAATACCCCCTTAAAAAAAACATTAATTTCCACACCTTTTTATTTAGGGAATGGGTAGTTTGTTGTCATTGTTAAAGTGACTTATTTTTTCCTAGAAAAAATATTTATTTAGCGATTACATTTCCTATTTTTGACAATATTATTAAATAAAACCCATTTGAGTTAGGTCAGTTTTCGGTCAGCAAAATTAATTTTCCTCCCTACAAACTTAAATGCTCGTTGAACGAGTTTTTACAAAAGGAAGCAGCTATTTCAGTTCTCTTTATGAACTGAATCCGGATATTTCATTAACTGAATTCAATTAGTTTTAACGCCGTCGGAGATTTACTTGAATACCTTCGTTGAGTACAATAACTACGGTTGACTGAATATTTTAATTACAAATATGAATTAAACACTTCGGAGCCCAAGCTTTGGTCCCCAAGTCATGTGATCGTCTTTCAGGCTAAGTCCGATCTTTATTTATTTATTTACTAGCTGGTACCCGGCCTGCGTTGCCATGCCATTCAATAAATAAATTGTTTTCTCCTGCGTGTTCTTTCCCATTCGTCCCGTTCCCCTTCCGCCTCCCCTTCCTCTCCCGCGTCCTCTTCCCCTCTCGCGTTCCCACTCCGCCTCTTCCACCTTCCCTCCCCCCACTCCACTACCCCTTTCCCCGTCCCGCGAACCCCCGTCCCGCGAACCCCCCTCCCAAGCTCCCCTCCCCCTCCTAGGTTCCCCCTCCCAGATTCCCCTCCCCCTCCCGGGTTTCCCTCCTCCCCCTCCCGCGAACCCCCTACCCGAGTCCCCCTCCCGCATTTCATGCATTCTTTCCCGGTACATTCAGTTTTCAAACAGCTCGAATGCCACCTTTTGCATATTTCATAATGCCAGAGCTCACCAGTAGTAAAATCCAATTAGGTGCAGTCGTTCGTAAGTCATGCGCGTAAATACATTTCGGCGATTCATTTTTTAGAGATAAATAGTAACTACGATGCCCGAATTAAAAAAAATATATATCAACATGGTTTTCACGGCAACGATTTGTTTTGCTTTTCTTCTGACGTTAGCAATAACTCGCCATTTTCGACAGAAAACGTAAAATAAATATAATATATTAATATTTATAATTTCGTAACGCCAGAACTTACCATTATTTATAGCCTATATTACTCGCATATAATGTAGCTTTCTATTAGTGAAAAAAATTCTAAGATCGGTTTATTAGTTTATGCGTGAAAGCGTAACAAACAAACACACGCAGTTTCGCATTCATAATATTAGTATGGATTTAGAATTTTAGGGTAGGTACTTTCTATTACATAATTCAATTTTACCAAATTCTGACACAGGCATTTAAATACAATAGCGAGTTCCCGGCATATGCTATGCCACTCAATAAAGAAAAAAATTCGCTCTACTAACCCTTTCCCATTCGTCCCAGATGATGCCAGAACTCACTATACACGTATAGAAACCATCGCGGGCTTGCACACATCAAATCCCCAAAGTTTTATCGCAATCGGATGAACGGTTTAGCAACGCAAAACATCTCACACACATAGACAGAAACAAACACATTTTCTATAGATCAGTAATTTTAATATCAAAAATGTCATTTGAGCATTTTTAAATTTTTTTAAAGAAAACATTAAAAAAATTTGAATTTAATTATTTTTTTTGTAATTTCTAATAATACCATATATTTAAGCGTATTTCACCACCTTTCAAAACCAGTATTTAGTTTTTGGATACGTTTACAAATATTCCATTTATTTGAATATTTATTGCAAAGTCGATATATATCGAAACATTTATACCTTATGACAAAATACGCCAAATTTTTGAGGGGTTAAGCTTTGAGCTTTAAGCTTTGAGATTCAAGCTTTGCGCTTTAAAATTTTTGAAGGGTTCAGCTCTGAGCTTTAAAAATTTTAAAGCGCAAAGCTTGAATCTCAAAGCTTAAAGGGTTAAGCTTTGAGCTTTAACCTTAAGCTTTGAGCTTTAAGCTTTGAGCTTCAAACTTTGATATTTAAGCTTTGTGCTTCAAGTTTTGAGCTTTAAGCTTTGTGATTTAAGCCTTGAGCTTTAAGCTTTGAGCTTCGAGCTTAGAGCTTTAAACTTTGAGCCATAAGCTCAAAGCTTAAAACTCAAAGCACAAAGCTTAAAAATAAAGCTCAAAGCTCAAAGTTAAAGCTCAGTATACAAATCTCAAAGCACAAAGCTTAAAGCTCAAAGCTTAAAGTTAAAGCTCAAAACACAAATCTCAAAGCACACAGCTCAATACTTAAAATTCAATATCAAATCTTAAAGTTCAAAGCTTAAACAACACGTAAAGCTTAACGTTGAATGCATAAAGTTCAAAGCTTAAAGCTCAAAAATCAAAGCTCAAAGCTTAAAATTCAAAGCTTAAGGCTAAAACTCAAAGCACAAAGCACGGCTTGCGTTGCAATGCAAAGAAATCAATTGATTCTCCTTGAATGTCCTTTCCCGTGCGTCCCCGTTCAGTCCCCTTCCCCTTTCACGTTTCCCTTCTACCTTCCCCGCCTTCCCATCCCTCGTTTTCCCACCCACGTATCCCACCTCCCCCTCCCCCCTGCCTTTCCTCCTTGCCGCTAAAATATATGTAATAAGCACATTTTCATTAATTCAAATTTAATAACGCAAGAACTTGCCTTTATCCTTTGCGGGCGTGCGCACAACAAATCACCAAAGTTTCATCGCAATCGGATGAACGGTATGGCAGCGCATAAAATACGAACAAACAAATTTAAATTTTTATATATAAGATAGGAAAGATTTGATTGTTTGTTGGTGTCCTCTCGTACGGTCCGTACCTCAGTGACGCTTACATCGTATAATACTTACAATTTTAAACTCGTGATATCTTTCAGATGGGATGTCTGAATTGAATAATTCAAAAAGTAATATAAAGGCATTAAAGCAGTCTCGAATATAAAATAATTTATTTTGATAAAAATTAATGCCAAGATACAAATAAAGAGTCTTTTCTAGCGGCGGCATTTCAATTAAATTTTTAAAATAAAAGAACACTTATTGTGGCATAACTATAATAGTTATACATATGCTGTCGCGACACTTTTTGTAGATAATAATGTGTTCTGCAAAGTCGTAGTACATTATTTTATTCTATCATCAATGGTTTTCGCAGCGCACGCGATGTAAAGAATATTTTAGGTAATTTTTTTACACCTTGGGTTACATTATTGGAGTTTTAGTAAGGATCGCTAATTTTTTAAAAATTATAATATAACCTATGTTACTTGGGAATAGTGTAGCTTCCTAACAGTGAAAGAATTTTTCAAATCGGTTCAGTAGTTTCGGAGCCTATTCGATGCAAACAAACAAACAAACAAACAAACAATCAAATCCTTTCTATTTATAATATTAGTATAGATTATTTTTTTATAAACAGAAACAAACATAAGCTGTGTGTATGTGTGTGTGTGTGTGATATGTATGTATGTATTATAGTCTCGGAAATAAATATTTGGATCCCCAGATATATTTCACCTTAAAAATAACCAGTATAAATAAACATTGTTTGTTCCAACTCTTTTATACATCTAGACACAAATAGACGTGTATATTTCAGCAGTTTTTGTTTATATTGGATATCTATTTATGGAGAGTTCTTAAAATTTTTACCAATTATATTATTTTATTATATGCTTTGGTTGTTATTTTTTTTTCATTGCATTATATTTACTTTATTGTTTTGGTTTTGAAATATTTAAAATAACTGTGTTTTTAACTATAAACTAGAATGTAAAAGCCCATCAGAGCGTGTAATAAATAAATAAATAAAATAAAATAACAACTACTAGATTAGCGAAGTGATTTAATGGAAAAAAGGTAAACATTGGGAATATAGCCCCGCAGTTATCAACCGGTGTAGATTTTGTAATTAGGATGATTTCCATTAAATCAATTAACATAATATACCCACCCAATGTATCATTTCGTCACCAAACAATCATCATTCACAAATTTAATTTCGAAGTCAACGCACAAAATAATACTTTTTTGGACTATTTCTGAGAAATAAAATATTATTTTACAAACAGATATAATATTTTGAACTTGTTTAATAATTATGAATATTAATTAAATTCAAAATTAGTGCAACATTGCTGAATTTTTCAAATTACACACCTATATGAATATTGAATATATCCCGATTGTGCGAAAACCTTCGCATAATTATTAAAAATAATGGTTTATTCCAGAACGTACGCTGGGGTAGTGCAATGCAATACATTCCATATTTCGAAACAAATACAAAAACATAAACAAAATTACTTTACACACAAATAATTTAAAACGAAAAGAAATAAAAACAAATTATGCAAATAGCTTATGGAGGACATATGATCGTCTTCCGTCTTCAGAGGAAAGTCAGGGGGGACACCCTACAAGGCAGCTGTGGAAGATATGATTGTCTTCTTCGATTGGCGTAGTTTGCACCATTAGCTTCCCATGCGGTGATTCGTCCCTCCAGGAACATTTCCGTAGCGCTGCAGTCTCTCCAGGGGGAATAGTCGGTGATGAGCATTATTGTAAGAAACTTTTAGTTTATGGCATCGTGATGCAGTGTAATTTGCCCACAGTTTTAATATACCTACACAGTGATCAGAATGCGTGGAAAAGTATTCTTACGTTTCACTGCAAAAGTGAAAACGCTTTGACGCATACCCCCTTTATCGGGTATCGCTCTTCTTTCCGCTTCCTTGATGTCTTCAGGTCGTCGATGATATATGTCGTTATGGTATTTTGCTCTACGACTAACGTCCATTTTGTTTTTGTCTAGTCATCCCGATGGTGTTTTCATAAGTACATTTTTACATTTGAAAACCATAACGGTTAGACCATAAAGGTTATGTTTTTTGAAAAGTCTGCACATATTTGGAGTTATTATTTTGTAATTTGTTTAGTGCACTAAGTGACGATGGTAGAAGAATTATATCACCGGCGTTATTAATATTCTTTAATATACTCCTTTAACTCGGCAAATTATGTATGTGTTATCAAGTCTTTCAGTGTATATATTGCAGAACTGGAGACATACCGCCTATTTTTGTTATTGTTTTTATGTATTGGCAGATGACCTCTGCCCTGATGATGGACACTGTAACGCTGTCCGAAACGTTGGCTAAAGAAGGAGGTAGCGAAACACGGCATAACACCCCAAAAACAATAACAAAAATACTTTTTGGCCGTGAAAACCTAAAAACATACCTACCGCCTATTTGTTTTCAATTTTGAAGAGGTTTTTCCAAAATTTATGGAAGTGTTAAGTGAGTTGGCAATAATATCCATTCGCTATTGAATTTCTGTCTATTGACATTTTTCAGGTCTGCTTTGAAAATCATTCGATATTTCTTCCTGTCTTCGGCAACTGGCCCCGAGAATGGTTTTCCGGCCTCAAGCCACGAAAGAAAGGAGCGTCTCAATACTGCATATTTGGCTGCATATTTGATTCCATTCCAAAATATACAATTTTTTCGATTCGCGTTATTTAATTTGGAGGAGGCAGCACTTTTTGGCGGGTCTACAAAATTTAAAAAAAAAAAAATTATTTGATTTTCGAATGATTTTACCGTTGATTTTTTAACAAATCATGGAATTATGTTTTGAAGTTTGTTGCTGATTATATATTTTTAAAAGAGAATTAACAATATTATAAAAATATTTATTTTGATGTATCAAGTTGAAAAAAAGTTGAAAAAAGAAGCCTTCCGTTCAAATACCGAATCGTATCGAGTGTTTAAGACGACACAATACCCTAAAATATAGCCAGAATCTTAACGACGTAAGTAAAGAAGCCGTGTACACAAATTGCGACTCGCAACCCGATGTTTTGGACGGATCTGCTGTCGAATTCGCTCTACCAAACACTAAAATAATGCCGGAATCTTAACGACGTAAGTGAAGAAGCGCGTACACAAATATACGCACGCGTCCCGGCGTTTTGAACGGACCTACGTTTGAATTCACCCTAGCTTGGTCTTCTCCGCCGGGTTTATTTTCATTTATTCTGATGAGCGTGTTACTAATACTTCAGTTGTTCCTAAACGAATCCCTCTGAAAGTTAATAATTCATAATCTAGAAAAATTAAATAGTGTGCTTACCGCTAAATTTATAGTTGAAAAACGGAATATAAAATGGGACGAATGGGAAAGGGTTAGTAGAGCGAATTTTTTTCTTTATTGAGTGGCATAGCATATGCCGGGAACTCGCTATTGTATTTAAATGCCTGTGTCAGAATTTGGTAAAATTGAATTATGTAATAGAAAGTACCTACCCTAAAATTCTAAATCTATACTAATATTATGAATGCGAAACTGCGTGTGTTTGTTTGTTACGCTTTCACGCATAAACTAATAAACCGATCTTAGAATTTTTTTCACCAATAGAAAGCTACATTATATGCGAGTAATATAGGCTATAAATAATGGTAAGTTCTGGCGTTACGAAATTATAAATATTAATACATTATATTTATTTTACGTTTTCTGTCGAAAATGACGAGTTATTGCTAACGTCAGAAGAAAAGCAAAACAAATCGTTGCCGTGAAAACCATGTTGATATATATTTTTTTTAATTCGGGCATCGTAGTTACTATTTATATCTAAAAAATGAATCGCCGAAATGTATTTACGCGCATGACTTACGAACGACTGCACCTAATTGGATTTTACTACTGGTGAGCTCTGGCATTATGAAATATGCAAAAGGTGGCATTCGAGCTGTTTGAAAACTGAATGTATCGTGAAAGAATGCATGAAATGCGGGAGGGGGACTCGGGTAGGGGGTTCGCGGGAGGGGGAGGAGGGAAACCCGGGAGGGGGAGGGGAATCTGGGAGGGGGAACCTAGGAGGGGGGAGGGGAGCTTGGGAGGGGGGTTCGCGGGACGGGGAAAGGGGTAGTGGAGTGGGGGGAGGGAAGGTGGAAGAGGCGGAGTGGGAACGCGAGAGGGGAAGAGGACGCGGGAGAGGACGGAGAGGCGGAAGGGGAACGGGACGAATGGGAAAGAACACGCAGGAGAAAACAATTTATTTATTGAATGGCATGGCAACGCATGCCGGGTACCAGCTAGTGTATTAATAAAAGGATACTGTTTTTATTAACCTTAAATATAATTAACTTACATCCGTGGGTAAAAAGTTATTATAGTTACGAATTCGTCGGAATCAATTGAATTGTGAGACTTGAGCAAACTCGCATTATTAGGGTATTGTGCCGCCTTAAATCACATGTTTTAATGAAGTTTGCTTTGTTTTTATTTTCGTCCATTATTGTTACGTCCGTCGATATTTTGATTCATCTTCTTCTTTCTTAAGAATTATTAACCATGTTTGTTAAATCGACGGTTACATTTACCGGTCATACATCGCAAT
This sequence comes from Glyphotaelius pellucidus, assembly GCA_936435175.1. Classification (NCBI taxonomy): domain Eukaryota; kingdom Metazoa; phylum Arthropoda; class Insecta; order Trichoptera; family Limnephilidae; genus Glyphotaelius; species Glyphotaelius pellucidus. The sequence continues at coordinate 58,112 of OW386540.1, forward strand.
GGTTTTGTTATATATTTCGCGGTAGGTAACGCTCTAATTACATTAATTTATCTTTCAAAACACGTTTTTGTTTGTAATCCATACATTTTCAAACAAAATGACACTCGTTAGTTTTACATTCCCTTTGTATCTTAGGGCTCAGAGATCACGCGTATTTCACCGTCATTAATGCACCGCCCCTTCCAGGGAAAAGCGCAAACGCTGAGTCGGGAACAAAGGGCCATTGTTCCGGCCTTTAGAATTCCCCCCCCCCCCCCCCCAGTCTGGAAATATATGATTAATGTTGTACCACAGATAGGTTAGACATTCCATTGTGCGGCTCTAATAAGCAGAACGGGGCGGTGGGACGGACTAACCGGGCAAAGAAAATAACCTCAATTTACACCTAGGTACTGCTTTCTTAAGCAGCGTTTCTATTACGCAAGCTCGTTGCGCGCAGATTGCGAATTGGATGTAGCTCGCGTATTGGAATTCTCTACCTCAATCTCTAAATTTACGTGAGGGTTGCATGCAAGAGAATTTCGATGTGCACGCGTAGGCTTTGGTTAGGAAAGTGGTCGATGCACCATACTGGTTTCTTCTTTTTATCCTGTTCCATTGCGCTGGCAAATGGTTTTTTTTTAAACGATTAGGTAATAACACAGTGTCGCGATCACAATAAAGCAAGCAATACTGCGAGCAACTCGATTTGCGATTTAGTTTGAAATGTCCGTTCAGACATTTGCGTGAAAGTAACCTGCACGCAGAAGTGACATTGCACTTGCATGCAGGTTAGTTGTCGATGTATAAAATGTCGTTTCTTTTATAATAATTCCACACAGCGTGGCCTGACAATTCTTCCAGGGTCAATGTTATCTTTAAGAAAACTTATCTTTAAGTTATCGGAACTATAAGGCAATCCTTTCTATTAAAACAAACGCGGGCACCGTTTATAAGCCGAGTAAAAAAAGTTGGGCACGCGCTCGGGGTGTCTCCCGGCTTCGCAACAGTCCCGAAGAGATTTCAATTTTTCCGAACGCTTTCTATCGTCTGTTTCAACTGCGTAAAACTGTGGCACTCCTTTTAGGATGCGCTGTGAGATTGAAAGGAGTGGGGGAAAATTAAATTGGGAAGAGACAGGTTGGAAAGTCATCGTCTATTCAGATCTTTCTGACATTTTAAGCAACGCCAATGTTTTAATTCTAAATGGTTTACTAAATGTGTCTACCGCTCTTGAAAGATATAATGGTAGATTGAAAGATATTCTAAAGACATTTAATTTGCTGCTTCGTGCACAAAGCTTTAGTTTAGATAGATAGACAGGTTATAACTTCTTTTTTTAATTTTCCTGTTTATTATTAGCTTGTAAAATGGCTCGCGAGTGCGGACCTGTAGCTGTAGGCAAGATATTCAGGCACGGGCGGGTCATGTCAGTTTTCCCATTTGCAACTGTAATTTCGACGCTTGGGGCGGCATTCATTTCTAGGCTTCATTAGGCGTCCTCAATATCCAAATCAGGCTGGAAGTTTTTGATTGAAGTATAACGTGTCAAGGGACGCCATTTAATAAGACCGTTTGAAGTGGTCCAACGCTTCGTTACACTGGCAAATTTCAACTACAACACGGCGACTAAATCAAAATTGATTTGTTTTGTTGATTACTGAGCCTTTGATTTGAGTAAATTCGATTTATTGTTTTGCAGGTTCTGTGAGTAAAGTGAGTGAGTGTGAGTGAAGTGAATGGAGATGATATTTTGTATACGTTAGTTAGTTATCGAGATTGAACGTCCTACTTCAAAGAATTGTGATTCGTGAATTTTTAACACAGAACAGACTAGTGCAGACCCAATAAAAACCGCGTTTTTTTTTAAATAAAAGGAAAAAAAATGATAGCAAATTGGATGAAGTTTTAATGTGGAAATAATAATGACAATAATTTAAAAAAATATTTCTGTTGGTGTACGATTTACTAAATCGAATCATATCTTTCCCGGGCGTTCCCAACTTCTTCTACCATTTAATTCCACGTCATGTTAACTTTTTTTTACATTAACTCCACACAGGAGGCTCTGAGGAAAATAATTTCCCTCGGGGCCTATGTCATCTTTGAAGATGCTGTGTGGAGGGTGTTTTTGAGGAGAGGAAGAAGTGAACATGGGTCTTGAAGAGACCCATGTTGTAACTCATTACACTCCTTACTTCGTTAATCCATTCTCGATGCCCGAACAATCAAAGCAACCCTTTAATCTCAATTCATATCCCCTCTCCCCTTGCCATTCATATATTCGTTTCCCTTGCCCTTTACATCCCCGCCCCCTCGCCCTTTACATCCCCGCTTACATTGCCCTTAATATCCCTGCTCCCTTGCTCTTTACATCACCACTCCCCTTGCCCTTTACACCCCCTCTATATTTGCCCTTTATAACCCCACTCTCCTTGCGCTTAGTTTCCCTGCTCCCCTTGCCCTTTACATCCCCATTTTCCGTTACCTTTACATTCCCACTACCTTTGTATTTTACTTCCCAACTTTCCCTGTCCTTTACATCCCCGCTTCCCTTGCCCTTTATATTCCCGCTTCTCCTGCCTTTTACATCCCCGTTACCCTTGCCTTTTATATTCCCGCTCCCCTTGCCCTTTATATACCGGTTCCCCTTGCCCTTTATATCACCGCTTCTTCTGCCTTTTACATCCCCGTTACACTTGATTTTTATATTCCAGCTCCCCTTGCCCTTTACATCCCCGCTCCCCTTGCCCTTTATATACCCGTTCCCCTTGACCTGCACAATCCCGTTCCGCTTTCCTTTTGAATCCCCCCTACCTTTGCCTTTTATCTCCCTACTCTTCCTGCCCCTTACATCCCCGCTCCTCTTGTCCTTTACATCCCTGCTCCTCTCGGCCTTAACGTCTCCGCTACCCATGCCCTTTATTTCCCCGCTTTCCTTGCCAAACACATTTCCGCTTTCCTTGCCATTCATATCCCCGCTCCTCTTCATGTCCCCGTTTTCTTTTCCGGACACATCATTACTCCCCTTACCCTTAGGGTCCCCGCTTCCTTTGCCCTTAATACCACTCACATTCCGTTCCCCTCCCAGCCCGACTTTTCGATTCCCTTTCCCATCCCACTCGTCTTCCGTTTCTTTACCCGCTCCCTCTTCTTGGACAGGAAAGTAACCGTTATTATGATATCCTTGATTATCAAGGTTAGTGGACTGCGAGTCGACAAGTATACTTTCTCCTTCTTCCGCGTGATGTTCTTCGTAGAAATAATTATGGATTCGGTGATTGTGGAAGTTCTCATGGCGTTCGTTATAGTTGTTGACATTTAGTTCGTCTTGATATAATTCTTTGTTTTCATCGTCATGCTGGCGGTAGGATTCCTTGTGTTCTTCATGATCAGAAATATCTTTTCCGTGTCTTTTTTTTAGCTTGTCTGTGCGACGGTAGTAGCTGTGTCCTTCGTCATGGTGGCTGTCCAACAAATTACTTTGATGAACTATAATACCATTATCATTTTGTTCATAGCCTGGGGCTTGTTGATGAAGCTTGGGAACTTTATCATCATGATTGTTATGTAGATGATAAAGACTGGTATTGTATTCCTTACCCTTGTGCCGGAGATCTTCACAATGAAAAGAAACAAACAAAAGCAAATGTTAGTTCCACTATTTATTTATTTATTTAACACTCTTAGGGTTTTTACAAACATAATACAACTCGAAATTTTACATAGTGCAGAAATGTAATAAAATAAATGTCGATAGATAAAGTAACTACTTGAAAGTACTTTGTAGTTACATTATTATAGAAATTCGCAAAAAGGAATTGTACCAGTGAAAATTTTTTATCAATTTATCTTTTTAATTCCGTTAAATAAATATTTCCATATTGTTTACTATGCACTTAATTGTATACTCATAAAAATAAACAAGAAAGAAAGACAGATTTTTTTAAAAATATTGTCAGCCATCGACCAACGTTCTTTGCACGTTCTTTCAAAGTGTTCAGAGTTCAAAAATTTCGCTGTAATAAATCAGCTAATAATCTAACTAAAATCGCTTTAAATAATCACCGAACACGGAGATGAAGAACGTATTGAAGACAGCTTGCAATATTGTTGAACTAAATACATCTGCAACATCGGAGTTTATGTTTCCCAAATTTTGGATTCGTCTCATAAACGTACAATTTATTCTGTTTTATTGATTTTGTAACACAAAATTAAATTCGTACACATTACACACACATCCACACACACACACACGCACACACACACACACACACGCACACTCACGCACACTTAACAAACTTAATTTAGGTAAAATGTATAATTTATCACACAATAACAGCGACATGTCATTGGTACCAATTATTGTATTAAATTCTATAACTTTGTAACTATTTTCTAATATGTAATTATGTACTGTTTGTTTTTGCAAAATAAAATAATATAAACTTACTTTTGATGTTTTACTTTCAAGTTAAACTTTCTTTTGTATACCATTTCAAGCTCATATCGCACTGAATCATCGTATTAAACCTTTGTAATTTTATTTGAAAGAAACGTCACTTACGGGTATTGACGCCATAGACAGCTTGGATTATTATGAATATCACAAACAGGGCCCGGGAAACTACCAAAATCATTACGGTTGTTAGAAACCGATTTGACATAAAACAGTCGTTTTTATAATGTAGTTTTCGCGAGCGTTGTGTCGCGTCGTGACTAATGTTATCTATTTTTATTTTATGGTCGTAGAACGTTATTAATAATTATGTTTGAAATATTACTTTTTTATTTGAAAAATGGTTCTGCGCTAAACCGCCAACTTCTTATCTTAGTATATAAAAATTATTACAACCAAAAAATTCATCCGATTGCGATGAAACTTTGGTGATTTTATGTGCGCATGCCGCGATGGTTTCTATCTATTAATGTGAGCTCAGGCGTTATGAAATTATTTCCGCTACTATTCATCCGATCGAGTAAGTTGTTCTGCGCTCACCCGCGAAGTTTTCTATACATACTGCTGAGCTCTAACGTTAGGAAATTTGTATAACAAATTTGAAATAGGTGGCGCGCGAGAAAGAAAAAAGAGAAAGTGTATTTCAAATAGTTATGCGGCAGGGGCGGAAAAAGGGTGGGAGAGGGGAATTCTGGAGGGAAAAGGGAAACGAAGGGGGGAATGGTATGGCCTGAGGGGGGTCGAGGGTAGAGAGAGAGAGAGAGAGAGAGAGAGAGGCTTCGGCTAAAACTCCGAGATTCACGTCGTTGTCCGGATAGAGGTGCTCCCGGGCGCTCACACAACAGCATCCTTCCTCTGACTGGGAATATTATGAAACAAATATGTCGACTGGGCCTCCTCAGCAAAACCACGGAAAAGTAAAGCAGATACAGTGAGGTAGAGAGTCCGCAATCCAAATCATCGCACTTGTGCATCGATCCACAGCTCAATGAGCCCGCGCTACGGATCTCAATCCAATCCGAGCAGCTCTGGTCTTTGCAGTTCAACCGAGACTCCAAAACATTTCTAACCCAACAGGGAGACAGAACATCAATAATAACTCATAGCACATGGCCGGCTTTTTCATAAGTCTCGCGGTAGGCACATTCCCATCGAAAAAGAAGAATTCCTAAAGGCCTAAAGGTCGGGAACTTCAGAATGGATTCAATTCTCACTAAGAATCGATTCCCAAGAATACAGGTGACTTTCCATGAGCCGAAACCACAAAACTGCTTGCCTCCCCAAAAATTTTCATAATCCTCCATCTTGCCGTTTTCTTCGCTTCCGCTGCCAAAACCCAAACGCCGCCAACACACACATTAATTATTGCGGTAGCAACAACTTCCAAATAAATGAATAAGTACTTATTTGTTCGAAAAAAATATTAATAATTATTTATACTTTACATAAGGATTATACACAGTTGACATTTGTCACATGTCGTTTCTACGACTCGTTCTTGAGTTCAACAGCTTAACTGGATCTCTTCAAAACCAATGTTCACTCATTCCTTTACACAAAAGACCCTCCACACATCATTCCCAAAGACGACATGGGCCTGTGGGAAATTATTTATTATAATGTTAAAAAATACGATAAAACGTGTTGGAAACATTTTCGTCGATAGTTTATACGAGTTCAGAAAAATTGGTCTGCTATTGCTCAAAAAAAGGTAAAAATTTTGAATTAATTAAATCATGCACTACTTGTGTCTCCCATTGTGTCTCATGCGTCCCTTGAGTCTCTCTCCTCTCTTTGTATTATTTGTCATTTGAGTGGGTTTTCAGATAATGTTGTAATTTTATGTAGGTTTTTGTGTGCCTATTTGTATATTAACTGAGAAGGGAACAATTAAGTTTCCTGTGAGAGAATGACCCCATAAAGTTATTATTAAAGTTTATTTGTCTGTCTCGCTATTATTGAGCCGTGCCATACTTGAAAATTGATTGTACCCAAAATAAAGACTAATTGTGTTTATCGTTAAAATTGCGTAACTTATTTAATCACCCCTTTACTCACCATTTTTAAAACATGTGGGAAGGGAAGAGGCTTGACTCTTAGGAAAGGACAGTTAGACGGCCGAGACCTTCGGCGAGGTGGCTTCAGTTAGTACGTACGTACGGAGGGCGTATTTCCAAAACCTATACCGGTTTAGTCGCCGTAGCGACAATTTAAACACTTCTATTTTAGTTATTTTTTATCACTTTGCTAAAACAATTTTTTTTTCTAAAATTTAGATAAAATAATCTTTTCGATAATATATATATATATTAATAATCTTTAGAAATTAATAATTTTATTTTTAAATTTTGATATTATTCTCATATATTGTAAATACACCCCTATATTGGTTATTTTATATCACTTTGCAAAAACGTAAATTGTTACAAAATGCAGATAAAATAATCTTTTCAATGGGTTTATTAAAAGTTAATAATTTTATTTTCAAATATTTAAATTTTGATATTGAAAATATAAATTGTCGCTACCCCGACTGAACCTGTATGGGTTTTGGAAATACGCGTACGGAGGCACTACCTATCTCTTGTATAATAAATACGCACCTACTTCTCACCTCTCTACGCTTGGAAGCATTCCCATATTATGTACACCCCAAGTATCACTATATTCACCTTAATTAATTTAAGAGATAAACATTTGAATGATATATGTATTATGCAATTATATGGCGTACTAGGTTCATGTAATTTTAATTGTCATCTACAATATAATACCTTTTTTTATATCATCTTAAAGCAAAATATAATAGTCAGTAAATAAAATCGTGTAATGTTTGATACTAGCTTGCAACAAATACATATTACCTTCTATAATTTTCCAAATATTGACATATTCGTCAAACTCATGTAATAACTTATCTGTATGAAAGAAAAAAAATTAAAATTCATATTTTTTCTTGAAAACCGAAAGCTAAGGAAAAATGGAAACTATCTTATAATTAATATTAGAAACTATAAGCAATCCAAAAAAACATAAAGGCTTTTTTTTTTTCAATTATTTCTGGCTTTCACCCATCAAGGGTGTTCTAGGCCATCATTTCAAATTGTAGAAAAGGGAAAGGTAAATTTAAATATAAATGAAGAAGTAAATTTATATATTAATATTATTCATAAAGGCTTACTAATCATTGCTTTATTGTAATATTGTTTTGTTACTAGATTAATTTATTTTACCTTAGTGATTAGTTCATACTTTTTTCAATAACCGAAAAGTGAATCGAAGAAATCTAGATTATGTGCTTGCTGTGTATAGAAATAATTAACAACTATGATGGCCATGATGACCATGATGGCCGTGGTGACCAATGTGTTGGTGATCGTCGTCTCCAAGCTCATCGAACAGATCATGGAGATCTTGGTCGTCAAGTTGATCATTGTGATCGTGGTCACAATGTTCATGATGGTGGTCGTGATCGTCGTGGTCGTGGTCGTGATCATCGTGGTCATGATCATCGTCGTCATGATCATCGTGATCATCGTCATCGTTATCGCAGTCTCCATGGTCGTCGTGGTCATGGTGGTTGCCAACATTATCATAAAGTGGTCCTTCATCGAATTCTTCGTTTTCGTGAGGGTTTCCATGGTCAATATGATTCTCTTTATAGAGGTGATGGAATTTTTCATGATGATGGAAGTCATCGTGATCATCGTGTTCATTATCTTTATGACTATTGATGTTAAGTTGGTCTTGATGTATTTCGTCGTGCTTATCATTACTGTCTTGTACGTAGTCTTTTTGGTCAGTAAGATGCTTAATTTCTTCTCCATCTTTCTTTGAGTGCTTGTTTACGAGCTGGTGGTTAATTTCTCCTTCAACGTGGTGGTTATCCACTACGTTCTTGTGGTGAGTCGCATTCGTCTGCACATTTTGGTTGCCTTGCTGGTTATGTTGATGAAGTTGATGATCCTTGTGATCATCTTTATCGTCGTGGTGGTTATCTAGATGGTGAGATTTTACATCAGGATCCTTGTCATCATGTATGTGCTCTTCGGGAAGTTGGATATATCATAGAACAAAAATAACATGGTTACACATTTAATACAATTATATTAACCGTCACTTGTGGCGGAAGCGTCAAAGGTTAAAGGCAACTATCACATATGAAATATAATGTGTGGCGTTCCACGGGTTCTCGTCTACATACATAGCGAGTTGTAATTGAAAAAATAATGGATGGCAGTGATCCCTTTTAAATTTCTTCCCTAAGAGCTAGAAGGGTTTTTCCATCAATGTAATTCAGTTGGAGTACGTTCTTTGTTTTTTAAGAACTAATAAGAAAAATAATTTGAAAATATTGTTGCACTGATACAAATATTTAATAACTATCAAAAGAATCGAATCTAGTGAAAATATGTTGCATTAAAATTACAAATGAAGCAAAACAAATGTACTCACTAGAGTTGACCACATTCGCGAACTGGAAAACCAGGAAGACGACAAATAGGAACTGTGTAATTTTCAAAATCATGACTGAAGTTAGTTCGTTACACTCAAACAACAGTAGAAAGATGATTATATTTTGATTGAATTTACAATCGTTTTTATACACATTTGTTTCAAGGGTCGTGACTGGCGGTTTTGTATTTTTTTCCTTAAAAGATATTAAATATTCTTTATTGTTTCATTTTAAGAAGTTCATGTGTTGCAAGTCACGAAGTCAATATTTTTTATTGATTAGGCTATGTTATATTAAATTCACAATCTCTCTTTAATAAGTGGCTTTTCTTATATACTATCACGCAATCCACTCTTATAATAATAATGGACAATCCAAGTGGATAGAGCGGTGGGTGCAATACTCTGTAAGCCATATTAAAGCATACATCACATTAAATAATGATTACATTAAATAGATTAACAAAATAAAAAAAGATTAAATACAAAAATAAAAAAGATTAAAAACAAAATAAAATATAAACCTTATTTCTTAAAACATTATAGATATAACTGTTTGATACTCCTGAAAATTTGTGATTTGGGCCGTGATTCTCTGAACAACTAATAGAAGGAAATAGGGGGAAAAAATGATACTGTGAAAGGATGCCACCAGAATAATGAAAAGTCTTATATTAATGATGGATCTCCTCTCTGTTCCCGTGGATGCACAAAACTTACTACTCGTCAAAAATTTACTACTCGTTGCGCGTCACTCCGTGTCAACTATTAAACTTGCCCTAAAGAGTCGTTCGCGTAAGCCAAGTATTTTAGTCGAGTGGAGAATCAACTCTTTAGTAGATTCAATCCATTTCGTTCTATTTTTTCGGCGAATAGCGACCCCCACCACGCGTCCCTGCGCACTAACATGCGCAAACCCGTCGTTTTAGCAGAGTTCATTTGTAGACATGTGCAGAAATGTCGTGGCGATAGAGCAAAGATGCAATTCTAGATTTTTTTTATTTATGCTGCTATTAATCTATTTTCGTGTCCATAGTTTATCTATTTTCATTTTACTAATTTATTCTTCCACTGCTCCTAAATTTTTTTTTGCTTCGTAAAAAGCAAAAAACGGTCCCTATAGCGGATTACAAGACCTACATGACTACCATAGAATCCGGTATTTTTTTTACAATAGCCCACACAGGAGGTCCTGAGGAAAATATTTTCCCTCACGGCCTATGTCATCTTTGTAGGTGCTGGGTGGAGGGTTTTTTAAAGAAAGGAAGGAGAGGAAGATCTGGGAAGGAAAAGGTATGAGGGGTGGTAGGAATCTGGGGGTCAGTGGGTCCAGGAGTGACGGAAGTATGAATCCAATCCTCCCACTGCGGGGCAAGGATATGTTCCAAGAGAGTTCTGCTTGAGAGTTGACAAGGTCTCCCTTAACCAGTCTCTCGTGATCCGGCCTGCCACGCAGCTGGTGGGCAGACACATCCGCCGCACCCGCACCCGGACAAACCTCACCCCCCTTAAACCGGGCACCCCTGCGTAGCGAATCACTTGGGGTGACCTACGGCAGAGGTATTGGTTATCCAATAAATGGTTTCCGGGGTGGTGGTACCAAAATTGTAAACAGCATAATTAAAAAATATATGGTCCTATTTCAATTCTAAAAGAATATCTCACTATTCCTGATACTTACTTACGCTACAACCTCTTTCATTTCAAATTAGTGTGTTTCTCTGCGTACTTATATACAAGACTTACATACACACACATAGTTTGATTTACATAATTTTTGCGAATTATGTAAATCAAACTTATAGACCTTAAACATAACTGAGTGTTCATCAATTACGTTTACTAGACAAAAAAAAACATGTTTTTAATTTTTTTTAGTGAACACCGCACAGTCACAAATGCTTCTCATCGCTTGAAATCAATGAAACTTTGGCATTCGCAATTGGGGCATGTCGTGAAATGAAAATAGTGAGAAGGAGAAAAAGAAGAGGAAAAGGAAGGTCGGGAAGTACCTGGCTATTCAGATCTGGTCACAAGACACGGATAATGACGACCACCATAACATATGTGCCTAGCATGGTGTTAAAAAAATCCACAAATTACGTAACCATCAAAGCAATGAATATTAAATTTAAAAAAATGCTATTTCAAGCAACGTTTCAATGGTGAATGTTGATGAATTAAAATGATTACTGAATGGAGATCTTAAACAAAGTATCTTCCACTCTGGAAGGTTGGTCTAATCTACATACCTTGTATTATTTCACTGGTTCCAGACGATTGGGAGCGGTTGGGACTCTTGTGTGGTATTCATATTTAAAAAAAGTTTTTTACTTGTATTCAACGATGAGTTTGGCGAGTCATTATTTTTCACAAACAATTTTTTTCGAGTTGGTCACTTAAGATAAAACGAAAGATTTTGAATAGCTCTCACTTTTAAACAATTTTTTTTACAGAGTAAAATGGCCCAGTGTTAATACCGAATGCGTTCTGTCATGTTTGAATCTCGATCTTTTAGCGCTATATCATATAACAGTGTTAATTATTCCAAATCCGTTAATCCTATCCAATTAATTACAAACGTTTGGTATACCTACCTACGCATAGGTAATGTATTAATTATCAGTAATCAAGGATGCGTTTACGCAAGCGCCGCAAATTCGAGATTCAGCTCACAGCATTATAATAAAATGTCTTCTTGTCTTCAGCCTTATAACAAATGTATTCACTGCTCTAACACATTGCTCATTTCATGGTTTAAGCTGCTTGGGAGAGTGGCCTAGGAGATAATACGTCATGTGACGTCATGACACTTTAGTACATGCGTGGGAGTCTAGTACTTGTTAGTTCGTTAGTCGAGAGTTATTTGGAGAATATTATAATAAAGTTTAAATAATCTTTCTCGAGTGAAGTAAATTTCCTGGAAGTGAGAGTAAATTCGTACATCGTTATATATATATAATATGCGGCAGTGCTTTGCCCTAATGCACTACAGTAGGGACCACCTTATATAACCGTATGAAATAGACAGTTCCATTACAATTCCAAAAAAAAAAAAAGAACTTTCGTACTGAAAATGTTCAATTACACTATATATGTTTGTTAATTTTTTTATATTTAGATTATTATATGTAAGTTATCTTTTGTATTTTTATTTATGTTTTTCTTTTGTACTTTGTATTTTTATTTATTATCTTTTGTATTTTTTTTTGCTTTAATCTTCATTCACTGATATATGTAATTATAGATACTGCTACCCGGCTCAGAACAGATATTGTCTAGTGAGTCGGGTAGCGCACATATATGTAAATGTAAATAACTCTTTATATTAATAAACGCCCGGGTTACCGGCACCTTTAAAAAATTGATCCGACGACAATGAATCGGCCCACCAACAGTTGGCCCGCCGACAATTGATCCCCCGGACAGTTGAGCCCTCTGCCAATTGATCACTCGGACAGTTGCCCATCTCATCTGCCCTGATGATGGACACTGTAACGCTGTCCGAAACGTTGGCTAAAGAAGGAGGTAGCGCAACACGGCATAATACCCCAAAAATACATAACAAAAAAAACTCGGACAGTTGTTCCCCTAAAAGGTTATTTTTTCAAGTAAGAAGATCTGCAGCGTGACTGATTTTTTTTTTTTTAATTTTGCCGGCAACCCGGGCGTATATTGAGATAAAATTTAGTACATGAATGAATGAGAAGATTAATCTGTTCAGCAATCGACTTTTGTTACACCTACAACCGTAGTTATATTTTCTCTGCATACCCATTCGGAGATATTTAGTTACTTATTATATTGTGTAAGTAAGTATATCGCATTTCTTAAACCTACTGCACACGTAAGTACGTCGTATTTTGTTATTCGATTGCACAGCCTCACCGCATGCTCCTTCGGGACTTGGAATTATTGTTATTGAAAATATTTGTAAAGTGAATTTCCACTCAAGACGCCTACAATATAAGAGCAGAAAGCAACTTTTATAAAAAAAAACTTGAAACCCTCTATTTATGAAATTGTATTAGATCAAAGTTCCCTTCACACTGACATTCACTCGTTTTAAATACTCATTTTGAGTATAACGAATAGCCACTAATAATAATAATAAAACAGGAATCAATAAATAGGCATTCATAAGAAATAACAGCCTCCTGTATTGTTGGTTAGTAGAGAATATTAATTTATGAATCAAGAATCATTAACCAATAAACCGTGAGAAAAAATTTGAAAAAGAAAAAATAATATATTTTTTTTTATTCATGCGTATTGGCAATAAATTTTGATCATAAAATAATTTGGTACTTTGAGTACTGTTGTATTGCAGAATGGAGCATTGCCCGCAGCCGTGTCCTTCGGACTTCCGGCCTAGCAAAAGGTCATCACTGCTGTCAAGTCTGGAGGAAAATCTGTTGATGAACTGACAGACTTTTGTAGGAACTTATCGAGACAAGAACCTTTGGGAGAACTTTTCTCCGTATCTGAAGATTCGGACAACAGTGAGATTAATGAAACTGAGAGACCTTTCCATCACCCATTCCTAGTCAAAAATAAAGCTCCCATTGTGCCGAATACTAAAGGCGGAATAGCATTTCCAACCCACACCTTCTAGGAAAAGACCATGGAGCAGTCCAAGGTCCTGCGACTACAGTTTCCAGTGGCTTCTGGAAGCCAACACCGCGGGGCCGAGGGTGAATGGAGGCCAATTTCTCAGTCGGCCCTTCCCCCGCTACCCAAGAACGTGCCCAATCCTCCCCTGGTCAAACCCAGTGCTAACCTGGAACAATGGCAGTCCCCTGGCTATAAGCGCCCCCCAGATCCCACTTCTAACTTCTAACACCATGTGTTATTATTTATTATATATATTTGACTTTAATGATTGTAGGAAAACACTATTCTCTTTATTCGTATTTCAGACTTTATACTCACGACAGTCACGACTGGTGACAGATTAGACATTTTAGTACTTAGAGACCAGAGACAATTAGTAGTGATGTGGGGACATTTAGTAGTGATATGGAGATATCACTACTAATTGTCTAATAGTGGTATGACAGTAGTGGAGATATCACTACTTATTGTCTAATAGTGATATGACAGTAGTGGAGATATCACTACTAATTGTCTAATAGTGATATGACAGTAGTGGAGATATCACTACTAATTGTCTAATAGTGATATGACACATAATAGTGATATGACACTAATCACTAATAGTGATTTGTCTAATAGTGGAGATATCACTACTAATTGTCTAATAGTGATATGACAGTAGTGGAGATATCACTACTAATTGTCTGATAGTGATATGATAGTAGTGGAGATATCACTACTAATTGTCTAATAGTGATATGACAGTAGTGGATATATCACTACTAATTGTCTAATAGTGATATGACAGTAGTGGAGATATCACTACTAATTGTCTAATAGTGATATGACAGTAGTGGAGATATCACTACTAATTGTCTGATAGTGATATGACAGTAGTGGAGATATCACTACTAATTGTCTGATAGTGATATGACAGTAGTGGAGATATCACTACTAATTGTCTGATAGTGATATGACAGTAGTGGAGATATCACTACTAATTGGCTGATAGTGATATGACAGTAGAAGTTGAAAAATAAAAATGAAACAATCATTTATGACGGGCTGAAAGATTTATTATAATTTTATTCAATTCTTTATTCTAAAAAACGATTTTTATGCGAAATTGATATATTTCGCTGAATTACAGATTAAAAAGTATTAACAACCATCATCGTGTTGATACCCATGATGACCATCATGACCATGGATCACCATGGTCATCACGGTTGTTCCCGTGATCACTGTGACCGTCGTGATCATCGCTGTCATGATGATGATGGTGTCCGTGAGTGTCCTGATCATCGTGGTCACCGTGATCATCGTGGCCATCATGATCATCGTGATTATGATGATGATGATGTCCATGATTATCATCGTCACATGATTTATCACCTTTATTTCCATCTGGATCTCCATGATCGATATGATTTTCTTCGTAGAAATGACTGAATTTTTCGTGATGATGGGATTAGTCATGATCTTCATATTCATTATCATTATGATTATTGATTTTATATTGGTCTTCATGAATTTCGTAGAGTTCATCGTTGTTGTCTTGTTTGTAACTCATGTGGTTTTTAAGATCCTGAATTTCTTCTCCGTCCTTTTTTGAGTGCTTGTTTACAAGTTGTTTGTTTATTTGTCCCTGCACGTGATGGTTAACCTTAACGTTGTTATGGTGATTCGCTCTCTGCTGGCCATTTCGGTCGAACACCAGGGCATGTTGATAGAGTTTGTGATCTTTGTGATCGTCTTTATCGTCGTGATGATTGTCCAAACCATGAGAACCAAACCAAACCATCATCTTCTTTGTCATCATGGCATGGATCTTCGGGATGGAATGGACATCATGAAAAAGGTCATAATAATGTAAGTTTTATAAACACACGTTTAATGTACCTCTACGATAAGGTGTACATAAAAATTTTTTTTGGAAATTCAAAATTTCAAGTTAAAATGAAGTTGTCTCTGCGGACTAACACCTACCACAATTTTCCAGATGAGAAACATTTAGGTCTCCCGCAGAAGGCCTCAAGTTTGTCATATTCTTCAAAGTATTTAATTTTATAATTGTTTTATCCATTAAAAAATGTCAAAAAATGATTTAATTCGTATCTAAAAAAAAAATTGTGTCCAAAACAAAATGTCGAAAAATGATTTAGTTTGTATAAAAAAAATTTGTTGAATTCTGTTAGATTTGTGGTTCCCAGTATCATTGTTTATGAACATGAGAATTTTCTTAAAATAACTCTTACTTATTACTTAGGTAATTATAACTCCAATACTTTTTTTTATCATAATATAATACTTTTAAATGACCTTTTAAAAAAAATTTCTACTTGGAAAAAAATTACTTCACCCTTCCTTACAAAATACGCGAAATCGTTAAATTTATTGAAGAAAATTATTAACTTGAGTCATCTAGTCAGGAGACTTATAGCGTCCGCAGACGATAGATTTTATTTTATTATTATTTTATTATTTTAATTTATTTAAAACTATTTCAAAATTCAAACATATTCAAAAAAGTCGCCAACCAACTTTAAAATCTCTCACGTGCCCAGCTCCACATATAAGTACAATAACGGATTTTCATGCTCGCAACAGTCTCCGTAGTAATTTTAGTTTCTCGTGTGCGGACTCCCGGAAATGTTTTTCAAATGGGCAAATTTTTTGGGGGTAGAGTAATTTAACGTGATTTTAATATATTATATTGTTAATTTACTGAGATGATGCACAAAAAAATATAAGGCAAGCCATAACAAGCATAATCATAAAACAAAGAAAAAAAGTCGTTTGAGGAGAAATCAGATTTGGCATATCGCGTTCACAATTAGAAATAGTAAATAAATTAGACATGTAAAGCAAAATGAAAAATGGAAATTTCGATTGTCTAGTAAGTTATTCAAATGTAGTTCTTACGGGCAATGGACACTTCCATAAGCTCTTGAACCAAGGAGACGACGAATAAGAACTTGGTAACTTTCAATATCATGGTGATGATGGCTATCAGTTTGTCACCACTCAAATGACGACAGTAGAAGATTATGCCAGGATTGAAATTACAAATTGTTATATGCAATTCTTTATCAATGGTCGTGTCAGATGTTTTTTTCTTTTCGTGAAATTAAAATATTTTTGATACATTTTAAGACGTTGATGTATTTGAAAATCACGATACTTTTACGTTTAATTTTTGGTTTGCGTAGAATAAAGTAATATTTAGTATAAAACTAATATTAACTAATATTTTTCATACAAACCTTTCTTATGCAATTAAAATAATGATTTATTGAGAATTTTTTATGACTATAATCTAGACACTTAGAATTCGTGATGTTGTATTTGTTCATAATGTTCGCGTTTTTTCGTAATTGGCGCATTTGACTTTCATTCCAGAGTGTAGGAGAATTTAATATATTGTCAAACAGTATTAATAGGCTAGAGACTGTACGGTTGAAATTTAAGAATCCGGCTAAGAATGCAACTCTGACGCCGCGCCTTACACAAAACCGTTTTCGTACGTGGAGTTTGTATACAAATGTAATTTTGTAATATACTAAATTATAGCAATGCCAAAAGATGGCGTCATTTACGTTAACAGTTTGCGTGGTTAGCAGGCGTAAGTACTACGGATTTGTAATTTTGTGTATCTCTTCCCTTACATTATCGTAATGTCCATGTCATAATGTCCATGCCATCCTTTTCATAATGTCCATGCCATCCCGAAGATCCATGCCATGATGACAAAGAAGATGATGTAGATTCTCATGGTTTGGACAATCATCACGACGATAAAGACGATCACAAAGATCACAAACTCTATCAACATGCCCTGTTGTTCGACCAAAATGGCCAGCAGAGAGCGAATCACCATAAGAACGTTAAGGTTTACCACCACCTACAAGGACAAATATACAAACGGTTTGTAGACAAGCACTCAAAGAAATACCGGTTTGGATACCGCCGCTCCGGGAACCATTTATTGGATAAACAACACCTCTGCCGTAGGTCACCCCGAGTGGTTCGCTGCGTTTGGTGACCGGGTTTATGGGGTCAGGTTTTTCTGGGTTTTGGCGGTAGATGTGTCTGCTCACCAACAGGGCCGGAACGGGAGAGACTGGTTGAGGGAGATCTTTTGACCTCTCCGGCAGGACTCTCTCGAAACTCTCTGCCTTGCACCGCACTGAAAAGGATGGATTCATTTGTCCGTCACTCCTTAACACACTGACCCCCAGATTCCTACCCACCCCTCATACCACCCCTCATACCTCATATAATGTGCACGTACAAGCTGTTGAAAGAATACAAAACAAATTCTTACGTTTTCTAAATTTTAAAATGGGTATTCCAGCAAATATGTTAAACTACAACACAATTTTAAACGATATGAATATGCTAAAATTGTCAGACAGAAGAATTTTCACTGAATTGGTATTTTTATATAAAATTCTAAATGATTTAGTTGATAGTCCGGTATTACTTGAATTGATAAGCTTCCGAATTCCACTTCGTAATACTAGAAGTCAGGATTTATTTCAGTGCAGAAATTCTGGGACTAACTACCATATGTTTTCCTCTTTGCCCAGAATACTAATGGAGGGAAACAATTATACCAAGTCAGTGGACATCTTCAATTTATCTTTGAATAAATATAAAATATTGTTATTGAGGCAGTTCAGTTATGTACAATAAAATGTTTTTTCTATGCTATATATGTAAAAGCCCCGAAAAAGGGCGTTTATTTATAAATAAATAAATAAATAAATACCTCTCTCCTGCATAGAACTTTCTCTCTTCTCTTCCCCTAAAAGACCCTACACGAAGCATCACCAAAGAATAATTTTCCTTGGGGCCTAATGTGTGGAGCTAATGAAAAAAAAAATCTTATCTAATTTTGTTAAATCCATTTGATTCAGTTACATAATAGGGAGGTGAAATGGTTAAACATTGTTTGATTATTGTTATTTTTTATTATTAAAATCACAACGTTATTCAAGTTTTTTATAAAAATGTAAATATTGAGTCATGCAAGATGAGGTATTTTCTAAGACAAACTATATTTTAATTTTTTTTATAAGAAAAACTCTCTTTTTATAACTTTTGAAGGTTATTCCCATCAATGTAATGTATCATTGAAGAAGATAACAATAATAATCTATTTAATTAAATGAAGACATTATGAGCGAAACTCAATCGAAAATCTGGAAACAGAAAAATCAGAAAAAGGTATTGGCACCTCTGGGACTCGAACCCAGGACCTCCCTACTTTCCGGGTTGGGGCTCTTATCCACTGAGCTAAGGTGTCGATATCCAATTCGGTCACTTTTAACTGTACCATACTTCGACTAAGAACCACCCATATTATCTTCATTTTTCTTAACGCATATTTTTATTGGCTGCCATCTTTATGAATGACCCCAACCCGGAAAGTAGGGAGGTCCTGGGTTCGAGTCCCAGAGGTGCCAATACCTTTTTCTGATTTTTCTGTTTCCAGATTTTCGATTGAGTTTCGCTCATAATGTCTTCATTTAATTAAATATTACAGTTTGAGGTTTTACTCATAAAGTTAAAATAATAAATAATAATAATAATCTAAATGAAAATATGAAAGACAACAAGAAACAGAAAAATAGAAAAAGATAATGGTCGCAACTGGGACTCGAACCCAGAACCTCTCGTCTTTCCGCGACGTGCGTTTACCAATTTCGCCATTGCTACCTAATGTCAAATCGTCATATTAGTCAATCTCATATTCCAAATTTTAGAATTAAATTAATTATCTTCAACTAATTTTTTTCCATACTATTGGCAACTACCTTTTTCATTAGAAACAATCATTCCAAGAATTGGTTTGTAACCTGGATAGCGTCACGGATTATCCCATTTTATTTTATATGGAACCATTGACTTTATAAATATCTAAATGAATATTCAATTTTTTATGAGAAAAACTCTCTTTTTACAACTTTTGAAGGTTATTCCCATCAATGTAATATATCATTGAAGAAAAAGAGAAGTGCAGGGTTCGAGTCCCATTTGCGACCATTATCTTTTTCTGTTTTTCTATTTCTTGTTCTCTTTCCCATTTTAATTTCGATTATTTTTGTTATCTTCTTCAATGATATATTTTTCTTCTTCAAACTTTGCAAATATACTTAGTGGCGTCATTTTCAATTGAATGAAAATAAAATTTGTTTTCATTTTATTAAAATTGGCCCCACAAAAAGAGTTATTTCATAATAATAGAATTGTTAATGGTATGCACTTAAATGTTGAAAAATGTTATATTTTAAACCTCACTAGAAATAGAATGTCATTAAGAGGAACGTATGCGTGGCCTGTTTCATACAAAATTTAGTTCCGGATTAACGGCTAAAATATCAAACTAATTGTTTTCAATTTTTTTTTAAATGACAGGTTAGCTATATAAAAAGTACGGATATGAATCCAATTTTCGATTTTTGTTTTAAATTATAAAATATAGGCTTCAAAAGATGACAATTTATCGATGAATTTAGGAGGCTACTTTGGAATTTTTTTCTGACCAAATGGATGCTATTTTTGAAAAATTCTTTCATATCCTGCCTCAGGAATATGATGAAGTATACGATAAAATTTTAGTTTGCACTGAAAACAGTTATATTTGCGTCAAAAACCGGATCTAGTTACGCGCAAATTTATCGTAAAATTACCTAGGTTTTTTGATGTCATCTCATTCACTCTTTTGCTAGTCACGCGGGAGCGAAACGTGCGCGGGCCGGGGGGAGAGGTAATAGAATCGTGTATCTGTGTGTGTGTTGTCAGACAACGCAGGTGCATGTTCGTTGTTTGTTTTATCATTTTAGATCTGTTTACCGAAAACTGGAGAATGCATTCAATAATGCCAATATACTTGTGTTTACTAGGTAGTAGGTAGGTAGTAAGAAACACTATTTTGGCAGTTCAGCTTTTATTTTTAAAATATTTTCTACGATACAAGGATACCTAACTAGGTATAGATATGTATGGCAGTAAGGCATGGAAACTGGCAGACGAAGGATGAAGTAGACTGAATGCGAGGCGGGTATGGATACCGCCGCCCCGGGAACCATTTATTGGATAACAAACACCTCTACCAAGTGGTTCACTACGTTTGGTGACTTAGCAGGGGTGCCCGGATTCATGGGGTGAGGTTTGTCCGGGTATTAACGGTGGATGCGTCTGCCCACCAGCTGCATGACAGGCTCGGATCGGGAGAGAACGATTGAGGGAGTCTCTTTGACTTCAGCTGTAGGTACTCTCTCAAAACATCGCCTTGCACCGCAGCGGGAGGGATTGATTCATACGCCCGGAACACTCCTGGACACACTGACCCCCAGATTCCTTCCCACCCCTAATACCCTTCTCTTTCCCAGAACTTCATCTCCTTCCTTTCCTAAAAAGACCCCTTTTTCCTCAGGGCTTCCTGTGTAGAGCTAACTAACTAACTAACCATCACGCCGTTTCCCCGCAGGGGTAGGCAGAGAGGACGGACCGCCAAACAACTCGATCTTGGCACACACTCCTTGCTTCGTTCACATTCATACATCGTCTCATACGTGCTCTTCTGTTATTTTGACTCTTGACATCGCCCGACTCAAGTATCTGTGTAGAGCTAACGTTAAAAAAAACTGTACAAAAAGATCCCTCAGGCGTATGCAAGGAAAACCAACATACCTCCGAGACACCGATTTTGGAACCTTACAGTATAATTGAATGTGAAGTTACACATATTATTTGACTTTCAAATCTGACATATCAATAGACGCATCCGCCGCCAAGACCCGGACAAACTTCACCCCGTGAATCCAGGCACCCCTGCTAAGTCACCAAACGTAGCGAACAAATGGTTCCCGGGGCGGCGGTACCCTTACCCGCCTCCCAAATTGTTGAATGTGGTGAGACTATGGCATCCTCAATTTTGGTATGTTGTGAGGCTGAAATTGGTGAGGAGGGGAAGGATATGGGGTAAAGGAAGGTGGGGAAGCACCCGGACATTCAGATCTAGTCATTAAACACAGTTAAAGCCATTTCAATTCTGGATGGTGGTCTTACACCAGAGTCCTACTGAGAGTTATTTACATTCTGGAAAGTGCCGCAAATATACCATATATTATTTTTAAATGATTGAATTGTGAAAAAACACAAATCAATCAAATATAATTTACCTACTTGCCCACTCCGGGATTTGTACCTGTCACCTCCTGATCGCTAGTCGAGAGAGAGTCTTACCCTTCGACCACGGAAGTCATCATTAATTTTTTTTTGTTTTCATGAAAGTGCCTAAATATGTCGATTAGATGGTTCCATGCCAACTGAGAATAAATTCAACTCAACACCTCCTTGAAAAGTCAAAAAGCTATGAAAAAAATAATTTTAAATTAGCCGATAACCCTAACCTAATGTAACCTATTTTATATTTATAAATATTTTATCATTCTAAATGACTTATCTGAGATGGTTCTGAGTTGGTCTCATTCCAAGTTGTCCGGTCACCGATTTTATTTTGTATGCGAATGTTAGGCCGGGTTGTTTAATCGTACCTCCAAATTAATATTTGACAAAACTTCACATTTTGAACTCTGTTCTAACATGTAAACATCAAATCGGGGTAAAATTCTATATTGTTTTCTTTTGTTATAATTATAATTGTTTTCAATGATTCAATCAAGATAAAAATATCACAACATCGTTGAATATAAATTTTAGTATATTGTGAAACAATCAAACCTAACCGAAGAATTATTGTAAAATTGTAAATTTTGTTGACACCCAGCGTTTGTACTATAAACAAACTAACACTACTACAGAATATGTCCAGAGACCTCCGCATGTGTGTCCCTCGTCCGCTAATGCTAAGGTACTAAACGAAAGGGACCGTTCACCGGCTTCCTGCAAATATTCAAGCGTAATATTACATATATTTTCTGCTTTGTTCACTACATAATTATTTAATTTTTATGTTCGCTCGCGATGTGCGACAATACGTATTACGATTTCCCCCTTCACTACCGCCTCTCGTACGCCCCTTTCCTGTACTTTACTAGAGCAGGACACACGACAATTATACCTATCATTATGCTTTTTTGGATAGTCAATCTTCGCCCGCGTGAACAGACCTCTTAATAATATTATTCTCAAAAAAAGAGTCTTCAATAAGGGATCTAGGAATCACTCTTGATTTTAAATTTATATTGGATGCAAATATTAACGACATTAAGTTTAAACCATTAAAAATGATGGGATTTATTCACAGAATATGTAAACCTTTCAAAGATCCTCAATCAATAATTCTCTATAATAATAACTCTTTACAGATAACAAATAAACAATAACTAATAACTCTTTACAATGCCTCAATTAGAAGTAAACTTGAACATAGAAGCATTATCTGGAATCCACATTACTTCAAATATGAAAACATTATAAAATCAGTTAGAAAAATATAAGAATGTTATCTTTGTTATTGTTTTTGGGGTGTTACGCCGTGTTTCGCTACCTCCTTCTTTAGCCAACGTTTCGGACAGCGTTACAGTGTCCATCATCAGGGCAGATGAGTGATGATGCCTGACTCATCTGCCCTGATGATGGACACTGTAACGCTGTCCGAAACGTTGGCTAAAGAAGGAGGTAGCGAAACACGGCATAACACCCCAAAAACAATAACAAAAATACTTTTTGGCCGTGAAAACCTAAAAACATACCTGAAGAATGTTATCCTTCAAATTTGGACTACATGACCATCTTAGGTCAAACGATGTACTCGTATGTCGTGATCACTTCAAGATTGATACACTTAAAACTGGAAGGCAATTGATTTTATATGTTTACATAAAATTATTCACTAAAATGTCCCCAATTCCCATTGTTCAAGATGCCAAAACATTTTTCACATGAATAAATTTAAAAATAATATCGCCTACTTTAGCCCACTGACCCAGATATGTCGACTATACAACATAGAGTGTGCGGGGGCTCCAGCGAAGTGAAATCGATAACTTTATAATATCGGATCGTTAGGAGTAACTTTCAATGATTTTATATCGATATCCCTAGCACAGTTTCACTGTTGATAGCCGAACCGATGTTGATGGGGAATAAATTAAAAATTGATATTCGCTGGCAACACTGGCGGAACTGATCATATATTTACATTAAGAAACGTCAAACGCCAGTCAAATACGTAAAAATATGAATAATTTGGCAATGTTGAATTGAAATACAAACCTAAATATGCATTGGCAGTCCGCATTTACTTTTTGATACTACCCGGCAGATTAGTTAATCATTTCTTTAGTCATATTTCAGCCACTTAAGTTTATCAAAATTTGAACGGAATAATTTGGTCGCTTCTTAGTTGAATTATAAAGTCTATGGATCGTATACATAACTTCTTTCAATACAAAAATCTTCGTTAATCGAATACGTTCGTTATATAAGCCAGTGATGTTGATTAACGAACGACATATTTCAAATAAATGCATATATTGATAGCTAACCGAAACTTATCTGATACCTTGGAATCCGGGCTAAAATTTGTCAATCGTTGGTTAGAATTTCTCTTGCCAATTGTTGATCGCAAATATTTTTAACTGACCATAGAAGACGGATTTGGGCAATATCGTATTGTTATAGGGTTATATCGATCGACCATGCTAGGTACCCGAAGTAGATATCATTGTCGATACGGATTCAAAAAAGTTCTGATACTTTTAAAAAATACTAACTAATTATATTGTTTCAATTATCTCTCTACGCGTGCCTCGCGTATTTCTTATGTCTCTTGCTGCTCGTTGTAATGTGTTACTTGAGTGAGCTTGTATATAATTCTGTATTATTATTTGTGATGTTTTTGTTTTTATAATTGTACGTATCTATATTAAATTGAATGCAATTGTAGATTTTTGTAATTGTGTATTAACTGAGTTTTTATAACTGGATTGTTCAAACGTAAGTGCGAACATCTGTAAAACCCAGTATAAATAAATAAATAACTCTTTTCTTTTTTTGTATTTGAGCATAGCAAACAAAAATTTAGAGGATCTTTGATGATTTATTGAAAACAGCTTCTTATTAATCTGCCATAATTTAAGAAATATTTGATTTTTACTGAATAAGGCAGAAGATGCATTAATCTAATCATTTTTCAGGTCTTTTGACATTTTTGAGTTGCCACTATGGATACGCGCGGCTTCAAAAATACACAGATTCCTAAAATATTGAAATATCCCTCGTAAGGGTCCGAGTCGTTGTTTGTTTTGTAGATTGATCAGAAGCAAGCCATTTTTCAATGAAAACGATTGGCTAGTTTGTTATGATAATAGAAAGATGATTATTTGTGATTGATTTGAATTCAGATATATTTCAAAGGGTTCCATGACAACTCAGAATCACGCAATTTCAACACCCTTTTGAAAATTCAATCAAAGTTATGGAAAGAAAATATGAAAAATAGCCCACAACCTTGTTTAACGTAACCTATTTAATGATTTTTATTTTTTAATGTTAACGAGTTTTCAAAGGAGGTGTTGAAGTTGTATGCTTCTGAATTGTCGGGTCACAAGGATAGTGACTGGTGATTTTGTATTTTATTTCTTTGTAGATATTAAAATATTATTATTTCATTTTAAAGTTCATACACTTAAAAGTCACGCAATAATTCTGACTTATTTTTTAGTGTTTGCGTTATAACTTTTTGAATAATATTTTAAACTTTTAATCTATCTAACAGCCGGCCTAGTCTAGCGTTAAGGCTCTTGACTCGCAATCCGAAGCCACGAGATCGAGTCCCGGCGTGACAAATAGATTTTATTTGATTAATTTGTGTTATTTCACAATTTATTCACTTAAAATAATATGTAGTATATTTTCGGCACGTTCCAAAGTGGAAGATACTATCCTGACACCAGATAACCTGACGCTTATATTTTTCTCAGGATATTCGAAAACTTCTCCCTCTCTCCCACACACATTTTTTCGAGGGAAGATCGGGGAGCCGGCTCAAGCGGGTGGACTTCGAGCTTCCTGTGGCAAGGTCGATAGCCACGCATGACGCGCATCGTCATTGCGTCTGCCTGGTGGTTTGTGGAATACCTTCTCTGGCTATTCTTTTCTTTTGATACATTTTATTTTTTCTGTGCTCTTATTGTATATACTTTCATTATGTTATTACTGTTTTTTTCTTCGTTATTTCTCTTCTTCCAGAAGGCTGTTCCAAAGTGCTGCAAAATTGCAGCACTTTGGAACACTTTGGAACTTTTTCTGTTTTGTATTATTAATTTATGGATCAAGAATCAAACAAAGACAACATTTTTGAAAAAAAACCAATTTGGTTTCTTATTCGCAATGATTAACAAAAAATAGATTCATTTGTAAATGCTGACTTTTGATCATAAAATAAAATTGACATCTTGAGTTTCAACGTATTTCAGTAAACTATTTTAGTAGGAAGGAAATTTAAACCTTAAAATAAAACATTTGTTTTTGAAAGGCTGAAATTTTTATTTTACAAATATATATTTTTAATGTAGTTCTAGAATATGCAATCCCACATAAAACGATTTATATGTGTTTCGCCAAATTTGATATGTTTTGGTGAATTACCGAAACTTAAAGAATTAACGATCTTCATCGTCTTTGTGTCAATGATGAAAATGGTGAACATGGTGATGACAGTTTCAGTGATGACCGTGACCATCGTGATCATCGTGGTCATGATGATGCCCATGATTACCGTGGTCATCGTGATCATCGTGATCATCGTGATCATCGTGATCATCGTGATCATCGTGATCATCGTGATCATCGTGATCATCGTGATCACCGTGGTCATGATGATGATGGTGCCCTTGGTGATCATCGTGGTCATTGTGATCATCGTGATCGTCGTGATCATCGTGGTCGTGATGATGATGGTGTCCGTGATTATGATCGTCACATGAATTTTCACCTTTAATCCCGTGTGGATCTCCATGATCGATATGATTCTCTTCATAGAAGTGATGGAATTTTTCGTGATGATGGAAGTCGTCATGATCTTCATGTTCATTATCAAAATGGCTATTGACGTTATATTGGACTTCACTGATTTCGTCATGATCTTTGCTGTTGTCTTGTATGTAATCCTTGTGGTCATTAATATGGTGAATTTCTTCTCCGTCCTTCTCCAAGTGTTTGTCTACGAGTACGTGGTTAATTTGTCCTTCTACATGGCCGAAATCCAAAGAATTTTTATATTTAGTCGCATTCTCTTGACCAATTAGGTCGACCTCCAGGGCATGTTGATAGAGCTCATGGTCTTTGTGGTCATCTTCATCGTCGTGGTGATTATCCAGATGGTGAGAATCTACATCGTCTTCCTTGTCATCAGGGCTTGAATCTTTGGGATGACATGGAAATAATAAAAAGATAGTTATTTTTATTTTAATTTTCACACACCTGCATTGTACCTACCTGTATGTATAATAGGGTGTATAGAAAAATAAACTTTGTTTGGAAATTTTAAATTTCAAGTTTATAAAAAGTTGTCTCAATGGACCCACATATTTATACCATAAAGTCTCCCGCAAGAGGCCTAAGTTTATAATTTTCTTGAAAGAATTTAATTTCACCATTTTTTATAATTATTGTAAAATGGTATGGTTTTTATAAAAAATATATTTTGTAAGTTCTGTGGTTCCCTGCACCTTGGACACTAATTTATGTTAATTACTAGATACTAAAATTTAAGATTTCTAGCTGGAATCTTGCAATTTTTGAACGAACAGTATTAATACACACTCGATTCACAAATAAATACAAACGGAAGTGCTGCAATCTGACGTTTTAATTACGTTAATGTCTGTACGGTTAAAATTTAAGAATCCGGCTAAGAATGCAAATCTGACGCCGCGCCTTATTCCAAGCCATCTTTGTACTTGAAGTTTGTTAAAAAGATACTTTTGTAATTCGGTTTTGAATTCGATAATTCGTCAAAGAATGGCGCCACTTACGTTAGCAGATTACATGAGGACGTGCCTCCCTACGTATAAGTACTACGGATTTGTGGAATTTAAATACCTCACCGGATATGGAAAGATTGACGGTAATACTTAGAGTTGTGAATAATACTATCAGCTATATATCGGCTATATATTATACATCACGTCGTTGCCTGTAGCGGTTCTTTTGCCCCAGTGAATAGATGTCACTGGATCACGGTGGATCCGAAGAACCGGCTATTTTTAGAACCAATTCCTATCGGATTTATAAAATGGTCACCAACACTCAAATTGGCCGAAGGCGAACCAAAAGCCGCCCGCAGGGCTTAGCAGCAAAAACCTGCAGAGCTAGTTTTCGACTGCTAGTTGTATTTTATTATTTCACATCCTATTGGTCATCTTTCATTAAAATCACTTATTCTTCATTAAAACAAAAATATGGAAAAATTTAAGTTTTTTGAAGAAAATTAAGAACTCTGCTTCTCTTAGTGGGAGACCTAAATGGTTTTTTTTCAAATTGGACATTTTGTGTGGGACGTTGTGGTACGTGTGTTTGTCGATTCGTAGGGACATTATTTCATTACAACTTATTATCAACTTTTGAATTTCAATAAAAAAAGTTTTCTTTTGGTACTACTACTATACAAACATTAGGATGATGTAATATATTAACATAATGTAATATAGTTAAATGAGACAAATCAAGTCCAAAAAAATTAATATATTTTTTATACCTACGTAATCAAAATACATTTTTTTGATAAATCCGTGTTAAAGGTCCGTTCGACGTATCTTTATTCTTACAAAAAAAATCTTTTTTTTCAACATATTTACGAAAATATTATATTAATTTCCTAATGGGAAACACGATTTTCGTAATAAAAGAAAACTTTTTTGTCGCAGTAATAACAATGTCATGTACTATTTTTTATCAAGCGTACTAAATAAACATAAACTCTGGAATGCAATGGGAATCTACAAAGGCGCGCCTCTCCGTGCGTATTTTCATAATGCAGGTAATTTACTGATGTAATGCTCAAAATTATAAAGCATGCCATAATAAACATGAACATAAAACAAACTTAAAAGCGGTAAAAACATAATCTCGTTGTAAATACGTATGATTCGAATAAAACTTTAAGTAGAAAAAAAGAAAAACATACCAAAAACGAAAAACAAAAAAGGTCAATCAATATAATAGCAAGTAAATAAAACCGATATTACAGAGAAAACGTCGATTGTTTCATGAGACAATTTTTAACAGTGTTGTTCAAATGCAGTTCTTACGGGCAATGGACACATCCACAAACTGGACAAGCAAGAAGACGACGAATAGGAACTTGGTAACTTTCAATATCATGATGGCTGTCAGTTTGTCACCACTCAAATGATGACAGTAGAAGATTATGCCAGGATCGACATTACAAATGGTTTTATGCAATTCTTTATCAATGGTCGTGACGGGTGTTTTTTTACTGTTCATGTAATTCAAGCAAAATTGATACATTTTACGATGTGCCTTTATTTGAAAGTCACGATATTATCACTTTATATTAGCACTTAATTCGGCATAAAAGTAATATTTTTCTATTAAAATAAACATATTATTGTGAATATTTTTTTATGACTAAAGTCTTGAAACTATATCCGTGATTTAATTTAATACTTTGTGGTAAAAGCTTTCCTTTAAATCGTTTTTTTTTTAATTGTGCGCATTTGAATTTCATTCCAGAGTGTAAGATACTCCCCGTAATATTCTAGTGAAAGAATATTTGTCTTATAAAACAATGTTACATTTAAGTTGAAAAGCCAGGTACTTTTGAACTTTGGATTTCGCGTTGTTCTCTTCCGTCTTCCTTCAGTCTCACTACAATCCCCAAACATAGCATTCCCAGAAAACACTCTGTTGAGGAATGAAATACCAAAAAAATATCTCATCACACGAGTTAATACGGGATGTCATGTTAAATTTTCACATGTAGCAAACACATTGTGGGAATACATAATTATAATAAACACGATGGTATAACTTTGTTTAATTCCACTTTTTATTTTCTTATCCAACTAGTTTCGGTTCAACCTGAACCTTCTTCAGGGAAGAATAAAAATATACAGTATATTTTTATTCTTCCCTGAAGAAGGTTCAGATTGAACCGAAACTAGTTGGATAAGAAAATAAAAAGTGGAATTAAACAAAGTTATACCATCGAGTTTATTATAGGGATGTCATATTTTTATCACAATGGTCATTGGGACGTTGGCAAATCATTAACAATTTACTTAAGCAATTCTTATATCTAAAATTCAATAATATTTCTTTTCATTTAATACCCAGACAGTGTGACGTAAAATACTCAATTTTGTTATAATAAAATACTCAAATATTGTTTTAGTACCGGAGCGGAGGGATAAATTTTATGTTCTTCCGGAAAAAAAATAGCTGGATTACGCCGGAAATGAAATGATGGGGTCTTATAATGAGTTTGCAGCCGTAATTTAATGTAAAAATGTTAGCTGTAAAAAATTACGTTTCAAGTATATTGCTCTTTTAATGGAACCTGCTCTAAGGAACTACCAGCATTGAACCCCGTTGCACCGGTGCATTCATTAGAACGGGTCGTTTTTTACGACTCGCTTTTGTGCAGGTCGGCTTGTATAAGATCGGCATCTGTTTTTTCTCCATCATATATTACGGGCCTCTTCGAGACCCGCATAAATCATTCCTTTCCTACAGACCCTCCCTTAATCCGCCTCACAACCTGGTGACGATATAGTTCCCCTGCTTTTACATGGTATACACAGCAACGCTCTCGTGATTTAACAATTAAAAAGGAAACAAACTCAATTACATTTCTCACGGAAAACGCCTGGTTAGTTTGTTTTCACTCAAACGATACAAGAAAGATGATTAAAGGTTGATTGAATTCAAATGGTTTATATACAGATTTGTTTTAAAGGTCGTGACTGGTGATTTTGGTTTGTTTCCTTTAAAGATATTATAATATTCGTGTTTCATTTTAAGAAGTTCATGTATTTAAAAGTCACGAAACAACTGTACTTCTTTTTAAGTGGTTTCATAATATAATTTTAATCTTATAATCTCACGATAATTAATTGTTTATCTCATGTACTCATACGAAATAGACACATTGTTTCATACTCAATTCTATAGAAAACACAGCCTTGTTACTCGAACAATCTCTAAAAATTCATCAAAACAAATAAACAACGACAGCAAAGACTCTCCACCACAAATGTTTATGGATGACAAATAGTCCAAAAACACACAGAATATCGTAATCTTTTGTCAGATTTCTTTAAAAATGAGAACACATAAGATATGTGTTCATAAAAAAATGTAAAACGCAATTGTAGTTATAGTTTTACCACCCAAAGGGTTTCGATGACGAAAGTTGCATATCAGACTGCAAGATAAAAATGTATTCTTTTTTTTAATTGAATGAAGACAATATGAGCGAAACTCAATCGAAAATCTGAAAACAGAAAAATCAGAAAAAGATATTGACACCTCCGGGACTCGAACTCGGGACCAGGAGAGAAGCGAAAGGAAAGCTTTTCGCCCGGAAAGCGAGAGGTCCCGGGTTCGAGTCCCAGAGGTGTCAATATCTTTTTCTGATTTTTCTGTTTTCGATTACCTCCGAAGTTTATTTTCCAAAAGTGTTTTTAGATTATATTTATCGATTTTAAAAATGCCAACCAAATCAGGACAATTATAATAAAAATAAATAATTTGCAAGTCCAGGTATTATGTTATTAATGCACGAAAACAATTATTCTCTTCAGTAATAATTATTCCTCTAACCTAAAAAACCTTTCGTCATTTCCTTTTAGTGATTGGCCGATTTATATTGTTGTTTTCCTGGTCAGAAAAAGTATTAATTAATTGACTTGCATTTAATTTATTGAGTGGCAACATTTTGGATGATTTCCGTTCACGCTGAGTCTTGAAACACTGCCGCCGCCGCCAGGAATCCAACAGTGTTTCGACTTGTCACCTAATTTTAGTTTTTGATTCACGTGTTCAAGTGTTCACGGGGTTAGCTATAGTTTAGGTAATCGCACGGTCCGCGGATTTGTTTTTTTTGCCATGATTTCTTTACTGTTTCTGGCTGTATTTTGTTCCTCAGAACCATTTCTTTATATTGACTAAAATGTCCTTATATAATATACATATATTTTCTACCCAGTAGCCAAATTTCTTTTATTTCAGAGATTTGTTAAAAACCCTTTCACATGCAATAGACCCCTCTTTCTTGAGTCCTGAGTTTCTTACACTATATTATGTAATACATCATACATATTTTACATAATACATAATATATATTTATATTATGCTTTACCGTGTAATTTTATCTCATATATGAGATAAAATTATTAGCCATATATACTCGTATATGGCTCCGACCGGGTTGCTTGCATTATATTTGGCGTCCAACAGCCCTACTATATGTTATACTGTATTTTTGTGACGAAGAAGCGTTCATTGCTTGAAATCGTCACTGTTTTGTAGCAGAATTCATTGTATTATTTTTGGTTCGTACAATATATTATTATTATCTCTTACTTATCTCTATGTGACTGATTTTCCTTTGGAATGTTAAGGGTTCATTCACAGAATTTGATTTTTATTATTCAAAGTAAATATTCAGATTCTGTGAAGTATTATTATTCAAGTTCTGTTCTCATCCGAGTACTGTGAAGCAACCAAGCCATGTTAAAATAATAACAAAACTTGAATAGAAGTTTCACAGAACTTGTATTTTAACATTGACATTTTTTTTATTTATTTTTTAACACACTTTACAAATAAAAGCCAAAAAGTCCAGATAAACTGCTTTTTAGCAGTTTGTCTAACGGGTTCTTTACATTTAAAAATCTTATTATAGTGAATTAATAGTTACATTGATTTATTGTTAAAATTTTGTGAAACGACCCATCCTTGGTTTTGGTTCCTGAAATAATGTTTAGAATCAGGCTTAACAACTTTACCAATTTCGTCTGCATTCGGAATATTTAGGATTTACCATGAGGATCCAGATTTTCTGTAACTCTAATAATGTTGTTGTTGTTTATTATTTATTCTTATAGTAAGTATCTCCCTTACGAGCAGGTACATCTATTTTATTTAATGACAAAGTCAATTGAATTAATCATTAAAACAAGCTTCCAAATATTTTGTGGTTTCATATAATAAAAATGACGTTTTGTTTTTCACATTAATGCTTAATTAGGTATAATTTCTTATTACATGATCAACAATCTTTGACGTAATCACACTCCTCCTCGTGCTCATGATGCCCGTGATGCCCGTGATGTCCGTGATGTCCGTGATGCTCGCACTTGTGCTGCAACTCAACTGTAAAAGGAAAAAAAATACTTTCAGTTTATCAGCGTTTTACATTAATTCAATATCAGCGTATAATTTAATAAAAATATTGTTCATGTTATAGTTCTTATTCAGAGTTATAATATAGCCACTAAGCTTCTCTACACCCTAGCACGGTCGATCGACAAAAACTGTTTCGATAACTTCTGATCGTTCCCTAGGACAACTGCAGATCGCTGACGTACAAACAACAGTTGACGTCGAATAAATTAATAGAACTTATTCATTGTGAATTGTTGTTTAATCGTTGGCGATCTGCAGTCATGCTAGGGAACGATGAGAAGTTAGTTAAGAAAGTTACGGATACAATCCTTATCGGTCGACTGTGCTAGGGGTCCAGAACTTCACCGTTCTTATTCGAATTCACTTATGTTGGTCTACATAAAAATAAAGAGTCTATTATTTAACTTCACATTTTTTTATCTGCAACTATTGGAAGAACAACATTTCTTCCTAGGGTTAAATATGTTTATAAGTAATAATTAATTCTAAAACTGAGAAAAGAATAAAACAAACGTTGACAAGCTCAGAACAAATATGAATTAGACTTTTCCTTTTTTTTTCGTTTTTCAATTATTTATTGAATAATCAGTTTACAAAATACAATAATGTTGATTACAAAAATAAATAACAAATAAGTTTTCACAGATTTATTTTTTTTATTTTTCGATATTTCTCTTCTGTAGAAGTGGACGCTTGTACTTATAGCCCAGTCAATCTAGACAAAAAACAGGCCCTAACTGGAACATGCTAGGGGAGAGCTGAATTTTTGCAGGTGAATAGTACATCTTATGTGGAGTATTTTCCAAAAAAGTCCTTACCCCTCCCCCGCTTGCTTCCTCCCCTGTGCCCTCCCAAACATTAAAATGTGGGGTTCTATTAAAGCGATTATATCTCGTAAACTAAAAGATATATCAGAAAAAAAATTTCATTGTTGAATTTCTTATAAAACTGCCTAAAAATTCTATAATTAAACTTTTTTTAATATCTGCATTAGTTTGGCCAATAATAATGAGATTGTTGTGAAAAAAATTTTTTTTTTTGCAAAATTATTTTTTGAAGTTGAATATTTTTTTTGTCTGAGAAAATATGAAAAAATACTTTTTAAAATAAGTTGTCGAATTTAATAAGCTTTAAAACCATGCATAACAATGTTAACTTACATCTTTTATTTCTATCGAAAATAGTGGACAAACGCAACGGCGTGCGCGGGCTGGCCGTAACACGGAGTGGCGAGGCCAAGCGACATGTCGTTCTTGTCGCGTCGCTACTTACTGTTTTATCAAGTTGAAACAAACGAAAAATAAATAAATATGGTCAGTTTGATCTCATATGTTAAAAAAAAGATATGTCTTAAGGTTAAGGTGTGTGTCGGTTTTGTGGTTATATTTTGACGTGGTTGCGCCAAGCCGTGTATCAAGTTTTTTGTGCGTTTTCCCACCTTCATCAGGTTAAATATTGAGAAAAAATTAATTAACAATTAATAAATAAAAAAAACCACTGAAAATGTTTGAAGAGAACTTATTGTGTATTTAATGTAAAAAAAACACCTTCCAGGAAATTTTGTTAAAGTAAAGAAAGGGTTACAAATGCTAATTAATGCTAGTATTGAAAGATATAATAATTATGTTAAATTAACCACTTTAGGTAGCGTAACCAACTGTGCACGTAGATTGTAGAAAAATGTATAATAAGCCTAGCAGTATTAAAGCTTTTACAAATGTTAATTGTAGCCTATTGACCAGTAGGTACACCTCAGCCATTCCTAAGGCATTTAGAAAATACATTTAATTTCACGGAGAACTATTTGTGAGTATTATTTGTGATAATAAAAAATAGCGTTTGATTTTAAACTATCTCATAAATATCGTTAACAAATACATTTGGTGTTAAGACCAGAAATAGGGGAAACATTGTAATATAATAGATGACAAATGGGGTGCAAATATAAAATCTAAACTTTTAGGTGAGTTTGATTTGGTCGTAGCAGAAGCTCACTATCATGGCATTTGCTACAAGAAGTTCTGTAAAAGTAAACCAACTCAGTATATAGGAACACCTAAATATGATAATTCAGCTAAAAATTTTCTTAAACTCTGTAGTTTTTTAGAAAATACTGACGAATGTCAGTTTATATTAGAGAAATTAGGGAAAATAGTAAAATACATTTGTGGCAGTGATCTTCCGTACTCATATACATTTCCTAAAAAACAAGTAATTGACTATTTTCAAGATTTTATGTATACGTGTATTTTTGGCAGAAAAACTGTCATGTGCATGTCTCACTCAAGTTATAAGGTACTAGGCGACTGGTACAGAAACAAAGAAAAGAATGCAAATCTGGAATGTTTAGGAATTGTACTTGCTGCCGCAGAAATAATCAGAAAAGATATTTAAAAAAATGCCACATGATTGTGAAAGCTATCCTGATGTTCCGAAAATCAGTCGTGGGGGTGATGATTTAGTTCCTGAAACTCTGAATCTTTTCACGTTAACTGTAACCAAGAAGAGATTGTATGATAATGTACCTGATGTTACGAGAAGACGTTTAGTAATTAACCACGCCATAATAGCATCTGCAAGGCCAAGGTCTTTTTGTCATCAATTCAGACAAGTTTGTGTTTTCTACAGAGAATGTACGGATCTAAGAATTTAATAGAAGTGTTGTCGTCATTGGGCATTTGTTCGTCGTGTCATGAAGGTGACAGATACCAAAGATCTGTAATAAGAGCTGGGCCTCCTACAATGGAAGATGATACATTCACACAATTTGTGTTCGAAAATGCCGACGTTAATTTAAAAACATTTGATGGCCTAAGCACATTTCATGCCGTGGGAAGAATAAAGTGCAATGTGCATCAATCCAGCCTCTAATTTTACAAGTCTAGATGTACTTCGTCTTCAGTGATGAAATGGAAATTTCGTTAATCAAGAAAATATCCTTCAACCTTGTTACGCGAAGAGAAAAAAGAGCGGCTTGAAAGAGGTAACCGTCAAAGATGTCAGTGAATGTATATCTTTCAAAAAAGAGCATGCTGATTCATTATCTTTTGTATCTTTAACCAATTATTTGTGGTTAAGTGACATAAAATTAGCATTGGGCATTCAAAAGTTAGCTGGAACGGGTTTATGAACGATTGTGTGACATTGTAACTTCGACCAACCGCTTTTTCTCAAACCTATTGAAATGGTAGCGGGGGCTGGTGGATCATCTGAAATTTCAAAAATTATTGTACGACTAGGAAGTTTCATTTGTAAATATCATATTTGGGATGTATTGGATCACGGAAGAAAGTGGGCTCGAAAATTTATGGAAAACTGAGTACGGAGGTCCCAAAGTGATACACATGATAAAAGGACACGCTTATGCAAGAGCTGTAAGAGCCTATGTTTTTACAGGTGCTGCAATCGTCAAAATAATTTGCAATGACTCTCATGATACACTTTTTCCTCGTGAAATAAAAGAAATATTGTGAACAAGAAGATGCCACATGAATAAGCTTGTGAAGACGAATCAGTTGCAATAAATCTTAAACATTTCAACGACACTTAAAACACAATCAAAGCGACAAGTCGGACAGCAAAACTTACAATATGTTTTTACTTAACAACATGTTTTGCTCAGGAGTTTGGACTGATACATGCATTGACATGAACAATCCTTGATGAAGTCATTAAAAACAGTAGGAGCACTTACGCAAGGGTGTGGGGTTTCTCAGTAAATGGATATTAGGAGCTCCATTATTCATTTCAATCAGTGAAGCTTTTCAAACAAGACTTAACAAAATTTATACTGGTGACACACAATACTTTTGCTCGAAAGTTTGGTGAATTAATTTGCATTTCTTCGAGATTAGTATCAGACTCAACTAAAACATATGACGATGCTTATGAGGTATGGTTCAAAGATATGAAGAAAATGGCAGGGCAAAGTTTTTCAGAAGTATAACTACACAGATCGGATATGATTGATACTCAAGCCAGTAATAAATCTAACAAAGTTAGAAACAAAGAATTTATAATCAACCCTAATCAGATATTCAATAGAATATTATGCGTATGTGACAGTCCTGCAAAGCTCAAATCCTACTTTGAGTTTGAACTAGCTACGCATCCACCTTTATTTGAAGACGTTTTTTTAAAGAAAGGTAAGAAAGCCTCCATTACTACTATTACTATACAGTTTAGTGTTAAAGCGTTTTTATATCGTGAATCAATTAAAAAGTACTCGGTGTTTTAATTTAAAACTATAAATACCTACCTAAGCTCAAATCGGTCATCTGCAAGCACAGCGGGATAGGCCCGACCGCCAAGCACGCCGTGCCGCCCTGCTATCGAATCGGATTTTGACCAGTATTAAGAATAAAGGTAAGCAATATTGTACATCGTTTTAAAGCTTATTAAATTTGGCAAATAAATTATATGAAATATTTTTGCGTGTCCCCCCAGACAAAAAAAAATATTCACCTTTAAATCAAAATTTTACGAAAAAAAAAATTATTTTTGCGACAATGTCATTATTATTTGCCAAACCGTAATAGATAACAAAGACAAACATACAATTTATTTTTAGACAGCTTTCTAAGAAGTTTAACGGAGAATTTTTTTTTCAGATGCATATAATAGTTTAAGAGATATAATGGATTTTGTAGAACTCTAAAATTGTAAAGTTTGGGAGGGGACAGGGGAGGAAGCAAGCGGGGGAGGGGTGGGGACTTTTTTGGAAAATACTCCACATAAGAAGTACTATCCACCTGCAAAAATTCAGCTTTCCTCTAGCATGTTCCAGTTCAATGCGTTCATTGACTGGGCTATTAAAAGAGAAGCGAGCATTGGGATATTTTTTGTTTCTATAATTAATTATAATTTAAGGAAGTATGAACTTTAAAAAATAAACAAATTTAAAAGTTAAATTAATTATGAAGATAATCTCATCATTTGGTTATTTTTACATTAAATTGTTCTTTAGTAGACATTTATCGTCTTGGATTATTGTTATTATCTTTTCGTGTAGCCTATTGAAGTATTTTTTCCCTTGATGTGTGTAATGATGTTATGCAAATGTGGTGTTACGTTTTTGTGTTGGTGTTACGTTTTTGTGTTGAAATTGACGAATATGACTTTCAGTTAAAAAGCTAAGATTTTGTAATTATTTGAATTATTTTACTTTTTGGACTAGATCATTAAATTTTAATTCTTTAAATTCTTCAAAAATAAGATGTGTTGGATAATTCCTTGGCATTTGAATATTATTTTTATAATTAGACGTTGCACATTTTCAACAGGGAGTAGATTTGTTTTGTGTGCAGCTCTTCAGCATACTACATACACATCACTGTAGTTCTTGTCCAAACGACCAATAGAACATTTTGATGGAGGAGAAGGTTTTCTTTCATATTTCAAAGAAGCATTATGATAGGTGTTTAAGATAAAGCTTTTTCCGTAAAGGTATAGGTCTTATTAGTTTAAAAAATTCTTAGTTAAATGATTAACTATAATTTTTATACTTTATTTTTATTTTAAAGCGGAGATTGAATAAAAACTAAAATGGTCATTTGGACAATTAAAAACTAAGGCGACGTACAGCGTATTGGAGATTTGATTAGCAGTGATAAAGCAAATAGAATTATATTGATATAGCAAATAGAATTATATTGATAAAGCAAATAGAATTAAATTGATAAAGCAAATAGAATTATATTGATAAAGCAAAAATTATATTGATAAAGCAAATAGAATTATATTGATAAAGCATGTTAGACTGATGTTAAATTTTCTTATGAGAGATAGTTTTGGATTTTCAAAAACATGTAAATTAATTTCTCTATTTTTTCCTTATTTTGTTAACGGTTAGGTTGATTTTTGATATTTCCATTTTAGGTTATTCCCAAGTTTTTTATTTTATTCGAAATTTTTAACGTATAACAGTTTATTCTGCATTTATTTTTTATGATCTAGAATTTTCACGTATAATTATATGAAAGTTTTGAGGAAAGTCATTTGATTTTTCTGTAAATGGTATAACGTGAGTTTTTTCACTATTTAGAGATAGTAGATTATATAAAACCAGTGTTTAAATACGTTTATGTCTTCTGTTGTTTTTTGTTTTACTACTTCCCATGCATTACCATCACTTTCAATGAGTAGGTTCAGTTTCGTCAGCATTACACTGGAGGTTACGCTGCCATGAACTGACTGAGAGAATATCCCGGATGAATAATATTGTACCCAGCACAGTACCTTGTAGGATTCCAAAATTGCACTCAAAGTAGAAAGATTGAGACAAGTTTTTCAAAAATTCACAGAAAGAGAAGTTTGTAGAGTTAAATTTCAGGTAGTATATTAATAATAAAAATTAAATAAACTTTGTAATAATGTATTGTAATCTGTGATCGTAGATATTCATCTTCTTATGTGGCACGGTAAACAAAATACAATTGAATAAATTCAGGGAACGCCTAGTTTCTGAACAAGAATGTACGTAGTCCACAAATTATGCTGTCGGATGACTAGAAAGAAACTCATGGGCGAGAGCGGAAAAATGTGGCAAAATTTGTGATTGTAGAGATGTCTGTGGTCCAAAGCTTATTATTTTATGAGCCTGTTGTGAAATTGTTAAAAATAATTGTGAAATCGTTGTGAAATTTTAGTGAAGTTGTGGTTACATTTTAGTGGAATTGTTGTATAATTGTTATGAAAATGTTGTGAAATATGATTAATATGCGAAAATTAAGGTCGTTTGCTCGAGTAATTTGAAAAGGTTTGAAATGAGACCAAGGTACTATTTTTTCTTACATGAATGAATGTTTCCCGCCATTTGGAGGAGCAGGAAAACTAAGAACAAGAAACGCAAGATGTTCAGGTTGGTCATGGTGTCGCCGGACGCTCGGGTCTGTGACTGCGTTTGAAGCAGAAAAAAGGGGTTCATATAACATTTTTAATTAATTCCATCGTGACACCTTAATCAAAAATTGTCACGAACTTATTCATGGGTATTATAATTAAATTACTTTATTGCCAATGCAGTTGTGAAGCCATTTTTCATGAACGTTGGTAAAATGTTTAATTGTTTTTTTAGTAAATGAATTCACCTGACAAAGAAAAACTGATTCATAGTGCCGTTATATTGCTATAAAACCATTTAAAACGACAATAATAAATTCACGTTTTCTAACTAGGTAAATGTTCGTGTATTAGACATTGACATGCATTATTCACGTGCTTTGTTTGCACGACTTCAACCGATAAGAACAAATGATACTAAAAAAAGTATTAATAATAGCAAGTCAATGAATATCACTTTTTATAAATATATTTGCAACAATGTAAGAGTGCGCACCGCTCATACTCCCTCTTTTAATGTGCGAAATTGAACAAGGAATAGACACATGTTTTATTAAAAAAATATATTTCACCTTTTTTTA
Organism: Glyphotaelius pellucidus; assembly: GCA_936435175.1. Lineage (NCBI taxonomy): Eukaryota > Metazoa > Arthropoda > Insecta > Trichoptera > Limnephilidae > Glyphotaelius > Glyphotaelius pellucidus. Next base: position 98,438 of record OW386540.1, read on the forward strand.
CGTGAGCTCCACACAGGAGGCCCTGAGGAAAATAATTTTCCTCAGGGCATATGTCATCTTTGGGGATGCTGTGTGGAGGGGGTTTTTTAAGGAAAGGAAGGAGAGGAGAGTTCTGGGAAGGAAAATGGTTTAAGAGGTGGGTAGGAATCTGGGGTTCAGTGTGTCCTGGTCGTCCGCCTCCAAGACCTAAACAAACTTCACCCCATGAACCCGGGCACCGCTGCTAAGTCACCTCCTCCGCATTGGGAATGGTAACTTAAGATAGTGAGTACTTAAGGGGGTATTCCAGTCTAGAAAAAAAAAAAATTTTTCTTCATATTTCCAAAGTTTAAATATTCAAAAATATCTCTTTAAAAGAATTTTTCAAAATTAGCATTATTTTAAAAGTTATACCCATTTTAATTTTGCGGTTTAGACAGAATCTAACCAAAATCTAAATAGAACAAAATTTTAAACCCATTTTTCTCAAAACCGCTTTTTTTCTATACGGTTGACACGATATCTCAAGTTCTACTAAACCAATTTACTTGAAATTTGGTGTGAGCCTTCTCTATACATGACTTTATTGCATTGACCAGAACTAGAAAAAAATTCAAATTTTTACTATTCTAAAAATTTCGTAAAGTCAAAAAAAACTGCTAAAATTTTTTTATTTCATACAGCCGCCATTTTGCGAAAAAAATTTATGACTTCTCCGAGGTTTATGTCATAGCAGCATTTGTTTGGATTTAAAATAAATTTGTTTTTTTTTTATTACTAGGAGGGTTGCAATCGTGTCAACCAGGGCGCGCCATATTTTTGAAACCCCCCACTTCAACACCTTGTAAATTTTTTTTTTTTTTCGTTTGATTTTTTTTAACGTATTTTTTAATGTTTACTAAATGTTTGGTAAAATAATGGTTACCAAAATATTATTATTTTTTTTTAAATTACACTTGAAAAACACCTACAATTCATGTTTCAGGACTAGAATACCTCCTTAAGAGTAATCGACACTTAGTATTGCCCAGGTGAAAGACCACCAATCAGAATCAAAACATTCCTTGAATGGCTTTAGCCGTGATTAGTGATCAGATTTGAAAAGTCAGGTACCTATTACCCGACCTTCTTCTTTGTCGTCTCCTTCTTATCCCCACTTCCTTCAACCTCACAACGTACCCCTATTTGGGTTGCCATAGACCCACTCGCTGAAGACAGTTGGGAGCAATAGGGACCCTTGTGCCATTAACGTAAGTGTTATACAGATGTTTTGCGTTAATTTCACAAACATTTATACCCAATTGAATGGTATGTACGTAAATATAAAATGTAGTAAGTAATGATTGCTATGTGTACTCTCTGCAAGGCTTTTCTCGAATGGGAATGGTACCTACCAGGCTGAGTGCAATTCCCTTTACTCTCGTGTTGCGCAGTTGATGCTTTGATTATTTACCAGTGGTGCAGTGGCTGCGTTCCCTCGAGTCCTTTGAATCGGGCATCAAAACTGACACGGGACCGACTCCATCGAGGCGACGCTCGACGCTTCTGCTAAATTCTCCGGTTCGGGCCCCACTTCTCTGCTAGTTTCACTGAAAGTGTTGAGAAAGCGTAATGTGTTAAATAATAGATTATTAATTATGTGATTGATAACTCATGTAAAGGGGAAAATATAAGCGATTACTGTACCAAAGTTAATAAAAATATTCACCGAGAAACTATTGCACAATATATTTTACCACCGCAGGAATCATTTATTGGATAACCATTACCTCTGCCACAGATTATCCAAAGTGGTTCGCTACGCTTAAAATTCAAAGGTTTTTATCTACCAAGGTCAAATTTGTCTTGAAATCATGAAAATTCGAATTCTTTTATGATATTTGCTATTTGATATTAATTATTTGCAAAAAATTTTGTTAAAAAATATAATATTTCGGCTTTGTTAAGTATTTTGGCCTGAAAATACCGCGTGGCCGTTCCTCTTGACAACTCCCGTTATAAATTAATGAACTAATGACAACGCGTGGTAATTCCCACTTCAACACTTGAAGAATGTCCGAATTGTCTTGAAGGAGCGTGTAAAATAATAATTATTCCGATTAACTTAAAGTATAACACAAACCACTCCGAATTATCCCCATTTGTCCCACATTAATGAATGGTTTAGCAGAAGTACCCAACTTTTCGTTTCCTGAATAGGTTCAGTAGACCTCTAGACAACTTGATAATTATTGTATAATGGAATACTTAATTGAATTTAGAATTCTCCAAATTGAACGGACAAGTCTCGAGGGTAAAAGGATATTCAGAAGAGAGTTCATTTCGGAATAAAAGCTGGAGAGAGCTTATGCTAAGTCAATTTCTCAGTCCTCTCAGTGGATTAAGTAGTTGGACTATTTTCAAAAGCTTCAGGTCAAAAGTATTCATCCTGACCGGGAGAAGTAAATATTATAAGTTCTTGTAGTAAATTGATTTAAAGGTTAGCTGGTATGAGCTTAATCATAATCAATTTAAGGTGTTTATTTTGGCTACTTTTACCTACATAAATTCCCCATGAATATTGGTGTTGATCTGGTTAAAAATGATTTAAGGAGCACGCGTCAACACAGAATTGTTAGCCTTTCTGTTGAATCCTCGGGTGAAATCGCGTGATGGTTCTACTTAGTTAATAATTTGTGCTGGTTTATTATTTGAATGCCTGACTATCACGTCATATCACTATTGCTATCACTATCATTATCACTATCACTATCACTATCACTATCACTATCACTATCACTATCACTATCACTATCACTATCACTATCACTATCACTATCACTATCACTATCACTATCACTATCACTATCACTATCACTATCACTATCACTATCACTATCACTATCACTATCACTATCACTATCACTATCACTATCACTATCACTATCACTATCACTATCACTATCACTATCACTATCACTATCACTATCACTATCACTATCACTATCACTATCACTATCACTATCACTATCACTATCACTATCACTATCACTATCACTATCAGGACGCAGAAAAATAATCCAGAACAATGTGGTTTCATATGAAACTTCAATGCCAAAAGGAGTCGCGCTTTCCCCCATTTTATACAATATACGATAATATATCAATATATTATATTTATAAATATCCACATTTGTGTTGACGTACGATACAGGTAAAATGGAGACGCCTGCGCGGCTCGTTTTATACAAATTTTAATTTTGGATTTGAGGCTAAAACACCCAACCAAAATCAAAAATAATTTTTGGTATCAAAAGGAATATCAAATATCTAGTGCGGATTTGTTTTATTTTTATTTATTTGTATTTTAAATTAAAAAATATGGGGCATTAAAGATTTCATGATTTTATAGGCAATTTGAGTTATTGATAAAACTGATCAAAATCAAAAAAATAATTTGACTATTTAATATAACAATAAGATGAAATGTAAAAACAATCATAAAAAAACATTTTTGTGGGTGTAAATTAAAATTATAAATTATCTATTTACGTCGGAATACAGATTGATTGTGTATAAATTAAAATTATTCGCCAAAAATGCATTTTTTTAGTATGCTTTATGTTATTCTATTTCATTTTTTTTTTATATGTGCATATAACACAGTAGATAAGGCAAGATATATTTTTAATAGTTATAATTAATTTAAAGTTGCCTCCAAAACAAAACATAATTGAATTCTTTAATTATATAAATCATCATTTTAAACAAAAATAAATAAAATAGCAAATTTATTTTTAATAAAAACTTTTAATTTGAAAAAATGTTTAAAAAAGCCTGTGCAGCCCACAGGAGGCCTAAAAGTCCTCACTTGATTTCCTATGGCGGTAACTTAGTTTGCCAATAAAAGTAATTATTTCGCATTCTTGAGGAGTATAATAGCGATCCATGGTTTTCAACGTACTTGTTTGTGCTTCTTTTTATTTCAAATATGTCAGAGTCCTCATCCTCATATTATGTCAGTCATTTTAATATTACGCCATTTATAAAAATGAGAGCGCCTTCCAAAAGGGTTTTGCCAATAATTTCAATGTTTAGAAAACGCCTAATTATTCAGAGCTCGACCGAGAGCTTTCTGAAACTAAAATTTCATTATAATTCAGTATAATCTTCTGAGCGGCTTCAAAGGAAATATTCTTTTGAAAGAGTCTCGAATTTTAATCGGGGTCTTGAATTTTAGCCTTGTCTTTTGAGTTTCTTCTTAGAATCGATAATGGAGAGAAATAGTCGCCCGAAAACTGCAGCCAAAGAGTTCCCTCTATTTGGTTGACATCATGCTTCTAGTACCATCTGGCTTTTTAAACCGATGAATGAATATATATTTATACGGTCTTATCAAGTATGGATCTGTAATACATAAATACTAACTACGGTAGAATGAAGACATCATCTATTAGTGACATTTATAAAGACTTATTGAGAATTTTGGTCTGTGTGTGGTGATTGTTGTAGGTGAGTCCCCAATCTGCAAAGTCAAAGATGGCGCCACGCAAAGAGGTCTTCATTTAATGAATGCATAAATAAACACCAACACCTGCAATTGCCCTTCTCTAGAAAAAAACATCAAATAATATCAAGGAATCATAATTGACCGTAACATCAGATGAACAAAAATCAAACAAATCACAAATAAACTCCTCCAAACAATTTACACTTTCCTAAACATAAGAAACATATTTATTTATTTATAGATAGATACAAATGAAAGTACAAATTACATATTAGGAGTTTTGCCTGTCCAACTAGGAATATATGTAAATTAAAATAAATGAAAACAACGTATTTTGCACTTTGTCAATCCGTAATAGAATATGGAATCAGTTTTTGGAGAGGAGCAACAAACCCAACTATAGGTCATATGGAAATCACACAGAATTACAGCAATTCTTATAAAAAAAGTAACTACTTTAAAACATAAAATGACTGAATTAGACCGAATGTTCGACACATTTGACGACTAGATATGCGCCAGTTATACAAAAAACCCTAATAAACTACATTTGTTACATAAAAAAACAAATTACAACAAACATAGATAAAAGAGATTAATTAATTGACCAGTTCAAAGCATTCAACTATCTTTCCACCCGTAACAAAAAATGTTCAGATATAAATTTAAAAGATGGATTGAAGAACAAAAAATGCAATATTACAAAAAAATATTTAATTTAAAAGATATATTTATGTAACACACAATTTCATTACAATACACACTTCTTTATATTCAACCACAAAACATCAACCGCATAATTTTTTCCGAATTAATTTTTCTTTCTTTCATCACCGCCTTTACTTTTCTATTTTATTTGAGTTTCATCGCAGTTTTATTTTAATTTATTTCAATGTATTATATAATTTTATTAATTTATTGAACTTTAAAAAATTATAATTACCCGTGCCTTGGCACGGGTAAAGCATCCAGTGTGACCCACATTATGAAATAATTTTCTTAATTTGTAATTTTATTGTATCAGATAAAAAATAGTTAAAATTTGTTGAAAAAATGGTGCATCTTAATATTTATTAGGCTTAGTATTATTACATAAATACCATCATATTATGCTCCATCCATAAGATCAAAACCTTTCTAAAAATTCAACATTTAGTTTGGTAGGAGGCTTTAAAAACATAATGTAAAATTATCGTAGAAAGCACTCACTTTGTGGTTGACATATTTAATAAAATAAAATACTTTTTTGTTTAAAACCACGAGATTTATTAATTTATGAACCGACCGGTTTCGCTTTAATCAAGCATCATTTGATCGATAAAGATCATACATTCTGTCATAGCACCGGTGCTAACATCTTACATAAAAACGGGCATAGTAACAGACTTACCAATTTAGAGGCACTAGAAATTAAAAAAGCTGTAAAAATCAAAAGTCATATACTTAATAATCAATTAGACATATCAAGTAGTCCAATATTAGGTCTGTTTCCAATAAACCCTTAAATAAAAATTCCCAGTGCTCCTTACCCCATGCCAGTTGATGCTTTGTTTCTCCAGATTTATTATTGTAACCCATTAGTCACATAATTATCTTTCGGTTTTTTCCATTACTTGTGTACTTATGTTAATGTATTTTATGGTCGTCAATGTATTTTTTATATTTGTATCGTGTTGTCTCCCTCTATATTTGTGATTATATATAAACACACACTATTAATTTGTACCCTGATGATGCTTGATTAAAGCGAAACCGGTCGGTTCATAAATTAATAAATCTCGTGGTTTTAAACAAAAAAGTATTTTATTTTATTACATAATGTAAAGTTAAGCATCTCAAGCAGACTTCCAGTAATCAGTTGAGGCGGACCTCCGATAATCCTCCAATAATCTGAGAGAGATTGATAAATAACTGTTGATTGTGAGGATGATGACATTTCCAAATGGAAAATTTCTACCCAAACTGGAATCAACCCACGCCTCCAGCTGAGCAAAATGCCGAATGGATAAGACCGACATTTATTTCCTGGGTTTGGTGCTGTAATGTTCGAATTTCAGAGAAATATGCATATGCCCGCGTGTTTGTGCGCGATTGTCACCAAAAGTTGAGAGAATGCATTGTCATTGACGACGAGCCTATCTGCCGAGTTTCAGCTCGACCGGATGTCAGAGAGAGTCTTTATATCCATTTCGAAGATTCCGCTTGATTCGTGAATGCATTCATCCAACAAACAAAAGTGAAATTCAAATAGATGTATAAAATGAGCGGTATTATTTTTAACAAGGTGTGTATGGAATATGGAATATAAAAATGTTGTCTGTAAATATTTCCTTCGGCGGGCAACACTCGTGTATTGATTTGACGGTATTCCCGTCTGCCTAAACAAGGGTTGACGTTCCTCCCTTAAAAATGGGAGACCACCGCCCTTTCGCCCCGATTCGCTTTTGTCTGGCTTGTGTTTACACGGCCAGACACCTGCCACCTCGCAGCCAGCCGGCCCGACCGGCTCACTGCCCAGGCCCCCGCGCCACCAACTGCATTTTCAAGGCAAAGAAGAAGAAGAAGGACGACCTGGCCCCACCGAGACGAGATCACAGGACCATCACCTCAATCCAGAAGAGGAAAAACATCATCCCTGCCGTGCGGATGTACTCCGCGCGGCTAGAAGCCGCAGACCCGGAGGAATCTCCTATCGTGATTCCCCCTGGCGCCCGCCAGTACCGCAGCAGGACAAAGACCGGGACCGTGCTGTACACGATCCCCGCCATCCAGCCCCAGCAGCCAGTGAAGAGCCACCCCGCAGACCCGAGGACAAGGCCGGCCATCCCCATGCCGTCCCCCGTGATGCCCGAGCCCGCACCCGGACCCAGCAACCGCCCCACAGTAGGCCCAGCTTCGGGCTACGTGCCGCCCCCCAGACCCCAGCAGCCATCCCAGGACATGGAGACGACCCAGGAGGAAGGTTGGACGAGGCCGTCCAACCCCGTGAAGAGGCCCCTGTCACCGCAGGGACCGGAACCGGTTATTGTCGGTAACCGGTTCTCCGACCTCAAGGAGGTTTCTGAAGGCGGCGGCGCTCCGCAACCCAAACGCGCCAACACAACTAATCCCTCTTTCTCATCCGCAGGTACCAGCAGCCAAGCAGCGGCAAGGAGAGATCGCGTTCCCCCGGTCGTGATGACCCTGGGGAACCTCACACACAGCCAGATCACCTCTGCAGTGCAGGGTCATCTTGGCCACGCCAATTTCAATTTCAGATACAACAGGGGCGGGACCGCCAATATCTTTGTACGCAGCATGGCGGACCACCGCGCCCTCACCAACGGGCTGCGAGCGGAGGCGCGCGGCTTCCATACCTACACAGCGGAGGCTGAAAAATTGAAGAAGGCGGTCATCAAGGGCCTGCCAAACATCGAGACGGAGGAGATCGCTGCAGACCTGACGGATCAGGGCTTCCCCCCAGTCAAGGTCATCAGGATGACGACCGCAGCGGAATACCCGATGTACATGGCCCAATTTGACAAAGAAGTGAACATGGGCCAGCTGAGGGCGGCAGTCAAGTACCTCTGCCACTGCAGGATCCGCCTGCAGAAGCACCGCAGCAACCATCTGCAGCACGGGACACAGTGCTATCGCTGCCAGAACTTCGGGCACGGGTCCCGCAACTGCTCACACACCGCGAGGTGTGTAAAGTGCTTGGTGGAGCACGCCTCGGCCGAGTGCCCCAAAACCACCAGGGAAGAGCCCGCCGCGTGCTGCAACTGCGGAGGCCCCCATCCCGCCAACTTCAGAGGCTGCCCGAAGAGGGTAGCGTACGTCGCCTCCCTCCAGCAGCGACAGAAGCAGCCCCATCGCCCCGGACCAGGGGCCAGCAGGCCACATCCTCAGGCGCAGCAGACGACGAGGACTGATGGACGCTCATGGGCCCACGTGGCTGGCGGAAGAGCGGCCACCCAGCAGCCCGAGGCGCAGCCCGAGGCGCAGCCCGAGCCTCAGCCCCAACCGCAGCCCCGCTCGCAGACCTACACGCAGCAGTCCGCAGGCTCCAGAGACCCAGACGCCACGCTGATGATGTCCCTCCTCATGGGATTAGATGGCGTGCGATCGCAGCTGGCCAGCTGCACCTCCATATACCAGAGGGCTTGCATCCTGATGGATGTCATCACCACCACCATCAATGTTTAATCCCGAGATGGTGAACGTCCTCCTGTGGAATGCCTTCAGCATCCGCTTTAAGATCGATGAACTGCTCGCTCTGGCAAATAACACTAACATTGACATCATTCTCATTTCAGAAACACATCTCAAACCCGACACACCGCTGAGAGTGCCCGGCTTCGAAGTTCACCGAGACGACCGACTAGAAGGAGGAGGCGGAGGCACCGCCATTTTCGTTCGTCAATCCATCACATCTACAAGGATCCCCACTCCGAAGCTGAAGCATACTGAAGCTACGATTGTCGAAGTCACCATAGAGGATAGAGCGCATACCTTCATCGCCGCCTATTTCAGACACCACAACCTTCTGGTGAGAGAAGATTTGGACAAATTACTTAATCTGCACCCAATTGTTGTTCTAGGAGGAGATCTCAACGCCAAACACAACTATTGGAATAACTACAGAGGCAATGCGAACGGGAAAACGCTCTTTACGCATATGCAGACTCACAACTACACGATAATGGCGCCGGACAAACCGACATACCACGCAGTGCACGCACAGTACCCCAGCACTCTGGACATCGTACTCGAGAAAAACGTCAAGACGATCTCGCCACTGCGCACGCTGGATGAACTGTCATCGGACCATCTGCCCGTGAGCTTCAGTATTGGAGGAACGACTTCAAGGAGCCCCAGAAAACAGCGAAACTACAAGGACGCAGACTGGGAAGGATTCAAGAAAGAGATTAACGAACGAATACACCTAACATCGGGAACTCTGCGCTCTACAGATGAAATCGACGAGGCCGCAAGCACTCTCACGGAAATCATACAACATGCACAAGACACACACATACCTCTCAAAGAAGTACACACACACACGATCAAGCTTCCCGAGCATGTCTTATCGCTCATCAAGGAGAAAAATCGCTTGCGACGCATCTACCATCGTACGCGCGACGGCTACTTCAAAACGGCCTACAACACTCTACAGCGGGAAATCAAGCAGGAAATAACGGACCTCAGACGCCAACTTTGGACGAAGAAAGTTACATCACTCACGCCAAAGGATAACAGCCTATGGAAAATGGCAAAAGCGCTGAAACATCAAGACCACACGATTCCCCCGCTAGAGAAGCTAGACGGCTCAGGATTGGCGCTGTCACTAGAAGAGAAGGCGAACGCGCTCGCCGACGGATTTGAGAGAGCCTACGCAGCCACGGACGGCCTATCCGATCCGGAAACGGATCGACTAGTAGATGAATCTCTACGACATCTCGAACAAGCGGAGCAGACGAACGTCGAAGACATCCATTTCAGCACACCGAGCGAAGTTGCCGTGATTATTAAGCGATTGAAGACCAACAAGGCGCCGGGAAGCGATCAAATACACAACATTCTACTCAAACATCTACCTCAGAAAGCCATCATCTACATCACAAAACTGTTCAATGCCTGTCTCATCACCGGACATTTCCCACAGATCTGGAAGACGGCGACCGTGCTGCCCTTCTCGAAGCCAAACAAGGACAAGAGGCAGCCGACAAGCTACCGGCCGATCAGTCTACTATCCACGCTGAGCAAAGTATTTGAACAGGTTATACTCAACAGGCTGCTTCCACACCACGAAGAAAACAACACTTTGCCAGACGAGCAGTTCGGATTCAGAAAGAGGCATTCCACCACCCACCAACTCACCCGAGTAGCGGAATTCATCACCAGAAGATTTAACGAACATCGCTACATCGCCGCTGCACTGCTAGACTTGGAGAAGGCATTTGACACCGTTTGGATCAGAGGGCTACTGCACAAGCTGCACAGAACTAACACGCCCATATACCTAACGAGAGTGATACAAGAATACCTCAAGAACAGATCCTTCCGAGTCTTCATCAGGAACGCGCTGTCGTCACTACGTGAGATTCCAAAAGGCGTGCCACAAGGAAGTCTACTGGGACCTCATCTCTTCAACATCTTTACACATGACATCCCCCGAGACGAGAGATGCAACCTGTCTATCTATGCAGACGACGTCAAGCTGTACGTTTCCTCGCTGAAAGCCGAGATGGCGGCCATATACCTACAGAGAGCGCTCGACGCTCTCGTAGAGTTCTACAAGATGTGGCGCCTCAAACTGAACGAGGCCAAAACCGAAGTCATCATGTACACGAGGAAACGCGTCAGAAGGACACCAGACGTCAACATCGAAATGGGCGGACACGTCTTAGAATGGAAGGATGAAGTCGTTTACCTGGGCCTGACTATGGACTCACGACTCAACTGGAAATCTCACCTAGCCAAGATGCACGCAAGAGCCAGAATGGCACTCGGCATGATGAAGCCCATCTTCAATAGAAAAAGTCCGCTACTTCCCAGAACCAAACTCCTGACTTACTATTCGCTCATTCGACCGGTGCTGACATATGCTATTCCCGTGTGGAGTAGCATCTCACAATCTGACTTTACAAAACTACAGACACTACAGAATCTCTGCATTAAAATCACATACAACACTAGAATCAGAACAAATTTGAAAAGACTACATGCGAGAGAAGACATTCCGACCTTATTTGAATACACTCACAGACTGACAGACCGATTTTACAAATCTTTAAGACACAGTAAAAATAAACTCATACAGGAAATCGGTCAATACAATTCTCCCAGCGACTTCACATTCAAATACGTACACAGACTACCCAAACACATTCTGATGGACCTTGACCACATCTGGCATGAACCAGATTCAGACGCCGACGAGTGAGCGAGCAGTAGGTATTCCCAAACTCCAGACCCCTCCCCCGTAACTTATGTTTATATATCTATGTATATATTTATATAATATTGTATAGTATGTATGTATATGTATGTTTATCCCCTATAGTCCCATAAAGTATATATCTACATAAAAACAGACATACACCCCACACACACACAATGCAGGATATCGTACACCGATATCACTGAAGGCCGACCGGGTTCATGTTGACCGCCGGCCGAATCTTCCTGGATGAGGTTTTTCATGGTTTCCTCATTCCCGAAGGCAAATGCGGAAGAACTCCAAATAAAAGGACATGACCGCCTCCTTCCCACTCCCAACATAACACAAACACACACATATGTATTTATGCTTTCCAGTTTGCTGACGATCAAGAGTAAATGATGACCAAAAAAGATGCAATTTTAGTAGGGTTTTTAGGTAACAATTTTTCCCTACCGATTAAATTCAGGACCTTAAGTCTATAATAAACGAGTAAAATTTTTAAATACCCACATGAGGTAAAGATTGCGAGGCGCAAATGACGCCGTTCTATTTGTATAAAGAACATTAACTTTAAATTCAGTAAATTTAAATGATTCACCTCTTCAAGGAATATAAGAATCTAGTAAATCAAAAAAAAAAATCCCTTAAAAATGTCTGCATCGGTAGGCAACTTATTCATGTATGCTGTTGGCTGTATGCTATTGGCTGTTGGCTGTTGGTGAAACTATTTTTGTAGAATGAGCTTTAAGTTCACTCAACTGGAAGGGAAGATATGAGGCGGGTTAATAAATTAAATGCGGGGCACGCACAAACAATGTTTTCTATTTCAAAAAGTTATGATTTTAGAAATTATAATGACATGTACCATTTTTCGACGATGTTTATTTTTTGATCTTGCAATTTAGGTAATTGGATAAAATCATAACGTTGTTTTATCTATGTATATATAAAAAAAATAATGTTTCTCTGTTTGTCGCTTGTAAATTCCTTTGTCAAACTTTCGTGAGTTGTTGTATGCATGCCCGCGAAGGTTTCTATATAATGTTGAGCTCTGGCATTATGTAATTTGAATATACAGTTGGTGGAGTTGTTTGAAAAATGTGTGTATTTCAAAAAGTTTAGCAGACAGGGAGGGAAGGAGAGAGGGGTGGGGAATGAAGAAGAGGGGATTTGTGGAATTGTGGGGGAGGAGGAAAAACGGGGAAGACGAAAGGGGAACGCGGGTGGAAGCGGGGAGGCGGAAAGGACACTCAGGGGAGGGATGACGTAAGGGTGGGGGATGAGGAATGGGCAGAGAGAGATTGCAAAGGATTGATTAGTAACAGAAGGGGATAGCGGGGTTTAATTTAAAAATCCACACGGACAGCTGTTTGTGAGCTGTTCATGTTTCCGAAAACCTTTTGATTTATTCGCTAAGTTATTTACCAGACGGAAAAATAAGAAATAGAAAAATATAGTGTTTTCAAAAGTTCTTTAATAAACAGAATTAAAACACAAATATTTTCTTTCTCAACACCTGCCGGATACTTGCTAGTTTTAACGTAATTTTTATTTCTATTTGAATTTTATTCAGCATTTCGCTATTACATCAAATGATTTTTGGATATCGTATAACATTTATTTTTTTATTTATGTCTATTCTTGAATACACAATTTTACAATTGATTACAGAGGTTTACATAGGAGTACAAAACGTTAATTTTCAGTAGCAGTAAGCAAAAAGATTTTTTTTTTTTGTATTATGTTGGGTGTAAGGTAGGCTTGAGAAGGTAAAACTGTGTGTGGGTAATATTGTATGTTTCGTGAACACCTCACTAGGAGAACCTGTGCTGAGGTGTTGACGTGCTTATGATTAAGTGTGACAAGTATTTATGTGTTGTTGTAGAAAATTAGTTATTTAATTATTATTATTTTTTTTATACATTTTATTATCGCATACACTGATTATTTAGAGTGAAAAAATATGTATAAAATACAAATCCATATATACACATATCTGTACATGTTTATATTTATAGACATACATACATATAAAGTAACCATGTAACCATTGATCGACCATTGGGCGACCACTAATTTTATTAAAAAATCTAACAAATGCACCCGAAACTCATTTGATTTTCTGATTTGTTACAATAACGGAGATTATTAAATAAGCCCTGAGGATGAATATATGAATAACCTGTCCCTCCCAGAAAAGGCAGAACATTCTGGCCCCAGCACATCATAAATGATAGGCTTCATAGAAAAGTAATATTTCGAAATAATCGTAATTAATTTTTGGGGTATCAGGTATACGCCACGACGTTTTTCCTTTTTTAGCCAACGTTTCGGAGTGTGACAGTGTCACATCATTAGAGCCAGTTAAATAATGTGGAAGTGTAACACGGCATAATAACTGGAAAAAATAATCACGATAATACTTTTGGTGGTGGAAATTTAAAATCATATTCATCGTAATAAAGTTTTGAAGTTGGATGTTTTAAATATATTTCATCCGTATTTCATTTAATTCACCGTTTTATAAACTATTTAAGGTTCATAAACTAATTAATAATTTACTATAAGTTCTTTAAACAAATCACTGTATTGTCATTGCTAACGAAATTAACTGCATACAGATGTGATCACCGACCTCAATGCACCGATGCAGGTAGAATTTTAGCTGCACAGCGCAGTGCTACAAACATTGCTAACGAAGGATTTTTACATGGAAATCATTTGAATTCCTGATGAAGCAGAGCTGAAACCCATCTAAAATGTTTGGGAAATGCAATTCTGGTACGAATACCAGATGGGTACCTATTCAAAATTACATTTTACAAATCTACTATATTGGTTTTAAATGTTGAGATATGTATATCAGACAGATACACGGGAAATGCACGAGAATAAGAAAAGCAAGCTTTGTCTCATTTTTATCACGTATTATGTTAAGCCACAATTTCTGCATCTGGTTGCAATTGTGTTATCAATTATTACAAAATAGTTTAGTAAACATTGAAGTCATTTTGTATCTAAATAATTAGTCCAAAAATATTTGTGTGACGTGTTCCCAGTTATAGCAATCTTCAATAACACGTTAAATTTGTTCTATTGCTAATTCCCATATGGGATCTGAACTTCTTGAACATTTTCGCAACCTACGTAATAATTCAGATGTTCCGTGAATATGCTGCAAAACAAATGAAATATTTGCGCTGAAACAAGAGTTCTAAAGGCTCGTAAGGTACAGAATTAATTGTCAGATATTAAAAAAATAAAATACGTGACCAATCGTAATGTGTGTATCATGAAAAAATTATAATTTTTTTATGAATTAATCATGACAACACGATTTTAAACATTGTAGGGTCATCAAATTTAATACTAGGTATTTTCCAAAGCAATATCACAAAAAAACTAAAATTTGATATCATTTTGAATATTCTCACTATATTCTCAAGTGGTCCTCATTAAGTTTTATTGTCGAGTCGTTAATATGAAATAATATCTTCACAGTTCTCTTTGAAATTGTACAGTGGTCAGATATCGAATTGTTTCGCAGACAATGTATAGGATTATTCTAACTCGGATACTTTGGTTCGTAATTTTATATTTTACAAAACGCCGTAACTGTAGAGATATTTCATATTAACACGAAACAATTAAAGCCAAGTGCCTAGTATTTTAGTGGATATTTGAGAGGGTTGCCACTTTAATTGTTCAGCCAAGCTGTGGTGAAGTTCATACTAAAAGAGTACCCAGTGGATTGCAGAATGTGAGGTTTATTGGAAATGGTGCCCAAAACATTCGCCCATAAATTTATTCTTCGTAAATAGATATTCGTTTAACTATTTTATTTTTATTTTTTTAAATTTATATTTCGTGCCCGGGCTTTACCATGTTTATTATTTTTTTAAATTTATATTTCGTGCCCGGGCTTTAACATGTTTATTATTTTTTTTTCTAACCCAATGAACATCTGACTGAACATAACATCACGAAAACAAAATATTCTGCAATGAAAGACGGAAAAAATTGTAGATTAGCCACTGGAGCGCCAAGATATTTACAAAAAGGTCCCTAGAGGGCTGAAGATTTGTTCTACAGAGCCAATGAATTCACCTATCTTTAACAGTTTCATTCACATTTTATTGTATAAAAAAAATATATAAGAAAAAGAAAAATCGTAAAACATATCATCTACCGCGCCTTTTACAAGGTAGATTCTTAATTGGACCAATTTTAATTTTTCTTTTTATAGTTAAATTCGTTTACCTAAAACATTGTATTTCATAAAGCCAATAAAATAGCATGCCGGCTTTTAAAAACAATTGTGACTTATTGCATGATATTTTGCTCCATGTTTTGTATTACGTGATTAAAATAAAGACAGGCACTTTATACATTACTACTCTCTTAGAAAATACTTATCAGAGACGTACATCCCGTACATTTTCAATCGTTTCAATCAAAATTGGACAAAAAATCACAACAGGAAATAAAAATTATTTCCCTGTCTTCGTTATACATTATTCAAACTGATAACTACATGAACGCTGTGCAGATATGGTAACTATTACTAGGATTTTAAAATCTACAAATGTATATACTACACACTTCGCACTGAAAAACAACACGCCCTGTATAATAAAAAACATTACTTTAATTCAATGGGAAATTCAATAACAAACACACTCATACATAAAACGTAACACCAAAAACACAAAAAAATATCTACGGCGTTTGTGAGACTTCCGAAAATCCTATAAAAAAATTCATTGGCTTTTTCAAGATTTTTTTCCGATCCATTAGAAAAAAGTTAATTCGGAACGGATTAATGCCATCTCTCGAATAACAGTGAAAAAATTATCTCAACTTTTTACTGATCAACAAGAGGGCCACGGGAAAATTCAAATATTTGTTCCAATTCCCGAAAGGGCCGGGGGAAAAAATTATACAAATAAAACACGAAAATGACTTAAAAAAATTATGTAACTAATGAAGGCCACTCAGACCTCGAAACAAAACTATCCGGCTTTATACAACATCATGGCTGATCTACTCTCAATGAACTTAAATAGCTCTCACCATCATCATATAACCAATGACCCAAAACTATGCGATGATATTTTTAACAATCCAGATTCTCTGACACTGATTAACCAAAATATAAGATCACTTAATCGTAACTATGACGAACTTGACATACTCTTACACAACTTTAATACAAAATTCAAAATTATAATCCTAACGGAATGTTGGATATCAACCGCTTTTACAAAAAAACATAAATTAAATTATACTGAGTATCACACACTAAAAAACAAAAATCAAAATGATGGGATTGTTGTATACATACATGATAGTCTTAACGCCTCTGTTTCAGAAATCGACTTGATAAATACTAATTGTCTACAAATAATCATCGACTCAGATACGTGTGTTCTCGCCCTATACAGATCACCATCCACACATAACGTTACACCATTTATAATAGCTTTAGATACTCACCTAAAAAAACTCACTTCATACAAAAACATCATTATAGCTGGTGATCTAAACATAAATATACTTCCTAATGGCCACCCTCAAAATATCGATTACCAACTGATGCTTCTGGAACACGGCATTATTAGCATCATTAACACTCCTACCAGAGTAAGCAAAGACTCAGAATCATGTATAGATCACTTTATGGTAAAATCAAAAAGTCCAATATGTAGTGCAGTATACGAATCCACAATCACAGATCACTACACAATTATGATAGGCCTAACTTTGCTAACTAGAAACTCAACTCTCCAAAACAATACCACAAAAAAAATAATTGATTACGTTAACCTAAAACAATGTTTAGAAATAAAAACGTGGGAACATCTTAGATATTATAACTCGGCAGAAGAGGCCTGGAATTTCTTTTTAACTTACCTACAAACTCTCATTACCCAAAATACCAAAACGGTATACATACCTATTCCACACCGTAAAGTAAGACTTAAAAAATGGATTACCCAAAGCATCATAAATAGCATTAAAAAAAGGGACAAATTACACAAACAAGTCAAACTGAACCCATATAATACCTCGCTATATTTCTTCTACAAAAGGTACAGAAACATCTGTTCTTTAACAATACGTAAAGCCAAAGAATTATACTATAGAAACAAACTGATAACATCAAACTATGACCCTAAAAGCGTATGGTCAATACTGAGGGAAAGTTCGCATTCACAGAAGAAAAAAGACGATACCATAAAAAATCTACTCATTGATGATAAAGAACTCCACTTTCATGACAACCCTACACGTATCCTTAATTACATCAACAAACACTACACAAATATTGGAGCTAGCCTAGCTGAAAATATCAAAATTACCCAGCCTCCCCAAGATATTCAGGAACCTCAAAACAATACATCTAACATAAGCAATGAAAATTTTAACAGACACTTCAAATTACAAAATATTACAGAAGAAGATACCAATAAAATAATTCATTCACTAAAGATTAACAATACTGCGGGTCCTGATGGTATAGACTCTAAAACTATCTTAACATTAAGCCAACAACTACTTATACCACTCACATATTTAATTAATCGTAGTCTAAAAGAAGGAATTTTTCCTAGCTTACTAAAAAAAGGCCTTATTATTCCAATTTTCAAATCAGGACAAAAAAATAATGTTAACAACTACAGACCCATTACGCTACTAAATACCATTTCGAAAATCCTGGAAAAAACTATTAAAAAACAGCTCCAACACTATTTAGAAGCAAAACAAATACTGTCGGTAAACCAACATGGCTTCAGGAAAAACAGGAGCACAGAACATGCAATAGCTACCGTAACGGACTTCATTACACATAATCTAGACGCTAAAAAAAAAGTTATCTCTATTTATTTAGATCTATGTAAAGCTTTCGACACAATTTCACATAAAAAACTTTTCAAGAAGTTAAAAAACATTGGCATTAATGGAGTAGAATTCAATTTAATTAAAAGCTTCATGTCTGACAGAACGCAACAAGTTAAAATTGACAACAAGACAAGTGAACCACTTTCAATTACGTACGGAGTCCCACAGGGGAGTGTACTTGGCCCTTTATTATTCCTCATTTATATAAATGAACTGTGCGACATTAAAATTGAAGGTAAAATCGTGACCTTCGCTGACGATACAGTTCTTCTCTGTCAAGCAGCCACATGGAAAGATGTATTTATAATAGCCGAAAAAAGTTTATCAATCGTCAAAAAATGGCTAAACAGTAATACTCTTACAGTTAATACAATCAAAACAAAATATATAACTCATAGTATTACACAAAGAGGTCAACCTCCATCAAACATAGGCTTGATTCTACATGACTGTACTTTATCCAACTGCCAGTGCGAACATATAGAAAGGGTAAAACATACAAAATACCTGGGGGTTATTATTGATTCACACTTACGCTGGACTGACCACATTAATTTCATCACAAATAAACTGAAACGAGTAATGCACCTAATAAAGTACGTTAAAAACATCTTCCCACTAATAATACTAAGATCGATCTATTTTGCACTTTGTCAATCCATTGCCACATATGGAATACTAGCTTGGGGAAGTGCTACAAACATAGCAATTGACCCAATTCAAAAAATACAAAAAGCAATAATTAAACTCATCCTGCAAGTACCATTTCACACAGATTCTAGCGAAATCTACAAAGCATTAGAAGTCATGTCAATAAGACAACTTTATGCCAAATCTGCTATAATATACCTTGTCCAAAACAAACAACACATTCCAATTCAACCAAAAACCATAACAAAAACCAGGTCCTCAACAAATAAAACACTGAACATACCGATAACCCACACCACACATGGACAAAGACACTTTCAGTATTATGCAACCAAACTTTTTAATTGCATGCCCATTACTTTGAAACAAATACTATCTGCAAATACATCTACAAACATTCATAAAAAACATATCACTGACTGGATTAAAAATCAAGATATTAACTTTATACAAAACATTATTATTCCCAACCAAACATAACAAAACTATAAAAAGTATAAAATTAAATAAACCTAAAAATTAAGTAGTTTTTCAAGTATCCAATAACTATACATACACTTACAATTTATATATGTGTGTACATATATATATGTGTATGTGAATGTGTATGCGGATGTATACGTATGTATATATATATTCATATGCATGTGTGCAGGTACATGTATTTATATGGATGTGTATGTATGTGTATGTTTATATATATATATATATATATTTAATTTTTTTTTTATATTCCTCTAATATATTTAAATACTTTTTTTTTCTCTTCTATATAACCAATGTACAATAACTGTTAAAATTTGAAAAAAAATACATATAAAACTTTATATTACAACACATAAATACTTGTCACACATAAACATAAATAAACACGTAAACACCTCAGCACAGGTTCTCCTAGTGAGGTGTTCACGAAACATACAACAATACCTACCCACAGTTTCACCTTCACAAACCTACCTTACACCCAACATAATAAAATTATAAAGGTAAATACTGTAATGTATAGAAATAAATAAATAAAAATAAAAAAAAATAAAAAAATTAATTTTGCAAAGTAGGCGCCCGGCGTTCAAGTGTGAAAACCATATATATACCTAGCGCTTCAGTGTTTAGGAATACCTACATTAAATAAGTCAAGCCGAACTAGGTAGTTTATTTGTAAGTTTTGATGTTTTGCTTGTCGATATAAATCAAACTGAGACCTGTTTTTATTTAATATTGTTGCGTTAACATCATCATAATCATTACCCAAATTCTTTTTACAGTGAACGGGAGTTTGCAATTGTGATTTCGTGTTGGAGTTGTCACAAAAATACGATAGATATTGCCTTGATGTTGGTTTGCGAGCTATACGGAAAGAAATCATGTTTATATTATGATTATATGTAAAAAAAGTCGAGTCCTAAACTATTCTAGGCTCGGATAATTTTAATAAATTTAGTTGACGCAGTAGATAATCGTACATTCCCTTGAAATACCCATTCTGAAGTCAATAAATCTTAAGATTATTTAGAAGTTTTTCTATCGTGAGTGAATGAATATCATAACTTGGTGCCCAAACTGTTGAGTTATACTCGATTTGACTTCCAACCACGACATACCTATACAATTTTTGAAGTGAAACTTCCTTAGCCCCGTTAGCGATACGGAATTCGGAGAAAACCGAAATGACGCGTACAGCACCTGAAAAGCATTATACTCCTATCAAGACTCCCATTGGTTGAAATTTAAAACGGAAACGACGCGAGGTCTGCGCTCATTGGCCTGCTCACTGCGCTTTGATTATGGATTCTCTGTTTTTTCTTAGTTTGAGATTGTTTTGGTAAAGTTTCGCTTCTGCCGCGTGCTAACTGCACTCAATTTTTTTTTTATTTGAACTTAATTGCAGTATTATTAATAAAATTTTGTTTTCATTCAAAGTATTTACCCAAATCATTTAACTTGTTTGCAGTTGTTATGAAGCATCATTTATGGAGTAATCATATATTATTACATTTTTTATGTTTATATTAATGCATTTTATATTAATACATCATTTATGCAGTAATCATATATTAATGCATTTTTTTATTTAATGAAATCTCATAATTAGATATTCGCTTACATTTTGTTGAACTTGATATCAAACAAAAAGCTTAAACAATTTATTTGACAATCATTCATAATTTGTAAAGTTTTATATATTTTCATATCGTCCGCAAACATTAAAACTTGGACATCGTTGAAAAAGGGAATTATTCATAATAGCAAAAATAAATTTTGTCCCAAATGTGACCCTTGGGAAAAGCGCTGGTAACCATGAATGTATAAGAAGTAAAGCCATCAATTTTAACAGCCAATTTCATCTTACTAAAATAACTGCTTTTTTATATGAATATCGCACAAGAGTCCCAACTGCTCCCGTCTGAAGCCAGTGAGACTATGGCATCCCCAAATGGGGCATGTTGTGAGGCTGATGGTAGTGGGGACGGGAAGGAGATGGGAAAGAAGAAGGAGAGAAAGTACCTGGCTATTCAGATCTGGTCACCAAACAAAGCTAAAGCCATTTCAAGCAACGTTTCAATTCTGAACGGTGGTCTTACACCAAGGCGATACTGAGAGTATTTTCCACTCTGGAACGTGACGCAAATATTATTTTAATTGAATAAATTGTGAAATAACACAAATTAATAAAAAAAAAATATTTGATTGGTGGAATGCGAGTCAAGAGCCTTACCGCTGGACGTCGGTCAATGGCAGCTGGTTAATTTCCAGTGCAATAGAGGTTGAAGGTATCAGATCTTGATCATACTTGTCTATTTCAGTTTTTTTCATCTCCAGCGCAATCAGCATCTTCAAATATGTTTGTTGGAAAGATATCTGTTTTAGCAACGGCAGAAACGGTATTTTGCACACAAGCTATTATTTTACAGTCAACTGTTCCAGTTTGATAGTTGAAATTGGGTGACAATCCTTCCAATTTTTTGCATTAAATAATTAATGTTTATTTTTGTTTAATTTATATTATATTTCTAAGCCAAACGTTTAAAAAAATTAAATGTGCTCAGTGAACTCGTAAAGTGGTCATGTGGTTGCAACCTATTGGTGTAATGAGTTGGAAACTCAAGATAATCACTCCATTCCGTCTGGATTTTTCAATTAATGGTGGTAGAGTAGTGTGCGTGTGCGTCGAGTGTCCGCCTACCAAAAGAGACCCTGAATCGTCTGTTGTTGGTCTCATTGACAAAATAATTTGATTGAGCCATTCGATAGATATTTCACTTTGTCCCCTCTTTGTACCTACTTTGTAGCCTCTTCGATGAAAGACTGCAGTCGTTACCGGCGGTGCACCATCGATTAATTCCGCCTTTATGCGCATTCAAATTAAGAGTGGAGTAACATAAATTCCGGAAGACCCAGAAAAAGAATGACAGCTGAAGTGAGCCACCCTCTTTCAGCAAAACTAGCTAAGCCGACTTGATTTTTTTTTCCTTCAAAAGCGATAACTTTGCTTTGATTTTTTTGGCACAGCAGATATACATGTTTCATCCACGTTAAAGATTTTTGGTTTATGAAAATGTATATTGGTCTACAAATCAATCAAATCAAGCAATTTTTTACGCTGTCAAATCCTACTGCTCTTACCACAGACGTTGGCTCAGCTGCACGAAGGGAAAGTTCCAGATGTCGTTCCACGAAACCGACTAACTAATCCTACCAGTTTTTCAGTTTTTCGAAAGTATGCACTATGACGGCCTCCGTGGTCCCGAGGCAAGACTCTCGACTCACAATCCGAAGGTCGCGGGTTCGAACCCGGCGTGCGCAAATAAATTTTATTTGATTAATTTGTGTTATTTCACAATTTATTCATTTAAAATAATAAATAGTATATTTGCGGCACGTTCCAGAGTGGAAAATACTATCAGTATCGCCCTGGTGTAAGACCACCATTCAGAATTGAAACGTTGCTTGAAATGGCTTTAGCCGTGTTTAGTGACTAGATCTGAATAGCCAGGTACTTCCCCACTTTCCTCTTCCCTATCTCCTTCCCCTCCCCACTACCTTCAGCCTCACAACATACCCCGATTGGGGATGCCACAGTCTCACTGGCTCCAGACGGGAGCAGTTGGGACTCTTGTGCGGTATTAACTGTAAAAAAAAAAAATATATTGAATTCTTCTAACTCCAATGCTATGCTTCGAAAATCTTGGTAAGTTATCCCAAATAAGCGACGTTCCATGGTTAAAACGTAAGCAACTAAACATTTTTCCTAAAATGGTGAAAATGCAGGCTTAAAACGGCCTAGGCTTTTTTTTGCAGATAAAGCCAAATCAGATTGTTTATTTAATGACACGATCTCGTAAAATTAATTTCGGCACTCCGTAGGTTTCTGTTGCTTTTAGGTATTCCGTTGCTCTTTCCACTACCCTCAAAATTGCGGTTCTCATTTTTTCTTTATCCCAGTCTTGTCTAGTATTTTTTCTAAGTAATTGTCCCTACTATCTATTACACATTTGCCCTGATGATGGACACTGTAACGCTATCTAAAACGGGGGCTAAAGAAGGAGGTAGCGCAACACGGTATAACACCCTAAAAATAAATAATGAAAATTGTCCATACCCTTTTTTTTCTTTTTGGGAAATGTTTGGAACCTTCGAATCCGATCGGACCGAAGAAGTTTAAAAATGAAAATATGTATGCACTTCAATTATGCATGTCTACAACGCAGCCAATAAGCGGATATAAATTTCATAAATTTACCTCGTGTGGTGAAGGTCTAAAACGTTGAAAATAAAAACAATAATTTTATTATTTTTCTTGGCAAACAAAAAAAATCGTGGTGTAAAAACATTCATTATTTCCAGGGTTTGGAAACATTTTCGATCAGGTGATATTGCAGCAACCCTCGTAAACGAAAAGCGGGGTAACTTTTTAAATCAACAAATTTGAGGGGCGAGAATAGCAACAGCAAAGTCGACTCGTGTAAGCCACTTGTACATCTGACTTAATTGGATTATAGAAAGTTATCTTTATTCCTCGTACCAAGTGCGACTACGACTACCAAGTACTGGTAGTCGTAGTTGGCCGCAAGTGGATACTGGATATGGTTGTGAAAAGGAGTGCGGGTAAATCCCCCGCCGGAGATTATGGATGCAGTTCTTCCCGGAGATTAGCATCTTGCTGTAATGCCGGGATGCCGGGTTGCCGGGATATCCCAGGAGACTTCATCCCGCCGGGATGCGGAGGCCGAGATCATTACCCGACAAATACGTGGCTAATGGCGCTCCTTGGGGATATAGTTTCGGTTTAAGGAACAAAGGAAAGGTGGAGTAGCTTTTTAAATGCTACTTAAGAAAAGGTCTCTCATTATCGTCTTTTTGTCGGAAATGGTTAGAGGTCAGATTATCTAAACCAAAAATAAATTGATTTCAAATGTGTTGTCGTAACATCTACATTACTGAGGTTTAGTCCAAAATATTTCAAAAACCGTGTTTGATAAAAGCCTTATTTAACTACCATAGTAAAGAGAAACAAGGAAGACGGGCGATAATTCATTATTATCATGAAACCGCGGGTATCAAAGTGTCACTAAATTTACTTTATTAGTTATGAGTTATAAGTTGCATTATCCACGCACAGGCAGTGCCTTCAGTGTGTTCCCATTACATATATTATTTATTTTTATAATTCATTCCTATTTAGTCAATGACGTTACAATATACTGTAGACGCGGGGTAGAAATCTCAAAGTGGGAAGCCAAAAGTAAGGCAATTGCACTAGTCTCGATTTCTAGTACTTTAATACTAAACTGTCACTCGTCGAATAAGGCCGTATCTAAGCAGTGGGTAAATTGCATTTTAAAAGCACCAAAATGCCCTCCTGTGGGATAAGAAAATGTTTTCATTACACGGCAAACAGTAGTAAAAGTAAAGAAATAACATTTCATTTATAAGTACACGCAGATTACTTGCGTAATAATAATAATAATAATATTGCATTTGTATAGC
Organism: Glyphotaelius pellucidus; assembly: GCA_936435175.1. Taxonomy (NCBI): domain Eukaryota; kingdom Metazoa; phylum Arthropoda; class Insecta; order Trichoptera; family Limnephilidae; genus Glyphotaelius; species Glyphotaelius pellucidus. Next base: position 123,376 of record OW386540.1, read on the forward strand.
GCAGTTTTGTGTCACTTCACTTCAAGTGCGCTTAACTTAATAAATTACAAAAGTAATTATAATAATAATCCTACAGTGCTCCTTACGAATCCATTACAAAATATTGTTAAAATAATATGAAACAAAGAATATACAGTATTTACAAAACAATGACAAGAGAACAAAATTTAACAAAAATCGTGCTTTCATAGCATACACTGGACAATAATAATAAACAATAACGGTGCTTGGAGCACAGGACAAAACAAGAACTTTAAAACTAAAATATTATATACTAACAGAAGGCAGTTTGCGTTTAGAAATGAGAAATACTCTGACATTATATTCGACCATTAAACATAAAAATACAATTAGGAGGAAACCGAAACCAAACAATTATCGGAAACTTGAGAGCATGGCTTAGGTATTACGTGTATTGAAAATGTGTTAGGATTCATGAATGGTATGATTTTTTAAATAATTGTGTTTTTAAATCCCGTTTAAATTCAGCCAAATTCTGGATATTAGTGAGAGCTGAGGGAAGTTTATTCCAAATGAGAGGGCCAGTTACACGAAAAGAGCGATCATAGTAAACGGCTCGATTTGACCTAGAAAGTTCGATTAAACGATTATTAACCTCTAGATCTGCTGACCTTAGAGTAAGCTGTCTCTCGCTTAAGTTTTGTCGGACACATAGTTCCGATACATAGGCTGGCGCCATTCCTTGCAATGCTTTGAAAGTCATTAAGCAGATTTTGAACTCTATTCTTTCAGGACATCGAAGCCAATGAAGACGATCACTTAGAAGCGGGGTTATATGACAATACTTAAATTCACCAAAAATCATTCTCGCCGCAGCATTGAAGACGGACTGTATTCTATTTAATTGTGTCTTTGGAAGGCCAGCATATGCACTATTACAATAGTCCATACGTGAGACAACGAACGAATTTATGAGGGACTTTGCCCCGTCAGAGGGAAGGCATCTCCTGATTGATTTTATCTGCCGAAGATGGAAAAAGCCAGAACTCACAGCTTTTGAAATTTGCGATTCAAGAGAAAGACTATTGTCTAGAGTGAAACCCAGAAATTTTATTTCTGTAGAAGGAATTATATCTGTGTCCTGAATACGGATTGGACTGAAATCGATTTGGGCTTGCCTTCCAGGAGAAGCTATCCAAATGAATTCCGTCTTTGTCGGATTAAGTTTGAGTTTATTAACAGACATCCAACTTGAGGCTGTGTTAATGAAGCTAACCACCTCGTTTTTAAGGACGTCTTTTTCATCCGGGGAGCAAAACTTGAAAATCAAACGATCATCCGCGTAGCCTTGTGATTCAAAGCCAGCTGAGTGAATGAGTCGTTCGAGACGATTCGTATAAAGAATGAAGAGAATGGGACCCAGGACAGAACCCTGGGGAACTCCAAATTCGATGGGAGTTTCAGGTGATGTATTTTTATTGAAAATTACTGAAGCTACTCGTCCAGACAGGTACGATGTCATCCATTGGAGGACGTCACCTCGAACGCCAAATTCGGTTTCAAGCACATTTAATAAAATACTATGATCTACCGTATCAAATGCCGCACTCATGTCAAGAATAGAAACCAAACCCAACTTACCTGCTTCCATCCCGATGATCAGATCTGAAATCACCCGCAAAAGAACAGTTTCCGTTGAATGAAACTGTCGATAAGCGGATTGATTCTTGGCAAAGAGACCGGCGGAGTTCAAGTACCCCACCAATTGTTTGGCAACGATTTTCTCAAGCAGTTTTGATAGAAATGGTAGATTAAATATTGGCCTGTAATTATCCGGATTGTCAGTGTCAAGGTTAGGTTTTTTTAGAATTGGAGTTATAGTCGATTTTTTAAGTATTCCCGGTACAAGTGAATCTACTAGTGACTTCTGGATAATTGCGGTAATTACAGGCGCTATATCCGGAAGACATTGTTTTAAGAGCCAGGTAGGTATGGGGTCTGTACTTATAAATGAAATGCGCTTTTTATCGATTATTATAAACAATACAATTAATTTTCATGTTTCCTGCCAGAAGGTTTTATACATTAGAAAAAACACACACATTCTTTGATTGCTTATGGTACGACAACACTGAGGCCAACTTCCAACTACTAACGTTCGGATGATTGTGTAGAGGGGTAGTTCGTGCGTTGTATGTTCGGGTTGAAAGGTTGGCTTCGGTGTGGAAGTAGCATATCTTTTTTTATGCATGAATAACTTTTGAATTAAGAAATAACTGAAAACCGATGAAAACAAAAGAGTGTTGCTTACTTGCCACTTTATATTGTGATTATGGGAGACTATGGCGAGTCTATTTATATAACGATATTATATTTAGTTGTTTTTTTTTATGAATTAAAAATCATTTACCCATTCAATTGCAAGTTTTCATAAATAATAACGCACATAAAGCACTCACGAGACCACATTTTCACCGAAACTATGAAGCATTTCCTCACTGTCATCTAATTGAATGGCTTAAATCATCGTTGCGGAAGGAAAGCGATGTTAACCTTAATACCCACATGACATGAATCGTTGCAATCCACAAGGAGTATTTTTATTGAACCGCTTTGTGGTACTCTGGTACAAGTATGACGGGTTAGTATAACCTTAGCATAAACGATAGAAAATAAAGCATTAATTTATGAATAACCCGCCACTTTTTTAATATGCACAGATTTTGAAAAGTACACTACTTTTAAACTTAGTTATCACCAAAGACACCGGTTTCAATCGCGGCAGGTGGAAAAATATGCATTTTAAATTTACATTTCATAAAAAAAAAATTGTACGTAATTTCTCGTTACGGCTGACATTTTGTGTTATTTTTTTCGCAAACAATGATTTCCAGCAATTTCCAGGGGTACCAATCGATAAATATTTAAAAAAAGATTGCCATATCGCAATAATGTGATTATATTCGAGGAAGGTACTAGTATAATGCAATTTTCGTATGAAGGTACTAATATGGTGCAATTTTCATGTTCTGAATAAATAAATAATTGAGCATATTTAGGATATACGAATTAAAATCAATGTACTATTAATTAGGTTAGGTTATATTAGGTTTGGTTAGATTGGGTTTGGTTAGGCTAGGTTAGGTATATAAAAAGGCGTTTTTAGACGACATCCAGAAATTAATTATTGACAAGTTTAAATCTGTTTTTATAATAAAAATGTATTAGAATAATTACACACCCGCTAGACAAACCCTGCTTGCCGTACAAACCATTCAAAACCTGGGATGTATATCTAAATGAAAAGAATAGCGCGTGCGCGTTCTTTATTTTCGTTCATCTGTCTTTTATTTTGCAATAACACATACCCGCTAGACAAACCCTGCTTGCCGTACAAACCATTCAAAACCTGGGATGTATATCTAAATGAAAAGAATAGCGCGTGCGCGTTCTTTATTTTCGTTCATCTGTCTTTTATTTTGCAATAACACATACCCGCTAGACAAACCCTGCTTGCCGTACAAACCATTCAAAACCTGGGATGTATATCTAATTGAAAAGAAGAGCGTGTGCGCGTTCTTTTAATCGTTTTCGTTATTCAAAAAAAAAATAGGCGTATTTGTAATGATTTTTGCGGTATGGCAATCTTTATTTTAATATTTATCGATTGGTACCCCTGGAAATTGCTGGAAATCATTCTGTTTACGAAAAAAATAACATGAAATGTCAGCCGTAACGAGAAATTACGTACAATTTTTTTTTTATGAAATGTAAATTTAAAATGCATATTTTTCCACCTGCCGCGATTGAAACCGGTGTCTTTGGTGATAACTAAGTTTAAAAGTAGTGTACTTTTCAAAATCTGTGCATATTAAAAAAGCGGCGGGTTATTCATAACTTACCAATAAAGCAAGATACGTACAATGACTACATTGCATGGGAAGTTTCTCATCGTCTCGGTGTTTTTGGAATCATGGTTGTGTGTTTAATCTGATGTGCGCACGAATTTCGCAGAGTCAAAATTTATTCTCGAAATTACGAATTTTTAAAACACTATCACATTTTATCTGATTATTCCAATTTAACGTTTAGCTATTGGTACCATTTACAAAATATTTGATGAGAATGGAATAAAGGCGTCTTTTTATTGAGCGATCGCCAATACAAGATCAAAATATTACACTCCTTTGCGACGGATTCAACAGCTAGGAAACAAATACTCTGATGTTGTTGATATTTTTATTACATCAATTTTAATATATAAGCATACCTTATTGAAGTTTTTTTCATCAAGTAGGGGAATATTTTGATAAAGTTATTTAAATTGACATTAACAGTATTTTGTCGGCTGAAAGAAAACAAAAAACTGTTTTGGATTTTTTATATTTTATCTACTTACTGTGAGGATCAAATTCAATAATGTTGTTACTTTATATTTATTTTTGTGTAAGTGTTTTAAATAGTAGTTTCCTGCACTATTTATGAGTATAATTTTGTAAATATTGTTATGTATTTGTAAAAGCCTTAATAGGCGTAAATAAATAAATAAATAAAAACACATTATTCGCAATGCAATGTATTTTAATATAAAAAAATAACACCCTAACAATAGGTAAAGACAAATGACGCAAAACGTTACTCCACCGTTAGGTGAGATATTATGTACCTACCCATTTACAAGACGACATCAAGGCCAAAAAGACTGAGCACTGAACACTCTTCATTAGTGTTTACAGTGGTTAGTGATAAGTGTGTACACAGTGGTTAGTGATTAGTGATTAGTGTGCACACACGTCTTTCGTTATGCAAATAATGGGCTCTCTTTCAGCATGCTACGTTACTGTCCGGCCACAAAAGTACTGAAGTGAAAAGGGATGTTTTTACAGAAACGAACTTAGATTTAGAGGTATTATAATTATGATTACTAAAGCACCGACCATACCTTTACACAACTAAGTATGATGTCACACGTGCTGTTGCGAAGTGAGTTGTCCTGAACACAAATAGACACTCCGAACAACCTTTCGGGCACGCCAGCTCCTAAGTTAGTTCATACTCGCACCACCAAAGCCAGTTCATCGTCTTTTGTTCTAACATGCATTGACGCACACTGTATCTTGTAAATACCATTATTATCAAGAACTATCAACATTTGCCGACTGTGCAACACTCCATGATCCTCAGCCACATTATGCTTTGATAACAATTACATATGATCCTGCTCTATCGTATAGCATAATAGGATTCCTACTGGCACGACACTGAACCTGGACACCTCTTTTGACTTCCGTGATAGTAACCCTAAACCACAAAGAACACAGTTACATTTCCAAGGCACTAACGAATCCTTGAGTGTAATCACAAGTGAGCCAGGTTACAGTGAAAATGTAAACCTGCAACTTCAGTGAAACCACGCCTACCGCGTACACTACGCAAACACTACGCTCCGATTATTTAGGTGATTGAGAGGTGAGCAATGGGGAAGGGGTAATTGCGGGATTTCCGGGAAGAACAGAGCCGTTTATTGGAAATATGTTTAGAATGGGACTAACAGATAAATTAATTTTGTTATTCAAAATACTAGAATTATTATTTGGGGATTTTCTAACTTCAAGTGCTTCTAAGTTGACTATTTTTTTATTGTTACGGTGAAGAATTTAAACTCCTGTGTCCTTATTAAAAGTACGATCTGTGGAAATGAGATGATAGAGAGTGATTCCAATTAAATTAGAATCAAAGAACATTTAAGATGCTAATAATAGATAATAAGATAATAATAATTTTTCAGAGTTTGCCAATCATCTCATTTCCACAGTTAAGTATTACTCATTAAGTTAAAAATAAAAATCAAATAGATGTACTTACTTGAAATTTTTTTTATTTAAAAATAGCTCATGTTTCTACTGATCAGCTTCATTCAACGTAATAAGGCAACAGAAAAATTATTTCATAGATGTTAGATGCCTACACCACAATGCTTTGTACAATTGAAAAAACAAGTAAACCTGAAGTCAAAGGAAAATCCCTCTTTTTTCACAAGCTCAACAAAGCCTGGATTAACGGAAGCCGAATGCAGCATCAGGAAAGGAAGTTGAAACCCTTTACAGGCAAATCATACCGACCGATGGCTTATATCCCCCCCTCCCCCCCTCGACATCCGCACCCCTCGCAACATACATTGTTTAGGCGGTATCTCTGCTGCAGGTTTTGGGAATAAGTGGTCCTGTCGATAGCAACACGGGCAGACATCAGCATAAAAAATTTGCAAATCGAGCACGACTGCAATAGACTGATAACCAAACTGACGTAAGCAATAAACTGATAACCAAAATAGAATTTATTGTCAATGTTATAATTATTTCAAATCACCATTAATATCAATAGATACGACGTGACGGCGATGAGCTCAATAGTTCTTGTTAACCGGTGTACACCAAAGCTTGATGGCTACACCAAAACTAATCCCCGAAAAACAAATCAATTTAACTAATCGTACCACAGTTAAACAAGGTTTATAACTGAAATTAAAAAAAAATTATATTTGAATGCAATTCCTGGAAAACTTAATAAATTATTTAATTAAAATCTACTATTCATGTTTCATGCTCCGAATTACATAAACTACCACTGTGATGTCTTTTAATGTTCTGTCTAGAGAATATCATAATATAATACTAATGGGACCTGTATTCTCCAGTACTTATATACGGATGCTTATTGAGAGAAAGAGGTTATTTATAACACGGTGACTATTTATCGACGCATTGAAAATAGAGGTGGGTCTAATATAACGTTAACAGGTATGGATAACATAGTATCTTCAAAAAACGGCGTAATCTGTTATTGTGGCAACGCATAACAGATTATTAAATAACTTCGTTATTTTATAAACCGACCGTGGTAGGACCTTAGTTCTTAATGCCAGGAAGTTGCCGATCACCGAAGGCATCCGAAAAGAACCGAAGTATTGTTCGATAATCTGTTATTCCGTTCCGTTCGTTATTGGCATTATTTAGTTATTAGATCAGTTCAGTTCTTCAGTAACTTCAGTTCACTTTCGTTATCCGTAACGCTCGGTTATCCCCTCAATTTCTTTCTCCGTTATTCGGCTCTTTCGTTTTTTGTTTAGTGTTATTATATTTATAAATGTTTGGGAATAAAAGATGAAGATGACCGAACGTCCTCGTTTTCGTTTCCCCGATAGCATGTCTGATATAATTTTATTTGACCAGTTTTATGTTCCTGATTATTTGTAAAGGTTGATTTGTTTACTATTTTTGTTGTCGTTATCTTGAAATAGGTGTGCTTTTACAAAAGTGCCCTACGCAAATATCAATATTTTTTGTTAAGAATTTTAAAATACCCTAAGAAATCGCTTGCATTAGGTTAAAGTTATCAAATTAGTTTTCGAAGTCACTAATTAGCATAGTAACATAGCATAACAACATCAAAATATTATTTAGGTCATTTCCAAAGTACTGGGAATTTTACTCAGGTGGTCAGGTAGTTACAAGCAGCTATGTAGACCTAAATAAAATTTCCAGCCATTTGTAAAAAATGTAGATAATAATCACCATTGTGCCGTTATATGAAATTACCGGAGTTCCAACCAATTTGTTTCTAAGCACGTATTCTATCATAGCGACGAAACAAAGCAGGTAGATTTTTGCAAAATATGCTTTACTAATCGTTTTATTTATTATTGTAGTGTTTGTTTGTTTATCTAAATACAATTTTTAATAACTTTCGTTGAACGTTAATCCTTTTGAAAGCTTATCTGATGTAGGTCCCCACAGAGACAAAATAATTAAAACGTGCTTTAATAGATTTAAAAAGTTGTATACTTACAAACTTTGAATTTATGCACAGGACAAGTATGTAAAGCATGTAGTTTTTTTTGCATTTGTATAATGTCATTTTATGACGTGTTTTTATACATAATTAAATATCTTTCACATACCATAAAAACTAGTGAAATCTCAATACATAACCTATTTTGAATGAATTTGTTAATTGTAACCTTTCTAAGATTTTAAAATTGCTTTTCTGGTTCCTAGGTTTCATTGTGGTAAGTGTTACAATTAAATGACAAAAGTGGTGTAATGAATACCGATAATTTAGTTATTTAAGATTTCTTTGAAATTTGTCTTCAATTACCTGTGCTATGTCATTAGGCTATTTTTAAAATTTCTGGTATTTTTGGTGATTTTAAAATATTGAACCGCAACAATTGAAGAAAAGAATGTCAATATTTACATGCTCAATCATAACGGCCCTACTTTGGTTTTTCCAATTTGCAATTCTAGTTGATAAGCCGACAATGTATTCTTTGTACCTAGTTACCCATTTAATCGAATTTAATATCACTACCTCATTATGTACTTAAAGTGGCCACAGGATAAATACGAATTATATCGATGATTTATCATTAAGTATTATTATACTTGCTTTTTTCAAATTTTATTAAATATTTATCTATGTCACATGTTATAGATGACTAGATTATAGATAAACTAATTTTTTTTTTTTTTTACGCGATCTTTTGGCTGTTATAAAAGTATTTAATAATATTACGTCTGATTTACATAATGATAAATGTTTTCATAACAATTTGAAACATGTTTTTTTTCAAATTCAAGTACTAGGTACGTATGTTTTAAGAATAAAATATTGAAAATTTGTTTATGAATGTACTTCTGAGCCTAAACAAATAATATGTAAATATAATTGTTAATAAAAAAAATACAATCTATTTGATAATTTTATTATTACAATGACAACAAGTAGTTGAGGGAAGGTATTAACTATCATACAAAATACGCTTAATTTTCTAAAAATAAAATTGCCATTTCATAGTATTTTACTTCCATGAAATCAATAGTTTCAAACCTTTAAAAATATTTGAAAACCTTAATGTATTGTAGTACTTAGTGCTTATTGGTAGCGTGACGAAAGACGAGAAGTGAGGATCTTTCAATATTATCTCTGCGCATAAGTATTTGGGAGGATGGTGAGTATATGTACAAATTTCATACAATTAAAAAATATCTCTTAATTTGATCCCGATATTTTTGGCAGCCAAAAAAACAATACATAATCCTAACAGTCTGAATAATGGTTATTTTCCGTTGTAGGATAATAGGAGTAAAGATTTAAGTTCACAATATTATGTATAACGTGTCAAGTGTACCTACATTATCTACAAGCTGTTATTAAATAACGATGCCGCTCCATTTTCCGTTCTGTACCTACATTACCTACAAGCTGTTATAAATAACGATGCCGCTCCGTTTTCCGTTCTGTACCTACATTACCTACAAGCTGTTATTAAATAACGTTGCCGCTCCGTTTTCCGTTCTGTACCTACATTACCCACAATCTGTTATTAAATAACGATGTCGCTCCGTTTTCCGTTCCGTACCTACATTTTTTATAAGCTGTTATTAAATAACAGGTATGATACTATGTTATTGGGTTAGGGTGTTATTCGTTATATTAGGTATCGGAATAGAACCGTTATTCCCACCTCTAATTGAAAATATAATAATACTTCTGAGGACACACAACCTTCCAGGCTGGAGGCTAGTTCTGATCTGGACGATAACGACTTCGTAAATCTACCTTCGGCACAACTCGGCAACGAGACCATGTGACCCGAAGAGCCCGTAGACTACTCTGGTGAAATATATACTAGATCCATACTAGATCATAGACCATTATGATACATTACAATTATTACACTTCTGCCTCAAAGATTTTTTTTGTTTTGAACAGCATTGACTTAATTTTTTAATTTTTCTTTTCACAGCCAAATTTTATACTCGTCGACCCATCTGACGCAGTCTATAGATATCGGATGTTTTTGTTATTTCAGGGAGCAAAAATGGGTACGCAACATCCGTGCAATATCGCACGGACGTTATTGTTATGTATTTGGGTAAACGGTAGAATTTGGAAGTTGAGATGGAGGACAAAGAAAACGAAAGGTCCGACCCCGAGGCATTGTTCATTTTTCTTCTGCTGATTAAAAAGATACGTTGAATGATGGATGGCTCAATTCTGTGAGTTCAAAGACCAAAAAATAGCGAGATAATTATTTTTAAATGTGAAAATAGCAGATAATAGGATTTTTTCATAGTTTTTTATTGATGAAAAAATTTTAAAAAGAAAACTATAGCATACAATATAATGGCATTTTTATGTTACCAAGTAACATTTTGCCATTATTGATTTGCCACCAATTTGATGAGTCCATACCGAGGGCGTTTGTGACGTCATACCGGTAATTATTTGTACCAGCCGGCAGCTTTACCTTTGTCATATCCACCCAAATTTTACTAATTATTTTAAACTAAAAATATCATTTCTATGATGAGCTATACACATTTTTGAAAAAATCTATACAAATAAATATATTTTAGTCGCCATATTCTGTATTCACATTGTTTCCAAATAGGGCGAAGCTGGGTAGTGCGTTATCATTGAAATTATATATATATATATATTTTTAGTAGTGATTCCACACAAGAGGCTCTGAGGAAAATAATTAACCAAAGGGCGTACGTCATATCGGAAATGCGAGGTCGAGGGTCTATTTTTTGTTCATGAGCGACGGACGTCGCTCCCGCTACGGTGCAATGCGACGGGTCGAGAATGTCCGCGGCTGGATTATGCTCGCCACTTAACTTGGTGTGCAAACGCATCCGCCGCCAAAACCTGGAGAAACCTCACCCCGGTAAGCGGGCACTCCTATAAATTCACCGAACGTAGCATGGAGCGACCTGTGGCAGAGGTGTTGGTTTTTGTTTGTGGTTCCTAATAAATTAAAATTCCTTAGAAAATTCTTATAAATGAAAACCTCTTCCTCAACTTTTGATAAATGAGTTCCCTTTATTTTATTTTTATTTTATTTATTTATTTCTATTCTTGTACATACACTTTACAAATAATTACATAGTTTACATAGATAATAGGTTAGTAATAAGAAAAAAAACATGTTAAAGATCCGTAACTGTATGTAAATAGGTTAGTCGTAGTGTTTTGTGAACACCTCACTAGGCGAACCTGTGCTGAGGTGTTCCCATGTTTGGGATTAACTGCTATTCTGTCGACCTAAGTAGAAACACTGTATCCTCCTTGATATTGTCAAGAAGGGCACTGTGGTCGACCCATGGCGGCAGTATCCTACACATAAATTAAAAGATTAGTTTCGGTGGGGATCTATATATACAGTTGTTCTTAGAATCTAGATTATGAGTAAGATAAATAATTGTCTTGATAAACGGTAGATATATTTTTCTATGGACCACGCGCCAATGGTATAATCACGGATATTGTGGTAATATTTTCGTCTCGAAACAAAGTTTACTTAATTATATTTTTTTATATTTGGGATGGGTTATGTTTGGTTAGGTATTATAATTTTTTGAGTAAATTGAATACCTTGTTGTTTGATCCAGTCTTTTATGTGTTTTTTGAGAACTATGGTAGATGAATTTGTAGTTAGTAGTTACTTCAGTGTGATGGGCATGCAGTTATATAGTTTGGTTGCGTAGTACTTAAAGTTTCTTTGCCCGTGTGAGGTATGAGTTATCGGTATATTTAGTGTTTTATTTGTAGAGGCCCTGGTTTTAATTTGCAAGTACGTTACGCAAAATACCATGATTCGTTAATGTGGTTGTTATAATTTGGATAATTATTAAATTGTGGGCGCTACCATTAAGCACCGAATGCATCACATGATTATTAATTTTTGAAATAATAATGTAATTAAAATTTGCTGGGTTCTAAAACATCAAAGTTTTTGGAAACACTCGTAACAGCATGTTAACATTATTTTATTTCAGATTTAAATATTTGGCAAGAAATGTTTTAATGTTACGGTATCAGAGAACTAACTTGATAATTATTTTTAATTTAATATAATTTATTATAATTTAATATAATTGTTGATACTGCGTAGTGAATTGGATTTGGAGAGACTGGTTGAATGAGACCTTTTAAATTCTCCAGCCGGACTCACTCGGCCCATCGCCTCCGCAGTGATAGAGATGGATTCATAAGTCCTTTACTCCTAAAGAGCTATTCTCTATCTTTTGTGAGAACGAGGTCGTTCTCCCGAGAGATGTCCTGTCAGATTTGTGTTATTTTTTACAGCTGTTAAATTAATAAATAATCATGCATACTTGCAAGAATTCGTGTTTAAAACGACCCAAACGACCCAAACGACCCAAACGACCCGTGACAGCTCACAGTGACTGAAATTTTGACATCGGCCGATAGAAAAAGCAAATAACAGCCATAGAAAATCACACACATCTGACATCTCACGGGAGAACGATCTCGTTCTCACAAAAGATACAGAATAGCTCTTCTGGACACATTCCTACCGCACTTCCAACCTTTTTCCTTCACAGAACTTCCTTTCCAATAAAAGACCTTCCACACAGCATTCCCAAATACGACGTAGGTCCTGAGGGATTTTTTTACTTAGAGCCTCCTGAATGGAGCTAATATAAAAATATGTCATTTTGTTATTACACGTTATGAAATGGTTAAAATAGAAATGGCTGAGGAAAGATAATAGATTAAAATGAAATGGGCATGAAAATTTTAACAAAAATATTCATTACGAAGAAAGTTTCAAGTTAAAGCGTCAACGAGGTTTTGATAGAGTGTGTGCTGTGCTAAGTCATTGATAGAGTGTGTGCTGTGCTAAGTCATTGATAGAGTGTGTGCTGTGCTAAGTCATTGATAGAGTGTGTGCTGTGCTAAGTCATTGATAGAGTGTGTGCTGTGCTAAGTCATTGATAGAGTGTGTGCTGTGCTAAGTCATTGAAATATAAAATACTATTAAGTTGATGACTTGAGTTAAAATCCTTGACTCGAAACCCAGCAGCGGAGCAGCGGTAAACGTTATCCATAATTATACTAACTAAATAACCAACCATTACACCGTAGGCAGAGAAGACAGACCGCCAAACAACTCACTTGGCACACACTCTTTGCCTCATTCACATTTGTACATCGTTTCATACATACATACTCCTCTATTATTCTGATTTTTGACATGGCCCGTCTCAAGTATCTGATTCACTTGATCATGCCATGTCTTTGCGTCATATATTCTTCTTACACTACATTCTTCGTTCATTCGCTCTACATGCCCAAACCATATGAAGGTCCCTTTCTTAATCTTATAATAATTAATATAATTATACAACATCAATATGCATTGTCTATGATTTTAACTTATTACCCCTAAACAACTCGAAATCGATTATAACGCAGAAAAACTTGTAATTAATTAAACAAAATGTTAAAGTTTTCTGGGTCATCAGTAAAATATTTCAAAATGTACTAATATACTGGGCCATTATGTCTCCCAGTGTTATTTCATAAAAATTTTAAATTAAAACACAAACACTTGTAAATAATTTGCGTTATTAGTTTTTGGGGTGTTATGCCGTGTTGCGCTACCTCCTTCTTTAGCCAACGATTCGGACGGTGTTACAGTGTCCATCATCAGGGCAGATGCGTAATTGTGTACTTGTTAGTGGTGAAATGTGTGCTTAACAAATATGAAATGTGTGCTTATAACAAATTTTGGAAACCAAACTAAAATATTTCCGAATAAAACCAAAATTTTTACAAAATCTTCACAACTTACTGGAACCCAAACAAAAATAATAACTATTTTCAACAAATAAAGCGCACCTGAAACGGCATAATGAAACTTTTAACAATTAAATTGGAACAATCATATTTTTCGGAAGCCTATTGAACAATCTTATCTCTGTGTCCTGGTTTATACCTTGGTACCGTCTTGTGGTTGACTCAATTCAATCTAAAGAACTTTCGATTTCGGGTCTTCTCTTTTTGTGCTATAAAAGAGGTAGTTAAAGCAAAATCCAATTTCTGGTAATGAAAGAAGTCCATTCAGAGAAGTCCCCAAATAGAATGTTAGACAAAATTTATGAACAGTCTTTAATACATCATTAGGTATATAATAATATTAAAGGTAGAACGATCAATTCTGAATGAATGGGGTTTATTAGATTGATCGGATTCGTTCAACAATATATTGTGATTCAAAGGCCGGCATTTTAATTAAAGTTTTACGGGTTTGTGAAAAGATTCATGATACCGGCCAGTTTATTATCATTTTCTGCTTATCGCTTTTTACATTCACGGTAAGGATGTTTCATAAAACAAAGTTCTTTATTTTTTTAAATATCCTTGTCATTAACAATCACTTTATGATTAAATATTGATTTGCCTTTGCAAAAAGAAGGCAAGTTGGTATGATAATATGAAAAAAAGACAATGTATCGTTCTCGAATAATGACTTTACGTCTAACGTATCTGAAATATAATACACAATAAATAAATATATTTCCACAAATAAGTTTGCATAATGTAACACAATGGAAGCAAATGTAATACAAGTCACGTTGTTGCAATCGGTTATTCTTAAAATACAGGAAATGTAGTGAATTTAGCGGAGCTCGCTGTACCACGTATCACGTCTCAGATAAGAAAGTCAATATTGGAGACATTCAAACCACAAGCCATCCTTGATATAGAATACAGGAGATGCAAACATTAATTCGTATGAAATACAAGTCAAACGTTGTATTGAAATAAATTTATAGTCGGGCTGTATGCTATTTGTATATTCTTCTATTTAAGCTTTTATAAAGCACCAGCGATCGGCGAATACCCGACTTAAGTTGCAAGGCCACTCAAAGAAGTGTTTTAATTCTGTTTGTAGAAGTGCTTTTAAATAAATAATATTTATTGTTTTTCGGTCTGCTTTGTACACGAATAAATCAGACAGACCTGTCACCGACCTGTGAGAGGCATGGATTTTCTAAATTTAACCCTTGCTAAACCCTTCCGCTGCTATGTCTCCCTTGAAATCCCTCCCTTTACCCCTCGTCACCCACCCCTACGTCACCTCTTTCCTACGTATCCTTTCCCATGCGTCCCCCCCCCCCCCCCCTCCTAGAGTCCCCTTCCCTTCCAGCAAATTTCATAACGTCAGAGCACACATTGTAAGGGGCTATCCATAAATTACGTCACACCTGAAGGGGGGAGAGGGGGTGTAGAGAAGTGTGACATTGTGTGGCAAGGGGTATGGGGGGGGGTCATCGTCTCTGTGACGTCACATGTAAAAATATAAATTATTAAAACGCAAAACTTAAATGTAAACGAAAAAATGTAAAATTGCAAAATATGTGACGTCACACTAGGGGGGACGGGGTCTCACAAATGTGACAATGTGTGACAGGGACGGGGGACGGGGGGTCAAAAAATCATGAAATTCGTGTAACGTAATTTATGAATGGCCCCTAAATATAAACCTTTGCGGGCGTGAGCACAACAACTCATCAAAGTTTCATCGCAATCGGATGAATGGTATAGGAAATAATAAGGGACGAATAAATAACTTTCATGTTTGCACGTACAAATTTCGCTGGGTATTAAAAAAATCTTTTAATGACCTCGGTTTGGTATTCTAATCCTAACGTTAAAGCAGGAAATCTGTTGTCAAAGGGTGATCTCTAGTTTAAAGGAACGTACTAAATTCTTTTTGTTTCGAAGTATTAGTTTTTCTGTTTACAAAGTCGTTTCCACCTTGAACTACTCATTGTGCTCATCCATATTATTACGTAGCTTTAGAATACTCGCTTAAAATACTTGAAAATACTCGCATACTTTTAAATACTTTAAAAAAAGTTAGCACATTATTTTATATTATTGAATAAGAAAACACTAAAAATCTAAACGAAAATATTAAAGAGAACAAGACACAGAAAAATAGAAAAAGACAATGGTCGCCACTGGGACTCGAACCCAGACCTCTCAGAGGGGTCTGGGTTCGAGTCCCAGTTGCGACCATTATCTTGTTCTACTTTTCTGTGTCTTGTTCTCTTTCATATTTTCTTTTAGATTATTAGTGTTATTTTTTCTTCAATGATATATTACTTTGATGGGAATAACCTTCTAAAAGTTATAAAAAGAGAGTTTTTCTTTAAAAAAGTTTTAGTTTAAATTTTTTTTTTAAGGGTATATTACCGCAAACGCAGCAAAAACGCGGTTTTTGCTGCAGTTTTTAGAAGATTTCTATACTGTTTATTAGAAAATAATATTATGTTTTGACCAGTCAGTGGTTGAATGGGCATCGCGCTTGGGTCCCACCCGGGCGTCCCGTGTTCGATTCCTCGGCTGGCTAAGTCCTCCATCACAACACAAGCGACATTTTCGGCTTTCTGTGGTGGTAGTAGGAGATTTTCAAACATTGTTGGGTTATTCGTAACCCGGGAATGTTTGTCTTTCTTTTAAAAATAAAATAAAAAAAATTTGAACAAAAAAATTATTCTTCTAAATGGAGGAAAAATAAAATATGTTAAAATCTTTAAAACAAATGCGTAAAAAAATATTTACACAACCTCTAAAAATAGCTTAAAGTTCAATTACATCATTTAATTCCAAATACAGGAGAATTATAAAAATATACATTATCATCACATCAATGTTTTCTAAATGTCTGTTGAATAAAATTATTTTAAAAAGCATTAAAACAATGCATAAATAAATTAAAACTGTTTTTCAATATAACGATATTGTCACTCGCATCACGGTATTATAAAAACCGCGACATGAGTTTTTTCTCGTCAGTATACGAGATGATTTCAGAGTGAGAGGACGTCAAATGTTTTCAAAAATAAATACGTAAATGTGTTGGCACATCAGAAAAGAGGTCAAACTAAAGGAACGTCGTTATGTTATTGTGTATTGTTTCAGAACCAGGTTGACTTTTTTACTAATAGCGGCCGACCGGTCACGTCGACAACATTGGGTATAGAAACCAGCGGCGTATAATGTCTTAGGGTGCGCCTTCACCAGAATCATATTCCTAGTTTTGTTTATGTATTTATTTACGCATTACTGAGCTTTTAATTAAATTTCTAATTATACAGTTTTTTAATTGTAATAATGGTATATCTTATAAAATATGTTAAAATAAAATGAGTTACAAAGTTATAATAGAAGTAACAAAATTGTAAAATAGGTTGCAAACCAACAAAAAGAAATCGACATACTCCTAAAAATTAAATATAAGATTAACGAAAAAATTGTTGAAACTGAAAAAAATAAAAAAAAGCGCGTACGTGGAGTCCACGCGCGACAGAAGTGAAACTTCTTGTTTATTAGGTATGGATAGATATTATTAGTATTTTATTAATTGAACGAGATAATTATTGAGAAAAGTAGGGAAAAAGTTTCATAAAAACACGAAACGATCCTCACCATAAATCTCCCAGTATGAATCTAGCGAACCTTGCAGCAATTATTAAAACTATCTTGTTTGAATAACAAACAAATTATGCTATTTCATATTGAAACATGTTAGTTCACATTGCTGCCGCAGGTTTTTAATGTAAACTATGGAATATATTTTCGATATTTGTTTTTGGGGTTTTAAGCCGTGTTTTGCATTTGAAAGGACATTTATTTTATTTATTTATTTAACGCCCAGATTACTTTTACATGATTTGTGGTGTAATTTTAATTTGACAGATACTTTGAAACATAGAAAATAATAAAAATAAAATTACAAGATAAAATAGATAAAAGTCATACAAACACAGAAACAAAAACAGAAGAATACAGCTATTTGTGAAGTCGTTGTACCGGAGAGTGGGCAATGTAGTTACGCTTATGAGTGCTGCTGTAGAATATTGTATTTTTTCGTGTTGTTACTGTGGGTGTTCGTAAGTTAAAGAGTTGCAGGAGTTCAAAACAGTCAAAATTAGAGTTAAATATTTTGAATAAAAATGTTAAGTCGTTAATTTAACGTCTCAAGTATAATAATGTCATGATGATGAGAAGGTAGAGCTGCTCGTAGGCCATCGAGATTTGATTGTAGTCCGCGGATGTTTTGGTAGTAGATTTTTAAAGTTTCGGTTCGATTTTTAGGTGGAATTGCTTAGATATTTTTGTAACTTCCTAGTTTTTTGGCAGATTCGGTCCAATTCGAGGGGTGGAGCTGAAAGCTGAATTTTTGCAGGTGGATAGTACTTCTTACAAGGAGTATTTTCCAAAAACTCCCCTCCCCCGCTTGCTTCCCCCCCCTGTCCCCTGCCAAACTTTGCAATTTTAGAGTTCTACAAAATCCATTATATCTCTTAAACTTTAATATACATCTGAAAAAAATTACACTGTTACACTTCTTAGAAAGCTGTCTAAAAATAGGTTTTTGAATTTTTTTTGTTATCTACTACGGTTTGGCAAATAATAATGACATTGTCGCAAAAAAAAAATTCTTTTCGTAAAATTTTGATTTAAAGATGATTTTTTTTATATGAGGGACCAAGCAAAAATGTTTCAAATAATCTATTTGCCAAATTTAATAAGCTTTAAAACGATATATAACTGCTTACTTTTATCCTTAATACTGGTCAAAATCCGACTCAATAGCAGGGCGGCAAGGCGTGCTTGGCGGTCGGGCCTAGCACACTGTGCTTGCAGATGACCGATTTGAGCTTAGGTAGGTATTTATAGTTTTAAATTGAAACACTGAGTACTTTTTAATTGATTAACGATATAAAAAACGCTTCAACACTTTAACGCTGTTCACAATGTTTCTTTTATTTCACGAGGAAAAAGTGTATCATGAGAGTCATTTCAAATTATTTTGACGATTGCAGCACCTGTAAGAACATAGGCTCTTACAGCTCTTGCATAAGCGAGTCCTTTTAGCACGTGTATCACTGTGGGACCTCCGTACACAGTTTTCCATAAATCTTCTAACCCACTTTCTTCCGTGATCCAAAACATCCCAAATATGACATTTACAAATGAAACTTGAAAAGTTATTTTGAGAAGAATTTGCTCTAATATCCTTGTATGCACGCAGTTTCGTAGCCCGGGAATGTCTGTCTTTTTTTTTTTTTTTTAACTTTTTGTAAATAATAATAAATATTGAAAATGACCGATATTTTATTTATCATGCCAATGTATTCAGACATAATAATGATCATATATTATAAAAATGATGCGTAATTGAATACCGTATTGTTTTGACATCTGTCAATGAAGAATATGTCGGTTACGAGTCATAAGCTACTGCCTACCGTCTTGCTGTGCAGTTGATTGTGTCGAATAATTTATCAAATATTTCATCGAAATCTGATAGCAATCATAAAATCATGAACTTTACCACAAAATTAACATAAAACATGCACATACAACTTAATAAACATAATTTGAAAGATGCCCATTATTAAGCGATTCATGTTCAAACCTTACTCAAGGGTCTAGTCTAATGGATTTGTTCGCTGCTTTGTTTAGTAGTATGTTCTCCAAGCGTGTAGCGTGTTCCCCGTTTGATTTTACTTCATTCCTCCCCGCCTCGAAATATTATTTCGGTTTTCGTAAATTCCGCCTTAATGGCATCATCAAATTTAAATTAATGTGAGATTATATCTCGGCAAAATCGGGTATTAAATCGATTAGTACTTTAACTACACAAAACCTAGCTGCAGCTTTTCTCAGATAATAATAATAGGTACATCAATGGCTTTTATACATTCAGTTTATAATTATCGTGTTGTATTAAAATTAAAGGGTATTTGTCGATCGTGAAAATCATAAAAGTAAAGTCAGTATTTTATTAAAACGATGTTTGTAATAAAACAAATCTATGGGGATACCATTACGGTATTTTATTTAAAAATAAAACAGACACTTTCGGTGTGATTTTATAATTCAGTAAAATATTGAATTGGGCCGAAGAAATACATTTTATTAAGTACGATTTTCAAGAATAAAGAAGACGTAACGAAAATGACTTGCATAAAAGTCTGTTTAAAAAATCAAGAAAACTAATACCACCAGGTGGTTAAGAAAAGATTTCTAAAGACATTCAACAATTTTCAAAGAATTTCCTCTCGAAGCGAGCGCGCCGCCAAAGCTATTTGAATTTCCTTTACATATTTATGTGAGAAGTGGTTTGATTGTGTTTTGTATGCCGATGTGATGATGTTTGCGAAAATATTCTGCACTTCATAAATAACTAATATAAAGTAAA
Organism: Glyphotaelius pellucidus; assembly: GCA_936435175.1. Taxonomy (NCBI): domain Eukaryota; kingdom Metazoa; phylum Arthropoda; class Insecta; order Trichoptera; family Limnephilidae; genus Glyphotaelius; species Glyphotaelius pellucidus. The sequence continues at coordinate 143,435 of OW386540.1, forward strand.
TAAAGTGTGGCGGCAAACCCTTTCTTCGTAGAAAATCACGAGTAGAGAGGCATCACCGGGAGAAGAGAGTGAGTTTTCAAATCGAGAACCCCAATTTTTCCATCAAATATTTATGGTAGAACCTTTTAAGCTGCGGAAAAAGTCTATGTTAAAGATTTTTTCCAAAATGTTGAACGAAGTTTCAAGATACTTCCGCGGAAATTACTTAGGGGGATTTCACCATTATAAAAACACCGCCAGTAGTAACTTTCTATTGTGTGAGTTTTTTAGAAGAGCACATTTATTTGTGATTGTTTACGAACATTGACCTAGTATATACTTGGTCAAAGTTTACGAAGCACTTAAAAAATTGTCTTTGTGGATAAAGAAGTTTGTTAAGATTTTTGGGATTTGTTTTTTCAATGTTGTAAATATACTAAGTCTAACGTTGTGTCGCAACTCGGTTAATTTTGGTTTGTGAATGGGACGGGACAGTCAGGTTTTCAGTTTCATTTAAAATATTGGTATATGATATTATTAAAATAATTTAATTTCGTAGAAGCTTATTTTATCATTGCGTTGAAATCATGAATAAATTTCATTTTCATTTTTTAGATTAATTACATTTGTTTTTTTGAAATTTATTAACGTAGGAAATTGATAATTTCAGGTAAACCCTTATGAAATGAGCATCGCTCACGAAACATGCCTGTTTTATATAAACGATAAACGTGGTTAGAATTAAGTAATCTGTTAATTTTAAAATAGGATTTTATTTATTTCAATAGTTAAAAATATTGTTTCGACAACTTTTAGTACTTTTGAAGAGATGACACGAGAATCGAAATATCCACAATTACAATCTACATCAAATTTTTACTTTATTATTGTTTTGTGAAATTTTCAATTTATTCTCATTATTCAATGGGGAAGGAATCATTCAATTCTGCCACGAGTGCACATGAACGCATACACTAATATCGTTTCTAAAGGGTGGAAACGTTCGTTTTACGATGCCCGCTTTGCAGCGTCATAAAATGGAATTTTCTTATGTTTGATTCATTTCTCTTCTCCGTCACGTTCTTTCAACAGGATTTCTGTCAAGGGAAACATGGTAGACTGAACAAGGAACCTGGGACACCGTTCGTGGAAAAAGGAACCAGGAACATTGAACATTGAACAGGGAAACCTGAACAGCAGTTGTGTTAATCTATGCAGTGACTGTAGGAATATTGTCTATGCAAATTATGGAAGCCATCAAAACGTGATGGGAATATCAACAATTGCCAGTACGAGGACTTTAGCGTTGAAAATATCAAATTTTAATCCGACATTCGTAATTGTGGAAAACTGTGCGGAAAGTGCTCGACTTGTGAAGTGGCTATCTGCAAATTTTCTGCTCGTTGATTTCTGATCAAAACAAGTACGAGAATTCGTTGAATCTGAAATAAGCTAAATCGCAATTGTTGAATAATTCTATTCGATTGTTATACAGGGTGCGGCAGAGAGGACGGACGGTTTTAAAAAAAAATCATAAAATATTTTTGTTATTGTTTTTGGGGTGTTATGCCGTGTTTCGCTACCTCCTTCTTTAGCCAACGTTTCGGACAGCGTTACAGTGTCCATCATCAGGGCAGATGACCAGGTAGCGAAACACGGCATAACACCCCAAAAACAATAACAAAAATACTTTTTGGCCGTGAAAACCTAAAAACATACCAAATCATAAAATAGTTAATTTTTACCCAAAAACAAATTTATTGATGGAATCAGGTTCGCAAGAAAATAGAATTTGAGACAGTCAAGTGTGGAAAATCAGATCAGGCACGTGGTGGCCAAAATCGTTGATGCAGTGCTGGAGGCGTTCTTGGAAGTTCGCGTAGACTCTCTCCAACATCGCTCTCTCAACTTGGGCGACTTCCACGCGAATTGCGTCCTTCAATTCGTCCAGAGTTCGGGGCTTGTTCTCGTATACTCTAGCCTTGAGGTGTCCCCATAAGAAAAAATCGCATATGGATAAATCTGGGGACCGAGGAGGCCAATGAACATCGCCAAACCTGGAAATAAGGCGACCAGGGAAGAGAGGGTGAATAACGTCCATTGATGCTCTGGCTGTGTGGGCGGTCGCCCCATCCTGCTGGAACCACACACGTCGGATTGGAACACGTCGCCGTCGTAATTCAGGGAAAAAGAAGTTGGTGATCATTTCGACGTAGCGCTCTGAGTTCACGGTAACAGCACGACCATTACCGTCTTCGAAAAAGTAAGGGCCAATGATGCAAGTTTGCGATACAGCGCACCAAACCGTTACTTTTGGGCTGTGCAGTGGTCTTTCGTGTAACTATTGCGGATTTTCATTTGCCCAATAACGGAAATTCTGCTTCCAGCACTGCATCAACGATTTCGGCCATAACATGCCTGATGTGATTTTCCACACTTGACTGTCTCAAATGCTATTGCCTTGCGAACCTGATTCCATCAATAAATTTGTTTTTGAGTAAAAATTAACTATTTTATGATTTTTTAAAACCGTCCGTCCTTTCTGCCGCACCCTGTACCACAAGAGATTTTAAGTCATCTGCGGAGAGCCATTATTTGTGTACATTTAAATAAATCGCTTTCCTTATCAATCATCGATGCTTTCGATAAATTGTTTGATGTTGTTCGTATTTAAATGCTACCCAAAAAAATAATGAATTGCATCCACCAACATGAAATCAAAATAAAGTTACACGCTACCGTTATAATAAGAACAATTAGAACCTTCGAGACTTCTATTACAGATTACGCGCATTACAGCCTAGAAGCTTCGAGTCTCGCAACGGCGTATCTGCAACCTCTAGGACTACATGGAACTTGGATTTGATTTTAGATTTTCACGGCAAAAGTATTTTCGTTATTTATTTTTGGGGTATTATGCCGTGTTGCGCCACCTCTTTTTTTAGCCAACGTTTCGGACAGCGTTACAGTGTCTATCATCAGGGAAAATGTGTAATTGATAGTGGTGAAGTGTGTGCTTATGTACGTAGAAGCGATACTGTGTTGCCACCTTTACTCCTCTAAAACTGATAAAATACAAAACCTACTAAATATCAGAACAATTTCGAGCATGTAAACATAGCCACCCTGTCAAGTCGGTAATCGCCAAGCATTTAATTGAAATCGGCCATTACTTTGAATTAGTTCCTGAAGTCCTGGGAAGATCCAAAACTTGTAGAAAACGCCTAATTTATTTTATTCTATTTATTTTATCTCTATGCTTGAACATACACTTTACAAATTATTACATAGATAAAAAGTTTAGTACTAAGAAAAAAAATGTTAATGATCCGTAGCTATATGTAAATAGGTTAATTGTAGTATTTTGTGAACACCTCACTAGGCGAACCTGTGCTGAAGTGTTCCCATGTTTGGGATTAAGTGCTATTCCGACGACATAAGCGAAACACCGTATCCTCCTTGATACCTTTACTCCTCTAAAACTGATAAAATACAAAACCTACTAAATATCAGAACAATTTCGAGCATGTAAACATAGCCACCCTGTCAAGTCGGTAATCGCCAAGCATTTAATTGAAATCGGCCATTACTTTGAATTAGTTCCTGAAGTCCTGGGAAGATCCAAAACTTGTAGAAAACGCCTAATTTATTTTATTCTATTTATTTTATCTCTATGCTTGAACATACACTTTACAAATTATTACATAGATAAAAAGTTTAGTACTAAGAAAAAAAATGTTAATGATCCGTAGCTATATGTAAATAGGTTAATTGTAGTATTTTGTGAACACCTCACTAGGCGAACCTGTGCTGAAGTGTTCCCATGTTTGGGATTAAGTGCTATTCCGACGACATAAGCGAAACACCGTATCCTCCTTGATATTGTCAAGAAGGGCACTGTGGGTCGACCCATGGCGGCAGTATCTTATGCATATATTAAAGATTAGTTGCAGTTAGAATTTATATACAGTTGTTCTTAGCATCTAGATTATGTCTACAATAAATGATTGTCTCGATAAACGGGTAGGTATATTTTTCTAATGACCTCACGCCACTGGTATAACTAATATTGTGGTAATATTTTCTATCCCGAGACAAAGTTTTTTTTAATTATTTTTTTTACTGTTTGGGTTGAGTTATGTTTGGTTTTGTGTTATAATATTTTGAGTAAATTGAATACCTCGTTTTTTGATCCAGTCTTTGATATGTTTTTTTGTGTAGAATTGAAAATGTATTTGTGGTTAGTAGTTGCTTCAGTGTGGTGGGCATGCAGTTATATAGTTTGGTTGCGTAGTACTTAAAGTTTCTTTGACCGTGTGAGGTATGCGTTATCGGTATATTTAATGTAATTACATAGGCAATTGAAATTTATAAAAATCCTATCAATATTTATAGACACTGTTAGCGTCCAGCGTGCGTGCTGACGCTATCGGCAGGGTTGGAGAAAGCTCTCACATATTTAATACAATTAGCTGCTGTATCTGCCCCAAAAATGACTAGCTCGGGATTCGGTGCAAGCAAGATTTCCTCGTAACCTCAAGGCTAGTGCTCGTGGTCCGGAACTTCACGCTTCTCCATTCTCCCAGGGCCTCCCTCGTCAAGCAAAACACGGTAGGTTATCACATAAACAGTTTATTCAATTCTAGGAGTCACAATAATACATAAAAAAAAGGAACGATCCTAGCTGAAAGTTAGTTTGAATGTCCGTCTCTCTTCTCTATCACGCGTGGTTAGGGTTAATACATTTAATTGCACACAAAGGATAACATGGTAATTGACTCACGGTTGATTATGGGCCAACAGCGGCTTCACACACTTGTTCTTTCCGACTACGCAGCGTCCATGCGTGGACCGGAAGTGCCAACCGGCGAAACTGAACTGGTGTCGCCCATGTTCGCGCGAACGTGGGCCCTGTAAGCTGGCTTGCTGAAGACTGCGGCTGCCGCGAGAGTTCGGTCTAGCGGCGGCTCGGTTTTGTCGCTCGCGGGAAGGGGTAGAGTGCGCGCGCCTCTCTATATTGGCGGTTTATTTGTAACGTAACACTTCCCCCCTCGCCGCAATAAAAGCGACGTGGTAATGGAGCTGTAGGACTAATAAATCCTCTTACCTTTTCAGCACTTGTGCCAAAAATATTTAAGAGAAACGAGGAGAGAGAGAGAGAGAGAGATTCCTAGCTGGAGAATAGTTATGAACAGAACACAAAAGAGAAGATACATGGTGTAACAAGGAATTGTCAATAAAAGTATATAAAGGCAGTGGCATACATAAATACAGTTGCAAAGAACAAGGATCTGTTGAAGAAAGGTACAAGGGTTATGCAGTGATAGAGAAAAAAAAACTCTAAAATTGTATCATTGGTCTGTGAGCTAATGTTTGCGAACGTGGTTTGCGTAGGATGTCTGGGGTGGTTGAACGTTTCACTGAAGTTACAAGGTTACTTTGTCACAGTAACCTGGCCCATTTGAGATTACACTCAAGGGACACTAGGGCCTTTAAGAAAATACGAGGAAGAGAACACATGATGAGGCTTCTAGGTGGTGTGGAGAGTTCTACCTGTCACAGAGGTCGAAAGGGTAACTGCTTCCGGATCCTGTGGGTGAGCCAGTACGAAACCATTGAAGTACTGGAGAGTGGAATCGCAATTGGTGGTTGGTACACTGGTTTTTGTATGTAGTGGGATTGTTTTGTGAACAATCGTTGGTATTGTTATTTGCGCAAGGGCACAGGAGCATCCGCACAATGGCAGTAGGGCATTTGCATTATGCAGCAGGAACATTTGCATAATGGCAGCAGAAACATTTGCACAAGGGCAACAGGAACATTTGTATTATGCAGCAGGAATATTTGCATAATGGCAGCAGAGCATTTGCACAAGGGCAACAGGAACATTTGTATTATGCAGCAGGAACATTTGCATAATGGCAGCAGAGCATTTGCACAAGGGCAACAGGAACATTTGTATTATGCAGCAGGAATATTTGCATAATGGCAGCAGAGCATTTGCACAAGGGCAACAGGAACATTTGTATTATGCAGCAGGAATATTTGCATAATGGCAGCAGAGCATTTGCACAAGGGCAACAGGAACATTTGTATTATGCAGCAGGAATATTTGCATAATGGCAGCAGAGCATTTGCACAAGGGCAACAGGAACATTTGTATTATGCAGCAGGAATATTTGCATAATGGCAGCAGAGCATTTGCACAAGGGCAACAGGAACATTTGTATTATGCAGCAGGAATATTTGCATAATGGCAGCAGAGCATTTGCACAAGGGCAACAGGAACAGGAACCAACCTAGAGCTGGCGTGCTCGGGTTTGTTTTGAGTGTCGGTTCTTTGTGGTGATACGATTCGCAACTACACGCACGACTCACACTAGGTTATGTTAGATGCGGTCGGGTGCTTTTGGTACGCAGGGATTGAAGGCAAGGGACCTCCGTGACGGTAGCGAGGGCAGCATGAAGAGGCGCAGATGTAGATAGGGTGCAGAGCTGCTGGTTTTTTTTTAAATCCGGCAAAAATTATTATTAGAACAAAATTCTTGAAGTTTACCTGCCTAGTAGACCAATGATGAAAAAAGTTTGGAGAGAAACAAGTGTGCATGTTGAGAAAAAGTTGGATTTGTTTGGCGTGTAGAGAGAGAGACGGAGAGAGAGCTAACTAAATGTGGCTAATTCCTAATACATGTTACAAAGGTACGTATTCAAGGACAGGTTCTGTGTAACCCCTTTTGGTTTTTTTTCTTTACCAAATACATTTCCAAGAATACGTGGTTGAGGGATTTTACGTATAACAAAATTCCCATTCGAAAGAAGTTGGTCTTCCATGACCTATGCTCACGTCTATACGGTAGCATTTTTTCTACTTTCGAAAAACAAAACATTGCGTACAAGATTAGTTATAACAAAGTGGGAAAGGAGTAGGAAGTTGAAAGGATCCGCGTATGAAGATTGTCCCATTTGACAAACGAAACGCCAAGTGCGTAACGCATATATCCCCATTCACGGATAATTTCGAGGGAGGGGGAGGGTGATAATTGGGAACATTTGAACGAAGAAAACTGCTGGGGACTCGGCTATTTCCGAAATTCGACCTCTGGGTGGAGGTGAAACAAGGTCTACAGCAGTCATCCTGGCACATTACAATAATATTTGGTAGTGTTGGACAAAAGAATACACTGACATAAAAGTCTAATCCTCTACGTGTATTGGGCAGAAGATTAGGGGTCGTTTTATTCTCCTACTTGTTTGCGAGAAATGACAGACCCTTGCTCAAATCTCACAAACCTGGGGATTTTCTTTGTTCGTCTCCCAGACAACGAGTTAGGTGTGTTTGTGTCCATCAACTTAACTCCCACGACACGATGCCCCATAATCATGCGTGAAGCGTATGATTAGTCCTTTTGAGATAGTAGATAGTTCCTGGGTTCTTGTGACAGGAAGTCCACGGGCATATTAATGATTACAAAAAAGGGGTGTGGACTACATTGAGTAGTTCACACATAAAGGTTTGATATTATTTCGTTCGCACGATTCATGGTGAGTATTGTAACGTCTTCACGTATAGCGTACAAGATTGCAAAATCAAAAGATTTGCAAGTAAGTTTTATAACGTCTTCACGGATAACAATGAACGAATTACAACTGGGTTGCCCAGTATTGAAGGGAGGTGCAAAAGACTAGGTGTTTATGACATTTCTGACAAAAACCCACAGAGTAATTATAACGGGCTCCCCGTATCGCATTTAGTAGATATTCTGAGATTCCCATCTATGACGGCAGATTTTATAAGGTTCCCACCTATGATGGCAACAAAAGGTTAACGTTCATATAAAAGTACCTATTCAATACAGACGGCGAGACATACTGATGTACTTAGTACAACAATACCGTAGCATAATAAATCCATATTAGCGTACGTTAAAGACTTGCACAAAGGCAAAAACATATTTGAAGATCTGGCCAAGATTTTATACTTCAACAATTAAGGGACGAAAAATTCTGGCGTGCTGATGGAATGTGAATTTCATCTAAGCTTACCGCAAAAGAGATCCTTTGTGGTACAACCCTTTTGGTTACGCACAGAGTATCGTATCGTGATGGTACAACTTTTGTTGTACTTACACGTACGATGGTAGCAACAATACAAGACATGCGCTTATCGTTGTTTGACAAGGCAAATTATTTACAAAGGTCCGATTTGAGTGTTTAAGACCTTCTAGGTTTTACTTACTTAAACAGACTGCGATGGACACACCTTGGTGTTATGAAAATTATAATAATGGGATGGGTTGTTCGCAGGGTGTTCACTTGGAGACCTGGCTTCTTGTTGTGACCTCGTACTTTGCACGTGATAAGTCACAACAAGGCAACCCCAAAATTTCAGTTTGAACAGTTGAGACCCAGGGTGACTCAATGTTGCTGAAATGTTGTAAAAAAAAAAAAATTTTATCGTTAATGAAGAGGCACGTTAAAAGTTGTCCCTTTTATAACGATACTTTCCAGACTCCACATTCAGTTCTGGGGAGAGCTAGAGCAATTAGGGTTATTTATTGAGCGCCATTCTATTTTCTTAAAAAACAGAAAAAAAAACTTAGAACGGGTAGCAAACATCTGATACCGTCGTGGGTTTACACAGGTTTGCTTACCTAATTTAACTACATATGACATAAGGGTTAGATGCACTTTGGCGAGGACCCGATATTTAATGTACAAAAAGATTTTCTAATATTTAGAAAGGGGTGACGAGGTATGACATGATGATGTGAAAATGTGATGCTGCGAGTTGTGACGATGCACAAAACCTTGGGCACGTAGTCTCTGACTACTTGCAGTAAGCCACAGGGAATTCCTTTCTCCGAAGTGATCAATTTCAGGTAGAGGTGTGCATGCTTAGAAAAACGATGTTTCCAAGGTTTGACACCTGGGGCAGCAATTAGAGGCGAATGACTGATGATGACGAGATATTTATATAAACAAAAATAAAATAAAATGAAACGAAACCACAAGGGAGAATTATATTTTCTTCCATGACTTTGGCTACAGTTGACAACACTGTGCCAGAGCTAGAAAGGGTTTCGTTTGAGTGTCCCAATGAGTGACAATCGTTTACGAGAGGCCGCTCATTAGTGACGAAACAAAAGGGTTGACTTCCATAGTGATCCATGTCACGGTGTAGACGAATGGTTGCTAGGAGTCGAGGAATAACCGTTGGGGTTATACGGGCGTGGCAATGGAGTTTGTTTCCATGTTCCCACTTTTTACAATGTCCTTTATGTGGTAGTTACCTATGTGTTTACCAGAGATGTCGGACAATCGGTAAACCAGGTCTGAGATTTTCTTTAGGACTTTCGTCTTTACAAAACGGGGTGCCAATTTGGCAGAGAAGTACAGCGCACCTTGTGACAGAGTGTTGTTTCTCCTCCAGACGATGTCTTCTTCCTTGAATGTGACGTGCCTCCTGCGAAGGTTATACCTGTCGGCGCTCTTTTGGTGGGCCAATAGTAGAGCGTCTGTTACTTCACTATAGATAGCGGAGAGTTCCTCCAAGCGGTGGGCGTAATTTGCTGCGGGGTCTGCTGTGGAGGAAGGGACGGGTGGAAGGCAATTGTCAGGGTGTAGTGAACCGTGAACTACTTGTTCCATGCCGTGTTTGAGAAAAAATGGTGTATAGCCTGTAGCGAGGTTCACCGTGTTGTTCATGGCTGCTTGTATTTTGTCTAATTTTTTGCACCATGTGCGTTGGTCTTTGCCAACCAAAATTGCCAGGGCCGTGTTTATGGTTTGGTTGTATCGTTCAACGGTGTTGTTCTGTGGGGTGTAAAGGGTGTTATAGAATACATCCTTTATACCATATTTAGACAAAAACTCCTTAAATTCCAGAGCTATAAATTGTTTACCATTGTCGCATATTATAGTACGAGGGGTACCGTAGGGTATGAAAATATGTTTTTCCAATAGATTGGTTATTGCTGCTGCAGTTGCCCTTTTCAGAGGAAACAACCAGCAGTATTTGGAAAAGATGTCCACTACGCTGAGTATATGCATGTAACCGGCGTAGCTTCTAGGGAAGGGTCCAATGAGGTCCATAGAAAAGGATTGAAGTGGTCTATCGGCACGCTTGGGGTTGCCCATTAGACCAGACGGTGGTGCCGTACTGTGCTTGTATGCCTTACAGATGTCGCACTTGGAGATGTATAAACGTACTTGTTTGAATAGACCCGGCCAATAATATCTTAAAGATATTTTTTTGAATGTTTTGAAGGTTCCAGGGTGTATGGAGTCTACGGCACTGTGGTTATCAATAATAACTTGTTCTCTATTTTCGAGAGGGACTACCTTTTTCCAGGCATAGTCCTCTAAGATTGACAGTGGAGGCTTGCAGTTGCGATATAGTTGTCCGTCCTTAATCATAAAATTCGGGAACTTTTGTGGGTTGTCACTGCATCCTCTAAAGGTTTTTTGGTACCATACGTCTTTTGTGGGGAGACTAGAATTGGGCAATTCGGCATTTAATGTTGCTATCTCGATCCTAGAAAGGGCATCCGGGACGATATTATCGGCGCCTTTACGGTGGATGACATCGAAAGTATATTGAGATAGGCGGGACGACCAGCGAGCCAATCTCCCAGAGGGGTTGTCTAGCGAGATCAGCCATTTTAGGCTGCTATGGTCTGTGACGACGGTAAACTTACTGCCCTCAATGTATCCGCGGAAATGTTGAATGGATTCCATGACTGCTAATAATTCTCTCTCGGTAATCCCGTAGTTTTTTTCGTGTTTATTTAGGGTACGAGAGAAGTATGCCACGGGGTGTTCGCCGTCCGTAAAATTTTGAGTGAGGACTCCTCCGATTCCGACGTTTGATGCGTCCGAATGGATCGTAAAGGGAAGATTGAAGTCGGGGCAATTCAGTACTGGGGCTGATTGAAGAGCCTCTTTCAGGGAGTTGAATGCTGACTCAGTCTCCGCAGACCAGGAAAAGTTACTGGTACCTTTACGGATTCCCGTGATTTTGTTGAGCGGCGCCGCGAGAGTTGAGAAGTTTTTTATGAATCTTCTGTAGTAACCGGTGAGTCCGAGGAAGGCTTTTACCTCTTTTGCATTTGTAGGTCGGGGAAAATTTGTCATAGCCGCTACTTTTGTGGGGTCTGTTCTTAGGCCTTCTTCGTCTACTATGAAACCCAAGTATCGTAGGCGGTGCCTGCAGAATTCCGATTTCTTCAGGTTGATGGTCAAACCGGCCTGTTTGAGTTGTTGAAAAACCTTCTCTAGAATAAGTATATGTTTTTCAAAGGTATCGCTAATGATGATCAGGTCATCCAGGTAGCAAAATAAATTGTTATCAAACTCTGGGCCAAACAATTTATCCATGAGTCTTTGTAGTTCTGCTGGGCTGTTTTTTAAACCGAAGGGTAGTCTTTTGAAATGGAACATACCCCTGCCAGGCACCACGAAGGCAGTCTTTTCGCAGGAGCTGGGATCCAAAGGTATCTGCCAGAATGCTTTGCTTAAGTCTATGGATGAGATGTATTTAGCGTTTCGAAGTCTGTCCAGGATGGAGTTGACCAAGGGGAGCGGGTAGGCGTCTGATATTGTACATGCGTTGAGGCGTCTGCTGTCGAGGCAGAAACGGGCTGAGCCGTCTTTCTTTGAAACTAATAAGGTGGGGTTGGTCCATGCACTGCGGCTGGGTACCACCACTCCCAGTCTTAGCATATCGTCCAATTCTTTTTCCAGCGTTTTCAATTTTTGTGGAGCTAGGTTGTAATACCTTTGTTTGATTGGGGGGCCTGTTGTTTTTATATGGTGTTGTACTAGGTTGGTTAAGCCTAAACCGCACCTTTCGAAGGAGATGGATTCATACTTGTTGATCATTTGATTTAATTGTATTGTTTGTAAAGGGTTCAAGTTTTCGTAGGGTATTACCGTACGGATTTCGTTTACTTGGGGAGTGACGGAGGGGTTGTTAAACAGTTGCGGGGCATGGTTTCATTACGCGGCTTCCTATAGCCTGGCTTTAAACAGCACCAATTTTTGGTATTTACCCGCGAGTTCCCTTCGTCTTTTCGACAAGATATTACCTTCTTTGTCAATTGACAAGGTATTATAGTGTCAGATGTCAAGGAATCCACGTCAACGCGAATTTAGTATTTTTTGCAATATTCGAATGTGATTTTGGCATGGCATGGCATGATCCGGTTTCATCAGACGACAGAGTCAAAAATACTTAATTGTCAAATGACAGAAAGAATTTAAATCCACTTGTTCCCTAGGTGTCAGCGAGTGTCCGTTTAAAGAAACGTACCAGCGAGCTGCAAACTAGTATATTATTAAAAATATTTAGCACTTTCGAGACCAAGCGGATGATTTGTTTATCATGTACATGATTTTAATTGTTGAATAAATTCTTCTTTAATTTGTGTTTATTTCCACTATTCACTTGTATTGAAAATAGCAATTTTAATCGGCCGACACTTTGTAATCACTGTATTATTCGCAGCGACAACTTCCTAGGTTGGGCACCTTGCGTTGGAATACCGGTAATATTTTGTCGAGTGACGAGTCACAAATGATAAAATCGCGTCCGTAATAATTTAAATTGTGATTCGAAATTATGTTCGCGCCGAGATTCCTGTTGGAAGTGCTAGACAATTGGGAATAAACAATACATCATAATAACATTTCAGAGTTTACAATTGTTGCTTGGGAACGAGGCCGTGGTGGAACAGAAAAAAATTTAAATGGCCCCACGTTTAGCGCCAGTGTTAGCGTCCAGCGTGCGTGCTGACGCTATCGGCAGGGTTGGAGAAAGCTCTCACATATTTAATACAATTAGCTGCTGTATCTGCCCCAAAAATGACTAGCTCGGGATTCGGTGCAAGCAAGATTTCCTCGTAACCTCAAGGCTAGTGCTCGTGGTCCGGAACTTCACGCTTCTCCATTCTCCCAGGGCCTCCCTCGTCAAGCAAAACACGGTAGGTTATCACATAAACAGTTTATTCAATTCTAGGAGTCACAATAATACATAAAAAAAAGGAACGATCCTAGCTGAAAGTTAGTTTGAATGTCCGTCTCTCTTCTCTATCACGCGTGGTTAGGGTTAATACATTTAATTGCACACAAAGGATAACATGGTAATTGACTCACGGTTGATTATGGGCCAACAGCGGCTTCACACACTTGTTCTTTCCGACTACGCAGCGTCCATGCGTGGACCGGAAGTGCCAACCGGCGAAACTGAACTGGTGTCGCCCATGTTCGCGCGAACGTGGGCCCTGTAAGCTGGCTTGCTGAAGACTGCGGCTGCCGCGAGAGTTCGGTCTAGCGGCGGCTCGGTTTTGTCGCTCGCGGGAAGGGGTAGAGTGCGCGCGCCTCTCTATATTGGCGGTTTATTTGTAACGTAACAACACAATGGAGCTAAGTTCAATAGTTCTTGGTATCCGGTAATTGACAGCTACACCAAAGCTTAACGCAGAAAACCATGATGAATTATACTGTAATCCCAGCTCGTAGAAGAGTGAAGCTGGCAAGCTGGCTGACACGGAATCGCTTCTATGTACATAAATAAGCACACATTTCACCACCATCAATTACACATCTGCCCTGATGATGGACATCAAAGAAGGAGGTAGCGCAACACGGCATAACACCCCTGGTACGGCATATCACGCTGCGTCACATTTCAATCTAGTACTCAAATACAGTCAGTCAATAACTCATTGCGACTTGCGACATCACGTCGTGGCCACATCCATCATTTGAGATTTATATCTTCGACCCGCATGCGCGCATGTCTTTCTGGAAGTCCGGGAAAATCTGTGATCTTCACCTCCAGCTGACCACAACATCAGCATCTCAGACGCATCTCTTCGTGATGTGATATGCATTCCATATCCACTAAAATACAAAATCATTTGAAGCCTCCGCCTTCGCGTACACATCCCGCCGTGATATGACTTACGTGTTATGCATCCCACCATGATACATATACACTACTACCAATTGATCGGTCAGAGGCTGAGTTGGCATCGCGTTTGGATCCCGTGTTCGATTCCTCGACTGGGTAAGTCCTCCATCACGACACAAGCAACATTTTCTGCTTACTGTGGTGCAGTGCCGGATTAAGACTACTTGATGCCCTAGCCAATCCACGCCTGGGGGCCACCCTATCCGCAAATTGGTATTTAAGAGAAATTTCGTTTTTAATACAACAAGATAAATCATTAAGTTCGTACCTTAAAATATGTGTGAAGGACGAAAGATATTCGCGGAGTAAGTATTACATATAATAAAAACCAAAACATTTTTTATTTATTTATTGAAATGCGACTTGCGACTTTTTTGGGCATTAAATTCGCGGAAAATAGTTTTTAAGATAAACGTTTTTAGCATATCTGACTCTATAGAGCCTTTCCTGCAGCATCGTCGCTCTTTTTGGATTTTTTATTATTTTCAATTTTGAAAAAGATCGTTCCGCTGTGCAGTTTGATATCATCAGGCTTAGTTTTGAGGGAACGGACTCCGCGTGTCGACGGAGACGGAGAAAGGAATGAAAGGCATCCGATTTGGTTGCGAGTCCAGTCGTTTATTGTATCATGAGCTACGTAGCTGAGGTCGGTCGATGTAACATGAAGATGTCGAAGTGCCGTAGAGTGAGGCGTTGCGGGTGCACGATCATGATGAGTGATGCAGGTCGGAGATGCTTTGGTGGAGCAGGCCACGGGCCTGCAGGTCACCAGAGTGTTGCTCGACGCTCGTTGCGGAGAGGACCTGATCGTCCAGGCCGTTGCTCGATGCGCGTTGCGGAGATGAACGGCGGTGACTCGGTGAGTGGAGCCACCGGCAGATAGTCCTGGTAATGTCCACGAAGGAAGCTGCCCTGGAGTGCTGAACGGCGGTGACTCGGTGAGTGGAGCCACCAGCGTGATGCTCGACACCGTGGCGGTGGAGGATGACCTCTTCTTCCAGCTCGACGCGCGTTGCGGAGATGAACGGCGGTGACTCAGTGAGTGGAGCCACCGGCAGATAGTCCTTGTGATGTCCACTAAGGAAGTTGCCCTGGAAGAGAGCTGATGCACGGGGCACTCGGAGTTACACTGCTTCGCTGTAGAGAGGCGAGATGTATAAGGCAACCGTTGACTAGAGACTGACTTGAACTGAACTAAGTAGGCGAGTAGGTAGCCGGCTCTGCTTGAAACGTAAACAAATGCGTAGCGACTTGCAGATGTTTCTCGAGTGTTCTTTGAGTGGCGGAATTGAATGAACGCCACAGTTTTAAAGTAATTAAAAGTACTGTGATACTTGATTTATAAACAAAGAATGTAAAAGCCTATTAGGGAGTGTAATAAATAAATAAAAATATATGTAGGGCTGTGTCCATATTGGGGAACACTGATTCAATTATTTTGTACAATTGTGCGTGAGTTTAATGTGCACTTGTGCGAGGCAAATCACTGGAAGTTATTTTTTTGACATATATGAATGAAACTGTTGAATTTCGATTCCTAAATCGGTATTAAGATCTTATGGATATGTATTTACTAAATTTCTAAAATGCTGACTGTATTCTGAAGTTTGATCGGGACCCTTAATTTTATCGGGTATTTTAGTCAGGAATGAGAATTTGTTGCTATTTCTTTGTATATCCCTCAACTTCTTCGCATCTCTACATGTCAGCGCTCTAGTCAATTTACGCACGGATTTTTAAACAGCCTCTCCTTTCATGTGCTAGCAAATATATATTTCATGATGCTGTTTCTCAAGTTTTCCCAAGACGTGATGCCCTAAGCAATTTCTTAATTTGCTTATGAGCTAATCCGGCACTGCTGTGGTGGTAGTAGGAGATTTTCAAATATTGTAGGGTTATTCGTAACCTGGGAATGTTTGTCTTTCTTAAAAACAAAAATAAAAATAATGATTAACACTGTGATGTGAGATATTGCCTGCCTCTGCCTACCATTACCCACAAATAAATCAAAAAGTAGGGCTTACATATTTGTAAGAGATAAATAAATATATATAAATATTTTAAAGAAGCAGGTATTAATTGTATTATATGCATCGCAACTGAAAGAACATTGTCTGAACAAAAGTGAAAAAGTTTAACGACTTGGAAGCTTTTTAAGCTGAAACTTTTAATTTAAGGAAAACAAAAAGGTGTCGAGAGGAGCGGCGTTGTGACCAAAATTTTAATATGTCGGCTAAGTTTATGTAACAATTAATTGGAAAAGTTTGAAGGAAGCTAGTAGCTTCCTGAACTCCCACTAAGCTGCTAAAAGGGATCTTATGTTATGAATTTTAAATTACGTTCATAATAAAATTATGCAAGGAAGCCATTTTTACAAGAAACGTGGCTGTCTTGTCACGTCCGATTTATTTGGATTTAAAAAAAAATTGGAATTTTGTGAAGTATGAATGTAGGTACGCAAGAAAAGAGTAAGTGTTGGAGTGAAAGAACGAAAGAAACGTCTGGAAGAGGAAAAGGGAATCAAAATGACACACCACTTTCAAGAAAACATTAAGTTGTTTTGGAAGTAGGTCAAAAGGTCCCGGAGTAGTTAAGAAAATGGAAGCGAAAGATGAACAAATGTTGACAAATGAGGAAGAAATTAAAGAGAGATGGAGGAAATATTTTGAGGAAGTCTTCGAAAGCAACCCGGGTGATAGCGAGTCCAGCGTCGAATCGGGTATGAACGATAACGGAAAGAATGTTACCAAAATCAGCATGGATGAAATAAAAAAATACCAATTAAATGTATGAAGAATGGTAAGGCTGTGGGTTTTGACAATACTGCTGCCGAATATTTTAAAGGAGATAGTTCTATTATTCTTACGTGGTTGTGCAGACTTTTAAACCAGTGTTTAGAGGAGGGTTTTACGCCATTTGATTGGAGAAGGGCTGTAATTATGCCCTTAAACAAAGGTAAAGGGTCAAGTATGGGATGTGGGAATCACAGGGCCTGCTTAGTTCAGTCAGCAAGCTGTATGGTAGAATATTGATTGAAAGGGTAAAAATGAAAAAAAATAAAAAAGTTTGGGATGTGCAAGGTGCTTTTATGAGTGGGAGGGGGTGCATGGACCAGATTTTCTCGTTGCGTATGCTCACTGAGAAGTTTCTTGCAAAAAACCAGAAACTCTTCAGTGCCTTTGTAGATCACAAGAAGCATACGACCGAGTTGACAGGAAAAAGCTGTGAAAGGTGTCGTCCAAGTATGGAGTGAATACGAATCTCATACACGCAATTGCGTCTCTGTATGAAGAAAGCGTTGCATGTATTAGGGTGAACGGCGATTTTACGGGGTGGTTTGACATCACAAAAGTGTTAAGCAAGGCTGCGTAATGTCACCATGGTTATTCAATCTATACATTAATAATCGTATGCAAGAATTGAAACAGATGGGATTGGGCGCGAAATTGAGTGAAGTATGTTGCCTATTGTATGTTGATGATGCGGTGCTGATTTCTAACAGTGTGGAAGATCGCTCGGGTCTAGGATGAACAAACTATGTATGAAGAATGAGTTAATGATGAATGTAAGTAAGTCTAAAGTAATGGTATTTGAAAGAGAGAGTACGAAAACAATGTGCAATATAGTTGTTAATGATGAATACTTGGAGCAGGTGGATGAGTTTGTGTATTTGGGAAGTATGTTAACAAGAGATGGGAAGACTGATATCGAAAGAAGGGTAAATGCCGGTAACTCCATTAACGGAGGACTAAATGCCGTTGGCGCCAACAAAAAACTGTCAGAAGAAGCGAAGCTAGCCGTGCATAATGGAGTACCTACCCTTATGTATGGCAGTGAGGCATGGAACTGGCAGAGAAAGGATGAAAGTAGACTGAATGCTGTAGAAATGAAATCCCTGAGACGTATGTGTGGTAAAACCATGTATGATCATGTAAGAAATGTGGAGATCCCCAAAGAATGCAAGGCAGATGTAAGCGTAATGAACAAGATTAAGAAAGGGACGCTCAGATGGTTTGGGCATGTAGAGCGAATGAATGAGGAAAGGAGTGTAAGGAGAATATATGATGCAAATGTGAATGGTAGACAAAGTCGAGGACGCACGAGGAAGACATGGCACGACCAAGTGAATCAGATACTTGAATCGGGCGATGTCAAGAGTCAGAATAATAGAAGATCATGTATGAGACGATGTATGAATGTGAACGAGGCAAGGAATGTGTGCCAAGATCGAGTTGTTTGGCGGTCCGTCCTCTCTGCCTACCCGTGCGGGAAACGGCGTGATGGTCAATTAGTTAGTAAGTTTACGAATGTAGAACTGTCCTCTGTGAAATTTGGGAGGCAGGTATGGGTATCGCTGTCCCAGGAACCATTTATTGGATAGCCAACAACTTTGAAATAGGCCACCCCAAGTGGTTTGCTTCATTTGGTGACTTAGCAGGGATGCCCGGGTGCGTATTTCCTTTTCCGTGTTCAACAGGAGTTCAACTCGAAACCAACACGGGTTTGTAATTTCCAAACCCGTTTTCAGTACAAGGCACGCGTCCTCCAATCGTGCAAGGGCTTATAATTACCATACGCGTTGATTGAGCACTGTAGATCTGTATTTGTTTCCAGGCATTTTTTGTGTGGATGGATGGGAATAAAACGCAGTCTTTAACTTTTAATTTTTTTGAAAGAAAGACAAACATTCCCGAGTTACGAATAACCCAACAATGTTTAAAAAACTTCTACTACCACCACAGTAAGCCGAAACTGTTGCTTGAGTCGTGATGGAGGACTTAGCCATTCGAGGAATCGAAAACGCGATGCCCGGGTGGGACCCAAACACGATGCTCACTCAGCCACTGACCGGTTTAAGTATTTCATATAATATTTTTATTACATTTATTGTTTATTAATGCCCTAAAGGGCTTTTACATGAAAATTTAGTAATTGGAAGAAAACAACACTAAGGTAGGTACATAATAAAATTTTGTGAAAATCAGCAAGATAGTAATACGATTATTCGATTTAAATAATAATAATAATATTTTGATGATTTATATAGCGCCGTTTTTGTGAAAAATCACCTCAAAGGCGCTGTACAAACTTACAATGTATTTCTAAAATCTAGTGAAACTACAAACTATACAAACAATTAAAAACAACCTAAGGCTAAAAATTGCATTCACCGGATCATCGATCACTGACACGAAAATATATGTGTACAATGTCTCGACCAATGAACGCGATGCTGCCTAAAAATGTATACAGGACTAACAGGACCATACTTACCTGGGAGGTCGCTTGAAATTAACACTGTTTATTGTCTATTAAGATATTTAGATAGAGTTCGCACGCAGAGGATATTATCGTGAACACATGTTACATGTATTTAATCCTGAAATATATTTTAATATAAGTATATAATCTATTCTTTAATGAGTGTATTTTGGAATCAAAAGCATCATTTTATGGTGGGAGGTATAGTAGTACAAGGATTATAATAGTACCTACTATTATTCTGAAATAGTAAGTAAAAAAAAGTATAAAAAAAGTGTGCGTATACGCACAATGTGATGAATGAGCAATGAAACGCAAAGTGCATTTTATTCTACTATATTAAATAATAATAACACGGGTTTGGAAAGTGCATAACAAACCCGTGCACGTTGGATGACGCTTGTTTTCTATTGAGCACGGGTTTTGGTTTCTATTGAACATTGGTTTTGAGGCAGTACTGCCTCCTATTGAACACGGGAAAAGAAATATGCTGCCCGGGTTCATGGAGTCAAGTTTGTCCGGGGCTTGGCGGAGGATGCGTCTGCCCTCCAGCTGCATGGCAAGCCGGATCGGGAGAAAACAGTTGAGGGAGTCCCTTTGACTTCTCCAGCCGTACTCTCTCGGAACATCGCCATGCACTGTACTTGGAGGGCTGGATTCATACGTCGGTTACTCCTCGACCCTCTGACCCCCCCAACCCTCTTACCCTTTTTTTCCCAGAGCTTCCTCTCTTTCCTTTCCTAAAAAGACCCTCCAAACAGTGTCCCCCAATATAGCATACGCTCTGAGGGAATTATTTTCCCCAGGGCCTCCTGTATCATAGAGCAACAAAGTTTGCATTTAACTGCAAAAAATTAAGTCACGCTGTTGGGATGTTCAAGGAATGAATGTTGAACTCTTAATCAAAGTTAAACAGAGAAGTTGTTCATTTAAAAAAAAAACAAGAGTTCTAGAACAAACACAAAGAGTTGGGTCGACGACTTCATTTTATTTATGATGGTTTGGCCATGCTGTGTTTGCACAAACTTTTATAGACAAATAAATGTTTCCATCGCACAATGCCTGCACACGCACACAATGCCTGCACACGCACACAGACTGATACAAGCACACACACAGACTGATTTTCTTCTAGTTTCAAAAACTAAGAGAGTATCTACTTCCTCATTCTCAATGCATCCTAATAGAAACTTTAATTGAATTGTCTCTGATGCAATTATGAAGTGCCTTAAAATAAATTGAGGCGAAGTAAATTTATGATTATATTAAAGACTAGCTGGGTTACCCGGCAGAACAACATTCGAAAGTGTTCCACGTTGAGCGTTCCACATTGATGTTCTCGATATCCTATACCCGAACATTCCACAATTTTCAAGAATGTTTCAGGATGTTCCGGAATGTTGGAATGATAATATCAAAATAAATCTTTTTTACTAGACTCGATATCTCAGAGCTATTAAAAAATTAATATTATTATTAAATATTTAATTTTTTTAATTTTAAAAACATTGTTCACAACCTAAGTGCAAGGAAATTGAGAAAAACTTGACAGCGTTAGATGGCAGACGGCAGATGAAATGAAAATCTAAACTTAAGATTCAAGATGTTGTTTCTCGTAAGTGAAGCGTAAGCATCTCTAAATTTTTAAAGGTCCCGCATTGTTATGAAATTTTATTTTTTTAATACTCAACTCTAATTTTATTAGTAAATAGGTGCGTAATTGTACATATATCTTGGATACAGAACAATTACTTATTTTAATTATCTTTTAATAATGATAAATTGATGCGCGTAATTTGAGTTTTTGTTTGTAATTAATTGGATTGTAACTCGAATTAGATTTGCTGGACTTTGAGATAATGTAATGATGATATGAGATAAACTATGTAGAATAATTGGTAGAGTAAGAAATTGCTCCGAGGTCTGAGGTTATGAGAATGGAGATGTTAATCGATGCGAAAGGTCGTTTCGCTTTGGTTAAAAGGGATCTAACCACTCACCCTTCAAATGGAAAGGTTATCATTTGTCTCGGTTACTTGATACGATTTAATTTATTTACGTAATTACTTATTCGCTGCCTTCAATTAAACTTTTAGTTAATTTTTGGAATTGATTATTAAGATAGTTTTGGGTAACATTGAATGTATGCTCCGCCATAAAAAGATAAACCGGTAGGAGTAAGCTGAAATTTTCCTCACTTCTGGCCGTATCATCTAACATTATCAAAGGGTTTTTTTTTTTTTTACTCATCTGCCCTGATGATGGACACTGTAACGCTGTCCGAAACGTTGGCTAAAGAAGGAGGTAGCGAAACACGGCATAACACCCCAAAAACAATAACAAAAATACTTTTTGGCCGTGAAAACCTAAAAACATACCATTATCAAAGGGTGTTTTTTTTTCAGGTAATCAATTTTATTGGCCGCTTTAAAGCCTAAGAGTCAAACATATTTGATAAATGGGCAAATATAGATTTCTTCCAGCTTTTGAGCCTAGTTATTTCATAACTTGTTACTAATCAGAGCTAAAACAATTTCAAGCTGTTTTTCTGAGTGGTATACTGAAAATACCCCCTTGAATTCCATGGAGCAAAGGGGTAAATTTCGCGATGTTTCGACTTTTGACGTAATATTTTGCGGATTTATTTTATGCTATCGTATATAATATTTACCGAAACACGTTCCTTGAACAATAAACTATGCCTACAAACAATATTACTTCCGTTTATTTGACAAATTGATAGGTTTATCGATCTTTTCATGACCCCCGGCGCTCACAGTTTGACAGTTGAAATCGCGGGAGAAATGTCATTTGGAAAGTCAGAGATATGTGCAAAGATAATTATTTGAGTGGCTAGATGTGTTTCTTATATCTGTTACGTCAAGAACAAGAATGCTCCAAGCGATTCTGACCTTGTCCTTCATACATTTTCTTTATACATAAGGTTTAAAATCGCAAATCAAAATTTTTATTTTTTATTTTTTATTCGGCTATATGGCGCGTCCCGGGCGCTTTCGGCAGGCCACCAGTTTAAAAAGAAAATATGTATACAAATTTGAAAAAAAAATTGATGTCAGTTCTTTTTACATTTCACACTTGTTCTGCTTCGCCCAGTTAGTGTTTGTGACCACTTAGTGTATCCAATAGGAACTGACTCCAAAAATAGACTGTTCCTCGGATCCACTGTCATCCAGTGATAGTCACCGGGACAAAGTAACCGAGGTAGGCAATGACGAAACACGTAATATATAGCCGCTTTATGCAACTGAGTATTATCGTCATTTTTTACATAGTAAGAGTGATTCTACTAGTTCACTAAATCGCAGTACTTATACTTACCTGGAGCACGTCCACACCAACCTGCCGACGGAAGTAGCGACATCTTGTGTCGATTTTTTTAATTTAAAACCGAATCACAACGGTAGCTTCGTTTAAAATTCCACGTACACGGATGTTATTTGTGGCGTAACATGCACTCAAAATTGGGTTCTGAAATTCAACCACGCAGATGCAAGGGTATTAACACTGTTTGATGTTTGATAGGAGGTCTTGATCTGAGGTACCGTGTGGAGCGTGTTTTTGAAGGAGAAGAAGTGAATATGCATCTTGAGGAGACCCATGTTGTGGGAGGGAGGAAACTCAGAAACCGGCGAATTGTTACACGGCAAACAGAAGAACGAGTCGTAGAAACGATCCGTTATCATTTAAAAAATGTCCGCTATGTACAAATTTTGGGCGCATGTTTGGCATGTTTCCCATAATGCACCTATGCCGAAGGTATTGGTAAAAACTGGACCGATTTTTAAAAAATGTTTACCAATTTTATTAGAAGAAAATAATCTTATATCTGCACGTTTTGCTTTTTTTAAACAATTGTTTAGTTTGTATACTGTACGTCTGTCAATGACAGCAGTGTTCAAAGCTGGCAATTTTATCGATATTTGGAGGGTCCTAACTCCGAGAAGAAGTAACATACTCTAATTGGGGATACCATAGTCTCCCGAGCTCCGAGCGGTTGGGACCTTTGTGGGGTATTCATATAAAAAAAAACTTATAAAAAAAGTAAACGTACCAACACGCTAGTGGTCGATATCTATATTATATCAAAAAATATTTGCACTAATATCAAAATCCAGAGAGAAAATTGGGGAATACGTATGTATGGAGAAAACGCCGACGGTTTCCTTATAAATAATGACTGATCAAAAAACTCCACATAAACATTGATTGCCAAAAAACCCAACATAAACATTGATTGACAAAAAACCCAACATAAACATGTCCTGTCGGGCTTAAAACGGGTGGTTAACGAAAACCATTCAAATGCCAAAATGCTAAAAATCGTGAAGCAGTAGCTTTGTTAGCTTGGAACCGACTAATTACCGATAAATGTCCATAATTTGAAAATTAGAGGGTAACGAGTTTTCAGAACTTATTCAGGTACCATTAATGCTAATTATACGTTAATTGGAGCCCTGAAATTTTATTTAAGTTTATGTTTTCATTTTGGATTTCAAAATAAAGGTAATGACGTATTTTCACGGATGAGAGATACTGTTAAAAAGTGTGAAATATTTCAAGTTAATTTTAATGGCTCTGATCGTCGTACTAAAAGGGTTGTTTTGATTATGTGATAATAATTATTAATATAATTTTGATTATGTAATAATAGCAGTATTCACGGTAAAACCACCATTCAGAATTGAAACGTCGCTTAAAAAGATTTAGCAGTATTTGGTGACTAGATCTGAATAGCCAAGAATTTGCCCACCTTCCTTTTCCCCATCTCCTTCCCCTTCCCGTTACTTTCAGCCTTTAAACTTCCTCCAATTTGGGACGTTTGGGACTCCTGGGCGGTAATCACAAAACGCTATTATGGCTGTCCTCAGTACGCTGTCCTTACAAACGTTGGCCGGCGAGACGATACATTAAAGGTAGACCATGATTAAAAATCTAATAATACATTTTGATGGATTTATCATTCTCGATGTGTCCGCCATGTTTAGTTCCATTGAGAGCCTCGGCGCTTTCTCCCTTTAAGACTGTCTGATCTGAACTGAAGTCAGCAGCGTGACCTGCGTTTACGAACAATGCAAATATACGTTTTGTGTTACTCAATGATTTTTTTTTACCTCAGTATAGGTTTGTCCTAGTGACATTAAAAATTGAAATGTTAACAATAATACCATGCAAAGGATCAGTAAACAATAATAAAAAAAAAATGTGAAAAATCAAAAATGGAACATTTCTAATCTCCCACGATAGATTAATTTCCGATAGGAGTGTGCTCTCAAAGATGAACTGAAAAATTGCCTTTTAAATGTTCTACAAAAAACTCTCACTGATGTAAACATTCTTAGAATCGACGCGGTGGTGATAAATTCTCCATTTCACGCAAGGGAAAATAAATAAATAAAAAAAACAATTACTGACTAGTGATTAAGAACAAATGACTTACAGAAAGCGGATTGGGGCGAAAGCCAGAAGCATTCTGTGTTAGCGGTTTGGGAACCGCAGAGAAATCTCCTAACATTTTTAACAAACCAAGTGTTAGACCATTGACCGTAGATCTATAGAAAAGCGACTGAGCGAAGAACCAGTGGAACGACAGCGCAATTTAAAACTTTCTCTCGGATTGCTCAAGATTTTTTGGTGATCATTTTGAAAATTTTCCGCCACATTAAAAAAAATCTCCAAATTTTTATACAGAGACATATAACCGAATAAAATGCTACCTAGCCAATGATATATTTATATAATTATAAAATATTTTATGGACCTATAAAATTTTTTTTTTAAAAATCATGTACATTATAAACGGAAATACTCTCTGGGTTTCCTAGCTATAAACTGCCGTGAAAAAAATTCCACATTAAATGTTTTCTATGAAGTTTCTTTTGAGTGGTCTACTTGATGATCACTAGACATCGGATTTTATTTTGGCATTTGCATTTCTGCATATGCAAATGCATATAACTCTGTAATTACGGCGATAATGCATATTTTAGCCTTTTTTCCCAATCGTGCATATTTTGTTATATTTCGTTTATATTTCGTTCAATTGTGGGGCCGTAAAACAAGCAGTTGGTCAATTTGAAAGTTCTGAGGCCATTGCAATTCAGTCAAGCAAGCTAGTATTTGAAAACGCATCCATTAAACAGAATATCGCCCTCATCTCAACAAATTTCCACAAGTTACCAGATGTCATAGAAAAATTGATAACAAATAACCTTCCTCTATTTAAATCAATAGAAATACTGGAAACAATGATCGAACTCGCCAACGACCTTCCTAATTCAATATCAGAAAAGATTTGTAAAAAGTTAGACGCTATTTTGCTTAAAAACCCGAGTCTTGACTTGAAAAACAATAAAAGCGTTGCCACACCCAGCTATAAAAGCGCGAGAAGTTATATGTTGTACCGCGAGCGCTTATGTGTTGTACCGTCACACTACGTTATCAAATATTTCTTCCTATGATAGGAGAGAAAATGCCATTTCTTTGTACTGAATCTGTTAATTTGTTGACAGTTGTCATCCGCCCGTTTAGGAAGTTCCTTAATTAAAATGACCTCCTCTCCTGTTTACCGTGGAGAGGGAGGCGCATAACTTTTCGCATATCGCCTCAGGAGCGGTTACGGCGTAAGATCTCTATTGCCTATGATTTATCTGCTCATAAAACCGCTTGATGTGACAGGTCTGATGGGATTGTATGGAGAGCGATGTTGTGCGTGCGATGATCTTTTATAGCTGTGTGTGGCCCTTGTCTAATGCCTACATCAACGGCACAGGTTATAATAACCTGCCTAAACAGGTATCTCCAGAAATGCCGCCTAGTTTTAAATTTTGTACAATGACGTCAGTTGACGTAGAGAGGTCGTTTTCGGAGTACAAATTAATACTGGGTAACAAACGTCACAAATTTGAGCTAAATAATTGGAAAAATACTTAATTCTATATTGCCACCAAAGTATGCACAATTTTAAGAACTAGTGGTCGCCGCCCAATGGTCGAAATTCGACCATTATTAATTTAATGTGTAATTTTAATTTTTTTTTGATTTAATGTATTTTTTATGAATAATTTACAAAAAATATTAGCATTCTGCACTCCTTCTCTGTATAAACTATAAGTGTGAGAAATTTCATACTCCTCCGTCCGCGCAATTTTCGTAAAAAGGGGTACAAAGTTTTTGCTTCATGTATTAATATACTGATGATGATGATATTTCGCTATTTTTGTTCCGTCTTTAATTAAAATATGTAAAAATAAAAATGGTTTTTTGATTTTACATTGTGCATATTTTGGGCATTTCAAGAGTTTTAGTGCATATATCGGCCTTTTTTAGTGCATATTTGCATGTATATTTTGGCACTTTGTTAGTGCATATAATACGATGTCTTATGATCACATATACAAATATATACGTATATATATATATATTTATACCCTCTCGTACTAAGTTGATCTTGCGTGACGGTAGACCAGTTTTTAGTTGATCCGTTTGCTCTTGTTGATCCAAGCGGATAAGTTGATCTATTACCGAAACTTGCATACATATGTGGATCCTTATAGATCAACTTAAGTCATCGAGATTTAGCTGTAAGCCACGCCCATTTTTCGGTGACTTATACATTTTACACGTTTTGTCTATGTTGATCTTATATAAATGACCAATCAGAGAGGGAAGTATTCTGATTGGTCATAAAAAACATGTACCTATATGGAACATTACGGTTAATATGTTGATCTGATATATATTGCGCGTTCTAGGGCTACCAAAGAGATGTGAGATTATTGCAGGGCTGCGACATACTCCAAATTATATATATTTAATTATAATAATTTATAATTTGACAATAAATATTTTCGGTAGTACGAAGTGCGGCAAAAAAATTTACGGAGAGGGAAGAGACGAGGAAGGGGGAAGGCTGAAAAGGTGTAAGGGAACGGGGTGCACGGGAAAGGACATGTAGGGAGAAACAATTTGAGTGAGTGAGTGAGTGAGTGAGTGAGTGAATTATACCACTGCCCCAGGAACCATTTACTGGATAACCAACACGTCTGGGGAGGGGGGGGGAAACGGGGAAGGGAGGGGGGGGGGGGGTGGAGTGGGGGGACGGAGTGGGGGAGTGGAGTGGGGGGGAGGGGGGGAATAGAAATGGCTTAAGTAAGGACTAATTGAAAAATTATAAATGAGGAATTCCGATTTGGGAATACAGGGTACCGCCACCCCGGGAACCATTGACTGGAAAACGAAAACCTCTGCCATAGGTCACCCCAGGGGGAAGGAAGGGGGAAGTGGAGTAGGGGGGTAGGGGGTGGGGGGGTAGGGATGTAGGGAGGGTGGGTGGGGGGCAGGGGGGTAGGGAGGTGTAGGGGGGGTGAAGAAATGGCTTTAGTAAGAACAAAATGTATATTTGTAGACGAGTAATTGCAGGGGAGTGGGAAGGGCGGGGGTGGGTGGAGGGATAGGTGGTAGGGGGGGGAGGTAAGGGGTAGGGGGGGGGGGGGGGTTGGGGGGGAAATGGCTTAAGTAAGGAATAATTGAATAATTATAAATGAGGAATTCCAATTTGAGAATACAGGGTACCGCCACCCCGGGAACCATAGAATGGAAAACCAACACCTATGCCATAGGTCACCCCAGGGAGAGGAAGGGGGTAGTGGAGTAGAGGGGTATGGGGTCGGGGGTGGTGGGGGGGGGGGGTTAGGGAGGGGGGTGGGAGGGGTAAAGGAATGGTTTTACTAAGGACTTATTTTAAAATTTTAGACGAGTAATTGCAGGGAAGTAGGAAGGGCGGAAGGGGATCAATCTGGGAATACGGGGTACCGCCTCCCCGGGAACCATTAACTGGATCACCAACACCTCTGCCGTAGGTCACCTCAAGCGGATCGTTGCGTTTGGTGACTAAGCAGGGGTGCCCGGGTTCATGGGGTGAGATTTGTCCAGGTCTTGGCGGCAGATGCGTCTGGCCACCTGCTGCGTGGCAGGCCGGATCAAGAGAGCTTGGTTGGGAGAGGTATTTTAACCTTTCAAGCCTGACTCTCTCGACTCATCGACTTGGCAACTCTGGCCCTATGGCACCAAACAGACTGAAATTTTGGATTCTTACTAAAAAGCACGGTTTGTAAACAAATTAATCAAAAAAATTTCCAAAAGTATAGTTTTTAGAAAACTCATCGTTTTTCAGGGCACGTTTTACTCTTGGAATCGGCCACCACTCTAGCTCTATGGCACCAAACAGGACGATTATTTTGAATTCTTACTTAATAGCACGGTTTGTACACAAATCAATCAAAAAATCTTCCAAAAGTATAGCTTTTAGAAAACTCATCGTTTTTCAGTGAACGTTTTACACCTGGGAACGGTCACAACTCTAGCCCTATGGCGCCAAACAGGACGATTATTTTGAATTCTTACTTAAAAGCACGGTCTGTACACGAATCAATCAAAAAATCTTCCAAAAGTATAGTTTTTAGAAAACTCATCGTTTTTCAGGGCACGTTTTACACTTGGGAACGGTCACAACTCTAGCCCTATGGCACCAAACAGACCGAAATTTTGGATTCTTACTAAAAAGCACGGTTTGTAAACAAATTAATCAAAAAATCTTCCAAAAGTATAGTTTTTAGAAAACTCATCGTTTTTCAGGGCACGTTTTACTCTTGGGATCGGCCACCACTCTAGCTCTATGGCACCAAACAGGACGATTATTTTGAATTTTTACTTAAGAGCACGGTCTGTACACGAATCAATCAAAAAATCTTCCAAAAGTATAGCTTTTAGAAAACTCATCGTTTTTCAGGGCACGTTTTACACTTGGGATCGGTCACAACTCTAGCCCTATGGCACCAAACAGGACGATTATTTTGGATTCTTACTGAAAAGCACGGACTGTACAAGAATCAATCAAAAAATCTTTTAAAAGTATAGTTTTTAGAAAACTCGTCTTTTGGAGGTCATACTCATCCGTCTATCTATATATTCTTCACCAAAAAGTCACCGGAGACCAAAATTTCATTTACATTTTTTACTCCAAATAATGTCAGGAATCGCTTGTTAAAGAAAGTCAAGCACGTCCCTTAACATCATGTATAAATGCAGTCCTCCATTCATGTATTGATTGTAATACAATATTTAATACATAAATATGCAGTCCTGGTTGTAGATAAAAGCAGGAAATTGGATACTCTATATCATAATTGGAATTGATTTTGTGGCAGGTGTATTTATTTTTTCGATTGAGATTTCGTTTTCGAATAAATCGAGTGTCAAGACTAAATTTTTAAGGTTAAATTTGAAAAAAATAGGTTTCTACGTGGTTACTGTCAGATCAGACAGCCTAGTCCAGATCTAGGGACCAAACACGGCAAAAGCCATTTTATTTTATTATTTATTTTATTTATTATATTACATTATATACAATTAAATAGCAAAATAACATAATAACATGATAATATATTTAAAGATAACTGTAAATATTAAAATTGTTGTAAGCAAAGTTTCAATTCTGGATGGCTGTCTTATACTAGGGCAATACTGAAACTATCATCCCCTCTGGAAAGTGTCACAAATATAGTATATATTATTTTAAATGCATTTATTGTGAAAAAAAAAAACAAATTAACCAAATAAAATTTATTTGCCCTGATGTGATTCTTTCTCGCCACGATCGGATTGCGAGTCAAGAGCCTTACCCCTCGACCACCGTATAAATACTTTATAACTAAAAATATATAAAAGTGAACAAAACTAGGACATTAGAAATGATTTTATGTGAATAACATAACAACATTTCATTTAGATTTTTTTTTAAATAATTGTTTGCGGCCAAATAAATTTTACGCATATCATATTATAATTCTTATTTAATCGCAAAAAAAAAATATTTATCATAAACATTTTTTTATTGTCAAAAACATATTATATTAAATATTAGCTTTTAATATCGCTAATATTTCTCCGCCGTGTGGGTTTGGCCGATATCGCCCGTCCAAATAATGTCGAAAGGAAATTTAGAGAGAAGTTTTAGAAAGGACCATTTAATAACTCTGACGATGTATTCAAGTCTAGTAGATGACCGACCTTTTGGGTAATTCATCTTTTACTTAAATAACGGGAATACAAATTACGGCAATACGTCCATATGACTATTGTCATATGTCTAGGCCATGCATGTCCGGACGTGTCCACAGCTTTATGATAATAATAATAATATTTTGATGTTTTGTAAACTAAAACCGGTTCAGTCAATGTTTCAGTCAATTTTTCACGATCAAAATTTTAATATTAAGAAATAAAATTATTAATTTCTAATATACACATTGGAAAGATTATTTTATCTAGATTCTAGAACAATTTTTGTTTTTGCAAAATGATTAAAAATAACCAATAAAGAGCTGTATTTACAAATATATGGGAATAATATCCAAATTTAAATATTTAGGAATAAAATTATTAATTTCTAATATACCTAGGTGCACATTGAAAAGATTATTTTATTTACATTTTAGAATATTTTTTTTGCAAAGTGATAAAAAATAACCAATATAGAGGTGTATTAACCGCGACTGAACCGGTATAGGGTTTGGAAATACGCGTTCCGGCCTGCCATGCAGATGGTGGGCAGACGCGTCCGCCGCAAAGACCCGCACAAACCTCACCTCATGAACCCGGGCAACCCTGCTTGCTCACCAAACGTAACGAACCATTTGAGATGACCTATGGCAGAGGTGTTGGCTTTGTCTTTAACTTTGGTTGGTTTTTCTTCTGTCTTTAACTTTTATGCGTCTTAAAAGCAAATTCTTTTATTGTTCCATCAATCCAATATTTTTTTTAAATAATGCGTAAAAAAACATTAAATCAATAAAAAAACATTACACATTAAATTAATTATGATCGAATTTCGACCATTGGGCGACCACTACTTCAAATAAAAATTTAATTATGATGTAGGTACTCGATATGTGAAATTTAATTATGATAGTACTCGAGATGTACTCGAAGTCAGGTTCTTAAATTCCTCTTTCAACCAATAGCCTTGCAATGCAGTAGAAGAGATGGATTCATATGTCCATCTAATCCGCGACATTCGTATAGCAGTCAAAAACCCGCTCCGTGGGTTTTTGCTGCTAGGCCCTGCGCGCGGCGGCGACACCCCGGTAGCCCCCGGGGAGAGAGTCCGGCTGGAAAGGTCAAAATGCCTCCCTCAACCAAGCTCTCTTGATCCGGCCCGCCACGCAGCAGGTGGGCAGACGCATTCGCCGCCAAGACCTAGACAAACCTTACTCCATGAACCCGGACACACCTGCTTAGTCACCAAACGCAACGAACCACTTGAGGTGACCTACGGCAGAGGTGTTGGTTATCCAGTAAATGGTTCCCGGGGCGGCGGTACCCAAGCTCCCAAGCTAACTTGAAATGACTTAAGCCGTTTTTGGTGACTAGGTCCGAATACCCAGGTACTTCCCCACCGGCCTCTCTCCATCTACTTCCGGAGGGGGGGTAGACTGAATGCTGTAGAAATGATATCCCTGAGGCATATGTGTGGTAAAACCACGTATAATCGTGTGAGAAATGTGGAGATTATTTGATGATAGCCAACCTCCGAAAAGAAAATCAGATAGCCAAATCCGAAAAAAAAACCATAAGAAGATATAATTGTTTGAAGATTTGCAGCCTGCAGGGTGAAGATTTATTGTTTTTAGTCAATCTCCGATAAGAAAATATAATAGAAGAAGATAATAATAAGATTTGTTTCCGGTACCCGGGTTCATGGGGGTGAGGTTTGTCTGGGTCTTGGCGGCGGATGCGTCTGCCCACCAGCTGCATGGCAGGCCGGATCGGAAGAGAGTGGTTGAGGGAGTTCCTTTGACTTCTCTAGCCGTATTCTCTCGGAACATCGCAGTGGGAGGCATGGATTTATACGTCCGTAACTCCTGGACACACTGCCCCCAGATTCCTACTCATCCCTAATACCCTTTGCCTTTTCAGAACTTCCTCTCCTTCCTTTTATAAAAAAAGACCCTCCACACAGCATCCCCTAAGATTACATAGGCCTTGAGGAGAATTATTTTTCTTGATTTATTATAATAAAATGGTTATATTATATTATATTTATACAATATATTATTAGATTATATTAAAGTGAACCTAGTTAATTAAACTAGTGTTTGAAATATTGAAACTAAAAACGCTAAAAACTTGGCAAATCTGAATACTTTCTTAGGCAGCCGAAAACAAAATGAGAACGATGTTTCAACTTGTTAACAAACGATCACGTGATCAATATTTTCATAACACGCAAATCATCACCCAAATCATCAACGGACGCGTGATCGGAGCACGTGGACAGAACGTTCTTCCCCGTTTGAAATTTTGGGAGTGCACTTGGTACATTGATGTATTATATTTAGATGAGACATGAAGCGAAAAAAAGGGTTCAACGTTTTTACCTTCAATATACCTCCATCGCTTCCAACGCCCTAACGAATCCGGTATACGCGCACCGCTTATCGCTTTCGAATAGCTGAACACGTTTTGATGAGATGTTAGTTGTCAATAGCGCCTCTAATTGTATAACTCTATGACTTGGGATCTGTTTGACTATAGTGATATTTGCAGAAATATCACGAGTCCGCCGAGAGAATTTTGAAATTTTAATTCTGGATATTACATTATTAACTTATTTTCATTTTATGTTTTAATTGGGTACTTACTTAACATGTTATCACATTTTATTTATATTTTTTTCTTTAAGATTTTAAATTTACTTTCTTAAATTATTACATTATAATTGTTTATGAAATATGATGGCAGACTGGGATTGCTCTACTCTCCCAGTCCTGCTGGAATAAAAATTTTTGATAAAAATAAAATAATAAAACAAACGTTCGGCAATAACTAGGTAAGTGATAATTCGTGTAATTATAACAATTATATTATTATAATTTTCTGTGTTATTCATTTACTTGCGCACGCTGTAATTTTAACTTGCGACTTCTGAATTCTTAGTCAGGGATCGTAAAGCAACGCTTTTCGTAAAATAATACAAACTTATCAAAAAACTTACTTGCGCACGCTCTTATTTGAACTTGTAATTGACACGCGGTAGAAGTGAAACCTTCAGAAAACTTAAGTAGTTAACTTTCATTAGTGAAATAATTTTTTGAATCTTGAGATGCTTATAGGGTATCCTTTTAGAAAAGGAAGAAGACGGTTGTTTCGTAAATTCTGGGATCCTGCCCCCCTCCCCCCCCCCATACCCCATCTCCTGAGGTGACCTATGGCAGAGGTTGGTTATCCAGTAAATGGTTCCCGGGGCGGCGGTATAATTGACATCGCCTCCTTCACTCATTCACTCAAATTGATTCTCCCTGCATGTCCTTTTCCGTGCGCCCCATTCCCTTCCACCTTCCCCGCCTTCCTCCTCCCTCGTCTCGTTCGTTCCCTCTCCATGAAATTTTTGGCCGCATTTCGTAATACCGAAAATATTTATTGTCAAATAATAATAATAGATAATTTAGAGTATGTAGCAGCCCTGCAATAATCTCACAACTCTGTGGCAGCCCTAGAACGCGCCATTTTGTATCGGATCAACACATTAACTGTAAAACTCCATATAGGTACATGTTTTTTATGACCAATCAGAAGGCTTCCTTCACAACCTCTCTGATTGGTCATTTAAATCGGATCAGCAAAAGAACTGTAAAACGACGTATAGGTACATAAGTTATACGATTATGTAGATCAACGAAGTATGTAAATTTACAAGCGACAGATCAACATAGCATGTTAATTTGCAAGCGATTTCCATACAAATTTTTAAAATTTTATGATAAGTACATCAAATATTTTTACTTGCAAACTGGCAACCGTGGTAACTAATGTAATAATGTTGCAAAATCATACAGATGTATTCCATCACAGCCAAGTTATATGGTGTTAAAGGTGGATCAACTTGGCTTATAACTTCTTACTGGATCAACACACAACGGGAAGAGGCCAATATATATACGATAAGCATTATTTTGCCAAATGCCAATAAAAAATCTTGTTACATCACATGCGCAGAGTTGTCATCATGGATTGTATTTAATACACTATTAAGTTTTATTCGTCGAATTAATAAGGAATTTTCAAGAACTATTGATAAAAATTAATCCATTTATTACTGCCTTAATATCTTACCATTATGAAGCACCAATAAAAATCTTATTTTGAATTAATTAAAAGTCGTTTATAGTCTTTTATTATGCTCGATTACTACGACGTACTTCTAAATTAATTTTGTCTTCATATCTTTATGGTTTTCTAAGTAATATGTCGTCACCGAACAAGGTGTACGTGTTCTTTAATATTATGAAATATCGTAAAAAATAGATAAA
Source organism: Glyphotaelius pellucidus (assembly GCA_936435175.1). Taxonomy (NCBI): domain Eukaryota; kingdom Metazoa; phylum Arthropoda; class Insecta; order Trichoptera; family Limnephilidae; genus Glyphotaelius; species Glyphotaelius pellucidus. The sequence continues at coordinate 178,037 of OW386540.1, forward strand.
ACTTTCACCAGCAGGAAAATGCCGAAGAAATAATGCAAGATTTTTACATAATTAAATCTTTTTTATCATAGCTTTTCGTAAATCTGTAATTCTAGAATTCTCCTTGAAAAATCTTTCAAACCTTGAATCATTGTTTTAAGACATTTACAGCCTTACTAATGAAAACAACAGTTCTCAACTGGTAAACGGTGTTTTAATTACACATCGAATAAAGGCTTTATCAGCTCATATTCGATGTGGTATAATAAATGCGTTGGCAAGGTTACAACTCTGAGACATCTGAAATTCCATCTTGAAAAAGTGAGGTTATTTCGGTCAGATTTTTTTTTAATTGACTGTTACCGCGTTAATTTATTAAAAATATTGCTTTCAAATCAAGGATTTGCAATTGAATTTTGTAAATTAATAAATACATTTCAGAGAATACTATTAAAATCGGACATTTTTACATACTTGCGCAAAAACAAAATATTAATTATCTCAAAATAACAGATTTCGACTTGCGGCACTTTAATACTGAGCCATCGATGTCTTTCCATGATCTATTTTTCGGTTTTCTATCGACCGGTCAGTGGCTGAGTTAGCATTGTGTTCGATTTCTCGGCAGGCTAAGTCTTCCATCACGACACCAGCAATATTTTACGCTTACTGTGGTGGTAGCAGGAGATTTTCAAGTTTTTTCGGGTTTTTCGTAACCCGGAAATGTTTGTCTTTCTTTAAAAAAAAAAGTTTTATGTAGAAACATTTCCAATAGTTTTCACATACACGGTTGTTAATTAATTGAATAAAATTTTCAACCCGGAAAGGTTAATCAGTAGTAATCATATTATTTATGTAAAGGAAAAGGTGCTCTGGAATTCGATGACAAAAATATGGAGAAAATCATCCTTCACTAATTGACTAACTAATCATCAACGATCTGGGTTCGAATCCTATTAAATACATATAGAAATCAACGTTTTTATTTTTGCAAAATAATATCCAATCTTCAAACCACTCCAAAATTAACAGGCGAAGAAAACAAAAAAGTGACATCTAGCGACTCCGGAGAAGAAAACACAAATACTACAATAATACTATGACCAAATGTATAGAAAAAAGTGCACTGGCAATCGACGGAAAAAATACCATCTCCTTCCCCTCCCCACTACCTTCAGCCTCACAACATACCCCGATTGGGGATGTAATAGTCCCACTGGCTCCAGACGGGAGCAGTCGGGACTCTTGTGCGGTATTCATAAAAAATAAAAAAAATCCTCCGTTAGTGGAGTTACCGACATTTACCCTTTTTTCAATATCTCTATCAGCCTTCCCATCTCTCGTAAGCATACTTCCCAAATAAACAAACTTATCCACCTGCTCCAAGTATTCATCATTCACAACTATGTTGCACATTGTTTTCGTACCAAACCTTTCAAACACCACGATTTTAGACTTACTTACATTCATAATTAACTCATTCTTCATACATACTTCCTTTATGCTTGTTGGAAATCAGCAAATACAATAGGCAACATGCTTCCAGATTACTCAATTTCTCGCTCGATCCCATCTCTTTCAATTCTTGCGTATCCTCCACATTGATAAAAAAAGTTGTTTGTAATCTTCCCACTCTTGTCTACTTTAGTTTTCCAAAGTTTCACTTCTACCGCGTGTGAATTGCACACATTGATTTTATTTTTATTATGATACAACTTTTTACATTTCGTATTACAATCCAATAATGTTTGCCTCACTGGGTGGTTTACCCGTCCTGAGGCCCCTAATTCTCGACAAATCAGTTCCAGTTTTAATTTTCTGTTATTAAAAATGTTATATTATAGGTAGGTGCTTTATCGCTTGTCGGATTGCTTCAAACAAACGGACGGTGATTCCCTTAGAACAATCTAGCTAGACAAAAAGATTTCAACGATGTTTTTATTTGTGTACAAAAACATACTCACAGCATCGAAAACAGTCCATAGCATTATGTCCGCATCGATAAAAAACAATACGCGCTACACGTGGCAACGATGTAAATACAACACTTTGAATGTGCCAGGCGTCAATAGTACGTTCTTTCAAATTTATTTAAGTATTTTATAATTTGCTTCTTGCATATTACTTTTATTAGTCATTAAAAAATCGTGAAACCAATGTCAATATTGTTTTTAGGTTTTCACGGCCAAAAAGTATTTTTGTTATGATTTTTGGGGTGTTATGCCGTGTTTCGCTACCTCCTTCTTTAGCCTAAAGAAGGAGGTAGCGAAACACGGCATAACACCCCGAAAATCATAACAAAAATATCAATATTTACAATTATTTGCCAAAGTTTGATTAAACTTTCAAAATCGTGTGCCAATTTGTACCTCCAAACTAAACAATTTTCCTATAAAACCATTCATTATCTATATTTTTTTATAGAATTTGTCTGCTCTTACGTGCTCTTTTGACTTTTACGGAGCCTCTACCTTTGATCTATATTTTTGATATTTTGGAGATGTTAGAAGAAAAAGGCACATCAAAGTCGAGTAATGCTGCAACACGGAAAAATTTTGGTTGAGAAAAACAATTTTATAGGTCTTGAAAAAAATTTACTAAAGAAGAATAGCTTCAATTCTATTAATATGTCGTAGAAAATGGAAAAGAAGAATATCGCTTCATTTCCATTAATATTTCATAGGAAATGGTCAAAGATATACTCTAAAATTCATGTAAAAAAACAGACAGAAATTGTTTCAAAAAAGTTTTTTTTTCTTCCGGTAATTACGTGTAATGATGGACTACGTGGAGAGCGAGAAAAACAATTTGGTTTTTGCTCGTTAAAAAGTAAAATAAGAAAAATTAAATGTCCTCTGAATTTCGAAGTCTAAAAGAGCTCTTTCATGCTGCTTAAGTCAGCTTGAGGTCAGATGGAAAACGGAAAGCTGTTATATCCGAAATAACCTAAATATCGAAAACATCCTAATTTCTTATTTAGTGATGACTTAAAATTATTGTCGATTTCGGAAGTCCCAACGAAGAAACTGCAGAGGTCTGTTGACAGTGCCACATAGGAATATTATCATTTAACAAAAGTGATGATAATGACTCGACCATAAACTTAACAGTTTAATTCTTATATTATGCTAAAAATAATATTTTAACTAATTAGTTAAAATAAATTGATTGTAAAGACTTATTTGAATCATTGTACTACGCGCAACTTATTTGTATTTTATTTTACTTTGAAAATTCTGTAACAGTGGTTGAAATAAATGTTAGTTTTTTAATAATTTTTTTTATCATATTGTGACCCTTTTGCATCACATTCCGTGGAAAAATATTTTTGTCTAGCTAGAATGGGATTAAGGACCACTGTGAAACGGTTCTAATCATTATGAAAATGACGCTTAATTTCAAATCAAATCCGAGTACACTGAACCCGGGTTCCAAGTAGACGGAGTCACACCCAAAATAAGCATTTTAATTTAGGTATCTAATAAGTATGGGTTATTTCATATTTATATGCTTTCCAGAATGATATGTACTCCAAGAGTCACCTAGTAAGATACATCCATTCAGCAAACAAATTTATTCAAAATTGCGTCTGAAGAAGCCCATTTAAAATAATAGCATTCAGCGATGAGATCTGGAGAGAGAAGAAATTTATAACTTAACTTCCCCACTTCCTTCAGTCTCACAACAATCCACAAAATGGTATTACGATATTATTAATCGTTATTTACTAAAACGTAAGGAGTACTTTTTATTTTTTTTTTAGTGCAAAAAGTATAACATTTTAAATTATAACGATGTGAAAAATTCTGTAATATTTTTTCCTAATTATACATAAAGAAAATAATGCTTAAAAGACCATATTCAAACAATAATCAAAGACAGGTATGTTTTTAGGTTTTCACAGCTAAAAGTATTTTTGTTATTTATTTTTGGGGTGTTATGCCGTGTTTCGCTACCTCCTTCTTTAGCCAACGTTTCACCGATGCACTGGAGCGTAATGGTTACCCAGCAGGGCAGACAAGGCAAATCATAAGAGCCAAATCAGCACGAAACGAAGACAGGGTTGAACAAAAGTCAAAAGGCTGCGCTTTCCTGCCTTATGTTCATAATGTAACAGACAGAATTGCCAGGCTGCTGAGAAAAGAGAGCATCAAGACTGTCTTCGGAACCACAACAAAAATCCAAGACTTACTGAGGTCGGCAAAGACTAAGTTTCCTCTGGAAACAGATGGAGTGTATAAACTCAGCTGTTCCGGATTTGACAAGGTCTATGTAGGCCAGACAGAGCGGACGATCTCCAAAAGGATTTCGGAACACTTTCGTGCTTGTAAACTTGGCCACCCTGACAAATCGGCAATCGCCGAGCACTTAACACTAGAAAGACCGGAGCAGTCATTTTGACGGCAGCTCGAAGTAATTTGAAGATATAATGCTTAATTATTGTTGTATTGGTATGATATTTTTTTTTTTGGTTTTAGGCAATTCACCCTAAAAAGAGTGCTTTGTGCCGGTCATAGTTAAGAAATTTCGGTAAATCTAATGGGAAAATTATAAAACAAATTAAATATTGGACTCATTTAGATCACTAAAACAAATTAAATATTGAATTCATTCAGGTTAATAAACTTACATAAAGCTGTATGAACACGAGAATTGTTAAGAGAGGTATGAAATGTTAAGGGGGGACTGGTGTGTGATTTTAATAAGCCGGCGGTATATGTTCTTGAATGATGAATGGTTTTTACAGTTAAAGAAAACGTGGTCGAGGGTTTCCTCTTCCACACCGCACTGGCAGAACGGATCATCTAAAACTCTAATTCTAGACAAGTGAGATGCAATTGAACAGTGGCCAATTCTCATTCTCGAGATACATGAAATGAATCGTTTTGAAAGTTTTTTACCGTGAAACCATGGCTTAGCAGGGATATGGTTTTGAATTCCCGCATAGAAAGATCCAGTTCTTATTTTGGAGACTGCCCAATTTTCTTCCCAGGCACGAGTCATATTGGATTTAAGAATCGGAAAGACATCGGAGATAGGAATTCTAAAATTTAGTGGGATAGTTCCGGAATCTGAACCAGATTTGGCGAGAAAATCGGCCATCTCATTACCCTCGATACCCAAATGGGCAGGGACCCAGGCCAATATCGTCTCAAACCCAGATTCACTAAGAGAATTGAGAAGATTTTTTATTTTACATATAATATTGTCTTCCGGATAACGTAAAATATTTGACCTAATTTTAGTTAGAGCACTTAGTGAATCAGTACATAGTAAGGCTCGATGAATGCTGAGAACCTGGATTTGATTTAGCGCTTGTTCAATTGCAAAGCATTCGGCTGTAAATATGGAAGCTTCTTTCGGTAATTTATAAGTGAGATTGGTGTTGAATTCTGGACTGTATATCGATGCTCCACATCTTTTATTTTCAAATTTGGAACCATCCGTGAAAAGGATGGAAAATCCAGGGAATTTTGAAGCCACAATGCTTTTAAAACAATCATCCACATTTTGAAATTTATTTGGGGAGGATAAAATATTCTTCTGAAAGACTGATGTTTGTATGTTCGGCATAAAAGTGATTGCCTTAAATGGAATATTGTATATAGGAAGATTGGGAACTTCTTGAAGATATTGGAGGGAAGATGATAGAGAATTATAGAGATGAAAACTTTTAATTAAGAGAGGAAAACATTGTTTTTCTCTCAGTCTTTTGTTAGAATTCAAATTAACACTTAACCTTTTAAGACTTTGTTTAATAGGATGATGAGATAACGATAAAGCCTTGAAAATATATTTATTGGCAAGGAATTGCCTTCTGAAATATAATGGAGGCTCCAAAAATTCCACCTGAAGCGCATTAATTGGAGAAGACTTCATAGCTCCAATAATCATTCTGAGGGCTTTTGATTGAATTCTTTCCATTTTTTTTATCTAGATATTTAGGGAGTGGGTCAAAAAGGAATGAGCCATAATCCAAGTGGCTCCGAACTAGGGAATTATACATTAATTTAAGAGTGGTAGGATGAGATCCCCACCATACTCTGGAAACTGCTCGCATCATATTAAGTCCCTTTTCACACTTTGTAAAAATTATCTGAATGTGTGGAAGCCAGGAAAGTTTATGGTTCAAAAGAAGACCAAGGAATTTGATTTGAGTAGCGGTTTGTAGAGGCACATTATCAAAAGAGATTGAGAATTGGGGAATTTTTCTTTTGCGCGTGAAAGCCACGACCCTTGATTTAGATGCCGCCAGATTCATCCCATTTATTGACAACCAGCTTTTAATATATTGTAAAGCCAAATTCATTTCCTTAGCTGCAAGAATAATATTTTTATGTAACAAATATATAAGGATATCATCCGCAAAGAAAAGTCGCTTGATAGAGAAAGGAATTACTGAGTCTAGGTCGCTTATATAAATATTAAACAACAGAGGACTAATAACAGAACCCTGGGGCAAACCTCTCCATAGTTTGCGCCTTAAGCATTTAGAGGAAGACTCAATAATAATGGACCTATCTGAGAGCAAATTAATAATAAATTGGACTAATTTCGGGAGGATTTGTTTTTTAATTAGCTTTTCTTTCAAAACATTCAGTAAAACATCATCGTAAGCTGATGAAAGGTCAAGGAATGTAGCCAATGTATAAGAATTTAGGGATTGGGAAACTTGGATATCAGTTGTGAACAAACTTAAATTATCCATTGTAGATTTCTTTTTCCGAAAACCGTACTGATTTGGTGAGATAATATCTTGACTTTCAACAAACCACTCTAATCTGTTCTTCATCAAACGCTCCGCTACTTTCATCAAACATGATGAAAGAGCAATAGGCCGATAAGACGAAATTTCAGATGGATTTTTCCCAGGTTTTAAAATGGGAATGATTTTTTGAGTTTTCCAATCATCCGGAATTAGTCCTGTTTCAAACATATTATTAATAAGAGATAAGAAATATTCAACCGCCATATCAGAAAATGATTTAATGAAACTATTAAGTATTCCATCGGGACCTGGAGCAGAGTCAGAAAGGGTTCTTATTACTCGTTTCATTTCATCAATGGAGAAAGGAGCATCTAGCCAGTTAGAATGAGATGGATATGGCTTAATAGAAGGCATTTCTTCACATCCGGCCACTGATGGGGGGGCTATTTTATCCGCAAATCCTATAAGAATTTCTTCTGATAAATGTTTGATTCTCGGCGGGGAATACGATGATCCGAATTTTTTTAAGCTAGACCAAACTGAAGATTGGGGAGTTTCCGGAGACAGGTTCTCACAGAACTTCCGCCATCCAGCGCGTTTTTTATTTTTCAAAATTCGTTTGGTTTCTGCCTGGGCTTTTTTAACTGATAAAAAATTTTCTAGTGACATACACTTACGAAAAGAGGAAATTGTTTTTTTACGAGAGTTGACGGAGCGAGTGCATTCCTCGTCCCACCACGGAGTAGAGTGTTTTATTTTGATGTTCGCATTGCGTTTCGGGATGGATTTTTCTGCTGCATTTATAACCATAGAGGGAAACGTCTCACATTGCAATCTGATGTCTCCCGGGGACGATTTTTTTTTAAAATTAATAAGGTTATCTAGTTCAGAAGAGAAAGTGCTCCAATTCGCATCATTTATTCTAAATTTGAGATTATTTTTAACTGGATAAGTGTTAGATTGATGGTGGAATCGGATTATAATTGGGAAATGATCACTAGAGAGGGGATCGTTTAGGATGTCCCAAGAGCATTTAGATGCTAACGAATATAAACAAAGAGATAAATCAACAGCACTTTTCCGTTGATGAGGGGGGGTGAATCTGGTTGGAGATCCGTCATTTAAAAAACATAGGTTATGGGTATCAATAAAATCTAAAAGATTGCGGCCAGAACGATTTGTTATTTTGCTACCCCAAGAAGGGGAATGAGCATTAAAATCTCCAAGGATCATAAAAGGGGAACAAATCTGGGTTAAGATTGGTGCCCATTCATTTTCAATAAAAGTTGTAGAGGGAGGAATATATATTGATAATATTGTGATATCAGATAAGACAGCTGCTATTATCTGGATATCGTCGGAGGGAGTATGTATATTAATTTGTTTAAACGGGATAGAATTATGGATTATCAGAGCCGTGCCGCCTTTACCATCCGGTCTGTCGTGTCTGAGACAATAATAACCCGGAATTCTTAAGTGAGAGGAGGGTTTTAACCACGTTTCAGAAATGGCGGCCACTGAAACGTCGTGTTCGTCGAGTAATTGAATTAGGTCAGATTTGTTAGCGAAGAGGCTTCTACTGTTCCACTGAAGAATTTTGTTCAGTTTCGAAGTCATTGGGGAGGCAAGATAATAAAGATTTAATGTAATCGGCAGCGTTGGACGGTACAGTATTGTTGTTTGTAAGGATAGAAATTAAAAGGGTAATTAAAATTTGTATAAAAGAATTATTATTCAATATTTCGGGGAGAGCAGGAGGGGATGTATTACCATTAATGGCACACCCATTGGGGGTCCGAGATTTGGCATTCCCATTCGGGCTGGTCAAAATATTATTCAATTGTTTTTTATCAAGGTAAGGAGTATATTTTGGGTTGGGTTTGACTGGCTTTAGAATGGTTTCTCTGTGAGAAGATGACGTTGAATTTAAAAAGGTGGTTGATTGGAAAGGAGCTGAGGACGATGTCATCTCTGCGAATGATTTTTTCGCAGGAGAGAATAACTTTGAGGCCTGGAAGTAAGAAATGTTGTCGGTAGCCATTTTATGTTTTATGTTCCTCTGTCTTGTCAATTCCGGACAGGCTAGGCTGACCGCGGTATGTGCACCCGAACAGTTAATGCAAATGGGATCATTGGAAGATTTTGGACATTGATCAAATGGGTGACCTTCTCCGCAAAAGTATCAACGTGGAGGGGAGCGGCATACGGATTTTGTATGTCCAAACCGGCAGCAATTGAAGCATTGAACAGTTGGAAATTTATAAACTTCGACGGGAAGCGAGGTATAATAAATAAACACACGAGACGGAAGGGATTGTCCCTCAAATGTAACAACAACAGATTGGGAAGGTTTCCAGATCGTGTTTCCATCAGTAGAATCCTTGTAGTTCAGTCGACGTGCTTTTATTACTTTCGGGGTTCCGTGGGAATTATTCAAAGCATCAACAATTTCAGCCTCTGGGATCTCCGTGGGAATCCCTCGAACAAGACCCATTCTCGTAAGGTTAAATGACGGGATGAACGATTTATATTTATGGTTTGAGAGCGAGTCAATTTTTTTTACAAATCCATTTGCGGAAGCGGCAGTATTAAACTCGATATATAATTTATATCGCCCTTCCGGCTTAATTGAACCGTTAGCAATACCAAGGTTATTATTTTTTGAGTCAAATAAGAATTTTCCGAAATCTAAAGGATGAATAAGTTTTCCTTGTTCAGTTCTCTGAACAATTACGATAAAAGGTCCGGAAGCGGAAGCAGGATAAAGTAAGACAGTACTTTTTGTATTATCGCTTGCTAAAGTACTTGTCTGTGTGTTACTATTGGTGATAAGGTCGTTAGAGGTCGAGGTTTGATGAATCGGCGTTATAGATTTAACTTTCGATGGCATGTATAGGCTATGCGATGGTCGTCGTTTACGAGATGGAAGCGTAATAGAAGCCTGGCTAGTATTAGATTCCGAATCCGAAAAATCTAATATCGATCCTGGGTCGGGAGGTCTATCTTCGTCTTCCTCCATTATATAAAAAAAACTTAACTTTTAAAAATTAAACTGAAAAAATAATACGCAGTCTATTTCATTGACTGTACAAACAAAAACGGATTAGCCGTAAGTAGGAATACAAACAAATAAGTATACGATAAACAGAATTAAATAAAATGTAACAATAATTTCTTATCTGTATGAGGCACAGGAACGGGCGAACGGCACTAAGCAATAGGTAGGGTACACACAACCACTGTTGACCGCGGCTCGAATCGGACTCGATATTTTTTTAAATTTCATGATTTATAGTTTTACAACTATGGTGAAAAAAATAGGTACGTGTCTTTTATACTTTTTGAGATATATTGAATTATACCTACAAAGACCGCCGCCGTCAATGTTGACTGTTTGGGCCGTAAGGCTGGGTTTGTTTAAACCCAAGTTTACAACGTACCCATTCCTCCTCGTTTATGATGGTACTAATATGTGTGTCTCTTTTTTTTGGTATCGCGTATCATTAAAACTCGATCTGCATGTTAATTGGTCACTGTCACATAATGTATAAAAAGACCAAAAAAATATATTTCTTGCCCAAATTTATTTTATGACTTGTTGGAGAAGGACAGAGAATACAAATAACAGAGCTGATCCAGTTGCATTAGCTCCTGAAAAACTATCGGAATCATTTATTGGTTAGCAAACACGTCCGCCATACGTCACCCCAAGAGGTTTGCTATGTTTCGTGACTTAGCAGAGGCACCCGGGCTCGTAAGGTTAGGTTTATTTATTTATTTATTTAAACGCCCATAGGGCTTTTACATAAAGTGCAGTACATGTTTTTGGTAAAGTATAGGAAATAACAAAATATAATATAAACATTATATAACTGTAAGAAAAAAAAAAGATAACATAAGATATAAGAAACAAAACATAGATAACACTAGATATGACACAAAGCAGGTAAAATAGAATATATGGTCACGTAAATTAATGTGAGATAGTTATTTTAATTATAAAGAGAAATAAGACAAGATTGTCATTATTTATGTTTATAATTAGCAATCTTTGTTATACATATTTGGTACGTTTTTATCGAAACATAGCTACAATAATATATCGATAAAGGTGCTATATAGTTTAACCGGATCTTGGCGGCAGATGCGTCTGCCAAACAACTGCGTGGCAGAACAGATCAGCAGAGATGATTTTTTGACTTCCCTAGCAGGACTATCGGAACATAGCCTTGCACCGCAGGGGTGGGGATGGATTCATACGTCCGCCACTCTTGAGCACTTCCAGTTTCCTACCAACCCCTCATATCTCATTTCGTTCCCAGAACTTATTCTTCTTCCTTTTCCTTTAGGTACCCTCCACACAGCATCCCCAAAGATGATAAATGCCCTGAGTGGAATAATTTTTTGTGGAGTTGCCCTGAGGGCTTTTTTGTGGAGTTTATGTAAATGAAAAAGGAACGCAACCGGAAAATGAAACTTCTGAAAGACGACAGTGCCAAATTAATAAAAGAATCTAAGAAAAACCAAATAAATGCACATGTGATAATTATAAGAAACCCGTTTGCGGAGATTGCATTCGATTTTATGAAAAAAAGTAACGTAAATCGAAATTGTACAAACATAAGGCCCTTGAGGTGATTTTTCACAAAAACGGCGCTCTACAAATTATCCAATTATTATTATTATAACACATGTACCAAAATTAGAGCATTTTGCACTCACATGTTTTTTTTTCCAGGAAGTCCTGAAGAAAAATAAACCCTCAGGGCCTATGTCATCTTTGGGGATGCTGTGTACATTTATGTGTGCATTGGTGTTTTCAGAGAAAGGAAGGAGAGGAAGTTCTAGGAAGGAAAAAAGTGTAAGGGGTGAATAGGAAAAATTGGTACATGTATCCAGGAGTGACGGACGAATGAATCCATCCCTCCTACTGTGGTGCAAGGCGATGGGTCAAGAGAGATCCTGCTGGAGAGGTCCAGATTTGGTTTCCCTCAACAAGCGTCTCCCGACCCGGTCCGCAACGCAGTAGGTGGGCAAACGTATTCGCCACCTAGGCCATACAAACCTACCCTAATGAACCCGGACACCCCTGCTTAGTCATCAAACGTAGCGAACCACTTGGAGTGTCCTGTGGCAGAGGTGTTGGTTATCCAATAAATGATTCCCGGGGCGGCGGTACCCATATCCGCCTGTCAATTAGAAAAAAAGTGATCAGCCGTCAAATTGACGGTCGTGGTCTTTATAGGTATGGAACAGTACCCGGTCTTTCTAGTGTTAATCGAAACCGGCCATTACTTTGGATTTGTTCCTGAAGTCCTGGGAAGACCCAAAACTTATAGAGCACGCCTAATTACGGAGGCAATTGAAATTCATAAAAACCCCATAAACATTAATAGAGACGACGGAGGTAAGCTCAATAGTTCTTGGTATCCAGTAATTGACGGCTACACCAAAGCAAAACACAAAAAACCATGCTGAAATTTTTTCTAATACCAGCTCGTAGAGAAATGGAGCTGGCAGCACGGCACGCTTCAACATACATAAGCAAACACTTTCACCAATATCATTTGCTCATCTGCCCTGATGATGGACACTGTAACGCTGTCAGAAACATTGGCTAAAGAAGGAGGTAGCAAAACACGGCATAACACCCCAAAAATAAACAACAAAAATAATCAAAAACGTATTTAATAACGAGAAACGCAATTCAACACATAAAATAACATACTTCAACATTGAAAAAAACAACTACGTAAAATTAAATAACTTCTTCAGTGATATTGGTCCTAGATTTGCCAAAAATTTGTGCAGTGCAAACAAAACTAGCGAAACGTGTCTTGTAAATAATTTCATACCTAATACTCAAGTTACAGGAGATACCTTTAAATTTAAAACTACTAACATTTATGAAGTTACAAAAGTGATAAACGAACTAAAAATGTCTTATTCTTGTGGTATTGATGGCTTAAGTATAATGGTTTATAAACAGCATGTTTCTGTGTTGGCTGGTCCAATATCACATATTGTTAACATTAGTTTTAAGTATGGCATATTTCCTTCACATTGTAAGAATGCTAAGATCATACCTCTTTTCAAAGGTGGAGATCACCTAGGTGTTAACAATTACCGACCCATATCTTTGCTCAATACTCTCTCAAAAGTAATAGAGAGATTGGCAAAGTTAAGATTAGTTTCATTCTTAGAAAAATACAAAATACTTTCCGATAATCAATTCGGTTTCAGAGAGAATAAAAGTACGAGTGATGCTGTATTGAAGGTACTGACCAGAGTTATAAACGCGCTGGACAATGGCAACAAAGCTATAGCTGTGTTTTTGGACTTATCAAAAGCATTTGATACTGTCTCCCACGAATTGCTCCTTAAAAAATTATTATCTTTAGGCATTAATAATACAGCAATTGATTGGTTCAGATCTTATCTTAGTGATAGAACACAGCAAGTTGAGATAAATAAAATGTTAAGCAATGGTCAATCAATCTCCTTTGGGGTCCCGCAAGGTAGTGTGCTTGGGCCAATATTGTTTTTAATTTATATAAATGATTTATGCCGTTTGAATATTCCTGGTAACATTGTTAGTTTTGCAGATGACACTACCTTAATATTTGAGGGTAAAACTTGGGATGAAACTTTTGACAAATGTAATACAGGTTTAAGAGTGGTAAATAATTGGTTAAATGATAATATTTTAACTTTGAACAAACAAAAAACAAAATATATCACTTTTAGCATTTCATGCAAAAGTCAGCCTCCTGCCACTCATAATTTGATCATACACAGTTGCTCGCAAACCTGTAACTGCAATCCTTTAGAAAATGTAGTTAACATTAAATACCTTGGTGTAATAATAGATAAATTTTTGAGATGGAACGATCATATCAATATGTTGGTAAATACCACAAGGAGACTTACCTATATCTTCAAAGAACTCAGACATATACTAGACAAAGAAAAATTGAAAACGGTTTATTTTGCAATAATCCAGTCTATGCTTTCTTATAATAGAGTGTGCTGGGGATCCTGCCAAAAGACCTACTTAGAACCACTTAATATTGCCCAAAAATTGATTCTTAAAGTTATGTTCAAGAAAAAATTTAGATATCCAACTCATTTACTTTACAAGGAATGCAATGTCATGAATGTAAAACAGTTATATATTACACAAACTCTTTGTAGATTTTTTAATAATATTAATATGGCAGAAAGAACACAGCAAATTCGTACTACTAGAATTGGCTCTGGTCTGAACTTTGTTGCAATTCAAACTAAAACTTCTTTTGGCCAAAGAAATTATTTTTATCAGGCTCCGCTCATTTTTAACAGCCTTCCAGAAAATATCAAGTCATCTAATTCCTTGAGCACTTTTAAAAAGATTGTCAAATTATTTATGTTAGCCGAGGATTGCCAATTGATTTTTTCAACTTTGTCCTTTCTAAATTATTAGCTAAATGATTATGTTTATAGTAATAATAAGCCAAATTAGTATTAGCATTCTTCTGTCAAATTTAAAGCATATTATATTATATACATATATTTATTATTTACAACTTCATCGTTAAAACAAAAAAAAAAAAACTTTTATTTTTTACTTTAAATCAGTCCTCAAAAAAATGGTCACCCTACAAAAGTCTACATGTTTACATGAATGTACTACCTAGCGCCAGCAGTTTAGATTTAATCTCAACCTGTAAGAAATGCAACAATATTGTTCTTTCAATATCTGTACAATTTTGTGTTATTTTGTTAATTGTATAATTGTTAACCTCAACACAGGCTTGTCCTAGTGAGGTTGCAAATTGTTTTGTAAACATTTTTACCTGCAATGTAAAGATACAATAAATAAATAAATAAAATAAATAATAAAATACGGATGACAAAATAACAAAATGACCTCTAAGTACTCTTGCATAAGGTCGACAAGAAGATGGTCGTTTTTCTTAATCATGAAAGTGACAGACACTGCAAAACTCAAAACATACTTATTAAAAAATATCTGGTGCGGGAAAAATATAACAGAAGCAAAAGAAAATGTTTTATTAGAGAACTTAGCTTAGAATTGGTTAAACCAAATAAGAATAAAAAATAGTATGATTAAATTCCATAAATAATAGCAAGATGCTTTTGGCACGGTTCTATCCTATTATCAGCAAATGTCAACCGAAACTGCTGATAATAATGAAAATATACCAAATCAATCAAGAGAATCACCAAGCAAACCGGTATTCCGAGCACCGTAGAAAACAAAATATACGAAAACAAACGTACAAGAGAAAAAAAGAAGCACAATAGTTTGTCACATTTGCCAAAAATCTGTGTGTACAAGTCACAGAAAAGAAAAAAAACATTTATGGCAGAAATTGTGAAAATTTTTCGTTTTAATTTTTGTTGTAATGGTTTTTACATACTTATTTTTGTGTAAACTTTCGTAATTTTGTTTATTGTTTTTATTTATAATATACTATAATTAATATTTCGATTTGCTCTTCAATAGGTTATTTCTGTAAACATACTATATTCCTATTTCATAAAACAAATATATTAAAAGGCTTGAAACCCCTGGCGCGACTCTCTCCCCACCCCGCAAAATGGTAGAACACAGTCAGTTCGCCGCATCGCCATCGCCTCGCCGATCGCCAGTAGCCAGGGGGGTATAACTTCGATATAAATCTTCAACCGAGTGACGTCACACGGCGCCACCGTGTGACGTCACTCGATTCACGGCGGGATCAGTGGAAAGTTTTGTTATTGAATTGTATGTTTTGACGTTTGCTACGAGTACATCGTTATGGCGGTTTATTTACACATAAGATTGCTTCCTAAATAATTAAATGTCGGCGCGTTGGGAAATGAGCAGACTTTAATATATTGATAACTCGATTTTGAGAATTCGTGCATGTGCTTGTAGCTCAAACTATCGCGAAATGGTAAATTTCGCGATTGAAAAGTGTAAAATGACGCCGTACCTAGCTCACTTCTTGAAATCATGCAACTCTCGTGTAAACAGGATTCATTGTAACCAAAGTACAGGTACAAATATATATTGATTACTTATATGAAATTCTAAGCTCCTTTCGTCTTGTTATTTTCTAAATGTGGAGTTTATTATAACGCATTTAATTTCAATCATTTCATAGTGCAAGGGTACATTCTTTTGCAGAGTTAAACCTTGTTTTCATGCATTTATTTTGTTTTGTTTTGATCTGTCTGTCGTGATGTGTCTCATGAGAGTTGTTTTGATTAATGTTTTCAGTTCGAAACACACAATGCCCAAACAAATGACGGATATACAGCCTATTGTCAGGATGTCTACTTTCTTCCCTGTCAGCTGTCAGGCTGGTGCATAAATATACCAAACCACCCACGTCTGGTGGTGGCTACTAGTGCTGGAGTACACTCATTTCCTTGGAGTGCACAACCCACGAGCGATGGCCCGTGCCCTGTCTGGGTACGTGTGCATTTTACTTTATTATTATAAATTATTACATAGGTAAAGATAGACGTATATTATAAGGATAAGCTCGCTTGATGGTGAACTTTATCCACCAGATGCAGTATGACGATTTTAACATAAATTAAATATTTTTATTAAAATTCATTTATTTTGATGCACATTTAAAAGCATTAATTTAGTATCTTAATGATGTTATGATTGTTTGTTGTAGATATATAATTGTCATGTCAGGAGATGTGGGGCGGATGTGTCCCATTACTTTGTGCCGCCGCTGTTCTTGAGAGAACACAAGAAGGAATCCATGGACTGGACCAGGAAACGACAGGAACAAGTCACTCAGCACGGTCGCCTTTTCTATTCTGTACTTTATATTATTTGTACTATTTTTATCAGAAGAGTGAGTACGAAAACAGTGTGCAATACAGTTGTGAATGATGAATACTTAGAGCGGGTGAATGAGTTTATATGTCGCGGGACGTATATTTACGGCTGATAGAGATATTGAAAGAAGGGTAAATGCAGGTAACTCCATTAACGGAGGGTTGAATGCCGTTGGAGCTAACAAAAAAACTCTCTAAAGAAGCGAAGTTAACAGTCCACAATGTAGTACTGTACCTGATGTATGGCAGTGAAGATGAGAGGAAAGATGAAAGTAGACTAAATGCCGTAGAAATGAGATCCCTGAGGCGTGTGTGGTAAAACCTTGTATGGTCCTTTATATTTTCTGCCTGTACAGAGTGTAAATAAAATGATGTAGGTATACTTTTACACAGCAGACCGTTTATTAGTCAAATCGTTGTACGTATGGTTTCATATCAGTGATGGATGAACCGGTGGATGCGATTTTAAGCCTTAAGTTGTTTAGCCAATAGTTTGTCTACTTTGTAATGCGAGGCTAATCGTAATGAGTAAGATTAAGAAAGGGACCCTCACATGGTTTGGGCACGTAGAGCGAATGTACGAAGCATGGAATGTAAGTACATTCATATGACGTAGATGTGAGTGGTAGATGAAGTCGGGGACGGAAAGGAAGAATATTTTCTATATTTCTTCTATAAATGTTTTTCGCTTTTTTGAATTTCCTGTTTGTTGTTATCTGTATTAATATATGTATATTAATACACAAATAAATAAAATACTTGAACATGTAATTATGAGTTAAATTTCTGTTACAGAGAAATGTAAAAAATTGATATAGTCGTAGGAAGGCACATTCAGATTTGAATTATTTGTTCTCATATTTCCTGTTTCTGTGTTATTATATTATACACCTCTAAATGATTTTTGTGATACAAACCATATAGGTTTTCCATTAATGTTAACCTATATACACACCAAGATATTTACTTTTGGAAGTTAGACTAAGTTATAGAACATGCTTGATTGCAATTAGTTCTGCTACATTTACTTTGGTGTATTATAATTTTTTATTCTGGTTTTTATTTAAACTTATTGATAAAGAAAGCGATAAATTTTGGTTTTTCAGTGTTTTGTGCTTATATTGTATTTCCGGTTTATGTCTTATCTGTTTTTATATTTAAATACATGCATAAATAAAAGACTAAAACATCTAATCCAGGGTTTTTCATTTTTCTGCTGAAACCATATTTCATTTATTTTTTAAATAGTAATTTAGGCTAAAAAATAGGGTAGGTACCGAAAGAGATATTCGTATATTGTCTATGGTCGAGTTTTTTTTTGTGTCCTCAACTTTTGTCTATGGTATGTATGACGTCACACGGCGCCGCCAGATATTGGTATATATGTGTACGTATATATAGTTAAACAGTGTCGAAACCTTGCCCATACAAAAAGCACGGAGTTATCAATCTAATGTATGGTTCATTTATGCCAGTAGCTGTTCGGCGTTTATTCAGCGTGGAACCCTCGCCCGTTTTGAAAGCGTCTACCGATGTTTTTTTTCATGTTTTCAGCAATTAAATATAAATTATTATCATTTTTGACTACAACTATAATTAAATATAACATTTTGCTATGAATATTGATATTTTTCGGCTTTAAAATCGCCCATTTTTGCTTGTACATTACTGAGAGCGCGCGAATTTTTTTAGCACAGTAAGGGAAAGGCTGAATGAACATACATTAACATTCCAAATAGTATAAATAAAGTGAACGTACATTAAAATTCCAGATAGTATAGATTAAGTGAACGTACATTAAAATTCCAGATAGTATTTAAGTGAATGTACATTCGTTATTCAAAGTTAATACTTTTTGAATTTTTCATATTTCAAAGTTTCAGTTACATTTTATTTTTCCCAAAATTTACGTTTGATGCATACAATATCTAAACTAGTATTATAGAGGAAGGATTTGATTGTTTGTTTGTTTGCATCGAATAGGCTCCGAAACTACTGAACCGATTTGAAAAATTTTTTCACTGTTGGAAAGCTACACTATTTTCAGGTAACATAAGCTATATTTTATTTTTAAAAAAATAGGGATCCTTACTAAAACTCCAATAATGTAACCCAAGGTGTAAAAAAATTACCTAAAATATTCTTTACATCACGTGCGCTGCGAAAACTATTGATGATAGAATAAAATAATGTACTACGACTTTGCAGAACACACTATTATCTTCAAAAATTGTCGCAACAGCATATGTCTAACTATTATAGTTATGCCACAATAAGTGTTCTTTTATTTTAAAAATTTAATTGAAATGCCGCCGCTAGAAAAGACTCTTTATTTGTATCTTGGTATTAATTCTTATCAAAATAAATTATTTAATATTCGAGACTGCTTTAATGCCTTTATATAACTTTTTGAATTATTCAATTCGGACATCCCATTTGAAAGATATCACGAGTTTAAAAATGTAAGTATTATACGATGTAAGCGTCACTGGGGTACGGGCCGTACGGGAGAACACCAACAATCAAATCTTTCCTATCTTATATATAAAATTCAAAATTTGTTTGTTCGTATTTTATGCGCTGCCATACCGTTCATCCGATTGCGATGAAACTTTTGCGATTTGTTGTGCGCACGCCCGCAAAGGATAAAGGCAAGTTCTGGCGTTATTAAATTTGAATTAATGAAAATGTACGTATTTCATATATTTTAGCGGCAAGAAGGAAAGGCAGGGGGAAGGGGAACGGGGGAGGTGGGGTACGTGGGTGGGAAAACGAGGGATGGGAAGGCGGGGAAGGTAGAAGAGAAACTCGAAAGGGGAAGGGGACTCGGGAGGTGAACGGGGACGCACGGGAAAGGACATTCAAGGAGAATCAATTGATTTCTTTGCATTGCAACGCAAGCCGAGCTTTGTGCTTTGAGTTTTAGCTTTAATTTTTTAACTTAAAGCTTTGAGCTTTGATTTTTGAGCTTTGAGCTTTGAACTTTATGCATTCAACGTTAAGCTTTACGTGTTGAGCTTTAAGCTTTGAACTTTAAGATTTGATATTGAATTTTGAGTGTTGAGCTTTGTGCTTTGAGATTTGTGTTTTGAGCTTAAGCTTTGAGCTTTGAGGTTTGAGTTTCAAGCTTTGAGCTTTGAATTTAAGTTTTGAGCTTTAAGCTTTGAGATCAAAGCCTTGAGCTTCAAGCTTTGAGCTTAAAACTTTGATCTTTAAGCTCTGAGCCATAAGCTTAAAGCTTAAAGCTCAAGGCTTAAATCTCAAAGCTTAAAGCTCAAAACTTAAAGCTCAAAGCTTCAATATCAAAGTTTGACGCTCAAAACTTAAAGCTCAAAGCTTAAGGTTAAAGCTCAAAGCTTAACCCTTCAAAAATTTTAAAGCTCAAAGCTTGAATCTCAAAGCTTAAAGCTCAAAGCTTAACCCCTCAAAAATTTGGCGTATTTTGTCAAAAGGTATAAATGTTTCGATATATATCGACTTTGCAATAAAAATTCAAATAATTGGAATATTTGTAAACGTATTCTAAAACTAAATACTGGTTTTGAAAGATGATGAAATATGCTTAAATAAATGGTATTATTAGAAATTACAAAAACATTTTTTAATTACAAAATTTTTTAATGTTGACTTTAAAAAAATTTTAAAATGCTCAACTGACATTTTTGATATTAAAATTACTGATCTATAGAAAATGTGTTTGTTTCTGTCTATGTGTGTGACATGTTTTGCGTTGCTAAACCGTTCATCCGATTGCGATGAAACTTTGGGGATTTGATGTGCGCATGCCCGCGATGGTTTCTATACGTGTATAGTGAGTTCTGGCATCATCTGGGACGAATGGGACGAAGGGTTAGTAGAGCGAATTTTTTTTTTATTTAAAGTGGCATAGCATATGCCGGGAACTCGCTATTGTATTTAAATGCCTGTGTCAGAATTTGGTATATTGAATTATGTAATAGAAAGTACCTACCCTAAAATTCTAAATCTATACTAATATTATGAATGCGAAACTGCGTGTGTTTGTTTGTTACGCTTTTACGCATAAACTAATAAACCGATCTTAGAAATTTTTTCACCAATAGAAAGCTACATTATATGCGAGTAAAATAGGCTATATATTATGGTAAGTTCTGGCGTTACGAAATTATAAATATAAATATATTATATTTATTTTACGTTTTCTCTCGAAAATGGCGAGTTATTGCTAACGTCAGAAGAAAAGCAAAACAAATCGTTGCTGTGAAAACCATGTTGATATATATTTTTTTTAATTCAGGCATCGTAGTTAATATTTATCTCTAAAAACTTAATCGCCGAAATGTATTTACGCGCATGACTTCCGACCGACTGCACCAAATTGGAATTTACTACTGGTGAGCTCTGGCATTATGAAATATGCAAAAGGTGGCATGCGAGCTGTTTGAAAACTGAATGTACCGGGAAAGAATGTATGAAATGCGGGAAGGGGACTCGGGTAGGGGGTTCGCAGGAGGGGGAGGAGGAAAACCCGGGAGGGGGAGGGGAATCTGGGAGGGGGAACCTGGGAGGGGGAGGAGTGCTTGGGGGGGGGGTTCGCGGGACGGGGAAAGGGGTAGTGGAGTGGGGGGAGGGAAGGTGGAAGAGGCGGAGTGGGAACGCGAGAGGGGAAGAGGACGCGGGAGAGGAAGGGGAGGCGGAAGGGGAACGGGACGAATGGGAAAGAACACGCAGGAGAAAACAATTTATTTATTAAATGGCATGGCAACGCATGCCGGGTACCAGTTAGTTATAAAATAAAAAGAATAATGGGAACCCACTAAGGCGCAGCCTGTGCGTGGGTAATATAGTTGAATATATTTTATTATTGTACCTAGAAAGAACAAACAATGGGCATATAAAGCAAAAACATGATTAAAATTTGTCTAAACAGCTTTGCACAAAATGAGCATACATCAGTGCAACAGTAAGTGTATAGTGTAATATTAAGTGTAATACTAATTGTACATTAAGTGAAGTAGTGTAACAATAATGGTATAGTGTAACAATAAGTGCATAATGTAACAATAATGGTATAGTGTAACAATAAGTGCGTAATGTAATAATAAGTGTACTGTTTGTGAAAAAACAATAAAGTGATACAAATTAAGCAAACAATGTTTCAATATCTACATTGTCAAACCACGACTTCAACTCCTTTAAGTATTGCAGAAGTTAAGTTGTCACTTGAATATTTTTCGGTAAAAGATTGAATGTACGAGGTCCAATGAAACTGCTGTGAGTTTGCATTTGTTTGGTATTCGTTTGGGGGGTATAAAAAAAATTATTATTTCTAATGTTGATTCTATTTTCATTTTTTTAAATTTGTTTTGGTTTTTAAAGATATATTTCATAGTTTGCAGTACAAATAGTTTACGGAGACTGAATAGTTTAGCTTCTTTGTATAGTGCATCTGTCGAAAATGTTCTGTTTCTATTGTACATAACTTTGATAATATAATTTTGAGTTATTTGTAAAGGTTTTATAAGTACATCAAGCGCACCACCCCATCCTATTATTCCGTATATGAGTGAAGATTGCACCAGAGAAAAATAAATCATTTTTAATTTGTCAATATTAAGTTCTTCTTTAAGTCTGTAAAATAAGTAAGTAAGGTATCTTAATTTAGAAACGGTATTATTAATTTGTGATTGCCAATTTAAATTTGTATCAATATAAATACCCAAATATTTAAAACATTAATTTTGCTTTTGGACAATAATATGTTGTATCATGTCACACCTAAATACAAGTGGCCCTGAGCCGTGGTCGTTCTTAACGTTCAATGGCTATTTGGCCATTTGTTTTGAATCTATTGTTTGGGCTTTTTTGGGGGGGGGGGGGGTTTATATTAATAAAATGTTTTTTAAAATAATAATAATGCAAAGCGTTCCTTTTACACAATTCTATGATAGATGTTAGATTAAATTTCCAAAATATCTCCTAAGTAGGGAAGTCATATGATTTTCTAATGATAATTTTTATAATTATTCTTTGAATTGTAATTATGGGCTATAAGCTTCGACCAAGTCAATGGCTATAAGGAAGCTTTAAAGGCGTTATAGACAATTCTTTATAACTCTCTTGTTTCATATGTTGCATATTAATATAATTGCCGTTATTCGTAAAATTCGTATTTTATAGACGAAATAATAGGTTTTCTAATTCTTTCCACTTTCCATTTAACAATTTTATCTGACCAGATTCTAGGATATTTTACATCAAATTTACGATTTAATTAAGAGGAGTCCGTATAACATCATTTGTACAATTTCTAGAATAAATGTTAATTAATTTTTTTGGCGTATCTTCTTGTTGAGAGAACAGTCTAATAGGTAATGTGAGCCTCACCCGTGCTGAGGGCCCCGGTACTTACTGTTAATACTTCCAATGTTTCCAAGCAGATTGGATTCAGATTAGGGAATGTAAATCTCGCGAGATTAGGGCTCAATCGAAATCCCGCGAGTTTATGAATAACAATACTGCGAGATCTCGCCAATTTCGAGATCTCGCGAGATTGACAGTTTTGTGTGTTTTTTTTGCAAATTATCACAAAATTTGAATAAATTAGTAAAAAAAATAATTAAAATTATAAGTATTGTAAGACAAACATTTATTTTCACGAATTTTTTAAAAGACTTTTATGCATCAAACATTGTTTGACGTATTTGTCTATAATTTTTTAATAAACTTTTAGAAGTTTAGTTTAGATAGTAAACTTTGACGTACGTATCTATCAAATAACGAATGAAAAAAATAACCAGTCTTCTCTTCTAATATCAAACAAAAATCTTTTAGTAATAAAACAGTTTTTTATAACAAACAAAACAACGAGAAGTAAAAAAAATTAAACTTATTATCTAAGTTGAGTTGACTATTAAACTGGGAATTATTATTAATTAAATAAAACCATATCTACTTGTACATCCATTAGATATTACAGATTAATTAACAAAATATACCAATTACTCACACTATTAGAAATTACAGATTACGACAGATCGCAACTCCGTCCGTGTCAGTCCGCGCTTCGAATAAGACGTTTTTATGCTCAAGTGCAATCTCGTTAAACTCGCGAGATCTCGTCCTTTTTTCGTCCGAGATCAATCTCGCTGAAAAAGGCCGAGATCTCGAGAGAACGAGAATGCATTCCCTAATTCAGATGCGTTGGTTATATAAAAAAGTTTTACTGACATTCGATTAAAGAACAACCGAGAAAATTTCAATTTGCTGAACGTTTGGAGTGTAGATATTAACTTTATCTACTTAATATATAAGTCATTGACCCTATGAGTACTACGTATCAATGTTAAGTTCAATCCAGGTGCATAATGGTATCATTTTATTGTTAACCGATTAACGTAAATCCAAAGATTATCCATAATCCAAACATAAAGATAAAATACCATGACAGTTTTATTGTGAATGTGTTTTCCTAGAAACGGGAATCACAATGAAATGTACTATGTCTGTAGGAAAAAATCTTTGTTGAATTAACAAATATTGCACATTTTATTAAGGTTTTCAAACATATTTTTTTTTTATTTAAATGAAAAACAAATATCCCAGGTTACGAATAATCAGACGATATTTGAAAATCTCCTACTACCGGTAAGTGGAAATATTGCTTACATCGTGATGGAGGACTAAGCCAGCCGACTTAAAAACGATGACAACTCAGCCACTGACCGGTTAAACATTATTAAAAATTGGAATTTTATTCAAAGTCATAAATTAAAAATTTTAGTCAGTCAAGTAGAACCGTAATTTTTAATGAGCAGGTTTTCCGTCTGAAAACAAAAATATTTGATATTTAATTAATGAAGATAATATTAACGAAACACCAATTATTAGCAATCGCAAATCTGAAACCGAAAAATCAGAAAAAGATACGGTCGCGTCTAGGACTCGAACCCAGAACCTACGACTTGCCGGGTCCAGTGCTCTACCAACTGAGCTAAAGTAATTAAATTTTGGAGTTTGAGGTTTTACTCACTACATTCAAAATCACTCTAACCTCAACATCTATTTACTATTCTGTAATTATAAATTCATGAAAAATTATCAGTTGTATAGCAACAATTGTATAACAACAATTCTACTTCAACCTCCCAATATTACACTCCTATGCATTCAACAGCTAGGAAACAAATACTCCGATATTGTTGATATATTTAGTTCACAATTTTAATATCCTACCTTATTAAAGTTTTTTTCATCAAGTAGGAGAATATAAAGCCAATTAAATTGTATTTTAGCGGCTGAAAGAAAAAAAGCTCTTTTGGATTTTTTATATTTTATATATTTTTTATATTTTGTACCTTACATATTGTGTGCATAAAATTTAATAATGTTTTTACTCTACTTTTGTACAAGTGTCGTATACATATTTTTTACAAGTGTCTTAAACTGTACTATTTACAAGTATAATTTCTTAAATATTGTTATGTATATGTAAAAGCCTAAATAGGCGTAAAATAAATAAATAAACATTCAGTATTAAAACTCAAAAAAATGGTGGAACAGTGTTTAATAAATTATTAATTTTTATATTATTCATTCAAGTTTAATATTATACTTCTCGTAAGAAAGCGTCGCTATTGTTATTTTTACATTAATTAGTGCAAATACTTAACATTTTTATACAGCCATGACACTAGTTCTGTGGTACCTAGCTGCAAAACCTAGTAAATCATGTCTTATCGCTGGATTTATTTGAAACGATTTACATAATATTATAACGTCGAGACGGTCCACTAAGATGCAATTTACATCCATCCGAACAGCAAATTTCTTTGGACAGGTGAGACAACACAAGCCGCCCTTTCTGGAAGGTCACACTGCCTCGACCTGGTGTTGAACTCCAGACCTTCTCCGCATACTCTGTACACGGGGAAACCTTTGTCGCACTTCCAGAACTTGCTACAGTTGTCTGGGTCGGGCCAGTAGACCTCCGTGTTCTGGCAGTAAACACCGCACTCGGCAGCTGAAAACGTTTAAAAGAAATTATACAGTAATTGGTCAGTGACTGTCACAGCCTCACAGTAATAATCAATCATTAGTTTTGGTTAATTAAAAGTTTTCGTAAAACGGTAGAAATTCAAAAAAATTACTTGGAGGAACTGTAGGTGCTTCGGTTAAGGCTTCAGTGGTTGTGTCAGTTGGGGTATCTGTTGGTACATCGGTGGGAGCATCTGTTGGTGCGTCAGTTGGAGCATCAGTGGTAGCATCAGTTGGTGCATCGGTGGGAGCATCTGTTGGTGCGTCTGTTGGTGCGTCAGTTGGAGCATCAGTTGGAGCATCAGTGGTAGCATCAGTTGGTGCATCGGTGGGAGTATCTGTTGGTGCGTCGGTTGGAGCATCAGTTGGAGCATCAGTGGTAGCATCAGTTGGTGCATCAGTGGGAGCATCTGTTGGTGCGTCTGTTGGTGCGTCAGTTGGAGCATCAGTGGTAGCATCAGTTGGTGCATCGGTGGAAGCATCTGTTGGTGCGTCTGTTGGTGCGTCAGTTGGAGCATCAGTGGTAGCATTAGTTGGTGCATCGGTGGGAGTATCTGTTGGTGCGTCTGTTGGTGCGTCGGTTGGAGCATCAGTTGGAGCATCAGTGGTAGCACCAGTTGGTGCATCGGTGGGAGCATCTGTTGGTGCGTCTGTTGGTGCGTCAGTTGGAGCATCAGTGGTAGCATCAGTTGGTGCATCAGTGGGAGCATCTGTTGGTGCGTCTGTTGGTGCGTCTGTCGGCGCATCAGTTGGAGCGTCAGTTAGAGCATCAGTGGTAGCATCAGTTGGTGCATCGGTGGGAGCATCTGTTGGTGCGTCTGTTGGTGCATCAGTTGGAGCATCAGTGGTAGCATCAGTTGGTGCATCAGTGGGAGCATCTGTTGGTGCGTATGTTGGTGCGTCAGTTGGAGCATCAGTTGGAGCATCAGTGGTAGCATCAGTTGGTGCATCGGTGGTAGCATCTGTTGGTGCGTCTGTTGGTGCGTCAGTTGGAGCATCAGTAGTGGCATCAGTTGGTGCATTGGTAGGAGCATCTGTTGGTGCGTCTGTTGGTGCGTCTGTCGGAGCATCAGTTGGAGCGTCAGTTGGAGCATCAGTGGTAGCATCAGTTGGTGCATTGGTGGGAGCATCTGTTGGTGCGTCTGTTGGTGCGTCAGTTGGAGCATCAGTTGGAGCGTCAGTTGGAGCACCAGTGGTAGCGTCAGTTGGTGCATTGGTAGGAGCATCTGTTGGTGCGTCTGTTGGTGCGTCTGTCGGAGCATCAGTTGGAGCGTCAGTTGGAGCATCAGTGGTAGCATCGGTGGGAGCATCTGTTGGTGAGTCTGTTGGTGCGTCAGTTGGAGCATCAGTTGGAGCATCAGTGGTAGCATCAGTTGGTGCATCGGTGGGAGTATCTGTTGGTGCGTCTGTTGGTGCGTTGGTTGGAGCATCAGTTGGAGAATCAGTGGTAGCATCAGTTGGTGCATCGGTGGGAGTATCTGTTGGTGCGTCTGTTGGTGCGTTGGTTGGAGCATCAGTTGGAGCATCAGTGGTAGCACCAGTTGGTGCATCGGTGGGAGCATCTGTTGGTGCGTCTGTTGGTGCGTCAGTTATAGCATCAGTAGTGGCATCAGTTGGTGCATTGGTAGGAGCATCTGTTGGTGCGTCTGTTGGTGCGTCTGTCGGAGCATCAGTTGGAGCGTCAGTTGGAGCATCAGTGGTAGCATCAGTTGGTGCATTGGTGGGAGCATCTGTTGGTGCGTCTGTTGGTGCGTCAGTTGGAGCATCAGTTGGAACGTCAGTTGGAGCATCAGTGGTAGCATCAGTTGGTGCATTGGTGGGAGCATCTGTTGGTGCGTCTGTTGGTGCGTCAGTTGGAGCATCAGTTGGAGCGTCAGTTGGAGCATCAGTTGGAGCGTCAGTTGGAGCATCAGTGGTAGCATCAGTTGGTGCGTCTGTTGGTGCATTGGTGGGAGTATCTGTTGGTGGGTCTGTTGATGCGTCAGTTGGCGCATCAGTTGGAGCATCAGTTGGAATATCAGTGGTAGCATCAGTTGGTGCATCGGTGGGAGCATCTGTTGGTGCGTCTGTTGGTGCGTCAGTAGGAACGTCAGTTGGAGCATCAGTTAGTGCATCAGTGGTAGCATCAGTTGGTGCATCGGTGGAAGCATATGTTGGTGCGTCTGTTGGTGGGTCAGTTGGAGCATCAGTTGGAGCATCAGTGGGAGCGTTAGTTGGGGCGTCAGTTGAAGCATCAGTGGTAGCATCAGTTGGTGCATCGGTGGGAGCATCTGTTGGTGCATCTGTTGGTGCGTCTGTCGTAGGATCAGTTGGAGCGTCAGTTGAAGCATCAGTGGTAGCATCAGTTGGTGCATCGGTGGGAACATCTGTTGGTGCGTCTGTTGGTGCGTCAGTTGGAGTATCAGTTGGAGCATCAGTTGGAGCATCAGTGGTAGCATCAGTTGGTGCATCGGTGGGAGCATGTGTTGGTGCGTCTGTTGGTGCGTCAGTAGGAACGTCAGTTGGAGCATCTGTTGGTGCGTCTGTGAGAACTACGGTGGGCGTTTCTGTTGCTGGTGACAAACCGCACCCTCCAGGCTTAGGCCAATCGCAATTCTAAAAAAAGTGCATTGCTTGAGAAAAAATAACGTCAGTTAAAAATAAATGTTTAAGCTTTACACACATTTCTATTACTATTTATTAAAATAATATGATAAAATTTATATAAAAATTTATGCCAATTAATTCAATTTAATTTATAAATTGAATGGAATAAAATTTTGTTTTTATTTTATAGTTTTTTGTATAGATTTATTTAACCTACTACAAAACACATAAAAAATTTGCTTTACTTAAAATATATAAATGAATTTTTCAACAAAAATACGTGTTAGTGACTCTTGAAGCCTTCAAGGCCAATGTTGAAAACGCCTAGACACCTGGAAATATCATTCAGCAGCATCACATCTCTTGTCATGCTATGTTGGGCCAGAACTTCAGTTCTGCCGTGTAGAATACATAGCTGGTAGTGTTGTCACTTACCAATTATGTAAAACTTGTACAATAATATTTTACCTCAGTAACTGCATCGAATTCTGTTCCCGCTGCACATTTCATCAAGTTAAGGGTACCGTTCTGACAGTAGTAGAACTGTGTGCAGTCGCTTTCATGAGGCAGCAGAATCAGCGATAATTGATCTTCTGTGCAAAAAGCTGCTCTTGATTCAAGACGAGCGAATGATCCTCCATCGACACTTTCTAGTGCCAGAAAGGTCAGGATCATAAAACTGGATCCTGGAAACAAACCAAAAAATTAAAAATGAAAATTAAAACATTTTTATACCATTCGATAGCCTCCATAGTCTAAGGCTCTTGACTCCCAATCCGAAGGTCGCGAAATCGAATTCTGATTAGTTAAGATTAATTTCTATTTTTCACAATTAATTAATTTACAATCATCTACAGGAAAAGCAGTTAAAAAGGCCCTGTGGGCGACTTTTAGTTCGGCTTCGCCCAGTTTGAGTGTTAGTGACCATTATATAAATCCGATAGGAACTGGTTCAAAAATAGCCGGTTCCCCAGATCCACTATGATCCAGTGACAGCTAGTCACCGGGACAGGCAATGACGTCATATGTAATAAACAGCCGTGTGGTAGTATTATTTACAAATGCCAGTTACAATAATAATCATTTTACAATCAATCTTTCCATATCCGGAATTCGGTGGTTTGGTATATTTATGTCCGAAGTGATACTCAAAATTACAAAACCGCAGTACTTATACCTGCCAGCGGCAGGTCCTCATGCGATATGTTAACTTAAGTGGCGCCATTGGCCACTTATTTGAATCCGGTTCTATCACAAAAGTAGCTTTCTAACAAACTTCAAGTACGAAGATGGTTTTGCGAACGGCACGTCATCAGAGTTGCATTTTTAGCCGGATTCTTAAATTTCCAGTGTACATTCTCTGGCCTATTAATACTTTTCGATATTTGCTGTACGTTCTAGAGTGGAAGGTATTTTCAGTATCACCCCGGTGTAAGACCACCATTCACAAATGAAATGGCTTTAACCGTGTTTGGTTACCAGATCTTGATAGGCAGGTACTTCCTCAGCTTCCTCTTCTCCATCTTCTTTTCCTCCCCACTATCTTTAGCCTCAAAATATCCACAATTGGGGATGCCATAGTCTCACTGGCTCAGACGGGAGCAGCTGGGACTCTTGTGAGGTTTTCACATTAAAAAAAAATTAAAAAAACCTTAAAGAGAGATAAAGCAGTACAACTTGTAATAAAAAAAACGAATGACATAAGCATGGGGTGGTGGCACTGCATCTGCACCAGACCCAATCGTAAAGGCACATAAAACTATAATAAAATGAATCCATGGGCTTTCTCTAATTACAGACTCGAACTTAATCTTTAATATTATTAATGTGTTTTCCGTTCGGCAAATATATGCAAAAACAATCCTCACTCATATATTGCACAAATACACAAAAATATTATGAAAAAATATTAAATACTACCTGTGCTCGAAACAATAACAAAGACTTACTACAAATTCCCATAACAGATACTACTTTTGGTCAACAAAACTTCAGATACCTCGCAACAAGGCTTTACAACATTCTTCCAGATAGAATAAAACCAAAAATTGATTCATAAACAAATTTTAGAAAAATCGCAAAAAAAAAAATGGATTAAAAGTAATGATAGGGCGTTTACCGGTGCACTCACCCAAATTCTAAATTATTAATGAAACCAACATACTGGTTTGTTTTTTGAAACTTAGTCTTTGCCGACCTCAGAATCGGTATCGCTATCGCTTCGACGTACATAAGCAAATACTTTCACCAATATCATTTGCTCATCTGCCCTGATGATGGACACTGTAACGCTGTCAGAAACGTTGGCTAAAGAAGGAGGTAGCAAAACACGGCATAACACCCCAAAAATAAATAACAAAAATACTTTTGGCCGTGAAAACCTAAAAACATAACCAATATACTGGTTGTATTTATTCAAAATTATTATTAATGCAGCCAACATATTTTAATAATAATGGTCTTTATTCAAGGATGTGGGGAGGGGAGTGAAATTCCACACATCCCATATAGAGTACAAGTTAGTACATACGTTATTATGAATAAATAAAAAAGAGAAGCATCATTAGAATAAGTATTCATATAAAATATAATAAAATCTTTAATTGGGTTGGGTATACTTCATAAGTACTATAAATTGACTTACAAAATTACTCCCTCAACACATGCTAGCCAGCCTGGTGAGGCAGGTTATGATAAACCTCAACTTTATAACTTAAAATTTCTATCTTTTAATCTCATTATATATGTATTTTATTTTTTGTTTATTCAGTTTTTGTACTAATTTAATTTATGAACCTTTGTAAACCGCACTCAACGTGTACCTTTTTATTTTATTATTGTTATAAGTTTTCGAAGCAATTTAAAGATGAATATTATATCGGTTGGTAGAATATAGGTGATGGTATATCTACTATGTATTTTGATCGGTTTTGGATTTGAAATCATTTTAAAATTGGGAGCTTTTTAAAAAATAATAAAAATAATTTAAAATCGGAAATGGAGCAGATATACAAGTTTTACTTTGTAAGGGTGTGCTAAAGGCGACATGCCCTTTTTTAAAAATACTGTCCAAATAAAATTATATACAACAAAGACAACATAACACAAGGACGTGAAATGAAATCAGACTACCTACCAAAAAAGACAAAGCCTATACGTGAAATAGTTTTCACAGCAAAGTATTGTAATGCACTAAATTCTGCACCAATTGGTAGATTCAAGATTTCATAATATTATAGGAGCCATGTTAAGCAAGAGAAAATTTAGTTTATAAGTTAAAATTAGTTAGTTATTGGGAAACTTTGATGTAAAAACGACGTTATTTACAGCAGAAAATATTCCTAATGTGCATGATATGGTATTGATTTGGCGAACTAATGTTTTAAGAAAGTTTCACGTTTATTAATTAATATTTGCACTTATATTACATGTAAACAAGCCAACAAAAAATTATACCTAGTAACATGGTTAATGATTCACAGTAATATATATCCTATATTGATGCACTTATGATTACGGAAACACTGCGTCTAACGAGTTAATATTTTTCCATTGCCTTATATATGGGTTCCTATCTACCTACCGAAAAGCTGGTAATAAATTAAACTTATTATGACGTTGATTAGAAACACTTGATAAAGTCTAGGATAAGAATCGATAAGAGTAAGGGCCTCGGCTCATGGAGAAACTGAAAAAACAAGGTCTCAACGCAATTGAAATCATCTTCCTTTACAAAATCGATATTTTTCTGATCTGACATGTCAAAACTTGACAGTTTGTGAGCCGCTACCATGGCAACCACAATTCACAATGCAACTGAAACTCAACTGCCGCGGCGGCCAACCGTGCTGGTTTTTCAGTTGCATTGTTGACAGGTGGCCATGATAGCGGCTCACGAGCTGTAAGTTTTGACATATCAGATAAGAAAAATATCGATTTTGTTAAGGTGGTTGATTGAAATTTTGCGTTGAGAACTAGTGTTTTTCAGTTTCTCCATGAGCGGAGGCCCTAAGCCTAAATAAAAGGAATATTTAATTCATTACTTTTTACTCTGCAAACATGTTGACAAGAGTAGCGTCTTTATTCCCGATTACACACACAACAATATAACAATACTTACCCGAAGGATTTTCATCAGCAACAACGAATTTCCTGGGAATATTTGGAAAAAAATGTCATTTTGCTGTCCGATGATATTTTTTTCAATTAAAACCAATAAAAATATTTTTTCCGTCACATATTGCAACTGAGTAGTCGGGTATAGTCTAACAGCGGGTCACGTGACACGTGATAAGCACTCCGTCTCGTTCCAGCGCAAAACAGCGCGCATACCACGTGATCCGATGGCGACGTGTAGAAGTGGGATCAGCGGCGATGTGTTATTGAAAATTTTTTGTTTTTGTTTTTAATAAATAGAAAAATGTATCAGCTGCACTTTTTTACCCCAAATATGCTCAGAAATCGCTAGTTATAATCTTTCGGGTGTGTTGAGGGAGCCAATTTGACTTCTCCAGCCGTACTGTCTCGGAACCGAACCGTGTCTTGCACCGCAGTGGGAGGGATGGATTCGTACTTCCATCACTCCTGGACACACTGACCCTAGATTTTCACCCACCAAAAATACCCTTTTCCTTCCCAAAGCTTCCTTTCCTTAAAGATCCTCCACATAGCACCCCCAAAGATGACATAGGCCGAGGGCAATTGTTTTTCTTAGGGCCTCCTGTTTGGAGCTAATGTAAAAAAAAATATTAAATATATATATATACATATTTAGCGCCCTTGAGGTGATTTTTCACAAAAATGGCGCTAGTTTTCACAAAAATAGCAGGTCATCCAAATATTAATGACGCTCTATTCCAGATATCATCCAACTTCAGAGAAATTTCTTCATATGTATCTTTATATTTTTGTTTTTTAGAATGGTGCACCCACAAAAACATATTAATACATCTTCACAAATAGGCAAAACATTCAAAAGTACTTCTCATCTGGATGAGAATGGATGGCATCTAGATGCCACATTTCCATAATGTTCGAAGTTCGAAGAACAGCAATGATAAAGCCTCGAAAATCAGTTGAATATTCTGCTGCAGCAACCAATAAAAAATGTTACGTTAACTGTAACTCGATCAACGCGCACTTCGATAAACAAAGAACACCGAAGAGACAAAGGTCTAATACATACCCACAATAAACACAATAATTCTCCGAATTACCTAAGAAGGGGAAGTCCTAGTCCGTTTTGAGGGACCTCTAATCAGCTAGATATGATGGAAAATTCATCAAGATATATTGTGTATTAACAAAACGACGGATCTGAATTTCAGATATAAGCACAAACTTCCTAAGCATATCATAATGCATTTTCCATGAGAACGAATGTATCCTTTTTACACTAAGCCCCCGCCAACAGGTGATCAACATTCCACACAACAGGTGGTCTCGCATTCCAGAGACCCAGTGGCGGGTTGTAAAATCACCGAAATGGGAATCAACCCAGGGGCGGGGAGCGAATTTCAAAAAATACCAAAAATATCAATAAGCAGCACCAGACTACAAAAGCAGACAAACAATGAAATACTTACATTCAGTAAAACATAAAGGTAAAACAGAGTAAAAAGTTCAGAACTTAATGTTTCTTCTTCTTCTTAATTTGTATGGGGTTTTTTACCCAGTTAAGAATTTTTCCTCATAAAGCACAATAATGTAACATAAATTCAGTCAAGTAAATACAACCATCAGATGGTAATAGTAATAAGGCCAAATGAGCCGCAGTACTAGTCAGCTAGAAACATGAAAGGGTATTGCTATAAGCCCTAGCTAGTTAGAGGATTACGAAAGAATCCATAAAATCAAAAAAAAAAAAAAAAAGATATATTGTGTTTGAAACACGTTTGGGGCGGGAGGATTGAGTGGTCTGGTGGGAATAGTCTGTTGCTACGATGTTACTTTATAATTACATCATGGGGATATAAATAAACACATCATATTTTTTACTTAAATGTAAGCTATTTAAAAATTTGGAGAACATTATTTATGTTTTCAATATTTTTATCAAAAATTAAAAGTTGCGGCGATGTCCTAATTATGAATATACTAGTTTTTTTGCCCTTCGGCTTCGCTCGCATCGTATTAGGGGTAAATTACTGTAGCGCTTGAACTTATAAATTATCCCCCCCCCCTCCTCCCACATTCCACACGTTCATTCTCAATACATTCAGGTTTCAAAAAGCTCGCTTGCCACCTAAATTTCACAGCCAGAGCTCATCAGCAGTAAAAAGAAAAAATTATCCAATTTGGTTCAGTCGTTAGGAATAAGTACATAACGGAGCACCAATCCTGCGTATGAAGAATTATTTATTACAAAAAAAATCTCCATACTAGACCGCTCTACCTAATATGTAGGTATGAGTAATGAGATGTCTATGTATTGCTACATAAAGCATAGGAAATGTTTGAAACTTTTAAAATACCTTCTTTCCATCCTCGCTAAGATTTTTGGGCCACAACAACCTGAATTCTGAATCACGTGACAATAGATCTGAAAAGTTTTTTAATCATTACAAAAACTCTTACGAAACTGTCAAAATGTCACAATTTGAGGATGACATTTTGCAAAACAATGATATTATTCAAACAAAATTCAATTTTTGAATTTTTTTTTTAAAGAATTTATTTGTAGTACTCACCTATGGTATTAACAAAAATCGAATACTTTGAAGTAATCAGAAATTATTTTTATTTTACATAGATACCTATGTTAGGTAAGATACTCTTAGGTGGAAGATACTCTCAGTATCGCCCTGGTGTAAGACCACCGTTCAGAATTGAAACGTTGCTTGAAATGGCTTTAGCCGTGTTTGGTGACCAGATCCGAATAGTCAAGTACTTCCCACCTTCCTCTTCCCCATCTCCTTCCCACCACTATTTTAAGCCTCACAACATACCAAAATTGGAGATGCCATAGTCTCACTGGCTCCAGACGGGAGCAGTTGAGACTCTTACGCGGTATTCATATAAAGAAAGGTAAGTAAGAAATTTAATAGATTGTTTTTATAATATACAAATATGAATGTTTTTTAAAGAAAATTTGTAACAAAAATTGCACTAGGTGGCACGCAGCTGTTTGAAAATCTGAAAGTACCGGGACTGAATATATTGATCGCGGAAGAGGGAAGGGGATCGCGGGAGGGGGATTCGCGTGAGAGCGGAGAGGGAAGGCGGGGAAGGTGGAGGGGGAATGCATGAGGGGAAGGGGACATGGGAGGTGAAAGGGAGGCGGAAGAGGAACGGGACGAATGGGAAAAGACACGCAGGGAGAAACAATTTCTTTATTAGTGGCATTTCCGGAAACTCGCTAGTAAACAATAAAACAATTTCCTCATGTCCTACCCCTTAGCCATTCAAAGATCAGAAAAAATCGTTTTTATTTCACGTAATTTTATTTATATGACATAAAAATATATTACGATTTTAATATATTATGACGGATAAAAAAAATTCGTAAAAGTTTCAAAGTATCCATAACTTACTTGCGGGAATAATCGTTATAGGCCGTATAAAAAAATATTCATAAACTCAATGTTTAAAGTTTATGCAAAGAAAAAAAACGAGTTTGCTTTAAACCACACGACTGAAATAAAGCTTCTTTATGCTTCATTCGCCTCGCCCGATCACACTTTTCGTAACGCTCTCGTCACGCATTCACCAGCTTACTCCCCAAGTCATAAAAAAGTTTTACTTAAAAAAAAGATGATTTTTAAATTTTTGTTATATGTGATGCCTCACGAGGGCGCCTCAATCAGTACAGTGTGAATACAGGGGCTATGTCTCCACTCGGTTGTTCAGCGTTTCTTCTTAGTGACAGGAACACTTATTTTCAATTGAGGTTGCCCGTTTCATGCCCGAAGAGCCTGGCTAATTCATTGTAACATTTGATTGAAAATAAAAAGGAAACCCAAATAATCTGAAAAAAGTTATCTAAGTACTGAAAGTCCACTCGCGATCTTATAACAACCGCGATCTTATAACTTACCGAAATTGCACGTGCCGCCACTGACATTCTCCACGAACGCGTTGGGCGACTACTTGAGAGGTAGAGAGAAGTGCAAGGTAATACTACTATGCTAACATAGGTAACTGGACTTTTCAAAGGCTCGAGATGTCTGTCAGATCATACATCGGTACTTAAATGTTAAACAAATTTTTCATATAATTATACCTTTAACGATTTATTAATACTTATTGCGACAAATTATCCAAAACAGTAGGTGTATTAATAAAATAAAATTCGCAGAAAAAGATCAGTTTTGTCAATGAAAATTATTAATCTATTTATTAAAAAAATATTTTCAGACTAATAAGAACTAGATAAACTTTCATTATTGGTAGCAGAATTTTAATATTATAATACATTGTGCTACATAATATGGCGTGATCCATTATTCGCTGTTTACATCCATCCGAACAACCAGTTCCTTTGAATGGGTAAGACGACACAAGCTGCCCTTTCTGGAAGGTCGCACTGCCTCGTTGTGGAGTTGAACTCCAGACCCTCTCCGCACAGCCTACTCACGGGGAAACCTTTGTCGCACTTCCAGAACTTGCTGCAGTTTTCTGGGTCGGGCCAGTAGACCTCCGTGTTCTGGCAGTAAGCTGCGCAGTCGATAGCTGAAAAGTGTATCGGAGAAATTAGTGATTTTAATATCAACGATTATTACATCCTTGCAAACTAATTAATAATTAAATAAAAATGTGTTGAGTAATGTTTAAAATATTACTTGGAGGAGCTGTGGGCGCTTCGGTGGGAGCGTCTGTTGGGGCATCAGTTGGTGCATCGGTTGGGGCATCTGTTGGTGCTTCTGTGGGAGCATCAGTTGGTGCGTCAGTAGGAGCTTCGGTTGGAGCATCCGTGGGAGCATCAGTTGGTGCATCGGTTGGGGCATCAGTGGAAGCATCCGTTGGTGCATCGGTCGGAGCATCGGTTGGTGCGTCTGTGGGAGCGTCAGTTGGGGCGTCTGTTGGGGCGTCAGTTGGAGCTTCAGTGGGAGCATCTGTGGGAGCATCAGTTGGTGCATCTGTGGGAGCATCAGTTGGTGCATCAGTTGGGGCGTCTGTTGGTGCGTCTGTGGGAGCGTCAGTTGGGGCATCAGTTGGTGCATCGGTCGGGGCATCTGTTGGTGCGTCTGTAGGAGCGTCAGTTGGTGCATCAGTTGGCGCATCGGTTGGAGCAACTGTCGGAGCGTCTGTTGGGGCATCAGTTGGTGCATCAGTTGGAGCGTCTGTTGGTGCGTCTGTGGGAGCGTCAGTTGGGGCATCAGTTGGAACGTCTGTTGGTGCATCTGTGGGAGCGTCAGTTGGGGCATCAGTTGGTGCATCGGTTGGAGCATCTGTTGGTGCGTCTGTGGGAACGTCAGTTGGTGCATCAGTTGGTGCATCGGTTGGAGCATCTGTTGGTGCATCTGTGGGAGCATCAGTTGGTGCGTCTGTGGGAGCATCAGTTGGTGCATCAGTTGGTGCATCAGTTGGAGCATCTGTTGGAGCGTCTGTTGGGGCATCAGTTGGTGCATCGGTTGGAGCATCTGTTGGTGCGTCTGTTGGAGCATCTGTTGGTGTGTCTGTGGGAGCATCAGTAGGTGCATCAGTAGGTGCATCAGTTGGAGCATCTGTCGGAGCGTCAGTTGGGGCATCAGTTGGTGCATCGGTTGGAGCATCTGTTGGTGCGTCTGTGGGAGCGACAGTTGGAGCATCAGTTGGTGCATCAGTTGGAGCGTCTGTGGGAGCGTCAGTCGGAGCATCAGTTGGTGCATCAGTTGGAGCGTCTGTGGGAGCGTCAGTTGGCGCCTCAGTGGGAGCAATGGTAGGCGCTACTGTTGCTGGTGGCAGGCCGCATCCCCCGGGTTTAGGCCAATCGCAATTCTAAAAAAAAATAATGTTTTTCTAGAAAACAGTTTCTGGCCTGTTGTAAAATAAAACGGATCTTTTTAAATTTACTTACACCAATGTCAGGATTGAATTCAGTCCCTTTAGCACATTTTTCTAAGTAGAGGGTGCCCCTGGTACAGTAGTAAAACAATGTGCAGTCATATTCATGAGGCAATAAAGTCAACTCCTCTTGATCAACGGGGCAAACGGCAGTTGGAGCACTAGTTGGTGCATTGGTTGGCGCTTCGGTTGGAGCATCCGTAGGAGCATCAGTTGGTGCGTCGGTTGGAGCATCTGTTGGTGCATCTGTGGGAGCGTCAGTTGGGGCATTGGTTGGTGCATCAGTTGGAGTATCAGTTGGTGCATCAGTTGGAGCATCTGTGGGAGCCTCAGTTGGGGCATCAGTTGGTGCATCAGTTGGAGCATCTGTGGGAGCCTCAGTTGGGGCGTCAGTCAGTGCATCAGTTGGAGCATCTGTGGGAGCCTCAGTTGGGGCATCAGTTGGTGCATCAGTTGGAGCATCTGTGGGAGCCTCAGTTGGGGCATCAGTCGGTGCATCAGTTGGAGCATCTGTGGGAGCCTCAGTTGGGGCATCAGTTGGTGCATCAGTTGGAGCATCTGTGGGAGCCTCAGTTGGGGCATCAGTTGGTGCATCTGTTGGTGCATCAGTAGGAGCTTCGGTTGGAGCATCCGTGGGAGCATCAGTTGGTGCATCGGTTGGGGCATCAGTGGGAGCGTCTGTTGGTGCATCGGTCGGAGCATCGGTTGGTGCGTCTGTGGGAGCGTCAGTTGGGGCGTCTGTTGGGGCGTCAGTTGGAGCGTCAGTGGGAGCATCTGTGGGAGCATCAGTTGGTGCATCTGTGGGAGCATCAGTTGGGGCATCTGTTGGGGCATCGGTTGGGGCATCTGTGGGAACGACGGTGGGCGCTTCCGTTGCTGATGACAAACCGCATCCTCCGGGCTTAGGCCAATCGCATCTCTTGAAAAAATTCATAGATCTGTTAGTTTAATGCACTTATTTTTAATAATATGTACAAATATTTTTCGCTTGGGTCAAATACATTCAATAATTTTACCTGAGCAACTTTGTCGAATTCAGTTCCTGCTGCGCAAGTTTTCAAGTCCAAGACACCTCTCTGACAGTAGTAAAACTGTTTGCAGTCACTTTCGTGGGGAAGCAGAATCAGGTAAATTTGGTCTTCTGGGCAAACAGTTGCTCTTGATTCAAGACGAGCGACAGACCGTCCATCGACACTTCCTAGTGCCAGGACGGACAGGATCACAAAACCGGATCCTGAAAAGAAATAAAACAACTTCTTAATAACCGCTTTGTCTCGCATTTATCCGTTGATGAAAATATTGGTTACACACTTCGTATAAGAAACATAAGATTACTTGTGGAACTGAAAACCATTAAAAATACGGAATGTGTGTAAATTTCGATTAATTTTTTATGCACTAACTAAAAATTTGCATACAATCCACTGAAAATATTTTTTAAATCCAAAATAATTTACGAATTGGTTGGAAATAATCTATCCAAACAGTTCAGAACGTTATTCTAATTTAAATTTATCTCATTTGCGTTTTGTTTAAATTAATTTAAAAATTATTTTTTATCAAGGGACAGAAATGTTTCAATGAAAAACAAATACCTAATAACATTGTTAATGATGCACAGTGATGTTTAATATGAATGCACGTATGAATATAACAATACTATTACTGACGAATTGATATGATCCCATTTCCTTTTATATAGACAAATTGATAAAGATTAAACTATGATAATGATAATGATTAGAAGTACTTGATTAAGCCTAGGCTAAGAATCGAAATGAGATAAGCCTAAATAAAGGATTAACTTAATTTATTACCTCTTTACCGTGTAAACATATTCAAATACCTGTGCAAAATATCCACTGGGGGAGCCTGAGACCAAAATATCCACTGGGGGAGCCTGAGACCAAAATATCCACTGGGGGAGCCTGAGACCAAAGCACCTCAAGTATAATATTATGTACAATGCCATATTGAAATAATGAAGATTGGATCATCATGAACTTCGAGTAAAATCGTGACAAATTGCTCAAAAAGAATTCCATTGCAGGTAAGTTAATGATGAGATTTGATTTTGAATTCAATTTTAATTATCTACAAATAATGGAATTTCTAATCGCGTAAAATGGCTAGGTTAGTACAAAATAAACTATTGAAACACAAAGTTTTCGAATGACTGGAAAATATCTACATTTTTAAATAATAATCTACTCATATGTGTGGGTGATCACGTGGCCGTGCGAATAGAAGAAGACTTTGTTAAGAATTGCGCTATTTATTCGGTAATAGTATCCAATCGATTAAACAGCATTAGTAATTAAAATGTATTAATAATATTCTTCAAACATTTGTTTTTCACCATTGAAACAACATCTCATAATATACGAGAAAGACCCATAAAATAAAATAAAATATGTTTCCACTACACAGAGGCCACCTTCAAATGTTCGGACGATTGTGTAGAGGGTATTAGGTAGTTCGTGCGTTGGGAGTTCGAGTTGGAAGGTTGGAGTTCGAGTTGGCGCAGGATCGCCCCGGAGGCGGTATACAACGCCCGAATCAAAGGAGTTGGCCCAACTTGCACGAACCAGCCGCCTACGCAACAGTCTGCGCTCGGCAGGCAATCGAGATGGGATTGACGTGTCGTTAATATGGCAATATTATTAGGTATAACAATTGTTTGAAATTATTATTTTGTCTTGATTTACCATTAGAACCAATATTATGGAACCCGAATCATCGCCTACTCAAAAACAAAGTGGTTTTACACGATGCTTGGTTACGAAGTGTAGTCTCCGTGTATAAGCCATTGGAATCATATTGGAACAGTATATTAAAAAAAACACTCTAATAATACTGTTGTCTATATCTATCACATAATAATTGTAGGCAACTGATAAGATACAGCGCAGCCGCAGCTGTCCCTTCGCCGTCCGCCATCTTGGAGTTGGAAGGTTGGCCGTAGAGTGTTCGATAGCCACTACAAGTTCAGCCAACCCTCCAACTCAAACTATAATAAAGCCGATAATAAGTTCGTAGTAGGAAGGTTGGCCGAACGTGTAGTGGTAGCATTAGGTTGCGACCGAGATTCGAACTCGGGACCTCTACTCCACCGGGAGAAACGTCACTGCCAATTGAGCTACTGAAACACTTTAAACTAGCAACTCAAAAAAGGAAGTTTCAAAAGCTCACTTGGCAAATACGTTACTTCTGGATAGAGTAAAGATTCTAAGTTCGATTCTGGGTCGTAACCTAATCTTTTATTTTCTGTATTTTTCAATTTAATTTTTTTGAAAATTATTTATATTGTTTTCAGTAATTAATATCACAATGTAGCGTAACGCCTCAATAGATTTATTATAATGTACAAAAAAAATCGAGTGCAGTTAACACGTGGTAGAAGCGAAACTTTACCAAAACAATCTCAAACTATGAAGAACCAAGGAGCCTTGAAAAGTGAGGTCATAATCAAAGCGCAGTGAGCAGGCCAACGAGCGCAGACCTCGCGTCATTTCCGTTTTATATCTCAACCAATAGGAGCCTTGAGTAGGAGGAGTATAATGCTTCGCAGGTGCTGTACGCGTCATTTCCGTTTCATCCGGATTCCGAATCGCTAACGGGGCTAAGGAAGTTTCACTTCAAAAAAATATTTTAATTTTACTAGAGTTTTAGTTTAACTTATGATGATTGGTACTCGTACAAGCTTCAGACAAAAAATCTTGATGTGATGCAAAGGAAAAAACTTCCAACAATATTGTAGCATACATAAAAATAATCGGTAGGCGTTGGCATTCTCACTTAAATGTTTTTTTTTGTGATGAGGTGACCGAGGTTCCCCCCACAAGCCTAGCTTGAGTCTTTTACACGCAAAATTAGTATTTTTGTTTTAATCGCTTAATTATAACTGTCATTGACTTTACCAGCAAATATTAACTGGTTCGTGGACTTTTATACCCGTTGTGACACATTTATTTTCCTATGAACTGCTAAAGGTCAGTCGTGATGCAAGAAATTAAACCTCAAAGTAGATTTAAGCATGAGTGATGTATTTGTTTGTTTTCTTAGTCCATATCGAAAGTATCGAAATACGTCTCGGGTATCGATGAAACGTGGTTTGTGAGAAATTATGTGAAATTGCCTAAGTTTTGAAAATATTCCAATTGTGAATAATTTTGTGATGATACAGTTATGCGGAATACTTTCCGAATTGGCAAATAGCTATAGAATGTCTTGAGATATTTGGACATCTGCCAAAAGTTTCGCTAACCAGGTAAAGTGACACTTCGAGGTTAATGGGAAAAGTTCCCCAGAAAACCGCTACAATTCAACAACTAACTTCCTCCTCTCTGCAGGTCTCTAGTTTGTGTCTTGAACTGTAACACATCTCAAGT
This sequence comes from Glyphotaelius pellucidus, assembly GCA_936435175.1. NCBI lineage: Eukaryota > Metazoa > Arthropoda > Insecta > Trichoptera > Limnephilidae > Glyphotaelius > Glyphotaelius pellucidus. The sequence continues at coordinate 220,550 of OW386540.1, forward strand.
GCTCTTCTAATGCGAAATCTTTTAGTGACCTATAAAAAACAAAGTTGAACACGGTGATTATCTTTGTTTTTGGTTTTCTTTACAAATAATTAAGAAAAAAAATTAAAGGCATACATTGTTGCTAGTTTGTAGAAAATATGTGTAGTGAAATTGAATTACATATTAGAATATATTATTTATTTATTTATTTAACGCCAAGGCTTTTACATTACAATGATAAGACTGTGAGTTACAGTGGCACAAAGAAGGTTATCAGTAGTATTAAGGACAACATAAGGATGAATGAGATAAACATAATATAAAATACAGTTTTTTTTTTTAAACTCAACAGTTGGGTTTTTTACAAAAAATATAAATATTATAAAAAGAAATGTGTACTCGTGTAATAGTTGTAATAACAGAATGAGGATATGTAAGAAAGTTAAATTGATAGCAAGTACAATCATGCAAAATTAAGTAATTTAAGTAAATACAGTATTTAAGTATTGAAATTATTGCTACATTCAAAATTATATTTGCTTGAAATGGTTCTGAAAGTCAGCTCTCTCAAATCTGGGCTGTCAGTTAGATGATAATTTTGGATTTAAAAATAATTATTTTGAATAAGATATTTTTTTTATTAAAAATTATTATTTTTAAATCCAAAATTATCATCTAACTGACAGAACATTATTTATTTATGTAACATTATTATTATTTTTTATTTATTTATAATTGTTGTAGATGTTTCTTCAGTATATTAACAGCCAGTTTTTAATAATACCATTGAACTCCCAATATGGTCGATCGATAAGGAATGTAACGATAACTTTCGGTGACTTCTCATCGTTGCCTAGCACGACTGCAAATCGCCAAATAAATAACAGTTTACAATGACTAAGCGCTCTTAAGCCGCCGCTATCCGAATTTCTACCGATTTCTTGGATATCTCCCCTGAATATTTGAAGTTTTTAAGCTCTTAAAAAAATGTAGGTTATGTTTGAAGATAATATATATACAATCACCACGCCGAAACGCAATTACATGAAATTCCCTCGATAGAAAAAAATCGCAAAGTATGCTCCGAAAATTTTTATTTTCAAGCCTGTCTCTATTATTTAACAAGTTATATGTATGAAAAAAATTCACAGTGTTTCTTTGAACGTTGTTTTAGACAACCCCCACGAGATTTTTGCTCTATTCTAAACGAGTCGTATTTTATTAAACATTTTCACAATTTTTGCTTCACTTTTATCGTTTGAAATATTAGCGCGCTCTCTCCAACATTCGTAATTACATATCTCTCCATCTTCTTATTTTCGAGCTCGGATACGGGGCCTTAATATACTCGTATAATATGTCAACTGTTGTTTGTACGTTAGCGATATGCAATTGTCTTAGGGAACGATGAGAAGTTACCAAAAGTTATCAATACAATCCTTATCGATCGACCGTGCTAATTCAATTCTTGTCAAAATACAAATTCACAAAATAACATGTATTTAAATAAAATTATATTAAAATACTTAATACAAAATAAAAAACATAATAAAATACATCATAAAATACGAATACAAAATAAAATATAAATACACAAATGAACAATGCTTTTGAATTGAGGATTTTCGTCATTACGGTTTTAAATTGAATGTCACATATAACACATTACAATGCACGAATATTGGTCTAAGACATAATAATAAACAGTCGATAAAGGATAACAATATAATAATCCTTTTTTTAAATAACTTGACATCCGGTGACAACCTGGTGAACTTTATTAAAGTGACTGGGTTGTTACTAAAAGAGTGAGGCAAAATGGGATATAGCACAAAGGGCCTATGGCCTAAGTGCTCACGGGAACTACTTGTAAACCGTCTCCGCCTTTTAATAAAATAAAAAATAAATAAATAACTTGAGATTTTCAGAAAGTGCATTCTTATTAAAACTTATTTGTAAGTAAAAAGACATTGAGTAAAATTTATTTTACAATAAACGTTACCTGAAAGATTTTTCTGCTATTTTATATATCCATTTTTCCTTTGTTTTTTTACTTTTAGATTTTAATTGGATACCTAGCGCAAACCCGCGAAAAATCACTAGTTCTGTATTCTCGACAGATTGATTTAATTTTAAATACGGCAATTGAAATATTGTTTTAATCAGAGCAATATTTCAAAATGTTTTAATTAAACCAATATTTCAAGTTCGTAGGTACTTTAGCGCTAGTCTTAATTCTTCGTACAAATAGTCACAATCATGAAAAGGACACTTAATTTAGTTGAAGAGTTCATTGAACCAGAGTTACGCAGGACACGCCGCAGCATTTTTGATAATTTATTGAACCTACCCTTTTATACCAAGAAAACCAAAACCATGTCAAAACGATGCCGTTACATTGGAATGAATATAAATCTTTGTTTTGAAGCTATCGCTAACAGTATTTTTGTTATTGTTTTTGGGGTGTTATGCCGTGTTTCGCTACCTCCTTCTTTAGCCAACGTTTCGGACAGCGTTACAGTGTCCATGCATCATCAGGGCAGATGAGCCTGATGATGGACACTGTAACGCTGTCCGAAACGTTGGCTAAAGAAGGCGGTAGCGAAACACGGCATAACACCCCAAAAACAATAACAAAAATACTTTTTGGCCGTGAAAACCTAAAAACATACCTATCGCTAACAGAATCAAAATCAGAATTTGACGGCCGGCGTGGTCGAGCGGTAAGGCTTTTGACTCGCAATCCGAAGGTCGCGGGATCGAATCCCAGCGTAGCAAATAAATTTTATTTGATTAATTTGTGTTATTTCACAATTATTATTCTCAGTATCGCCCTGGTATAAGACCATTATTCAGAATTGAAACGTGGCTTGAAATGGCTTAAGCCGTGTTTGGTAGATCTGAATAGCCGGGTACATCCCCACCTTCCTCCTCCCCATCTCATTCCCCACCCCACTACCTTCAGCCCCACAACATACCCCAATTGGGGATGCCACTGATGATCACTGGCTCCAGACGGGAGCAGTTGGGACTCTTGTGTGGTGTTAATATAAAAAAATAATAAAGTCTTGTTTGTAGATTTGAAGGATAGCATTTCCATTTGGATCCATTAGCTTGAAAAGAAGCAAAACAACATACAACACGGCCAGTTATATTTAAATGGTGTTGTAATTGAAGGTAGATTAAATTCTCTAAAACTTCCTGCGGTAGGGAATTATTGGAAGGAAGCGTGTTTTGAAAAATGAAATGGTTTGCCATTATTTGCGTAGAATATTCGAAACAGTAGGTGGAAAGAATAATGATGTTAGTACGGAGATATTTCAACAGAGTATGACAAAGTAATAATATTCTCTGGTGCTTCATATTAACGGTGAAATTCCTTACCTGGAATAATTAATGTTATAATATTACGTAATTTACAATTTTATGGTTTCGCCCACTTTAGGAGTTCAATGTTCATGAATAAACCTTTTAATTTCAAGTACAATAAGTTTTGTTTCTGAAAGTAGACAGCACAGTAAATTCCGTCACAGTTTTCAAGTATTCCAGCTGTTAACTTCTTTACGGGAAAACTTTGATTACAGGCCGCATAAAAAATACCTTTATTTTAATCGACCCACAATTCAACCAGCGACGTTAAATTTATTAAAGGAAGGTATTTTTTTATTAAATTATCAATATTTTTCAATAAAAGTAAAAAAAAAAATGGTTGTCTGTAAAGTCGGTTTACGGACGATGATTTTACGTGATAACGTCATATAATAACGATGGAGTGGAAGAGAGATAGATGCGTCACAAGCTGAAAGCTTAAGCCGAACGCTTGTTCCGCGCTTTTGCTTGCACGCTCGGCTCAGGCGGAACGTGACAATGAGTCATTGTTTTTCGTGAGTGCAGCCGGCGTTCATCGATTTATAAGACGTTTTCACGTCAAAAACTTAAGCAATATTAGTGAATCCGTGAATCAAAGTTTGTAGTTTTCCAAAGCTAATAAAATTATTGTCTACTTATTAGCCTTTTGAGATATACCGAAAACGGCAAATATTTGATGCGTTTTGTATTTTTGGTATCTTTCTGTGTTAATATACTTTAATGAGATCTTGTTTCGTTCGCAAATCTTATGATAAGCATAATTTTATTAATAAATTTGCAACCACCGCCCGGGAACCATTTATCGGATAATCAACACTCCTATCGTAGGTCAACTCAAGTGATTCGCTTCGTTTGGTGATTTAGCAGGTGTGCCCGGGTTCATTGGGTGAGGTTAGGTTTTGGGGGCCTTTGCATTTGCTCATCTAGTGCACGGCGGGTCGGATCGGGAGAGATCGGTTGCGGGAGACCTAACCTAGACCTCTCCAGCCGGACTCTCGACTCATCGCCTTGCACCGGAGTGAGATGGATGGATTCATACGTCCGTCAATACTAGTCATATTGACCCCCAGATTTCTACCCATTCCGACCCTAATGACTTTTCCTCCTTCTTATTCTATTGCTATTCTTCCTTTTCCTAAAAAGACCCTCCACATAGCATCCCGCGCGAAAGACGACAGAGGCAGGTTTTTTTTCCTCAGCACCTCCCGTATGGAGCTAATGTACAAAACCTAGAAAAGGTAAACAAATGTTATTATTTATTATTTTAACTTTATGAGTAAAACCTCAAACTGTAATATTTAATTAAATGAAGACATTATGAGCGAAACTCAATCGAAAATCTGGAAACAGAAAAATCAGAAAAAGATATTGGTACCTCTGGCACTCGAACCCAGGACCTCCCTACTTTTTTTTTTGGGATTTTCGATTGAGTTTCGCTCATAATGTCTTCATTTAATTAAAGGTAAACAAATGATTTCATAAAATCATATCTATTTCCCCGTATCATAGTCCAATTTGATTTATTACCAAATTTTCCCACAGTAAAATGGATTATCTACTTTAAAATGATGAAATTTTAATTAGTATAGACATAGTATCAATAATTGCGTACGCATTTTTTTATTGGAGCGAAAATGCCCGATTGCTATTTGTAATCAGCTTTCCAGACATTCATAAATTAATCATGGTTAATATGTATATATTCGAAAACAATAAATCAGATGGAAAATAATTTAAGCCTTTCAAGTAAGACATAAGTCAAGGTTGAGAAGGCAAAGCAATTCTTTTCACAACAAAGTATACAGAAATTTTAATTTACCCTTTGCGAGATCTTTATTGTACGTTAATTAAGGTACCAGAATGTACTAATGATTGCTTTATTCAGGTGTTCTAGATTAATGAAATTGTAGCCTATCTAATGTTAAAATAAAATAAAAAAACAGTTTCGGTATGTTTTTACGCCAATAATTCGATAAACAATTTTACGTCTGACATTCTTTAACATCAATATATGACTCACTTACTAACAAACGTATTTTAAATTTACACAACGGATTGTACTTTACTTTACAAACATACTTAACAATTTGAAAAGAGGTAGGTACTGTAGATAAATATATTGGGTTATTATTCATTGTAGTTATAGACGATTATTGCCCTAGTGAAGGCAAAATAGCACAATATTTGTATCGCAACTCAAACTGTAAAATCAAAAAAGTCGTCAAGTACATGTATAGCTAGCTACCTATTCAAATTGGAAAAAATATATAACTTAAAAAAAACTTATTTTAAATATTATATTATTGTACGAATTTCTATTAAAAAAATATTGTCATTATTTTTATTTTTTGAGTACCTACCTATGGAAAATCAAATAGTTAGGTTCTCGTAAAATTATAAGGACATAATATGAAATCGCGTGGAAAAGTAATGTTTTATCCTAAGTTTGCAGGGAATTGGCTAAATGGTTATTATGTTAAAAAAATATTTATATTTTTTATATGAATACCGAATAAATATATATATTTTTTACAAGAGTCCCAACTGCTCCAGTCTGAAGCCAATGAGACTAGGGCATCCCCAATTGGGGTTTGTTGTGGGGCTGAAGGTAGTGGGGAAGGGAAGGAGATGGGGAAGAGGAAGGTGGAAAGTACCTGGCTAGATATGGTCACCAAACACGGCTAAAGCCATTTCAAGCAACGTTTCAATTCTGAACGGTGGTCTTACACCAGGGCGATACTGATAGTATCTTCAACCCTGGAACGTGCCGCAAATATACAATTTATTATTTTAAATGAATTAATTGTGAAATTACACAGGTGAATCAAATATAATTTATTTGCCACGCAGGAATTCGATCCCGCGACCCTCGGAATGCGAGTCAAGAGCCTTACCGCTGTTGATTAACACTCTTTTAAATAACCCAGGGACATCTGTAGTATGGCGTGCAAAGAAATATTAATATTGTAACAACCATATTTTTCATTTCATTTTTGCAAAACATTTTCCGCCACATAATTTAGTTAACACCTCTTCAATCCTACCGGCTGCGCCACTGTTATACTGGTTATAACCGTGTTGAGGGTAACCGAACCACTCAACAATGTGCAACTACACCATTCCTTTGAGAAGCCATTAAAAGTGATTAAAAAAAATTTGGTTGAACTAATTTTCGTTAAGTTAGGTAATGGGCTATTTTTGAATTTTTTTTCATCACTTTTAATGTCGTTTCAAATGCCACGTTATTAAATTGTCATGGAACCGGTGTGGAGGTATAATAATACGCAATCCGTAGAGGTTACAATAATTGTTTAACCGAGTACAAGATTATGGTTGCTTATTACTTATTTGCGACCTGAGATGTGAGAGACCGAGATTACTTACTATGGTGGTTCATATACCTGTCTCTCTCAGCAGTACCCGGGAAGTCATATTAATAACTTTAAAGTACCATAGTTTATATGCTTCGAGTTAGTATTTTATGATTGCCAATATGAAATACGTTTTAACACTCCGAAATCTTTCCCAAGACGCTTGAATACTTTCCACAATTGGGTTCCGTTGAAGATGAGTATTTGATAGGCAGTAATATAATAATCCCATGAAAAATGGTGTCAGAGAATGTAGAAGCGATGCCGGTAGCACGATTTTACTATTAAATTTCAATGGCCACCATTAAAATACCTCTATCTGGAAAATCGTTTTTATCTACACCATTTCTCGAAAATTTGGAATTTGACGTAGATTGGAATTATTCAATCAACATTTTTAAAATGTATTACACAAATTGGTGGTGAGAATTAAAATAGGTTTTGAGGGATGATTAATTTGAGGAAAATACAGGAGTTATTTTAATGGTTTGTATTTAAGATGGTTACGGATATACCTGGAATTAACAAAAAAAAATTGCCATGATGAATAAATTTATTACTCTTCTCTCGGTACTATGATTTCAATACCTAGTTATTCCCTTCCCTTAGGCTACCTTACTTAGGCTCCCTTACTTAGGCTACCTTACTTAGGCTCCCTTAGGCTACGGATTTTGGGAGCATATTTATAATTATCGCATTTGAATTAGAAAACAGTTGTTGTAGTAGGTACAAAAGGATTTAAATAAGGAAATTTTCATCTTCAATTTGGGAGGCGGGTATAGGTACCGCCACGCAGGGAACCATTTATTGGATAACCAACATCTCTGCCATAGGTCACTCCAAGTGGTTCGCTACGTTTGGTGATTTATCAGGGGTGCCCGGGTTCGTGAGGTGAGGTTTGAATGGTTCTTGGCGGCGAATGCGTTTGCCCACCTACTACGTGGCGGGTCAGATCGGGAGAGACTCTTTGAGGGAGACCTCATCATAGATCTTGATCCACCGGCTCGCACTGCAGTGAGAAAGATGGATTCATACGTCCCTCAGTCCTGGGCACAGTGACCCCCAGATTCCAGCTTCATTTTTTTCTCCAAATAAAACCAGCAACTGATTAAAGTACGTCAAGCCCGACCTTAAAACCTGAATGTAATGTATTATTAATGGTTCCATGCCAACTGAGAATAAAGTCAACTGTCAACTCAACACCTCCTTGAAAAGTCATTAAAAGGTATGAAAAAAATATTTTTAAATTACCGATAACCCTAACCTAACATAACCTTTTATATATTTTTTTATTACTCTAAATGACTATTATCTATCTGAGATGATTCTGAGTTGGTTTCATTCCGAGTTGTCCGGTCACCATTATTAATAGGCGGATAACTCAGAAATAATGTCATTCATGACTAAACCATAATGGAGTTGAAGTTGTAAGATATTATGTTTCACGAAAATATATTACCGATAGATTAACCGAGAAAAATAACAATTACAGCACGAATTCCAAAAGATTTTAAAATTTGTGAGTTGGAACAAGTCCACATTTTACAACTTTAAGCGCGTTTATCCAGAGTGACATTTAGGGTTTACGCCACTTTTCAGTTGAACGCCTCAAGTATAACGGCTTTCGTGTTACTCTTTTTCTGAATAATCTTTAAAAAGTGGAAACACATCAACTTCCTGGGGCTTGTGTGGTTAAAATTTCTTCCGTGTACCGCATAGCTGGAAGGAAGCCATGGAAAATCCAGTTTCAAATTCCATGAATTATTTCAACCTTTGCAGGTCGGAATGTCGAAGGCTTACAGTCTTGCAGAGGTACCTTTAAAGTATGTTTACCTGAACATTTGTTAATGCCAATGATGAAATTTTAATTTAGAATTAAAAAAAGAATTCCGGTTTAAGATACACGCTTGCACGGCCTTATTTATACAAAATTAAAATTTTGGCTCGGAAGCCCAAATACTCAAATAAATACTTTTTTCTTTTCTTTCACTTTTTTCTCGTTAAAAATAAACAGCAAATATCTTGTACAAAATGTTAGCTATTTAATTAACTTGTTTTTCAAATTGTAAAATACGAGTCATTAAAATTTTGTTTTTTTGTGATTTCAGAGATAAATTGCCATTTTTTGTGAGTTAATAACAATTATCGAGAAAATAATGTCGGGCAACTATTTTGTTAATTATTAGTAGCATTGTTGTTTGTAAAAATAAGATGGGATGTCACTTTCACTTTGTTTTTAACCTGTTGATATAACATCGCTTTTTACAATACGGCGGGTGATCAAAGAAACACATTAGTATGCTTATCTTTAATTGATCGGTTGTAAAATTAATAACAATTTACATATTTAAATTTTGAAGCTTACATGACACAAAGAATTTCAGTAGGTCTGTTTTTTTAGAATCGGGTTATCAAGAGCTCAAAGTCTCTTCAATGTTTCATAACAAGTAGTATTGTCGTTAACATCAATCCAAGTTTATTACGTTCCAGACTACTAATTAAAATGAGGTGGCAAATAATTAGCAAACTAACAATAGCGTCATAAATCCCATGATTAAATTAATAGCAAATAAAATTACATCGCGGATTATCCTCTCCTTATCGTAATTATTACGGACTTCTGACAAGTGAGTAGTATTGTGTTTGTGACGTAAATGATTCAGAAGAGCTCAAAAAACAACTTGTGTAAACTTTAACAGCTCATGAACTTCACATTATCTGGGATATTGTTTTGTCGTACATTTCTTAAGTGCTTTGAAAGTGAGTAACATTTAATTATTTTAAAATGAATTTGGCTTTCTTTGTACGAAATATGCAGATGACGTCGCTTGAACTTAGTACGCCAGAAGAGCAAATCTCAGAGGAAATTGGCACCTCAGACTTAGTTGGTTAAAACAGGTCTATTGACTGTACGAGGACAGACTGTGCCGGTGATGGACTGAGGCCAAATGATATACTTGCTTGGTCAATGACTGGGGCCAAATGATATACCTATCTGGTCGATGACTGGGGCCAAATGATAATCTTACTTGATCGATGACTGAGACCAAATGATATACTTGGTCGATGGGTGAGACCAAAAATGATAAACTTACTTTGTCGATGACTGGGTCAAATAATATACTTGGTCGATGAATGAGACCAAAATATTAACTTACTTGACGACTGAGACCAATTGATTAACTTACTTAACACTACGGTATACGCACCTCTAAAACTTCCATGAGTGCTCGCGTGGGCTTCACTTGTAGCCCATTTTAAATTAAAATATACTGAAAGATAATCGTTTAATTTTTATTTCTTCAAAATAGGCAAATTTACTTTGTGGCGTCATCATTAATTTAATGAAAAACAATTACTTTGTGTAACAACCACTATTTAATTAACTTATTATAATTAACTTATTATCCTGACGAAGAAAACATAGTTTTCGAAACATGTTGATATTTTTAATTAAATAGTGGTTGTTACACAAAGTAATTGTTTTTCATTAAATTAAGTTTAATTTTTAAATAAAACACATATATTATTATAAATAACATTTATAAAGTAAACCGAAAAAAAATATATCTTCACTTTCTTAAACATAAAATATTAACAAAACTTCAGACTTCTCAAAAAATCACATAATTTTTACTTATTTGAGATCAATCAACTTTTGGTTTAATTATCACATTTTTTTAAAAACTTTTTTTTAAATTTTTATTCCACGAAGGACAAATTAAAATTTGGTGATAATTAAATATACGCCTGTAGTATTTTGAGCAAGTTTTACTTGTGCTGCGATCGCGCATTCTGCTATAAAAAGCACAGCGTGCAACCCCCTCACGAATTGGTATATTTCCTTGTTGAGGAGCTTCTGACACATTCAAATATAATTCTGCTTTTGATTTTATGCTTCTTGGAATATTATCCTGATGAATACGTTCTAAAATTAATGGTTTCACAAGCTCAAACTCCAAAGACTGAAGAAAAATGCGTCTGATAATTTTTTCATCTGAATTATTCAACTGGTGAATAACTAGACCGTTTATACCGGCAATATTCAAAAAATTGAAAAATAATGCGAGTGGCCAACGCCAACTATTTCTAGACACGTCATATTGACGACACATCCTGTCCACAATATCCACCCCACACTTTCTTTGATTATAAAACGTTATAATTTCGGGCTTTTTGAGTTCCGCCAGTGCACGCACGGGCTACATACGTAGCCCAAAAACTTTAATTCGTTATTTTTCGCATGTGCGCCAGCATCGATCGCTCATGCCACACCGAATGCGTCGAGCAACAACCAATCGGAGCTTAGCTAGAGACTCAAAGTTAAATCACGCGATTTCACGAAGTTATGAACAAACACAATACCCTGGGCTACATATGTAGCCCACGCGTGTACTCGATGACTGAGGCCAAATGAAATGCTTACTTAGTCGATGGCTGAGGCCGCACAAGTAGCATATGTCAGGAATGCCTTGTCGAAGCGATGGGTCACCGCAACAAGATCAATGGGATAGAAATTATTATTGATTCCAAAAAGATTAACGTCAGAAAATCACCCCTATAATTTTAATAATGTCGTCAAAAGTGAAAAACTGTCACAAAACATATTAAAAATTCAATAACCCTGATTCTTTTAGATTTAATATTCCAAAATTTGAAACGAAATCGCGAAACTTACATTTTCCCTCTTGGAAACTCGCCATTTTATAAAATATGGAGTAAGAAAGAAATAAGCATTTACTGGAAACTTGATGGCTGTTCGTTCAATGATTATTTTTAAGCATATATTGCGGGATTAATTTTGTTAAGTAGTTTTCCTTATACATTATTAATACAAAGATTTGATTCAATAATGATCTATTACACTTTCGGATTCGAGTGGCTATGTTATTGAATGCATTATAAAAAAACTCGGATGTTAAAATCATAAATCTCTTGAATGATAAAAGCATTTAATTTCTTGGCTGTTGCGTTGTGGATTTGTCATGAATAAATGAACACGAAATCTTTGATTAGATTGTGGACATCTGTTCGCATTTTTTTATTTAACCGCTCATGTTATTTGTTCGCTTTTGGGAAAAGTTCTCATAGAAATCCTTGTATCTCCCTTACTGTCAAAGTGAGAATTATGATCTAGATGGTGGTGGAAAGAGAAAACACAATGTTTTATTATCAAAAAAGGAAACACTTTGTGGCTTGACATTATACAAAATGAAACAAGTTCTTTTTTTTAATATCACTTTATTTCAATTTATTGGAATATAAGTTAAAATAAAGTGATTTTTAACAAAGAACTAGTTTCATTTTTTTTTTCGTTATTTGTTTTTGGGGTGTTATGCCGTGTTGCGCTACCTCCTTCTTTAGCCAACGTTTCGGACAGCGTTACAGTGTCCATCATCAGGGCAGATGTGTAATTGTGTAGTTGATGTAGTGTGTGTAGATGTAGTGTGTGTAGTAGATGTAGAGTGTGTAGATGTGCAACACGGCATAACACCCCCAAAACAAATAACGAAAATACTTTTGGCCATGAAAATCTAAAAACTTATCTAGTTTCATTTTGTACAGTGTTTTATATTCGAATCTAGAAGATAACTACAGAAAAATTCAAATGTGCACCTCCATGAATCCAAAGTTTCCGATCGCAATTTGAGAAAAATTTATGAAACTCAGTGAATTTTTTATTAATTATTTTTTTTTATGAGGTGACATTAACCTTTCCCTTACTGTGCTAAAAAAATCCGCGCGTTACGGTGCTGTGTAATCAACACACGCGTCCAAATCAACGATTTTATATCGGAAATGTATGATTATTCATAGCGAATCGCTTTTGTTAATCATAATTTTTATTAAAAGTGATAATAATTGTAATTAAATTGCTGAAAACATGAAAAAACCATCGGCAGTTGCTCAATAAACGGGCGAGGAGACCATCTCAAACGACTGCCCGCGAACGACTGCGGCGCTGGAATGTTACTCAATACACGCATACATCCATGCATGTTTATGAGGCCAGTATGGTCTTTGCCAGGAGTTTCAAAACTTTTATTTTTTTTAAACAAAATTAACTAATGGTGTTTTATAAGAAATATTATTTTGAGAAAAATTTCACATGTTTTATATTAAAATATAACAAAGTAAATATTACAAATTAAATATAGCAAAGTACAAAACCAAACGGCAGAAATAAACCAAATATTTTGTAAATCTCAATTGTATCGCAATTGCGGCAGGAAATATATATTTTTTCTTTTCTGTGGCTTGTGCGTACAGTGCTTCTTTTTTTTGCGTTGTATGGGCAAAATCTGCAAGTTTTCGATGGTGCTCGGGACAGTGGTACGTTTCTTGAATCATCCGGTGGATTATTTGGAATATGAAGCATAGCAGCAGTTGCGGGTGGTGTTTGTTGATAATAGGACATAAGTAAAATTTACAAAATTTTAAGAAAGCCCCGACACAAAAAAAGGCTGATAACCTTGAAACGCCTGAACAGATTTTCATGAATTGTAGCTAAGAACCATCTCTATTATTTCAACTTTCAAACAAAAAAAACTGCATCACAATCGGTCTATTCGTTCAGGAGCTACGATGCCACAGACAGACAGACAGACAGACACACAGACACGTCAAACTTATAACACCGCTCCTTGCGTCGGGGGTTTAAAACAGTATCGAAAACATCTTGTTGTTGTTGGTGAAATTCACCGTACTGTTTTTTCTTTTTAATATATTGGGCTTAGCCAACTCTAAACCAAGCTCTCTTGTGAAGCCTTTTCTTTTGCTCCTGTTATTTTTTTTCCATTCCGGATACTTCTCAATCCATAAAAATACAGGTTGAGTGCGGCGATATCTAACATTTCCTTGAATAAGCGAAACGGCCATCTTCTTGTTGATCTTACACACGAATAACGAATATTCGGATGTCATTTTGTCGCCTATGTCAACGGTACCTTTGGTTTTGTTGTAATGTAGTATGATTTTTGTTTTTTTTTTGTGTCGGTTTGGCTTACTTCATTTCCAAGAAATTGAGTTGATAGCAGCAAAACTGCTTTATTTTGCTGAAGCACATACGACACAAGTGTTTTATTTGGTGTAAAACCAAACTGGCTACTAAACAAAGGCCTTTCTTTCGACTTTCGACATTGAATCACAATGTTTACTGAACATTGCATTTTAGAAGAAGAGTGTTTCTATGTTTTATAGTAAGATCTGGCGTTATGAAATTTGTACAAAAAAATACTTCAGGTGGTGCGTGAGTGAATGAAAATGTGTGTATTTCATATGTTTTAGCGGCAGGGAGAGAAAGCAGGAGAAGGAGGGTAACGAAAGAGGTGGGGTTCGCTGGAAGGGTAACGAGGGAGCGGGAAGGCGAGGAAGGTGGAAGGGGAACGCAAGAGTGTAAGGGGAAGGGGACACGGGAGGGGAACGGGGACGCATGGGAACGGACATGCAGGGAGAAACAATTTATTTCTTTGAATGGTATTGCAACGCATGCCGGGAACCAGCTAGTAATGAATAACAGATAAAAAATCTAACATTTGAAATAAATATTCAAAAAAAAATCTCAGATAAATGAATGAATGACGAATGTGCACGGAGAAAAAGTTACGTAATACATGCTTTACAATAATATAATATAATGTATTAATATAATACAATATTCGGAAACACATGAAAAAGTACTAACCAAAAATTATTATTATATTATGAACGGAAATAATGATTCACTTTAGAACCACTGCCAAGTTCGGCACGAGAAGTAGCTACAGCGCTGTGTTGATATCGATGGTCGAAACACAACCGCGACTGCTGACTGCGTTCTCTGTTCCTCGTGTTCCCGTATAGTGAAGTAGAGCGAGATGTCACAAAGCGTGTCATCTCCCCGCACACTCTATGCGTATCGAAATGTTTATATGCGATTATACTAGGTCCACACTGGCACACGTTTGATTGTATTTGTGGATTATTCCCGATATTTAACAAAATATATCTGATTTTGAATTGAATTTGCTAATTATCTGAAATATTATTTTTTAATTCGGTGCTTAAATGTATAACGGAGGAATACCTAAAATCTGAACCCAGAATTCATTATATTTATAGAGATATAAAAGTTATTAGAAGCAACGTGTAGTGTTTACACGTCACAGACTAGGAAAGGTTAATAGTACATTCACCTTATGAAATCTGTGTGTGCTTGCCTTTTTTTTGTCATCAGTAATTTTGTTAGAAAAACGTAAGGTGAGCCATTTCTTAAACTTTTTATACTTGGATTAAAAAAATTATTGTTTCAAATTTTTTTTTATGTATTTCTAATAAGACTTGAAAGCGTATTTCATTACTTTTCAAAAACAGTTTTCGTTTAGTTTTCGGATACATTCAGAAATGTTTCAATTATTTAGATTTCATTGCAAAGTTGAAATTTTCTTTTTTTTTTTTTTTGCATACTTGAAATTTTCTGTCCGCTTGATAGAATATGCGAAAGGTTAATTTCGAAATGGGAAAAAATAATTTATTTTTGCGATAAGACTTCAAGCTGACCAGAGCATGT
The DNA here is from genome assembly GCA_936435175.1 of Glyphotaelius pellucidus. Taxonomy (NCBI): domain Eukaryota; kingdom Metazoa; phylum Arthropoda; class Insecta; order Trichoptera; family Limnephilidae; genus Glyphotaelius; species Glyphotaelius pellucidus. Next base: position 235,817 of record OW386540.1, read on the forward strand.
TGAAATTGAAAGCCTATTTAGATAACGTTGGAAAGCTGAAGGAAGTGAAGGACGGGAAGATAAAATTATGTTTAACTGACCATTCAGATCTGGTCCCCATCACGGCTAAAGCCTTTCCCCCAAACATTACGAATTTTAGTCTATTTAGATAACGTTAACAAAGCTGCAGGAAAGGGGAAGTGAAGATAAAATTTAGTTTTGCCGGCAGATCTGGTCTCTATCATAGCTAAAGCCTTTCAAGGAAGCATTATAAATTTTAGTTTATCCTCAGGGCAGTAAAAGAATCGTCCAATCTGGAATAAGAAGATAATATTTCGTAAAATATTTTTATTTAAAACAATCCATAATTATTTAATTAATCCCTCAGACCAATTTCTTCGGTTTTCAAAACAACTCAAATAGGTCTCATAGAAATCGTTATCTTCCTTATTATCACGGTGAGACATATAGTCTAAAGAACACCACGCTTTGCATTCAAATCTAAAAGTAAACCAAAAAATAATTAAAACGTGTGTACGCCTTTATGAAACTAAAGTTTCCGACCGGAATTTGAAAAAAAAATTGTAACTTTGTTAATTTTTAAAAACAATTTTTACATAAAACAAAGTGAGTTGGCAATAAAGTTTTCGTAACATTTATCTAATAAAATTGATGTGTGTTTTAATTTTTTTCATTACAAGTAAAAAAAAATTAAGAAAAAACGTAAAGTGAATTTTTAAAACTTTTTTAATAATAAAATTTCCTCACTTTTCAAAAACATTTTTTTTGTTTTCGAATTCTTATTCTTCTTTTTGTGCCCTGTCCGTTCAACGGACGTTGGTAATCATCTTGGCTACGCGAACTTTATTTACTGCGGCAACAGCTCTATAGTACATAGACTGGCCAAACAACTGTCTCACGTTTTGAACCCTTGATGTTCTCCTTCTTCCAAGGCCCCGGAAGACGTCCGTCAATCTTTCCCGGCATTATGGGATGCAAAATCTTGTACTTCTCTGGATGTCCCATCACATGTGCTAGATATTGAAGTCTTCGGATTTTTATTGTTGTCTTAACTTCTTTTTCTTTATTCACCAGAACCATAACATCTTCATTCGTAACCTCTGTCCATCGTGTTTATTTTGAGTATTCTTCTGTAGATCTACATCTCGAATGCCTCAAGTCGCCTTATCAGGTCTTTAGTAAGCGTCCATGCTTCCATTCCATAAAATAAACCGATACCGAAAACAGGTATTATCTGATCATTCGCATTCGCAATCCAAGGTTGAGATCATGACTTCACAACATCCTTTTCATGCGTAAAGGTTGCACGAGCTCGCTCAATGCGGCATTTGATTTCAACCGAAGGAAATCATTTAAATAGCAGCCCAAGAATACAATATTTTGTACCTTCTCTAGTTTCGCTCCAGCAATATAAAGATTTTCATTCGAGTCAACTTCGTTATTTTTGCTTACGAGCCATGTATTTTGTTTTATTTGTATTCAGTTCTAACGCCAAATTTTCACAAATCTACACTAATTGATTCAGCAGAATTTGTAGATCCTCAATGTTACTTTTTAGAATCTGCATAACGCGGGTTGTTCAGAATCTTCCCATTTATAACAAGTCGGAGGTAGTTTTTGTAATTAACGTTCTCTTTCGAATACTGGCAAATCATGTTGTTACCTTTCTTCTTGGCTTACTCAATAATGACTTATTCATTCGACGGATAGGAAAGCCTGAATTGGTTCTTCGAACGTAGCGAGGAACTAGTGAGAGATGGGGGAGCGGAGCGCAGAGGGGAATAGAGGAAATTCCGTCATAATTTATCACCACCGTGACACCTCCCTCGATGATCGTCTTCACTTCATTCTTTACTGCCAAATCTGAGACACCTGCGTCTATCTGCGGGTAATCCCTCACCTTGACAAGCTCAAATAAATCATGTCGCGGCGCCAAACGATGCCACCTATTGCCGATAAAGTAAGCAATTTGACTGTAATTTTACACACGAAACTTTAACGCCAAAGCTAACGCTATAAAGCGGGAGGAATTGTAAAAGTTTGCGAGATGATTTCATCAACATGCTGGAGTATTTTAAATATTGTTTAAATAAGGTTTTCTACTACATATCATAAAATTTTAGGGGTTGTAATGTAATGTGATTGTAGAACTGTAATATTATACCGCCGTATTAGGATTTCAGAATTTCGAAAAGATTTACAGATTGCGAGAAGATTATATAATTTGGACATGTTGAACGGATGGTCAGTGAAAAGAGTTAAAAAAATTTGAAAAAACAAGACTAGGATGCACCAGGAAGACAGCACCAACAAGTGAATCAAGTATTTGTCAATTGTTTTATAATACCCACATAAGGCCACAAGAACACTATAATACCCATAAAAAGCCACTTTAAAAAAATTATAATAAAAATAATGTTTCACAAAGATATTAATTAGCCTTCTAATTATTCCAAGAAGCTGAAATCTTAGGCCAATCCGCTCACGGAGAAACTGAAAAAAAAACAGTTTGGGACAGCAATCGCTATCCACGGGAAAGGAAGTTGTGAATTTCATTGGCGGTCCGCACACTGGTCGTGAGCCGCTACCATCTGTCAACAAGGCAACCGAAACTAGCAGTGCTGGTCACCGCGGCCGTCGCTTTTCAGTTGCCTGTTGACGCGCTACCTCCTTCTTAAGCCAACGTTTCGGTCAGCGTTACAGTGTCCATCATCACGGCATATAAGTCAGGTAAATTTTCCACACTGCAATGTAAGGCGATGGGTGGAGAGAGTCCGGCTGGAGAGGTCCTGATTATGTCTGCCTCAAGCAGTCTCTCTCCATCCGGACAGCCACGCATTAGGTGAAGAAAAGCATTCGCCACCAAGACCTGGACAAACCTCACTCCAAAAACCCCGGCAACCCTTATAATTCTCCACGTAGTGAACTACGTAGTGATTTATGGCAAGGGTGTTGTTATCCAATAAATGGTTTCCGGGGCGGCGGTAAACATATCTGCCTCCTAAATCGTAAGTAGGTGTAGAATATAAATATACTGCACATATGAGTTTGTCATATTTTGCTATTCGTCAGTATTTATTCAGAATTGAAACGTTACTTGAAATGGCATTAGCTGTGTTTGGTGACTAGATCTGAATAGCCAGGTACATTTTCCACATCTCCTTCCCCTTCCAACTACCTTTAACATCACACCGTACCAAGATTGGGGATGCCATAGTCTCAATGGCTCGAGAGGTTTGGGAGCAGTTGGAACTCTGGTTGTTATATTCAGATAAAGTAGTTATATTACACGCAAGTAGGAATCTTGTAGGAGTAGTTTTTTGTTAAGTCGACTGTACGTATAATAAGTATGTCGTATTTTGTTATTGCCGCATGCTCCTTCGGGAGTAGAAATAATTGTTAATTAAAATATTTTTACAGCGGATTTTCAATCAAGATGCCTTCAGACAAGTATATTGACTTTGGTTGTACGGTCGTATATCCTCTTTGCGTATTTACTTGAAGAAAAAATCTTTTAAAGGATCAACTGTCGGAGGGATCAATTGTCGGAGGATCAATTGTCGCCAGACCAATTGTCGGGTCACCTCAACAGCCATAGATACACTCTCTTTACCTATGCGAAATCCCTACACCAATTTCGGAGTATTTCGGGCTTCTGCAGTAGCAGGCCTAACAACTTCAACAAATTCCCTTCATATTTGCATCAGATCGACAGCTCATCTGAGAATCACCTTTTTAATTGATCGTATTCAGATTAATAAGCGCGTTTCTTTAGTAGTATTTCATTATTTAGTCCAAGGGATTTATTTACTAGACCGATTTATCTTTCTTCTTGACTACCCACTTCGAGGTTGTAACAATACATTATGTTAATTTTTTTTGTAATATTTTTATAAACAACCACTGTTAGTTAGTTAGTTAGTTAGTTAGTTAGTTAGTTAGTTAGTTAGTTTGTAAATCAATAGTTATTAATCTAAGTTATAAGCCAATAGGCATAAATCTAAGTTAAAGGCCCAAGTGGTAGTGTAAAGCTCCCTTGAGGTGATTTTCTCACGAAAATGGCGGTGTAGATTCAAATATTACTATTTTTTTTTTTTTTTTTTTTATATTAACTCCACACAGGAGGCCCTGAGTGAAATAATTTCCCTCAGGGCCTATGTCATCTTTGAAGATGCTGTGTGGAGGGTGCTGTTGAGGAGAGGAAGGAGTGAACATGGGTCTTGAAGAGACCCATATTGTAGGAGGGAGGAAACACAGAAGCCGGCAAATCGTTCCACAGCCGGGCTGTTGAACTCAAGAACGAGTCGTAGAAACGACCCGTTCTCATGTGACTAATGTCAACCGTGTACAAATGTTGAGCGCGTGTTTGGCGTGTTTCCCGACTATGCACCGGTGCCGAGGGGATCAGTGACGCTAGTTCCTCGGAGCATCTTCCATTGTAATACCGGTAGAACAAGGACAGCATTCCCACCTGACGCCTGTGCTCTAAAGATTGCAGTCCATTTGTTAAGTTAGGAGAATCTATCAAACGGACCGCCCGTTTCTGCACAGAGTCGAGGGTTTTTTTCAGGTATTTTGGGACTCCAGACCAGAGGTGGCTGCCAAATTCAACCGTGGGGCGCACTTGCGATTTGTACAGGGTTAGCAGTTGTGTACTATTAAAGTATCTGCGGGCCCTGTACAGTACGCTCAGTTTCTGAGAGGCTAACTTAACTCTGGCCTCGATGGAGCCCCCGTACCTGAGCTGGTCACTTAGAGTTACACCAAGCATATCAATGGAAGGCCTGTTCGGGAGATTGCTTCCGTTGAAGGAGACTAGATTATCATTCCGATCCCTTTTAGACGTAATCAGACATGATTGGGTCTTTGAAACATTAAATTCGACGAGGTTATTCTTACCCCAAGAGAAAACACTCTCAAGGTAACCGTCCATTCTTTGTTTCAAAGCCCTCCGAGCCATTGGGATTTGTGAGCCCTTTGGAGGCTTGTCAAACAAAAAGCTATCATGGACTGTACTGTCATCCGCGTAACAATGAATCGGTGCACATGTCAAGAGGTCATTGATGTGCAACAGAAACAAAGTCGGAGACAGAACCGATCCCTGTGGGACGCCAGCATTTATCGAATGCGAGGAAGAGGTGAAACCATCAGCAACCGCCTGAATCGACCTCTCCCTCAAAAAGTCGGCAATCCACGTACACAAGGAAGCGGGAAGTCCGTAAGAAGGCAGTTTGTTGACAAGCCCTCGGTGCCAAACCCGGTCAAAGGCCTTGGAAATATCCAGTGCAACGGTTTGGGTCTCACCAAAGCGTTCCAGGCACCGCCCCCAAACATGTGTCACATACGCGAGAAGATCACCGCACGAGCGGTTCCGCCGGAATCCGTATTGACGGTCGTTAATAATTTTGTTCTTCTCGAGGTATGTGAGTAGTTTGTCGTTGACCACACGTTCCATCACTTTTGACAGAACAGATGTGATCGCTATGGGGCGGTAGTTGGCCGGGTTAGAGCGGTCACCTTTCTTTGGAATAGGGTGAATGATCGCTTTTTTCCAACCAGAGGGCACAGACCCAGACTTCAGGGACATTTTGAAAAGCTTCGTCAAAATTGGAGCTATTTCTGCAGCGCACCTCTTCAATACCAGGGCAGGTATTCCGTCAGGCCCACTAGCTTTATTAACATCAAGCCCTCGTAAGACTTGGAGTACATCCCGATGCCGAATCCTCAGCTTTTTCATACGAAAACCGCAGTGAGGAACCGACGGCGGGATAGCACCTTGGTCATCGAGGGTCGAGTTTTCCGCGAACATTTTGCCTAATAAGTTAGCCTTTTCGGCGGCGGTATTTGCTAGAGAGCCGTCAGGTCTGGTAAGAGGTGGCAGACTGGGTTTGCAGAAATTGCGACCTATAGAGCCCGCAAGCGACCAGAACGCTCTGCTACCATGCGGGCAGGCAGCCAGCTTTCTGCTGACCTGCAGGTCGTGCTCGAATTTCGACCTATTGATGATTCTCTTACTTTCCTTTGCAATTTGGTTGTATAATATTCTGTTTTCGGACGTTCGAGATGTGTTGTAGGCTCGGTAAGCCGCTTACTATAACTGAATTATAACGGCTTAAAAAAAAATCACAAATATACAACTGCGTATGCCAGTATTATAATACGTAAGATTATTATATACGATCTGCCTTACTTATAAAAAAAACACTTTTCAACCGTTAAACGGTGTTTTTGTTACACAATGTATTAAGATTGTAGATTTTATTTTTCAAATTCTTACTAAAAACAAAAAAATTGCGTCGATCCGTCATCGTTGTATTGTACTTGCTTAAAATTGTTGTTTTCAATCATATCCGCTATCCGCTCGGTGGCGTTGATAAGTGTTATCGCCCTTTGTATGTAGTAAATTGAACTGTTAGAAAATGGTTTTATAGGTTATATCCATAATCAAATTTCATTTAAGGATCTTTATTTTATGAGAATTTCTTGAAAGTGATGTTTTTTTATAACTAAAATATATAACTTTTATGTGTTGGTAAATGTATCAAAGAAATTAATGCCTTGAGATGTGTAAGCATTCCATTGTCAGTTTTTTATTGTTGATTTTCGAGAATTAAAAGCAAACTTCTAATTTCTTTAAAAAATTTTATTATATGAACGAATTAAAATGAAGTGACAGTTTTCTTCCAAATTCGTCAAATACTAGTAAATGGACGTTGTTTTTGATTTTCGTTTTTTTTTTTTTACTTCTCTTCAATTTGATTAAAATGTTTAAGGTAAGCTGTTTTTCTAAATTTTTCATGTTTGAAGCTGATTTTAATGTACTGCAATTTTTAAAAGCTTAAATATATATCAAATACAAAAATCTAAATGGAAATTTTATCCTGTTTGTAGAATGTTATTTGATTTTCCGACATCTTAAAAAATTAGAATTTAAAATACATTGGAAAAATTCCCACATTCGTTGAGACATTATTAACACTAGAAAGACCGGAGCAGTCATTTTGACGGCAGCTCGAAGTTATTTGAAGATATAATGCTTAATTATTATTGTATTGGTATGATATTTTTTTAATTTTCATGATTTATGGTTTTACAACTATGGTGAAAAAAACAGGTACGTGTCTTTTATACTTTTTGAGATATATTGAATTATACCTACAAAGACCGCCGCCGTCAATGTGACTGTTTGGGCCGTAAGGCTGGGTTTGTTTACAACCTTCTTTACCCAAGTTTACAACATACCCGTTCCTCCTCGTTTATGATAGTACTAATAAGTGTGTCTCTTTCTTTTTTTATCGCGTATCATTCGAACTCGATCTGCATGTAAATTGGTCACTGTCACATAATTTATAAAAAGACCAAAAAAATATACTTCTCGCCCAAATTTATTTTGTGACTTGTTGGAGAAGGACAGAGTATACAAATAACAGAGCTGATCCAGTTGCATTAACTCCTGAAGAACTATCGGAATCATTTATTGGATAGCAAACACGTCCGCCATAGGTCACCCCAAGAGGTTCGCTATGTTTCGTGACTTAGCAGAGGAGCCCGAGTTCGTAAGGTTAGGTTTAACCGGATCTTGGCGGCAGATGCGTCTGCCAAACAACTGCGTGGCAGACCAGATCAGCAGAGATGATTTTTTGACTTCGCTAGCAGGACTATCGGAACATAGCCTTGCACTGCAGTTGTGAAGATGGATTCATACGTCCGCCACTCTTGAGCACTCCCAGTTTCCTACCCATCCCTCATATCTCATTTCCTTCCCAGAACTTATTCTTCTTCTTTTCCTTTAGGTACCCTCCACACAGCATCCCCAAAGATGACAAATGCCTTGAGTGGAATAATTTTTTGTGGAGTTGCCCTGAGGGCTTTTTTGTGGAGTTTATGTAAATGAAAAAGGAACGCAACCGGAAAATGAAATTTCTGAAAGACGACAGTGCCAAATTAATAAAATAATGTAAGAAAAACCAAATAAATGCACATGTGATAATTGTAAGAAACCCGTTTGCGGAGAGTGCATTCGATTTTATAAAAAAGTAACGTAAATCGAAATTGTACAAACATAACACACGTACCAAAATTAGAGCATTTTGCACTCACATGTTTTTTTTTCCAGGAAGTCCTGAAGAAAAATAAACCCTCAGGGCCTATGTCATCTTTGGGGATGCTGTGTACATTTATGTGTGCATTGGTGTTTTCAGAGAAAGGAAGGAGAGGAAGTTCTAGGAAGGAAAAAAGTGTAAGGGGTGAATAGGAAAAATTGGTACATGTATCCAGGAGTGACGGACGAATGAATCCATCCCTCCTACTGCGGTGCAAGACGACGGGTCGAGAGAGATCCTGCTGGAGAGGTCCAGATTAGGTTTCCCTCGAGTAGCGTCTCCCGACCCGGTCCGCTACGCAGTGGGTGGGCAAACGTATTCGCCACCTAGGCCATACAAACCTACCCTAATGAACCCGGACACCCCTGCTAAGTCATCAAACGTAGCAAATCACTTGGAGTGTCCTGTGGCAGAGGTGTTGGTTATCCAATAAATGATTCCCGGGGCGGCGGTACCCATATCCGCCTGTCAATTTGAAAAAAAGTGATCAGCCGTCAAATTGACGGTCGTGGTCTTTATAGGTATGGAACAGTACCCGGTCTTTCTAGTGTTAATAGAACAAGTGTACACGATAGATAAACAACCCCTTTTGTTGTGTAAGCATGTATAAATCTATCCATGAACTATTTTTTGTCTTTTTTTTATTAGTAATATATTCACCGTTCATCAATTGAATAAAAAATTTCGTGATTTTTTTAGTAAGGCTGTATATGTTTTATTATTACATCTATTATTCTTATTTTATCTCTGTAATAATTTTAATGTACTTTTTTTATTTACTGTTTGTATAAGGGTTGTTTTTGTAAATATATAATCTGTAAAGAAAATGTACACAAATGTAATAAATTACAAACAAGTAGGTGTAAGTCGGGAATGGTTGAGCCGGTAAATCCGAAGAACGGTCTTATGTGTTTCGGACCGGTGCGCGGTGTACGAACTTGAATGAAACAAGAATAAAAAGTGTCAACTTACAGTTAGTTGTGCAGACTATGTTTATATCTTTGAACACAATACTTTGATCCAGATTCCTTGGCTTTAATTTGTCAAAATATCATCCCACTGATTTACATGCATATTTTCCAAATCTATAATGATTTATGAATCATTTATCTTGGCTAGAATTAATTATTTGTTTTTAAAACGAGACATGTGACTATGATTTTTGTATCGGTAATCCAAAATATTAGGCTAATCTCGAAGATTCCCATTGTACTTTTAGCAGGCGCATTGTTATCTCGAAGTAATATTTGATGCGAACCATGACCCAGACTTGTTTTAATCAAAATTATCTACAATATTTTATCGGATAAGCTTATCGATTTGGATTAAAATAACGTGATATTTGTGGAATGCATGGATTAATTACTAGATTTATAATAATTGTATCAGTTTTATCGTGATATTAATCCTAACAATTCTCCTATCACAGTATAATGATGTGTATAAAGATTAACCTGCATGTCACAAAACATGATTTTTTTTTCTTTATAACAATTTCACTTTAATATCCGGAACGAAATATTCAGGTTTGCAAGTTGTTTTAAGATGACAATGATTCTTAAAACTGTCTAAAAATAAATCACTGTCCCAATCTTCCTGTAAACGACGTATGATTTTGTTGAAGAAGTAGATAATACTATAATAATCTAAATAAAAATATGAAAAAGAACAAGATACTATTTATTTATATTTTTAGTAAAAGATCGATAGGTTAACCATGTAAATTATATAAGATTTATTTATCCGAGACTTTATTTATCTAGGTTACAAACCGGTTCTTCGGTTTGTAACCTAGATAGTAGTGTCTCGGATTAATAAATCAAATTTTTCAAATTTCGAATCCTTTTTTTAAATCGAACGTCTACAAAAAAAGTAAGACCAATAATATGGGAAATAAAATTAGTCCAAGATGATACGGAAGATGATATATGAAGAGGTCTCAGTGGCCAAGAAAGCATAATAAGAACTGCTGCCTAGCAATGTGATCGGGAATGAGTTCCAGGAAATAGCAAAGTGGTTGAAACCGAAGTAGGAAGGGTCACATTGCACAGGAACATGATTAGTGATAATGCTTATTCATATATAACTGAAACAAAGGGAGATATGGCATGATACGAATACGTGATGTTATGCATTTCGGCATAGTTCAGCTGGTTTCGGACCTACAATGGTTCATGGCTCATCTCCCTTGTTTCTATTATCTGTGTGAGTAAGGGGGAGTGGTGTTATAAAATGGATATGCTGTTTAATTTTCAAGCTGGAACCATTTATTGGATAACCTACACCACTGCCTTAGGTCACCCCAAGTAGTTCGCTATGTTCTTTGACTAAGCAGGGGTGCCCGGGTTCGTGGATGAGGTTTGTCTATTTTGCCCACCTACTGAGTGGAGGATCCGATAGGGAGATACTGGTTGAGGGAGATCCTTTGACCTCTCCAGCCGTACCTCCTGGACCCATCTCCTTGCACCGCAGTGGGAGGAATATTAATTCGTTCGTCACTCCTGAACACATTTTACAATTTTTTTTCCTTTCCTTTTTCCCGATTTTTACATTTGAAATCTTGATTAATTATTATTATTATTTTATTTTTTTATTTTAATCTCATTCTCATCGGTTGATTCTATTTTTTTGTTTGTTATTTGTTTTTTTTTTATTATTTATTTTACACACTTAACAAATATAAGACAAAAAATCCCGATAAACAGCTTTTTAGCAGTTTGTCCAACGGGTTCTTTACATTTAAAAATCTTATTATAGTGAGTTAATAGTTACATTTTTACAATTTTATAAAATAAAAATTAAAAATTAAAAATTTTACAGATGTACAGAGAAAAGAAAAATTATGAAAATATAAATAACAATTTTAAAGTATTTAGAATAATATGTCAAACAAGCTACAAATTAATTCTTTCAGTAAGCCAAGTCTTCAGTAAATTCACCAATTGTTTGTTTTGGGCACAGTTTTTAATTTCTGCAGGTAATCATGTAATTTAACGTTCTTTGTCCATATTTATTTGTATGCTTAGGTACAATTAGTCCCTCATTAAAGTTAAAGCGAGTATTTTGGTTGTGTTCCAGCCTGTTTATATACAAAGGGTTATTTATGTGTTGCAATATAATTTTGTATCGCAGAATTGCTCTCACTGAAAGAATTTTGAGACTCTGATAAAAGTATGGGATATTATGCCTTTCTTTGTATACATTTTTCAGCTTATAATTTAACCAATGAATTTTGCACTTATTGAACATGGTCGATATTTGTTTTACAGGAAAATTCCCAAAGCCGTTACTCCATACCTTATAACGAATTCAGCAAGAGATAAATTATTCGAAGAGTGTGGATAGGAACAATAAAATTTAGTTTATACAATCTGCTTACAATTGATCTCAGTCGTACACAAACTTTGTTTATTTGTATATCCCACTTAAAAAAGCAATCAATGATAACACCTGTATAAACATATTCTTAAACAATTTTATATTTTCACTTATTTCCATATTTTCACTTTGACATATTGCAAGAATGCCATCGTGTAAGCAATCTGCTGTATGTGTCTTTATTTCAATTGTAATATAAACCTTAATATTAGGGTATCTTATGTGTAACAATTTTTTTTTTGCATTTATGATTAAGCCAGAGTCATGAGACCATTTTAAAAGTTCAATGTAGTATTTTTGTAAAAGGTCTATACAAGTTTGCAAATCACTGTCAGAAATCACTAAAGCAGTGTCATCCAGATAAACGAAGTGCTTTTTTTTTTTTTTTTTTTTTTTTTTTTATTAGCAACTATATAGAATAATTGTACACACAAAATAAAATGATGAATTTAACGTTAAATATTGCAATTCTTAGTCCTCCTCACTAGGGGGTCCTGTGCCGAGGCGGACTAAAATTATTTAAATATATTTCATTTGTCTTCTATGTCGTTTTTAGTGTTTCCATTAGGGTTTTTTCATTGATCTCTTTCAGCCATATTTTTATTCTTGATTTATATACATTAGAATTTTTTATTAGTTTTATGTCTTGGGGAAGGATGTTATGAAGTTTAGTTGCAAAGTATGTGTAGTTTCTTTGTCCGAATGTGGTTTTGTAACTTGGAATGTTTTTTACATCATTTTTATTCGACCTAGTGTTATGCATGCATGGTCTAGTGGAAGATTCAGTATTTTTGAAAAGCTTTAATAATTTATTTTTGGCATATATTTGTTGCACATTTGGTACATCAAAGCTATTGAAAATTTCAATTGAAGGCGTTCTAATGGGTACTTTCAATATGGTCTTTATGATTCCTTTTTGAATCGTATTAAGGTTATGTATGTACTTATGTGTAGCAGATCCCCATCCTATAATTCCATATTCAATTCGAGAATGACACAAAGCGTAGTAGACCTTTCTCATATCCTTTTTATTTACGACGTTTCTTAGATTTTTGAAGAAATATATGAGGCTTGTTAGTTTTTCGGTAATTCCTTTGATGTGTAGGTCCCATCTAAGATTTTCATCAATTATCACTCCGAGATATTTTATATTTTGTGTTTTTTCGATGATGGGGCAGTAACATTGTATATTATTTCCATGGCATTCGTGTAATTTTAGTTTTAGTGATTTTATTGGTTGGCTTCTTGAGTTCATTGAGAATGTTATATATTTAGTTTTGCTTATATTAAGGGTAAGCGAGTTGATTTTAAGCCAATTTTGAAGTGCGCTAAGCCCTTGTTCAGCCACATTAAATGTATCCGTCCAATTTTCTTCATGAAATAATAAAACAGTATCATCAGCAAAACTGATTATGTTTCCTTTAATGGTAAGGTTAGTTAAATCGTTGATATAGATAATGAATAGAATCGGACCCAGTACACTTCCTTGAGGGACTCCATAGTTTAAAGATAGTAGTTTGCTCTTTTGTTTGCCAATTTGTACTTGTTGTTCTCGCCCTGTTATATATGACTCCAATAAGTTCATTGTTGTTTCGGCCATTCCTATTTTTTTTAGCTTTGATATTAATATTTTATGGTCAATCGTGTCAAAAGCTTTTTGAAGATCTATGAATAAAGCCAAACATTTTTTCCCATCATCTATGTTTTTTATGGCTTTGCTTATTAGATTTTCTATGGCATCATTGGTGCTTAGATTTTCCCTAAAGCCATATTGGGATGGTGATAGTAATTTGTTTTGTTCAAGAAATTGAACAATCTGCTTTTTCATTACAGTTTCCAAGATTTTTGAAAAGGAGCTTAAAAGACTTATGGGTCGGTAGTTATAAATATCCTTTTTACTACCACTTTTATGTATAGGTATAACTGTAGCTTTTTTAAGGCATGAAGGGAAGACACTTGTAGATATTGACAGATTGACCAGGTATGTCAAAGGGAAGGTCAGTTCATTTTGTAATTGTTTTATAGTTTTGTTTGAAATTATGTCATTTCCCGATGTTTTATTAGCATCAAGGGTTGCAAATGCGTTTTTTATTTCAGTATTGGTTACAACAGTTAACTTTAACTTATCTATCTGGTTCGTATTTTCCTTTTCTTCTGGTAAAATGCTAGTTATTTGTTGTCTGATTTTCTTTGCTAATTGTGACCCTATATTAATAAAACATTCGTTTACATATTCGAGAATTTTGTCTGGATGCTTTGCGAAAGAGATTTGGGCATTTTCAATTGTTAATTCATCAATGCTCGTGTATTGGGATGATTTTCCATTGGTAATTTCATTAGTGATCTTCCATAATTTGCGCGGGTCATTGTTACATTCGTCTATTTTCTTTTTATAATAATTTTCTTTGACATTACGTACAACATTTTTGCAAATATTTCTGTATCTTTTGTAGTATCGTTGTATAAAAATATCACAAGGATTTAATTTAACTTTCCTGTGTAGTTCATCTCTTTTCCTAATGCAGTTTATAACGCTTTGAGTTATCCATGGTTTCAGATGTTGGTTTTTATGTGAAATCTTTTTTTCTATTGTTTTGGTATTTGACATGATGGTATGAGTTGTATATTCAATGAATTTACTCCAGGCATTATTTGCATCAAGGTTCTCCAGTAGGCTTATCCAGTTAGTATTAAGTAATTTTAATTTAACTTCGTTCCATTCGGTTTCTGTCTTCCGTAAGATAATTGGGTAGGGCTGCGATCTCTGTATTTTCTTTTTTGTAATGGATAATATTGTTGTATAGTGGTCGGTTATAGTAGAGGTGAATATGATAGAGTAAGTTGTTTTAATAGTCTTACTGAAAATGTGGTCGATGCAAGATTTGCTGTCATTAGTTACACGCGTAGGTTCATTTATCATACTTTTAAGTCCATGGGAAGCCAGTGTTAGTAGATATTCAGTTCTATTGGGATGACCGTTTTCCAATATGTCAATATTTATGTCTCCGATAAGGAAGACATTTTTTGTGCTTTTTAGAAGATTGAGTTCATTAGAAAGTGTTTCAAGAAACTGATTAATATTAGTTGTAGCTGGTGATCGATACAGAGCTAATATGGTGGTCTCATCACCTACTTTGATTTTCAAACAGTTTGCATTAGGGAATTTTATTTCATTGACTTCAGTTTTAATGTCATCTTTAATGTACACTATCACACCATCATTTTTTGTGTAATTCAAGTTGGTTGCATAGGAGATGTAATTATTTATATGTAAGGGTGAATATTTTTCCTTTATCCAGCATTCAGTGAGGATAATTATATCTAGATTTATTTTTAGATTCTTAATTAATATTTGAAGTTCATCGAAGTTTTTATTGATACTTCGTATGTTTTTATTTAATATATTAAAATTATTTTTTAGAGTTGAGAGTTTATCTGGTTCGTTTGTAATTATTGTTTTCTTATCCATGTTCGCAGTACTTCAGTTTGGTTTGTTCAAGTAAAAGTTTTGTTAAAATAATTTATTGAGGTCGTCCAGGTGATTTATGTACAGGATTTTTTGATCATGACCTTTACGAACCATTATTTTCCCATTTTTAATCCAAACAAATTCATAATTCTTTTCTTTCGCTAATTGTTTTGCTTTCCAAAGCAACTCTTTTCTGTAGGGACTAATAACTTCACCGATGTATACTTTTTCTTGTGTCAAATCCTTTAATAAATCCAGATCTAGTTCTCTTTTTTTGGATAGAAGGATGTCTTTTTGTTTAGTGTCCGTAAATTTTACGAGGATTTTTGGTGGAGCATTAAACCTTCGGTCTGTAGTTCTGGTTGCATTGCTGATATCAGCGTGATTGATTTGTATTCCTGCTGCAGATGCGACTTTTTTAATAATTTCCACCAGCTGTTCTCCATTTTTTTGTGGGATTCCTGCAATTTCCAGGTAGTTGACATTTGATTTATATTCAATTTCATCTAGTCTAAGTTCCATTTTCTTTATTGTAGCATTTTTTTCCATTTGTTCTTTTTTTATATTCTCGAGTTCATTTTGAATTAATTTATTTTGGCTGTTATACATATCCAATTTTTTAATTATATCGTCGTATTGAGCACTTATGTATTCAATACTTTTCATGGATTCTGTAGTCTGGCATTCTATTTTATTAATTATATCCTTTTTCAATGAATCAAACTTTTTATCAATGTATTCGAAAATTTTTTCCATATTTTGCTTGTCCTCTTTATCGAGGTTTGATTTGTTGCTACGTGTTTGAGTATTAGACATTTTGCAGTTCACAAAAATTCGTGTTCAAAAATTCGTGTTCAAAAATTCCCCACTATAGAGAATTAAAAATAATGCTTCTTTTTGCAGAAACAGCCTGAACAATAATTCAGAAAATTATTGTCTATGACTTCAAATGTCACTTGTCATGCCAATTTCAAAGTTTTGTTTTTATTTTCACAGTTACATCAGATGTGTTTTCACTACGGTTATTTATTAATTGGAAAAACAATCTTCTTTTTAATGTGATACACTTTGTTTGTGAAAGAAAAGCTCAATGAGGATAACAATTTTTAAAACTTTTTGTAGAACGAAAATATTTGCTTGCTTATTTCAAAAACTCCATAGAAAAACTTTACATGTCTAAAAATGAATTTAATTAAAGATACATATATAATAAACTGTTAAGCACATTTGGAAAACAATAAATGAAATTAATAGTAGAAAAAACAAAAAAAATTTAATTAAAAAAATTTATATCGAAAAAAACTCTGTCGATGCCATAAGAGAACCGACAAAATGTGCTAATGCCTTTAATAAATATTTCGCTAATGTCGGTCAAAATCTAGCTACACGGATTGATGAAAATTATAAAGTAGATAATTTCGAAAAGGACTGTCTTACACAAAATAATCTATCAGTTTTCCAACCGGTAACAACAAATGACATAAAAAAATATTATAAACGATTTAAAAGGTGGATCTGCACCAGGATTTGATGGAGTCACAGTGGAAATATTGAAAAAATACAACAACTTATTAAGCTTTCCTATTACACACATTATAAATATTAGTTTGAATAGTGGAATATTCCCTTCCATTTATAAAAAATCCATCGTAACACCCGTTTTTAAAGCGGGCAGCTCTGAAGAAATATCAAATTATCGACCTATATCTCTCGTCTCAAACATTGCAAAAATTTTTGAAAAGATCGTAAAAAAGCAACTCATGTACTATATTGAAAATAATAAAATACTTAGTCCTAGTCAATTTGGATTTAGAGAGAAACTAGGCACTCATGATGCCATTGCTGAACTAACCTCAACTATATACAATGCATTGGATAAAAAAAATAAATGCCTGGGCATTTTCATTGATTTACGCAAGGCTTTTGATAGTATCTCCCATACAAAACTAATTAATAAATTAAATGATATCGGTATTATTGGTAAGGTTAGGTATTGGCTACAAAGCTACCTAACTCAAAGAAGTCAAAAAGTAAAATTAAATAACTCACTAAGTGCAGATGAAACTTTAGCATTTGGAATTCACCAGGGGACTGTTATTGGACCGATTTTATTTATAATTTACGTTAACCAAATGTTTAAATTAACACTTAATGGTAAACTTATATCTTTTGCTGACGACACTGCAATAATTATCGAAAAAAAGACGTGGAACGATATTACAAATGCAGCCAATCAGGACATGAAGGTTATAAAAAAATGGTTCGATAACAATTTATTATCACTCAACACAGAAAAAACATACTATATTCCATTTTCTCTTCAAGAAGATGTGCCAATTAATTAAATTAACATAATAATCCATTCCAAAAATTGTGCAAATGACGGTACATGTAATACGGACTGCGCTAGGCTAAATCATAAATCTAATGTAAAATATCTTGGAATCTTAATAGATAAAAATGTTAAATGGAAAGATCATATAGATCTCACCGTGGAAAGAATAAGAAAACTTATCTATGTATTCTACAACATACGAAACATTTTAAACAAGAAAACTATCAAAATTGTCTATTATGCGCTAATTCAGTCCTTATTACAGTACGGCATTATTGGTTGGGGAGGGGCCTTTAAGATTTCCTTACAGCCCATAATTATAATACAAAGAATAATTATTAAAATCATCCTTAGGAAACCATATGACTTCCCTACTTTAGAGATATTTCAAGAATTTAATGTGCCAACTATCACAGAATTGAGTAAGAGAAACGCATTATATCAAATCTACAAAGAATATTTCATCCAAAAAATTCATCCCTCAGATAGCATAAGCAATAGATTCAAAACTAATGGCTTAATAGCCATTCCTATGCTTAGAACGACCACGGCTCAACACCACTATTTATATTTAGGTGTGAGATGGTACAATATATTATTATCCAAAAACAAAATAAATGTAACAGAAACAATGAAATATGAACAATTTAAAAATCAAATTAAGTCCCTGAAATTGGATAATGATATATTGTACCCTTAACTAATTAACATCTAATTAAAAAAATGTATTATTGTTATTGTTTTTTTTTTATTTTTATATCTATGTCAAAAAGTATTTGTATATTTATTTCATTCAAAACATTTAAGTCTTTGATCATTGTATTCACACTTTTCAGAACAATATGTTTTTTTTTTATGCGTTTAAATACTCCTCCCATAAACACGAGCTCCTAGAGCTCAATTTATGGAGTAGTAGAACCATAAAATTAATTCTTATGTATACCTAGGTAATTATATTATAAATGTAATTATTATTGTTAAAAAAAAATAAATGAATAAAAAAAAATAAATAAATAAAAATATACAGAATTCGACCTAAAATGGAACCTTGAGGAACGCCGGCAAAAAACTTATTTTATTTACTTAAAGAGTTTAAGAGTTTTATTTTCATGCATAGTTTGTTTAAGTAATTTTCAAAAAGAATTAGTAGTTTTCCTCTTACTTCTATAATTTCTAGCATTTTAAGTAATTTACCATGATCAATAGTATCAAAAGCTTTTGAATAATCTATAAATAAGAGAGTATTTACTAGTATTTATTATAGAAAAATCTTCTTAATATTTTATTAATTTTATTTGATTAATAATATTTCACGTTTTTTGGTATCATTTTTGCATTATCAATTTGTTATCATTGACCCTCAGTTCACCACTCATACCTTGTTCCTTCCCAAAACCTCCTGTCCTTCAGTTCACTAGAGTTCACTTCAATTTACTCCACTTAGCATCACAAAAGATGACATGAACCTTGAGGATTTTTTTTTTCTTAAAGACCAACTGTGTGGAGGTAATGTAAAAATAATAAGAAGTTTGATAATCCGAATGGGTGAACAGCCTGACGTAAATATGAAAAAAAAACAAAGAAAGGCAAAGGATACGTTGTAGTCAGATAGCAGACAGTCGGTAGCAACATTGCTAGTCAGTTCGGTCGCAAAAATATTGTTAGTAAACAGCGTAGCGGGTTTGGTGCAGGTTTTTAAATAGGACCATTATTTATAGGTTTTGTCAGAACATCGGGGCAGAGGATTCGAATATTGGAAGAAGTGACAACCCTACAGGAGAGCCGAGCCCAACATAAAGGAGAGCCGAGCGAAGAAGACGTGCTCGCTTCATCTCGTTGTTTGTCACATCGCATTCAGTCAGCATTCCTTTTGGTGTGGTTTTTTAAAACATCCGAGGAGAACAATAACCTAACGGCAAATGGGGCAATAGAAAAAGAAGTTACTAGAAATAGAAAAACGCTGCCACTAAATAACCAATAATATTCCCAATACCTCGGCCTCCCTCGCCTCAGGAATAGCATCGCCGAGTGTAGAGCGGGCATAAATAAATAATAAGAAATATTGCCGACTCCACCAGGAAACAAACAAGAAGTAAACGAGTGAATAATAGTGGAAAAGTCTTTACCCCTCAGGCTTCAGAAGGACATTACTATTCACAAGCATCATATTCCATTAGTGTCTCTGAAGGACAGATGTGATCGGGGCATCACAAACATAATATTCCATTAGTGTCTCTGAAGGGCAGATGTGATCGGGGCATCACAAACATCATATTCCATTAGTGTCTCTGAAGGACAGATGTGATCGGAGCATCACAAACATCATATTCCATTAGTGTCTCTGAAGGACAGATGTGATCGGGGCATCACAAACATCATATTCCATTAGTGTCTCTGAAGGACAGATGTGATCGGGGCATCATTTTCTAATTCTAATAAGTTTTTTTTCCAAAGTGTTTCAATAAGTTTTTTTGTTAAATTTAAATTTTTTATTTCATGCGCCGCGACCTTAAAAATCAAGCTGGAAGTGTGATCAATGCATTTTAACTCTATTCATAAATAGGTTGTTTTTATTATCTTGGAGCCATGTCATGAAAATGTTATTATTACCACAATTACTTTGTTTATTCGTTTGATTTATAATGTCAAATAAAGAAATTCTGATATATAATTTATAAAGATCTCTTATCATTGAAAAGATACGGATTGGAAATCAATATCAGTGACAAGTAAATAGCCAATGACACACAAATTAGTCATTTTGGCATATATTTTCCAATACTTTTTTTTTGATTTCTGATGATAAGATTACGGCGCAAACTGTTCTGTCAAGTGAAGGATATTGTTAAAGGCCTCGGGTGAGGAGAAAGTAAATAAATCATAGTCATTGGTGGGTAAAAAATATAGCAGGCTTACACAGCCAGCGGTGGTTGTTTTTCTATTGTGTATGCTTGTTTAATTAAAAAAAATTTGGAATTCTTGAAACATTCTTTAAATGTCTTGAATATTTCTTATTTTTGAAGATGTCGTAAAAACAAATACCTTCATAGAATACTAAATATAATTACTTTTTAAAATTTGGAACGGAAATATACTTTGCTGTTTAAAAGTTGTAGTATTTTAAGCTTCAAATCAAAACGTAGAAAATTTTCGGAAAATTTAAAAACACAGTCTCTTTATTTAATGAATTCGAAAGAAAATTGTCATTTAACTTTTTTCTCGATCATACATTAAAAATTATAAAACCTTATAACAATTATTCCAAGAAATTAATTGAAAAAATCTGACATTTTCAATTCATTTTTGCACAGTTTGAACGTTGATGACTCGATTTTGGTACATATTTACATATGCACAAGCCATTTTTTTAAATATTATAAAGTAACATTAATTTAATATAATTTTTATTAAACTCAAGCGGATGAAAAATAATTTTTCCGAAATATGCTGTATTTTTATGTTTACAAATTAAAATAACAACATGACATTACTAAACAATTAAAACTGACAAAAATAACGCAAATAATAGTAATTATATCATTACAACGGAAATCATGTTTAAAAATATTAAATGAACTGCGCGTAAAATCCCACATTTCACAAAAGAAATTTTGCCACAAATGAAAGAAAAACATGGCCGCCGCGCTTACGCAAATCTACCAAAGTTCAATGCAGTCAAAATAAATACGTCATCATGTTATTAGTAATGTTGCAGAAATTCCGTTTAACGATCGCCGAAGAGGAACACCGTTCAACGGTCGTTTAGGGGTTAATTTTTTATTAGTAAGGCTATAAGTGTTGATTTTGGTCAGAAAAAGCTGCGTCGCCCTTGTCGCCATCGGCCGTGGGAACGGCCCAAGGTTCCAACTAAACCTATATAAAGTAGCACACATCCGTACAAAGTTTTTGGTAAACCTTTTGATTACAAAAATAATTTTTCAGTTTGGTTGAGTATTTTGGCCACAAGTCCAACAATAAGATTTGTATGAATCGGGCCGAAATGAACCGCGCAGCCGTTCCTAGGGGGTTATATATACAGTCAGGAGGTCGAAAAAAAGGCCATTTTTCAATAATTTTTCTGAGAAGACTTTTAAATTTATTTATTTGTCAACATGTAATTGTAATTTTTAACATTTTTGTGTTTGTAAAAATAATAATTTTGAAAACTGCTATAGCTGATCTCCAGGAGCTCCTCTCAAAAAAAGGTATCTTGCGGTGACCACGATATCTGTCGACTGGATCATCAAAAATAAAAAAAACTGATTTCGTTAAAGAAATTTAAAATGCTCTAATTAATCGAAGGAAGGAGCAAAATAATTTTTTTTACAAAATGGCGGCTTCTCAAAAAAACGATTTTTGACCAAAATTTCAGCCTTCAATTATTTATTAAAAAAATATATTTACCAGTGAAGAACCAGTTTCGATTAATTACTAAAAAATATACTTAAGAAGCTTGTGTTAAAATTGAAACTGATCTGTTTAGCCGTTATCTTGGTCACCGACCTTAAAACATAGTTTTGAGAAAAACGCGTTCAAAGTTTGGCTTAAAACTTTTGGGGGGTTACTTCGAAAATAATCGCCGGATGGACTTGAAATTTTCTGTGCATGTACTTAAATTTATGTACATTACGAAAATGAGATTAAACAATTGAATTTTCGAAAATTCTAACTGTATATAACCCCTTAAAGAACTCTGTCAAATAACGGGTTATTACTTACTAATTTTGCACTCTCTTGCATTGATTAAGACTGGCAACTTTGAAACAATTAAAGCCTGACGAGCTGCGCAGAATACATTGTGAAACTTCATAAACAACAAACACTGCTGCTACCAATCTTTCAGCTTTGCATAGTAAATATTATATGTATGTATATTTATATACGGTATACGAACATTATGTGTTGTGCCTCGGTACCTGCCATCATTGTATTGTGCTGTATGTTCTTAAGAGGAATACAAACGCTAGAAATATTTCGATTCTCATGCCACACAAAATTTAAAATCGCGCGTCGTATTTTCACGAGGCAAGTAAGCGAAAAAATGGACTTTATTTATTTTGTGTATAATTTTATAAGAATGAAAAAAAGTTAGAACATCCAAAACCTTAAAAATAGTCTTAGCCATAAAGGGGTATTAAAAAAATTGTTTCTTATAATTACTTCATAGTTAAGTAATGAAAAAATATTTTTTTAAGTGGTTTACGCTTTTATTTTTTGTTATGTAAATAATAATTTTATTGTTATTCCAATACATAGAAAAGCTTGTAAAGGCTTCAATTTATTTGTAGCATATTTTTTGATGTTCATATTGTAAGCCGATTCGTCGAAAAGATGAATCTAAATAGTATCTAAATAAGAAATTTCACGTATAACTTTGTCTTAAATAGCTTTTTTGGCTGCCAGATTTTTTATATTAAATGTTTTATCAGCTTTATTTAGTATTTTGACGCTCTCCGTGGTCAGCGTGCGATGATTAGCAAATCCCGGCATGCGCTTTCAAATTTTATTTGATCGATTTGTGTTTTTTCGCAATTTAATCATTTAAAAATAATGTACGGTATATTTACGACATGTTCCAGAGTGG
Source organism: Glyphotaelius pellucidus (assembly GCA_936435175.1). Classification (NCBI taxonomy): domain Eukaryota; kingdom Metazoa; phylum Arthropoda; class Insecta; order Trichoptera; family Limnephilidae; genus Glyphotaelius; species Glyphotaelius pellucidus. Next base: position 258,685 of record OW386540.1, read on the forward strand.
AAGATACTCTATAAGTTTTGCCTTGATGTAAGACCCACCATTCAAAGTTGAAACGTTGCTTTAAACGACTTTAGCCGTTCTTGGTGGCTAGATCTAAATAGTCCACCGTCCTCTTCCCCTCTCCGCTATCTTTAACCACAGGACTCAATTAGGGATGGCATAGTCTCACTGGCTCCAGGGCTCTTGTGCAGTTTTCACAACTCTGGTGAAGGAACTATAATATTTTGAAGCTGACAATATTCGATGAAAGGCAATACCAGCACGAGTTTGGTTGCGCACGAGATTGCAGCGATGACAGCGCGCTTCTAACATACAAAATTATTCCGTTTTGTCCGTTGGCTGCAAATAGTTCATAGTTCTTACGTATCAGTCTGAACCTCGTATTTCCATCCTTTTTATTAACATTACCCACGTGTAACATTACACCTTATTTAATAAAGTTATTTGTTTTAAACAAAATCAACCCGTTAAGAATCAGTCCCCCGTTACTGGAAATTTCGTAATTTTCCATGTTTCTTTTAACAGTTATAATCTTTTTTTTCTGAAGGCTACTTAGCAGTCAAATATTTAACGCAAGACCTCTCGGCTTCAGTTTAATACGTAAAACATTTACATACATCGTTGGAATCCATCAGTAATTTTCAATATGTCGATATTGCCAAATCTCTAGAACTGGAATGGTTTTTTTTCGCTGTGGATCAGAATGAGCACTTCAAACGTGACTTTTCACAGATAAATAATGAAGAATCTTTTGGTCTAAACTGCGGTGTTAAAAACTGGCTGAAATCGTACCTGGACAACCGCTTACAAACCGTAAAAGTGGGGAAAAACCAATCAAAATATTCAACCCTTTCATCTGAAGTTCCCCAGGGGTCTGTTCTGGGCCCACTTCTCTTCATCCTCTTCACAAATGATGTCGCTAAAATTATCGAATCATTTGGTCTTCTATCCCACTGCTACGCTGATGACCAGCAAGTTTACTTTTACTGCTTACCAGATGAAATAGACAGTCTTAAAATTCGCATAACTGAGTGTCTAGAAGCTATCACTTGCTGGATGACCTCAAATAGATTGAAATTGAATCCTGCAAAGACCGAGTTTCTCTGGACCGCCACAAGCAGACGTCAGCGTAACATAGATAATTCCCCAATAACTATTTCAGGAAGTGACATCACTCCAAAGGCATGCATAAAACTACTGGGTGTCAATCTGGACGCTGATTTTTCCCTTAAAACTCAAGTGAACAGAACCGTAAGTACGGGGTTCTTTCAATTAAGGCAAATTAAAGCAGTACGGAGAAACCTGACAACAGAGGCGACTAAATTACTTGTCAATTCGTACGTTGTTTCACGTTTGGATTATTGCAACGGAATATATGCTAGTCTCCCAAAATATCAAATAAATAAATTACAATCCGTGTTCAACGCTGCGGCAAGACTTATCACCGGCGTATCGAAATATTCCCATATTTCTGAGCATCTCAAAAACCTTCACTGGCTCAAGTGTCCCGAAAGAATCCAGTTCAAGCTCTGCTGGATAATATTTAAGTCTCTTAACGGAATGGCTCCGGCTTACTTATCGGAAATGTGTATTCCAGAAAATTCCAATCCTCGACAACTAACCCTCAGGTCAGCAGCATCATCAGCTATCGGAAGGTTGAAGGAACCAAAACGCACACCAGATACTAAATTCGGTGAGCGTGCTTTCGGAGTGTCAGGACCTAAAGCCTGGAATGGACTGCCACACGAGTTAAGAAAGATCACAGATTCTGGAATTTAGATCTAAACTTAAAACTCATCTTTTCAGACAGTCGTATCCATAAGTTAAAAAAAAAAAAACCTTTCACCTTCGCCTTCACGGCCTAATTGTGTAAAATATAACCAAATTCTTATTTTAAGCTTTTTCAAAGGTCATTTTATGAAAATTTCCAGTCCCAAAGAGATCTAAATTCACTAGTCTTTCAAAATAAATACTAATTCAATTTTGGCATTAATCTTCTTATAAATGTAAAATCAACAGTGATGAGGGTAGCAAAGGTAAATTCATGCTATGTCCAGTGTTTTCAATATAATGTCCTCCACGTGCAAAGTCGTATCGTCCCCAGGCATAAACTTTCTAAACAGTGTGTTTATCGGAAGTGACCTGCCAGGTAAGTATGTTTCTGTATCTATTTGTAAATAATTAAATTAGATAGATCCTAAGAATTAAAAAAAAAAAAAAAAAAAAAAAAAAAAAAATTGTAAAGCGCCCTTGAGGTGATTTTTCACAAAAACGGCGCTCTATAAATTGTCCAATTATTATTATTATTATTATAAGAATGGATTTTTTCCAGCATGAGTCGGCGCGTGAGATTCCAAGACAACTCAAAATCAACTTAATACCTCTTTGAAAAGTCATTAAAACTTTCGAAAAAAAAAAAACCCATAACTCAACCTGACGTAACCAATTTTGTTTCATCACTTTTGATGAATTTTCAAAGAAAGTGTTAAGTTGAGTTGATTCTGAGTTGTCCGGTAATCGGCACGTGATAATCTGTCTATACATGATTTTTGTGTACAGAAATAATTGCAATAAGAATATTGGAATGTTTTTTTACTTTTTGCGTCCGAAAGTGTTCTGGGAAGATGCGCCGTGGGTGATAAAATATTGCATAACACTCCTCTAACCCATGGCTAATTATTGAGATCCAACAATAATGATCTCCTTAAGTTTTCTTTAAAAATTATATAATATTAATACAACAGGCAAACCCACGATAAAAACCTACAAACGCCCCAGCAAATTATAGATGGCAGGGGTTGGATTCGCTCCAAAGGAAGCTAATTTATCTTGTGTCTACCTTCCCTCTCTACCTATCAATCTATCCCTTTCCCTATTACCTTTAGGAAGTTGGTTAAACAAATCATCAGATCGCATAAACCTCATCAAGCAGGTAAGTAATGATTTCCTGCCATTCAATACTGTACATATTGTGATGAAGTATTAATAATATAAGCAGTAGGTACATAACGTGAAAACAATCACTCGCCAAAACCATGTATGCTTCATAAACATATTATTATTTACTTTAAGGGTTGAAGAAGATCGAAACCCGCTAAGTCAAGCTGAGACTCACATTGTTTAAGTATTCATGTTGTAGCCAAAACAGTGTAACGGGTATATCTTAGCATAACGCAGCTTAAGTGCTGAAGGTTACTGGGAAGTTGCACATTAGCATAGAGTGAATTTTTTTTTGAGAATTTCGAAATCGGCATAGTTGGAAAAGATGCTCCATTTATTAACAATTAAAACTGAAAATTTTTATTTTTGATTTTAAAAATTTCTGGTTATCGCCAAAGCTTTTCATTTTATCATTTTCACGATTTTACTTAAGTAGTTATAGTTCCTAAACGCAAAATACAAAACCCATGAGCATTGTGTTTTCCCATTTATTTTACAGATTATACATTTACGCATTCGTAGATTGGTATAAAGGAACAAATAGTGGAAAGAAAAATGTACACATATTATCTACAGCATTGAAAAACTTGAAAATTGCAAAAGTTGCAATGAACGGTTGATTTGCATTTTGGTGTCAAAAAGAAGTATAAGGTTTCGTAAATCTAACCTTGTTTTTATTAAACTATCTCCCCTCAAGGGTCCACAGGCAGCAGCTGAGGCTTCTGTTACAATTTTCACAAATCCCTCTGTGGCTTGAGTGGGAAGGAAAATTCTTTATCATGACATCGTCAATTATAATGGCTTGAAAAATTGTTTCGCCACTTACAAATTTGATGAGCGGTAACTCGATTAAATTTCACCAAGTCATAACATAAATATAACCATCTACCGAAAAATTAAAAACATGCACCGTGAAGGTACGAATAACATCGGTTGCATTTTCATTTGCCGGGTAAATTTAATTTTTCATTTCTTTTTTTTTCAAAGTCGTGTAGCTTGAGAAATTCCCATCTCGTACAAGATCTCATTGAGAGACAGCCTGGTTTCTCATTGCCTCGCAAACTCTGGTCCACCATCAATAGGATAAAGTGCTCTCATAGCCGCTGTACCCACATGATGCATATATGATAGATGGGGCCTTAAAAGAGTCGGCGATGTGTAAATGCGATGCAGTGTAGATCACCAAACATGTGGTCAACAAATGCCCAAAAGACCTGGAATGAGAGATATTGCTTAGTTCGTCATCACAAAGCTAGAAACGCTCAATCAACGCTCAATCTCAACAGATATTTTTTTAAGTCTCGAACACTGGAAAATTTTCATATTTCTTCATTTTCCATTGAACATCTAATTCGATATATGATCAAAATATCTTCTCACTCCCGTCATTTGTAACAAAACGATTCCCTTTATCGCAAAATTTATCTACCTCCCAATTATTTATATTGTACCTTATAGTCAGTCGTACGTTCATCACATTAAGAAAGAATTGTTTATATACAGAAAAACCTTTAACTAAGATATTTTGTTTGATTACAAACTTAAGTTTTCAAACTTAGGTATCAGGTACTCACTAGGTCGCTCGGTACGTTTTTCGACCAGAGTACAAAAAATAACATGAACATCATCCGAGTGTAGACATAAACAAACAGTAGTATCTTGAAAGACCAAATACTCATTAGTAGATAAACAAAAAAAACGCAACATAATGAATTAAGAATGCTGCTGAAAGAAAACGGTGAAAAATAATGTCCAACATTTTATATACATTTATTATAATCCTAGCTACGTTGTTTCTTTTACTCCTCATGAAAATATTTATTTATTTCTTCATATATTATCTTTAACACTGTTATATGCCAACGTATTAAGGAAAAGATTTGACGAACATGTAAATATAAAAAGATCATGGGGGCAGTTTTACTTTTTTTTTGTTTTGTTTCAGTAACTGAACTGTCTGTAGATGACTTTGAACATGTCGATGGTTAGTGCAGAATCGTTAAGCAGTTGAGTCGCTCTGTTAATTGGTGCCTTCTGATAGGCAGTAGTCCTCGCTTTCGGAGCATAAAAAAGTGCACGGGATCTCCCACGAGTGTACTTATAAGCTAACATCTTTCAAAATAGATGATTAAGGGAATTTCAGGAAGTTAACTAAACCAAAGTAAACTTTAAAATATTTTACGGTCGGTTTCTCAGCTGTTGAAATCAAGCATTCCTGGATAGCATGTAAAATCTTTCATATGCAAATAATGCTTTAACCTCTTTTATATCCTTTCTATTTCCAAAAAATGGTTTTGTTTATAAGGTATTCTACTAGCTTAGATCCGTGAAAAATCACGGGGGTATGTGAAGAACCCATCAAAACAAGGAAAATTAATTTTGCAAAATGATCAAGAAAAAATATTCTAATTTATAGGTACACTATCGCTTGTCTGAATTCTTCAGACGATCAAATACAATTTTTAAAACGACTCTTAAATTCACTCAAATTCTAAGCAAATCCGAGTTCTAGAGATCATTGGACCAGAGTTACACAGGACAGTCACACAACCTAAATTAGTAATACTTCTTTCCAGTTATCTGCTTCTTGACATATTTCCAATCATATCAAGTGAGAGAAGAAAACTATCTTGTACCACGTTAGATAATAAAGAATCGTTCCTTAAATAACTGAACTCGGATTATTTAAGTAAATTGACAATGCGTATGGCGTTTCGGTGCTTTGCAGAGGTAAAGAGATTTCTTTGAGCTTAGTGTTGAGAAAAATAGAATCCCCTGGTAACGTTCGACGTTAAAGCATTTTTGTTCATAGTTCATTTTATATTGTACTTGCTGAAGTTTTTTGCGTTGAGGGCCGCTCTTGAATAAACAAGGTGAAATGGAAGATGTTTGTACCGAGTTTTTCTGACATCTTATTTCCCAAAGGCGCGTAAATCTTGAAAAGTCGAAGGGCCAGTTTTTTCTGGTGGAATGGTAGAGGAAATTTTTTTTGTTTACCTTATTTTGCCCTACCAGCTTTTTTTTTGCATAAATAGATGAAAAGCCTTCGTAACAAAGATTGGAGTCATTGATAAAATGTTATGGTGGGTGATTGATGACATGGTGGGATTTAGGCTACGAATTTCGGACAAAGCTTGTTTGGTTGTCAACTTTGTAGGTGTGCTGCGCCGAGTGACTGATAAATTAGCGATCCAGATGCTGATTTATCTTTGACAATCCTTTTAGCCTTCGGCCAGATAAATCTCTTGCGTAGTTTGACTGGAAATGTGCTGAGAAATAAAAATGTTTCGGGTTTTATTTTATCAACGTCTTACTTAACAATTGATCGTTGTCGCTGTTAATCTAGAATGAATTTATTAGGGTTGTTTTCTTGACGTAGGAAATTAAGTAAAAGGCGAAAGAAAGCTTATTTATAGTTTCTTCTCTAACTTTTTCAAAAGTGTTATTTATATATGTATACGCCTAAAAAAGCTTTTACATAAAAGTGATACAAGAAATCATGAATAGTGTTCATGCAGGAGACTTTATGTATAATTATAAAGTAGGAACAAAATAGTTGAAAAATATATAATTGAATCATTCGGTGGATAAATAGCTTTGTGAAACTTGGCAGCAAGCAGTTACTTATTGATGAAAATATTTGTTATCACGGTGAATAATGATAACTTGATTAGACGCTGTGTGAGGAGAGGATGGGACTGCCACGGACGTAGGTCGAACAGTCAGCACAAGACAGGGACGTATGGAGGAAGATAAGGGGATGAAGATGATGATTAGATGCTCAAATACAAAGTATATAAAGAAATTTTATTAAGAAAGAAATTACTTTAAAATAAGCAAGAAATTTGAATGGATTCAGTATCTCTTGAGAGCAAAATTCCCGGTTCCATGCCAACTCAGAATCAAGTCAACTCAACAACTCTTTGAAAGTTCATTAAAAGCTATTAAATAATTTCAAAATAGCCGTTAACCGTCTAACGTAACCTTTTTGACCAATTTTTTTTTTCATCACTCTTTATGACCTTTGTGAGGTGATTCTGAGTTGGTTTCATTCTGAGTTGGCCGGTCACCAAAATACCCAACTTTTTTCAATCATTTTTACGATTTTTTGTATTTTTCGGGCATTAACTGTGTAAAAATTTCTAAACATTTTGTTTGGAGGGGTTTTAATTTTCCATGTACATTTTTTACTTTATTTTAAATTTTCCGCTACCGATTTCGACACTAGTCTTTTGACACTGTCATTTGGCTAGTAAATGACTTGGATAGGTCAAAACCGTTAGCAGAAAATTTAAATTTTAAAGATTCAAATGTACATGGTAAATTAAAACTCTTCAAAACAAAACATTTTTACGAATTCATTGATATACCTTATACCTACCCATAATCTAAAAGGTAACTTTTTTTTAAATGGGTCACCAAATCGTGAAAAATAATAAAAATAGAATTGTTTTGAATCGGTCGTGCCGTGGAGAGTTCCGTTCAAACCTTTTTTTTCTGATTCTGGCTTCGTTTATGACTAATATTTCTTGAGATCCAAAAAGCACGTCTCACCATCACGACTTCATCGATATATCTAATACCAATACCAACCCATTATCTGATTTGATATTGGGTCACCAAATCGTGAAAAACATCAATATTTTTGAAAAGTAGTGCAATAAGCATTAAGCTACCCTAAAAAAAAACCCTCGACTCTGTGCAGAAACGAGCGGTCCGTTTGATAGATTCTCGCACCTTAACGAACGGATTGCAATCTTTAGAACACCGGCGTCGGGTGGGATGCTATCCATGTTCTACCGGTATTTCAATGGAAGATGCTCTGAGGAACTAGCGTCATTGATCCCTTCGGTACCGGTGCATAGTCGGGAGACACGCCAAACGTGCGCCCAAAATATGTACACGGTTGACATATGTCACATGAGAGCGGGTCGTTTTTTCGACTCGTTCTTGAGTTCAACAGCTCGGCTATGGAACGATTTGCCGGCTTCTCCTCCCTCCTACAACATGGGTCTCTTCAAGACCAATGTTCATTCTTTCCTCTCCTCAAGAAGACCCTCCACACAGCATCCCAGATGACATAGGCCCTGGGGAAAATTATTTTCCTCAGGGCCTCTTGTGTGGAGTTAATGTAAAAAAAAGCTCTTGGTAGCCCACAGAAAAATAGAAATGTATGGTCGTGCCTTGGAGAATCCCGTTCAAACATTTTTTTCTGATTCTTGCTTCGTTTATGAGAAAGAGGGAGAGGTTAGATCTGAACTACAAGCAGTACATCTCTTGTGTTTTGTAGATTTTGGCTTGAAATATTACGTTAATTACGACTCTAATTATATTCTTTGTTGCTGTAATGCCACAGACTAAAGAAAATAAATTTATATGTTTATTGTCCTGAAGAAGGTCGAGTTGTATTGTATTGTATTGTCCTGAAGAAGACGAATATAAATGTAAATAAAGTGGTTTTAAACAAAGAACTTGTTTCATTCTGAAAATAAATCCACTAAAATAAATTATTCGTCCCATTTCGCATTGCTAATTTTACCTACCCACCAAGTGATAAAAAAGTTAAAATGGCACTATTAGTAGATACGTATGTAACCCACCAATAATCGTTTAATGTTCCATCCATCCTCTGTTCCATTGTTCCGTTTGATTCATCATTATTTATTTCCGTTATCTGTGGAAATATGCTTCATTCTGTGGGCATCATATTTGATTGTACCATTAGGAACATCAACGGAGCGTTGTTCTACAAATGAAGTAAGACAACAGAACATGCGAACGGTTTGTCTCGCATTCTAAGTAAAATCGTCGTGATGGGAAAATAAAATGTTGAAATACCAACTAAAAACAGCATTTTCATATAATGCGCCATTTTTGACCGACGACTTGAAGTCAATACACAATATTTGTCAGAACAGTGATTGTTAGGAAATACGGAACAGTGATTGTCGGCAAAATTTAGTAACAAGAGTGTTAGCTACTCCACACAGGGGAGAGAGGAAACACACTACTGGTTTCGACAAAGTGCGCCAAAATTATACTCGCTTCTCAGGCCCGATCATGAATCAATCAATCAATCTATCAAACGGACCACCCGTTTCTAGACAGCGTCAAGGGTTTTTGAAGTGAAAAATTCTTTAGCACCGTTGTGATTTGAAACTCGATGAAACAGAAGCGAGTGACACTCAAAAGAGACAAATGAATACATTTATAGGATTGCCTGCGAGAGATTGAGAAAGCAATAAAATATTTATTTGTTTCACGGGTACTCGGTTCCAATATAATACGATAAATCCAAGATCTCACGCAAGTCTTCTTTGGTGTAGCGGTAAAAGGCGCCTGACGAACATCAGATTGATTGGCCAGACATTCACGTTGATAAAAAAGTGCTTTGTAATCTCTCCCACTCCAGTCTATTATAGTTCTTTGAAGGTTTCACTTCTACGGCGTGTGAATTGCACATCTAATTTTTTTTCAGATATTTTGGGGCTCCAAACCTGAGGTGGCTGCCAAATTCAACAGTAGAGCGCACTTGCAATCTGTGTAGGTTAAGCACTATTAAAGTATCTGCGGGCCCTTCACAGTGCGCTCAGCTCCTGTTAAGAGAGGCTAACTTGATTCTTGCTTCGATGGGGCCCCGTGCCTGAGATGTTCACTTTATTGAACATCTATTAGTTTTTGTGTTTATGGCAAAATTGCATTCTTCAATCTTTTGTCTCGAATGTGTCGTATATATAATACCATTGAAGGTGACCAGATATCTACTCAAACAATCTCACATATTTCAAAAAACAAATTATTAAACTCCTACTATGACACTTCGTGGAGAACAGTTACTTAGCTGCGTTATTGTCATATCCTTTCTTTCTTTCTTTCTTTTTTCTCTTTCTCTGCATGCTTGTTTTATTTTTCTTTTTGATTATCATTATTTCTGTTATCACTACAAGCATTTCCGTCTAGTAACAACTAAACATTGATTACTCATGCTGTGAACATTTCTAATTGGAGTGTTAATATCTATCTATGTATATCCCAACGGCAATTCTATTATTATAATAATTGTTAACACTCTGTAAATGTTTCAAACAATAAATATATAAATTAAGACGTAATTAGCATGATTGGGTCTTTGATACAATTTGGCTAGGTTTTTTTTACGCAAAGACAAAACCCTCTCGAGGTAACCGTCCAATCTCTGTTTCAAAGCCCTCCAAGCTGTCGGAGTGTGATATTCTTTGGGGACTTGTTAAACGAAAAGCTATCATGGACTGTACTGTCATACGCGTAACAATAAATTGGCGAACACGAACTGAGAATTAATAGCATAAAAAGAACCTACACATTTTTAAAGGTTACTTATTTGCAGAAAGCGGAGGGGAAAAGGAGAATGATCTGGGGGAAGACCAAGGTCGGGGAGTACCTGCTTAGATCTAGTTACTAAACACAAATTGCCATTTCTAGCAATGACTGCCACGGAGGTCGTTAATCATCCTTATCGGTTAAGATATGATCATTATCTTGGATTGGTAATTAATTATCACTCCATAGAACTGTTTGAGATTACCAAATAATAGTGTCAATGTCGCCTGGGGATATCGTAATTATGTTTTAAGGGTCTGGATTATGTATCTCACGAGATTACAAATGTTACAATGCAATATAAATTATAATAAAAAATGACTTAAAAGTCCTCCCTTAGAAAATAAATTGGTTTGACCCATTATTCCGCGTTTTGAGGAGTACAACAGAAAATTGTAATTACACAAAACTATTAATGGTGACAAGATGCCATACCAAATTCTCAAAACCAAATGATTCCATTCCAGATTACCAAAAAAGAATGCATTAATCTTATGTATGAATGTAATTGCAGTGATTAAACCATCCACAATATTGTGTTTACTTAGCAGAGTGGAAGACACTCAGCATCACCCTATTGTAAGACCAGCATTCTAAATTAAAACGCTGCTTGAAATGACTTTAGCCGTGTTTGGTGACCAGATCTGAATAGCCAAATACGTCCTACATAGTTACATCGTGGATGCCATGGTCTCACTGGCTCGAGTCGGGAGAAGTTGGGACTCTTGTGTGGTATTCAAATTAAAAAAAATTTAAGACTTTGTCAATATTTGGTCCACTTGGATGGTAATTTAATATTTTTTCAATTTTAATTGATCAAGATTTTTTAATTGAATCTGAATTGTTATTAAACTGAAAAAAATATACAGTGCAAAATATGCTATGTAAAAACAAAAGTGCTTTATTGCAAGGATATAAAAATATTTATGTAGCTATTGAGATTTAAAGAAAAGTTTTTATTTATTTATCTTCAATTTCTAAAAAAACAGTAGATCTATTTACAAACTAGTTCTAACGAGTAAATATTGAACGCGTGATAGCTGCAATAATATATTACTAATAAATATATCTTGAAAATAATAATAATAATTACACAGCAGAACTTGTTTATAAATAAATAAATTATGATAAACTGTTTTATAAAAAAATCATAATGATGTGATTGAATTTACAAAAAACTTAACAATATTTATTTAATCTATTGCGACCATTTTCGAGAACTTGAAATCTAGTTTTAATTTTCCTAATCTTTGCCAGGTTTTTCTATTAAAAGGATAACGATTTTCAATCTATTTAAATCGTATTCAAGAAACAAATTTGCATGTAAATTCAATTAAAATAGAAATGGCAACCGGTTTAACAGGTACACATAATTTTCAAAGCGAAATCCTTAAAATGCTAGAATTTTATTTTGGGATTGGAGAGAAATGAACAAAAAGTTAGTTGGATTCCTCGTTGTGTAACGGCGCGTGTATTATTTGGAGCTTGAATGACTTCAAGAAGAGTAACATTTCAATAACATTATAACAAAATCCTTAAGGACTACAGTCATCAAAGGATTGTAGGAGAAAGTCACCTTTCATTTTTTTTAATATTTACTCTTCAATGAGGCCCTAAAGAAAATTCATTTAATTCTTCGAAGAAAACTTCTTCTGTAAGGTTTTCACTTTGTGATGGCATTATTTATTTTATTAAAAAACAAATAACTTTGTACACATCACTTTATTTGATACACACTCTACATGTTTCATGAACAACGTTCACCTCATCAGGAGTTAAAGTATACTGACGTTTTAAATTAAATATAGATCATAGATTAAATACAGGTGTAGGGTAGAAGGGAGGGGGAGGGATTAGAGCGGCGGACGTTTACTGGAATTTGGGATTACAATATCATTAGAAGGGAAAGACCGGTCAAGTGGGAAAATATTCAAAAGTGGGTTCATAAAAATTATTTGCTTATTAATTATGTCAGTTTTGGTATTTACATTTTTCCTTATTTCTAAAAACCATTTATCTGCGATGCCTTATGTAAAGTTTATTTTATTATAAGAACTGTATCACCGGCGTAAAAGATAATTTGTCCATTTAATGGTTAAAAAATTTGTTGTTTACAGACAAAACTTGGTCCCAGCATGGTGCCCTGCGGAATATCAAAATTTGATGTTTTTTGGTCGCTAGTTTTGTCATTTATTTTTTCAACAAATTGTCCACAATTGAAGTAATTGTAACTATTAGCTGCCATATCAGGCACAAGAAATCCTTTTTTTGATGAGCAAGAATGCCCTTAAATGTAATTTTTTGTAAGATGGATATATGTACATTTACTGAAATTCACATTTTTTTATAACAATAAAAAAAATGATGACGGAGTTTCTAACAATACCTGTATAACAAATATTAAATGAAATTTCCTAATATGTCGTTGAAGAAGAATATAACACTTATAATCTAAATGAAAATATGAAAGAGAACAAGACACAGAAAAATAGAAAAAGACAATGGTCGCAACTGGGACTCGAACCCAGACCTCTCGTCTAACCGGGACGTGCGTGTTATCCAATTTCGCTATTGCCATTTTCTGTCAAACCGTCATATTTGTGAATCTCATATATCAAATATTTTAGAATCAACAATATTATCTTCAACTAGTTCTTTTTTCAATAGTTCCATATGAATATATTCGGAAACATTTATCCGAGACGCTATTCAGGTTACAAACCAATTCTTATAATGATTGTTCTAATAAAAAGAGTAGTTGCCCATAATATGGGAAGAAGAACTAGTTGAAGATTATATTGTTGATTCTAAAATATTTGAAATATGAGATTGACAAATATGACGGTTTGACAGAAGGTGGCAATAGCAAAATTGGATAACGCGCACGTCCCGGTTAGACGAGAGGTCTGGGTTCGAGTCTCAGTTGCGACCATTGTCTTTTTCTATTTTTCTGTGTCTTGTTCTCTTTCATACTTTCATTTAGATTATAAGTGTTATCTTCTTCTTCAACGATATATTACGTTGATGGGAATCACCTTCAAAAGTTATAAAAAGAGAGTTTTTCTTATAAAAAATTGAAATTTCCTAATTTTAACTCGATTCGGAAACTGCCAACGTTCATTTCACTAAGCATGAAATTAACGCGCGACTGTAATATTTTACATCCGCCACTGTCACGCTCGCTCGACGTGGCTTCGATCATTGTGTCAATTATTTGGGCGGGGCGGGGGCGGGGGCAAGAGCGGAGCCTGGGGCGGGGGTTAGGGCGGGGAACACGCGACAGCCGTCAAATCTGCATGGCGTGCTGAGCCCACGGCAAGAGAAACGTCACGCGCTGAATACAGGGTATAGGATTACTAGAAATATTAGCCTGTTTTATTTTATCTCGTGAAAGCGATAGATTGGGGTGATCGAGATGAATGGTCTATAAATCACTCGAGAAAACCATAGAATTCCTAAATTGGGTTGACGTAGAACTGATGAAATTTCCCCCAACAATGTACTCCTTTAGCTACGTCATTATTATTATTTCTTCTTCTTCATAGAAATCGATGCCCACTTCTGATAATCGTGATCACAAACACCGCCTGACACTGCGAAGCGTGTGGCGAATGACTTCAGCCTCGATGACAGTGAGCGAGTTTACAAGCTACTATCTGGGAAATTTACTATCTGTTAGTAAACTCGCTCAGTGTCATCGTATTACTTGCTAACTAGCAGATTGTGGACAATCTACGAAAAAATGTGAAAGGTGGTCGACTTTACTCGCTACTTGCTGCAGTGTTTGCCGGTAAAGATGGTGGCCCACCAACAGCTGATTTCGTCTATCAGAATTAGTTCGGGCGGGAGCTGCTATTGGCTAACGTATGGCGCTACTTACGAGCTCAAGTTTTCTACAAAATGTCGACGGAATTGGATCGCGCAAGAGTCGAGTTCGTATTTTAGCCGCTACTGAGCGAGTAGACAGTTTTGTGTATCATCATGACAGTCATTATCTGTGTATCATCATGACAACAAAATCATCATTCGAGGTTTTAGACGAGTGCAAAGAAGCTGAACACATTACTACATTTTTATAGTGACTGCATTTTTTTTCATTTGTTTGTTGGAAACTGCCTCAAACGCTAGAAGCGCTGTTTGCTTGGGACTATTCAGATTTTTCTCCTGAAAGAGATATAATGCACAATCCATTAATAGGATTGATGATCGTCATCGGTGGAAAAATCTATACATTTTTGACATTAACAATTTTCGCCATGTTATATTTATTGATTTAAAGACACATATATTCAACTAATTTCATGTTTTTAATCCAAAAAGAACACGCCATATTCAGCAGTGTTCTTTAAAAAATGCACTTACGTACCTACCTAATACGCTTTTACCCTCAGTTTGCGATATGTTATTGACGAGACCACACTATTGTTGCGGTCTTGACCTACCTCTGTTTGTCCATTGGAAAGAAACCTTCCATTTTCTTTGCCCTCCTCTACTTTGGGATTTTAGTTATTCCTTGCTGATGTCAAATGTAAAAGACTCGTCTAAAAGGCATTTCGTTTTATAAAACATAGGTTCCATCTCTTACAGAACAAATGCACCGAAGCTTCTAAATTCACCTGACAGCACATTTATTACGCACAACGTTTCAAAGAATTTACCGATTTTATTATTTGGCATTGATATTCCATTTTTAAATCCAAATATAGATATCGGAACGACCTTATTGTAGAATATCTCACATAACTTAGATGGCTAATGGGGATTCCAACAATTATGTTGAACTACAATACTCTGTTAAATAATATGAATATGCTCAAATTGTCAGACAGAAGAATTTTCACTGACTTGGTATTTCTATATAAAATTCTACATGATTTAGCTGATAGTCCGGTATTGCTTGAATTGATAAGCTTCCGGATTCCACAACGTAATACAAGAAGTCAGGATTTATTTCAGTGCAGAAATTCTGGGACTAACTACCGTATGTATTCCTCTTTACCCAGAATACTAATGGAAGGACACAAATACACTGAGTCCGTGGACATCTTCAGTTTATCTTTAAACAAATATAAAATATTGTTACTGAAGCAGTTCAGTTATGTAAATAATAAATATTGTATTTGTTACCATTAATATGTAAAAGCCCTGAAAAAGGGCGTTGATCAATAAATAAATAAATAAATAAGAAACTCTTTCCCCAAAAAATAGTAATTTTTCTGATTGGCATCTGCCCTAAGGTATGTTGGCCCTCTTTATTACTGACTTCTCGTTGTTATCTTGTAGGTATTACAAGTATCGTACTAATCACGTGTACGGGAGATTATTTAAAAATAAAGTGAATACCCTACAAGAGTCCCAAGTGCTACAGTGAGGGTGTTGCGAGGCTGAAAGGTGTGAGGAGAAGTAGATGGATAAAAAAAGGTGGGTAAATACCTGGCTATTCAGATCTCATCATCAAGCCAGGCTAAATTCATTCCAAGCAACGTTTTAAATCTAAGCGGACGTTCTACACTAATAGTGGGCGTTACTGAAAGTTTTTTCGTGGAACATGCCGGAAATATAAGGGATGTTATTTTTAATTGATAAATTGTAAGGTGAAACAAAGGAATCAATTAAAATTTCCTTGCGAATAGTCGGAATTGAACCTGCGACCCCCAGATTGCTAGTCGAGAGCTTTATCCCTCGACGACTGCGGCCGTTAAGAGATATAACGATCCGAAAGGACAGGCCTCCGTGGTCGAAGGGAAAGGCTATTGTCTCGCAATCCGAAGGTCCGAAACGTTGTATGAAATGGTTTTAGCAGTGTTTAGTTACCAGATCTGAATAGCCAACCTCCCCGCCTTCCCCTTCTCCATCTCCTTTCCCTCCCCATTCTCTTCATACAGCATACCCCAATAAGAGATGCCACAGTCTCACTGGCTCCATACGTGAGCAGCTGGGACTCTTGTGAGGTATTTAGAGTTAAAAAAAATAGGAAATATCTCTTAACAAGTTTTTTGAAATTAGAATCCTTTCCCAGTAGCCTGTCGAAAGGTTAAATAAATGTGATGAGGGACGACATGACTTACAAAAGTATGCAAAAATGATATTTGGACCGGAAACGTGACAATCTTTGTAAGTTACAAATTGCGGTAACAAATCGTGCTCTATAATCATTTGGGAATCAGCTCATCTGGGTCTTGAAGAGACCAAGGTTGTAAGAGAAAGAAATTCCCAAAAAGCCTACAAATGTTTTAACTAGTCGTGGAAACGATGTGTTCTCATGTGCTTCGAAGCACCTTCCATTCTGACTCAAATCAAAGTCAGAGTCAAGTTAGCTCAGAAGCTGGGCGTACTGCGCAGGGCCCGTAGATCCTTTCATAGTACACAAATGCTAACCCTGTAAAAATCGCAAGTGCACCGCACTGTTGAATTTGGCAGCCGCCTCTGGTCTAGACTGATGCAAAAACTGGCGGTCTGTTTGATAGATTCCCTATCTTAACAAGCGGATTGCAATCTTTAGAGCACAGGCGTCAGGTATGATGTCCTTGTTCTACCGGCATGAAAATGGAAGATGATCCGAGGAACCAGCATCATTGATCCCTTCGGCACCTGTTCGTAGTCGGGAAACACGCCAAATGCGCGCCCAACATATTATGTACACGGTTGATATTTGTCCCATGAGAACGGGTCGCTTCTACGACTTGATTTCACCAGCTCAGCTGTGGAATGATTTGCAGGACTCTGCGTTTCCTTCCTCCTACAAAACGTTCACTCCTTCTTCTCTTCAAAAAGACTCTTCACACAGCATCTCCACAGTATTTCCTGTGTGGAGTTAACGTAAAAAAATTGGAATATCAGTTGAACACATTCAGCGTTGACACCTGACATCTGTTAGAAGAGTGGACTTCATCAAACGAATTACTCGGTAAATTATTTTTTTGTTAAGATCTTCGTTGCGACCTCTAAAGGCATTATTTAAAAAAAAAACTAGGAACTTGAGAAACGCGGCTACTGATTTAATTTAGGCACGTAGTTTTATTTATTTTATATAAACACCTAAAGATCTTAGACAAGCGAAGCATCTTAAAAAGCTATTAAAAAACCATCGCTGTAAGTCTACCGGCACTGAATATGAAATCAAAATTGAAATTATTAAAAAATTCGCAAAAATGAACGCCCAAAATTTTCGGTATGAATAATAACAAATTTGCTTTTCAATGCTATTTCTTTTGAAGTTTGTTTATCTATAATATTTAATAAGATATCAATAATGAAATATTATTTCGTCTATTTTTAAATTAATAACTGAGAACTAAATTGACTCTCACAATGAATTTTGCTCACAAAATCTATGAGTGTGTATGTTGCATATTTAAATATCATAACTTATAATAGAGTAAGATAAAAGAGTTTTAAAAAAAATATATATTTGATAAGATTGTTGAGGATATTCTTGTATTTGGTTTGTATATTTTATGTGATGTTGGGCTTCGATAGAATTTAATGAATAAGTTCATTACTGTGACCGACCACGCTGACTGGTGGGACATGAAATTATAGGCTACATTGGTTACAAAGCCACGTCAGACCTATTGGTGGCGACTGGAAAGCTGTCAATGACGTCAATTAAATAACTACGTAATAACAACGACGTGCACTCCACAAAGGTCAAATGCTGCGCTACTCTATGAAAAACGAACCATGAGAAGAATTTGTAACAAATTTGAAGGTGAAGATTTTTTTTTATAAAAATGTGTTTTTTCTGCTCTCATTTATCAGTTGACTATACCAATTAGCGGAGGATGATAATAAAATAGCCATTATCAAATTTTCAATTCACAATTATTATTCAAACCTGATCTTGAAAACTACCCGTGGTCTTCTCTTGTCACGGGGCAGTGCAATCCACTGCTTAAAAGGTTGGTACGGTAGAACCTATTTAAATTATTGAAAGAAATAATCGTTTAATGGAATTAACATTAACACACAGGAGTAAAATAATTTCACTCAGAAACTATGTCCTCTTTGGGGTTGCCGTCTTAGAACTTTCTGAAAGGTACGAAAAGGAAGTATAAAGACTCACTGAAGGCAGGTCTCTTGTCCAATAACACTTTCCACTTTGCACAGTTATAATTTTCATCACCAATGTTAATTTTGAAGGTTTTGTACGTAACTCGTAATTTTATCATTCGCGGTCAAGATACTGAGCGTAGAACATTGATGTCAGGTTTAAGATTGTCAATTCACTGACCTTGCGATTTCACGTTTGCTGGTAAGGGCACTAGGTGACATTATGAAAAGGACAGGAATAATCTCTAATGAAATTATGAAAAGGACAGGAATAATCTCTAATATGCCATGCGGAGAGAGGGTCTTTTAAAGGAAAGGGTGAAGAGGAAGTTCTGGGAAATAGAAGGGTATAAGGGGTGGGTAGGAATCTGCGGGTCAGTGTGTCCGATAGACTTATTCCTCCATTGCGGGGCAAGACGATGAGTCAAGAGAGTCTGGCTGCAGAGGTCAAAGACTAGCTACAATTCTTAGGGCTAGAAGAGTTTGCCTGATTTTAATATTTTTCTTCTCAAGATGTCACGACTCACAAAACAAGTTTTCAGAAAAATCGAATACTTTTGCAATTGACGGATTGATTTTAATTATTTCATGAAAAATCGAGACAATGTTGGCATTTTAGGTTTGGATACCAGATATATCGTGCTATTAGAAAACCAGATTTAACGTGCTGTAAAAGAAATATTACCGATCAGATTTTAATTTTCAGAAATTTTCTAATGTGCATGAGTTAACTCCCCTACGTACACATCATGTTTTAAAGAATCTAATAATTTTTTCGTGAACCGGGGGTTGATGAACCCTGCTCTCTACTATCTTAAACTGTATTTCACCTAATCTACCTTCATTACTACCCGTAATTATCCTTAGTTGAATTCTTATAAGATTAATCGGCTAAAAAACGTTTCTGATTGGCTTCCAACTGAAATCCGGCATTAATTGGTGGATTGCAAAAATGGCAAATTGGACAACTAATTTGTTCATTCTTCCTTCCACAGCCTGGGGTAAACATGACAGGAATTATTTGCCCGAATAGTGGCAGATCCTTTTCTAGGTCTTTCGGCGAGAGTATCTCCGCGTACGTGGGGTAAGCCTCTTAAGGCTTTTATCTACGATGGGACCCGTAAATGGCAGAGTTCCCCGAAAGCCTCCGTTATCTCGCAGAGTGCTGGCACACTTAGACTCGCAGGCCCTCTTCGGAAAGTGTTTGACCCGCGGCGCCTGACTTTTTAAACTCTTACTTGCCGGTATGTTTCACTAAAGCAGCTGTCAAACGACTCAAAAGCTATTTTTACGCAGCACTTAAACTTTGTCAATTGAAACCGTACCTTCTTTTAAAATTAGTTAATCGCCGTTATAATACTTTCTAAGATATTAAGTGAATTTAATTTCCATTACAATTTGAAATATTTATAAATGCACACCCACGGATATCGGAACTGTCAGAAAGGCAATATTTTACAGCCACCCAAAATAAAACCTTTTTTTTCGTTATTTGTTTTTGGGGTGTTATGCCGTGCTGCGCTACCTCCTTCTTTAGCCAACCTTTCGGACAGCAATACAGTGTCCATCATCAGGACAGACGTGCAATTGTATTAACACTTGTGTTACACATCTGCCCTATAACGCTCACTGTAACACTGTAACGTTATTTGAAACGTTGGCTAAAAAAGAGGTAGCGCAGCACGGCATAACATCCCAAAAACAAATAACGAAAAAAAAATATGCAGCCCAACACGGCGTAACCCCCAAAAACAAATAACGAAAATACTTTTGGCCATGAAAATCTAAAAACGTAACTATTATAATTTTTTTAAATTAATAGAATACCCAGTTTTAACCCCTCGGACCCATAAGCTTGTTTTCAAGCTACCTACAAAATTACCAGACATATGTAATGACGTATGAGGCGCACCTGTCTTGTTTATTGTTTAAATAAACCAACTGTTTTGTCAGCAATATTCATCAGGGTTTACTTAAAACTAATTATAAAAATAGACGTAGACAGGTGTCAATGGATATGCGGGAGTGGGAGTGGGAAGTGGAAGCGTGGAGATGAATTTAAATAAAGTATTATATTAATTTTGAAATAAAATATTGCCACAAAATAAGTTTGCTCTGTTTGATGATATTATTTAATTGGATCAGTGTGGAACGGTTACTGATCCCTAAAATATAACAGAAAATATCCATTAACTCTAGTTCGTATATCTACTTGTGATAAGATAT
Source organism: Glyphotaelius pellucidus (assembly GCA_936435175.1). Classification (NCBI taxonomy): domain Eukaryota; kingdom Metazoa; phylum Arthropoda; class Insecta; order Trichoptera; family Limnephilidae; genus Glyphotaelius; species Glyphotaelius pellucidus. Next base: position 279,262 of record OW386540.1, read on the forward strand.
GTTTGGTTTCCTCCAACTTATTAATAATAAATTTTTGTCTTTTTCAACTATTTTGTCTGTTTAGTATATGTACGTTCTTTTGTAGTTAAGTAGTAGTATATGTACTTTTCTTTCTATCTCTGCCTTTTACAAGCGATAACCCTGTCTTTAGTATTTAGCTAGCATTATATCCCGAAAACGCTTGGTTTAAGCGAAAACGGGCAAAAAATATAAAATAATTACAATTCCTGGTTAAAATACTAAGAATTATTTAGTATGACATCTGACCAAATCCAAAAAAACCTCAACTTCAATTATTATTATTTATTTATTTCTATCTATTACAGTATTTACCTATAGATCAATTTTGAAAACATTTTTACATAATATATTTTGTAATTTTATTATGTTGGGTGCAAGGTAGGTTTGTGAAGGTGAAACTGTGGATAGGTATTGTTGTATGTTTCGTGAACACCTCACTAGGAGAACCTGTGCTGAGGTGTTTACGTGTTTATTTATGTTTATGTATGACAAGTATTTATGTGTTGTAATAGAAAGTTTTATATGTATTTTTTTTTTTTGAAATTTTAATAGTTATTGTACATTGGTTATTTAGAAGAGAAAAAAAAGTAATTAAATTTATTAGAGGAATATAAAAAATATATATATATATAAACATAAACATACATACAATTATCCTAGTTCTTTTAATGAAAGCGAACTGTTCGATCTGCAGTTCTTGAATTTGGTGGTTAATTAATTGTCTGTTTTTTATAAGGAAGTCTTTGCTAAGAAAGCTTTCGTTCAGCAAACAATACAAAACCAATATATGTTATACCTTTTATATTTTACAAATAAATGTTATACCAAACAAAACAATGAAAATTTTAAATAATGACTGTTTTTTTTAAATATTTGAAATGCTTTTTTGCATTTTTTTCGGCGCTATTAAATTAAATCTGTTTCTTCTGAAATTGGTTACCTAAGCTGTGTACGCGTGATATAAGGTGCTCACCTATAAACAGAATTATCACTACAACTACTATAAATCTAAATTACTATAATAATTATGTGGTGTGTTCTGTTGGGAGCCAAGAAATAGAAATTATTGTTGTAGTGAAAGACCTTTTTATTTCGCGTTACTCTATTAGGAACGTGCAATTCACTTGCAATAATGCAAGTCTGTCAATAGGAATCCAATCTTCCGTCGGACAGATTTATTAATTTTATATATTTTTATTAAACTGTTATAGTTTGTATTTTCAATTGGAATATTAAGTTTATAATGCATACATCATAAAAAAAATTACTGCATATTTCAAGTGAGCAGGAAAAATACATGTTTTTTTTATCATTGAAGATGTATGCTTTTTATTGAGAGCAGGAAAATTTCGTTAAAATTTGTTAGTTGAAGCTTTCTAAATGTGGATAAGTTAAATAAGTCATTTACTGAACGCATGTCTAAAAATACGTATCATTAAAAAACTTATAATTATTTTTTAAGTATATTTAAAACAAGCTACAACTTTGGATACGAAATGTATATTTTACTAAACTAGTCCCAGCAAGAGCTCGTACGGACGTCATCAAAAACGTTCGTCCTCTTCCTTCTCAAGCGTCTTGTTTGAAAACGAAAAAAGACAAAAGATACTAGAATGATGACGTCACGTACGATCTCTCACTATCACCAGTATAAATTAAAAAAAATGTTAGAGAACCTACAAATAAGTCAAACTGCAACAAAAAGCACTTTGACATAAATATTAATCGTAATAAATCTCTTTCCCAGTTTGAGTCGTGACCCCCTTGAAATATGTACATTAGTCTTGCCAATCTAATAAATAGTCCACGAATCGGACTAATTGTGCTCAGCATCTCCTCGGAGATATTAATTCCCGAGATCTGGGAGTGTTATTTAATGCGGAGGGCTGTAAGCCAAGTGGAGTAAGGAGCTGGGGGAGCTTTTGACAAATGGTGTGGTTAGTGCTGCTGGGAGTACTTCATCAGGGAGGTTTTAATTACGATGCCGAACTGGTACACTTTTTCCACTGACATTATATACATTTAAACACTGGTCCAATTGTTAGTAGTGCTAAGTTTTTCCAACATTTTTTTTTTAAACTTTGATAAAGAGCCTCTTTGAAGAACGTCTTTGAGCCCCACTTCATGCTTTGTCAGTACTGAGGTTCCTATTTTATAGTTTTACTAGCTGAAGTCCCGGAGTTGCACGGGCTTTACGCTGTTTTTAAAAATCACACGGGTCAATGACCTTCTAACACTTTCGATGGTCAAGTGTGCAAAATTTCTTCAATCTCAGAATAGATGGCAGACATTGGCAAAAATCGTTTATTTTTTTGTGTGAGTGCCAAAATCCGAAAATTGAAGCTGAAAACTTTATTTTGGGGTGCAAAAAATCTTCTATTATTCCCCAGGTTGCTCATGCCTACTCTACTATACACTCGGTTCTTTCATCATTTCCATGTTCTGTGACTAATTATTAATTGCTTCATCCCATAAATCTTAACCGTAAATAAATCTTAGCCCGCGATAATAATATGTAAATACCATTTTCTTTTTGGCTGGTTAGTTGCTGAGTTAACAAGTATGTCTTAACCCTGGCGCCTCGAGTTCAATTTCTTTGCTTTTGACTTGTTTCTATAATTATCCACCCATATGTAAAACTATTTGATGTGAACGCTTATTTATTTATTAAATTGTTCAGGAGGGCAAAAAGATTTTTTTTTTATTTTTCCTAAAAATCGCATTTCCTGCTTTTGTAGAACTATACTCCTATATTTTTTTTATAAAATAACATTTGAATAGAATTTCAGAATTTTCAAACAATTTATTTTGACTTCTTCAAGCTTTGCAAATTCACTTTGTGGCGTCATTATTAATAAATGTAAACAAATAACTTTGTGTACACCACTATAGTGATGTATTAATAATATAAATAGTGGTGTACACGAAATAATTTGTTTTCATTTATTAATTTATTTTGAATTTTAAAATTCTTTCAAAAATTGTAAAAGAATTTTTTCGTAAATTTATTTGACAGTCGATTCGGTAAATCTATTGCGCAGTATCTTATGAACGCGACCACGAAGAATTTAGCATTGCAAATATTCACTGTATTTTTAAGTCTCACGATATCTAAACACGTTGAAAACATTGATAATTCAATCATTATTTCGCTGGTAAACAAACATGTTAGAAAACAATCCACTAAAACGTGATGAAAAATGACATTTTAAACGCTAGCATTTTGACAACAACCATTTGAGATATTTTCGTTTGATTGAATTTTTTTTTAACATGAAGATTCCTGTAAAAACCAAAAGAACAGTGACATCTATCCATTATTAGCGGAAGTAGGATGTTCAGCTTTCATTAAACGTCAATTGTAGACCACGGGAATATTTGGAAATATTTAAAAAAAAATTGAAAATCAAGGGAATATTTGCCATAATTGGCAGGAAAGCAATCCGCGGTTTCAAAAATAGTGCCATATTGTGGCAAAAAGCGCTCGAGTGGATAATAATACATTTATTTGTTAATGGATTATTGCACATGCATATATTCCGGTATTAATTTTGGCCTTACAAAAACTTAAGGGAAATTGCTCAGCTTTTCATAAAATTATTATTGTTAAGTGCCATATTTTACAAAACCTTCATATATTCAAACAAAGGGTCCTGGTAGGATGCCTGTATCTATGAATTGCCAAAAAGACTCATGAAAAATGTAAACTGATTATGGAAAAGGTTAAGACCACTTTGTAGATTATTTTCACGGCTTTTTTAATATTTTGTAAAAAAATAATGTGAAAAAATAACGATAATCTTATTTACATACAAACATTCTTGTCGGCCGCCCATGCGACAACTTTGAAACCCGCGTTCTCTGGGTATCCACCCTTAGTGTGCACACGGAAAAGATGCGGGTTTCGGCTTTCAGATTACCGGCGCTTAGTGCTCAAGTCCGTCTGCGGCAGTTTGCACCAAGTTGTAGAGAAGTTGATATTTTACATACAAACATTCTTGTCCGTGGCTGCGCCAGTCGGCCGCCCATGCGCCGACTAATCAGAAAGCCGAACCCGCATTTTTCTGTTATGCTTACATTTAGGCGGCAGCGCTGAATACACTATTCAAACATTTTAAACAGTATCCTGCATTTGTGAAAATACTCCACTCTATTTATTATTGCAAAATCTATAAAAAAAACAAAAATAAGTCAGTAAAATACATGTGAAAAAAAGTTAATATCATAAAACACCTGTCAAAACCAACAAGGATTTTCATTTGCCACATAAAATTCTCGATGGTGTTTTATACTTACAGACCCTTAAATTCTTGAGATAGGTACGGCCTTGAAATTTTTGACATTATATTATTTACGGCCGTGGGTTTGCTATTTTTGTGGCGCTATTTTATATCAGTTGCGCGCAACCCACGGCTTACTCCTAAACCCGTGATAAGCCACAGCGGAGCATGTCTTCCCAAATCCCGCGGGGGCTTATCGGTACACTAATACATGCGGTGCGATCTAATGAGAAGACGATATGAACGTAAACAACAAACTTAATAATTTATTTAGTTTTCCAAATTCCTCGTTTTAGATTTAATAAAAATTTAACTGATTTTTGGGGTTGCGCTTCCTCCTCCCTTAGCAAATGTTTCAGATAGCCCTGCAGCCTTCATCCTCAGGGCAGAGAGATAAAGCGAGATGATTTTCGCAGCATTTCTGTATGAAATGTCGGCTAAGGAAAGGAGCATGTCACAATTCTCTAAAAAACATTCTAAAACAGGCCGTAAAAATCTCAACATAAAAATAATTAAATCATCCCATTCAAAACGCAAATTTTTTTGTTGAATTGGTTTTACTTGTAATTGTGTGAGCAGTACTTCTTCTCGCGTTTAAACTATGGTGACCGGACAACTCGGAATGAAACCAACTCAGAACCATCTCAGATAAGTCATTTAGAGTGAAAAAAAAATATTTTAAAAATTGGTTAAATAGGTTACGTTAGGTTAGGGTTATCGGCTAATTTAAAAATATTTTTTTTCATAGTTTTTAATGACTTTTAAAGGAGGTTTTGAGTTGACTTTATTCTTAGTTGGCATAAAACCTAAACTATATGCATATATACAGTTAATAATAATAATCATTGATTTTGAAATCTTGATTTTTAATATCATTTAATTTTTTTTAATTTTCGACGTACTGCAAGGATAATAAGTCTATAAGTAAAAATAATTAACTTCTGGGAATATTATATCTCTTATATGTTATATTGGGGCTACGTCCTAGATTGCTCCTCCCAAGGTTATTTATGCCCCAGCGGGATGTTATCAGACAAAAATTGTAATGTTATTTATCAGGGTGACATCGCTCACACAGCGGAGATTTAAGGCAAAGAGCTTCCGATAAGCCTTAACTCCCAATAGGTAGATGCCAGACAGGAACCGACTTCTCCTACATACTGAATGATAATACCATAGATATTATCTACGTAGGTATATTTTTTTTCTAATTTTACCATGAAATAATTTAAAATATAATTTTTCAGTTACATTTGTAATTAGAATAGTTTAAAAAAATGTGTTTATTTATTACATTCATTAAATAAATTATCATTATTATTGGATGATTTTTACAGCGCCATTTTCACGAGAAAATCACCTCAAGGGCGCTACATTTAAACAGCAAAAAAACATAATAATAATATTTCAATATAACTGTCAATATAAAAAATGTGTTCAAGTGGAAAACTCAAATGGACAGATCACATACAAAAGCTTGTTAATAAACTTAGATATTTAACTTTTATTTTTAAACGTTTAAAATACATAGTTGAAATTAAAAGAAAAAAATTGGTGAATCATGCATTGGTGCAATCATCACTATCTTATGGAATAATTGGATGGGGGTGTGTGTATAATACACACATTAAGCCACTAGAAATAACTCAAAAATTAAAACTAAAAATAATGTTGCATAAAGATATGAACTACCCCCAATTGTTCCATGAGGTTGAATTGTTAGATATAAGAAAAATTTACTGTATACAATGTTTAAAATATATATTTACACGAAATATTATTATTACAAAAATTCAAAAGCATTAACTAATAGGTTAAATAATTTATTTGAAGTTCCACTGTGTAAAACTAGGCTTTCGCAAAGACATGCATATTTTATTACACCAAAAATATATAATGTTTTCTATAAGGCTACAGAAATTGATTGTAAAAATATATCCAGCTACAGCAAATATAAAAATGTATTAAAGTCTTGGATAAATACCATCGACACAAACATTTACTTGCTGTAACATCTGACCTGCTGTAACTTAATCTTTATTTTTTTTTTTTTTTTTACAGTTAATACCGCACAAGAGTCCCAACTGCTCCCGCCTGGAGCCAGTGAGACTATGGCATCCCCAATTGGGGTATGTTGTGAGGCTGGAGGTAGTGGGGAGAGAAAGGAGATAGGGAAGAGGAAGGTGGGGAAGTACCTGGTCAGATCTGGTCACTAAACACGGCTAAAGCCATTTTCAAGCAACGTTTCAATTCTGAATGGTGGTCTAACACCAGGGCGATACTGAGAGTATCTTCCACTCTGGAACGTGCCGCAAATATACTATATATTATTTTAAATAAATAAATTGTGAAATAACACAAATATCAAATAAAATTTATTTGCGCACGCCGGGTTCGAACCCGCGACCTTCGGATTGTGAGTCCAGAGTCTTACCTCGGGACCACGGAGGCCGTCAATGAACATTTCTTTTGAATATGTATTTCAGTAAACACTGTATCTATTTTTTATGTATTTAATTAAATATATATATTTTTTTTTTAATCTCCTACAAAGATAGTGTATGTTAATGAGTAAATTTCTGTCTTAAAAACACTCAAGTATACCCACGAACTGGCGATGTCTATGTGGGATTTTTTGGTTAATCTGCTAATCTATTTGTATTATTCTCTGCTTTTTTAAAAACTGTTTATAAAAAAAGTTTCCGTTACAAAATTTTACCAATTGTACCAAAAAATTTGATAATAAATTTTTTTTTTTTTAAAAGTGCTAAGTCTTGTAGGTCGATATTAGTTCCTAGCTAGACAGCTTGCCCGTTCTAAGGAACCATGCTAGTCTTGTAGGTCGATATTAGTTCCTAGCTAGACAGCTTGCCCGTTCTAAGGAACCATGCTAGTCTTGTAGGTCGATATTAGTTCCTAGCTAGACAGCTTGCCCGTTCTAAGGAACCATGCTAGTGAAAATTCCAAAAATGTATTCTGTTAAAAAAATGTTGCTTTTTTTGTTAATTTAAATATGTAGTTTTTACTTATTGTGCCGTTAAAAGGTAAAAATGGACAGTAAATAGACAAAAATTGACATTACTTTGTTTACATTGGTACCAAACAGGAGGTTCTGAGGAAAATAATTATCCTCGAGGCCTATGAATCTATAATAATAATAATAATTGGACAATTTGTAGAGCGCCGTTTTTGTGAAAAATCACCTCAAGGGCGCTTATATTTATAATACATATATTTATAATTACACTATAATTGGCCGTGAGAATCTTATATCGATTTTTCAATATTACAAAAATAACAAACACACAAACAGTAAATATTAGTACCGACCTGGAATTCTCTGAAAAATACAAAAAATACATATCCTGTTCACACTACTAATCCGGAGGTCGCGAGTTCGAATCTCGGCTTACACATGGTAAGTTTATCTGCGTTGTAAATTACACGTGTAAAATAATAAAATAAAGGTGAATATTATATTTGCGGCACGTTCCAGAATGGAAGATACTCTTAGTATCACCCTGGTGAAAAACACCATTCAGAATTGAAGGGTTGCAAGATTAGACTTCAGTCGTGTTTAGTGACCAGATCTAATTAGCTTGGTATACCTCTTCCCTGTCTCCTTTCTCTTCCCACTACCTTCAGCTTAACAACATGCACTAATTTTTATTTTTATTTATTTATTTGATATAAAAATACATTAATAGCACAAGGAAGCTTTTGACTGTCCAACTAGGAAGGACTCCCGTTCTAGGACAGTCAAATGTCGAATCGAAATCGGATGAGGTTTGTCTAGGTCTTGGTAGCCCACCCACTGCTTGGCGGGCCGGATCGGGAGACACTGGTTTAGGGAGACCGTTTTCCTCCAGCCGGACTCTCGATTCATTGCCTTAAACTGCAGTGGGAAGGATGGATTCGTACGTCTGTCACTCCTGGGCGCATTGACCCCCGATCTTTACCCAACCCACATATCTTTTTCCTTCCCAAAACTTCTTCTCCTTTCTTTCCCAAAAAAAGATTCTCCACACAACATCCTCAAAGGTGACAAAGGCTCTGATCTAATTTAAACAAATTAAACAAAAATAAATTTTAAAACATAATCGAACTTCTAAAATATTTTTGGTAAAAAATATATATATCAGACAAATAAAATAAACATGGTGATATAAAATTAAAAAATTTATATCCCTGTTGTATAAAAATTGTCACGCACAAGTCCATTGAGTCGGATCATAAAAATGACAGATTTGTTTTCAGCAAGCTGTTCAAATTCGGTTTCCGAAGTCTGAAGCATGCGAAAAGATTTTTCCTGTTGCGGGTTTGTTTTACGAGTATATATCCCAATTCATATTTATTATGGCAGGAAAGTATCATTTAATGTCCGCAGTTTTGTTACAGCAAACAGACCACGTAAAGGACATTGCTTTGATTTGGGCTCCATGTTATGTCGTAAAGTGGATTCATGCCTAGTGATAATATTTATCTCGAGAGACGCGATTGTACCGAAAATAATATTATTATTTGCAATGGTCAATAAAAATACGTCGATGTTATTAATATTACATTTGACGAGGAATATTTGATATTTTTACGGCCAACAAATCGAACTCTGGGTGACTATGTTTTTATTTTGTGCGTGTGTTTTTTTTAATAATATTTACTACTCTTTTAAAACTTCTTTAGTAATGATTCCTGGTAGCCGAAAATCCCTTTACTAACAACAATTTCACAAAAAACATATAAAATATTGTTTGTGATTTAAAAAAATGTTTTGATGTGTTCTTTGTAATAATTAAAAGTATTTCTAACATAAAACTAAACTAGAAAATATGTTAGCAATATTTTTGCGCTGTTGTACACCAAGTTAGCGATTTTTTCTGACGCTTTATTTGAAGTTTCGCCATCCTCACGACATTACAGGAAAAAAGGCGGTTGCCATCACGTAAGGAACAAAATCTAGAATAACAACTCAATCATCTCCTGATGACTTAAAAGTATAATTCATCCAAAGCATCGCTTTTCGATTCAAAAAGTAGCGAGTCCATTGTATCACAATTACTCCAAAAAAGATGAATTCTCGTGTAATAGCTCGCTAAAAGGCGAATCCAGCATATTCTCTTTTAATGTGAGCGTATTCGTATATACATCTTTATAAAAAGCCTCAAAAAAAAAAAAAAAAACATGTGTTAATTTTAAAATGATCTAAAAGGCAATAAGAACTAAAAAATGTGTAACACTGTATTATTTTTTCTTTCTGTCTTTCTTCTCTTTTTTTGTACAGGCTTTATTTTTACAGGCTTTATTTTATTAGGCTTTATATTTTATTTTGCTTATTATTTTATTTTATTTATATTATTATTTCTGTTATTTCACTACTAACATCCCCACCTAGTAACAACTCAACCTTGATTTACGCTTGCTGCGAATATTTTCAATTGTAGTGTTAATATCTAAGCACATTCCAATGGCAATTTCATTAATGTAATAATTGTTAACACTCTGTAAATGTTTTAAACAACAAATACATAAGTATGAAGCCATTTCTAATCTTTGGACGGTTTATCATTTGCTGCAACGTCTGCTGGTGATTTGACTAATTTAGTTAAATTCTCGAGCGTTCTAATGATATTATGACGCAGAGGCGTGTTGACAAGATTAACTGCCATTTAGATAGCTACCGTGGAAACTTACACAATTATTTAATGCTTGCACTAATTATTTATCTTCGTTTCCTAGAACATAATCTATAAATGGCGTTAATTCCCACACAACATTAGTCAAATTACCGATTCGTTACATTCGGTGTGACCTTAACACAATTGTGGAGGATATGTTAGGCTGCATATATATACTCGGACGTATAACACACACAACCTAACGAAAGCTTTAATTAAAATAACTAACTTTTGAGGCACTTCGTGCAACAACACATTGAAAAAGTACTGGAATAAAAAAATAAAAAAATCGTATTTGGGTTGTTCTTCTTTTTAACCTACATAACTTTTACCACTCTGTCACATTTCCACCACTCTGTCACATTTTGTTTTTACGATAAACGAACTCTCTAGATCTCAGAGGGGAAATTGTAGCAAGGGGGAGGGAGGCCTAAAATGCCTATTGGTAGTGACAAACACGAGCTGCGTGTAAACCTATTTCGAATGAAAACCCACGTGACGGAATTGTCGTACGACATAAAAATTGTAGGAGAAAAGTTTTTGAGATTTTTAAAAATATTTTATTAAACATCATTAAAAATAATAATCGCTGTTACTTGATAGGTTATATCTTTTGGAGTTTAAAAATAGTTTTATATTTTATGTCGTCATATCATTTTTTGTAACTTTCTAGAATACACGCAAGTCGAGGTGGCAGAAGACAACTGTGATTTGTATGAAATAAACTTCTATCACGAGGAGTTACAACTCGTTAACGTAATTTTTACTACAAAAATATAAACACATTTTTTTAAACGTCTTTAGTTCAGTAGATTTTAAAGTAATCATAAAATAATAATATTGGTAATTCTGTTGAAGTTTTCTCCACTAACTGGTGGAGAAAACTTTATGTAGGTTAAAAAAAAGAACGACCCGTTTAAAAATTATTTACCCTACTCTCGTTAGCAGCAAATATGATCTCCCAAGACATTTGTTAACATTTGCTCTGACATATGCACAACCCCGCCATCATAGAGTTAAATTTAATTAATTACCATGAGAAGTTGCATTAAACGTCCAGTATTTTTGTTAGTTTTTCAAAAGAACCCCTAATTAAATTGGGTACTTACTCGAGGCGTACCATTTTTAATTCGCTTAGTACTGTGTGGCCTCGTTGCCTTTTAAAGTGACTTGACGCGTGTTCAAAGTGATTATATAAAAGCGAGCTTTTTGGTGTTTTAACTTCGTATTCCTCATGTTAAAGTCGTATTTTATACCGAACAGTTTCTGGCAACTGAATAGCCGGGGGTGGCTGGCGCTGGTAGCGGCCAGTAATCTGCCTGAGCATCGGCGAGCTTTCAACGTAATTTAAGTTGAGTGAGTCTTAAATGGTACACTCCGATAGAAACAGAATTATATCGCATTGACTGAGTCAAATTTTAAAATTTTGCGTGCATTTCCCACCTATATTCAGTTCACATATCCATTTTGCATTCAGAAGTGGTTTATTTAACTTAAGTAAAAAATGTTATTATTACTTAAACGCAACATAAAAAAGTTCTAAAGCCGCGACTGATGTTTGAATACAACAAGGCTCTAGCTAGGTTAACAAAGGCTTTATAAACCTAGTAAGCTAGGTAGCTCAACCCTCGACAGCTCAACATGCCGCACTATATATAAGTTGAATTGTAATATTCATGATCAAAGACTATTCACAGCTGTTTTATTCTGTTGTTGTATTATTTTTAAATACTCCATTTGAAAAATAATGCTTACACCACAATATTTAATGACGTGAATTATTGTATCAATATAGGGAACATAGTTGACTCGATATAACTGCGATTAAGTTTGCGATGATTCCATTCCATCGATGATCATGTGATGACCATTAAAACGACAATCTCCGTCATTCTTTTTTTTTAACGTTCCCCATTAAATGCCGGTTCTCAACCAGCATAAAACATCACCGTCCTGCTTGACAGCTGATCACAGTTTGATCAAATAATTTAATATCAAAATGGCGCTGATCGTCGATTTGGTGGTCATCAATAGTAATAGACTTTGAAAAAGGATTATTTTTATGGGTAATAAATAGATGAACAAAAGTTTTAGTGGGTCTGCAGCAGGAGTTACGTTTCTCTATCATCAGCACCTGCGCTGGACAACTGGAGAATCGGGCTAGGAATTTATTCCCAGCTTTATTCATGTTTTCTTCTCCCAATTCCTCGCATCCAATTCACAACCTTCCAGCCAAGTGTGAAAGATTTTTTGTGTATTATTATTGACCGATCGAAACTACATTATCAATCGAAACCGAATTTCGGCTTCTATTATAGTTTCGGCTGAAACCGAAACGTCTTTGAATTATTTAAAAAGCATTATTTACCTATAAATCAGTTGTTTTTTATTAATAACTTGTAAGAGTTTCTTTGTTGCTTAATAAGAAACGCAAAAAATTATATAAATAAATTGGTATATTTTCAGCGCCGTGGTTTGTTTTATTACGGCTTTTCGATGTAAGCTCCTCTGTTAGATACCTCTGTTAGAGTAAGGTGAGTAAGGGACCAGGATATAATGACTTAATTAAAGGGGAATAGCACTACAATCATTATCATAATTACGATATATTTCGCATATTGCAATGTGCGCCATACTACACTGAATTTATTTTGGGAACCAATTTCAGGAAGAGAGTGGTATAACTATGAACTATTTACTTTATTTGAGAAAATTATATGTATTTCATTGTTACGTGAAACTCTGAACGTTTTGTCATAGACTTAAACAGCGGTATTATATTTACTACAGAGAAAACTGCTGCTTTAGGAGAATCTTAAATCTCTCCAATCAATCGGCGAATGTTGAAGATTCCTTCCTTTAATAATATTCATTTTTAATTTTAATTTTTTAAATGTTGTTTTAATTTTTTGCAAAAATTAGATTAACTAACTATTATGTTATATCTCATGTGATATGGCAGAATAGTATTGCACTATCCTCCTAGTCCTTCTGGACTAAAAACTTTAAAAAAAGGAGTTCACAGCCTGGCTCTTATCCTAGCACAGAATTTAATATCTTTCCCCACTAGAGAGGTGTTACCAATCAATGAAAAAATATTTTTAAAAAATGAATACCTTCTAAAATAATAACTGCAAGTGCGATTGGAAGCTTTTCGAATTTGTTTTAATGTATTTTTGCAGGTTATTTTCTTCTAGTAAACAAAATACGACATTAAGCCATGTTGTTGTTTTCTTACTAAAATAATGAACAGACTTGGCTGACTGATGAGGTGTCCTTTTGCTACCACAAAAACCATCCTTGTGCATTGCAAATCAGTGATACAAATGTAATAACGCTTTTTCAAAACCATTTTCCTTTGAGGTCTCTAGTTCCATAGTGTTGCGTAGACTGGATTTTCTGATAAAGCCCTGAACGGATTCGCCTTCGTCATTCTATTTTAGTTGGAGACATCGCATTATGTGTCAAGTCCTTTAGAAACTTTATTCCTAAGTCTTGCCATTTACAAACGTAAATGACAAAACTTAGGATGGATTGTTATATTATTTTGGTGTCGAGTCAAAGAAATATCCTATTTCAGTTCCCTTGTAATCGTTTACGTAATGAAAGCCATTTCATGAACATGACATCATACTATCATACTATCATACTATCTCATGACATCATAATATCTCGTCCCCTTTTAAGAAAAAACCTTTGAATCTCAAATAGGTATAAAAAAATGAAATCACAAGCCCAAAAAATCAATATGTCTTTTATAAAAATTAATAATTAGTTTAAATACGAGCATCATATTCATCCGGTATTGAAATGTTCCAGATATCTTCAGACAAATACACTTCTTATATTGTAGTCATTAACACATAAGATTAGTTGTGTGGCATTTAGGTATTAATAATGTAACAAAAAGTGAATAAAAATTCGAAAATTAAGTACGTTTCAAGTTCTACTTTAAAAGGTCTAAGGTAGGCTGGGAACAGAGATACAACTCGGTAGGTAATAATTTATTTATAATTTTATTTCAAAAATAAAATTGGTACACGAGTTTGTCATCAAAATCCAAAGTGATTATAGAAATAGCGGTATAAGTGGCTTTGAATGAAATTGCTTTTGAGAATATATAAAATGAAGAATAAAAGTAAAGATACATATAGACACTTCTCCTATTTAAATCGTCTAAAAACAATCTACTCTAGAAAACTATGAAATGTATCATTTCTGTGGTTAATTTCTACGCACTACAACTACCGTCAAGGTCTCAGAAGTAACTTTTACCCACATTCATTAAGTGCAGAAAATAACAAAAATTCATTCTGCTATGTATTTTATATTTTTTAGCAAAGAAACCATATGGCCATAATCACAAAATTCTTATTCCAGGCCTTACTCATATGGAAAATTATATTGATATTAAAAAAAAACCTGATTTATTACTCTTACAATTCCACATATATCAGTAACCAATAGTATTCACTCCAGGGGTTGAAAAAATTAAAAAAGAAAAGAGTAAGTAGATATAAGTACAATTTACCTAATCTGGTTTCAAGACCTGTAATAAGACTAGGTCAATTATTTTATTTTTCTACAGGTTTTTTTGTGATTAAATAAAAAAAAAAATTCTTTAACTCTTAGCATTTAAAGTCAAAACAAAGTTTTTAAGAAGTAGTAGTAATATGCAAAGTCTTATTTTAAGAAGTGAAGACGTTCCGTAATTATCTATGTAATTAACTTTATCAACAAAATCTAACATTAAGAGCCAAAAATTAATTAAGAGTGAATTAAATAATTAATTTATTAACTTTCATTAGCAAATAATAATCCTAGAGTTCTTTAAAATAAATCAAAGCATTGTAGCTAAATTTGCGATATTCGTTGTTCTCAATTATTAACATCGTCATCGATTGAATACTTCTGTTAAAATATTCAAATTTTAATATGCTCTTAAATCAGCTGTTGTGAGATAAAATGACTAACAAAATAAGTACACGTGATAATAGATACGAATATTGGACATATTGCATTTTTACAATAAATAAAAAGCAACAGTTTTTACCCATTTGTCATAATGGTTATCCTGTTATAATTGAAACATCGTCACTATGCCACCAGAATATCGGTTCGTTCTTTAGACCATTTTGACAAATTACGGGATCGAGCATTTCATATTTTCAAATTTGCTCACGCGATTGCATTTATTTTGAAAAAAAAAAAAAATTATTTATATATCATTATTTTCATGAATACATTATCTTTTAAATACTAATTTTACATGATATGTGTACATTATGCCGTTTTCATTTCTTATAAAGAGCGAAGGTAGGTTGAACATTAAGCGTGAGATCAGAGAGAGCTAGATGAAGTATTCTACAGTAAATATTTTATAATTATACCGCTTTTAAGTTTGAGAAATGTAGAAATTATAATAACAATAAAGATTTTTGATCACCAAATGATTCAATATAAATAGCATCGTTGTTGGCATTAACTGAACATTCATCTGAAGGGATGTTAAAGTCTCTTGTGTTATTTTGTGAACCGTATTCGCCAAATGCCAAACTATTTTCCATTTTTGAGGAAATTATTAATTTCAAAGTAGAAAAAATTGTCGATACACTGATACATTTTCGTTTTTTTTTAGACTGGATATTGCTTCGTTCTTTGCCTACAATGTCAATTCCATGGGTCAAAAATGATGTGAAACGAACCAATACGAAAGAAAATAGGGAACGGCTAATTTTTAGCGAATTGTTAGGCTGGGCGGTCGATGCAGGCCGCGCAGAGCAGAGCAGGGCAGATTTTTTAATGTATAAACGTGTATGAGTCGACATGCTCCACATTCCACATGTTTGTATATATACATGTCCATGCTGTGGAGCTGGTATGCCGCGCAGATACGCGGCGCAGATTCTGCGCGACACGTGCACAGGCGGGTAGTATTTCCCACTTATCACCTTCCAAGTGTTGTTTTTTGAATTTTGAAAGACTATCGATAGTAAATTATTGATTTCAATTTTTTTTTTTTATTTATTTGTGAACGGTACGATTTTTATTTTTTTATTTTTTTTATTTATCAAAAGTATACAATACAGAATATAGTATATTATATAAAGCATTGTACTCCCAGGAGTTAATAAACTCATTGCGGGAATGATACGCATTACATGAAACATATAGCTGTATGTATTAAATGGACATATGATGGGGACACACACAACATTATTATTTCAGATAGTCATTAATAAGATGAAGTTTGAGCATGTTAGTTTGGGTCTTTTTACATTGACTTGCACGTTTGATCTCGTTGGGTAGTTGATTATATTTTGTGTGAGCTATGTATTCTAGGGATCTTAGTCCATATTTTGTTGATTTGATTTTTGGTATATGAAGTTTGTTGTGATTTCTTGTGTTGTGTTGGTGTACGTCGCAATTGTAATAGAGTGTAGTGTTGGAATGTGCCGAGTGTTGAATTACTTGTAATATAGTTTTAGTTATTTCAAAAGTGGGAATGGTATTAAAAGGAAGTATTTGGGTGTTTCTGTAGATGTCTTTGACATGTGTGTCCCAAGGTAGACTGAAATTGTCAGACTCGGGTTCGGAACACGACTTGCTCACAAACGACCAGCGTTAAAGTAGGTACAAGCTGAAATAAGCTGTGTCATCTACATTGCAGCGTATGCTGGTCACCGATTTCTGTGTCGTCTGCGCGGCCTACGTCTCAGTATATGCTCAGCCTTGGTATTGTTTTGTTCTACATCTGGATGGAAGAAACCAACAAAATATATTGTTTTTTTTGTGGATTTGGAAAAAAAACTCTTAAAACTTACAGTTTTTTTTTTATAAATTGGATCTACAATAAAGTAGTACTTAAAATTTCTTTAAATTGAAAAGCCTATTTCGGTAAAAATGGCCTATAGAACAAACCAATATGCGGCTGATGACGAACGCTGTTACCAATCATAGTATTTGCTACTTTTGCTGGGAACTTCGTCGTTCACAGCGGTTATTTATCAGTTCTGACCTTGGAACTTCGAAGGTCAACATTGTTTGCTGCGAACAACGTGCGGCCGCGGCGTGCGGCGTGTCATCCGATATGGCTCCAGTAATCGGGGAACAGTCATGCAGCGGTGCTTAATTAGGTCAGACTTCGTTGAATAGTTCTAGGTTAATTGGTGGAAATGTTAAACTAACAGTGTGCTAATTATCACAAGTTTCCTGAAAACAACCAGTAGGTAGGTACTGGATGTATTGGATGCGCTGAAACATTTTTAAACAAAATAATCTTTTTCAGAGTAAGGGAATAGGAATTGCCACCCCGGGTACCATTTTTTGGATAATCAATGCGTCTGCTATAGGTCACCCAAAGTGATTTGTTACGTTTGGTGATTTAGCGATAGAGTTGGGTTCATGTGGGTGAGGTTTGTCTAGGTCTTGGCGGTGAATGCATTTGCCCACTTTGCCCGGAGAATGATAGAGAATAGTTGAGAATGGTTGAGAAAGATCTAATAACCAAGAAAAAAACCGAAAGACCAAAAGAAGACCGAAAGACCAAGAGAAGACCGAATAACCAAGATCGCTCCAGCCGGACTCTTTCGACCCATTATCGTCTTTGGGGATACTGTGTGGAGGGTCTTTTAAGGAAAGGAAGGAGAGGAGGAAAAAAGGAAGTAGGTAAGAATCTGGTGTCAATGTGTCCACGAGTGACAGACGTATGAATCCATTCTTCCCTAGGTGGTGCAAGGGGATGGGTTGAGAGAATTCAGCTGGAGAAGTCAAAAGATCTCCTAATCCGGCCCGCCACGCAGTAGGCGGGCAAACGCTTCCACCGCCAATATAAAAACCTTTCCCCCGTGAACCCGGGCACCCCCCCCCACTCAAAAACCACTTGGGGTGATATAAGGCAGGGATGTTGGTTATCCAATAAATGGTGCCCGGGGCAGCGGTACCCATACCCTCCTCCCAATTTTTAGCTTGTCTATTTCTATTTTATGGAAACGAACAAATTAGATGAGGAGGAATTTATGACCAACATCCATACAAACAACCTTCAGTCGTTTAATTTACCTCATATTGTATTCTTTACCTTACTTGATATTGTCGTTAAATAAAAAAAAAAATAAAATAAAAAAATTGTAAACTGTAAACTTTAAAAGTTCCATTGTTGGTGTTGGAAACGCCAATGGAAATGAAAATAGCTGTATCTGTCGTAGAAATTTCTAAAAAAACTGTAACGTGTTGCAGAGCTATTTTACATATTTTTGTGCATTTATAGGAACGGCTGGACGGTCCTTTCAAACTTATTTAAAATTTGAATTTGAGGCCAAAGTACTTGACCAAACTGATTAATTCTTTTTTAATTAAAAATATATAGCAAATATCTTCTATGGTTCTGTGCTCCCTATTCTTTTGTGATTTAACTTATAAGAGAATTCATTTTTTCGTGATATTAGAGGCAACTCTGACATTTTTTTGTAAACTAACTAACTGACCAACAACACGCCGTTTTTTCCGCAGGGGTAGGCAGAGAAGACAGACCGCCAAACAACTCGTTTATCGGACACATTCTTTGCCTCATGCCACATTCATACATCGTATCATACATACTCTTCCATTATTCTGATTCTTGAGATGGCCCGACTCAAATATCTGTTTCTCTTGATCTTTTTTTGTAGGTTATTGGTATTATTAACACAAAAATTTCGCTCAGCTTACCACGCAAAAATATAAAATAATGAAAATAGAACATCTTGAAAAGGGTATTTTATGTGTCGAAAATTTTTATTTACACGACAAGTTTGTATTCCAAATTAAATTGGTCGAAGGTACGAGTACAACCAAACCTAACCGGAAATTTGTCATTTTTAAATCAAATTCTAAACCTATCGTCTCTTTTCTACAAAAAAACCGAAATTTATTTTGAAAGGTTGTCATTTTATCTAGTAAAGTTATGTACGACCTTAGATTTTCACGGTATTTCCAAAATTATTTTCGTTTTTTGTTTTTGGGGTGTTACGCCGTGTTGCGCTACCTCCTTCTTTAGCCAACGTTTCAGACAGCGTTACAGTATCCACCATCAGGGCAGATATTATGTAATTGTTAGTGGTGTGATGTGTGCTTATGTACTAAGAAGCGATACCGTGTTACCAGCTCCACTCCTCTATAAAAGTGGTATTACAGTATACTACAACATGGTTTTCTGCGTTTAACTTTGGTGTAGCTGTCAATTACCGGATACCAAGAGTTTTTGAGCTTAGCTCTGTCGTCTATATTAATATTAATTGGATTTTTGTGGATTTCAATTGCCTCCGTAATCAGGCGTGCTCTATGAGTTTTGGGTCTTCCCAGGACTTCAGGAACAAATCCAAAGTAATGGCCAGTTTCGATTAAATCCTCGGCGATTGCCGATTTGTCAGAGTGACCAAGTTTACAAGCACGAAAGTGTTCTGATATCTTTTTGGAGATCGTTCGTTCTGTCTGGCCTACACAGACCTTGTCATATCCGGAACAGCTGAGTTTAAACTTAGTCTTTGCAGACCTCAGTAGGTCTTGTATTGTAGTTGTGTTTTTGAAGACAGTCTTGATGCTTTATTTTCTCAATAGTCTGGCAATTCTGTCTGTCACATTATGAACGAAAGGCAGGAAAGCGAAGCCTTTTGACTCTTGTTCAATTCTGTCTTCGTTCGGTGCAGATTTGACTCTTTCGTGAAAGATTTGCCTTGTCTGCCTTGCTGGGTAACCATTACGCCCAGTGCATCGGTCTGTTTTGTATTCAGATATTCTGGTCGCTCGGGTCACCAACGTATGGATAAGTCCTTTCTTCTGCGCTGGGTGGTGATGCAAATCAGCATGTAGATATCGATTTGTAAGCGTTGTTTGTATTTGTATGTCTTAAATTAAAGAAAGTGTTTATTTTTTTATATTAAGGCAGTATTCTAATCTAGAAAAAAAAAAAAAAATTTCTTGACATTTCCAAAGTTTAAATATTCAAAAATATCTCCTTAAAAGGATTTTTCAAAATTCGCATTATTTGAAAAGTTATAACCATTTTAATATCGTGGTTTAGACAGAATCTAATCAAAATCTAAGTAGAACAAAATTTTAAACCCATTTTTCTCCAAACCACTTTTTTCGAGGCGGTTGACACGATATTTCAAGTTCTACTAAACCAATTTACTTGAAAATTGGTGTGAGCCTTCTCTATATATATCTCTATGGCGGGAACTAGAACTATAACAAAATTTCAATTTTAACTATTTTTAAAAAATTTGGTAAGTCTTTAAAAACTTGTACAAAAACGTCTTTTTTTATTTCAGACTTTTTTTTAAAACTTTTCCTTAGTTCGGGCTGTAGCCGCATTTGTTTGGATTAAGAACTAATTTTTTTTTTTTAGATTACTGGGAGGGTTGCAATCGTGTCAACCAGGGCGTGCCGTTGTTTTGAGACCCCCCACTTCAACACCCTGTAACTTTCTGAATTTTTAATTTTTTAGTTTGACTCTTTTTTTAATGGATTCTTTAATGTTAATAAAAATTTCACAAAATAAAAGTTGGTAAAAATATAATTGTTTTTTTTTTGTTGCACCTGAAAAAACACCTACAATTCATGCCTCTTCATGTTGATTGGTCGAAGCCAAATTTGTTAAATTTTTTTGGTGCACCTGAAAAAACACCTACAATTCATGCCTCTACACTAGAATACCCCCTTAAGGTTCATTGATCGAAGCCAAATTTGTTAAATTTTCAAACGAAATGTTGTATTATACAATCATGAAATCATGTAGTAAAATAAATCAATAAATTATCTAAGAAAGCCGCTTTTCACAATTTTAATTTTATTTAAAATAAAATCATTAATACAAAATCTGAGTACGTGTTTTGTGGCAAAAATACTTCACAGTTTGTGTATTTATGTACGATCTTACAAATTAATATATTTCAGATTTTTTTACACACTTATTTAGCTAAGACATTAGTAAAACATAATAAATATTGCAAAATTTGAATGAAATAAAATCGGTAATGTGTTGTTAGTTAAAAATGTTGGTACGCAAATAATCAATCTTTCTCATCGGAACCGCTCAGTTGAAAGAGTACGATCGCAAGATCATCTTTCAGCGAAATTTGAATTCTCGCCCGCTGGTTAATGGGCCTTAATTAAGCTCATTAAAACGCTTTCTTAACGAAAATATATTTTTTATTTAATTTTTTAATGTGTATACGTCGTAGCAGGTTGGGAAAAGTTATTTTTCGTATAATTGTCATCAACTCACAAATAAATGCTTAAGAGGTCCCTAAAGTGATAAAAAATCGTGATTGCTTAATGGTCTATAATTTATAATCTTAAAAACAAATAAATAAAGTCGCACAAATCCGTATTAGATTTGGAACACTTTTTGATTAATTTTTTTTTTTTCAGATTTGTCATTTAATTTGTCTGCAAATCTAAATTTAATTTTAGTACAAAAAAGGCCGCGCAGCCGTTTCCCTCAATATACATATATTTCTTTAAATTGACAAAATGACGACGCCTCGTTATTTGTTATGACAGCTGTTGGCGTCCAGCGTGCGTGCTGATGCTAACGGCAGGGTTGGAGAAAGCTCTCACATATTTAATACAATTAGCTGCTGCATCTGCCCCAAATAATAACTAGCTCAAGATTTGGCACAAGCAGGGTTCCTCGTAAACTCAGGGCTAGTGCTTGTGGTTCGGAACTTCACGTTTCTCCATTGTCCCAGGGCCTCCCTCGTCAAGCAAAACACGGTAGGTTATCACATAAACAGTTTATTCAATTCTAGGAGACACAATAATACATAAGGAACGATCCTAGCTGAAAGTTTAGTTTGAATGTCCGTCTCTCTTCTCTAACACGCGTGGCTAGGGTTAATACATTTAATTGCACACAAGGGATAACATGGTAATTGACTCACGTTTGGTTTTGGGCCAACAGCGGCTCCACGCGCTTGATTCTATCAAGCTACGCAGCGTCCATCGGAGACCGGAAACGCACACGGCGAAACTGAACTGGTGTCGCCCATGTTCGGGCGGTACGTGGGCCCTCTAAGCCGGCTTGCTGGAGACTGAGGAGCTTGCGGTCGGCGGCGCGTCTCGCGGCCGCCCCGTTTGTCGCTCGCGGGAGGGGATGGTGCGCGCGCATCTATATGGCGCCTTATTCTCCAGTCCGTGGAGAAGCCTAATTCTCGAATTTGTAACGTAACACTTCCCCCCTCGCCGCAATAAAAGCGACGTGGTAATGGAGCTGTAGGACTAATAAATCCTCTTACCTTTTCAGCACTTGTGCCAAAAATATTTAAGAGAAACGAGGAGAGAGAGAGAGAGAGAGATTCCTAGCTGGAGAATAGTTATGAACAGAACACAAAAGAGATGATACATGGTGTAACAAGGAATTGTCAATAAATGTATATAAAGGCAGTGGCATACATAAATACAGTTGCAAAGAACAAGGATCTGTTGAAGAAAGGTACAAGGGTTATGCAGTGATAGAAAAAAAAACTCTAAAATTGTATCATTGGTCTGTGAGCTAATGTTTGCGAACGTGGTTTGCGTAGGATGTCTGGGGTGGTTGAACGTTTCACTGAAGTTACAAGGTTACTTTGTCACAGTAACCTGGCCCATTTGAGATTACACTCAAGGGACACTAGGGCCTTTAAGAAAATACGAGGAAGAGAACACATGATGAGGCTTCTAGGTGGTGTGGAGAGTTCTACCTGTCACAGAGGTCGAAAGGGTAACTGCTTCCGGATCCTGTGGGTGAGCCAGTACGAAACCATTGAAGTACTGGAGAGTGGAATCGCAATTGGTGGTTGGTACACTGGTTTTTGTATGTAGTGGGATTGTTTTGTGAACAATCGTTGGTATTGTTATTTGCGCAAGGGCACAGGAGCATCCGCACAATGGCAGTAGGGCATTTGCATTATGCAGCAGGAACATTTGCATAATGGCAGCAGAAACATTTGCACAAGGGCAACAGGAACATTTGTATTATGCAGCAGGAACATTTGCACAAGGGCAACAGGAACATTTGTATTATGCAGCAGGAATATTTGCATAATGGCAGCAGAGCATTTGCACAAGGGCAACAGGAACATTTGTATTATGCAGTAGGAATATTTGCATAATGGCAGCAGAGCATTTGCACAAGGGCAACAGGAACATTTGTATTATGCAGCAGGAATATTTGCATAATGGCAGCAGAGCATTTGCACAAGGGCAACAGGAACAGGAACCAACCTAGAGCTGGCGTGCTCGGGTTTGTTTTGAGTGTCGGTTCTTTGTGGTGATACGATTCGCAACTACACGCACGACTCACACTAGGTTATGTTAGATGCGGTCGGGTGCTTTTGGTACGCAGGGATTGAAGGCAAGGGACCTCCGTGACGGTAGCGAGGGCAGCATGAAGAGGCGCAGATGTAGATAGGGTGCAGAGCTGCTGGTTTTCTTTTTAAAATCCGGCAAAAATTATTATTAGAACAAAATTCTTGAAGTTTACCTGCCTAGTAGACCAATGATGAAAAAAGTTTGGAGAGAAACAAGTGTGCATGTTGAGAAAAAGTTGGATTTGTTTGGCGTGTAGAGAGAGAGACGGAGAGAGAGCTAACTAAATGTGGCTAATTCCTAATACATGTTACAAAGGTACGTATTCAAGGACAGGTTCTGTGTAACCCCTTTTGGTTTTTTTTTTTACCAAATACATTTCCAAGAATACGTGGTTGAGGGATTGTACGTATAACAAAATTCCCCATTCGAAAGAAGTTGGTCTTCCATGACCTATGCTCACGTCTATACGGTAGCATTTTTTCTACTTTCGAAAAACAAAACATTGCGTACAAGATTAGTTATAACAAAGTGGGAAAGGAGTAGGAAGTTGAAAGGATCCGCGTATGAAGATTGTCCCATTTGACAAACGAAACGCCAAGTGCGTAACGCATATATCCCCATTCATGGATAATTTCGAGGAAGGGGGAGGGTGATAATTGGGAACATTTGAACGAAGAAAACCGCTGGGGACTCGGCTATTTCCGAAATTCGACCTCTGGGTGGAGGTGAAACAAGGTCTACAGCAGTCATCCTGGCACATTACAATAATGACAACTGGGAAAGGAGTAGGAAGTTGAAAGGATCCGCGTATGAAGATTGTCCCATTTGACAAACGAAACGCCAAGTGCGTAACGCATATATCCCCATTCACGGATAATTTCGAGGAAGGGGGAGGGTGATAATTGGGAACATTTGAACGAAGAAAACTGCTGGGGACTCGGCTATTTCCGAAATTCGACCTCTGGGTGGAGGTGAAACAAGGTCTACAGCAGTCATCCTGGCACATTACAATAATGACAACTGGGAAAGGAGTAGGAAGTTGAAAGGATCCGCGTATGAAGATTGTCCCATTTGACAAACGAAACGCCAAGTGCGTAACGCATATATCCCCATTCACGGATAATTTCGAGGAAGGGGGAGGGTGATAATTGGGAACATTTGAACGAAGAAAACTGCTGGGGACTCGGCTATTTCCGAAATTCGACCTCTGGGTGGAGGTGAAACAAGGTCTACAGCAGTCATCCTGGCACATTACAATAATGACAACTGGGAAAGGAGTAGGAAGTTGAAAGGATCCGCGTATGAAGATTGTCCCATTTGACAAACGAAACGCCAAGTGCGTAACGCATATATCCCCATTCACGGATAATTTCGAGGAAGGGGAAGGGTGGTAATTGGGAACATTTGAACGAAGAAAACTGCTGGGGATTCGGCTATTTCCGAAATTCGACCTCTGGGTGGAGGTGAAACAAGGTCTACAGCAGTTATCCTGGCACATTACAATAATATTTGGTAATGTTGGACATGGTGAGTATTGTAACGTCTTCACGTATAGCGTACAAGATTGCAAAATCAAAAGATTTGCAAGTAAGTTTTATAACGTCTTCACGGATAACAATGAGATTGCAAAATCAAAAGATTTGCAAGTAAGTTTTATAACGTCTTCACGGATAACAATGAACGAATTACAACTGGGTTGCCCAGTATTGAAGGGAGGTGCAAAAGACTAGGTATTTATGACATTTCTGACAAAAACCCACAGAGTAATTATAACGGGCTCCCCGTATCGCATTTAGTAGATATTCTGAGATTCCCATCTATGACGGCAGATTTTATAAGGTTCCCACCTATGATGGCAGATTTTATAAGGTTCCCACCTATGATGGCAACAAAAGGTTAACGTTCATATAAAAGTACCTATTCAATACAGACGGCGAGACATACTGATGTACTTAGTACAACAATACCGTAGCATAATAAATCCATATTAGCGTACGTTAAAGACTTGCACAAAGGCAAAAACATATTTGAAGATCTGGCCAAGATTTTATACTTCAACAATTAAGGGACGAAAAATTTCTGGCGTGCTGATGGAATGTGAATTTCATCTAAGCTTACCGCAAAAGAGATCCTTTGTGGTACAACCCTTTTGGTTACGCACAGAGTATCGTATCGTGATGGTACAACTTTTGTTGTACTTACACGTACGATGGTAGCAACAATACAAGACATGCGCTTATCGTTGTTTGACAAGGCAAATTATTTACAAAGGTCCGATTTGAGTGTTTAAGACCTTCTAGGTTTTACTTACTTAAACAGACTGCGATGGACACACCTTGGTGTTATGCACAGAGTATCGTATCGTGATGGTACAACTTTTGTTGTACTTACACGTACGATGGTAGCAACAATACAAGACATGCGCTTATCGTTGTTTGACAAGGAAAATTATTTACATTGGTCCGATTTGAGTGTTTAAGACCTTCTAGGTTTTACTTACTTAAACAGACTGCGATGGACACACCTTGGTGTTATGAAAATTATAATAATGGGATGGGTTGTTCGCAGGGTGTTCACTTGGAGACCTGGCTTCTTGTTGTGACCTCGTACTTTGCACGTGATAAGTCACAACAAGGCAACCCCAAAATTTCAGTTTGAACAGTTGAGACCCAGGGTGACTCAATGTTGCTGAAATGTTGTAAAAAAAATTTATCGTTAATGAAGAGGCACGTTAAAAGTTGTCCCTTTTATAACGATACTTTCCAGACTCCACATTCAGTTCTGGGGAGAGCTAGAGCAATTAGGGTTATTTATTGAGCGCCATTCTATTTTCTTAAAAAACAGAAAAAAAAACTTAGAACGGGTAGCAAACATCTGATACCGCCATGGGTTTACACAGGTTTGCTTACCTAATTTAATTACATGTGACATAAGGGTTAGATGCACTTTGGCGAGGACCCGATATTTAATGTACAAAAAGATTTTCTAATATTTAGAAAGGGGTGACGAGGTATGACATGATGATGTGAAAATATGATGCTGCTAGTTGTGACGATGCACAAAACCTTGGGCACGTAGTCTCTGACTACTTGCAGTAAGCCACAGGGAATTCCTTTCTCCGAAGTGATCAATTTCAGGTAGAGGTGTGCATGCTTAGAAAAAACGATGTTTCCAAGGTTTGACACCTGGGGCAGCAATTAGAGGCGAATGACTGATGATGACGAGATATTTATACAAACAAAAATAAAATAAAATGAAACGAAACCACAAGGGAGAATTATAATTCTTCCCTGACTTTGGCTACAGTTGATAACACTGTGCCAGAGCTAGAAAAGGTTTCGTAAAAAAAACATTTCCTTTCGTTGTGCTCCGGTTTTATGCCGGGCGAAAGGCTTGGGCGAAAGTTTTCTTTGGGGAATCTTTCGTCTTTCTTTTGATCCTGGTATGCCTCCAGTAGCTGGCCGACATCTTTCAGTTGCTCCAGCGTGGCAATTTTCTGAGAAGTAATGATGTTTTCGTATCTGGGGAGAAGACCGTCGATTAAAACCGGGAGAAGTTCCGCTTCAGGGACAGGTTGGGTGAGCTTAATATTGATGGCCTCTGCCCTCTGTGTGAATCTAGCAACAGGCTCTCCGGAGTGCTGCTTGATAGCGAGTAGGGATAACCTGACTCTATGTTGGGCCTTTTTTTCTCCGAAACTGGATAAAAGTGCCACCTTAAGTTCCCTCCATGAGTTTGTTTTTCTCTTATGTATCCTGTGCCAGGTAAGCATTTCAGGAGCGATGAGGTCTATGAAGTTCCTGTGCAGAATACTTTCGGGGATTCCTCTGACTTGGGCTGTTTCTTCTATTCTGTTGATGAAATCCTCCACATCCGTGAGTCCGTTGTATTTCGTCTTCCAGGTTGTCAAATCGTATATTTTCGTCTGTTCCTGGGCTTGTACCACCAAGGGTTTTGCTTCGGAGACTGTGAGGGAGGTAGAGATGATTTCTGAGGTGTCTTCCTGTTGGAACTGCAACTTCCTGATGTACTTCTTATTGTAGAAAGAAGCATATTGAATAAGGCATTTTTTGGATTTATTCCTGGGAGAAATCTTTCTACTTCTCAGGGCCTGTAGTAGTTCTTCCTTTTTTGACGTAGAAATGTGGGGGATTATACCCAGCGTGACTTGAGGGACTTCCATAGTGTATAGGGTCGTGTCAGGGTGACCTTACGTTGGGAGAAAAACGAGAACTCGACTCTTTATCCGTAATTGGAAAGAAATTTTTGCCAGGGATTGACCACTGGGGACGTATATATATTTTTTTTTTTTAAAAAAAAATGCTTCTGCGAAAAACGCGTATTTGTAAGTGTTTGGGTTATTTGAAAATTTGGGCAGAGGTTTGCCTCTGGCCGCGTGCTTTTTAGGAAAAATCCAAGCGTTTTTGGAAAAAAAAAATTTTCGAAAATTTAAAAAAAATCGAAAAAAGGAAAAAAATCGGAAAAATTTTCAGAGTCCGAGAACTGGAGAAAATTTGGGCAGCGATTTTCCTCTGGCACTGTGTTTTTAAGAAAAACTCCAAGCGTTTGGAAAAAAAATATTTCGAAAATTAAAAAAAATCGAAAAAAGGAAAAATCGGAAAAATTTTCAGAGTCCGAAAACTGGAGAAAA
The DNA here is from genome assembly GCA_936435175.1 of Glyphotaelius pellucidus. Lineage (NCBI taxonomy): Eukaryota > Metazoa > Arthropoda > Insecta > Trichoptera > Limnephilidae > Glyphotaelius > Glyphotaelius pellucidus. The sequence continues at coordinate 307,221 of OW386540.1, forward strand.
TTTGCGCAGCGATTTTCCTCTGGCAATGCGTTTTTAAGAAAAACTCCAAGCGTTTTTGGGAGAAAAAAAAAAATATTTCGAAAATTTAAAAAAAATCGAAAATAGGAAAAATCGGAAAAATTTTCAGAGTCCGAAAACTGGAGAAAATTTGCGCAGCGATTTTCCTCTGGTAATGCGTTTTTAAGAAAAACTCCAAGCGTTTGGAAAAAAAATATTTCGAAAATTAAAAAAAATCGAAAATAGGAAAAATCGGAAAAATTTTCAGAGTCCGAAAACTGGAGAAAATTTGCGCAGCGATTTTCCTCTGGCAATGCGTTTTTAAGAAAAACTCCAAGCGTTTGGAAAAAAAAATATTTCGAAAATTTAAAAAAATCGAAAATAGGAAAAATCGGAAAAATTTTCAGAGTCCGAAAACTGGAGAAAATTTGCGCAGCGATTTTCCTCTGGCAATGCGTTTTTAAGAAAAACTCCAAGCGTTTTTGGGAAGAAAAAAAAAAAATATTTCGAAAATTTAAAAAAAAATCGAAAATAGGAAAAATCGGAAAAATTTTCAGAGTCCGAAAACTGGAGAAAATTTGCGCAGCGATTTTCCTCTGGTAATGCGTTTTTAAGAAAAACTCCAAGCGTTTGGAAAAAAAATATTTCGAAAATTAAAAAAAATCGAAAATAGGAAAAATCGGAAAAATTTTCAGAGTCCGAAAACTGGAGAAAATTTGCGCAGCGATTTTCCTCTGGCAATGCGTTTTTAAGAAAAACTCCAAGCGTTTGGAAAAAAAATATTTCGAAAATTAAAAAAAATCGAAAAAAATTTTCACAAGTTTTCGTGGAAGTAATTTGTTTGAGAATTCAACAATATCTTGGGGGCATGGTTTCATTACGCGGCTTCCTATAGCCTGGCTTTAAACAGCACCAATTTTTGGTATTTACCCGCGAATTCCCTTCGTCTTTTCGACAAGATATTACCTTCATTGTCAATTGACAAGGTATTATAGTGTCAGATGTCAAGGAATCCACGTCAACGCGAATTTAGTATTTTTTGCAATATTCGAATGTGATTTTGGCATGGCATGGCATGATCCGGTTTCATCAGACGACAGAGTCAAAAATACTTAATTGTCAAATGACAGAAAGAATTTAAATCCACTTGTTCCCTAGGTGTCAGCAAGTGTCTCGATTAAAGAAACGATACCAGCGAGCTGCAAACTAGTATATTATTAAAAATATTTAGCACTTTCGAGACCAAGCGGATGATTTGTTTATCATGTACATGATTTTAATTGTTGAATAAATTCTTCTTTAATTTGTGTTTATTTCCACTATTCACTTGTATTGAAAATAGCAATTTTAATCGGCCGACACTTTGTAATCACTGTATTATTCGCAGCGACAACTTCCTAGGTTGGGCACCTTGCGTTGGAATACCGGTAATATTTTGTCGAGTGACGAGTCACAAATGATAAAATCGCGTCCGTAATAATTTAAATTGTGATTCGAAATTATGTTCGCGCCGAGATTCCTGTTGGAAGTGCTAGACAATTGGGAATAAACAATACATCATAATAACATTTCAGAGTTTACAATTGTTGCTTGGGAACGAGGCCGTGGTAGAACAGAAAAAATTTAAATGGCCCCACGTTTAGCGCCAGTGTTGGCGTCCAGCGTGCGTGCTGATGCTAACGGCAGGGTTGGAGAAAGCTCTCACATATTTAATACAATTAGCTGCTGCATCTGCCCCAAATAATAACTAGCTCAAGATTTGGCACAAGCAGGGTTCCTCGTAAACTCAGGGCTAGTGCTTGTGGTTCGGAACTTCACGTTTCTCCATTGTCCCAGGGCCTCCCTCGTCAAGCAAAACACGGTAGGTTATCACATAAACAGTTTATTCAATTCTAGGAGACACAATAATACATAAGGAACGATCCTAGCTGAAAGTTTAGTTTGAATGTCCGTCTCTCTTCTCTAACACGCGTGGCTAGGGTTAATACATTTAATTGCACACAAGGGATAACATGGTAATTGACTCACGTTTGGTTTTGGGCCAACAGCGGCTCCACGCGCTTGATTCTATCAAGCTACGCAGCGTCCATCGGAGACCGGAAACGCACACGGCGAAACTGAACTGGTGTCGCCCATGTTCGGGCGGTACGTGGGCCCTCTAAGCCGGCTTGCTGGAGACTGAGGAGCTTGCGGTCGGCGGCGCGTCTCGCGGCCGCCCCGTTTGTCGCTCGCGGGAGGGGATGGTGCGCGCGCATCTATATGGCGCCTTATTCTCCAGTCCGTGGAGAAGCCTAATTCTCGAATTTGTAACGTAACACAGCAATGAAAAGTAAAGCCCAAACCCCGAACTCAGCAACCAACTCCCGTAAGGGTATTATTCTCCTTACCTTCTTAAAACTACCTACTCGTAGTATGATATTTTTACAGTAAAAAATACACATCCCGAGCTTAAAAAGGTTCGGTCTATACCTACAACGATGTTTTGATTTGTTTTACGGGACCACACACGAGAAATTCAGACATTCAAATAGAAATTATTTCTCAGAATTACAGGCATATATTAAAACCTCGGCAGGTTCTTTGTCCCGTACAACCTGAAACCGTTGCCTGAAAACATAATTTAAAAGCGTAACTTTTTGGGTTACCCGATGCATTAATTGAACCTTCTATAATTTCACGGTCGTTTTAATTGTATTGATGCGCGCACGGAACATTTTCATTGGACTAAAAAGGATTAAAATGGTATCATTTTCGAGAGAAACAATTTAAAATGTAAAAAGTTGTATTTTCAACCAAAATGTTATTTTATAAAATCGAGTAAGTCGTATTAAATAATTCGTACCGTGTCGAGAAGATAACTTCCATTGATAACAATAGCAAAATAAAAATGGTTGATAAAATGTATACGCCAAGAAGACTGCTAATAAGAACTTTTTTCGGATTCGTGTTTCCGATTTATGTAGAAGGTGGGCCCACTAGGTACGATGCTTCCTAATAAGGAAAACAGACACTGAACAGAAAATCTCAAGAAGTGTGGCCAATATAAATATCTAAAAGAAAACTGAAAACTATTGGCGCCTTTTTATGTATATTAAATAATAGACAGGTTAAGGTAGTATTCTAGTCTAAAAAGAAAAAAAAAATTTTTCTTCATATTTCCAAAGTTTAAATATTCAAAAATATATCCTTAAAAGGATTTTTCGAAATTCGCATTATTTTAAAAGTTAAAACCATTTTAATGTCGCGGTTTAGACGGAATCTAACCAGAATCTAAATAGAACAAAATTCTAAACGCATTTTCCTCAAAACTACTTTTTTCGAGACGGTTGACACAAGTCTCAAGTTCTACTAAACCAATTTATTTGAAATTTGGTGTGAGCCTTTTTTATACATTACTCTATCGCGCAAAGTAAAACTATAACAAAATTTCAATTTTTACTATTTTTAAATTATTTGGAAAGTCAAAAAATCTGGTAAAAAAATGTCTTTTTTATTTCAGACAGCCGCCATCTTACGAAATTTTTTTTTTGAGTTTTCCTTAGTTCGGGTCATAGCCGCATTTGTTTGGATTAAGAATTAATTTGTTTTTTTTTTTTAGATTACTAGGAGGGTTGCAATCGTGTCAATCAAGGCGCGCAGTTTTTTGAGACCCCCGCTTCAACACCCTGTAACTTTTTGAATTTTTTTATATTTTTGTTTGATTTTTTTTTTAATGTTTAATAAATATTTGGTAAAGTAAGGGGCTGGTAAAAATATTATTTTTTTTTTTTTTATTGCGCTAAAAAAACGCCTAAAATTCATGCTTCTAGACTAGAATACCCCCTTAATAGAAATGTTTTTCTAGTTAAAAAGATTTTAGGTTTTTAGATCAATATCACAAGAAATGTGGAAAAATGGATAACTTTGTAAATTACTTGACTTTATGTATAATTACTTAGAACACACCTCGGATGATAGAACTTTCGTAGAGCTGGAATTTCGACATTGAAATTTAATAAATAGTTCAAAAAGTGATTAAATACGCTTTCAAATTTTGGTATTCGAAAAAAAAAAAAAATTTTAAATATAAAAATTTTGAATGCGTAAAAAAAAGTTTTGAAAATGGTTTTTTCTAACTAAAATTTATAATTACGAAAAAAGAACACATATTTTATTTGGCTATTGTATTATAAACGTTATCGTCAACAAACTTTTACAGCGTTTTACGTAAAAATAATGAACATACAATTTTATTTTATTTACAATTTACAATTCCCAAAGTTAAATTTTTTTCGTTTTGTAACTGGAAACTTTGGTTTCAGAAAGGTGTACATTTTTAATATTTTTTGTCAATTTTTAGATTTGAATGTACAGCGTGGTGTTTTCTCTTTCTGTTCGGATTATATTTCTAACCACGATAGTAAGGGAGACACAACGATTTCTATGAGACCTATACGAGATGTTCCGAAAATCGAACCAATTTTCCTAAGGGTTAAGTCCCTCCGAACACTCGAACAACTTCAAGACCAATGACTTCAGACTTTTACAATGTATGTAAAAGTAATACATATACTCGTACATAAATTTGTATTTAAAATCATCAATAACACTGTTGACAATGAATACCTTCTCAATAATGCTCAAACCAAATATTCCACAACCCCATAGACATATGTATATTCCTATGTCTATGCACAACCCGCACTAAAAAACTAACAACGATTTTTTTTCAGAAGAATATGCATAAAATACAATAATATCTCATCAGAAGAAGATAATCCTTATAAATCTAACGAAAATATGAAAAAAGAACAACTCACAGAAATATTAAAAGGTAACAGTCGCAACTGTGGCTCAAACCCAGGGTCTCTCGTCTTGCCGAGACAAGATGAGAATAACCATCAAAAGTTATTATATAGAAAGTTATTCTAATAAAAATTCAATAATATCTTAAACTTTGTATACATTATAATTTCTCTTTTAATCTGACGAAGGAACTATTGGTTTCAAAACACGTTGATAATGTTCAATAAATAAGGGATGCATACAAAAAATTTTGTTTTTTTCTTCAAGCACAGCATTTTTTTTCATAATTTTAATTCAAATTAAAAGAATTTCTTTATTTTGACCACTATTTTTATTGTTTACAAAACCAACAGGTTTCGAGAGTGATGCTCACTTCCTCAGTGTAAACTGGCAACTAATTTTTTTCTTTTATTACTTTTTTATTGCTTTTATTTGTTTCCAGGGCAATCCCGATGAGTTACAGAACTCATTTTAAGACAGGAGGAACACATAATTCATAGGTGGGAGGAAATAAAAATTTTCCATAGGAATTTAGATATAAAAAATATAAATTTCACATACAATTTAGACGAAAAATAAAAGACAGGTTAAGTAGAACAAACACCAATACAAAAAACAATTAAATAAAAAAGGAAGATTATCATTTGGGAGGCGGGAATGGGTACCGCCGCCCCGAGAACCTTTATTGGATAACCAACACCTCTGTCATGGGTCACCCCAAGTGGTTCGCTACATTTGGTGATTTAGCAGGGGTGCCCGGGTTTATGAGGTGAGGTTTGTCTAGGTCTTGGAGGCGGATGACCAGGACTCACTGAACCCCAGATTCCTACCCACCCCTTAAACCCTTTCCTTCCCAGAACTCTCCTTTCCCCCTTTTCCTTAAAAAAACTCCCCACACAGCATCCCCAAGGATGACATAGGCCCTGAGAGAAATTATTTTCCTCAGGGCCTCCTGTGTGGAGCTCATGTAAAAAAAAAAAAAGTATTTTAAAAACAAAACTTATGATTGGGTAGATATTTCCATTTGGTGATTATAATAAACATTTATTGCTCAGTACAATTATTGCTATTTTTAAAAATACACATAACGAGAAACAATTAATATTTATTTATTTAAACTTTCCTTGATTTTTTGCGGGTCTTTTTTTTTTTTTTTTACATGAGCTCCACACAGAAGGCCCTGAGGAAAATAATTTCCCACAGGGCCTATGTCATCTTTGGGGATGCTGTGTGGAGGGTTTTTTTAAGGAAGTTTAAGGGTTTTAAGGTTTAAGGAAAGGAGTTTAAGGGGTGGGTAGGAAGGAAAGGGGTTTAAGGGGTGGGTAGGAAGGAAAGGGGTTTAAGGGGTGGGTAGGAATCTGGGGTTCAGTGTGTCCTGGTCATCCACCTTCGAGACCTAGACAAACTTCACCCCATGAACCCGGGTCTGCGTTAGTTTATAAATTAAACAGATGTCTTATATCAATATTGGTACAAAATAAAAACATGACGCAGTACCTATCTACATCAATGATGGTATAGCCTCCTCGTCTTTAACCTACCACATAAAAACGTTGCCATCTTGAGGCATGCAAATGCATACATTTATGTGTTATAATTTTTGAATGAAATCTCAACATTTATACATTCCTTGCTGCCTACTTCTGCTACTAGTATACCAACACCCCTTGTCGTCGGGCACGACAGAACTGTCTACCTACAACTTTAATATAATGATCGTATACAGACAGCACTGAGCACTCCGACAGACTTGCAGACGTTTCTACGACCTCTCAAGAGGCTTTTACGAGGATCACTACTTCAGGACAAGCCGTAAAGAAAGGACTCGGTCTTATTTTGTTACTCTGGTCAGTAATATGTACTAGATACAGTGGTTACTTACGTTTATTATATGTACTGGAGACTTTGTACTTTGATGTAACACTAATCTATGATTTTCAGTCGGAGTGAAAACTCTTCAAGAAAAAATTGATGTAATCAATGAGAAAAAAAGAAGTCTCGAGAAATATATTGGGCTAATTCAAGTTCTTACATTTTTTGTATGAATGAAGAAGAAAGTACGTGTATGTAAAAAAAAGGTTTTACAAATATGGATGATTACAAAATTTGTAATGATGATGAAAAGAAGAGAAAAGGAAACAAGACAGAATATAACATGACAAGAAAATTACATAGTTTCATCTTTACTAAAAAAAACATTCTTTTAAAGCACTACTCTGAATTTTTTTTATTTTGCTGGATTCCCTTGTACATATCTATCTGGAAGCAAATTATAAAGTGTATAGACAATGTAGTTCAGAGATTTTATCCCACATTTTGTAGAATGTGTATATAACCGTAGACATTAACGGTGTCAATGGAAAGGTAGGAGAGGGAAGGGAGGGGGGGGAGGTAATTGCCCTTAGTTACCCCCCCCCCCTTCCTCTCCTCCCTTTCAATTGACACCGTTAATGTCTATGGTAATAATTAGTTTTTAATAAACATCTCGGTTTTATAAACATAGTGGTGTTTCAAAAATATTGGTTAAAACAAATATATTTTTTTTAATTTGAGTATTTGTTTACATTTAATTAAGCTGACGCCACAAAGTGAATTGCGAACATTGAAAAAACAATTATATATTTTCAGACCGTGATATTTTTCATCCATCCCCAGGTCATTTTACCAAATGCATATTAGAACAAATAAATCAAATGTTTAATTATGAACTCTCTACCACCGCTGTGTATAAGATCTTTTTACTATTTTTCTCAGTTTCATTATGTTGTTTTTCTTTCATTATTTTGTTAATCTTTGATCACGTTATGAACATTACTCTTTATAGTATATATTATTTTTATTTAGTTTAATTTTACCTTATTTGTACGTACTTATACGTATTTTAATAATCTTATTTTTCTCTTAATTCCGCTATCAACGATACATATGTTTTTCTTCAATTATTTGTTATTTTATAAATGCATGTTTTATGCGAAAACTTCACTAGCTTATAAAATTTAAATACATGTGTTTATGCGGAAGCTTTCCTGGTTTATATATATTTTTTTACAATATGTAATACAATATTTTTGTTTAACTATTTGTTTCCCAATAAATTTAACAAAAAATTTTTTTTTATTGTTTTCTAAAAACTCCCCAGTCTGATTTAACCCTTTTAAATAAATTAAACAATAAGGGCAATCGTATTTTAATGATTTACCAAATGTTAATGAACAATATATTACGATAATATGTGTTTTGGGTGCCTCGTGCTTATTAAAAGAATAAAACATGTTATCAATTTGTTTTAGCTATTATCACTAACCTAATATTCATTCAAGTTTCTGCTGAATCTGCTGCCTGAACCCTTGTAAACATAATGACATTTTAAAGGACGATGATTTAAAGCATGAAAGGTACTCACAGCTCAAAGATGATTACATTTTCGTAGTTAAATTTCTACTAAAAGCTTCCTAAGAAACAAAAGATGCGTATCGTGTATTACAGTACAAAATAGTTGTGGAAATACGAAACTATTCGACGGTACGACAGAATAGTTGAACCAATTTTGTAGCGTGACATAAAATTGATTTTCAATTTTACTCGAATCGCTACACTTTCAAACAAGCTGCGGGTGTGCATTACATATCCACATAGACTTCGCATACCACTTTATTATGGCTCCGATACGATTCGATTTTCGCACGGCGAATAAAAAATAAACGGAAACGCAATCAAGCGCCGCGACGCGAACTTGGATTCTTATTTTAAATATAAACATCCAGCCAATAGACGACGCCTTGCGAAACACAGCTGCCCGCCGGCAAAAACTATATTTAGTCCAGTTTAGTCGATAACCCACAAAACGAATACAAATAACACAAAGGAAGCAGTATTTGGATGTTGTAAGATGGGTTAAAAGCGTATAATTTGTGCTTTTTGTCGCGGTTCCCCATTGCTCAAATTGTCAGTACAATATATACATGGACCTAAGAGCTTTCAAATTTCGCAGCTTTCAGTTTGTCAGTGAACGCCGGGGTAGGACGACGTCCTTTTTCATCCGTTTTCCGCGATCGCGCTTTTCAATATACGACTCGTCATATCATCCGCTGACACTTGGGATGTTTGGACATCCTCGATTGTTTGTTTATTGAGTTCTCCTCAAACGGAGCGTGTACTTTAGTGGATGTGATATTTATATGGTTATAAAGGTTGTGCGTTGGTGAGTGTGGTTATTTTATCGTGCGTAAAGATATTGATAGACCATTATTTTGGAGAGGAAATCCATTATTTATTTGGAACTGGATTGTCTAAAAACATAAGGTATGTATTTTTTACGAATGTTTTATTTATTCGATGATTTTGCAATCCAAACATAAATATATTTTTTGTAAAGTTTCGTATAATAACAAAATTAAAACAGATTTTTTTCACCCTGTGAAATATGTTCGACCAACGAATTACTCAAAAAGATGTTAAGTCATTTATGACCATGCAGCTTTTTGAGTATTGTTTTAAAATAACAGGCCGAACATTCGAAGACTCGTCGTAAGTACCCACTTTATGATTAATGCTCATAGCGTTTTTTTATGTCAACAAAATAATAAGAATCGTTAAATATATCGGGGCATATCCGAAATAAGACGACATAAGAATTGATAATAAGTTGCTTATTTCACTTAATTCTATGATAATAAAATAACCGAACAAAGGGAATATTCATCTGGCATACTAATTTATCGCAGTTTGGCCCTTGACCCATATTAACGCCGCAATTGATAAAACTCCTTTTAAGATACAACAAAAAATAGTTTAAGGTCGTGAGACGTTTGTGTCGGCCTTGACCGGCTGTCATACGACCAGCATCTCCAGCATGCAACAGTTTAAACAAACAAATGGAATCTCTTTCATTCTACATACGAGATTAATCATTCAAAAGTCTTCAGATAAATGCAGCTTTTAAATTTTAAATAGGTGTAAACTTGCATACAATACCGCACGAGATTCCCCAACTGCTCCCATCTGGAGCCAGTGAGACTACGGCATCTCCAAGTGGGGTATGTTGTGAGGCTGAAGGTAGTGGGGAGGGGAAGGAGATGGGGAAGAGAAGGGTGGCGACGTACCTACGTGGGGTTCAGATCTAGTCTCGAAACACGGCTAAAAGCCATTTCAAGCAACGTTTCAATTCTGAATTTCACCTATTACACCAGGGCGCACAGGTCTTACGAGATGATATTCTAGTCAAAGAGGAATACTATATATTATTCTTAATTAATTAATTGTCAAATACCACAAAATAATCAAATAAAATTTATTTGCGCATGCCGGGTTTGGATTGTGAGTCGAGAGCCTTACCTCGTGTCCACGGAGGCTGTCAAATACGTACTACACAAAATCATTTAAAAATTGGTAAATTTACATTTCTTCAATAACCGCATACTCATTTTGTGGCGTCATTTGAAAACAAATCACTTTATGTACATCAAATATTTAATCAAAATTATCAACATGTTTCAGAACCAATGGGTTTTTAAAATTAAAATTAGCAAAAATAACAACAGATAAACATCTATACACAAATAATTACATTTAGACAAAAAAAAACATTACCAAGAGAGGTTATTGAATTATTAGTAAATAATTAATCAGCACTTTTTTCATGATACTTTTAACCGTTAAAGGTATCATGAAAAAAATGTACCATAAAATAAAATAAAAGTTTAATAAAAAACAAATACCTTTGTATAACACCACTATTTTATTAACAATGTCAACATGTTTCGAAAACTATGTTTTCTTCGTCAGGATAATAAGTCAATAATAAATAACAAAAGACAAACAAGTTTAGACTAATTAGAACATAGACAAAATATTAGAAAGGAGAGGTGATTAATTACCTAAAATATATCATAAAAAACAATTATATAAAATAAAATATAAAAATTATTTTAGAATGGGTAAAAAATTACATTAACATAATAAAAAATCTTTTAAAAAGAAAAACAAGAAGTCTAAATAACAAAATAAATTATTATAAATATAAGTATTAATACGAAAATAAATTTAAAAGATGGCTATTTTTAAAAAACGTTTGGTTATTTATAATATTTAATTTACTATTAACACTTTTTCTAATTTCTAAAATTTCTAAATTATCTAATTGTATACCCGTTGTGTTAGTATGTAAAATTTTTAAACCTTTATTAATATCAAAAGAATGACCTGTTTCCAAAATGTGGTTTGCAAATTCTGAATAATTATTATTATTTAAACATCTTAGATGTTCCTTAACTCTAAGGTTAAAATTCCAAGAATTTATTGTTTTTCATTAAATTAATGATGACACCCCAAAGTAAATATGCCTATTTTGAAGAAATAAAATAAAAGTATTTAAGAATAGGTTAAACTTGCATTTATGTAATAAAAACTTTTATGAATTGACACAAAATAAGCAAGAAGTCTAAATAACAAAAAATTATTATTAAAATGGATATAAATATGAAAATAAATTCAGGATAAAGCTATTTAAAATGATAGTTATTTTTTTCAATTTGGGAGGCGGATATGGGTACCGCCGCCCCGGGAACCATTTATTGGATAACCAACACCGCTGCCATAAGTCACCCCAAGTGGTTTATTACGTTAGCAGGGTGCCTGGGTTCTCGGGGTGAGGTTTGTCCGAGTCTTAGCGGCGGATGCGTCTGCCCACCAGCTGTATGGCAGGCCGGATCGGGAGAGAATGGTTGAGGAAGGGTCCCTTCTCTTTGACCATTTTAGCTGCCTCGAAAATATCCGACACCATTAAAATATTTTATCCCTTTGTACCGGCATGCGTTGCAATGTCACTGAAAGAAATGGCCTTTGTTAAAAAATTCTCACCACTTCGATTTCTCCAGCCGTTCTCCTCGGAACATCGCCTTGCACCGCATTGGGAGGGATTTATTCATACGTCCGTCGTTCCTGACCCCCAGATTCCTACCTACCCCTTATACCCTTTTCCTTCTTAGAACTTCCTCTCCTTCCTTTCCTGAAAAGACCCTCCACACAGCATTCCCAAAGATGACATAGGCCCTATTTTCTCCAGGGCCTTCCTTGGAAGCTTAAGTAAAAAAAAAAAATTATGTAAGTATCACATTTTCATACAGCTCACTCTCAGACTTTTTAAATTGTAATGTCTTGGAATTTATTGTCAAATAGGCGAATTACGTACATACATGTGTAAGTTTATTTATTTATTGTTTCTTCACAATTTAAATTAATTTTTAGCATGTAATTATTAACCCCACTAGGGTTCGCCTGTATCGGGGTTAATAATTTCACAATTTATTCAAAATAACACACATGTATACATATAAATATCTGCAAAATACTCAAATTTTAAAAACAAAAATAAAAAGAATAATAAAAATAAGTAGAAAATTTGCAGAAAAAATAACAAATGAATTAACAACAAAGTGTTCAGAATCAAACAAAATGTTATCATTCATTATGTCACTCGTTTATACCACTTTCAACAATAAAGAACATTCAGAAATATATATCCTTATGGTTTGTAAATGTATAAGTAAAAAATAACATAATGAAAAAAAAAAAAAATTATAAACGATTGCATGATAAAAGCGAATCGTAAGTTGAGTATCAAATAATTTTGAAATAAATATGATAGACATCTTTTTAAGAGAACATTTAGAATAGTTTACAGTAATAGAAGTGCCCGTTTTTGCGAAAATACGATTGAATTTTATTGATTATTTATTGTATAAGTGACACCTTGGAAATGCCATCTGTGTGATCTTTTAGTCTCGACCAAGTTGTGGGATGCGATTACCTGGATATATTTATTTATTGTTTCTTATTCAATATTCTTATTAAATAATCTTCATGAACATGTGCTCTTACGTATTGATCTAATAAATATTAAATTTGGTACATAGTCATATATTAATAATAACCTTCACGAACGTGTGTTCTTACATAATTTAAGATCTAATAAATATTAAATTTGGTACATAGTCATATATTAATAATAACCTTCACGAACGTGTGCTCTTACATAATTTAAGATCTAATAAATATTAAATTTGGTACATAGTCATATATTGATAATAACCTTCATGAACGTGTGCTCTTACGTAAAATTATTTAAGATTTTATAAACATTTGGTACATGGTCATACATATATATTTAATATACTTACATTTATGACTAGGTAGGTCATTCTTAAATCTCATAAGATGCATCCTATTGCAATATTATTTCATAGGTACATTACCATGTCATTGTTATGTCTAAGAAATTTCTTTGGCTTTGGGTCACCGGAAGAGTTCAGTTAGAAATCTGTTTTTTCGTGTTTGAAAGATGGTGACCGGACAACTCAGAACATCATTTGAAAAGTCATTAGGAGTGATGAAAAAAAAAATTCAAAATTGATTAAATAGGATACGTTAGGTTAGGATATTGGTTATTTCTCAATTATTTTTTTTTTAAGCTCTTAATTACTTTTCAAAAAGGTGTTGATTTAAAATGATTCTGAGTTGGCATGGAACCATAAAAATATTGATTTGGCTGGCGGCATCACACTTGTCTGGATTACAATTTTTTTTATTTTTTATGTGAATACCACGCAACAGCTCCCAACCGCCTGGAGCCAGTGAGACTACGGCATCCCTAATTGGAGTATGTTACAAGGCTGAAGAGAGTGGGGAGGGGTAGGAGGTGGAGGAAGGGAAGGTACAAAGAACCTGGCTATTGAGATCTGGCTACGAAACACGTCTAAAGCCATTTATGGCAAAGTTTCAATTCTGACTGGTGGTCTTACACCAGGGCGATACAATCCACTCTGGAACGTTCCGCAAATACACTTTATTTTATTTTAAATGATTGAATTGTGAAATAACACAAAACAATTAAATAAAATTTGCTAGTCCCCGTCGGGATTTGAACCCGCGACCTTCGCAACCTTTTTTCATATCCATAAAATGTTAAATATTAGAAAGTTTTTTTAATTTTCAGAATATACTTTGCGATTTTTTTATCGTTTTTTCATATAATTGCCGTTTCGACCCTATAAATGTATACATTTCATCTTCAAAACTGACTTTTATTTTTTTAGCAACTTAAAAATTTAAAGTGTTCAAGAGAATAATGTATATTATAAATCGGTAGAAAGTCGGAATGCGGGGGCATCGGGGCAAGACAAAACCGGGCAGAGTTTTGTATTCCCCAATTTCCTCTCTGGATTTTGACACTTCTGCAAATATTTTTTTATGTAATATATACATATCAACCACTAGTGCGATGGTAAGTTTTACTTTTTAGATTAAAAAAAAAACTTCTTATAGGAGTTAGGACCCTCCAAAAATCGTTTAATTATCTAGTTTGAACGCCATCAACGGACGTTCAGTATACAAACAATGTATTTTTTTAAGTAAAACGTCGGATCTAGAATATTTTCTTCTAATACGAAAGGGTTTAAATATCATATTGTCTCTTTATATAATGAAGAATCATCACCTTTTTAAAATCCGTTTTATTTTACCACAAGCCATTAATGTTGCCATTGAAAACCTTTTTAATTTTCACAGCGCCATTAACGTCAGTCTACTTTTAAATCTTAGACTGTACGAGCAAATACCTAATTAAAATCATTTTTATATATTGCCAAACTAAGAAAAATATTGTGGTATAAGTATCCATAATAAGTCACGCGAACTGTTGAACGATAACATGATAAACAAGTGGACAAAAATTATACAGATTTGTTTGTAAATTTATCGCGGCGTTTTAAGATAAGAAGGTCAAACATCATTCATCAAGTAGGTACTTGGACACGCGATTATTTAATTGAAGCGTGCGCTAAAAAGTTAATCATTGCATTCATGAAAAAAAGTAACAAGTTACCATCTTTTCAAATCCGTTGTACAGAGTAGAACGTACCACATTCATGAAAACGATTACGAACACCTGAAAATATTTGAAAACCTCATACCGCCATCACTATAAGCGGAAAATGAAGCCAATGTAATGTTCGAGGACTTAGGTTTGTTCGGACTGGGCTAGCAGTTTAGTCGAGTGGCTAGGCCACTTGACTGACCAAAGAGCGTTCAAATTACAGTCGAGTAGAGCTCATTAGTAAGTGGCGCACTGGAAGATCTATGGACTTTAACGCAACAAAGTAAATAGGCTTATTATTAAGTTTATTGTAATGGATATTTTAAAAGAGGTGGAAGAATAAATAAATGAGACGAAAGTAAAGAAACTACGGAAACGAAAATGAATTAAAAGGAGAAAATATTAAATTTTAGGGTAGCATCTTCTCTCCACCTTTCGCGATTTTTCCCCGGCTACTAATGAACTCCACTAAGACAATGGGTTCGGACTTGTTTAGTTGGTGAGCCAGTGAGCAGTGCCACATGGTAGGGGAACTACTACCCCAGAAAAATAGAATAAAAAGAAACTCTACCAAACCACCGACTAAACTACTATATTAAATTTAATATAAAATTTGGACACGTTTAGTTACTAAATTACTCGCTACTCGACTAACTACTTGGCTAGTCCGAACGGGCCTTCGGCTTGCTGGCAAATAATTGAACCCACTATGCCAGGATGGGAACTCGACGCATTTATCCAATCAGCTATTAACGTTTTTAAATGGTTTGCGCAAAGTCCTTAAGAGTTAGATTGTCCAAATTTTCTCATCAACCTTTTGAATCAATCAATTTTAAAGCATTGCTCATCTCAAATGAAAAAGGTAAAACAATACATTTTTTTTACAAAATTGCTCAACTCATCTTACTCCTGTTTGAATTGGGGACTACCGTCTTTTATTTTATTTAGATAATAAACTTAAATCAGAATAATAATAAAAATAACTTCTTCAATTTTCATAAATTTCAAATGTACATTGCGGTATCCTTTTAATTAAATGAAAACAGATCTAATTTTTTTACGAGAAAAACTCTCTTTTTATAACTTTTGAAGGTTATTCCCATCAACGTAATATATCATTGAAGAAGAAGATAACACTTATAAAAAAAGGAAAAAAGAACTAATTGAAGATAATATTGTTGATTCTAAATATTTGAAATATGAGATTGAAAAATATGACGGTTTGACAGAAGGTGGCAATAACGAAATTGGATAACGCGCACGTCCCGGTTAGACGAGATGTCTGGGTTCGAGTCCCAGTTGCGACCATTGTCTTTTTCTATTTTTCTATGTCTTGTTTTCTTTCATATTTTCATTTAGATTAAGTGTTATCTTCTTCTTCAATGAAAACAGATCTCTTTGTATCTTATTTACATTACAAAACTAACATTTAAAATACAAAAAATAATTAACTTAAAATAACAGAATGCAAAATAAACACAAAACAAAAATATATTTATAAACTTGCAAAATAAAAGACTTAATCAATATGATAATAAATAACTAAATTTATTAAAAAACAGAAGAAATTGAAATAATACCACGAATATGATTATAGTAGATATTAATAAATAAGGTTGGTGGGTATAGAGTTGGTTCTGAAATTTGTGAGTAGCAAAAATGTAGCTGGCAATGTTGTAAGAAATAGGTTTTATATATATATAGTATGCAATGTGTACAATGTGTACACCGCCGTGGTAAGTAAATTCACGTGGGAGTTATTCTCCAGAAACAAGGGTCAAAATTTTGCTTAGTATTTTTATAATTGGTCTAATGTATTGATTTTTATTCAGAACACTTGCATATTATCTTTTACTTTTTAATTAATAATTATATACCTATTTTACATACGGTATTTTCCATTTTTAATTACCAAACGTAAACGTTTATGAAGTATGTAAGTATAATAATAATAATAATTTGGATGATTTTATATAGCGCCGTTTTTGTAAAAAATCACCTCAAGAGCGCTGTAAAGTATAAAAGTAGGATAATGTGAATACGGCACCAGAGTTGCACATACTCGGAGTCAGTAAGACTATGGCATCTATTATATCATTTATTGACACGTCACTTTGGTAATCAACCACGCGGCGGCGTGGTTATTCAGCGGAAGTTTTAATTATGTTATTAGGTACCTACCTAGTAAACCTGGTATACTTTCTGAACGTCAAATATTCCTTCTGACGAATGAAAATAATTTTAAAAGACTAATCATTTTGCCAAAAATACGATTCATTTTGTCTCGACGAGTAAAGGTTCTTCGGAAGTCGATCGTCAGGTCAGTGACTGAGTGGACATCGCGTTTGGGTCCCACCCGGGCGTCGCGTGTTTGATTCCTCGGCTAGCTAAGTCCTCTATCACGTCACAAGCAACATTTTCGCTTACTGCGATGGTAGTAGGTGATTTTCAAACATTGTCGGGTTATTCGTTACCCGGGAAGGTTTGTCTTTGATTGATTGATTACATATTGTCCCCTTCTGTTCCATTAAAATACCCTCCACAAAGAATCCCCAAAGATGACATAGGCCCTCAGGGATTTTTATTCATCAGGGCCTCCTGTGTGGAGCTAATGTTTTTTTGAATTTTTTTAATTTAATTTATTGTGTAAATTTATACTACATGAAAATAAACAAATAAGCACAATTCAACATTTCATTTGATAAATTTAAATATTTTTACAGTAAGCTGACATTTCTTATTTAATACATTCATTCTTTCTTCATTCTTCATACTTTCAGGCATTTCATATACACCTTTAGTCTCTATACATTAGGCCGTTCAGTGATATTTTTTTTGTGGCAATCTAACTATTTTTATATTTCTTGTTTCATGTTCAACTCTAAAAAACAATTTCATCCTTTAAGTATTTTGGAACCTGGTTTTTCATAACTTGATTCACAAAAATTAACACATTAAATAGCAGTCTCTTTTTAATGTAAAAAAAAAACATTTTCGTAATTTTGTTCTTGGTTAAAGTAAACGCGATGTTTTAATAATATTTTAACATTGGTTTTTTTGTCCTTTTTAAAATTTCGCCAATTAAGTTAATTTTTCTGTTTTGTCTTTCTCAGACGATAAATAACATCACGATCCTTCATAATGTTTAGTTTTCAGTATGAAAAAGCTAATAATAATCTTGATAAATTTCCACCAGTAGCTCTTTAGTAGCCTTTTGAAAGAGAGTTCCGACGGAAGCTGCTTATTATATTGTCTTTCCCTTTCCATAAAATTTAATAACGACCTCCTTCGTGGCTTGCAGTTCGCGGTACGACATGCTGAGCATTCTAAGCCCCCCTTTACAGCTTATTAAAGGGTCTTTAGAGGCGGTCCAGCTTCCACCCACCCACCCCTATTCTTTCTCATGATTGTATTTTGATTTTTATTAAAAAAACAGTTAATTAAAAACTCCAAGGGCGTTTTGAAGACCTTCACAGGAAAATTATTACAGTTTTGCCTTGTAACTTACTGGGGATGCATGTTTAAAAATAACATTGTATCGTGCGCACATTGCACAGGTAAAACACTGGCTTGATTCGAAGGGGATGATTATACATAAAATAGTCATAAATTATAAATAATCGTTTGTACAAAAAGTGCTGAGTTTTTTTTCTAGAGGTTTCTAGACGATCGATAAACCCTAAAGCTATAGATATTCACTAAATCCCTGGTCTATGTTCAGTTATCAATATTTGCGAGTAGGTCAACGATTGATAAATTTATTTTATTCTTTATGTGAAAACCGCACAAGAGTCCCAACTGCTCCCAACTGGAGCCAGTGAGACTATGGTATTCCCAAATTGGATATGGTTGTGAAGCTGATGGTAGGGGGGAGGGGAAGGAGATGGGGAAGAGGAAGAGGAAGGTGGAGAAGTACCTGTCTATTCAGATCTGGTCATCAAACACGGCTAAAGCCATTTCAAGCAACTTTTCAATTTTTAATGGTGGTCTTACACCAGGGCGATATTGAGAATACCATCACTTTTGGAATATTATTTTTATTAATTAATTAATTGTGAAAAACACAAAATACTTAAATAAAATTTATTTTTACACGCCGGGATTCGATCTCCCGAACTTCAAATCGCGAGACAAGAACCTCACCCCTCGACCATCGAGGCTATCAAATAGAAAACACATTTATGTATTTATATTTTTAAATATTTGTATTCTAATTGATGTATGTGTTTTGTTATGCAAAATTTCTGGCTTATTTTATAAACGGATTGAACAAACGAAGCTCTTATAATTGAAAGGAGTCGAATACATAGACTTAATACTTATACAATAGCGATTAATAGACTTAAATAAACGTCAAAGACGCGATCAATTTATTCCGTTCAACCTTTGAGAAACGAAAGTGGTTCAAACATAACGAAAGGCCTCATTAACTAATTACTTACCGATTACTGTCAAAAAGTAAATGCAGACTGCCAATGCATATAAAGGTTAGTATTTCAATTAAAAATTGCAAATTTATGAATATTCTAACATAATTATTTGTTTAACGTTTCGGAATGTGAATTTATTGAATACACACGCGGTGCTGCCAGCGTCTATCGATTTTTTATTTATTCCCTGTCACTATCGGTTCGGCTATCAACAGTGAAATCGCCATGTTATGTTATCGTTACGTTTGTAAAGCTTTCGATTTATCTATGCTTGACCCCCTGTTGTGGGAAAATAGCCAGGACGGTTTTGACAACAAATTATCTTTTTCTCTTTGACATAATTACAACAATGCGCCTTTGCCATTATAAGGGCATCGGTGGAGGCGGAAAGTATAGCTGTGTTTTACATTATAACTAGCTTTTCCCCGCGGCTTCGCTCGCATGGTATTACGGGAAATTACTATAGCGCTTGCACTTATCAATTATCTCCCCCCCACCCCACCCCCATCCCCTCCCGAATTCCATATATTCATTCCCTTACATTCAGTTTTCAAACATCTCGCCTACCACCTATATTTCATAATGTTAAAGAAAAAAAGAATTACTTATCCAATTTTGTTAATTCGTTCGGAATTTATGCGCTTACAAACATTTCGGATGTTTATTTTTATTTAAATATTTGGAAGTTCGTTAATATAATTAAAAAAATACTCTATTTAACATTCAGTCTTTATAATCGTTACGAATTGTATTTTTAATATCGGAACTCAAATCTGACATTTATTCCAAGCTTGTCCAAAAAAAAACGAATTCTAATATTTGAATTTTCTGCAGTAGTAGCTGACCAGTAGACTGAGTACCTACCAGCATAGAGCCCAAAAATATGTCAACATTGTTTCCATAGAAAAGATTTTTTTCTGACGTTACAAAAACTTGCTTTTGTTGGCGACAGAAAACGTATAACAAGTATAATATATTAATATTTACAATTTCATAACGCCAGAGCTTACCATCATAACAACCTGTAGTCTGCGCATATAATTTAGCTTTATATTGGTGAAAGAATTATTAAAGTCTTTATATTGTGTTATGCGTGAAAAGGTCATAAACAAACTCGAGCAGTTTCGCATTTATAATATTAGTATGGATAAAACAATTAAATAAAAAAAAACAATCGCTGGATTTATTCGATGACTGAACAATTTCATGGAACCACGAGTCGGAAAATATAAAGAGGTCTCGGCGGTCTATTGTGTTTTTACGATAACAGTTTTTATCGTCCTATTTATGTGAGGCTTACTCGTCAATTTTTTAATATATGTCAGAATCGAGCAGCAATTTTTCGCGATATTGAAAAGGGTAAGATATGATTGATGACGCAGTGGTTAAAAGAAATGCCGAATAAAAATATCGGATTAAGAAAAACCTGGGCTGCTTTTGTACTGAACTTTGAGAATTTTATTGCAATGCTGAATCAATGTTATTTCGAAAAAATATTTTGTGAAAATCCCATTAAAAATGTTAAAACTGTCTTATAACTGATAACACAAAGTATTGAAAACAATTTTGTATTTGAGATCAAATCTTAGTTTAACTACTTAAATAAAATTTCATGTTTTTATCATTATGTTGGTATATATCGTCTTCGTAATCGTAGTCTTTTTTTACATAGAGTAAAAGATAACTTATAATCGGTCTACGGACAAGTATTCATGTAAAAATTATAGTATATTTTATTAAAACAAATATAAAACTTATTTGCTTTTCAATTTGTTGACCGTAACCGGATTCAGCCTGTTAAGGCCATCTTCAGACTGATACAAATTATTCATAACTCACGGTTTATATATACAAATACGGGGGAGGGGGAGAGGGTTGGTCTACAAGCATGTTATTCGAATATACGTTTTTCGGTTTTTCGTTTTACGAATATTCGGTTTTCTTACAGTTGGTGGTACTAAGTTGTCTTCGACTGTCAAATTTCTAATTGTTTCGGTTTTTCTAGTAGGCTTAATTACCTCAGGTTTGTAGCTCACGTCAATATTGTTCGGGAAAAACCTTACAAGTAATATGTATTTTTAATGACCTAATTTTTAGAAACTATAATACCGATTTGACAACAATAGGAAGGCGTTTTACCTCTCCTGCAGGACCCTTTTAACCCTATCGCCAAGTGGTAGGGATGGATTCATAAGTAGTCACTCCTGAACACACTGACCCCCAGATTCCTACTCACCCCTCAAACCCTTTTCCTTCACAGATCTTTGTCTCATTCCTTTTCATAAAAAAAAATCCACACACCTTCCCCAAAGTTGACAAAGGTCCCAAGGGAAATGATCTTCCTCAGGGCCACCTTAGTGGAGCTAAATATACTCATATATAATACAATATAATATATAACCCAGAATGCACATTGTAGTTCTGAGTGTTATGACGTAAATACCGCTTACAAAACCCACATACTTGAAATAAACATCAATGTTATTTTCAACAACAACAACAACAACAATGTTATTTTCAATTAAAGAGTTAAGAACAAAGACAGTCTCAGTGCAAACTACGAGCAGGAATAAACAACACTAACTAATATAACTTTCATAGCAACTTCATGTTCAGTCACGTCAAATTAACGACGTTTTCCAATTAGTAATAAGACACTTCAACAGTAATAATTATTATAAAGATCCACCAGTATTCAATTAAATTTAAAGTACACAATGAGTACAAATTTTAATGACATTCCAGTAAAACAAAATGTTTTACACAAATTTTAATGGCATTCCATTAAATAAAATAACGATCGTGCAGCCCGTCTCATTATTTGTGAAGTAGGTTCTTTTGCTGCCCAGCGCCACCAGCCTACCAGCGCCGGCTGTTTACTCCCGGGATTATTATGCATGATTCTTTCATGAAAGCTGAATGTGAATTAACTGAAAACACTACCCCACACCCACAGTCCACACCCGGGGCTGAGTTTGTAATTATAATGTTAACGTACCGAGCGACGCAGGTCATTATGCGAGCTTTCAACGGTGTCCGCTAATGCACATTTTCATTTTACCGATTTTACCGCCTTGCCGAAAGATTTATAATATTTTCTATTAACATTGTGAGTGCTTTGAAGTGCCTGGAGAGGGTTGCTTTTAAATAATCATAATATTTTCTATTATATTTTCACTTACGGTGCCAGCTAAAATGCCAAAACGTCCGCCATACTTGTTTTTTGAAATGTGATGAATTTGTAAGTTGTAATGTCTTGCAAGATAATATTATTATGTGTACCGTACTCAGAACTGACTACTCAGAATGAAATCAACTCAGAACCTCCTTTGAAAAGTCATTAAAAGTGATGAAAAAAAATAATTGGTTAAATAGGTTACGTTATGTTAGGTGTTGAGTTGACTTGATTATGAGTTGGTAGGCATAATATGGTATGGTCGTATAAATTTTTACTGTACCGCCGCCCCTGGAACTTTTTATTGAATAACCCACACCCCTGCTACAGTTCACCTCGAGTCGTTTGCTGCATTTGATGACTTAGCAGTGTCTTCCGGTTTCACAGGGTGAGGTTTGTCTAGGTCTTGGCGATGGGTGAGTGGTGGGCTGGATCGGTTGAGACTGGCTATGGGAGGTCTTGTACCTCTCCAGCTGAACTTTCTCGATCCATCACCTTGCACCGCAGTGGGAAGGATGGATTCATGAATCAGTTTTTCCTAGGCACAGGAACCCCAGATCCTTTTTCCCTCTCAGAATTTTCTCTCCTTTCTTTTCCTAAAATGACCCCTCACACCGCCACAAGACGGCATACGCCTTGAGAGTTTTTTTTCCTCAGGGGATAGTTATTTATTCAGAAAAAAAATCTTGTATTGTTTCAATGTTTGAATTATGATGTGCGGAGAGACAATATGCAAAATGCTTTGAACAGATTTTTTTGATGTTTACGCTGAAATTTGAAAATTTTAGTAAGCAAAGTCCATATTTGAGAGCATTCTGTTGCAAAGCTTGAAATATTGCTTTTAGCACAAATAATACGTTATTACAATCGCTCAGGAATGACGAATCGTTCGTGTAACCTGAGGCAATGATAGTGTAAAGTAAGATTGCGTTACACAAAACTTATTTTAAACAATAAAAACATAGTTGAGAGCGGCTCGGTGCATCGTGCGGGCGTTGTTTGGACGGAACCAATGACGCAGTTAATAATTTTATTAAAAACACAAAATTTCAAACAATATTCGTCAGGCAAGGGTAATGAAATTCTTTATATTACATAATCGAACATGTTGGGTTGGGGGGTTTTATTATATGTTGACAAGATGACGTTTACTTTCCAACTAAATACTATGACCATGATTGCTCTTAGTCGGCATAAGGTAGAGGTGGATGGACAAAAGTATTTGTAGTAAAGCGTGATGGCACGAGGACAGATTCTGCATTTAGGTTGTATGAAATAAAAGGTATATCATGTTAAAAAAACTAATAACTTTATTCAATAAGCTGTTACACACGCGATAATTAAAACAGAAAATAATACGTTATTCCTAGATTACTACTCTACGTCGCGGAGGCGCCCGCGTTTTTTATATATTGTTCTCTCTTTTTATCCTTTGCGCGTATTGCATTGACGTTCAAGGACATCTCAGTCATCGGCAGCATGTGTCGCAGGACGGTTGTTGCGTTGCGGTAAGTTTGGTAGTTTTTTTGATATGGCCCTCCAAAGGCAAATGGCGCTCTAAAGACGTATGAGTAGCTTGTATGTAAGTTTTGCGCTATTAAGCAAAATATTTTTTTGATACTTTGTTACTTTTTTAGTTAATTACTTCATAATTGACTATTTTTTGTAGTAGTAGTAGAAGTTTTTTTTAAATGTACACTTTAAGTGGTTTATTTTTTAAAGAGAAGACTGTTTAATTGCCTAAGTTTCGTTTGAGAAAAGATTGTATAATAAAAAAATATATAAATGTAATACGGAATTGTGTTCTTTTTTTAAGTAATATACAAAATTATAGAAACAGTCAAAACATATCAATCATACTTATAGTTTTTGAATAAAATCATTAATCAATATGATGCGCCTCGCGGGCGTATGAGTAGTTTCTTTGTACGTCGCAACATGAGTAGTAGTGTAGGGTTAAGAATAATGCAAGGAACTATAAACCGCTTAGTCAGCGGTGATCAGCGGTCAGCATGGAATGGTTTCCTAAATTTGTTCAATGCGCGGCTGACGGCTGTGGTCGCGCGTGCAATCAACTCGCGCCGGTGTGGCCATTGAATAAATGTTGAAAGCGTTGAAAATCATAGTTCTTACAGTTGTTAAGAATTAAGTTAAGAAAAGGTACAATGATCATTGCTAGGAACCAATAGAACTAATGTGACAAGTGTTTTCAATTGAATATGTAACTTGCACTTTGTGCATGCGTTTATATACTCGTATATAGATTTGTACTTATAACATGTTGCTGCTTAATATTGGTAAACTGTTTCTACATGAAAAGTTCTATCGGAAGGATACGTGGTTTATTCTAATTTATGAGGTAAGCTTCAGATTAAGCTAAGATTTTTCGTCTTGGCAAATCCTTCAGAGAGAATTCTTCATACTAAAGTTGACGAGTTTGCACCTACGCGTCAGAAAATCAGAAAGATTTCAACATGGATATTAAAGTTTCGGTTAGGTAAGACTTTAATTTGCAATTATTTTTAACAAAACAGATTTAACGTAAAATAGATGTAAAATATGTTTTCTGAAATACTTTGTTTAAAAATCAATTGAAATGTTTACTTCAATAAGAGTTAGCAAAAAAGTTCTACCGAATTCCATGACATTATTTTACTAGTTCAAAATTACACCTGAAAGTTATTTGAAAACGTTAAATGTATGTCCCCCTTTTCCCCCTTTCTTGAATCGAGCGCATTTTTTCAGGAAGTCTTGGCGACCCCGCTCTAAAGGAAATTCGGATTTAGACAAATGAAATACATATTTCAAATGTTGAAAAATGAACAGTTTCTATAGTTAACCTCATTTCACAGTTTAATCATATTTATATACCTTATCTATCACTAATACAAAATTCAGAAATAATTCCAGACGAAATAAATTATATTTTTTAATTAGAATACTACGACCACCTGAATCCAACTAACCCTAATAAGGTCATTTTTTAAGGATTTTCTTAGGTAATCTTCTCATACGCATTTTTGATCAGAATTCCAAATAAAATATTTTCGGCATCGTAAATTGATAATTTGGCCTTGAGTGCGATGATTTTTTCCGATCTTCTTTGCACCGGATTCACATAAGCATAACTTAAATTAATTTATCCTGAATTTGTCTTTGAAGAAACTGCCAGTTGCATATCATTACCTAATATGTATTCATGATTTTCATATTCAAATATATTATTTTTGAAAAAGTCTCTGTAAGTGCCACTAGCGATAATCATACACAGGTCTCTTTTAATAATTATGTAATTAGCTTTTTAAAACGTGTGTTTTCTTCCTGGCGCGTGCTTTGGCATATAATGCGGGAATATCATTATTTGCCGTGCTGAACCTTATGTGGGAGCATAACACGAGATGTGTTTTTATTTCTTCGAACTGAATAAGCAAAATAAACAGAGATAATAAAACAGACTTATGCTTTTTGGCTGATTCAATCATAATATTTTTGATGGGGTAAATAAAGTTTGGTAGCAAAAATAAACATGTATTTTGTTTACGAAATGTTTAGACCAATTCGCAATAGTTAAATCCTTAGATCCAGGTTTACGAAAATGAAATAGGTCCAAACAATAGAATTTTGTATCAACACTTATGTGTCCCAGCTGACCGAAAAGGACATTTTAGCCGAGAACCTTACCGCTAGGAACCCTATCTGTACCACGTAATATTATATTTGCATGTACATATATGATTGTATGTATTTGAAACAGCCATTGACAAACAAAATACAACATTGGCTTTTGTTGAACACAACAACACAAAAAAATGTTGAGTTAAAGGGTTTAGTAATGGTTCATTAAAATAGATATGTTACCGGTAAATTCTCAAACTACATACCTATATACATTTATTAAATTTGAAGCTAGTGATACACGGAATACATTTTCATACTACCTGCTGATTTGATATTTTATGAAACGTTTACCAAAAAAGGCTATCAGCTATTTGCCTACAATGAGCCCTTTTACCCTGACTGCCAAAAAAGTAATAAACATACGTTCCTTATTTATTTTTTTATGTACGCCCTGGTGGGATTTTACAAGATAAGTAAACAAGCAATACAGTTGTGTTAGGTACATAGTATTCAATATATAATGATTTATGATTAAATTCAGGCAAATTAAAAATAATAGTATGTAGTGTGGAAAGTGAAGTATGTATAAAGAAACGTAGAAATATAAAAATAAAAAAGTGTATTCGTCACCACGGAGTCGTGAAATCATACATCTCGGCAAAATGATTATAAAGACTTCGTTTTAAAACTAATACGGAATCTTTAAACATGTCTACAATATTCCGAAATTTATTGCCAAAATGATGTAGTCTATTTATAGGTGTACGAGCTTCATACTTAGTTTTAAAATTGTCACAGAAAAAGGTAGCACTTTGCCGACCAGTCGGTACGTAAAATTTCTGGTCGGTACGTAAAATTTTATTTTGGCGAGAATTTCAGGGTTGTAAATGCAATTATCAATAATTTTATTTAATAGTACCAGGTCAGAGATGATCCGCTTATCTGACAGCGAAATTAAGTTGAGTTGTTTCATCAAAAGGATATAGTTAATATTTTCAATTGGAATATTCAGTTTAAAGTTGATAAATCTCAGAAATTTGTGCTGTGCCCTTTCTATATTGACGGACTGTGTTTTATACAATGGGAACCAAATAGGCGAATTATACTCTACCTGGCTTCTTATTAAAGAAGTGTACAATTTTTTCAAACATTCTAGTGACTTGAAATCATTTGCTGTTCTGCATATGTTCTGTTATGGTTATAATGCTGCAGCTCTTTCTTACACATTAAATAATGGTGAAAAAAAGATGAAACATACAAAATACACGTGATAGTTTCCTATAAAATACTACTTTTTTTCCTTTGGAGGAAACAGATGTTATATCTATTACGGCCCAGCTACGCTAACGGGAATCATTTTATTTATATGTGTGAGGGAGATTTATGATAATGATTTTTTGTTTCCTTTGGGGGGGTGCAGTTATACGTTCACCGTTTGTCTCATTTTCAACTGTTGATCTTTAGTGTGTTAAAATGGCCATTTGATGACAATGTTACATTTGAATTTCTGTGAAACAACCCACCCTTACACTTTTGAAATGATTTGCATCTTTCTGCAATTTAGAGCATCTTTTTGCAATTTAGAGAACTAAAATATCATTCTTTAATCCCCATTTAATAGTTTCTAGTAGTTTTTCTTACATAAAAATAATTAAAATGGTTAATTTTTAGTTTATAAAATGTAACACTTCTAAAACTAATTTTTTTTAATATCAATTTTAAAACAATCAAGATGTTCAACAAGAAGAATGTTCATCTGAAGAAAAATAAGTCTGAAATACTTACTTTGAGTAATGCTATATTTCTTTAACAAATTCTAGTTTTCTAATCCAGCAAATTTTATGTCACCGGCTTAGGTACCATGTCGTTTGGTATAGTATGGATGGTCGGTGGACACCTTTGGGAATATCGGGTTTTCACCGACTGTACCAGCGATTGTAGGTATATAGAGGCAGCATCGTATTAAGAAGAAAATCTCTCCGTTAGGTCCCCGGGGGGCCCGGGTACAAATAATGAACGTCCAATGAATATTTACGACGTAGGGGAAATGTTTGGATGGTTTTGTAGGAATTTGTGGGGAAATCTATACAATCTATTCCCAATATTAAACTGTTAAACTCCACGGTTAAGTTAATTATGGGCGTTGAAATGTGGTCGCATTCATGTCCTATAACATTCACATTGTAATTAAGTCAATAAAACTGATTTTAATAAATTACACTGAATTTCGATTTTGTTTTTGTGAATGAATGAATGCAAATCATGGATTTGGAAATTGACCCATTTCCTGAAATTCGATCGAGCTGAAATCCTGCCGATAAACTCGTTATCGGTGATAATGCATTTTGACAATTTTGATAATACTCACGTATACACAAGCGCACACACGCATTTTTCTGAGATTGGTTGATATTATATTTATCAATTTACAGCAGTTAGTTAGATCTTCTTTTTCCTTGCACTGTCCCAACTCATTGCCTATGTAGGTTGTTGGGGTCGGCTCTTCTCGTTCTTAGACTATATCTTCTTCGGTTCTGGATATCGCTTTCATTCAGGCCGTTTTTCTGTAGTATTTTGGAGCATTGAGTCATCCAGGAATTCTTTAATCTTCCTCTGGATGACTGACGATGAAGCTCCATAGACATTGCCTGCTTCACTGTGTGGTCTGGTGGTCTCCGGTTTATGTGTCCATACTATCTCAACTGTCATTTCTCCAGCTTACTTTATGTCCGTGTCACCTAGGATATCACGAAGGCGTGAACTTTTAATCGTATATTTTAGTGACTTTCCTGCCGACCATCTAAGCATTCGCATTTGGGCTGTTTCGAGTTTCCTAGAGTAGGAGGTGTACATAGTCCAGCATTCGGGGCCAAACATTATCGCGGATCAAACAGTAGTCTGATATTAGTCTGATATATTAAAATTAAAAAAAAAGAACTTTCATACTGAAAATGTTCAATTACTTTATATTATGTTTGTATTTTTTTTTAATATTTAGATTATTATATGTAGGTTATCTTTTGTATTTTTATTTGTGTTTTTCTTTTGTACTTTGTATTATTATTATTTAAGTTTTTCTTTTGTACTTTGTATTTTTATTTATTATCTTTTGTATTTTTTTGCTTTAATCTTTACTGATATATGTAATTATAGATACTGCTACCCGGCTCAGAACAGATATTGTCTAGTGAGTCGGGTAGCGCACATATATGTAAATGTATACTCTTGAATATCTAATACCAATGATTTTCAATAAAATCAATAAAAACATAAAATTTGAAAAAAATGAGAGACTAAGTCCTAAAATGATAAAACTATGGTTAATGAACGAAAACTCCATGTATCTTTGAATATCTTAATATAGCTGCCTACATATCTTTTATTAGATAGGTATATTGAAATATCTTATATATTCATAG
This sequence comes from Glyphotaelius pellucidus, assembly GCA_936435175.1. NCBI lineage: Eukaryota > Metazoa > Arthropoda > Insecta > Trichoptera > Limnephilidae > Glyphotaelius > Glyphotaelius pellucidus. The sequence continues at coordinate 336,516 of OW386540.1, forward strand.
TTGTAAGTTAAATTATCTAATACTACTATGTGATCTATTCTAATGTTTCCTTAAAACTATAAATGTATTTACAAATATTTTCTTAGATATTATATTAAGAATGTTTAAATTGTTAGAACCTGCAGAAAAGCTGCTATATGACAGCTTTGTGGGTCTACTCTAATTCTTGTACAAAATGTTCTGTAATTTTAATAAATAAAAATAAATAAAATAAAATAACTCTTGATATTAATAAACGCCCGGGTTACCGGCACCTTTGAAAATATCTTTCCTCTAAGTTTTACAGGCATTTTGGATCGCACAAGATTCCTGTGATGAAATTTAGATCGCACGGGTCTAAATTTCATCCATCCCACACCAATTCTTTGGTCGACATCCGCTGCACATCCTCCGTTTCTGTTAATGAGTGAGCCCAGATACTTAAATGAATCATAGTTAGATAATGTTACTCCATCATCCAGTTACATTGAAGAAGTTACATCATTTGTGTCTTCAAATGGCAAGTAAAAATATTCAGTCTTTCTCCTGCTAATTTTTACGCCATAATCCTCCATGATCTTTCTTCACCTTTTCAGGCTATTCTGCAAGTCACAATGATTATCTACTATCAGAACTACATTACCGGCAAAAAGCATGGACCTGAGAATACTGTGTATTTCTTGAATCGTTAGATAATTCATGACCGTTATTAATAGTAGTAGGCTGAGGACAGATCCTTGGCATACCCCCTCTTTAATTGGAAATTTTGGTGATGTCCCCGATGTCCATTTTACTTGTGTTTCTACATTAGTATTACATATCTTGTATGGAGATCATATATCCTTTTGGTATATTATGAGATCTCAATGCCGCCCATATCAGACTTCGGGGTACCCTGTCAAATGCTTTTTCCAAATCTTTAAATACCATGTGTTATTTTTTGCATCTCGATATTTTCAGTACTTTAGTACTACAGTTAGTACTTTACTATACAGGTTGCGCAGCCGTTTATATCCCACTTTCTCATACTCTTTCTATAGTTCGGCTGGAATATTGTCTGGCCCCACTGCTTTTCCCATTTTCATTTGTGATTTGGCTACTTTTACTTCTGTCGGAGTGATTTTTTCAACTGCTCCCAGCACTGGTTGCTCTTACATATGAGTTGTTGGGGAAAATTCTTCATTCACTAATGTAGAATAATAATTTTTCCATCTTTTGCATGTTTAGATTTCATCTGTGTCGACCCACTATCAGTGTCTTTTATGTATTTGGGTATTCTAATAGAATTTGGCATCCTCCTTCCTGTTTGCTGCAATTTTGTATATTATTTGCCCCCCATTAGGTGTTTCTAAGTCATCATGCAGCTCTTTCAATGCCTCATGTTGTGCAGAGGCAGTTTCATTGCTGTTTTTTGACTTGCTACAGCAGTTAGTAATGTACGTACCATCGTAATGTTGGTACCATCCAATTAGGTTTGGCTTGGGTGTTAGCGATGTTCACTCATTTATTTAGTCCCCGGGAAAGAAGGTTCAAACCTGAGTCAAACCAATTTTTTTTTAAAGACATTTTAAAATGTCACAGCGGTTAACAGCCTGGGGAGGAAGGTTCAATCCTAAGTCATGAAAAAAAAACTTTGAAATTGAGAGATGGCACAACTAGGTTGCAATTTGAAAATAAATGTATTATTGTAAAAAAACCTTTTCAGGAGTTGATTTTTCTTATTTGATGTTTTCATTAATATGCCTTGCTGTTATTGTTCCTCCCATTCCATTCCTTATCGATTTTGCACCGCCAATGCTAGAAAAAGAGTCTTTGTGAAGTTATACGCTGGGTATCATAAGTTGATTTACTGAAATTAATTTTCTCAGAACATTTACTGAAATTAATTTTCTCAGAACAGCTCAGTTGGCTGAAGCGTCGGAAAGATAATTTTATTTCATTGATTACAATACACAATCTTGTAATACAGGGCCAGCAGATTTTTCAAAAGTGACCAGCTGCTAACCCTATAGAGTTCTCAAGTGCGTCCAATAATTGAATTTGGGAGCCAACTCTGGGTTGGAGCCCAAAAATATTTGATAAACCTACTTGATTCAGCGCAAATGAGGTAAATTCGTCTGATTCACAAGATGTTAAACGAGTGCAGACATCTTTTTTTCTTCTTTGCTTTTCATGCATTAATACCTAAGATCCAAGAAGAAACAAGGAGAGTCAAGGAGAGACCAGAGATAAGAAGAGTCACGAAAAGATGAGAAGAATGAGCAAAAAAGCCTAGAATAGACAGAAAGAGTCAAGAAGATCCAAGAAGAGACGAGAAGATCCCTGAAGAGGCAAGAAGCAAAACGAGACAAGAGAACCACGAAGTGGCAATAAGACCCAAAAAGAGATGAAAAGAGACGAGAAGAGCCAAGACAAGCTAAGATGAGCCAAGAACGACTGAAGAAGAGGCAAAAAACCCAAAAAGAGCTAAGAAGAAACAAGAAGATCCAAAAAGAAGCAAAAGAGCCAATGAGGACAATAAACAAGAAGAGTCAATAAGAGACGAGAAAATCCAAGAAGGGTCAGAAATGAGAAGATCCAAGAAATAAACAGGAAAAGTCGATAAGAGGCAAGAAGAAGGAAGGCACAAAGAAAGGGAAAAAAATTAACGCTCAATCCATTCCTGTTTTCGTGCCGTCCTAAATTCAAATATTGGCTTTTTAGGTTGCCATGTATACCGATCGATTAAACTCCAACCTCCTTCCTATCCTCAAAGCACGTGTTCCAAGTCCTAGCAAATCAGTGCCTCTTGGTGTATCGATGTCACCGGGTCAGAAGTGCTCTTGGCTGTGTAGTACAATCGTATCGTATCCTTTATTACGGATGGCGATGTATTGCTGATATATTACAAGCCGATGGCGTGTTTTTATATTGTACAGACAGGGGTGCTCATGGGAGATGCTTATGTGACGACTTATATCATTGAGAGGGTATTTCATTATCGTCCTTATAGTTTATCAACACGATAACGTATATTTTCGATTAATTGAACACGATTTATTTATTTAAAGTTTGAATTTACTATTCGGTTCTTGAACGTATGAATAGTGGCTGTGCATAGGGTTAGTTAGCCAAGTTTTTTTCCTGTTTATTAATACATAAACAAATAAATGCTTTGCGAATATTTATTTATGATTCATCAATATTCGTTATCGATCAGATAAGTTATTAGGAGGATGGTGAAATACCCCAACACAATATTTGAATATCTAATTATTATCTAATGTATTGGACAATTTTAGCCTTATGGTAATAAAGCATCTTACATGGTTTTAAGCGATGAATATCATGAAGCGTTATGAATATAGCATTTTCTTTCATTTTTTCACCCTTTCAGTAGAATTTTCCTTATTAATTAGTCCTTCGCTCTTTCTAAATTACTATGCCCCATACACTGCTCGATCCTTCAATACTTCGTATCCAATTAAGCTCGTTTTATACCCGTCGCCTTAATGCGTCCCCCGTTATGTCTGCTTCGTTGTTGTTTACTTTTAATGCCTCCTACACAGCGGTTTTACGAGGCTTCCGCCAATATTGTATTTCTTTAGCTTGAACCAGAAGGGAAGAAGGAAGACGATAAAACAAAATTATTCTCAAAATATATTATAACAAGCTAAAATAATAATTATAAGCATGACTGTATTTATTTAATCTCGCTCTTGACATTATTCGTTTTAATTAAACGTGAAATACTTCATAGTAGAACAGTCATAAAATGTTTAAAATTCGGAGTAAGGTGGGCGAGAGTCGGAAATTGCCAAATTAAATATAAATCAGAGCAAATGATTTTAGAAAACTATTAAAAAATTTTCTGTGACCGAAGTTATAGGAATAATTACAGTTTTTAATTCTGAATGAATAATTTATGAAGTTGAAATTATTACCGTTGATTGTCTCTTGAAGATATTTTTATACGTTGGCTCCATTCAAGAGGCCTAAGAAAATTAATTTCTCTTGTGGCTTACGTCGGTTTGCTGCGTGTAGGGTGTTTTTAAGGAAAGGTAGGAGATGAAGTCCTGGGAAGGAAAAAGTTATAAGGAGGAGGTAGGGATCAGGGGTCGGTATGTTCATGAGTGACGCACCGACGAATCCGTCTCTTCCACTGCGGTGAAGGCGATCGCAATCAGTAAAGAAAGTCCTACTGGAGATGTCAAAAGGTCTCCATTAACCAATCTCTACCGATCCTGCCCGCCACGCAGTATATTGGTAGATGCATTCGCCGCGAAAACCTAGGCAAACCTCACCCTTGGGCACACCTGCTAAGGTACCAAACGTAGCAGACCACTTGTGGCAGAAGTGTTGGTTATCCAATTAATATTTCCCAGAGCGGCGGTCTCCGTACCCGCCTTTGAATTTGTATTTACCAAAGGTATGTCTCAATTAGAGCGCGAGATTTTAAGATTCAATAAAACATAGTTTTTTGTGGTAAATTATTAAAATATTTATTGATTTATATAATTTTATAATTATGAAACAACACATCTAGTGTTTATGGCCGCCACGGCTTTGCCGCAACATGCGTACTCTTTTAGCAAAATTTGTAATAAGTATTTTGCAATCGTGTGGCGGTATTTCGGTAACAGAACTCCGATGATCGCGGGATTGTTAGCATAAACCTGTGACTTCAGACAACCACACAGCCAAAAATCCATGTTAATTGCAAGAGCATGGCGGCCAATTCTGGTCACCAAACTGGGAGATGACACGACCAGGAGCAAAGTCGTTCAAGACAGTGTTTCACTAGTGCTATGGCATGTAGCACCGTCCTGCTGAAACCACACGTCGTCAAGAGCAATATCTTCCAATTGAGGTACAAAAAACTGTGTTTTCTGAAGTCACGGGTTTAAGCCAAAAAACCATCATTATTTATATCCATGCCCGTTGTCATTAAATTGGAGTCAGTTTGAATTTTTGAAATAAAGTAATCGGAAGAAGTGCGTTGAAAAAAAAATACATGTGGCATGAATGTACTAAAATGCAAAATATTTTATGACACGAATCACGTGGAATCGTATTTTTGTAACCTTTGAACTTCGAAGATTATACAAATGTTTTTCTTCATTAATAACACAAATAACGAGATTGTTTTGCGGAATAATTAATTTTAATTATTGGGGACAAGACTTTGAATTATTATTCTAATATCGTTGACAGTAATGGCAACTTAAGCCCCAGGAAAGCATTACATTAAAATTATTATTGAACTAAAAATAATAAGGTATGTTTTTAGGTTTTCACGGCCAAAAAGTATTTTTGTTATTGTTTTTGGGGTGTTATGCCGTGTTTCGCTACCTCCTTCTTTAGCCAACGTTTCGGACAGCGTTACAGTGTCCATCATCATCTGCTCAACTCATCTGCCCTGATGATGGACACTGTAACGCTGTCCGAAACGTTAGCTAAAGAAGGAGGTAGCGAAACACGGCATAACACCCCAAAAACAATAACAAAAATAAAAATAATAATTTTAATTTTTCTTTCCTGAGGTATGAATTTTAATAAATTAAAATTTATAAATAACAAAAATGGCGTTTGGTTTAAGTATTACCATGCATTTTCAAAGTCGTTTTGGTAATTTTATTTCACAAAAAAAATATAAATAATTAAAACTCATAATTAACTGCTTCATAAAAAAAAAACATTAGACGGAGCAGAGCATGCTTTGGTGAGTAGCTGACGTGTTAACTTTTAATTTTTCCCATGTTTTTAAAGGTAATTTAGTTTTTGAAAGTACCTCAAATTCACACTGGCTTACTTGGGAGCAGTTGAAACTCTCGTGCGTAGTCACATAAAAAAGTTGCAAATGAAATAGTTGCACTAACCAAGAAATTTAAGAGAGAAAAAGTAATTCTAACATCGTGACGTCAGAGTTCACTGCTGGTGTTTTTGATAGACAAAAAAGACATTTAAGAGAGAAAAAGTAATTCTTACATTTTGACATCAGAGTTTTACGCTAGTGTTTTGATAGACAAAAGACATTTAAGAAAGTAAAAGTAATTCTAACATTGTGACGTCAGAGTTCACCGCTAGTTTTTTGATAGACAAAAAAAGACATTTAAAAGAGAAAAAGTAATTCTAACATTTTGAAATCAGAGTTTTCCGCTAGTGTTTTTGATAGACAAACGACATTTAAGAGGGTAATAATAATTCCAACATCTTGGCGTCAGAATTCACCGCTAGTGTTTTAGATAGACAAAGGCATTTACAACAATGTTCAAATATGATTGGATACGTATTTATATAACCTGCTTCTAAACGAGTAGCTTCCTAACTGGAAGGGGAGAAACCTTGAAAAACAGAATGAATCAAACATGTTACCTTACTGAAATGTTGTATCGCATTCTTAGCATCGAAATTGCACCATGCGCTCGTACGTCTTCATGAGAGGAAATTTCCGAGGGTCGGATAAAAGTATAATATATTCAAATCAAATCTCCTGTACACGCCCACAAAGGCAAACATGATCCCATATTTCCCGTGGCGTTCCTGATAGAAGGATTCCGCGCTGATCCGGGATGATAGGGGTAGTCCTGAAGTCAAATGTTTTAACGGATCCCAGGGAAAATGTAGAGATTAATCTATCTCGAGGAATCCATGAAATTCTCGATAAACTTGGGACCGCCGTGCATACTAACCGTGATGCTATCAGTTTAATAAGATTCTACATTTATTTTTAAAGTGAATAGAAAATATACTTTCTTTTAATAAACTTGTATCGAGAGGAAAGCTGTATTATAAGTAAAGAGATCGTAGTCCTTGTATTTCGAAAAATCTAAAGGAAAGAACGGGCAGCGAGAAAGGTAAATGGCCTTCAGAGATAAACTTATTTTAGAAAATCAACAAACAATAAGGTTACATGTAAGACGCCTTTCAGGTGATTTTATTAATACACTGTTATTTGTAAAGAGTAAATTATACCTATAGAATACAAATAAGAATGATATATACTGCAACTCTTTTTAATATTTGTATACATATATATAAACTTTTTTACGTTAACTCCATACATAATATCTTTGGAGATGCTGTGTGAAAGGTCTTTTTTACGGAAGGAGGAGAGTAAATTCTGGGAACAAAAAGGTATGAAGGGTGGGTAGGAATCTGTATGTCCAGGACCCATGAAACCATCCCTCCCACTGCGATAAGGCAATAAAATGACCCCCTCAATCAGTCTCTCCCTAACCGGCCTACCGCGTGGTTGGTGGTTAAAAACCTCACCCATGAACCCAGGCACTCCTCCTAAGTCACCAAACGTAGTGACCTATGGCAGAGGTGTAAGTTATCCAACAAAATTGTTACGGGCAGCGCTGTCTTTCCACCTCCCAACATAATAATAATATTATACTGTTTCGTCAAAACATTATTGGAGGAGAAACTGTGCTGGAGTGTTTGTATAATTTTATGTAGTTAATATTGTTGTGCATTCATTATCTTATAAGGTTAATAATATTATTTAAAAAAAATACGGAATGACGGTGTGTGGGTACTGTAAATGATTTTTTTTATATATCTTAGAACAGAGCGTGTTTCTATATTTCTGAAAATGTATTCATTGAAATACTGTAATTTTTATTTTTTTAAATTTTAAAAATTTCATTATTTTAATATTACGTTGGTTACATAATGATGTATTGCCCATCTAACTAGATGTAAAACGCCTGTATTAAGATGACAATTTACCCAGAGGCTGTTATCCAAGTTTTTGTTTACATATAAAATAATTAAAGATAATAGATAATAACAGTAAAAATTAAATCGGTTTTTTTTTTACATTATACAATTCAAGTGTAAATATGTTATGAAATACTCCTTATGGATATATTTATTGGAGGTAATCAATATTTTTACTTTTAAATAAACTTATGTTTTGCGCTTTTCTAATGTCCATTAGTTTAAGTTTAAAGAATCTATTTTAACTTGCACCGATATATTCATAAGACCTTAGGACATTAAAATAACCATTTCATATCCAACACCAACACAGAGCATCGTAATGTTTGTACAGTGAATAAATAAATATCATATAAAGCGAGTTATTGCTCATCTAATTTTTTTTTACAAGGGGACCCGAGGAAAACAATGGGCCTATGTCATCTTTGAGGATGATGTGTGGAGGATGTTTTTAGAAAAGAAAAGAGAGGAAGTTCTGGAAAGGAAAAAAGTTTGAGGGGTAGGTAGGAATCTGGAGGTCTTTGTGGCCAGGGGTAACGTATGAATCTATTACTCCCGCTGCAAGGCGATGTTCCGAGAGAGCCCTGATGGAGAGGTCAAAAGTTTCTCCCGATCCGGCCTTCCACGCAGTTGGGTGCATCCGCCGCCAAAAAAATCAATCGTAAAACTTTTTATAATTTTTTTTTTTATAAACGAGTTTTCTCTGAACTTTCTGTACACAGTATTTACACATAAATATGAATGAACCGAGCAGAAAACTTATTTATTTTTCATTATTTTTTACAAGAAAGATAAACTTTCCTAATAACTTGACAATATTTTCGTTATTTGTTTTGGGGTGTTATGCCGTGTTGCGCTACCTCCTTTTTTAGCCAACGTTTTGGACAGCGTTACAGTGTTCATCATCAGGTGGCAGGGCAGCATCAGAGGGCGGGAACTTGACAAAAATTTGAAAATCTCCAAGTTCCTCCACCATTAGCGGAAAACGTCGCTTGTGATGGATGACTTTATAATTGATTTTGAATAAATTCTTTTGTAATTCTGTTTTGACGGTAGTAAAAGCACAAAATAGAAATAAAATAAATAAAAAATTTTGACTCACCAATTAACTCTGAGCGAAATAATAATATTTGATTGAAGAAGAAAATAACACTAATAATCTAAACGAAAATATGAAAAAAACACAGAAACATTGAAAAAGAAAATGGTCGCAACTGGGACTCGAACCCAGAACCTCTCGTTTCGAATTCAGCAAAAAAATATTAACACAATAAACGTAATTTTTGTATTTTAGTATTTACTCCCAATAGAAGTTATGTTATGTATTTGAACAGCTGAGTAAAATTTCATTCAAAGATAAGTGAAAACTTCTTTAACACCGTTGTGTTTTGAAACTCGATAAAACGAAAAAAGACAAAAATATAAACCTATAGGATTTAGCCTGCGAGAGAATGAGATAGTATAAAAGGTCTCCTCTTCGTGCGGTACTTCGTAGTTTGTCGGTCTCCCCTTTTTGGGGTGCTTCGTAGCCTCTCCACTCTTGTCTACCTTAATTTTCTAAAGGTTTCACTTCTACCGAGAGTGAATTGCACACTCTGATTTTTTGTTGATCGTTCAAGTAATACTTATGTACATATAAGACGCATGTATATAAAACTTATATGTTTGACATTGGAATGGATCACCTTCGAGGAGACTTCAAGGGCAAATAAAGAACTGAAATATTTAAATAATTCTGGGCGCAAAAATTTCATTTACGTCACCAGACCTTTTAAAACCATTGAAAAACACCTATCAATTTACTAGTTTTGTTGTTCATAAATATAAATGTGGCACCATTCAAAAAAATGTACATTTTGATCATTTTTTACTTTAATGACCGTTAAAAAGAGGATCTAACGAATAAGGTTTATTTTCATTCAATAAAAAAACGGTTTTCTTTTTACCTGAAAATAATAGATTGATAGCAAGAATTTGCTTTTCAAAAACGTACCATTTCAAAGATGTTAAAATGCAAGGAAACCGAACAAATGAAATATATCCAACATTCCACGCGAATTTAAAAGTATGTACATATCTATTTTATTATGTTCTTAGTTCGCGAAGTTTCTCCTTTATCTAGGTCAAATCTTTAAAGAAGACGGACGACCATATTACTACATCGAGGATAGATAACGTCCTAACATTGTGCAATTTCATCGCGATTCAGATTGTGAAAAGAACCTTATTAGAACCTTCTGCGTGAATACGTGCAACTGTGAGCTTTGGTACATACATACAAACATCGTAATGGCACTAGACATACTTTTATAGAACAATATTTAGACTGCCAGGCACTGCAGTGCTTTTGGACTTTTTCTGAAGTCTGTATTAACAGCTTCTAACAAATAAGAGGAAGACATTTTCTCGAGCATCCTGCATTAATGAAACTGTTGACGTTATTCGATATAATTTTTAAGACGAAGTCTTCAATATTAATTCATTTATTTTAACATCAAATGTGCGGGTGACATACACCGCGCAATCATGCTGAAATAAAAAAATAAACGTATGTAATATTTTTCTTTAATGAGAATGCAAAAATTACTATTTTTGTCACACGTATACCACAGGATCGAAATATGCAGTTTTAGAACCCTTTAAAAGGACAACATTTATATCTACCTTCTATACGAAAATATTTTTATTATGTACTGATTTTGAGTAAAAAATAGTGATTTATTTTTAAAAGGGAAAGACTTTTCCCAATACAAATCGCTTAAAATAATTCCATGTCATGTTTCTGACTTTGAGAAGGGCCGGGTATAAAATTATTAATTACACCCCCTCTGCACTAGCCGCCCCCAACCCCAAACCTCACTACCATTAGTTGCTTCAATATTACAACAAAGTCCCAAAGACCCGAAGTCTGAATAGTCGGAACCAATGTTGACATTAGTCGCTAAGCACACCCAGGTTATATTATTTCTTCCCTGTGTACGGATTACATCATGTATGGTTACTTCCGTACGTACCACATAGTTTATATTATACAGTGAAGTAAGCCTCAAAGATAACGAAGAGTGGAAATGTTAGAGTGTTTGACAAACGGGCATGTTGAGATATTATAGAGACGAAAGAACTTCCTGTTTTATAGGGATAAATATGGTAATATTGGTGTTGTATACTTTTTTTACCATTTGATTCCCACAGGAGAACGGCCGGCGTGGTCTAGGGGTGCGGCTCTTGACTCGCAATCCGAAGGTCGCGGGCAAATAATAAATGAATTTTATTTGATTAATTTGTGTTTTTTCACAATTAATACATTAAAAATAATATAGAGTAGGTATATTTGCGGCAAGTTCCAGAGTGGAAAATACTCTGAGTATCGTCCTGGTGTAAGACCACCATTCGGAATGAAACGTTGCTTGAAATGGCTTTAGCCATGTTTGGTGACCAGATCTGAATAGCCAGGTACTTCCACGCCTTCCTCTTCCCCATCTCCTTCCCCTCCTTACTACCTTCAGCCTAACAATACACCCCAATTGGGGATGCCAGGATGCCATAGTCTCACTGGCTCCAGACGGGAGCAGCTGGGACTGTTGTGCGGTGTTCTTATAAAAAAAATAACTATTTTGCAGCGCCTTTTTAGGAAAGAAAGGGGAGGAAGTACTTTGAAGGAAAACGGACAGGAGTGATGGACGTATGAATTCATCTATTCCACTGCGGTGCTAGGCGATGTTCTGAGAGAACAACAGAGGTCAAAAGGTCTTCCTCAACCAGATCCGGCCTGCCACGCAGTTGGCGGTCAGACACTTCCACCGCTAAGACCCGGAAAAACCTCTCCCGAACCCGCTCCCCCCTGCCTTGGCATGGGGGATGTTTGGTGACTTGTCACCAAACATCGCGAACCACTTGAGGTGACCCATAACAGAGTTGATTATCTAATACATGGTTCCCAGGGTGAGACACATACCCGCCTCCCAAAATGAATATACAATACATAAGATAACAAAACACATGTTATTTATTTTTATCGTGACTTGATAGTAAATTATCGGAGTGGAAGATGCTCTCAGTATTACCCTGGTGTAAGACCACCATTCAGAATTAACATACTAGTTTAAATGGTCTTTGCCCTATTTGGTGACTAAGTATGAATAGCCAGGTACTTCTTCACTTCCCTCTTCCCCATCTCCTTCCCCTCCCTATTAAAAATATTATTTGTTTGTTTATCATTATTAGTTGTCGGGTGAAATATTATTCTGTGTACCAATATCATGTTTTATTTACGCAAGATAAATAATATCTTTCAGCCTCAAAACACATCCCAACTGGGGATGCCATGGTCTCACTGGCTCCAAACGGGAGCAGTTGGGCTCTTGTCAGGTTTTCATCTAAAAAAATATCTAAAAGAGGTTCTAATATTTTAATCGATTTTTAACAAAAGTGTATTCGATGTTTGGTGGACGGAATCACGTTTCAGATTTTTTGTGAGTGTTCATAATAAGAAAATAGTCAGTCATAAGTCATCTTTGGGAATGCTGTGCGAAGAGAATTTTTAGGGTAAGGAAGAAGAGGAAGTTCTGAGAAGGAAAAACATATCTGGAGGGTCAATGTATCTAGGAGTGACGGAAGTATGAATCCATCGATCACAATGGATCGAGAGACCGGCTGGAGAAATCTACGTTAGGTCTCCGTCAACTAATCCCTCCCGATCCCGGATAAATGAACCTGGGCACCCCTGCTATGTCACCAAACGTAGCGAACCACTTGGGGTGGCCTATGGCAGGGGTGCTGGTTGTCCAATAAAGGGTTCCCGGGGCGGCGGTACCCATACCCGCCTCCCAAATTAATCCACTTTTATGCATTCTTGCAGTTATCTTTATTATGCAGTTAATTTGTTTTTTGGATTTATCAGAAGACGGCCTCCGTGGTCGAGGGGTAAAGCTTTAGACTCGCGATCCGAATCTAAACGGAATTGAATCGAAAATATATTTGATTAATTTGTGTTATTTCACAATTAAATCATTTAAAATAATCAAAAATACATATGCGGCACATTCCAAAGTGGGAGATACTCTCCTTGAGTAAGATCATAATTCAGAATTGAAACGTTGATTTAAATGGCTTTAGCGGTGTTTGGTGGCCAGATCTCAATAACCGGCTACTTAGACACCTTCCTCTTTCATCTTCTTCCTCTTCCCAATACCTTCAGAATCACATCATACCCCAATTGGGGAGGCCATAGTCTCACTGGCTCCAGACGGGAGCAACTGAGACTTTGTAAGATATACATTAAAAAAATGTATGAATATACAAAAAAAATATATTATTAAATCAAACTTTTGAATGCTGAATTTAAAAAAAAGCATTAGGTGGAATTAAATGTTGAATATACAATCTTAGTACCTTTTATCATCCAATAATGTTCTTCTTGTAAAGTTAAGTAAATAATCCATATTATTTTAAAGAAACGTTTGCCGTTGATTTAATATTTTCTTTGATATTTAGGTGTATAGCTGAATCGACGCCGCGAGATGAGTAAATTTATTTTTTGTTTTAACGAGAATCATTAAAGCGAAGGCAAAGTAACCAGCAATTCTTATCCGGGACACCGTAAAAGCTTTGTTGTGTTTTTATTTTAATATCTTTGTAAATAAAACACCCCTCTGTGATAAGACCTGCGCTTCACGAAACCTTGTTTATGAATTTGCCGTGAAGGAATTTATCGCGCAGCCAGTGTAGTCAGTCAGTGGTAGAGAAATTCGTGCTTTGTTTTGTTAGTTTAAATTCTCGTAAATTGTATTTTACGAGATTTACCAATCGTTAAGCATAATTCATAAATACTTAAGGCCCGGTAGTACCTGCTTAAAAAGAAGAAGAAAGAGATACATGTAAATATGAATGTTAGAGAGAGCGCGCTAATATTAAAATCGATAATATTTAAGCGAAAATTGTGAAAATGTTTAATAAAACACGACTTGCTGAAAATAAAGCAAAAATCTCACTTGGAATGTCGAAAATAGCTTTTATAGAAACACTGTCAATTTTTTCATGCATTGAACTTGTAAAATAAGTTATTTCCAGTTATCTTATATATAAAAATGAATTTTTGTTAGTCTGTTTGTTTGTTCGTATATTATGCGCTGCCATACCATTCATCCGAATGCAATGAAACTTTGGTGTGCACGCCCGCGAAGGTAATAAGGTAAGGCTATCCATAATGGTAAGCTCGGGCGTTATGAAATTTGTATAAATGAAAATGAGTGTATTTTATATATTTTAGCGGCAGGGAGGGAAGGCGTGAGGGGAAGGGTATAGAAGAAAGTGGGATTAGCTGGAGGGGAAGGCGTGGAAGGCGGAAGAAGAACGCGGGGGGAAGGGTACGCGGGAGGGGAACGGGGACGCATGGGAAAGGAAATCGGGGAGAAATTATTTATTTCTTTCTTTGCGACGCTTGCCGGTTATTAGCTAGTTATAAATGTATATTTTGTGTTTAAGGAAAATATGTAGTAAATCCGGGTCTTAAGGGGCATTTCTATACAAGCCGGCAAAAGTTGAAACTTCTCGAAGTCTACCTTTGGTTTCCTCAACTTCCCTGTACTTGCAGGGTTACAGGTCAGGGGTTTAATCGTATACGAAGAGCGGCTGCATTCAACCAAAGTCAAGTTACAATAAGTGACTTAACGAATGAACTTCAGACTTGGCACCAACATTTCAGTTCATTATCGTCTTATTGTTTTGATTCATATTATATCTAAAGCAAACAAATCGACGTTTGCGATACGATATTTTCTGTAATAAATTAATCTATTTATTTAAAAAAGAGGATCTGTAATAGGTAGGGTGTTTGTTGATTTTCGTATAATTCAATAGTTTTATTCCGAGATTATCAATTCTGAATGGTGGTCTTACACCAGGATGATACCGAGAGCATCTTCTACTCCGGGAATTAATTAATGCGCCAAGTATCTTTTCATCTTATGTATTGTATATTCATTTTGGGAGGCGGGTATGGGTACCACCCTGGGAAACATTTATTGGATAATCAACCTTTGGTGACTTAGCAGGGACGCCCGGGTTCATCGGGTGATGGATGTCCAGGTCTTGGTGGCGAATGCGTTTTGAGGCAAAAGGAGAGGCCGGTTTGGGGAGACCCCGTGACTTTCTAGATAGCCTCTCTCGACCCATGGTCCTCACCGCAGCGAGAGGGATGGATTATACACCACTGACCCGTAGATTCCGATAAGATGGATTATCCACCCCTTTTAATTTTTTCTTTCCAGAACTTTCTTTCCTTCCTTTCCCTAAAAAGACTCTTCACGCAGCATCCCTAAAGATGACAGGCTCTAAAGTAAATTATTTTCCTCAGGAAAACTGCCTGTGTGCGGTAAATGTAAAAAAAAATTATGAGGAAAAATATTTTTGTTACTAATATATATTTTTTTAATTTTGGTACTTATTGCAATATATTATTGAGACGTACCGATTGATAGAACATTTATAGTACCTACAAAGTACCTACATGAATAATATATTACAATATTTACTCACCATCGGTTCACAATGTGCAAATTAATCTATTTATGTAAAGAGGAATGTCTGTGGCGGGCGGGCAAGCGAGTGGCATGGTTTTGATTTTAAACAAATTACAATATTTCATGTTTATTAAAATTACAATAAATTCAAGATATCATTGTCTGAAATCACACACGTTAGAACACAATTTCATAAGAAAAGAGGATTATTTTAAATTATTTGTCAATTTATTAATATCGCACGTTTTGGTAATAATATTTTATTATTCGTGTGCACGTAAAGTAGGTGGGTATCGTTTTAAAGCTTTGAATGGAAGAAAAAAGCGACGAAGTAAAATATTTTAAAAACTTTCCAAACAATTTTTAGTTCTCGTCTTGCGTTTTTGTTTTATAGTAAGATGTTTCGCCAGCAATTGGTACAAGTTGTCCTCACAGAGATACACCCGTGGGAAAAAGAGCTTATTATCCGCTCCGGAATGGCTCCAGGTAAAGTATATGCCACTGATTCGAGAAAAGCTTGTCTCGGTTGTCTTGTTCCTTCCACATTTCTTTAGAACCTCCGAGCAAATCGTAGGGTGATGTCGGAGCTAAGTGAGTGCCTTCAGACGAAGTTAGTCTACGAAGTATTAGACATGATTTTTTTGCATTACTTGCACAGGAAGTTCTGAAAAAAATTCCCCCAGGGCCTGTGTCATCTTTGGGGATTGGGGATGATGTGTGGATAGCCTTTTTAGGGAAAGGAAGGAGAAGAAGTTCTGGAAAGCAAACAAGTATGAATCCATCCCTCCCACAGTGATGCAAGCCGATAGGTCAAGAAATGTATGTATGAATGTAATGTATGTAACGTATTCCTTGAGAATCCAGCTGAAAAGGTCTACGTTAGGTATTCCTCAATCAGTTTCTCCCGATCCGGCCCGCAAAGTAGTAGGTGGGGAAAGGCATTCGCCACCAAGACCTAGACAAACCTCCCCTGTGAACCTGGAACACCTGCTAAATCATAAAACGTTGCAAAATACGAGTGTCTTCAAGCGCATACGACAGGTTATTGCAAAGCTGATATTAACGTAATGAGCAAAATTAAGAAAGCGACACGAATTAGAAGAAGACACAACACTTTCGAGTGAATACCAGAAAAGTGCAAGATGAAGTGTTATTGCGAATGAACCAGAAAGCCTAAGTCTGGACAGCAACTCTGTCTAGGCTTTTACAATTTCCCTGCTCTTCTTTTTCGTTGAAAATCTGATGTGCTCAAATACTAACTGCAGCCTCTGAATGAGGCTTCCGCATGTACATTAAAATATCCGCCTACACTCGATGAAGTGCACAGAGTTATTAATCGCGGTAGAGCAGAATTATTAATTGATGTCAAATAAATAAAAACTTACCACAGAAAAGCGCTGCTGAATTTAGCCAGTTTTGGTTGGGATTATCTTATCCATATCATACAACCAAAAAACTGTTCATACACATATTACAAACCAATTACTGAATACTTAAAATGTTCATATTCTTTACACCGCACCTACTAATATTATAATTATTTCTTAAGTTAAGTTGCACTAATTAATAGGGGTACCAACAGATGGCACTAAATACAAGGCACAGCCCTTTTCGACACATAAATAAATCGTCCCTTAAATGAGCATCGCGAACACGTATTCATTTTTTGTGTAGAATAAAGACAACATTTGACATTTTGCGAACTCGGTTTCTGCCTTTGAATTGATTTATTTAATCACTTTATTACTAGATATTTATATTTTAATGTGTTCATATGCCTGAATGGATGGCACGCCCCTTCTTCCATTCATTATTCCATCCCAACCGAAGATATCTTCTCCATTTGCTTAATTCATTTCTATCGAAAATTTTCAGGTCCGATAGTTTTACAACAGATTCCTAGTAGGTACTCTGTATGATTTTGTAAACTCGTCAACGTGAAGTTATCTCCTTGGCCGTATGTCCCGCAGTGCCACGAGAAGGGTGTATGGAGGTAAACAGGGGTTGACAAGAGGCGGGGAAGCCTTGTCTGTCCCTTCGCAGAATGAAGTGGTTATTCGGGAAATCTTGATATTTACAAACATATGTATGGGAAGATACTGAAACAATATACCAAAGTACCGCTACTTACCGTTTTCCAGAAAATGAGGGTAGCTATTTTAGCAATCAGAGCGTGTAATAGTTCAGGCCCAACTTTCGAGAGCGAAAGGAGTTCATTTATAGAACTTTGTTCAGAAAAATAAATAGTGAATTTTGTGATGTTGCGGTAATTTTGCGGTAATGTTGCGGTAATGTTGCGGTAATGTTGCAGGAAAAGAGAAGGAAAAGAAAGAGGTTGGACAGTACTTACCTGGCTTTTCCAATGTGATTATTTTGTCGTTATTAATTATATAAAATCCAATTTTAAATGGCTATTCAGAGTCAATTTATTTTATCGACCTTTTAAAGCTCACCGTTAAATGCCTATTGTAGGTGCGTTTCAGCTTTCAGCAGACAAGCGAAAGTTGTCCTCTTCTGCTGATCACAATTTTATCAAAAGCTGAAACGGATTTAGAATTGGCCTTTAACGGAAATCTTTCAACTGTCAAAAAAATAAAATGTTGAAACAACCCTCATTCTATTTTTGTTAATCTGGAACGACGTTAAAATATTATAATAGTTTTGTAAAATTTCCAATATGGATAGTAAAACTTTGTATTACGGATTACTTTGTAAATGGCATTATTGCATGGGCTATGCCCAAAATACATTAACACACTGCTTAAAGCTCAGAAAACCTTAAAAAAGTTATATTTAAAAAACCAATACTAACACTCACTTTAATTATATTCTAAAAATTCCCGGTGCTGAACATTCTAAAATTATAACCTTCCTTTACAAGAACCTTTACACTTCACAAAATTCTCGCAATACTTTTGGGAGAACAAGACATGCACGCTAACCACAAACACCAAATACAAACACATATGATTAATTTGTGTTATTTCACAATTTATTCATTTAAAATAATATACAGTACATTTGCGGCATGTTCCAGAGTGGAAGATACTCTCAGTATCGCCCTGGTGTAAGACCGCCGTTCAGAATTGAAACGTTGCTTGAAATAGCTTTAGCCGTGTTTGGTGACCAGATTTGAATAGCCAGGTACTTTCTACCTTCCTCTTCCCCATTTCCTTCCACTCCCCACTACCTTCAGCCTCACAACATACTCCAATTAGAGATGACATAGTCTCACTGGCTTCAGACGGGAGCAGTTGGGACTCTTGTGCGGTATTCATATAAAAAAATAAAAAAATTCATCCTTTGGACAAAAACACTACAGATACCAGGCTATAAAACTATACAATTCACTTCCAACACAAAATAAAACATCTGATCTTACAAAATACAAAAAACACACATGCAACTGGTTACATCCTTATATTTTTTTATTTATAATTTTGTTACCTCACTCATAACTTATAAGACACATCTATTTTGTTGAAACTATGTAGAAGTCGATTTTACATTTTAATTTTATTTTTATTGTTTCTTTTTTTTTATATTATAACTAAGTCCACTCTTTTTTTTACTATTTACAATTTATAATTTACAATTGAAAAATGTCCCCCACAACACAGGTGAGCTCTTAGCGTAGTGTGGACATTTATACTAAACCTTTGTAATTTAAATATGTTAAGAATAAATAAATAAATTCTTTTCTTACATATAATAAAATCATAAAATATTCATACGCCATTATTCAGTTTCTTCACAAGCATCTCACATTGTTGCGAAGATATAATGAAGAAATGAGAATCCATGAATAGCAAAGTTCTGGAAGAAAGCTTGCTAAGATATCATCAAATATTTATGTTTCCCAAAATTTAAAACTCATTTTCGTACCACATTTTACTGACATTATGTTTAACGAGTTTACGTTAGATTTTCTTAAAAACTTTTTGTTATTTTTTTAAAGTTTGCACGCACCGTATTTTAAGCCTCTTTCCATGTTAATAAATTAAAGTTTTGGAATGAGTTTCTAAGCAGTATTTTTTTAAAGCTTTTGAATATGAATCAAATTTAAATAACAAACAGTCTTGAACAAATTTGTATCATATTCCTTTTTCTCAATAAAAGATTCCCTTCTTATTTGTGCGCCCGGAGCAAGCTTCAAATGTACGCAATATTTGTGTTCAGTATTTCTTTATCTCTTGAGATTTTTTATTATGTTTTTCATTTTCAAATAATGGTACAGCAAATAAAATAAAACAAGAGATACATAGTTTACACACGTATCGATGCACGATTGTGTTCAAATACAATATTTTCAATAATAAAATTATACCTAATAAATTAATGATCGAAAATGGTTGTCTTCTGCCAAAGTATTTTTTGATTTTTAAAATATGGAAATCAAAAGTGGTTCTTTACGTTTGGTGACTTAGCAGGGGTGCCGGTTCATGAGGTTTGCCGGTGAATATTTTTTGAAGGCTCTAGCTGGATTTCCACAATGGGAGGGATGAATTCATATACCATCACTCCTGCACACGCGGATCAACAGATTCCTACCCATCCTTCCTACCTTTTACCTTTTCAGAACTTCCTCCCTCTCTTCAAAAGACTCTTCACCCAGCATTCCCAAAGATGACATGGGCGCTGAGAGAAATTATTTTTACCTCCTTTGTGGTATGGAGTTAATGCGAAAAAAGTATTTTGCCCGAAATACCCGAAGAATTATTTGAAATTAATATAATTTGATAGTTATTTTTACCACAAATATCTACTCCCCTTGAGTTTTACAAATGGTGTTTTAACATTTTCATAAAAATCCCCAAAAAACTCGTGATTGTCATTCAATATTCAAATATTTTTATTGACTCGCCCGCGACGGATTTCATTAACTTAATGAATTTTTTCCAATAGTTCCTTTGTTTCTGATGAAATATAAAATTCGAATGCCATAGAATTATTATTCATTTTACCACATTTGTTTGTCTTTCCAAACAAGACACCGTGGTTGGCGAGATATTTGATGCACAAATGAGAGTTCATTATTAAAGTACATTTATTTACGAATACGAATTTAAGAATATTTATTCACGACAAAACTGATTATACGTGATGAAAACGAAATGAAAGGGTCCAAATATATTAGATAATGATAATATCTTAATAGATAATAATTATATCGTGTTAGATAATTATAATATCATAATAGGTACTAATAAAATCATATTAGATAATAATAATACCATTTAAGATAATAACAAATCTTAATTTTTTCTAACCCCAAGATGTGAAAAGAAACTTCAAAAACTTTATTATTTGTTTTTGTATTAAATTCGTAGAACTATTTTCAATATATATTTAGTGATGTTTTTATTTATTTCGGTAAATATGTATTTAAGTTTTTTTTTATTATTATGACAGCCGTTTCGGCTTACGGGGCCATTTTTAAAGTATGGTTAGACTACTTTGAGACGACCTTATGTATATGATTCTAAATTTCAATTTTGAAGTGGCCTAGATTGATTTATTTTCGGTTAAGGTTAAACGCAACGTACGTTATAATCTACGCATTCACAGATGGCGCCAATAAAATTATTTTAGGTTTTAAACACTTTTGCAAGTTACGCTTTAAAATATTAAGAATAATTAATTATTCGCGCCCGTACATACGCAAAATGAATATGAATAAATAGTTTTGTCAATAAAAAAAACTCAAATATTTAAAGAGAGGTTGACAAATACAATATTGGATTGAATCACCGATGTAATTTTGTATTTGTCAGCCTCTCTTGAAAGATTTGAGTTTTTTTATTGACACTATTTATTCATATTCATTTCGCGTATGTACGGGCGCGAACAATTAATTATTATTAATATCTTAAAGCATAACTTGCAAAAGTGTCTAAAACCTAAAATAATTTTATTGGCGCCATCTGTGAATGCGTAGATTATAACGTACGTTGCGTTTAACCTTAAACCGATGTACTGAGAAATTAATTGTGACAATAGATTCCCTATTTTGTGGGATACTTTAGAAATACATCGTGTCGTATGTGACGTAGAATTAAACTAACAATTTTATTGCCGGGAACCCAGGTGTTTATTGAGAAAATATTCTGAAAACGCCAATAAGTCACCCGTAAGTTACCCGTAGACGATGTCTGTTCTGAGACACAATATATTATATGCGTGTATAATATGAGATACATTATATGCATGAATATATTATTTAAATTAAAACATTGAACATAATGAAATACTTTATTTAATTGCATCATTTTGTGATTTAATTCCTTACTAACGTTCCATATTGAATTGTTTAGTCCCCAGATATCCAATTTTAGGAAATGACAGGTGAAAGTATGATACAATATTTTTGTAACGCAACCTAATGTCCACACTTGTTACAGTATAATTTTTGTTGTAGAAATTTACAAGAAAAACGGCTTAAAAATTTTTTGCACCTTGCTTCGACTCACCATAGAATTGCTTACCTACAATAATTGAATGTAGGCCATCATTGGTCCAGTAAAAGAATTCTAATTGATTTATTGGCACCTTCTGCCATTTTTACAAAGAAAAAGAACCAACCCATAAAGTCCTTTTTCGTTTATTTCAAATGCCTCTTGGTTTATTTTGCAAAAGGGGCTCACGAATATCCCCAGAAATGGAAAGTATTCGAATTTATAAACGGATATATTTCGCCGGTCACGATTGGATTTCAATAAAAATACATGATATTTCCGAAAAAGGTTTTGATTTTAATTTAACGTCCGCGGACGGTAAAACATATTTCATTTCGCGGTGCACAGTTTGTGTATACCACATATTTATATGAAATGATTTGAAAACCTGGCCGATGGGACAACACAGGGGTGGTGTAGCCGACGGGGTAAAAAGGAGTAGCAGAGGTTACAAATCGACAAAATAACAGTAAAAAGTAGACGCGCACGACTTTCAGCGGCCTAAAAAGAGAAACACGGGTTATCAAATAAGGAATCTGAGCAGCAAAGGGGTGGACTCAGGGGACAGGGTCAAACAAATTGCGAGGGCTGAGTGGTTATTGGGCGATGGAATACTCCCCTAACTGAATGCGACCCTGGCAGTATTCATCACTGAGGGAGATTTCCGTTTATTCCGCAGAATAATACGAATCCTACCAGTTAATGCCGCGGGCGCGGGCGTCGCGGCGCTCGGCGCTCGGCGCTCGGCGCTCGGCGCTCGAAGCGGCGGTGAAAGATGGCGAATGAAACGAGATTTTTTCACAGTAGGCTTGCAGTCCGATCACGTAACCATAATATGGATTTATGCGTTTAAAAATGTACATACGGAATTTATTACGGTCGTAACGATTTTTTTCCTCAGGCAATAAAGTGAATTGTCCCCGGGATTCTGCTATTCATTTATATTGAGTCCGAATTTAAAGTAGATACCCAGAATGGTAAAAAAATAGTTTTTGCTCATTTTACCTAATGTTCTACTTTTAAACTTTTGATAGTTTTTGATCATTTTACCCAATCGACCGGTCAGTGGTTGGGTGGGCATCGCGTTTGGGTCCCACCCGGGCGTCCCGTGTTCGATTCCTCGGCTGGCCAAGTCCTCCATCACAACACAAGCAACATTTTTGGCTTTCTATGGTGGTAGTAGGAGATTTTCAAACATTGTTGGGTTATTTGTAACCCAACAATGTTTTTCTTTCTTTAAAAAAAAAATCCACTTTTACACTTTTAAGAGATTCTAATTCAACCCCAAAAATGAAACGTTTGTTTCATAAACCTAGAAGTATTTTCAAAATACAGGGTGCGGCCGCACCATTTCCTTTTTTAAAATGCGCGACGTTCAGTCGGTTGTGATGTCGTAGCGGAGCGCTAGTAATCTCGTTCGAGAGGCGGGACTATAAAATTTTGTTCCGACATAGTTTAGTCGACATAATGCGATGGAACAGTGAGGAGCGTGCGTTTGCCGTTGAGGCCCACTTTTCGAACGGATGTTCTGTGATCGCAACCCAGCGCGCCTTTAGGGTGCAGCATTGTATGAATCAGAAACTTTTTATTTGTTTTTTTTATAATGTGCCTACATATCTAAAGTTTTATTTCACTTAGTTTTTGAAGATCAAATCAGGTAGGTGACGTCCTAGGCGCACGTCGTAGGCCGCACGTAGGGTTGCGATCACAGAAAATCCGTTCAAAAAATAAGCCTCAATGGCAAACGCACGCTCTTCACTGTTCCAAAGCACGATGGCAACCAAACTGTGTCGGGACAAAACTTTATAGTTTTGCCTCTCAACTAGCGCTCCGCTACGACATCAACCGACTGAATGGCACGCATTTTAAAAAAGGAAGTTATCCTGCCGCACCCTGTAAATGTACTTTTTTTATAATATATTAGTCTTACAAATGCTTGCAAATTGTTATATTTTACTAAGCACGAGCTTATTAAATAAACACTGATTTAAGTGAATAAAAACTTTTCGTTTTTCCATCAGAATTTTTATAAAATTCCCTCTTGAGCTAAAATAAACACTGGCTGTTTAATAAAGGTAAAAGTGATTTTGAGACCTTAATTGAAATTCAAAAATTGAAGATTAACTTCCGTTGGCTTTATTTGTTTAGGTTTAATAAAAATTCCGCGAAGTTTGCTGGTCGAATTGAATGCTGAGTTTATGAGGGGAATTTTTTTTGGTATCAATTGATAAGCTTTCGAGGCTTCTACCCGGCTTTTGCCTTCTGCTTCTATTAAGGGCTCGCTTTGAGAATCACACGCATCGGTTCATCCTCAATATGAAAAATGTGAGGGGCGTCAACAGTATCCAACAACTATTAATATTATTAATGGGTGAGTTTTCCCGCACGATAATTGCTTGAGTACACACTTCGACGGCTAAAAGCTTTCATCCGTATCAGAAGTTCCTACAAATAAAAAATGTTGAATATATTTCGAAGAAACTCCACGGCAAAGGATTTGTAACATTATCAACACCATATTTTGTCCTCTTTTTTCTGGGGTGAGAATGGAAACTGGAAGAGTGGTTATAGTTTTTATGATGTTAAAATTTTATAAGTACTCTGTTGGAAGAGATTTGTTTATGCAAGTCTTATTTTACTAGCTTGAATCGAAAAAGGAAAGAAATACTAATGGTACCGAGCTTATTTCAAATGTGTGCCGCCTTCAACAAGAACGAATTAGAGAAATGAATTTTTCCAAATGCACTGACAACCGTGAACGGGTATTAACACTAAACTAACTTGTTTGTTGGGTTTCTTGCTGGTACACAGGTATATAAAAGTTATTAGTTCCTTTTTTATTTATTGTTATCAAATTGAATTGTAAAACTCCATTTTAATTTTTTATTTCTTTTATATATTCAATATTATTAATATTCAATTAATAAAAACAGTTTATTTATAAACAAGTTATGTTGTGTAACTATTATTACGTGTGATAGTTGTTTCGCCTTCTAACGGCATTATCAAACTATGGTCATGCCACTAGGAGAAAAAACATTTATGTTATTTCTAGATAGGATTTCGATGACAAATTTCTAATTTATGATTAAACTGACTGAAATTATTAATAGTTACAATCCTATTTAAAGTTTTCCCAATTACTTACTTGTATTGTTTAAATTAGACTGAAGGTCTTATGTACTCTAATCATTATTCCTAATGTGAATTATTCCCAAATGATCACTCATGGCTTTATTTATATCATAATTAATTTTTTAAATCGGTTTGAACATATCTAACAACGGTGAGTGAATTATATTTGTTTGTTCATTTATCAAAATAGCTTTAGGATTATGAAAATTTTTGTTAATTTCTAAATGTTCTAAAAGATTGAGTGTGTCCTTTATTTTGTACGTGTAAAGGAGAATCCAACTCCTTAAGTTACTTGTTCAATTGAAATATATGTAAAATAGAACCTATAAAACTTACCCTTAAGGATTTGATTCCGAAAGTTTGACACATCAAAGCTTCCTTGGGAACTGATAGATAATTTTGCTGTTAAAAAAAATCTCAAAATATTTAAAAAATAATGCGAATAGATTCCATTAGTAATTATAAATTTAAAGCATTTCAAATAATTAGTCAAATATCTTTACCGCTATGTTATAAAAATAAACATTTTCTCGTATCTCAAGTTTTTCAAGTTTACTACATATATTATATAATAATTTAAGAACACGAGCCAAAATCATCCCTTTGTAGCCAGAATGTAATGACATGTTTAGGGTAATAAACCAAAATTATATATTTTGATGTCTTATTAGTATTACGATACTCGCTAATATAGGTAAGAACGCAAGTTCCCACGCGTGAAAATCTGTGTAATCTATTTAATGTTAGAATTTAAGTCTTTAGTTGTAAAGTTTTTCTAAAATTAATGAGATAAATTTTAAATTGCTCGTTAGGTAAATCCACGAAAGCAACGCTGTGGAAATTATTCATACAAAATTATATAGAAAAACGTAAGTACATATTTTAGGATTACGAAGAGTAGAAATTAATAGTGTATAAAGTATACTTATAAAATAAATTGGAAGATAAAATTTTTATATACATCAGCCAGACACATCTTGTGCAATACTACGACTGAAGTCTTGTGCCATCCCTGCTTAGAAAAAGCAGATGGTCCCTTTTCACCTGCGATGGGGTAATTTCTCAGCCTGACGTGCACAGCGAAACGTTTCACATATGCACCATCCGAGCAGAAGACAGAGAAAAAGGGAGAACAAGAACACGACACCTGAAATATGAGCTAAAATAACACGGAGGAGCAGATGGCCTGACCTGAATGTTTTATTCAAAAAGTCTTATTATAAATGTTTTCCTTGTAATGTGAACAAATCTGTACTTTCCGAATATATTTGCTGAGCATTCTTTGAATTCTATTTGACATTGGGTATTTTCATCGTAATATTTCACAGATAAAGCGTAAGGGAGACAATCTTTTTTCAGAAAAATAACATCAAAACCACTTATTTTCTTTTCTTGTGTATTAAAAGTCAGAGGAAGGTAAGTCTATACTAACAGATATGTTTTGAATTCTTGGAAAATGTTATAAACGGAGATTTATTTCAAAATGATCTATGGCTCTATAGTAAAATTCGGTTTGCTCTAGCGTTGTGAAATTCGCCTTAATTCTGTCTGGAGTTTCTAGGTCAAACAAATAATTTTGGCTGGCAACGCCACTTCTGTCATGAGCTACGAAGCTTCGAAACTATGTTCATACTGAGCATACATTTAAACATACTATTCAATGTTGTTATTAAAAGTATTATATAGAGAGAAGTTCTCTGGAAATCCATTTT
This sequence comes from Glyphotaelius pellucidus, assembly GCA_936435175.1. Lineage (NCBI taxonomy): Eukaryota > Metazoa > Arthropoda > Insecta > Trichoptera > Limnephilidae > Glyphotaelius > Glyphotaelius pellucidus. Next base: position 363,024 of record OW386540.1, read on the forward strand.
CGTGCTCTTCCTATTTCATTATCTTATGCTATTGCAGGTTATCATATATAAATAACGCTTTCTCAGTGCTGGTGTCCATCGTTATCTTTTGAAGGTTATTCCCATCAACGTAATATATCATTGAAGAAGACTTATAATCTAAATGAAAATATGAAAGAAAACAAGACACAGAAAAACAGAAAAAAAACAATGGTCGCAACTGGGACTCGAACCCAGACCTCTCGTCTAACCGGGACGTGCGCGTTTTTCAATTTCGCTATTGCCACCTTCTGTCAAACCGTCATATTTGTCAATCTCATATTTCAAATATTTAGAATCATTAATATTATCTATAATAATATGGAAAAAATGTAGAATCATTAATATTATCTATAATATTATTTATAATATGGGAAAAAAAGAACTAGTTGGAGATAATATGTATGATTCTAAATAATTGAAGTTTTTATGTTTAGTTGTTACGTCGAAGGACCGGGAACACATAAATGAAAAAAAAATACAACTTAAGCTTAAGAACACAAAAAGATGCATTTTTTGTTAAAGAAGAATCATTAGATATAATAATGGGTATTGATTCCTAAGCAAAGCTCGATAGTAACTTTCTTTACAAAGCGGAAAAAATGTCGTGGCGAATATTCCACTATCGATTACTATTATAAAAGAGAACGGAGAAGAATATTTGAATGAGATCCGACTTTTATTAAGACAAATATAAAAGTTAATGTGACGTTCACATACGAGCCATTATGCCGCGACCCGGGAAAAGCATAACAGGCATAGTAAATGGCAACTGGAAACGTTCTACATATGCCGAGAAAGAAAATTTGAAATTAATTTTGTTATCTTCCTAAGAAATGGGTTACGCAATTGTCGTTAATCGAATGGATGCAATTGGAGAATATTTCACACCATTTCTACCCCTTTTCAGAACAGATGACGGACCTATCTTTGCTCAGATTGGTTTCAAAGTTTTTCAACCAAGCCAAAAAATATTAAGATTAGATTAAAAATAGAAGCACATTGTACGTAAAAGTATTTTGATGTTTGTGAAAATATCACCTCAAGGGAGCTTTTTAACTTAATTTATTTAACTACAACTTATCAGATAAAAATAGTGTTATTAGGCGGTATAGAGTACAACATAAACTCTTCAATCGCATATTTGATGTTTTTCTATAATCTTTTTTTTTTTAAGTTTTCTTTATTCATTGAATTGTTTGTTACATGAATTGAGGATTTTACGACCACCATGCTGGGCATATGCCCGTGTTGCGGTGGTCGATTTTCTATGCAGTGCAAATATGCAATATAAAAAATGTGCCAGAATATAAAAAAATAATATAATATCAAATAATATTATAGAATACAATAGAATATGAAATAATGTAAATGGCTATAGAGTAATATAAAAAAGTAAGGAAGAATATAGTAGAATATAAAACAATACAGTACTAAAAGTGTAGAACATAGAAAGAACACTAAAAGTGTACATCACAGAAAGCATATACATGAAAGAATATTAAAATTACGTGATTATAAAATATATTAAAATCAAAGTAAGTGCTTTACAGTAAGCATGTAATAAAAGGTTTTTTATTACGATGGAAATCTTTATGTGCGTGATTATATTGGTAGGTAAAGTATTTTACACCAATTTTTTTATAAATCATTATATTACCATAGAAAAACGATATGTTTGAAAACTACATAATATGTGAAACCAATTTTTTTTTCATTAATCCCCTGGGGGATGAATCCGCGAGCTTTTGTCCCAGGACTAAGGATCTTACCACTGCCACTGTGGTTTTGGGATGTGTATTTGAAATATGTTTGGTTGAAACCTTCAACAAGCTTAGGTTCCTACATTCCTTCCCACGTTTGAGTGAAAATAATTCTTGAAATAAAAATAATGACGCCATTAGCCGAGGACTCTTCAACGAAGCTTGGTTTAATTTTTCATTCCTTTCTTCACTCAAACGTGATACTTTAACTTTTTTGTATTTCAATGTAAATTATGGCAAGGTCAGAACAAAATATAAAATAAATCTCATTGGAATAAACCAGACACTTAAAAAATAAATCTGCTTTTTAGGTACTTTTAAATGTCTTTCGATGAATAATAAAATTTGTATTGTCTGCATTGCTTAGTTGAAAAAATATCTTTTTCTCTTTTTTTCACTTAGTAAAAATAAATCATTGCCTAGACTAGTATAATCTATGAGCCGTGACTTTATTCGAGCAATCGTAAATAAAACATTTTTGATTAAAATTGGCTTTTCAATGTTTTCTTCAAGTCGACACCTTAGCTCAGTGGTCCGGACAGTGGTTAGCACTCGCCCGGAAAGAGAGAGGTCCTGGGTTCGAGTCCCTGAAGTGCAAATATCTTTGTCTGATTTTTCTGTTTCCAGATTTTCGATTGAGTTTCACTCATAGTGTCTTCATTTAATTAAATATTACAATTTGAGGTTTTACTCATTAAAGTTAAATAAAAAATAATAAAAAAATTATCAATTACGTTTTGATATCAATAGTTTCAAACAACTTTGTAAAGTATAATATGAATAGCAAATATATTTTTTGTTAATATATACTCATAGGAAAAGCAGGTAAACGCAGTAAAAAGTGTGAAAAAACTGCGAAGTATGTACATTGTTCAATGCACGTTTTTTTGTAATATTGCACGTTTCTTTATATTCTAATTACAGATTATTATTTTTTTTTAATTGCGCAGTCATCGTTAACGTATAAAGATAGATAATTTTGTGGTCATCATGAAACACATGATTGATATTTAGACGATTAACGTTTTAAATTTGAATGATCCTCCTTAATCCCAAGACTTAGTACTAAGCGGTTTACGCCGTGGAAAAGATACTGTCAAAGTTTCCCTAAACAAATGAGAAAATGATGTAAATCTCTTCAATTTCTTCACCAACGACTCGAAAAAGCTAAGATTACGTAATTGTAAAGAAAGCAACACAAAGTAAAAGCTCGTTAACCGAAAGACCAAGCTTTCTAAAGAAAATGTCTTTCGTCTCATACTTATGTGCATAATATTAATACCCTAATCACCTTAGAACTAAATCTAACCTAATTGTAACCATGCGAGGATAGTATAAAAAAACCTTTGAATTATAATGGATTTATTGATTAATTGAAATAAAATAATACGGATACAATAAAATAGGGATATAATAGTCTTGGATTAAAAACAGATTTTCTTTCAATGTAGGTACTAATATAACAACAATTGAGTGATATTTTCTTTTAAAATCTACGTGACTCCCGGTGTCAAATCAAATCACTCGGTGTCATTACAAAGCATAAAATGAAGTCGTTCCCGCTGTCTGTACTTTTAGATCTTTGAAACAAAGCAACTGATTTTCACTTTCACCAATAGACAGAGTGATTTAAGAGAAAGGTTTATATGTATGAGAGAAAAGCCAAGAACTTCAAAGATTCATTTTAGGCAGCTGGCAGCGGGCTGGTAAGCGGGCGGTGTGGATTTGATATGTTTGCAAATTAACAGATGGCGTTAGTTATAAAGGTTGGGTAATGGCATTGTGTTTCGTTAGCCACAGCAACGTGTGGCCGGGCCTGCTAGTAACCAATAAAATGACGTTGTGGACTTTTATTTATGGTAGTTGTTACTGATTTTGTGCGGTCATTACAGTGCCCTTTATTAGCAAGCGGAAGTAATAATTCTGGACCCCTGGCCTGACCTGGGTAGCGATGATATCTGTCTACCTCCAAATCTCTGTATTATCGACAGCTCTACCTTACTCTTACAAGTGACATCTGTGAAAATACCTCAAACTAATTTTTTGGGATAACACAATCCATTTTTATAATCTGTCATTATCTTTCAATCTGTAAATTCAGGATTGGAAAAGAGCTAAAATTGGGAGAAAATCACGGAACGCCTCTGCTCTATAGTTACTTAGTCTTAAAGAAAATGGAAACGCATTTTTTTAAGCGTGAGAAAATTATAGCTCTCGTTCAGGTTTCAGTAAGCTTCGGGATAATGATTCAGTTATTTCCATCTCCGCCTTCCAGTCTCACTAGTGAGACATTTTATATCTCATTTTAGTACCGTGAATAATTGAACTGTCATAGTCTTCAAATTTTTTCGTACACGATAAATTGATTTTAGCGTCTACGTTTGAGGCAAAAACAGTGATTAAGTGGGTTTTTTTGGAATAAAAACCATCCATCTTCGTAAGGTTTTGAAAGATTTTTATAGCCTTTTTTAGTTAGTTTTTCAGCAAAATAATGATATTTAACCTCACCACAATACATCAAATTTAAAGCGATTAAACTTTAAGATTAATCAAATTAATTAATTTTTCTGATACATACTTACTTTATTGCAACCCACTCACCTTATACCAGACAGAGTACTCTTTATATTTAAAGAATTTGTTATGAAAGGAATGCGTGACCCAAATATGTACACTTTAGAAGTAATAGGGTGAGGTATCAATATTTTTTATTTTATTTTACAACCATTTCATACCACCTATTCATAAATTAAAGTTACGGCTAAAACCTTCAGATATTAAATCAATGCTAGGCCTTTTTGAAGAAATTTGTGATCGTAAATGGACGCGAGATTTTCTATTTTTGAATTTAGGAGGTGGATACGGGTACCGCCACCACTGGAACCATTTATTGGATAACCAACATCCCTGCCATAGGTCACCCCAAGTGGTTCGCTGAGTTTGGTGACTTAGCAGGGGTGCCCAGATTCATGGGGTGAGGTTTGTCTAGGTCTTGGCGGCCAATTTGTTTACCCGCCTACTGCGTGGCAGGCCGGATCACTCAAAATCATGCACCTTCAAATCCACCTTTGAAATATAATGAAAAAATGGTTTAATAGGTTAGGTACGTAATGTTAGGTTATGGGCTATTTTTCAATTTTTTTTTCAAATCTTTTAATGACTTTTCAAAGGATGCATGATTTTATGAGTTGCCATGTAACCCCTTTCACCGTAGTGGATAGATTCCATTTCTAGACATTGATCCCAAATTCCTACCCACCTCATACCTTTTTCCTTGCCAGAACTTCCTCTCCTTCCCTTCCCTCAAAAAACACTCTACACAGCATCTACAAAGATGACATAGGCCTTGAGGATTTTCGCTTATGTAAAATATGTATATTAAGAACATGTTGGTTTTTTCTTGTCTGCAATTTTTAAGAGAAGTTAGAAAATGGATTTGATTAGATATTGAAATAACACAATCGATTTTTTTTGGAAATTTCAAATTTATAATCCATGCGTGAAACGTTGTGCATCCATAAAATGACAACATTCATTAATCTCAATAATCAACTCAATTAAAATGTTGATAAAATGACATCCCGGAAAATTGGATTTTGCCCATCAATTATGAAGGAAAAGGAAAAGCCATCATTTTTCCCTCGATCGGCTCGATCCGTTTAATATTACCATGATTGAATTCCGGCCGCCTCTCTTCTATACTCTCCTGCTCTACTCTCCTGCTCTACTCTCCCGCTCTACTCTCGCGCTCTACTCTCCCGCTCTGCTCGCCCGCTCTACTTTCAAACTTAATTGCTATTTTTGGAATTCAAAAATTAATAACAGATGTTCTCAAATGTAATGAGAGTCTCGTATGGCTAGAAATTTGAAGGCTCGATAATAATTATTAAAAAATAAAATTACTGAATTTCCAAATCTGATATTCATTTAATTTCCTGTTAATTTTCGATGACGAACGCAAAGTAGGTACCTACATGATTTTGTATTATTTATTAACACGGCAGAAGATGAAACAAATGTAAAGTAAGGCAATCACAAAAGTGTCTATATCAGCATTAATATAATGTTAGTCAATTTGGGAGGCGGGTGTGGGTACCGCCGCCCCGGAAACCATTTATTAGATTACCAACACCTCTGCCATAGGTAACCCTAAATGGTTGGTTACGTTTGGTGACTTAGCAGGGGTTCATGGGGTGAGGTTTGTCCGGATCTTGGCGGCGAATTTGTCTGCCCTCCAACTGCGTGGCAGGCCGGATCGGAAGAGACCGGTTGAGAGAGAACTTTTGACCTCTCTAGCAGAACTTTCTCGGAACATCGCCTTGCAATGCAGTGGGAGGGATATATTCATACACCCATGACTCCAGGACACGATGACCCCCAGATACCTACCTCTCATACCTTTTTTCTTTTCCAGAAGTTCCTCTCCTTCCTTTTCTAAAAATACCCTCCACACAGCATCCCAAAAAATGATATAAGTTCTGAAGGGAAATATTTTCCTCAGGGCCTCCTGTGTCGAGCTCATGTAAGTGCAAATGTTGTGACTTTTATTTTTATTTTTTGCATAACTCCACACAGGAGGTCCAGAGGAAAATAATTTTCCTTAGAGCCTACGTCGTCTTTGAAGATGCTGTGTGGAGGGTCTTTTTGAGAAGAAGAAGGAGTGAAAGAGAGAGGAAACACATAGGCCGGAAGTGGAATTTATTATCTGGGAGCTGCCAGATTCAAGTATGATGTTGATTTTTAAGTTTGGTGAATGTTTCAAATTTGAAGTGGCTCCAAAGTCAAACCACTCGACCATGTAGTGATATATCTGACACGTCCGTGCGACGTCCTCGCAGAACTGACTGAATATTTAACCAATTTTTTTATATTTTTTTGTCATCACTTTGAATGACTTTTCTGAGGTGTTTCTGAGTTGGTTTCATTCTGAGTTGTCCGGTCACTCATATAAACAGATGTAGAAAGGGAGAACACCACGCTTTCTCGTTGCGTTAAAAAAATCACCAAATACTCCACTATCATATGAACATATATATATATAACATTATTGGTAGGTAAATTTTTGTATAAAATGAAGGTATTTGTAGGTTTTTTTTTTTAAGTTTTCTTTATTTATTAAAATGTTTGTTACATGAATTTTATGATTTTTCGACCGTGTTGTGGTGGTCGAGGTAGGTAGGCATTCTGATTTATTTACGTTTAATACTGGAGAGGTGAGGTTTTAGGTTTGTATACTATTGTACTTAGGGGTATAAGGGGAAAAGGGTTTAAGGGGTGGGTAGGAATCTGGGGTTCAGTGTGGTCCTGGTCATCCGCCTCCGAGACCTAGATAAACCTTACCCCATGAATCCGGGCACCCCTGCTAAATCACCAAACGTAGGGAACCACTTGAGGTGACCTATGGCAGAGGTGTTGGTTATCCAATAAAGGTTCCCGGGGCGGCGATACCCAGTCCCGCCTCCCAAATTGAAGTACTTACTTACTATAAGTTTAGTATTGACAGTTGAAAAAATAGACATTTTCAATTGGTATGAATTTTCCCATTTTGTTTAATTGTAAAATAATGAATTAGTTTCGGCTACCCAATATTTTTCGATTTCAAGCCCAAGTACACAAAAGAAAATGGTACCAAACGAAAATCCTCGCATATAATATTATGAGCTAATGCAGACCCATGTTTTTGTTTTTGTGATGCTCGGAGTACCGTGCAAGCAGACCTTTCGGCTGGGTCGTGTCAGCCATTCCAGGGTCTCGAGAGCCCCCAAATCCCATTACCTTAAACATGCTCTTTATATTATGAAAACCACACACAAATTATATTCAAACAGAACCAAAAAAAGGCCCCAATGGAATAACTACAGCGAGAGTTATTCGAATAATATACGAATAGTTTAAGCTTTTCCAGTAACTTACTATTTGACCTTGTTTTGTAGTGCTTCGCGGACCTATGTAACGCGATTACGTTTCGCTAGGAAACTTTTATGTTTTCTCTGTTCAGAGCATAAAAACGGCTTTGCAAAACGCGTATTTGAATACTTATGAAACAAACAACATGCTTTCTTAAGAACTTCAGAACAACTTGAACGAAACTATTGAGTTTTGACGTTAACATTATAAGCACTAGAAGTATCAATTTCATTGAATATTCTGAGGTTATTTGCCTCTCTTTGCTTACCTACACATCGACAAATTTGTCTAAAGTGAATAATAATATTCAGGATGAAAGTTCTATGTTTTGAGATGGTACAGACACTAAACACGCAGAACCCCTGTTAACCAAGTAAATTAATTACCTAGATTTATTTTAAGGTTAATTGAGGAAACAGGGTTTTATTTGGGTTATAAATCAAGTTTATTTGGCCACTATGCTTTATAGAGGATTTATATAGAGTAATAGAAAATACGTGGGGACAATTAATAATTTGTAGGCTCTGTGTGGGTTTTTACTACTACGGTTTACGAAGGCAACAAAATAAATGACATGCATTTTGTTCAAGCGCTCGCATACCAAAGTTTTCCGCAAATTTTACTTTTAGTTTGTTCACAAAATAACTTTGTTTTAAAGTAGGTGAACATTTTTGCAGCGACCGAGAATTTTTCTTTAGTTTTATGGGGCGGTCCTCATAAAAGTGAAAAAGTTCTATTTTACAAGTTCGCCAACTAGTTTTCATGTTATTAATAATTTATCACGCGACTGTATCAGCGTATCACGTATCAGCTAGTTTTCATGTTATTAATAATTTATCACGCGACTGTATCAGCGTATCACGGTATTGCTGGTCATTTTGCCGTGGGAATGACCATAAATTTGGTCTTATTGCTCGACCCGCGCGTTACCAATATAACTGTGTTATATGGTGTAACAAATTCAATTTTCATGGAAGCAAAATTTAATTCAGCGCCAACTGAAATGGCGTGAACTCTCATTACCAATGATTCAGTGGCGGCCGCTGGTGGCCACTGCACAATGGTTCAAAATGGACCACAGTTAAATCTTATCAAAATCATTATACAAATAGTTGTTTATAGCAAATAACAATAGGTACCTTTTTCTTTATTAAAAAAAGATGGTACATAACATATTGTTATACATTAAATAAATTTTTTACTTTTAAAAAAACAATACATAATTCGTGTTACACTTTTTAGAGCAATGTTCTTGTGAAAAATGCGCAGAAGCGTACGCAAATAACAAGTTAACAATTTTTTTTAGGAAAAGTAAATAAATTGAAGAATTAATGTTTTTTTTAATGTATGATAAATAATAGATAAGAAGTAGAACGGAAAAAAGAAGAGGAAATAAAACAAGAAAATATTTTATTATAAAATATCTAATATTATAATTCAGAAGTATTATAATATGTATAATTGTAAAAAGCTAACCATTGGAACCATTTCACTCCAATATATTTGTAAAATTGCTTTTTATTGAATTTGAAGAACCTACCTATACCTAAAAGATATCTGCCAACACGCAACTTTATCTACGCCAATCTACGCGCATATAAAGCGAGAAAAAGAGAATGTTTTCCTTTGAAATGTGTCAGCAAATAAATCCAACTGGAATTTTACATTCAGTATAAAACTGGCTTAAATTATAACTGTACGTGGCGAATTAAAACTACGCTCAGGGTATGAATTTTATTATATTTTTTTGTGAAATTTTTCCGCCCCCTAAAAATGCCGCCCGGGGCTGGAGCCATCTATATCTCAAGAGATGCATTTGCCTGCAACTACAGAGCCCGCCGCGCTTTCTGTCCAGGGTGCAGCTGGATCTCAGGCTACCGAAACCTGTTGCGCCTCGCTGCCACTGAGACCAACTTTTTTAACCTCCCAAGGTCCTTCCTGCGCCACAGGTATCTCCAACTCAGCGGAATCAACAGCCGCCCTCTCCGGGCTCTCGGCGTCGAGCGACCGCCTCCAGGTCATCCTCCACCGTCACCGTGTCGAGCAACGTGCTAGCTACCTGAAAATCCGTAGTCTTCATCGCCACAGTATCACCAACCTTCATCACTCATCACAACCACGCATCATCAACGTCTGTCTGCACTCTGTACATCGACCACCGCTGCGTAGCATTAATAAAGACTCGACTCACTACACCGACTGCCTTTGTCTCCCGTCTCTGTCGCTCGCGAAGTGTGCTCCCTCAATGGTTTGACATTTTTATACGAAAATTGGTCTTTGAGGTACTTATTAAAATAATATTTTTTAATTTCGAGGACGGGACATACTTTAACTCAGAGGTTGTTGTTGCACCGCGTAGTACTTATACGTTGATTTTTTTTAAGAACGATTGTTACTTTGTGTACGTCATGGTTTTGAGAACTGGGATAAAAGGTAAAAGAAATCGTTTAATCTAGCAAATATTTGAATCATTTTCAATTCGGAATAACGTATGTTGAATTGTTTTGATACGGAAAAAATTTTGTTTAAATAAATGTTGTTTAAAATCACCCTAGATAATAATTTTTCAAAGTTAACACAAATAATATTATTAATTTTCGCAAATATTTTTGGCCAGCCAAACTTACGACTTGGACTTCTGTGCACTGGTAGCCACTGTCGCCATACGGACATGGTGAGCGGTGCTAACGGCCAGTGGCAATTTACGGCCATTTATCGTTATCGCTTATTGTGTAAATATTATTTTCCTTGACGTGAGTTCAACCCCCACAAATCGACAAAGTATCCAATAACATTTTTTTGCCAACACAAACAAATACTACGACACTTTCCCGTTGGAATTTTACAATCATTGTTATATTTCAAAAATTAACGATTTTACCAAATGGGAAACCAACTGAGGGTTAAACATTTTTTTGAACCCCAATTAAAATAGAATGGAAAAAATAAATATTAAAAAATATAAGTGCTCACAAAAAGATAATTTGTTTTGATTTGATGTATGATACTTGTCATATTTTTAACGTCAATTGCTTAACTAAGCTATTTCGTCCAAGGGATAGGCAGAGAGGGTTGGACGCCACACACCTCTGTCCAGACACAAGCGCTGGTATGATTCGATACTTGAATGTGTAAGCGATTTATTGGTCTCCTTCCTTGGACATCTAATTTTTGAATTTTATTAATTTTTACTTGCTTATTATTAACTTCATTTCGCGAGGGAGTGAGATAGCGCTTATCGTCCATAAGGGAGTCATTCAGTTCATTGAAGTAGAGTGGCGGAAAAAGTTGTTGTGTGGTTCAAAAAATGTTACTTGTGGCAAGAAATTACACTTTCACATTTGAAAAAAAAAATTCTATCTAACTTTGCGTTTCAGTAATAAAAAGGTGGATTGTGTGTTTAAAAGTTTTGTTGAAACACGAAAAAATACTAAAACGATACATTATTCATAAATAATTATAATTAAGGAGATTTTGGGTACCCCCGCTGGTAGCTGAGAGGTTAAATAATATGTGTACATCGCTCGTACATACCACGCTGTTATATCGACTAAACCAGACTCAAGCACCGTGCCATGCCTTCCTCGGACGTCCCCGACTTCTTGAAATCCATTGAAAAGCATTGACCTAACACTTCCTGTGCTTGTCTACCCGCCCAAAATATCTATAATATAAATAAATATATTTATATCCTCGATTCTACTTCCATCCATTGTATTATTTAACTTCCACATTTACTACCTACATCATATTATCTTTATCTCAAGGAAGGATAACTTAAACACTCCAATCGAGCGTATTCGAGTTGGTAAGAGTATCTACCCAATGAAATATAGTGCGTGCGTATGACAAGTTCATTGTTCAATACCAGCTCGAGGGCAATGATATCTTATTGTATTATCATGTATTGTATTATAAGGGATTTGTGGAAGAATGCTAGACATTAAATGAATTCTCGGGAACCGGGAAACTCAGAGTAAACTTAACAGGGTAGTTATATGAGAATCTTTCGTGAATTAGACGAAATGTGTAAGGAGAATTCAACAATATTGTTTTCTTCGGAATTCCGGTGGATAAAGAGATAAAAATAATAATATGAAGTTGTAAACTTTATCAACAACGGAACTCTTTGTGATTTCATTAACGAGACACATGTACCTAGGGACTAAGAATATTATTATTATTAGAAGAAATGAATTAAAAAAAAAAAACATTCTTGACTTATTTTAGTGCATACTTGAGTGTATTTATAAAGTGATTTTTAATGTTATCGGTTATTTTTTAGGATTTTTTTTAATACTGTTTACAACGGTACAAATTTATTTATTTATTTATTTATTGATCAACGCCCTTTTTCAGGGCTTTTACATATTAATGGTAATAAATACAGTATTTATTGTACATAACTGAACTGCTTCAGTAACAATATTTTATATTTGTTTAAAGATAAACTGAAGATGTCAACGGACTTGGTGTAATTGTTTCCTTCCATTAGTATTCTGGGTAAAGAGGAATACATATGGTAGTTAGTCCCAGAATTTCTGCACTGAAATAAATCCTGACTTCTTGTATTACGTTGTGGAATCCGGAAGCTTATCAATTCAAGCAATACAGTAAGTAAAATAATTTGACGTCCTCCGTGGTCGAGGAGTAATAAGGCTCTCTCGCTAATCACGGCGTGCGTAAATGAACTTATTGATTAATTTGTGTTTTTTCACAATTGATTAAATTCAAAATAAGATATGGTATATTTGCTACACATTTTAGAGTGGAAGATTCTCTCAGTATCGCCCTGGAGTAGACCACCACTCAGAACATAAATTTTGCTTAAAATGGCTTTAGACGTGTTTTGTGACCAGATCTGAAAAGCCCGCCTCCCTCCCCTCCTCACTACCTCCAGTCCCACAACATACCCCAATTTGGGATTCGATTATTTCGCTGGCTCCAGACGGGAACATTTGGAATTCTTGGGCAGTATTCAAGTAAAAAATACCTATTTTTTTAGGAACTCGAACAAATGAAAAAAATGTTTTTGGAAAAACTAGAAATAAAGTAATTAGTGACAATTTCTAGAAAATTAATGATCTCCTGGGATCTGGGAGTAGTCAGTTTTTTGGTTATAGAACGAGCTCAAATTACGACAAAGAAACAACATTTTTTACCAAGAGATTCTTTTTTTTTATTCAGAAAAGAAAGACAAACATTTCCGGGTTACGAATAACTCAATAATGTTTGAAAATCTCGTACTACCACCACAATAAGTGGAAAATGTTGCTTGCGACGTGTTGAAGGACTTAGCCAGCCGAGGCGACGCCCGGGTGGGACCCAAATGCGATGCCAACTCAGCCACTGACCTGTCAAAATCGAAATGAAATAAGATTTAAAATTGCCCTGATTTCAGAAAGGACGAAACCCTCAGTTTTGCGCTGATGAGAGACCACTAGATCTAAAATTCGCTTAAAGTGGCTTTAGCTACGTTCACTGACCAAATCAGAACAGCACGGTTCCAACGTGTCCCTCCCTGGTTCCTCCCTTTTAACTCAATATAATGAGTATCTTATATTTGTTTCAGATTGTGCATGTGACGGATAATTGGGCTGCTAGTACCAAGCCATCGTGAGTCAGGTAAAACATTTCATTAATAGTTTTTGTGTTTAATTCGTAGAACTCAATTATTTTTTTTTAATATATAATAAAAATTTAATTTGATAGTTTTATTGTAAGTTCTGCAAGTATTTTAGTATGTATTTTTGTTACAGCTGTTTCGGTTTACAAGACCATTTTAAAACTGTTCACAATACTCATTTCAAACTGACAGTCACATTTGCATTTTTTTAATTTTATTTCAGTCGAAATGACATTTTAGGTACATTATTCACTCAACTATAAGTTTCAATATTCACCGAACCAGTATAATGATGTCCTGTTAAGGTTACGATATCATATCCGCAGGATTACAACAGGCCGATATCATTATCTGCTCCCTGACAACGTCAGACCGGGAAGAATTATTATTGGCGGGTGTAACTGTCAGATAGCGCCACCTGACACAACAACTGTCACATTGATCGATGTATTCAATTCTGACTCGGAAGACGAGTATCTCCAAGCATTGGTACTCCTTTGTTGGGTCTATATTTATTGTAATTATTATTATTATATTATATGTGTCATCTGTAACAAAAAGTAAGCAAAGGTTTTTTTTTGTTGATTTATCAAACGACTAGCTATAGCTTACAAAAGGTATCCATAAAAGTACCGATCTAAATTATAAATAAAAATACCACAAGAGATTATACATAGAAATTGTACTGAAAAACTTGCATAATGGGATTCATGATCTGTTGTTAAATAAGCTTTATAAATTAGGAGTAGCAGGGTATTTAAACATATGTGGTTTAACAGTTATTTTAGAAAAAGATAATTAAAAATGGTGGCTTTACTTCAGAACAGTTTATCACTACCAGCGGCGTTGCCCAAGAGTCACATTTGGGACCAATTTAATTTTTGATATTTATGAATGATGTTTTTCCTTTTTTCAATGATGTCCAAGTTTTAATGTTTGTGGACGATATAAAAATACACAAAGCTATATAAAATATTTATGATTCTCAAACATTGTCAAATAACTTGTTTAAACTTTTTGTTTGGTGTCAAGGGAACTATCTACAACTAAATTTAAGCGAATGTCTAATTATGATATTTCATAGAATGAAAAATCCAATAAGTTATGAGTCCTCCGTCAATGTGCTAACAGCTGTAACCGAGGTGAATGATTTAGGTGAAACCTTTGATCAAAAACTGAAATTTATAAACCATATTGAAATCGTTTTAAGGTTTTCACGGCCAAAAAGTATTTTTGTTATTGTTTTTGGGGTGTTATGCCGTGTTTCGCTACCTCCTTCTTTAGCCAACGTTTCGGACAGCGTTACAGTGTCCATCATCAGGGCAGATGAGTCACTCATCTGCCCTGATGATGGACACTGTAACGCTGTCCGAAACGTTGGCTAAAGAAAGAGGTAGCGAAACACGGCATAACACCCCAAAAACAATAACAAACATATTGAAATCGCATCATATAAAGTTTTGAAAATGTTGGGTTTTGTAAAATGAGTTTACAGCCAATTAAAATAAATTCAAACTTATAATTATAAATGTTATTGGTTAGGAGTCAAATCGTTACTTAGTTATGCCAGTCATTCACTCGATCGACTTAATTTATTGAAATCTGAAACTTAATTTATGAAAATCCGAACGTAGAATAGTTAATGATCTAGCATGTTTACATAAAATCATAAATTTAATAATTGACAGCTCCGAATTATTATACTTGATTTTTTTCCGTATACCTCCCAAACAACATCGAGACAATATTTAACGTTTTATTGTGACAACTCGAACCAAGAATCATAATTATATACCCCTGTTTGCCTTGTACAAAATTTGGGATGACAATAAAGAATTATAGATGACTATAAAGATGTTTTTGACATATTTAATATATTATTAATAAAATATAATCAAGTCATTATCCAATTTAAATCGAAAAGAAGAACATCAAATTTAATTTGATAACTAAACTGCTTCAACTTAACTTACCAATGTATTGCACCTTTCTTATGTACTTTTTTCCATCTTGCATGGTGGAGTATTGTTTTGTTTTTTGTTTTAGATTTTGTTTTTGATTTTGTACTTTGTTTTTTATTTTGTTTTTGTTTTGATTTTATTTTTTGCTTTTGTTATGCTTATTTAGATGTTCATTTTAATAAATAAAAAAAATTTAAAAGCAAAGCCGAGCATGAATTTCAAAATTAAATAAAATGTTTCGTTTTAAATGAAAATTTGTTTTTAAAAATTTACGAGTATATGAGTAAACAACCGTTAGATTTGTGTCACACGTAACTATAAAAGATCATTTGGCTTGGCGTATTTCGGCATATTGCTCGCTATACATTTCCAATGGGAAACATTTGGCGAACCATATGCCGAAATAGGCCAAGCCAAATAGCTATGTGTGACACAAGTCTTATTTTATTTCTACCTTATTATAATTTCAATCTTTTGAAGCCAGAAATGTTCTTTTACGCACTCTCTTTTCTTACGTATAATACAGTAGGATCAAAAAGGGTAACAGTACGTATTAAGAAGGTGTAAGTGGCGATGTTTTCAACAAATTTGTGCATTTGAGTCACCTGCGCTTATTACACAATTCTGTAGTTAACCATTTACCCGTTTTATAGTTTTTTTTTTAAATGTGTGATAGGGATAAGTGTGCAGAGGTTAGCTTGCGCATTAATATGGGTGCGTACACTTATCCCTTTACTAAAAAATTATGTTAAAGCATATACACACCTTGTTTTATTCATACAGTGAAATTTTCCGCGAGTAAAAAAGTATCCGGATAGGTCATTTTGCACCCAAGAGCGGATTGAACGCAGAGTGCGATTACTCACAATACGGTATGCTTAAGCTTTAACTATCTAGTGTACGCACTCGAAAGGCATGTGAAATTTTTTAAACAACTTTTTGACTTATGAACCATAAGAAGTTTTTGTGCTTGTTTGAGATGGATACTATAAAAATCAATTATATACGGTACGATACGATTGTACCCCCTCCGCCAGGTGCACTCCTGTCCCGGTGAGACCGGTACACCAGAGGGCACTGATTAGTTAGGACTGGAACACTCTGAGGATTGTAAGGAGGCTGGAGTTTAATCGACCGATATACTTGGCAACCTAATAAGTCAATATTGGAATTAAGGATGGGCAGGAATAAATGAATGGATTGAGCGTGATTTTTTCCCTTTTTTGTATCTTTCTTCTTCTTGACTCTTCTCGGCTCTTCTTGGATTTTCTTGTTTATTTTTGGGTGTTTTTGGCTCTTCTTGCCTCTTTTTGAATGTTCTCGTCTCTTCTTGGTGCTTCTTGCTTCTTCTTGGATTTTCTCGCCTCTCTTGGCTCTTCTGGTATTTTGTCTCTTCTTGCGTCTCCTTGAATCTTTTCACCTTTTCTTAGCGTAATTAATACCTGGCGGGTACGGCGAGTTCCATCGCGAACGACTACCGTACCGAGACTAAGCGTCGCAGAGAGTGCAGCTTGATGGGAATTTAGAGTGAGGCTACACGCCAGAGTTGCCGGATCGCGCATAAAATTGTTCTTCACGACCGCGGCACCCTGGAGACCTTATTTTACGGACAGCTCTCGTACTTAGATAGGTACTGTGAGAAATAATCTTTACTGTTAAACATTAAAAAATATAAAATGTCATATCTAATTTAAACTGTTTTCAGCTCAGTGTCATTTCAATGAGACTTCCCCTCAGACCCTTGGCAATATGGCCTCTCAGCTCGGGCAAACCACGTGAGGTCAACATTATTCAATCATACTGTAAATGTAAACTAATGTATGAAAATAAAAATAGATTCAAATATTCTTTCAGATTCAATGTTTCCGAAAACAAAAAACTGTTTTTGAAAGGTGATGAAATACACTTTCAAATTTTATCATTAGAAATAAACTTAAAAAAAAAAAAAAACATAAAAAATGTTTTTGAAATGGTTAACTTTACGTTTTATCTAAAAAAAATCAATAATGACGTACAAAAATATATTTTCAGAAAAATAAACGCTGTGGTCACCCCTTTATTGTAGGTTCATCCAGAAATAATTAATGAAAAATTCATAAATTTTAATTTTTTTTTACAAATTGCGGTTTGAAAGTTTGGTTTCATAGAGAAATGGAGTGCATTTTAATTTATCAATGGTTAACTTTTAGAATTTAATATAAGCGTGGTTTGTGTTTTCTTATACCGATTAGATGATAGGGAACGATTTTTGTGAGATCTACATGAGCTGTTCCCAAAAGCAAATAAATTTACCTGAGGTTAAAATGTGTATGTGTAAAATGGCATTGACACAGATGAAAGCATTGTTATTATATATTGTTGATTAAGAAAAGAAACAGTCATGAAAGTGGATAAAGCTGGTGAGTAAATACTGTTCAATATACAACAACGAAAACAGAATTCACTGCTATTGGCTAGTGGCTAGACCACTGTCCATTCCGAGATATCCGGTTAATATTCATAGAATAGTTATTTGATATTCCCAATGGAATAAAAACGTGCAAATCAAATAATCAATCAATCAGAAAGGGTCCGGGAGATTCCGGTCTAAAATGTTTGATAACCGTGAAGCGGCGATGCAAGCTATGCAATTTAAACGGCTTACAAAGCATTTCCTAGCTGTGCCAAGACTGCCGAGAGCCGACTGCCGAGTGCAGAGGCCCCAGGGTTGTTAAACCAGCCATTATATGCATTTCAATTTGAGTGCACCCCGTAACCTTAGCAAGCACTGTGCATTGTGCATCCGCTGATAGGCGGAGGAAAAACAATGGATCCGGAACAGAACTGCTGTGAATTCAATGCTTGGAATTTTAGATAAAGATTTTACGACCGAAAATTAAATTTACGCCTTTGAAGTTGGTGCTAAAATTAACTCAAATTTATAAAAAAAAATCTCTTACCCTTTTTAGTAAGGACCTTGGTCATACTTCTAATTGAAAACTTCACCAAAAAGCGATTCAACAAGTCGATGACCTATTTCTACAGTGAGATATCTCAAAAATCACTGATTCCGAATAATGGTAATTTTTGAAGATTTGAATCTAAATCTAGCACAATTTTTTTTATTTAAAAAAATCATGTAATCACAGCGTATTTGTAATTCCCTAAGTTTTAATAAAAATACATAAACAACTCATTTTCATAAATGTTTGTTTCTGTACGTTATATGCTTCCCCTGTCTACATGATAGCCTCCGTGGCCGAGGGGTAAGGCTCTCAATTAGTAATTTTAAATCCCGGCGCGCGTCAATAAATTTGATTTGATTATTTAGATCTATTTCACAATTAATTCATTAAAAATAATATTTAGTACATTTGCGGTACTTCGCAGAGTGGATTATACTCTCATTACCTGGTGTAAAACCACCATCCATAACTGAAACGGTGCTTGGTGACCAGATCTGAATAGCCGGGTACCCCCCACTTTCCTCTTCCTCATCTCTTTCCCTTTCTCACTACCATCAGCCTCACAACACACCCAAATGAGGATGTCATAGTCTCACTGGATTTGAGATTTGCATTACCATTCATTATTATTTTACGTTAATAGCTACACATTTTATGAAAGTTATTATACACTTGTGAAAAAAAAATTAATTTCAATACTTATAAAAAATTTGTATCAAAATATTAAATATTTTTCAATCAAGCTTGTTTTAAAAAATCCTCTCAATATTTTTGAATCCTAGATGTACCTGCATAATACTATGTGTCTTTTTTCGTTAGCTCCACAAAATGAGGAAAACAAAATTCCATCAGAGCCTATGTCATCTATGGGGATGCTGTTGAAGAGCCTTTATATGGAAAGGGGGGAGAGGAGTGGGAATGAATAAAATATGAGCGGTGGGTAGGAATCGGGATTCAACATCTCCAGAAATGACGGACGCATGAATGCACCCCACAGCGGAGTAAAGCTGGAGAGGTCAAAAGGTATCTCTCAACCAGTCTCTCCTGATCCGTCCCGCCACGCAGTGAGGGGCCGACACATCCGTTGCCAGACCTAGACAAATCTGGGCACCCCTGCTAAGTCACCAAACGTAGCGAACCACGTGAGGTGACCTTTAGCAATAAATGGTTCCCGGGGCGGCGGTCTGAAATATACTTTGCTACAAACGCATCGTTCTTTATGTATCGTGAGAGAAAATTAATAACCTTCGAACGTAAATGGTTACAATAATTAATCCAAGACATCCCAGAATAAAAAAAATAACCCTACGTTGGAAGGTTTTCCCACGTAGGTAGGTACCTTCTCGTAGGTAAATTTCTGTGAATGTGTTTTTAGAACCACAAACTCCAAACTTTAAAAACATTTATTGTCGTAATAACGTCTTATAAATCGATCAACGCCGACTGCATTCAAGACAAAGCATGACTCATTGTCACGTTCCGCCTGAGCCGAGCGTGCAAGCGAGAGCGCGGAACAAGCGTTCGACCTAAGCGTTCGCCTTGTGACGCATCTATCTCTATTCCACTCCATCGTTATTATATGCCGTTATCACGTAAAATTATCGTCCGTAAACCGACTTTACAGACAACCAAATTTTTTTGTCCTCTCTGGAATTCGTATATATTTTCCAAACATTCCGAAATTCCATACTGCCTTTTCAGTAGATATTCGTCATAATTGAATACTATATCGATTCCAGCAGAGCGCACACTATTCCAACAGCACTCCTTTATGGAGCTTTGGGTTCAAAGCGGAGAGCTTTCACCAGAAACCTTTGAAGTCTTGTGCTGATTACCGCTTGAGTGACAGAAAGAGCTGGCGGCGAGGGTTGATCCTGTGCCTCGCAAAATGGAAAAGCTACACGGATTCTTATGGACTGATGTTTGAAATGGATTTTTTCGTTCCCTCGCAATTCTATAAATGTTCACATTTCTCACATTTCTCGCATTTGTCGCACTTCCTTAACGCTGTTACAGAAATTGCTTTAATCACGGTGACAGTGTCTTCTGGGCGTACAAACATCAAACAAGAGCTTTTCTATAAGGAACTTGAAAAAGGTTCATTTCAAATCACTTACTAAAAAGCGAAATCTGACATGACATTAAAGTTTATTATGAATTTAAATTCCTACTGCAAACAAATGGTAATGCAATTTTTTTTAAGACGGAAATTTATTTTACTTATTTATTTAAACGCCCGTAGGGCTTTCATATATAGTGCAATGTATTTTTTGACAAAATACAGGAAATAATATAAAATATAAAAAACCAAATATAGGTAATATAAAATAAAAGAGTTGACACAAAGTAGGTAACATACAATATGAGATAAGTAAAAATAGAGATAAAGTAGGAAGTAGGAAGATAATATGAAGTAGGAAGAAATAGTTGGCATATACGTCGTTCGAAGTTTGAGAAATTCAAATTATTATCAAATGCATCCATATTGTTTAAATTTAAATTTGTTACCAAGACTGTGTAAACGCTGTATTGGAGAATGCGAACTATATTTAGATTGAGATGAATGTATATGAAGTGTTAATATTTGTCCAGTCGTTCGTGTAGGTACATAAAAAATTAATTGCAGGAGTTCACAATGATTGAATTTAGAGTTTAATAATTTTAAAGGAAATGTTAGGTCGTTTATTTTTCATCTATTTTCTAGAGTTGGAATATTTGAAATATTCATTAAGAACGGGTTTTTAAATATTCATTAAAACTTTGTTTTTATAGCATCTGCACTTATTTTCATACCGGCGTTTTCGATAGCCATTACCATTGGGTTGTACATCTGTGGGAGTCCAGCTAGAAGCAACGAAGCGATTCATTCATCATTTATTTCGAAACCCTTACCTTCCAACCCTTACCCTTACCTTTTTTTTTTTTTTATTTTTTTATTTTTTTATTTATTTTTACAGTTAATACCGCACAAGAGTCCCAACTGCTCCCGTCTGGAGCCAGTGAAACTATGGCATCCCCAATCGGGGATGTTGTGAGGCTGAAGGTAGTGGGGAGGGGAAGGAGATAGGGAAGAGGACGGTGGGGAAGTACCTGGCTATTCAGATCTGGTCACTAAACACGGCTAAAGCCATTTCAAGCAACGTTTCAATTCTGAATGGTGGTCTTACACCAGGGCGATACTGATAGTATCTTCCACTCTGGAACGTGCCGCAAATATACTATTTATTATTTTAAATGAATAAATTGTGAAATAACACAAATTAATCAAATAAAATTTATTTGCGCACGCCGGGTTCGAACCCGCGACCTTCGGATTGTGAGTCGAGAATCTTGCCTCGGGACCACGAAGGCCGTCAGAGTTGCAAGTCTCCAAGCGAATGTTTATCAAATTCCTCAGCAGACTTATTCTGCGTGTAAAACCGGAGTCGTCGAATATCGATTTTAATTTCTTCCGCCTTGTACAGTATTTTCGCTTTTAATATGCACATAAAGTGATGGATCAATGGTCATTATCAGCTTTGCTCTCGCTTTCCTGTCATCTTTTTCCGCTAGAACCTGCGTGCTGCTCAAATCCACGCCTTCCAGGAAGAGGAAATTTTCCACCAAAAAGGCCCAATTGTCGTAATTCTCACATCCTGTCGACTTAACAACGTTGACTGAGTAATTTGACGACATTTTCCCACACTGTGCACTTTAAAAAAACTTGAAAAAATACTAATTGCGTATTCTGCACGTGACTGGGGCTGCTGGGCCCATAACCTAATAAAACAGCAGAGCGGTTTCCAATAGACTGACATTTATTATGAATACTATACATTTACATCCTAGATGGCGTTAGTGGTAACATATTATTTTGTTATATTCTAACAATTTACATGCTCTTAAAGGATATTATGAATTATTAAAATTTATTTTGGTTGAAAGTTATTATTTCTTTAAAATATTTAGCAACTGTTCATCCTATACAACAGCAATAATTGTAAAGAGTCATTTCAATTTTGAATATGAAAAATATTGAAAACTTCCAAAACTCTTGATCTCGTATATTTTATTTTGTACGAGTAAAATACTTTTTCGTTAGTAATCGAACAGTATTAATACGGTAACGTCTGCGCGGTTGAACTTCAGAACCCAGTTTCGAGTGCAAGTTGACATGCACGCCACGCCGTACGCGTCGCGCCACAAATAATATCTGTGTACGTGGAATTTCAAACAAAGCCAAAGTTGTAATTCGGTTTTGAATTTAAGAATTCGTCACAAGATGTCGCCACTTCCGTTGGCAGGACGCATTGGTACGTTCTACGTATTTTCGTAACGAAGAAACTATCTTCGATTCGTTTTGAACGCGAGGTCCACTTTTACAGAATAGTTTTTTTAATATGAATACTGCACAAGAGTCCCAACTGCTCCCGTCTGGAGCCAGTGAGAATGTGGCATCCGCAATTGTGGATATGTTGTGAGACTGAAAAGATAGTGGGGAGGGGAATGAGAAGGGATAGAGGAAGGTGGGGAAGTACCTGGCTATTCCGATCTGGTCACCAAACACGGCTAAAGCCATCTCAAGCAATTTTTCAATTCTGAATAGTGTTCTTACACCAGGGTGATACTGAATCTTCCACTGTGAAACGTGCCGCAATATATACTATATATTATTTTTAAATGAATTAATTGTGAAATAACACAAAATAATCAAATAATTTTTTTTCAACACGCCGGGATTCGATCCCGCGACCTTCGGATTGCGAGTCAAGAGCCTTACCGCTAGACAACGCCGGCTGTCGAAGTGTAATCGGTTTATATCAATTTTCTTTAAAATTGATAAATATAACATTTCTTGGTATTAACTGTTCAGTGGTAAAATGAAATACACAAATTAAAACGGTAATATAACGCTAAAAGTTAAAACAGAATAAATTCTATACTGATTCATCAATATAATATTGCATTGGCGAAATTCCATCGAATATCATATTTTATTAGTCTAAAAACTTGTGGACGATTTAAGATAACTCTCCTAAGATGAAGAGAAGCAATCAATTTTCGTAAGAATATACTTAGAAGTGATCTCCTAACCTTTATTTTAGTCTGTCACATATTTCCCCCGGGGAAATACAAAACAGCCCATCAATTACAAGGGACAGCCTTTCTTCTCCATCTACAAAAGGACTACGTAATATTTACTTTGAAGGCAATACGAAATATGAAACACTTAGTGAAAGGGATGCCTCGAGAAACAAACAAGGTAAAGTCCTTTCAAAATTGAATAAACAAAATTTATTCCATGTTCGTTTTGACAAATATGTTTTATGTTGGTATTTAAATTAGTTTATGGTGTACCTACAATGTATGGTACTTCTGCCTCTTTAACTCCAAACAAATAAATAAATATGCTAATCTTGTATTTTGTTAAATTTGGGACAGGTAAAGAATTTAACAAAACCTTATTTAAATCTGTGTTTACTATTGCAGAAAAAATATAAGAGAAGATATCGGAACATAAATTATGAAAGTTTAGAAGGATTTGTCATGTAGTCTCCGTGTGGTGATTATTTTATTTTATTTTTTATTTTTATTTATAAACAGAAACAAACAGTACATTAGTTACAATGGTGAAAACAATTTACAATTATTAAGTATATTTCATGATGGGTACCTTGACATGTTTCTTTGTAGTGTCTATGTATATTAAGTAATTATTGGGTGATGTGCGTAGTGGATAGGTGTGTGTGTGTATGTGTAAGTATGTATGTATGTGTGAGTATGTTTGTATGTATGCGTACAGAACAATTTATATCATTGACATGATGCTGTTTTTAAATCTGGGCAGTGAATCGAAGAAAATGTCGATGCTATAATTTAGACAAATAGTATTGAACGTATGAAGAGCACAATTGATTGGTGAATTGGTTGCTGCATTTGTCTTGTAATTAAGCGTGTGGAATAGTTTTGTATGGCGTGTACGTCTTTAGGGATGAAATTTTTTTTTAAATTATAGTGGATGAGTTTGTGTGTTTGGGAATTATGTGTACGAGAGATGGGAAGGCTGATAGAGATATTGAAAGAAGGGTAAATGCAGGTAATACCATTAAGGGAAGACTGAACGCCGTTGGCGAAAACAAAAAACTGTCAGAAGAAACCAAGCTAGCCGTCCATAATGGAGTGCTGGGACCTATGATGATGAATGGCAGTGAAGCACGGAAATGGCAGAGGAAGAATGAAAGTAGACTGAATGCTGTAGAAATGAGATCTTTAAGGCGTATGTGTAATAAAACCATGTACGACCTTGTGAGAAACGCGGAGATCCGCAAAGAATGCAAGGCTGATGTAATGAGTAAGATCAATAAAGGGACGCTCAGATGGTTTGGGCACGTAGAGCGAATGAACGAAGAAAGGAATGTAAGGAGAATATATGACGCAAATGTGAACGGTAGAAGCAGTCGGGGACGCCCGAGGAAGACATGTGACATTTTAATTTGGGAGGCGGGTATGGGTACCATTTATTGGATAACCAACACATAAATCATACCCCAAGTAATTCGCTACGTTTGGTGACTTAGCACGGTTACCCGGGTTCATGGCGTAAGGTTTGTTCAGGTCGTGGCGGCGGATGCATCGGCCCACCTGCCGCGTTTTGGAGAGAGATCGATTGAGAGAGACTTTTTGACCTTTCCAGCCGGATTCTCTCGACCCGTCCCTTTACACCGCCGTTTGAGGGATGGATTCGTACGTCCGTCACTCCTGGACACACTGACCCCAGATTCCCCCTATTCTTTAAAAAAGACCTTTTAAAAAGACCCTCCACAACGTATCCCCTAAGATGACATAGACCCTGAGGGAAATTATTTTCCTCCAGGCCACCCGTGTGGAGCTAATATTAAAAAAAATTAAAAATGGCACGACCATTGACGAATCAGATAGTTGATTCGGGCCACGTCAAGAGTCAGAATAATAGAAGAGCATGTGTGAGATAATGTATGAATGTGAACGAGGCGAGGAGTGTGTGCCGAAACCGAGTTGTTTGGCGGTCCGACCTCCCTGCTTACCCCTGAGGAAAAACGGCGTGGTGGTTAGTTAGTTAGTTAGTAAGTGAAGTATGATTTTTTGCATATTTTTGTCGTCGAATTTCTTTACATTCTTAACCTTTTACTTTACATTTTGTCATCGTATTATAGTAGTATTTGTGTTTTCTTCTCCGGAGTCGCTAGTTGTCGCTTTTTTGTTTTCTTTGCCTGTTCATTTTGCAAAAATTAAAACGTTTTTTTTTGGATTTTCGAGAGTCGCTAGATGTCGTTTTTTATCGCGTTCTGTTTGGTGTGGTTTGAAGATTGGATATTGATTTTGCAAAAAAAAAAAAAAATTTTTTTTTTGATGTTACGAGTTTCGAACCCACGTTGTCTGAATTGTCCGACCACTGGATTCGTAAGGCGCTTTGCACCGCTGGACTGTGCGAGCGCTGCGTGAGAGCGAGGAATTACCGTATTTTACATTAGAACTAATTAATTAATTAATTATGTTATAGAATTCGAACTCGGGTCGCATGAATTGCATGCCAACCATTTGCTTTCGTTACGCGTCTTATACCGCTGGACGACGGCAGGCCCGCCTGAGAGTGACGATTTACTGAATTATATATTATTTGAACCGAGTAGGAAATATTAAGTTTATTTTTATTATTTTATTAATAATTTAAATATTTAATTTGTGCCACATACATGCGAATTTCTAATCACTCTAACGGGGCTATAGAAGTTTTCACTTCAAAAAAGTTTTTGAAAAGTAATCCAAACATGACAGTGATATAAATACCTTTCCTAGAACATCTTCATCACATTTTATAAAATTGCTTCTACTCGCGCCTGAAATATTCATGAATGTTCTTTACTTAAAATATCATTTCCCGGCAGCCTCGTTTTCCTTAAATTTAATATTTTAATACATATTTGTAACAGTCACAAACTTTTCCCATCGACTTAAAAAATTCAGGTGAAATAAAAGTTTTTTTACAAGTAACAAAAAGGAGCTCTTGCCTCTGGCGAGGCAGATTATCGGCGTACACAAACGTAATTTATATACGTTCTGGTATTCCAACGCGCTTACCCAAATATATTATAAAAACTTACATAACATACGAGCTTTTACGTAAGGCACGACATTTCATTATGTAGGATGTTAGCCGGGAGAAAGATAACGCAATTAGCCAGACTGTTTGTTGGCTGTTTCCATGATGAAAACGGTGACATTTTTAAAAGCTCAACTGTTTTTACGTGCAATGAAAAACTTTGTCGTAAACATTAATCAACTCGGGTTCATTGCGCACGCCTTTATATTATGTACAAGAATAGCCTTACGGGGAAAATTGTTTTTTTTATTTACTCGATAGTTATTTAAACCTGGGCAATCAATTCAGTGAACTGTGAAGGATCGAATGGATGTCAGGTACCTAGTTAATAAGGAACATTTATTTAATCTTTATTTTTATTTGAGATTCTAGAAAGAAAGAATATATAACAGAATAAATAAATAGTTTTGAAAATCAGATTAAGCCGGGTGAGTTCGGTACCAGTAGTTTTATAAAGTTCGACGAACACTTTTATCCCATATAATCCTCCGCTCCAATGCAGCTCATATTGCGTGAACATTTCTCCTGGGGGATTAAGGGAAAAAAATTATTACGAGATAGAATTTTCAAATCCATTGCACAAAGCCTTACAAGATTCCAGCACATTACTCAAATAGCCAGCAAATTACTCGCGATATTTCTTAGGAATTCGTTTGGATTTTCTTTTGTCGGCGGCAAATTGTTCTTTTGAATATTAATACCAGCAAACACTCAATTTTACCAGAACCAGATGATTTGTCGTACCGTTAACCGGTAATTACCTGTATTATTTTTCCCAGAATACCCCCAAACAATATTTTTATTCAATTAATTTATCATATTATATACGCAACTACATTATAGACGCAATGAACATTGGGCTTTCAGAGAAAAGACCACGAGAGATTAGGTATATAAAATATGGAAAATTATTACAACCACTCGATAGATTGTGTGATTGTTTTTCATTAACAAATTAATTTGTATTTCTTAATTTTCACATGTTTATTTCCTAACATATCTTTAATCCTATGTTTGGTCGAAAAGTATTTAACATGAAGTTAACATCGAAAGCGAGGCAGAAACCTGATTAAATAGCAAGTTTTAATGTTCGAGCAATGAATTTAATGAACTAAGTCAATCGTTTGTTGTGGCGTAAACTAAAATTACATATTATTAATACAGAAAGTATTATATAAACCTGGAGTAAACAGCGTCAAATTAGAAATTCCAAAGGAGAAAGTAAGCGTACAGCCTAGTGCACTACCCTAGATGTTGCCACAAGTTGCACATTGCCGTTGTAAAAAATAAAAAATAATAAATGTATTTTGTTTATAATGTTTATACAAATGAATTCCGATTTGACGGAATCGAAAAATTTCTGTCTCTGATATTAAATACAAAGTTATTATTTATTCTTTATATTCTTTATAATAATCCTGACAATGATCTTTAACTAACCGTAAAAAAAGTGACTAATCTCATTTCAAGGGTTCTGATTCCGGATTCTTTTGTTCCCAATTAAAACTCGCATAAATTCGGGTCGACTTTTCTGCCTTTTGGGCTCGGGTACGAAATTACCATAAAGGAACGTGACAATAATTTATCAGTGTTGGCGGTTTTTGGACCCAGAACGTAATTAGCAGAATAAAAAACAACAAAGCAAATTAGGGATTCCTACGTTTGCATTGTGTGGACGCTGCTTTATTTTGGCAAGTAGACACAACCAAATATTCGCTCTATACAAAAAAAGAACGGATTTATAGCATTAATTAAAATCAAAACTCGTTACCTGATAATTCCAATGAATTCTATAGATTCTACTTCTGAAATTCAAAAAGCCGCCTGACCAAATTCAACCGAATAGAATAGGTTTTTAACCTTCATCGTAATAATAAAATAAAAAATACAATTTTTCAATGTTTTCATTGTTAATTTGTTTATTTACTGTTTGCTTTTGTTTACGTATTAACACCTATACACATCACCCAAATATCGATGAGTAACTGTGTACAAATTATTTCATTGTTCTGTACATAAATACCGATATTTGGGTGATGTGTTTACTAATACATAAACAAAAACCAACAAAAAATAAAGAATTTGAGAAAAAGAAACGTTGGAAACATTAAACAATTTTATTTTTATTTTATAAATAAAGATAATTAATGGAACTTAAATGGTTTATCATTTATTCATTTTACCATGTTTCTAAGGGCCAGTTATTTCACAAAATTTGAACAATTTCAAAAATTCAGTGACATATTTCAAGTTTTGAGAAAGTTCCATTTAAGTTTAATTTAGTTTTGAAAATCGTCCGGTTGATAATATTAATAACAGAATTTCAATGAAACTTTCACAGAACTTGAATTTTTACTTTGAAATATGATGTATCAAATCCTGTGAAACGACGTGTCGTCATAAAAAAGTGTTAAATTCCTTAACAAAATAATAAAAAAAACTAGTACGTAAATACTAAATTTTAATCTTTGCGAAAACTAGTTTTTGTTTCTTTGAATCTCAAACACTTGTTTTATATCACTATCGGTTGCAGATTCTGCCTTTCAATGAAAAAAACATTTCAAATAATTCTATTTTCTTTCGGGAGAATATCAAGGATATTTTTTTCATTGATTTCAAGTAAAATCATCTGAAAATAAAATAAAACAAAGAGGTTAACTATGTAGGTACTTTCTTATCGGTGAAAATCTACAAAAACCTTTTTGATAATGAATATTCAGGAACCATAAATTTTTATGGGATCATAATTTATTGCTCTCAGGATTGATTCGTTTAACACACCACATAAGTCCACCACACAAGTCCACATTTATGTTGAGTTACAACTACTTTTATTTTGCTCTTGAAAAAAATTGTAAAACCTTCCATACTTTTTACAAAATAAATTGCCAAACGGAGAGCATTTTAGATTTTAATTGAACGCATTTATTTTGCTGAAGTTCGCCAAGGATTTATTGCCAGCACAAAAAAGCTTAAATTGCTTTCCATCTTCAATTCAACCAATTAATGAAAATACAAAATGGAAGTCGTAAAAAAAACTTCAAATTGTAAAAGTTATACGTCAATACTTAGTTTTATAAAAATAATTATCGTTTGTAAAATCCATTAAAAAACATGGAACAAAGAAAATGTCGTCCTGTCTCATTTTCACTGCCATAAAATTATCAAAGATCCAAATCTCCAGATTGAAATGACGTTGGCAGCTGAAAATAGCTTTGATCTTG
Source organism: Glyphotaelius pellucidus (assembly GCA_936435175.1). NCBI lineage: Eukaryota > Metazoa > Arthropoda > Insecta > Trichoptera > Limnephilidae > Glyphotaelius > Glyphotaelius pellucidus. The sequence continues at coordinate 392,587 of OW386540.1, forward strand.
AAATTTCATAGGACAAAACCGATGCGATTTCCGGAAGGCATTCACCATTAGAGATTTTTACCGCAGCTCATCAAAATTGACGTTAATTTTGCACATAAAAATTTTATTTCATTAAAGAATTTAGTTTTAATTGAAAGGTAGCTTGGTAATTATTGTAAAAAGTAAATACACTCCCAATTTATTTCTTACTTAAAAAAATTGTATGCAGCTCACACGCGGTAGAAGTGAAACCTTCAGAAAACTAAAGTAGACAAGAGTGGGAAGGCTACGAAGCACCTTACAGAGAGGAGACCGATTATAATGAATCATTCTCTCGCAGGCTAAATCCTAAAATGTATGTGTTTATTGCTTTTTCGTTTCATCGAGTTTTCACTTCAAACACTTTTATTTTCATCAAAACATATTTACTTTTTTTCCACCTTTTCTTCTCGAAATTTTGTTCCAATTGTTAATTCCTGCAACACCTGCTAAACGTGTTAACTTCTGAATTATTAACAGATGCTGCCTGGAATTATTTCATCTTTAGAGTCCATATCCCAAACTTTGTTTCAGAGGTACACAACCCAGCCCGGGCTCCAGTGCTCGTGTAGTTTCGGTAACGCGACGATTTGTCAAGAGTTTTGGAGGCAGATGTTTCTCTCCAGAGTTGAACAACTGCTGCTCTTACGAAACTTTCCAAGTTCGACTTGAATCCGATGTTTTTTGTTTTAGTTTCGGATATTCAAATGATTAATCTATTATTGTCATGCGAATTGAAACGTTTTTTTGTCAAAATCACATTGAAGATGTATTAAGAACTGATCCATATTGGGATACTATCTTTACTACTATTTACCACTATTTACCACTATTTACTACTATTATTACTCTGCTTGTACCTTACACGCAGTTGGTAATACTTTCTCAGAAACAGTAGACGAGTTCAACTGCATTGAATTTAGTTTCAATAAGGCTAAAATACCATACCTTATTAATCAATATTATATTAATGTTAGCTTTTATTATTTTTCTGCAATGTTTTATTTTATTTTTTCAATTTTACTCCTTTATTACTGTTCCACTAAACTATTATTAAATCACTTATTCGTAAAGCACGTATGGGCATATGAAACGTGATGTCGCGCAAGAATAGTAATAGTAATAGGACAATAGGATAGTAATAATAGTACAATTCTACGGTAACTTCAAGACTTACATTATTTACTTTCTTGAAACCATAACAAAAAATTCAACAGAATCTTAGTTTCTCTTTTTAACTAGAATATTTTTCACAGAAACCTTATATTTATAAATCTTCATTTTAAAACTTACGTTTTTTTATTGTACTTACTGATGTAATATAAAATTTTTGTTTTTATTACCCACGCACAGGTAGTGCCTTAGTGGGTTCCCATTACCTACTTTATCTTATATTGATTTACTTTTACCTAACTTTTACATTATTTGTTTCTTATATTTGTATCTTACTGTGTTATGAAATTATGTAAAAATTAATTTTTAAATGTTTATAGATATAATGGAAAAAAATAAATAATATTAAAAATAAATAATATTAAAAAAAATAATAATAATAAGGATATCAAAAAAAAGTCCGGCTATTCAAATACGTTAACCAAACAAAACTTAAGCTATTTCAAGAATCGTGTCAAATTGAATGACATGCTCTCAAATGTGAGAGATTTTAACACCATATAAATGCCCCATATTAATACCAAAATTGAGCAATTGTCTAAAAATAGCAGCGTTTACCTATAAATCCCGGAAAAAAAGCTTTACGAATTACACGATGCCGGAGTTTTAACGCTGCTCATATGCAAATGCTTTCTGATTTTTATCAAACATACTGCCTATTTTGTATCCATATAGATTTAAAGAGCATAGTCACTGTATAAAATTACGCTCTATTGACATTCCGACTTAATCTAAAGCTGTCTGCAGCTACGTCAATAGAAAATATAACATTTCAATAATGTTAGTAGGAATTTTATTTTACATTCTATTTCTAAATAATCACTGAATTCTCACCTAGTTTAATCTGGTAAAGCACTTTCGATTGTTGGACTAATCTTGAACTTTGGTATTAAAACTTAAAACATTTCCGTTCAACCCGCCACACCAAAAAATTCGAAAAACTGTACTTAATCTTTCTATTTGATTTTCGATAGAAAATCTACTTTTGATAGAGTGTCTTTAATTTGTTTGATACCTTGAATTGTGTGGATGATTTTTCAATCTCGTTTCAACTTATGAATGGGTCGGCCCACTTATTGGGCTAGCAGCCAATTGGTGTTAAGCCGCGGAGATAATATACAATGGAGAAAGCAGAGACTTTGTCCCCAGCAACAATTGTGAAACACACTCCCAAATATGTTAAAGACAATAACATCGAATAAAAAATCTGTATCATTTTGTGACATTTTAAATGTCACTTAGAGATAGTTTAGCATCTATGTTTTGACGCTTGTCAGTAAAACTGCCAGTGAAGTCTGGGTTCAGTAAGTCTATGGATTGTGGTATGTTGTGAGGCTGATGGTTAGTGGGGAGGGGAAGGAGATGGGGAAGAGGAAGGTGGGTAAGTACCCGGCTATTCAGATCTAGTCACCAAACGCGGCTAAAGCCATTTCAAGCAACGTTTCAATTCTGAATGGTGGTCTTACACCAATGGTGGTCTTACACTAAGGGTATCTTTCACTCTGGAACGTGCCGCAAATGTACTTTACATTATTTTTAATAATTAAATTGTGGAAACGCGAATAAAACAAATAAAATTTATCTGCTAAATTTAATATATTATAATATTGCTTTTTTCAAACAATTACATTCCAAGTTTCGTGGGATAGATTTTGTGTACATTCATATGTAACTATTTTTTTTTTTGAATCGCACCCCTAAATGTAGGTCACCGGCCACCACTGGTCCCAGAGCAACGTTTTGGTGTAATTTTCAATGATTTCAGACAGACAGAACCCATTCATTTCCATCGGTTTAACCATATTTTAAGATTTTTCTTACATTAAAGCTAGGTACATTTGAAAATTAAGGCCAAGCGGTGTCCACGTTTAATTGATCTTGCATTAAGCTGTGGAATGCCGCTCGTCGTCCAAGAAATTGTTTTCTTTTTCAACTTGTGCGAATTTAGTGTGCAAACTATTATATCCCAGAATTGAATGAACTCGCTGATGTTCCTTTATTTAGGTTCAGAAATAAATATTTGTTTTGGTGTAGGTATCGGTAGCCGGGATATGTGTTGATGTTGAACCTTAAAACGCTTACTTATTGCGTATCTGATATTTATAAAAAAATCTTATGTAAACAGCTGAAAGTCATGATTTTATTTATTTATATTAATACACATCCTAGTGGATATTTACAATACATGTGGAGTACACAACGATTTTGTGGAACAGTAAGCATAGGATAAATTATGCTAATTAAATTACACAGAACTCGTTCGGAAGAATACTTAGGAATTACGCTAATATTGATTTATTGAGGAATGTTATTTTAGCCTATTTATATGTAACTAAATTATGTGCAGTTGAATATTTGCAGCTTGTTAATATAAGGAAGATAATAAAGCTTTATAAACCAGGGTTGTTTTTAAAGCAATAAGATATTTAAAAAATAAAAACCCAAGTAAGAAATAAGTTTTCTATCTGAGGGTTTAAATTATTTTAATTCTTTCATAATATATGTATGTAAGCTTGCGAGTGTTGAGTTCTGACATCGCAATTACAGCTTCCAACGTCAATTCCACCATGTCATTAAAATATCAATTTTCTCTTAAACATAATAAGAGTTAGGTGTGTAATTGCGTCACATTTTAAAAACGTTCGTTTTTGTTTAAAATAATTTTAATAATATAAGGTACATAATACGTCTCAATAAAATATATAAGATGGTAATGAAAAAAATAATATTAAAATCAGCATATATTATGAGTTGTGTGTTCTGTAATTGTTTTGTGTGATACGTGTTTATATTTTATTCTTTTATTTTATAAATTTTAGGGTTATATTGTTTTTTTGTTCATTAATCCATTTTTTGTTTATTTTTATGTCTGAATTTATTTTTGTTTTCTTCAATTTTTGTTTCAAGTGAAAGACTGGTTAATTCTTATATAGTTTGATATTTGAGGTGTTTTTGTCCAAAGCTTGTGATTACCGTCGGAGTATTTATGATTTCTTCGTACGCTTGTCTAAATGTCTCTGGTCCGTTAGTGATATTTTGTGCATTAAATAAAATGTAGTAAAGAAGTGTTGGGCGAAGCAGGATGTTTTCTATTACATAAGTTGTCTCTGGATACCTTGAAAATATCATTATTGACGATATTCTAGAAAAAAACCTTATGTTGTTTTTCGAACTGAGCAGTATGTCTATTAAAGAATAAATTGTTTTGATTGTGGATAACTCGTATTGTGGTAATGGATTTGCCCCTAATTATGTCCGTGCGTAGTCGCTGTAATTTTCAAAGGCGGGTAAGCGCATTGCCAATTAGTCATTAGGTAACGGTCGGTCAAACAGATTTCGCATTTAGCGAGCCAGCAGCGGCAGATTACCGCATGATGGTATGCACCCATTTTATCAGTTGATTTTAAGCTCGGCTTGGTTAGAATGTCGAACTTAACTTGGTTTGGAACGTAATCCGTATATAGGTCACAATCCTAGATATCACCTGTGCTATTCGGATTATCTGTGTTTTTTTATTTTACAACTTCTTTTGAAAAGTTATTAAAAGTGAAGAAAAAAAATGTTTCAATAGATTACGAAAGGTTAGCTCCTAAGCTCTTTTTGGAGAAAAAAAACATCACTTTTAGTGGAATTTTAAGGGGTGCTGAAATGCAAATTTATTGGGTTGTCATGGAATAAATTTTAATACAGGAACGTGTTTCTTTTTCTTATAATAACCAAACTATTGTGTTAATCAAAAATGTTAACTTCGGCAGTTTATTTCTTGAATCTAAAAATAATTTCAGGCCAGTAAATTTTTACGGCTAATTTTTTGATAAAGCTCCCCACTTTAGTCAGCATGGTGCTCTACGCGAGGATACTAATTTAAGATGGTATTTGTTTTTATTTATCTAGATAATGTTTTATTTAGCTTTAAATTTTTTACATCTTATGCTTATCTAGCATCTATTCTTAAACTACTTTAATAATATTTTATTACCTACGTACTAAAATTGAGACATAACTCACGAAAAACTGCATGACTTTTAGCTTCCTTAACATTTACAGGTTACTTGTGTGCTGAAGTTGTGCACTATTCATAACATTAATCGCTGAAGACAATCTGACCTGATGTTCAAACCTATACATTTTTTAAAATTTTTATTTAAATTAAACTAAATAGGTTTTGCAAGCATCTTCATTTGTATTATTGTGGCAGCTGTTTCAGCTTACAATGTAATTTTCAAACTGTGGTTTTAGCACTTTGAGATGACTTATTTATATGATTTTACTTTTCAATTTTTGAATTGTGTCTAAATTGATTTATTACTTGTTAAATCAATTTGCTAAGAAAATAATGGAGACGGTTTATATTTTTTTCCTTAATTATTTTTTGGGTGTCCACACATCTGCCCTGATGACGCTGTCCAAAACGTTGGCCAAGGAGGTAGCGCAACACGATATAACACCCCAAAAATAAATACTGAAAATGTGGTCGTGAAAATCTAAAACCATACCAGTAGATGTCGAGATGTGGGGTACTTTAAATCTGTTTTCCCCGCACTAACTGTTATTTTGTTATTATTTAATAATGACGTTACTGTTATGACTTATTTAGGTGTGTTATATTGTTTAAGTTTTGTAAACATACTAAGAAGTGGGAAATAAATAGTTTTCCTTACTTTATTTATTAGTGTTACATCAGGGTGATTCGTTAGTTTATTGATTTCAAAGTGTTCAAGCAAATTTAATCTAAGACTATTTTTTTTCTATATGTATGGTCTAGGCTTGTTGTTTTTAAGTGGAACATGATAATTTAATAAGAGGTATTGTGTAATTTTTTTTTATTATGATATCGTATAAAAACATTTAATGGAGCTCTACGAATTAAACACAAAAACAAGAAAAACTTGTTATTGATTAACTTATGTTATTGATTATCAATTAATAACATTCACATTTCTAGACGCTTGGTGAATATGATGAAAGTACATACGTATAAAATTAGGCAATTTATGCAAATTTCGGTGATATAAAAGGATTCAATACTATTTACGTAGAAGTCAGATTTAATATGTGACTGCTAACGGCATTTAAAAAAGTTACTCTTCTCCAGCTTATCAAGGCTTGAGCGGTAGATTTATGTTTAAATGTGAGCAAGGAATGTCGCACACAGAATCCGGGCCGGCTGATTTAAGGTAGGTTACAATGCAAGTATAAAATGTTTTCGTTTTTCTTAAAACCAACTTTAATTCATTAATAATCCTTAGAATTCAAACCGCGCGGTGCACGGGTATTTGATAGGTTCGCTTGTGTTATAGTTGATCAAAATAATGAATATGCTAATAGGAAAATACATTTGCTGCATATTAAACCGCGACAATATCATAATTATTTTGACAAAATCGTTGAACTCTGTCGATGCATTTCAGTTGCTGGGAAATAATGTGGGTTTGGTAATAACAACAATATTATTCATTAGTTTCGCTGAAGTTGACATTAAACGCATCGTACGTGGTTTTGTGGGCAGTGGTTTTGACTGACAGGGCGAGATGCACAAATGTATTATTTAATGTTAAAACGTAAAATGGTAAAACATTGCCACACAATGAACACAATAGATTTCAAAAATCAACCAGTCAAAACAAACTTTTAATTTAATTTTAATACAATTGATGACTGGCGTGGTCGAGTGGTAGGGCTGTTGACTCGAAATTCAAAGATCGCAGGTTCGAATACCGCGTTGGCAAATAAAATTTATTTGATTAATTTGTGTTATTTCACAATTGATTCATTGTTAAGGTATAATTGTATAGTATAAATACGGCACGTTGAAGTGTAAGACCACCATTCAGAATTGAAACATTGTTTGAAATGGCTTTAGCCGTGTTTGGTGGTCAGATCTAGCCAGGTACTTCCCCACCTTCCTCTGCCCCATCTCCTTCTTACCTTCAGCCTCTTTACATACCCCAATCGGGGATGCCATAGCCTCACTGGCTCTGTACTGCTAGGGCCTGCGGGTGACTTTTGGTTCGGCTTCGCTCAGTTAGTGTTGTTTTATAAATCCAATAGGAACTGGTTCCAAAATTAGCCCGTTCCTTGTATCCAATATTAACCAGTAATAGCTAGTCATCGGGACAAAGTAACCGGGAAGGGCAATGACGTCATATGTAATATACAGCCGCTTGATACAACTGAGTATTACCGTCAATCTTTCCATACTCCGAGAGATACTTCAGATTCACAAATTCGTAGAATTTATACCTAGAGGGAGCACGTCCCTATGCGTCCTGCCGATGGAAGTGGCGACATCTTGTGACGAATTCTTGAATTAAAAACCGAATTACAATGGTAGCTTTGTTTGAAATTCGGCGCGGCGCGTATGACGTCCCGTCAGACATGCACTCGAAGCTGGGTTCTGAAATTCAACCACGCAGACGCAAGCCTAATAATACTTTTCGATTATGTATAATTACAATTTGGGAGGCGGGTATGGGTACCGCAGCTCCGGGAACCAACCACATATATATAGATAGATAACCAACACCTCTACCTTAGGTCTCCCTGAGCGGTTCGCTCGGTGACTTAGCAAAGGTGCCCGGGTTCACTGCGTGAGGTTTTTCCAGAAACGGGGGACGAGCATCTATTTATTTATTTATGTCTACTCTTGAATTTACATTTTACCAATAAAAACATTGGTTTATAAAGTAGTACAAAAAATGTTAATATTACTATGTTGGGTGTAGGATAGGTTTGACAATGTATTGAATATTCATTAAGACTTTTTTAAAAGGTCAGTAAGTACCATAAACAAAATCCGATATTTTATTCGAGACACTATCTAGGTTACAAACCAAATCCTTAGAACTTTGTGTTAATTTTAAAAAGTAGCAGCCAAAAATATGGGAAAAATTAGTCGAAGATGATATTGTTAATTCTGAATTTGAAATGTGAGACCGATGAAAATGACTTAGCAATTTTTATAAGTATTATCTTCTTCAATAATACGTCTATTTTAATGATGTAGCAAAACAGTTTCGACTTACTGTGTGTGTAAATCGATCAAGGATTTCCTAGTGAAATTATAAGTTAACAGTAGATTCTTATAATATCACTATAAGTGATGGGTTCGTGGGCAGCAAATTAAAAAAATCCTGAAACTTGTTTAATATGTTCATTTCTAAATTAATTAATTTCCCTTGCTAGATTCATGATTTTAAATTACCGATATGTTATGGTTCTCTTTGAAACAATTATTTATTTATTAAAATTATTTATTGTAACGGGTGCTACCATTTCCGGATAGGATGTTTTATTGTGTTTTGGAGGAATTTATTTGAGTAAACATTTTTTTGGAAGAGCTTTGTCTGAAATCATTTGATGACTACCGTTGTTGGAACCTTAAAAATTGGGCTTAAAACAAAACTTTTCTATAATAGTAGATATTTTTTTATTGGAAACTCGATAATAAGGAACTGAATGACGGAAATGGAAAGAGAATAATATAGATTATGCTAGTTTTTTATCAATGTCAAAAGATGCAATCAAAATATTCAGTAAATTATTGGACTGGCTGTGACCCATTTAATTTTTAAAAAATACCGTAATTTCAATATTCCAATAAATAATAGTCCAATTTCAATAATGTGTATCCTTTGTATACACAAATGCTTAACTTGTACATAAATAAAACGAATAAAACGATGTTGTGTAAGATTTTCACGTGATCGGTAAATCGAGAGTCTATTACGCTCATGAATAAATAAAGCATTCGAAGTTGATTACATTTCCATGGAACCTATTATCCGTCCGTATCTTCAGCCGAACGTAGTCTAAATCCACTCACCATTCACCACTCCCCGTGCTGGAAGTTCGGTAGAGCGAAAGCTCCAATCAACTACGCATTAGGGTCCTCTAGACAAAAGCTCTCCAATTTTTACGATCTCCACATTACAGAGTGAGTTGCTCCGTCAATTGATTGGATGAGCGAAGTGAGTGTTTTAATCACGTTTTGAATATTTTTTTATATTTATGAGTTAAAAAATAGGTACCTACCCTTTTCATTAAAGAAATAAAACAATTACTTTGTTTATAACCACGATTTAATTAATTTATTAATCGACCGATTTCAGTTAAAACAAGCATTGTGTATACACAGGATATTAAGAAGCGTACTTGACTTACTTTAACCAGTGATTTCTGAAATTATTTTCAGTGAAAAATGGTAAAGAAATTTTGATCTCCAGTGACTTTTTTTTTGTTTTTGTTTTTCTTCAAAACCAAACAACAAAAAAATATTCCACAAGTCAACACTGCCCACTCAGGCGAGTAACCACCTAATGTCTCACCCCGATCCTAACTGTCCAATCCCTTCTGATTTTTTTTTATGTTTGAAAATAAACTAAAAAAAAAACATCGAAAATATTATCGGAGACCAAATTTCATTTACATTTTTACTGCGAACGTCAAGAAGTACTGGTGAAAGTAAATATGATATTGTAACAAAGAGAAAGAGACAGATGATGTATACATACTGGGTTAGCACATTATATCGAAAGAGATAAGGCTTCACATGAAATGGTGATTAAGAGATAGTGAAATCTTTTTTATTTATCAAAAGGAGTTTATAAAAGTCCCAACTAACCGGAGCCGGGTGGACTATGGCAACCCCTACAGGGGTATGTTTTGAAGCCGGAGAGAGTGGAAAAGGGAGAAAAGAAAAATAATAAAATGGAAAGTAGGTACCTGGCTATTCCGATCTGATCACCAAACAAGGCAAAAGTTATTTTAAGCAATATTCAGTTTCTGAATGGTTGTCTTTTACCAGGGCGAAACCGAGAGTACGTATCTACCACTATGAACATAAGTAAGAAATAATTTCATAAACCGCAATCTTGGCACACACTCTCGCTTCATACACTTCTCAAACATATTCTACTTATATTTTGAGTACTGAAATAAGTTGACATTTGGTTCACTTGATCGTATCTTGTCTTCCTGGGGCTTTATCGATCCTGAAATACGTTTGCGGGTCATGTGTGTGTTTACCATCGAAACAATTTATTCGTGCATTCGACATTCGACATTAACCGCGTAAAATCCCTTTCTTACACTTTTAATTATTTCCTTAAGAATTATGGCGCCATTTGAGAGTAGCTGCCATTCTTTATTTCTTGCCATATATACAAGAAAAGACTTAAACATTTATTTGATAAAAACACCTCTGCCATAGGCCACCCAAAAGTGTTCGCTACATTTGGTGACTTAGCAGGGAAGTTTGAGTTCATGGGGAGAGTTTTGTCTTGATCTTGGCGGCTACACGGTAGGCAGATTGGTTTAGGGAGACCTTTTGACCTCTCTTTTGAACTCTCCACCAAGATTTTCTCGGAACACCGCCTTGCACCACAGTGGCAGTGATAGATTTGTACGTCACTCCTGGACACAGTGACCATCAGTCAATTTTCAATTCCCAGAACTACCTCGCCTTCCTTTCCTAAAAAGACACTCCACATATCATTCCCGAAAACAACGTAGGCCCTGAGGTGAATTTTTTCGCCAGGGTTTCCTGTTTGGAGCTACTGTAAAAATACGCTTATCAAAATATCATCCATTATTGACACAGTTAGTGTTATCGAGTTTACAATAAAGCAATAAATAATAATATTTTTACAATATATTTACAATAAATAAAGCACTCCATCAAAAGAAGGCACAGAAGTTGATTGCTCAGCGCACCTCCCTCTGAGACATCCCTTTGGTCGCATTAGTCCATTCCCCAATAGTACAACTGGGAGAAATCTCTCCGCGCCGCGCCGTGTCTTTGGTATTATTGATGACTACTCATGACCCAGTGACTCTTGGCAGGGTTGCCAACCAGACTATAATATGATACCGATTGCCTAGGGGTGGACTGGTATTCAAACCGGTAACAGAAAAAATATCAAATCAGACCCCTATTCTACCGTAATATGGATAATATGCGGCGTGTTTAAACGTTTATTTTTTTTTACACAAGATCAGACCTACTTCACTTTTGTTTACATTTTATTTGATGGTGAAGATTGTTTATTTTAGAACAAAGTATTTCTGAGTTTAGCGATCTCACAACAACATAAATAATAACACTTAGAGAGCACCGTTTTGAGATGTGTTTTTCTTAATTGTTTATGTTTTTTTCTAGTCGACCTTTATTCATTACTCATAACATTTCAGAGGAGTGGTCTTTGTTCGTACACGGAATTTGTTTGCAGATAAAAATTTAATCTTTCAATGTCTTCGTCAGGTTTTTATTTTTTTATTTATTTAGGTATTTCATGAATATTGGGAGAGCCAGAAAGAAGAAATAGGATTATTTCAGAAGCCGTTAACACCGGGAAAGGAAAATGAGACGGGGATATGCAAGAAGAGCCAAAAGATACAAGAATAGACAAAAGGTTCGGTAAGAAGTAAATAGATTCAAGAAGAGCCAAGAAGAGACATGATGGACCAAGAGAAACTTGAAGAAACAAGGAGAGACATGAAGAGTCGAGAAGAGACGAGAAGAACCAAGAAGAACCAAAAAGTTGCAAGGCACTATAAGAAGAGGCAAAAAGAAGGAAGGAAGAAGAAAACAACAACGCTCAATCAATTCCTCTATTCCTACCCACCCTAAATTCCAATATTGGCTTGTTAGGTTGCCATGTATACCGGTCGATTAAACTCCAACCTCCTTCCCATCCTCAGAGCACGTGTTCCAAGTCCTAACAAATCAGTGCCCCCTGGGGTACCGGTCTTACCGGGACAGGAGTGCTGCTAACTGGGGTGGTACAATCGTATCGTATCGTATATGATGCCAACAGCTGATAAAAAAATGATGCAATGCTTAGTGACGTTTATATTTACAAAATGTTAAGGTTCATACTTTACTTACTTTAACCAGTGATTCCTGAGATTATTTGTACAGTGATTCCTGACATTATTTGTAGAGTAAAAAATGGTAATGAAATTTTGGTCTCCAGTGACTTTTTTGATGTTATTTTTTTAATTATTTTTTTTTCTTCAAACATACAAAAAAAATCTTTCACGTGTCGTCACTGGTCACTTTCTGGTTCGCCCAACCCCCCACCCTGCCCCTAACTGTCCAATACCAACTGATTTTTTTTTGTTTCTAGAGGTTTCACCTGATGCCAAAATTTCATTTACATTTTTTACTTAAATAGTCCAGGAATCACTTAGTAAGTCAAGTAAGTCCATTAACACCCTGTATTTAACTAACGTAATGATTTTGTAACTTTTTTTAAAGTGACTAATAAATTTAAAGAAAAAATTACGATAATATATTAACGAAACATTTTTAAAAAGTTGAACAGTATAAAAAATTGTCTTCTTTTTAATACTAAACTTATATCTTATTGACGACCGGCGTGGTCCAGCGTTAAGGCTTTTGAATCGCAATAGCGGTATCGAACCCCGGCGTGGGCAAAAAAATGTTTGATTAATTTGTATTTTTCACAATTAATTCAATAAAAATAATAAATAGTATATTTGCGGTACGTTCTAGAGTGAAAGATACTCTCAGTATTGCCCTGGTGTAAGACCACCGTTCAAAATTGAAACGAATTGAAAGAATCGTTCACATCTTCTTCCTCTCCTCACAACCTTCAGCCTCTCAACATACCTCAACTGGGGATTCCATAGTCTCACTGGCTCCAGACGGGAGCAGCTGAGACTCTTGTAGGTATTCACATAAAAAAATCTTATAGGAACTTACTTAAAAACTTAATAGCTCGAAACTTTACCGGTTGCATTACTTTTGCAAAATTTTCTTTGCGAGGACTGCTTAAATTTATAACGCCTGATCTCCGTTCTGAACCATTTTAGAGTTTTTGCAGCTTCGTGATTTAGATTTTCTGCTTTGCATTCGGGATACTATTGCTAAAAATCACCTGGAGTAATATTGTATCAGCTTCATCTGAAATTTCACTGATTTTCCAGATAAGCGACCTGAATCCGCCGGCCAAGTAAACCGCAATGTTTGTCCGCATTGAGATCCGTGCGTTATTATTTGCACCGCGTTATTCGGGCTGCCGTTGTTAGGTGAGTAATGAGTTGTGATGTTTAATCACTAATGTGCCTTGAATCATCCTCCATTTCGGGCCACGCGAGGAGTATTGGATTTCTCAGTTGGCGCCAGCCCTGCAGAATGCGGAATTAATGCGCTTAAACCGATTTTAGAGAAGATGAAATATTTCTGGCGAAGATGTATGAAAATGAATGGATTTATAAATACGGTATCGTGCAATTTTTTCTCATGAAGATAACCTAGATTTATTCCACAGATTTATTTCATGCTAATAAATGAAGCACCAGTTCAATCTAATATACAAAGTTCATTGACTGTGGTGGGCGGTGTGGATTTGAATTGTATACAAAACAATATTCTCGTGGAAGCCTGTAATTGGTAAAATTAATGTAATATATATATTATCATGCTTCATTTCAATATTATACTAATGGTATTCCAAATAAAATAAAACAATTTTTTTAAAAGGTTGATGAAACTTTGCAAAATTTTTTTTTATGAATACCCCACAAGAGTCCCAACTGCTCCCGTCTGGAGCTAGTGAGTCTATGGCATCCCCGATCGGGGTATGTTGTGAGGCTGAAGGTAGTGGGGAGGGGAAGGAGATGGGGAAGAGGAAGGTGGGAAGTACCTGGCTATTCAGATCTGGTCATCAAACGGCTAAAGCCATTTCAAGCATCTTTTCGATTCTGAACGGTGGTCTTACACCAAGGCGATACTGAGAGTGTCTTCCAATCTGGAACGTGTCGCAAATATACTTTATATTATTATAAATGAATAAATTGTGAAATAACACAAATTAATCAAATAAAATTTGCCGTGCCGGGATTTGATCCCGCGACCTTCGGAATGCGAGTTAAGAGCCATACCGCTGGACTACGCCGGCCGTCATACTTGACCTTCAAAACATGGAGAAGATCACTCAGATGTTGTTAAACAACCCTTATTCTATTTTTCACAGTATTTTGATACTTTTTTATGAAATTTTTCAAACTTGACGTTGAAAAAACAACTCAGGCAACGCCGGGGACGTCACATGAGATTATTCATATCTGCAGATAAAAAGAAGTGTCCCGGTGTGGCTTTCTTTTTAATACAAACTATAGTTTTATTGCAAGATTGTAGAATATTTGTAACACTTGACTTTACGAAGAAATAACTGTTTAAATGATATTTCGAAAAACTACCCCCATCCTCTTTTCTCACTCCTCAAGCAAAAATTTTATACTACTCGATGAAGTTTTGCACCCTTGGAGTCCCAAATTAGAGAAATAATACTCGCTGTCTGATTTCGAAAAACTTTACATAGCGCCCGGGCAACGCCGGGAACTTTAGCAAAATGTGATCAATCTAGCTCTTTTATATATTTTTTAGACAGTGTTCGTGTGGATTCGGTTTTCATTCAAATCTACAGTTTTATTCCGGGAACGATGAAATTTCGCACATTCTACCTTAAAAACAATATGAAGTTCCGTGCTGTTACGATATTTCAAAAAATCACCCTCATCTCCCCTTCCCATCCTTTAAAGCCGAATTTTGAAGCTGTTCGATGATTTTTTTTCTTGATAAACTTAAAGGCTCAAAACTCAACAAAGCTCAAATAAAAAAAACTCAAATTTTGAAGCTCAAAGATCAAAACTTCAGCTCAATCAAAGAAAAAACTCAAAGTTCAAAGTTCAAAGCTCGAAGACCAAAACTCAAAGCTTAAATCTCGAAAACCAAAGCTCTAGTCTTGAAGCTTAAAGTTCATAATTCAAAGCTCCAATTTCGAAGCTCAAAGTTGATGGCTCAAAGCTTAAATTATTTTGTTTGGTGCTCGTAGTGTTGTCAGTGTATTAGTTAATTTATCCTATTTTAATGAGTCTAGTTTTTGCACTGTTAATTCGTGGTAGAATTCCATTGTATTATAATTGAAATTAAAACACTCTCCTATTTTGTTTGGGTGCTCGTAAGGTTGTCAGTGTATTTGTATAATAATTTCTCCTGTTTTGTTTGTGGGCTCGTAGTGTTGTCAATGTATTTGTATAATAATTTCTCCTATTTTGTTTGTTTGCTCGTAGTGTATTTGTTTGTGTGCTCGTAGATTGGTCGGTGTATTTGTATAAATATAAACGCCGTTCTTACTTTAAACGAACAAAGCAAAATTAAAGGAAATGTCCTAAATTTTAAAATTGTTTTTGCCGTTGGCATGATTGATTTTTAATATCGAAACTATGCATTCATGTGTGAATGAGTGGTCCAAAATTAATTCGAAATTTTGGTATAATGTGATTTATTCGATGGAAAATTTAGCATCATAGATTATATTATCAGCATTCAATGTGGTTCGGCAAATCATAACAGGAGTGATTTATTCGGGGAATTCGTGGTGTATTGAAATAATTAGCATTATTTTAACAAACTGCTGTAGTATATTCGTCAAATATTGTTAGAATTTATTATTAAACAGTCGAGCTGATTTTCAAATATTCAATTTTGGTCAGAATAATTATGTTAAAAAAAAACAACTTTTTAAAGTTTATTAAAATCTACCTAAATAGGTATCTACAATCTACAACCTGAATTAGAAAAACATGAAGAAAATAAGAAAAATGCGAGGACAGTTTACACACGGTAGAATCAAAACTTTACCAAAACCATCTCAAGCATTGAAAAGTGAGGTCATAATCAAATAAGCAGACCTAAGACCTAGCATCATTTCCGTTTTATATCTCAACTAGGAGCCTAAAGTGACATAATCAAATCGGCCAATGAGCGCAGTGTGATGCTTCGCAGATGTAATTTCCGTTTCACCCAAATACCGAATTACTAGCGCCGCTAAAGAAGTTTCACTTCAAAAAAAGATAAGGTTGCAACCAAGTCTTGAATCGGAACCTTCCTGAAACCTTCCTGAACCTTCTTGAACCTTCCTTCTGGGAGGTTGCATCATTACATACCACATTTACATAAAATACCATGTTATACTCTTTTTCATTTAATTACGAATTTGTAGTCAATAATGTTTACCTTTCTTTGGAAAGAATTGTTAAATGTCAACCCTTAGATCATTTCGTGTAACAACAGTAATAATATTCGCGGATACATTGCAATTTATTGAAAATTGATTTCCTTTGGGAAAAATAATGAAGAGGAATTGTTTATTACATAAGGTTAATTAATTAGCCGTGTTTCTCAAACCTGTTTATGCCGCGCCGCGTTTGAACCGCTAAAAATCAACAACTAGTTAAAAAGATCTTGTTTAGAATCATAGTACTTGTTTACGTGTTTGTAGGTAGTAGGTCGTAGGTTTATATTGGAATAAACACATCGCATTATTGCGCAGCTTAAAAAAAGATTTGCATTTCAACGACCACCGCGTATAAATCGCTACGTGAATTTTTATCAAATACGTTCACCGCCCAACATTTCATGCGGCTTTTGCCATCAGGTTTATGTTGGTTTTATGCCGAGGATAATGTTCCAATTATTGAGCTCGCAATCCCCCCACAGCGCTCTCTCCGATGGAAAGTAAATTCAATTTGGGAAAAACGTGTTCAATGCGGTACCTCTACGCACGAACGAAATGATCCTAGTTTTTCAACAGTCTTGAGTGTGGCCGAGTTTTGGCGCATCGATATTTCGGATGGTCTGGAATAGGTTTTGTAGAAGGAACAGGCATTATCATCGAATGAACTGTGATATTCAGAGATAATACCAAAATACTTTGGCATCTCAATTTTAATCTTATTATTCTATCCATTGGATTTATTATGATGCTTCATGCTGCCATGTTTTATGGTAGTCAGCAGCGAAAAAAAAAGAATTGTATCCAAAAGCACTTCAATAAACATAAATAATAGAGAAACACTCTATTTCTGTAAGTGGCATTGCAACGCATGTTACAATATAAAATCGTCAAGCTGGAAAAAAAATAGATTTTTTCAGAATTTTTTTGCAAAATATTGCACTATCAAACTGAAAAAAATCATGTCCATTTTGGCAGAATAATAAATTGCAAACCAAGAGTATCAAACTGGAAAACATTCTATTTGATAGAAAAATGTCCTGGATATAAATAAAACTGGAAAAAAATATGTGGTGGTTTTGGCAGAAACTGTCCTATTGGAAAATTATATTGCCAAACTGAAAAAATTACAGTCCTTCTTTTTCTTCCCCTTATTCTATTCAAGTCGGGGACCCATTGCATCGACAAGGCTCCTCCATACGTTCCTGTCTTGTGCTGATTGTTCGGCCTCCGTCCATGGCAGTCCCATCCTCTCCTCACACAGTTTCTGCAGTTGCCTCGCCCAACTGTGTCTGGGGCGGCCCACTGAACGCCTACCCTCTGGAATTGCACTCAGTATTTTCCTCTGAATTCGGTCATCAAACATTCTTAGTACGTGTCCAAGCCACCTCAGTTGCGATTTTTCTATGAAGAGTAGCATTGGTTCAATGTTCAGATCTTATATATGATCCCATTTCGTAACCCCTGCCACTCCTTTTGAGTACCTCTTTTAGGCAGCTTGTACTCTAGAGCGTATTCGTTCGTTCAGCATTCATATCTGGTGGCAGTAAGTAAGCCATCTTTGTCTTGATGCTCAGCTCGGCTTTCCTCATCACTGAGCTGTAGAGACGACGCAACACACCGCTTGCTGCACTAATTCTTCGATAAATTTCTCCGTCTTGCCGTCCATCGCTGGAGAATTCGACACCGAGGTATTTGAATCTGTCCACCTGTCAGTCCCATTAGCGAGTATGTTGCACTGAGTTTGTCCCCTTCTTGTAACCATCACATGTGTTTATGAGGTACTCATCTTCATTCCCACTATCGAGCACTCTTCGTTGAATCGGTTGATCCACTATTGTAGTCCCTCCTGTGTTGTCGTTAATTTCGCGATGTCGTCAGCAAATAGTAGGGAGCTGATTCTAGTATTTCCTACCAGTGCTGAATCCGGTGTTTGACTATTTAGCCGAAATATTACAGTTACGTTACAGTTATGTTTTAGCGCCTTGTTTTACCATGCTTAACATCGATCATGGATGTATTTTTATCATAATTTAAAATATTTTAAATTGTGTCAAAATAATTTAATTTTTTGACCGTGTTTAGATGTGTTTAGCATTTTTTATTACAAAGTTAACCCTTTTGTAATTCACATTTCTTATCATTTTTAGCATGATTTACGTCTACGATCGTGTTATTACATCGCTTATTTTTCAGTGTTTTACAATTTTTAACCACGTTAGATGATGTTTTACCTGATTTATTCATGTTTTACCCCGTTAAATCATATTAAAAAATGTTTTAGAATTGTTGCACTGATCTCGCTTTACCCTGTTTTACCATATGCCACCAAGTTTTACTAATTTGATGGTTTTAACGGTATACGTACGGTATTTTAAGGCATTTCATGGAATCTCACGGAATTTAAGGCAATTTTGTGTGTTATTTTATAATATTAATATGTGCCACGCTCTACCATCATTTTTGAGGAATTTTAATGTTAATATCAGACTAATTAACCATTGAACAAGTCTTTGATGAACGTGCTAGTAAACACACGAAAATACATTTGCAAACAACGGAATCCTCACTAAATTAAGCCGGTGAAACGGGAAAAGAAAATTTAGCGCCTTCTATCACTTTATATCTATTCGCGGAAGATTAACGGTCGGCCGGTTATTAATGGGCGAGGCGGCAAAATAACGGCCGCGATAATCAGGCTTGATTTTACTCTCGGCCTAGTTTCTACACCAACTCTAGTGTCTTCTACCATAAAGGATTGGATTATTTTAATACCCCTCTCTTTGAAGACCCTCGTGAGGATTTGAATTACAGGAGTAGTCAGATAACTCGCGCTAGAATAACTTGACGTTAGCTACACTTTACTCGCACGCTGAAATTTATTGTGAAACTTTGAAATCTGTATATGTGTACTGATTTTACTCTTCTTCATAGGTATTTTAAGGCCTTCCATATTGTACTCATAACCAACAGGGGTGTTGTGTTAGGGCCGTAGGTCACCCAAAGTGGTTTGCTACGTTTGGTGACTTACCAAGTGTGCCCGGGTTCATGGGGTGAGGTTTGTAAAGGTCTTTGCGGCGAATGCTTTTGCCCAACTGTTGATTGCGTGGAGGTCAAATCAGGAAAGACTGGTTGAAGGGGAGCTTCAGCAGGGCTTTATCGACCCATCGCCTTGCACCGCAGTGATAAGGATGGATTCATCATTCCTGAGCTCATGATCTGCCGACAGTTGATCTGCCGACAGTTGATCCGCCGACAATCGATCCGCCGGCAATTGATCTGCCGATAGTTGGCTCACCCGAAATGATGTTTACTTTAAAATTATATTTTTTTGTGCATTATTTACCAATTTCAAACGTGAAATCGATTTCAAAAATACCCTTTATAATGAGTTGGTATGAACATCAAACGGATTTACATACAATGTCGATTTTTTATACTTATACGCTGGTATACACAGTGTATAGACAAGTAGATTATGTTTTATACTTTTGTTATTCGGGGGTATATCCTCTCTGCACATCTCTTCGTGGTCACTTGGTAATATTTTGTGTAATTAGGTAAACCCTATTTTCCCTAAACCGACTGCATACTGTACATAAGTTTTTATAAGGAACCAATATTTTCACGTCGCACAGCACACAAAGCAATCGAAATAACATTTTAAACAATATTCATTGTATTATGGAAAGAAGGTGGTCTCAGCAATATTCCTTATTTTCCAATATAAAGAAAATTGGACAAATATTATTTCAGAACGTTTTCCTTTATTTTAAAATAACCACGACCACCCAGTTAAAATAACACAAATAAGTTGACTGGTGCAGTGCTAATAAAAGTACCCGTCTTTATGAGCATAACTCACCTGGAAGTTTCCTAGATGAAAGGCAGGATGAAGAAGATGGAGGAGCTAAGCGGGTCCTTTATTTCTATGTGTACCTTCCTTTGATAAATCACCTGAGACCGAGATGATAAGTACCCACCATTGATAAATTGCCTGGCTTCCAGATTTCTTTTAAGTTTTTTCTATTCTTTTGCCTGACAATCTTCCCGCACAAAGTCTGTTTTCACTTTTGCAATATTATTTATTACTTTAATTTCTGCAAGTACATTCAAATTTCTCAAGTACTAGTAGAAGTACTTTATATGGTTAACATAAGTAAAATATACCTTTTAAATAGTACTGGTCCATTCGAGAAAGTTCGCTTTGACCAATGATGTAAAACATGACATAAATAAAGGCTCTGACCACCGTAAGCTTTATCTGCTAATAGATTGAGATTTCGATATTTATTTATATAATTTTGTATGTGACTATAAATAAAAATAAAAACAGAAAACGTGTTTATATTATTATTTTTTTCATATTGGCTCCGCATAGAAGGCCCTGAGGAAAATATTTTCCCTTAGGACCTGTGTCATCTTTGGCGATGCTGTGTGGATTTTTAGGCAAGGTAGGAGAATATATTCTGGGAAGGACAATGGTATGGGGTGGGTAGGAATCTGGGAATCAGTGTGTCCAGGACGGGCGTATGAATCCATCTCTCCCACTGCTGTGCAAGGCGATGTTCCGAGAGGGTCCAGCTGGAGAAATCAAAGGGACTCCCTTAAGCATTCTGTCCCGATCCGGCCTCACACTTTTCCCCGTGAATCCGGGCACCCTTGCTAAGTTACCAAACGTAGCGAACCACTTGAGGTGGCTGGAACAGATCATTTTAAAACTTTTTGTCAGGATTTTTGATTCCACGCTATTTTCACGATGATGTATAATTTGAATTTAACTGACACAACAAATTCGCCATTTGGTTTGCACCATCCTGTTTTGGTCCACAGGCTGGTAGTTACACATTTGATGTATGAAATGAAAAGGGGAAAAGTCGGGTAATAACTACTGGTTAAGAGAAATGAAATTGGATACAGCTCCCGGCCTTCGTTGTATTATTTTTTATTACTGCCTGATATCAAAAAGTCATATTATTATTTATTTATTCCGGTCTAATTGGATTTTATTGCTCAGCTTTACCCCAATGACGCCCCTTTGACAGATGATCACAGAAATGAAAACACGGCCAAGTGCGGGCCATTTGTTTCACTTAACGGCTAGTTCAGTTTCCCGAATATTTTCCCCAGACGCCTCCGGTGATAAATGGCCACAGTTCTACTGTAGTTCATAACAAATGACATTACTTTCGTGCGAAACGAAGAAAAAATCCAATTTATCGGATGTTTCTTTAAATACTTGAGTAATTTCGAGCTCAGTCTGGATAACTCTAGTAATTGAGTTCTGTATTATCGTGTGTTTATCCTACTTTATTACGTAGTTAAATCACCGAATAATGTGTTTAGTTAATACCTATGTCCTCTTATTTTTCATGATTTTTAAAATTATTTTATTTTATTTTGATAAACTTGTGTGCTCTCGTCCAAATTAATTCCATTCCGTTCAAAGCACGTGATAATTTCCATAGTTAAGTTGTACCGTTAACATTCGAATTTAAGCAATATTTAAATACCTACAATTCAGGCTTCTAGTCTAGAAGCATGAATTGTAGGTATTTTTTCAGGTGCAATAAAAAAACCATAATATTTTTGCAAGCCATTATTTTATCAAATATTGATTAAACATTAAAGAATACTTTAAAAAAATCAAACGAAAAACTTCAAAATTCAAAAAATTACAAGGTGTTGATGTGGGAGGTCTAAAAAATGACGCGCCCTGGTTGACACGATTGCAATCCTCCCAGTAATCTAAAAAAATAATAATAATTCTTAATCCAAACTGAACTAAGAAAAAGTAAAAAAAATATTTCTCGCAAAATGACGGCTGTCTGAAATAAAAAAAGACATCAATTTTTTAAAAATAGTAAAAAGAAAGAAAATTTGTTATAGTTTTAGTTCCCGCCATAGAGTAATGTATAGAAAAAGCTCACACCAAATTTCAAGCAAATTGATTCCGTAGAACTTGAGATATCGTGTCAACCGTCTCGAAAGAAGTAGTTTTGAGAAAAATGCGTTTAAAATTTTGTTCTATTCAGATTCTGGTTAGATTCCGTCTAAACCGCGACGTTAAAATGGTTTTAACTTTTAAAATAATGCTAATTTCGAAAAATCCTTTTTAAGAGATCTTTTTGAATATTTAAACTTTGGAAATATAAAGAATAAAAAAACTATTTTTTTCTAGACTAGAATACTGCCTTAAGTATTTGAGTTTTTTAAAGCGGTTCGATATCAACTCAGGATCAAGTCAACTTAACACGTCTTTGAAAAGTCATTAAAAACTATGAAAAAATAATTGAAAAATAGCACATAACTTAACTTTACCTATGTAACCAATTTTTAATATATTTTTTTCATCACTTTTAATGATTTTTCAAAGGTGGTGTTGAGTTGATGTCGTTCTGAGTTGTCCAGTCACCGTTTTAAGTAAAGGTGTCAGCTTATTTGAAGAAGTAACGATTCTACACTTTCCTTTATTATAACGACTGATTGAGGTTTCATTAAAATTCCACGTGTTTTAATTCTTCATATTTAACAGTATGTACAGTTCGACTAAGAACTAACATTATCTTCAGTTCTTTGCAAAAGCGAAATTGGCTGCTAATAAGCAGCATCGGATAGGGTCCTATCCAAATCAGATAGGGTCACATTAGCTCAGTGGTAAAGCTTCGCCCCGGCAAGGAAAAGTTCCGGCAAGGCAAAGGCTAGATGTTACCGTATCTTTTTCTGATTTTTCTGTTTCAGATTTTCGATTGATTGTCGATAATATTAATCGCTATAATTAATTGTCGCTAATATTAATAACATCTCCCTTGATGATGGACACTGTAACGCTGTCCGAAACGTTAGCTAAAGAAGGAGGTAGCGTAACACGCCATAACACCCCTAAAATAAATAACGATAATGTCGCTAATATTGTTTCAATATTTTAAATATTACAAATTGAGGTTTTACTCATTAGTTAAAAATAAATAATATCTCATAGATTCGATAAATTTCACTGAAATTGAAATTCTAAGGAATAAAGGAAGAGCCAATTTAATGTCAAAACTAAGCTAGGGTATATAATAAAGAAAAACTGAGTAACTACCCTAAAGTAAAAGTTACTCTATAATATCACGAATGTCGGCCAGGACGACGGCAGGGGGGGGAGAAAGCGAGGATTGGGTGAATCAGGAGTGTTTTTTTCCATCCAGGCACTCAAAAAGATTTATCTCGATGGGTATTAAATATTATGTTTTATAGGTGCCATTAATGTATGCAAAGCCATAAAATATGAACCTCCCGTCACCGCTGAAGAGAGCGATAAAGAAAGTTTATTTTCAATCATCTCAAAATAATATATATATCGTCGCCCTTCTCGGGCTTGTTAGGGCTAATAATTTTTATGGAGCCATGAAAAACATGAACGAATAAGACGTCTTATTTTTCTTTATTGCGCATCCCTTAATGGGAGCTTGATAACAGTCTGGTACAGGGTGTTACAGGGGGCGAGGGGAGGCGTATTATCGTAAAAACGAACAGAATCCACATAAAATGCAACCAATTACTTGGCCCCGCTTAACGGACCTAATTTATAATATATATATATCTGTTCGTGAGAATGTCCGCTTTCCGGGGGTTGAAACATGTAAGCCACTTCCTTAACGAAATTGATATTTGGTATTTATTTTTGAAGACTATATTAAAAACTGTGAGGCAGAATATTTGTTTGTACAAACTAACAACTCGGTGACGCCAGGTCTCGCAAAACGCAACAATCGCACAATGACCAAGCATAGAAAATTACTTTGAAATATTATAAATGAATCCAACACGTCCGGAAAGTTCCCTCAATCAAAATGCCAATACCAAATATTAAAAATATGAAGAAAATAAATAATGCACCAGTAAAAACGCTCCCTGTTAACGAAGAGATACTCGAAAATGTAATATAACAACAGCTTGCTGATTTTATAGAAAAATGGGACTTATTATATGAAGAACAATATGAATTTAGAATCTAGTGATGGAGTTCCAGACGAGGAAATAAGATTCAAACAAAAATATTTGATCGTTATTGGATTCTAAGAGAACTTTGATTAGTTTGTTAAATTTAATGTGAAGGTATCGCATAAAAATCTGCAAGGGGACCACCTCCACATTAGGGGTATACATGGTGTGAGGAAGAGGGAGTGAGGAGGGGAAAAAGTTCACCCAAAACCTTAAAAAACTGCAATTAATTTAAGATGCTATAAAAACAAGCATTTATTTACTCTAAAGTTCTACGTGAATCGTGCCAGTTAGAAAGAAGAAACCCTAAAGAGGTCAACATAAAATGGGGCAAATGTTCTTGTAATAAATATTAGAATGGGACTAGTCGGTAATGGCGGAAGCCTTTGTTCATGACTATGGGGCTGCGGGCTTCACCCGATAGTTAATACATACATTTTTTTTAAATGTGGACACATTTTTTTCTAGACATACATCCATGACTTAGAATGTAGGTATAAATAATCTTATCCGACCAAAACAAGGGGGCTACCGCAATTATTATTACACTAGTGAAAAATCACGGAATACTAAATTTTCTACTATAAAATTATAAATACTAAGTTTTGAAAAGACAACCACAATAATTTATAATTATTTAGGTATTTACTTTAAGGCACCACACCACGTTGCGTGCGTGGTACAAGGGTGTATTTTTCATATTATTTTCAAATTAACGACGAATTGATTTTTTTTTATTAATACCCATAGTCAATATATACATACAGAAGACTGTATACAATTTTTGTACTCGAATCTAAAGTATGTTTGACAGCGATTAAGTCATACGGTTCATTAGAAAAATAAAATAAAAATATATTTATAAACTAAACGTAAAGGTTTTCAAGCTTAAGACACAAAAAGGTTAAAAAAAATCTGGACAGCGAATTTTATTTCCAGTTTTTTAAGAAAAATTTTCACCGTTCATAAAAAAATAAAAAAAATAGAAGGGTGCCTTTTATAAAAAAATCCTTACGTGGTGCCATAGAAATTGGATTTTTGGCCCGTTTAAAATGGTCTTGCAAATCGGAAGTTTTTTTAATACGTTGTCAAACTGGTTGAAAAACATTGTTTCGAGAAAAACGCTTTCAAAGTTTTGCTGAAGGTTAATTAAACATACAAACTGTTACAAACGGTTTCACATAAAAAGCTGTATCTCCGTCAATTTTACAAATATCTTTAAATCATTTGGTGAGAGTATTTTTAACAAATGCATCTTTAAGAAAATGAAATAAAAAAAATTACATGGTCTAGTGCCATAACGGTTGTTGCAAATTCAAAGCAAAATGAGTTCTTCAAAATGATAACTATCCCGCTGGTACAACTAACATTTCACGGACATGTTACCTTTATCAGTAATTTTGATAATTCAATTTTTGGGTTCCTACAAGCTCTATAGATTGTTTTTACGTCGCTTGGCAGAAAAATCATTTCCAATTTTGAAATTGACGCTTAATTTCAAAGCAAATTTGGAGACAGAAATAACTAATATTGATGTACAATCGAAAAAGTAAGAAAGTAAGACCGAAACCAATCGGCTTAAATAAAATATATAAGTGGTTTCAACAAAGTTATATTTCTTCATTTATTTGAAAAAAATAAGTATTTTGGCCGGTTATAATAATAAACTATATGAGTTGGATAAAATATTTAATCACTAAAGTCAACATTGGGGATCAATCAAAAATTTGAAATAGAAAAAAATACGGTTACATCTAAGAATTTTCCACATCCAGCAATTTCCTAAATGCGAGCAAATCTTTTTCTGATTTTTCTGTTTGAAATTTTTGAATCAGTATCGCAAATATTGTCTTCATTCATCAAATATTACTATTTGAGGTTTTACTTACTAAGTTAATATACAAAAAATATATATTGTTGGAGGAAATTCCGCGTAGATAGATATTGGTACTTCAAACAATTTGTTTCCCACAAAATCGGTTGAAATTTGTTCCGCGTTATTTAATGCGGCGATGAATTATCGGAGGCGGTAATGTTTCTCGCAATCGGGGCAAAACGAATGTTCCAGAAATACTTGGCTCTGGTTCCTCATTGTGTTCTATTACCCCACATTCAACCACCCCTTTACACTCTGCACAGCTTAGAAAATCCCCCGCAGCTTCGAGATTGGTTCAACAATCGTACATATTCATTCCCTTTGCCTGTTATCTGTGTCGTCGGGGGAAGACGATATCAATTATTTATTAAAGCCCTTTAATGCAGTTAAAAAGGTTTCTCCGAGATTAAACTCAAACTGCAAGTAAGAAGGTTGGTGACTGTTGGAATCTAATTATTAAACTGGTCTGAACTTTGTTCCGGTATAATATTAGATACGAGTATTGAGTATACAAATATGCAAATTCAATTGTCTGAAACTTTTATGAGAGTACCACTTTTGAAAGTGACCTGTGTTAGTACCTAAAACATATGTGGGTATGAAAATTATTTAAAATATTTATTTTTACACCCCTCCCTCCCCCAAGACTGTTGGTCTCCTGATGAAGGGTTCTTTTAGTCGTACGAGAAACCCCTCAATCCGAATTGGGAGTACCCACATTAAATTCTCCGAAGAGTGTAGGTACTTAGGTATTGTTCTTGACAGATCCTTATCGTTCCTGGTACACGTCAATAGTATTTCAAGCAAGGACCAATCCCTATTTCTAAAGCTTAGAAGACTCTCTACATCTGAGTAGGGACTGCGGAGACCGGCGCTGCGGCTGTTGTACAGTATATGTGGCTAAAATCGCTTACGCCTCTCCTGTGTGGTCGCATCGTTTGGACAACTTGATGATGCAACTTGCGCTGAAACGGGGTCAATGCACTCCCCTACTTGCTCTGATGGGTTTCTGCAGGGTTGCAGCATCAGACGCACTCCCAGTACTGTCTGGACAGATGCCGATTGGTCTCGAAATCAGGAAAATTTTAGCAAGAAATAATCTTTAATTAAATGAAGACATGAGCGAAACTCAATCGAAAATCTGGAAACAGAAAAATCAGAAAAAGATATTTACACCTCTGGGACTCGAACCCAGGACCTCCCTACTTTCCGGGTTGGGTGCTCTTATCCACTGAGCTAAGGTGTCGATATCCAATTCGGTCACCTTTAACTGTACCATACTTCGACTAAGAACAACCCATATTATCTTCATTTTACTTAACGCATATTTTTATTGGCTGCCATCTTTATGAATGATTGCAAGATTCAACTCGAACTAAATGCAATCTAGACGGTGTCTGGATAAATTTTTATCCATTTTATTTAATGTGCGGCATCTATTGACTCTTCTTCATCTTGGACTCAAACCCAGGACCTCCTTCCTGGGTTCGAGTCCCAGAGGTGTAAATATCTTTTTCTGATTTTTCTGTTTCCAGATTTTCGATTGAATTTCGCTCATTTCTTCATTTAATTCAATATTACAGTTTGAGGTTTTACTCATAAAAAGTTAAAATAAAAAATAATGTCATCAAAGGTAAGGCAGTTGTCCACCTAGGAGCGACTCTCACTCTGCGTGGAGCCGCACGCCTTTCAGCATTGTTGAGAGAGATGAGAATGAAACGTTTCGATGTATGGCAGAGTCGATGAAATAAGTTGATAAGGGGGAGATTACTTCTTCACTCCTTCTTCCCCCCAGTGTAAGCCAGGTTAGAAAGGGCCTTCCTCAAGCTGGACCACTACATGATTCAGATGTTAACGGGATTTGGGGAATTTCGGGGAAGATTGTTCAGTCTCGGTCTCTCTCGGCAAGAAGGATGCGCCTGGGTGAGGAAAACCGAAAAAAGAAAAACGGGCATGCACATTCTGTGGCACTATCAGATCTTAAGGATGCTCGAGAGGAAATGCTTGAGAGTTTGCAAAGTATTACTACCAGGCCGGTTTGGAATTCCGACCTGGTATCGAACAAGGTAAATTTTGAGTGCTGAAAAAAAAAATTAACTTATGGGTGGAGAGATGAGATGCGCTTAAAATTGTTGAACTAGAATAAAATCATCAGTTAGTTTCAGGTGTCAGGTGTGCTGCTACTACGAAGAATCGTCGGGAATTATAAATGTTTTGAATCATATGACATGAACAATGCTATGTTATTATTATTTAACTTTTATATTCTGATTCTATTGTCTTAATAACGGCAAATTATTGTATGAATGTTTTTAATATATATTTTTTATTTTGCTGCCGCCCTGGTAATATAAAATTGGTTGTAATTTTATGAATATCTTAGCTTTTATTGTTTTCTTCTAGGAATGATACTGGAATCTTTTAATATTTTTACTGATTATCAAACTGGTTAGAATTGTTCTGCTTTTTCGTCTGTACTGTTAGTCCCTCTCCATAAGGGGGTGGAATAGTCCCTTGTCGCTGCCTGGCATAGGTGGTGCCCTTATTTAATATATTTTTGAAGCGCTTAGTTATCTGCACTGTCCAATGCGCTACTCCTGGTATAGCTGATATAGCAGCAATGAAAGGGAGGGTTCCTTTCGACCCTGATCTCCAGTTCCCTTGTGGTCCTATCAGCTGGAGTGAGTTACTGGGTTCTTCAGAAGTCTCTTCTCAACTATCCCACTGTCTTCATAGGGGTCCCGTGCTGCCGGGGACGGTATGAAGGGTTTGAAGGACCACCTTCCCCCCCCCTATTGCTCACTGTCTCTCGTCGGGGACTGGCTGTACCTTGCCAGAAGCTCTAGATGCTCTTCTTGTATTGTGCGCTGCAGTAGAAACGTGTTTGAATTTGCTTTTACTTTCTAATGTATGTTCCTGTATATAAATGCTAAGACAAAAGTAGAGTCTGGGACGTGAGAACCGATCAATTTGGGAGGCGGGAATGGATACCGCCGCCCGGTAGCCTTTATTAGATAACCAACACCTCTGCCATAGGTAACCCCAAGGTTCACTATATTTGGTGATTTAGCAGGGGTGCGCGGGTTCATGGGGTGAAGTTTGACTAGGTCTTGGAGGCGGATGACCAGGACACACTGAACCCCAGATTCCTATTCACCTCTTAAACCCTTTTCCTTCCCAGAACTCTCCTCTCCTTCCTTTCCTTAAAAAACCCTCCACACAGCATCCCCAAAGATGACATAGGCCCTGAGGGATTTTTTTTTCTCAGGACCTCATGGAGTGTGGAGCTCATGTATATATATGTATTTATATATAAATAATAATAATAATAAGGTCTTTAATAATAGGGACCCATCTTGTCCTTAAAACGGGAAAGTGGTGGGGGCCCTCGACTGACAATAAAACTTCAAAACGACCATGTGGAAGAAAGAATTTTTTAAAAAAGTATGTCATTATAGTACTTCAAATGACATAGGTACTTTTTTTTTTAAATATTCTTTATTTAATAAAATGTAAGGTTTTTAAAATTGATTTAAAATGGCCCTAAATAATAATTATCAATTACTCATTGTGGTGCTTGATGTAATATTATATTTATTTAATAAAATAAAAAGTTTTTAATTTTAGATTTAAAATTATAGTAGATATTAATTTAAGATTTAAAAAAATAATTATCAATGTTTTTTTACTCACTGAGGTACCTAAATAATATTTTACGAATTACAAATTTAAACACAAACAAACATCGCAGACTTTGATCATGAGAAATGTAAAGCAAACAAATTAAAAAAGTTCGGAAATTGCGTAACTCAAAGAGAAGCTGTTTTAATTTTAAATTAGTGCGTAAGTATTTCAATTCGAGAAAAAGTTAAGGGTTGCTAGTTCCACCCCAAGGCCTACGAACTCTTGAGTAATGTTATAGTACCTGAAAGGCAGTAGCGGCTTGTTATTCGTTTATTTTCTTTAATTATACTATTGTGGTATACTGGATTATTCACTGATAAGAATTCTAGTTGGTTTTTTGAGGAGTTTTCTATAACACTTGGGTTCGTCGAGATTACGACTTTGTTTATTATCGTTACCGTGTTTACATTAAATAATTAATTGTACTCAAACGACCGTCTAAAGGCGGTGCTCTGGATTGATCTGCGGCGCGGACCGCTGCTTGGTGAGCTGCCGGTCTGTCTATCGGATGTAGTCAGATATCTTCGTAACTGTTTGGGTTTTGTACCTGAACAAGCTCCAATCGAGGCCGCTCTCAATCACCATCGAAAGTACGGTCAACTTTGAAAAATATGTATTTTTTTAAATTTTATTTGGAAAACCAACAGTTACAATAGTTTATAATGAATGATAAAATATATATAAATTACTTAACCAATAACAGGTTTTCACTGACGTGTATTAAATTGTTTAGTGAATTTAAAGTAAAGAAAGAAAAATAACATAAATACAAAAGTTAAAAAGCTTATGCGAATGGGATGGTGGGAGGGAAGGGAAAGGGATGGATCTTTTTTTTTTTTTTTTTACAGTTAATACCGCACAAGAGTCCCAACTGCTCCCGTCTGGAGCCAGCGAGACTATGGCATCCCCAATCGAGGTATGTTGTGAGGCTGAAGGTAGTTGGGAGAGGAAGGAGATAGGGAAGGGGAAGGTTGGGAAGTACCTGGCTATTCAGATCTGGTCACTAAACACGGCTAAAGCCATTTCAAGCAACGTTTCAATTCTGAATGGATCTATTCTGTGTAAGTAGTAGTATGTACGTGTAAATGTTATTTATTCATTTTAGGTTTGAATATGTTAGGTACTGTGTTAAATAAGTCGATTTCACTGTATGAATTCTTAAAGATATGTGACAAGCGGTGAATGAATGTATTTTGTTTAGAGTTATTGTTGCATTGAGGAATATTTAATGCGTGTAATGGTTTAGTCTGGTTTGTCTGATGGGCACTCTTAATTGAATTCTTTCTAGTAATTCCGGGCAATCTATCGTACGTCTAGTACGTCTGCCGAATTTCTTTGACTTTCCAATGATGACATCTTGAAGAACGCGACTGACTCTTCGTGGCTCAGATGAGGACTATAGCTCCGAAAATCAAGGTATCCTAGAAATCGGTTTTGCACTTTTTCAATCCTTTCTGTGTGCGATATATATTGGTCGACTTTGTTATTCTCGAGTATCATTGAAGTTGAATACATGGCTGTTCGTATTGACGTATTTGGCAAAGTTACATTGAAAAAATACTATCTATGTATGCCTAATATCAAACGTCAAAAATCATTTCGCTCGAAGTTTATCGAACCAGTCGACACTTTATATCCTGACCTAAGATCGTTTCCGGCGCGTTCTTGAAGGACCGGCGTCATATATTTTTACAGAATTTTTATAAAGTTCCATAAATGGTTGATTCACCAGCGATGTTGACTGCAATTTATTCATAATATAGAGGATGCTGAAGCAGATGCTTTGAGACCAACAACCAACCAGTTTCGCCGGAGGGTGGATGGTTTTTGCACGAAAATTAACTTCCCAATTAAGCTGTTGCAACGTCATTTTGGGGGTTATTAAAATTAAATTAAATTAAATTCTTTTTCCGCGGTGAACACTAGCTGATTTTGGTTTTGAGTAATATATCGTTTTGAATTAAGTGCAGTCGTAAATAAAAATTCTTGACATAGAAATGTCAAAAACATCAGATGCATAGACAATCTTTTCAACCATTCGACATTTCAGAACACGTATAATTAAAATATTCGATAAAGTTCATCAAGACTGGAGGTAATTTTTCGTTCGCAGATGGCGCATAACGAATAACTCTTGATCGTTATTGGATAATTGAGCCCGTGGAGCTTGTTTCACAAGAGCAAAAAAAATGTTTCTTTTAAACTTGCCTTGTTCAAGTACCAGAACCTGTATTTCAACGCCAAATGGTATTATTTCCATTATTAAAAAATGAAAACAAATAACTTTGTGTACACCACCACGCCACAAAGTGAATGTGCGAAGTTTGAAGAAGGTATTATTTCCGTCCGATGAGTTATCCCGACGCCACTGTCCGTCAGTTGGTTATAAGTTTTAATGTATATTATGGATAAAGCATAACGGCTGTTTCATTTCCTTTAATAAAAATTTATGAGGTTAGGTGAGGCGCGAGGCTTTCAACTCATTAGATTTATTATTAAGAATTATGTCTGAACTTAATGCGTCCTCCGGGGTTTGGCTGTGATAGGGTTTAACCGCGTTCTTAATGTACCGGATTTCCTGGCACCATAGGGCGTATCTCTTATGACACGTCCGGAAGTTTTTGCGGGGAAAAATTGTAAATTTGCATACTAAAGAGGTGATGGGGCCTCCTTAGCGTTCTGGGTTATGGTTATGGTGAACTCATTAGATTTAGATAGTTACAGGTTAGATTTCTACCACGCCCTAAAACGATTGACTGAAAATGTATAATACTATAATAAATACATAAATAATAATATGTGGGCTCTTCTAATTAAAGATATAATATTTGATTTAAAGACTATATTAACGGTTTATTTCCAATAAATACTTTAAATTTTATCATCATTTAACTAGTTAAGAAAGGAAATCATTATTTGTTACAAATCAATGATTCAAAATTAAAAGATTACTTAGTTTATTGTTCAAAGACCGACATAAGCATAAGCTTCGTAAGCAATGCTTACTTCATCAGGGTTTACTTAAAACTAATTAAAACAATAAATATAGACTAAGGAAAGGTTGGAGAGAAAGTGAGCAATTTCCATTGACACATTACTTTTAATGGCTTATTCAGATTAATCAAGTAGCGAGTATACTTGCTACTTGAATCGCCGAAAATCGTTCGCATTACTTTCAAGTAGAGTACATTTGTGCCCGCCGCCCGTTGCAAGATGACGGCGGGTGACGGGCTGCCACAAAGCAAAGTAAATGCGCTAATTAGCCACGTTGTAATTCTTGAAGAGGTGAAATTTTAGAATAGGTGGAAGAATAAATTAGCAAGATGAAAATAAACAAACTATGGAATCGAAAAAAGATTAATAGCAGCATAAATAAATAAATTTAGAGTGAAATCTTCGCTCAAATGCCACGACATTTCCGCGCGGCTACAAATGAACTCTGCTAAAACGACGAGTTTGCGCATGTTAGTGCGCAGGGACGCGTAGTGAGGGTCGTTACTCGCCGAAAAAATAGAACGAAATGGATTGAATCGACTAAAGAGCTGATTAACCCACTCTACACAAATTTTGGTGTTCGGACGCGTTTAGTTACTAATATACTCGCTACTTGACTAAAATACTCAACTAATGCGAACAGTCTTAAGTCTACGCGTATTGTTGTAATTAGTTGAAAATAGCTCTGATGAAGTTTAAGCATTGCTCTAGAAACATGTCTGTTTTTGACCAATAAATGTAATTAAAACTAAGTAATCTATTAATTTTGAATTAAAATAGTGCCACAAAGTAAGTTTGCTGTTTGATGTTTGGAGAAAAAATTAATGATTACTCAAATTTACAAAAGTTTTAAGCTTAGTTATAATCATTATGAGATATCCACATATTAAAAAATAACCAAGTTAGTATAAACCACTATTTAAATAGTGTTAGGCAAAGATAGTTATTTTATTTAATTAAAATGAAGAAAAATATTAATAAGGAAATAAATTATTTGTTTGGATTTATTTTTTGTTTTAAATTTCCTCGACGCTCGTATTTCACGGAAATAGCATCCGTTATTCTTTGGTTTTTACAATCGCAAATTTTGCAAAATACTTACACATGATTAGGTTTTACACATACCAAAGAAGGATTGGGGCAGAACATGAACAGGAAGTGAGTGGCGGAGTGAAGGAGTGAAAGACGGAGCAGGTTGAGGATATTTGTAGAGTAGGCTAAAACCTCCCCTCATGATTAACAAAGATATGTGTATATTTTTTTCATATTACCTGCCCTGAAGTTGCATAAGAAGAATATCTATGTTTATGAATGCATAAAATAGATGTTAAATTGAAACTAATTATATAATATACTAGCGAGTTCCCGTACTTAATAAATAAATTGTTTCTTCCTGCGTGTCCTTTCCCATTCGTCCGTTCCCCTTCCGCCTCCCCTTTCTCTCCCGCGTCCCATTCCCCTCTCGCGTTACCACTCCGCGTTCTCCGAATCTCCCTCCCGAGTTTCCCTCCTCCCTCCAGGATTCCCCACCCCTCCCGCTTTCCATACATTCATTCCTGGTACATTCAGTTTCCAAACAGCTTGCGTGCCACCTATTGCAATTTTTTATACAAATTTCATAATGCCGAAGCGCACCAGTATACTATATAGAAACCATCGCTGGCAGGCACACATCAAATCCCCAAGTTTCATCGCAATCGGATGAACTATTAGCAATGCATAATTTCATGATGCCAGAACTCACTATTGTATACAGTAAGAATCACGGGTATGCGCACATCGAATCCCCAAAGTTTAATCGCAATCGGATGAATGGTTTAGCAACGCATAGCATACATAGATAGAAGCAAATATTTTTTTCATTTTTATATTTAGAGATTTATTAAATCGCTCATCTTGCGATAAGCACTATGCGAGTAAAAACTGCCTTGGCTTCATTTCAAAAACCATCCAACATAAGGTTAACTTTGATTATGTGGTGTCAATTTCTTTTTAAAACGTAAATAAAATGGAGATCTCTTGTTTCCAAAGTAAACCAATTTTCGCCCAACATCACTAAATCAAATTTCTATCCGGTTTCAGAATACCCTCCGTGTGCTTTGATAATAAGTTGAACTCCAAATAATATGTTCTGCCATTAATTTATGTACAAACTTCCAGAACACAATAAAAATTGACTTCGTTCTACATCTTATATGTATAGAACACATACATCTTCTCTAATAGAAGCACACATTATTTCGGAGAGAATTTACTGAAACTAATGAACGAAGATTAAGGTGATTAGGATTGGTCACGAAATCAGAATCTATATTTTTTTTTTTTTTTTAAATGTTTAAAAAAAAATGCTTACATCATTCACAGAAAATACATAAAATCTATTTCATAATACAGGTAGGCTTGGGTGTATGGGGGATGCGTCATTATAGTATCGATACATCTTTAAACAAACAAATATCCTTAATTTACGCTATTTTTATTTGTTAATTTTTAATTGTAAATTATATTTACAGTACTTTCAGTTAAAGTATTATAAAAAAATTGTCCGAGATATGAAATTGATTGACTCCATCGTTTTTTAACATTTTTGAATTGGGAAAATTGACGTTTTTCTAAAATTTCTACTATTTTTAAATGGTGCAGTTTTATTAAGAACATTATCTGTAAAAATTTGTAATGACGTTTGGTCGAAGTTTAACGCATTTAGTTTTCTGATAAATTATTAAATTTATATGTCATATTATATTACTATAATAACTTAGTTACTATTTTTAACTTTTTATTTTTATGACTATAAATTCTTTAAACGGAAGTTCTGATGAACTTGTTTATGATTTGAAAAGAAATGTTTCTTAATATCAATTTTTGCGCTAGGTGTTTTTTTATAAATTCTACCCCATCATGTAATGCCATATGGTATCATTGATTGGAAGAAGGCAATTACGTAATTCTGAGTAAATCTTTATTTAGGATACCTTTTAGCCATCTAACTTTTTATGGTAATTTCTTCACTCTGTTTGAATATGTTTATATGTATGGACAATTTTAAGCAATTGATAATAAATAAAACGTTGGTGTTTTATTTCGGTTTTGCTTTCTTTCAAATTATTAATATTATTTAAATATTATTTTCTCATCATTTTTTTAGAAACAAGTTTAACCATTACATTACTTTAATTTTCTCAGTGAGCATAGAGTTGGGTAAAGAGTTGCAGATTTTTTCAAAGCTCTTAAAGCGATGGAAAACGTGAACAAAATAAATGAAAAGTGTTCAAATATTTTCAGTGCATATTGCGGTGTGCTGAAAGTTACTGTCGGACTTATTGACACGCCTTGTCTTAATGATTTTAATAAAATGCTCCATAACTTTAGCCCTTCATACATATTTATAAGCCCAAATTTGAAGTCATTACTGTCGTACAAATTTACCGTTAGAGAGGCTTTTTCAATTTCGTTTGCAATAAGCTCCCATAGGGATGCACGGCCAAATTGGTAAACACTGTTTGGTGGAGTAGGGTATGCAGCCTGGACTAATAACCGCTCGTGCCAAACGAGATCACTTTATTCAATTAGGCCCGAGCGTAGGCTAGACAGGAGATCGCCAACTGGCTGTGCTCGTTTTGACACATATACATTTGGAAAAAGAAAGCATGTATAAACTAACTACAACTGCTTTACTCCCCGGAGAACGATTAATAATATTGTTACACTTTCTTGTTTCGTAATTTTATGTACATCTTTATTAAAAACAGTTTCACAATTAAATCATTTTGGCATTTGGTTTTCATAACAAAAATTAACACATTAAACAGCAGTCTCTTTTTTATTGGAATCCAATTTAGCTGTTCTCTCATTTGATTCACCCTTGCGTAATTGCCTTTCCCCGGTAAACATCTCATAGCTCTGTTCTGTATAACTTCTGTATTTTTCAAATTTCCTTCATTGGCCAAATATAACATCGTAGAGTAGAGCAGAGTAAATATGGAGCAACTCTTATTTTATAAATGAGCTCTGTATTATTATATTATTTAATTTATATCTTAGTCTTCTAAGAAAATTTCCTTTTTTTGATACCTTTCTTAGCACATATTCAAAATTCGCCGTGAAATTTAGTTTTGATTTGAGCATTACATCCAGGTATTTTTCTATTATGTGTACCGATGTATATTATATTTCTGCATTTTGTAAACTTTCGACATGTATTTTATTTGTAAAAGCCCAACAGACGTTCAATAAATAAACAATAAAAACGTAAAAGAATTAAGTACACGAAAGTACTTTAAAAATATGCCCCCACACAGATAATAAGTATTCTGGGAACCTAGTTAGAAAACACGCCGGCGTAGAGAAAATTATATCATTAGTCGACACTCTTGCTTAGTTATAAGCATTTTGAACAACATAATTTACATGAAAATGTCGACATCTGGTTAATTTCACTTAGGAGCGCTATCATTTTTCCAAGGGGATATTACTTTTTTATGTGAATACCTCATAAGAGTCAGAACTGATCCCGTTTGGAGCCGTTGAGAATATTGCATCATCGGGCTAAAGGTAATGAGGAGAGGAAGTAGAAGAGGGTGAGGAAAGTGAAAAGGTACCTGGTTATTCAGATCTATTCACCATACACGCTTTAAGCCATTTCAAGCAACATTTCAAGTCTGAATGATGGTTTACACCAGGGCGATACGGAGAGTTTCTTTCACTCTGGAACGTGCCGCAATTATGCTGTATATTATTTTGAATGAAAAAAATTGTGTTATCACTTAATAATCAAATCCAATATAAAATGCTAAAGGTAGATTAGATCTGCATCTCGGAACAAGGAAATATCTGTGCAAACTGATATTTTTTATTTAAGTACTAGGTAATATGCGCTTTAATTGCTTCACATTTTTTCTTATAAGTGTTAGTTCTTGTTATTAAGAAATAAATAAAAAAAATTGCGAGCTAGCTTATAAAAATTCCTCCTCATCCAC
Source organism: Glyphotaelius pellucidus (assembly GCA_936435175.1). Lineage (NCBI taxonomy): Eukaryota > Metazoa > Arthropoda > Insecta > Trichoptera > Limnephilidae > Glyphotaelius > Glyphotaelius pellucidus. The sequence goes on from OW386540.1 coordinate 430,344, forward strand.
CACCTCGTATTAGCACCCCCCTCCCCCCCCCCCTCCCTCACCAGCCCCCAGCCCGTCTGAATTATCAATAAAACTTCCTCTCACAGATGTTATTTTCATCTGCTACGTAGGTTGCCATGGCGACGATAATTGAATGGTTAATTTTGAAAATGTTTTCGTTTGTTTTACGACTGTACACGGAGTCGGGTGATTGGTTTATGGAAGACGTGAACCTATTGATTAAGTCAAGGCTCATGTAGCTCGTATAAAATACGGTTGCACTTCATACCCGAAGAAAATAATCAAATATACAAATGGAGACACTAAAGATCTTTCGGGAAATATGAAATCAAATCAAATGCCCGAAAGAATTCTAATACTCGTACAAATTTCGCACAAAGGGTGTTTTTATGAACATTGAACATTTATATTACCAAAAAATTATCTCATTTTAAAGAGACGTGTTTTTTAAAGCCCCTTTGGCTTTGTCAATTGCTTGCTTTGTTTATTTTATTTTTCCGCGTGATGGCCAGTTTACCCTTTGAAAGCAAATGTTTGGTAATTTTTGGGCATAAAATCAATCTCGCTTCTGTTACCGAAAACCAAGCGTATATAATAGTGAACAATACGAAAGGCAACATTTGATAAAACAAACACTTCAATATGATATAGGTTTCTATAGAGAAGCTTCCTTCTATAGAGGCCTCCGTGGTGGAGAGGTAAGACTCGCGACTAGCGATCCGGAGATTGCGGGTTCAAATCCCGGCGTGCGCGATCAATTTTTTTAATTGATTTGTGTTGTTTCACAATTAAATTATTTAAAAATAAAATAAAACATTTTTGCCACACGTTCCAGAGTGGAAGATAATCTCCGTGTCGCTCTGTTTCAAGACCACCATTCAGAATTCAAACGTCGATTGGAATGGCTTTAGCCGTGTTTGGTGACTAGATCTGATTAAATAGATACTTCTCCACCTTCCTCTTCCCCTACTCCTTCCCCTTCCCTACTACTTTCAGCCTCATAACATACCCCGATTGAGTATGTCATAGTCTCACTGGCTCCGGGAGGTTAGAAGCGGTTTGGACTCTTGCGCGGTATTCACATAAAAAAGCTTAGTTTGAAAATTTAATACGTCATTGAAGAAGATAACAATAATAATCTAAAATAAAATATAAAAGAGAATAAGACCCAGAAAAATAGAAAAAGACAATGGTCGCAACTGGGACTCACACCCTCTCGTCTAATCGGGACGTGCGCGTTTACCAATTTCGCTATTGCCACCTTCTGTCAACCCGTCATATTTGTCGATCTCATTCTTAAAATTTTTAGAATGAACAATATTATCTTCAACAATATTTTTTTCCAAATTATGGATAATGACCCTTATTTTATTTTTATTGACGGGAGGTCTGGATTCGAGTCCCATTTGCGACCGTTGTCTTTTTCTATTTTTCTGTGACTTGTTCTCTTTCATATTTTCGTTTAGATTATTATTGTTATCTTTTTCTACAATGATATATAACATTGATGTAAATTTCCCTCAAAAGATATAAAAAGAGATTTTTCATATAAAAAATTAAAATTTAAGTAAACTTGCATCATCCATGAATATTTCAGATGGCAATCAACTTGTATGAACACGTACTTCGAACGACATGGACTCACTATCAAAGCTTTTTTTCCCAGTTTTCGTGTTAAATACCTATTAAAAAAAAGTTGAAAAGAAATTGAACAAATTTTTTTTAATGAAAAAACCTGAAAAAATTTCAAAACTTGACTTGAAGAGTTATCCCCGCGCAGCTAGCTTTTTATTGAAATTCGACCAACCAAAGACCCTGGGATCCACCACAGCTGTCTTTTTTAACAACACGATCAATATTTTACAACTAGGCAACTATTTCTTTTGAAATTTGCTTCACAAAAAACTACGTTAAATTTTATATGCTTCGTAAGCTAAACCAATATTATAGCATTAAATGTAAAAATTTCACACCCCGTGGCAAAGTTCCAACAAAATGGCAGCATCCAACTCCAACTCGTTACACGGTACGAGTAATACTGACGCAAACAAAATACTAAATAGACAACGCCGTGTAACTCCTATTCCAGTGCACCTCATTCGATCGGTAAGGGATGAGCAAATTATATTCTACGGTCGAGATATAGTGCAGATGACCTTTTTAATATAATATTACCAAGTTAAGTTGGAAATAAAAGTGCATAACACATTAAACGTATTTCAACATTCACCAATAAGTTTGTAGGTAAATTATACTTTTTCTGACCTTTGAAGAACAATGATTAAACACTGTGGTTTACATTAGCTCCATACATGAGGCACTGAGGTCTGAAAATTTTCTCAGGGCCTATATTATCTTAGGGGATGCTGTGGGGAGGGTCTTTTTAAGGGAAAGAAGGGAGAGGAAGTTTTGTGAAAGAAAAAGGTATGAGAGATGGGTAATCTGGAGGTCAAGGAGTCTGTCCAGAAGTGACGGACGTGTGAATCCATCCCTCCAACTGCAGTAAAAGGCGATGGGTAGAGAGAGTTTGTCTGGAGAGGTCCAGCATAGGTCTTCCCCAACTAGGCTTCCCCGATCCGGTGGTGGGCAAGCGCAATCGCCACCAAGACCTCCACAAATCTCACCCCACGAACATGGGCACCCTTGCTAAGTCATCAAATGTAGCGAATCACTTGGGGTGACCTATGGCAATGGTTATCTAATAAATGGTTCCCGGGGTGACGGTACCCATTTTCACAAGGGTTGTGTCAGTTTGGCCCCACTGTTATAGACGAAACGTGCATATTCTCCGTTCCAGCTGTACCCAATATAGTATTAATGTGTATTTCTAATTTGCTTTGATTTTTTTTACATTTTTTTATTGTACAACAGATTAATAATCCAATTACCGTACAATTTTCTCATTTTGACAATCTTAACACCTAAGTAGATGATCATTATACAAAAAAATCTTAAGTCTATCCAAAGAAGAGTTGTATACATCTAGTGTTTTCGATATTTCGTTCAACAGTACCATTCCTCTTGTCATGCTATGCTGTGCTAGAAAATCTGTTTTGTCGTATGGTAATAAATCATAAGGTCATAAATTATAACCAAAATTTTCTCTGAAATCATAAGTTTCATAAGCAGGTACTTACCTACTGAATTGCAAAGCCAATAATATTTAAAGGAACTTCAAAAAGAATTGCGAAAGAAGAAGAATAAAATTTGACCAGAAGTTGAACAGTTTTTTTTTATGATAAAAAAGCCTGGAAAAATTTCAGACTTGTTCTAAACTTAGGCTTGTTTGAATAATAAAGCGTAAGGAAATTTACTAAACCGGAAATGGAACGCACAAACAAATGTACAGACTATAAATGCCAAATGACTCGCAATCCGAAGGTCGCGGGATCAAACCCTGGTGGGGCAAATAAACTTTATTTGAGTAATTTGTGTTATTTCACAATTTATTCATTTAAAATAATATAAGCGGCACGTTCCAGAGTGGAAGATACTCTCAGTATCGCCCTGGTGTAAGACCACAATTCAGAATCGAAACGTTGCTTGAAATGGCTTTAGCCGTTTTTAGTGACCAGCTCTGAATAGCCGGGCACTTTCCTACCTTCCTCTTCCCTATCTCCTTCCCCTCCCCACTACCTTCAGCCTCGCATCATACCCCAATTAGGGATGCCATAGTCTCACTGGCTCCAGACGGGTGCAGTTGGGACTCTTGTGCGGTATTCATAAAAAACAAAAAAAATAAAACGGTTGAGATAAAACAGGACTTCGCTTAGCTCGTCAATAATTTGATGGAATTTGGATGTAAGACGTAGAATTTTCCAGCCATCGGCGTTTGTGGAAGTAATCATGTTTCTCTTCTTCAGCTATATTCTATAATATACCCCGATATGCAATTAACTTCGGCCCTACGTACTGGTAGACCCAAAGCCAATCCCCGTTTTGGTTGGAGGGCAGTACCTTACATTGGTCAGGTTTACTAGACTTGGAAAATAGTTGATACGTATCCACCAAACTTTCCCTCTACACCATCGTCTGGAATCCCCACCCTCCAGCACCCAGCACCCAACCCTTCTACCTGAAACATCCTGGAAAAATTTGAATATTTTTGTGAGTTTACCGAAACATCCATTATTTTATAAGACGAACTTGTCAGATGGTTGATTTAGGGACAATTTAGACTCATGAATATTTAAATTTAAAATATGAAACACTTTGTTTTAACCCCTTTTCCCCAGTTTCTTTTCCCACTCCATCTTTAGTTCTATTTTATTATTTATAATACAGTTTTAAGTAAATCCTGGCGAGGTATCTACTTCTGGTGTAGCTCGCAAAGCACGGTTTTGTTCAATATGTTAAACTAAAGTGGTGTCAAAAAATAAGTTTGCTGTTTTTGAATTATTCGCATAATTTTATCACGAAAATTACATGAAGAAACTCCTGTCCAATTTTTTATAATTTTTTTAATGAATAACGGTCTTCCAATTTAAATAACTGCATATTAATTTTTATTTTTATAGTTAGTTTTAATACTTAAAATAAATTTCAAAGTATTAATTTTTCAAGATCCCCCGAAAACCATCGAACCTAGTGTGAATCATGTGACGTCATCACTCTCCGAAAGTTTTATTTATTCTAAATGTAGAAGATCATTAGGTAAAATGTCAACATTTCATCGCTACAGTTATTGTATTGTACCAAAGTGCAATAATACATATGTGACCTCACCTGATAAACAGTATATTAGTGTTCCACGATCTGCATTATTAATTTTATATGTTGGCAACTGAAAAGATACAGTGCCGAATCAGCTGTTCGACGTCCGCGATTTTCGAGTTCGGAGTTCGGAGCTGAAGAACAGTAAGTGTTCTGAGAATTATGGAGAGCAATGACGTCAGCACTAACAATTCAATAACACCAACTTGACAGTGTGTTTTAATGACACGATTATATATATTTTTTAAACTCTACGTTTAATATTATTTAATAAAACTTATTTTTTCAGAATCAATGTTTTGGTCTTTATGAACATATTTTTTTAAGGCCATAATATTTTCACAGGAGTTCCTTATTAGATATATATTATGTTTCAACATAATTGATGGAAAGGCTTTATCAGCATATTTACACTGTCTCCGCTTGAAGTAGGTGGTTATCAAATATTGTCAATATTAATTACATTGATACGTAATACATGCGCACGGTAGAAAATTTCGTAATTGAAATGTGATGTCGATAAAAATATAATTTGATTCTTGGTGGCTGCACAAAATGTGGGAGCGTAAATTACTTGAACATTTAATTTCTTCACTTCCTTCCCACACACAACTCTCCAGCTTGATTTTCACGCTGTCTTAATTATATTATTTTGATAAAAAATATTAATATAAAAGCTTCCCTAGAGATTATTTTAGTTATAATTATTAAAAATATTGTACGTTGTGTAATTTAACATTTTTTGCCTTCCGTTAAATTTTAATATTACATTTTTTAGAAGACTAATAAAGAGTTGATGTGTATTTTTTTTATTTTTATTAGCAACCAAATAACTAAATGTGTGAACATAGAAAAAAAAATTATCGTATAAGTAGTAGTATAAAAATAGGTGGAATAAAATTTTTTAAATTCATTTAATTATTTTAATCTTCGTTGTCGTTTATAGCGCATTTATATCATTGACTCTACTTTTTTTATCTGCTTTCTTTATAATATTTTTATAACTTGTTTATATGATCTTGATATACTATGAAAAAAAAATTATGAAACAAAAATTTTCAAACAACTATCTCAAGCGTAAAATATGCTCTAATTGTTGGAAAAATAATGGAGGGCTAAGGCGCAAAATATGCTTTAATTGTTGGAAAAATAATGAAGGGCTAAAGGGGTTATATTATTCTCGCCTTTGGGCATATCGGCTTGCATTGCAGTGGGGGTGATGGATTCATACGTCCGTCCACTGACTTCTAGATTCCTACCCACCCTTCATGCCTTTTTCTTTCCAAGAATTTCATCTCCTTTCTTCCTTCAAAAAACCCTCCATACAGCATCCCCAAACATGACGTTGGCCCTGATGGGAATTATTTTTGAGGTAGAGCTATATTAAAAACAGCACAACAAATATGGCAATTCTAGGCCTATTGTTCTGCCAAGGCAATGCAATTTTTTTAATCAATCATAGCTTATACTCAACTGAAATATGTCGCCAATTTCACAATTTATTATTACCACCTGTTTCAGTGTGAAATGTAGCGTAAAATAAAGCCTCCCGTAAGCGCAAATAGTGATGAATACCTAGTTCTAATTTTCTCCAGCCATGTGTTGTATGACATAGGCATATGTTCTATATAAAGAAATAATGGTCAACATGGTCAAACGCGGGCAGAAGTTTTCCCGGTTCAAATAGTACTTTAATTTTTTTCTTAAATTACTGTTTACGTAAGTAGGCAGTTTCTAAAATCTAATTCAATGTTATGATTGAACACATTATAAAATTAAAGTACATACCCGCGGTTCACGTCCGTAATTCACAAGTAATTTGCTTTGACCGTGGATGCCCACTATGATGTTTGTTTTTACGGCAACTAACTGGGGCAGGCGCCTGGTTACCTAGAGAAGGGCGAAATCATAAACTTTTGGCGTTTTGGCTTTTAGAGTCCAGGATGGCGATATCGAAAAAAGTTTTATCGGGACTTAGTAATCAGGTGAGGTAGCAGGTATTTGGGAAAAAGTGGTCATATCTGAAATACGGAATTTTATAATTAAATGTAGTTGATTTTACTTTTAGGATGCGGAGGTGTGATTCATAACTAACATTGGACATGAAACAGTAGTTGGAACCGTGGCACGCCAGGCTTAGCACATCGAACGATTGAAGGGTGAGATTAAACCATAGTCCAAATGCGTCTTGATCGGGGAAGAGAAGGAGAAATTGCCCACAAATGAAATGGGTTGACATCTTGAAGAGATCTGTCAGTTTTAGATGGGTGACATTTTAGATGGATTTTAAATTTAAAAGAAGGTTGACTTGGAATGTTTTTTTTTTTTTTTTATTACAGAAAAAAGATTTTTTTTTTCATGTTTACATTATACCTGCAAAGCTACTGCAAGTAGCTTGTCGGCAGGAACAGTGTGGACAGAAACATAGTACAATTAAGTATAATACAATACAGGAAAAAAATATTTCAATTTAATAAAATACATAATAAAAACAAAAATAAGTATAAAAATAATAATAATAATAAGAAGAATATGTCTAAAAAAAAAAAAAAATTTTTTTTTTTTTTTTAAAGTGCACTAGGAGTCAGTCAATAAAGAAAATCTGATTCCAATAGCCATTTTTTTAACAATAGGGCAAATTTAGGTGTCGAGCAATATTTAGGTATTGAATGCAATATTATTATCGTCAGGATACTGGATCATGTAAAATGCTCAATCCCAACATTGTTTATTGCTGTTCAAATAATAAATAGAACATGTGGATACTAGGTACCTCGGTTTGTAAGCGTAGGATCTAAAAACGTTGATACAATATATATTTATTACATATTTATGTACATTTTTTAATGTTTTTCTTATAAATTTTTGGTGGCGTGTTTCTCGTAAAAGTTAATCATTGCTTGGAATAAAAGTATTTGAAAAAATTCCCCAATTCCCCGTAAATGTGCACAATATAATACAAAATTTTACAATATAGACATTTTTAACAATACCCTTCAGAAGTAACGCGCATGATCGAAACAATACCCTTCAGAATAATACCCTTAACAATACCCTTCAGAATAATACCCTTAACAATACCCTTCAGAAGTAACGCGCATGATCGAAAATTAATACAAGAGTGACAAATGTATCGGGAGCATCTCCTTTCCTTATCCTATTTTCTTTTTCCTCTCCTCTTCACCTAGAATTAATTTTAAGATGTAATGAAACTCCATCTCTAAGTAAATTTAGCATAAGAGAATTTTTTTGGCTTCAATAAATTTAACTTTGTATATATTTATCTCTTTACTCTTATGTATAAGCTGTTTTTCTCTTACAAATTAATAAATAAATCTTATGGAATTGTTTTAAAATCCCAATTTAGGAACGTCAACAACACTATAAAACTATAATTAAATAGACACCCACTTACGCAAAAAAAAATGTGGAGTATTGGAATGGAGTAAAAGAACTGGAATAATCTATTTTGAAATCAGATGACCAAATAATGACACAATTAATAATGATTTCTTCAAAATAATTGATTAACAAATGATTAATACACCACAGAATACTGCCTTTTGGCTGCATATTGTTGATTTTGATGTGAGTCATTTATGATTTGATTGAGACTTTTTTGAACTAGGTCTTTTATTGAAATGTGACTTTTTTTTCAATTATTTGTGACTTTCACCCTTTGTGCAATGTGACTTTAACTTTCTTATTTTTTGATACCAGAAAGCTAAATGCTTTATAAGTCTTTAAAGATACTTATGGCACTTTCAACAAACCAAAAAATACGTGTTTTTTAAAACGGTACATGAATTTCATATTAAACATCATTATTTTCTTGTGCTGTGTTGATATTACAAAATTACTCTTCAAATCCTCATAAACAACGAAATGTGTTTACTCTAAAATATTATTATGGATTTATTAATGTTTTACGCGACACACGAGTAACAGTGTGCAGTGAGCACGTGCGGGCAAAACTTGAGGCGTGTCCGTGAATACCACGATACAAACTATCGCTGCTGTTTACTCAGCCTTCATCCAAAGCTCGGCCAATTAAGCTTCCCAGGTAATTATCGTACGACTCTTCACCTTTGTTAAAATTTGGCTTGGCATAAGTATTTCGTAGAAGTAACTTATTTTATCATCTTATGTAATAGAATCAAGTCTTCGTCAAAACTATTTTTGTTTTTGAAAATGAGGAAACTCACCACAATATTGAATAGGGATATACTTTTAAATGCCTTTTTTAATGTCCATCAAACTTAAATAGAAATAAAAATTAAATGCGTTTATACAAAGAGGAAAGTGAGTACCACAACGTTACCTACAAGGAATACGATTGGTATAAGTTTTTCATTATGTTATAGTTATAAGAATAGTTTACCTGGAAAAAATTTAAGTCTCATCCTATTTTTAAATCACATTATAGCAATTTAAATTAATTAATTTTAAGCCAATATCATCTTTGGGGATGCTGTTTGGAGGGTATTTTTATCGAAAGGAAGGAGTAGAAGTTCTGGGAAGGAATAAGGTATGAGGGGTGGATAGAAATCTGAGGTTCAACATGTCCAGGAATGACGTACAAATGAGATCATCCCACTATGGTGCATTGCAATGGGTCGAGAGAGTCCGGCAAGAGAGGTAAAAAGGTCTGTCTCAACCAGTCTCTGCGGTTCCGTCCCGCCACGGAGTAGGTAGGCAAACTCATCCGTCGCCAAGACCTAGACACATCTCACCCATGAACCCGGGCACCCCCCTTCAAAGTGTAAATGATTCCCGGGGTGGCGGTACCCATACCCGCCTCCCAAATTAACTAAATCTGAATAACCATTCCTACCCCAAATCAGGGTTTTCATACTTCCACTGTCTCCGGACAGCTGGTACTCTAATAAAACTAACAGATTGTAATTGCTTTGTTCCAGCACTCCTCCCAGAATGCGCGGTGGTTGGGGCGGGGGCCCCGGACCCCTGGCCTGGCTGCTCCTGCTGGGGGCGGCGCCCTGGCTGCCTGGCTCGGGGGCCCTGCGCTGCGAGCGCACGCCGGAGGGCCGCATGGGCGGGCGGTCGCCCGTCGGTGACCGCTACCTCGTCAAGGTGTCGGGCAATTCGGATAGTTATGTGCCCAACACGGTCTATACAGGTGAGATTTTCATACTATAACGCTTTAAAACGACATAAAATACCTACATTCAAAAATACACTTTCAAAAAATATGAAAAAAGCATAAGTGTATTTATGGGACGATGCATTAAGATGAAGTTAAGTGAAATCGTTTTTATCGTATACGTGAAAACCTTTTTATATACTATTTAGATTAATCTTTACGACAAATCGGTTTACATTATGAACATCAAAAAATATGCTACGGATAAATTGAAGCTTTTACCAGCTTTTCTATGTATTGGATTTACAATAAAATAATTATTTTCATAACAAAAAATATAAGCCTAAACCACTTAAAAACTTTTGGAATGATTTAAATTTGAAGTAATATAAGAAAAAAAAATACTCCTTTATGGCTAAGACTATTTTTGAGGTTTTGTATTTCTTAACTTTTTTTCATTCTTATAAAATTACGCACAAAATAAATAAAAACCACTTTTTTGCTTACTTGTCTAGTACAAATAAGACGCTCTATTCTAAATTTTGAAGGCATGAGAATCGAAAAATTTCTAGCGTTTATATTCCTCTTAAGCATAGAATGTATGCCAAGACTGAGTATAGTCCGTCCTCTCTGCGCGTAGAATAAAGAATTATACACGAAATCCCTGTGTACGTATTTCGTAATTAAATTTGTTGTATATAGGATAAGACGTCCAGTTTCAACATCTTTCAACAGTTAATGTAGTTAGTTGTACGTAGTTTTGCCGTGTCTCAACAGATGTCAGTTAAGTAGTACGAGTACCTTAGAAGTGTATCATCCATGGTCGTTCGTGTCTAATATACGAACGGTTATAAGTTATAACCGAAGACGTGTGACAGACGGCTGGGTTTCGACAGTGTCGTGCGCCCAGCCGCAGAATAACTTTGAGCCTCCTGTAAAAAGTCCAGTTAAAAATTAACGGTAAACCTAAACGATAATGTAAATAAAGCAATTTATCTTATTTTGGAGTTTCTCCGAAAACTATCCAGTAATCTTTATCACTAGGATTAAAACACATTACACAATTATAGTCCTATAATTTCGACATAAAACTGTATTTTACCACGATTATAAAATTTGCATAGCATGGCGATATACAATAACGAACTCCAGTGAAAAATATTATGGCTTTAAAAAAATATGTTCATATAGACCAATAAACGCTGATTCTGAATATATAAGTTGTATTAAATAATATTTAACGTAGAGTTTTAAAAAATATATTAAAAAGTCCATTTTAAAACAGTTCATTAAAACACCCTGTCAAATTGGTATTATTGAATGTGTGATGCGTGACGTCACCGCGTCCATAAAACGCTCCAATGCTGAAATTCAAAATGGCCGGCCACGAACAGCTGATTCCAGTTGCCTACGAAATTCATACTTCGGTTGGTCATGTTGACGTCACAATAGATTCGGTGGTTTTCGGGGGATCTTGAAAAATTAAAACTTTGACATTTATTTTAACTACTAAAACTAACTATAAACATAAAAATAAATAAACAGTTTTTTTAAGTTAGAAGGTGATTATTCATTTTAAAAAAATTAAAAAATGGACTGGAGTTCCTTATTCTAGGGAAAGTAAAAAAAAAGAGACAAACTGCGAGCTAAATGGTCTAGAACCAAAATAGACTTAATTAGTAGTGACATATTTGTTTCCATTAAAATTTTTAGGGAGAGCATTTCTAGTGTTTTTTTATTTAATGTCTTTGCTCAGTTAGTTAGTACGAGATAATAGCATTCTTTCAGTTGGTTAAATGGCCCAAACCACTTTTTAATGAAGTCATCCATCTCTGTACGCATTTTCCGCTAAAGACATCAAACTCCATTCCATTTTTCACTTTATTATATGAGTTTTTACATTAACTTTGAATCTCCATAAATTCGTGTGTTTGCCGGGGCGTAACGCGTAAACGCGAACGCTAAACACTTTATGTGCGTGAAATACCGCTTTAAAAGCAGATTTAGATCCCCTAGGAGATTTCTGAGATACCGCGTGGGTTAGGTTACTTTTGTAAACGCAGTTTGTATCTTGTGGGAAAGATTAACGCTGACAAATCGGAACTTTCCCCGTTAATCTGTCCCTGGACAGGTTAATGCTCGAAACCGTATACTTAGTCTTCGTTACATGAACACACAATCGTGTATTCAGGTCTAACTAATTAACCATGGCAAAATTTCAGTTCAGGATATAATGCCCTTAGCGTACTCACACAGAGGCAAAACCTCTCCACTCCGCGGTAATAGTTACTTATTCACCAAAGACTAATAATTGAGCGCCGTTCTGTTGAAAGAAGCCAATGAATGTTAAAGTTAAACAGATGTACGAGTACGAGCATCGCGTTGATTAACTTTTGAGTTATTGGAACATTTTTTGCCCTCTTGAGTTGGTTTACAAAAGCCTTACAATAAGACCTTGATGATTAGCAAAACATGGTTTTCTGAAATTTGGTTTAAGAAAGGAGCGCAACCCCTTGGCTTAATACCCCAAAGGTTAATCCCTCAGGCCTCGGGCATACTTTGTCAGTTAGTCAAAATATTTCCCCTTTGCAATAAACGGAATATTTCTGAACGTATCCAAAAACTAAAAAAAGACGGCCGGCGTAATCCAGCGGTAAGGTTCTTGACTCGCATTCCGAAGGTCGCGGGATTGAATCCAGGCGTGGCAAATTAATTTTATTTGATTCATTTGTTCATTTAAACACATTTTATTCATTTAAAATAATATATAGTATTTTTGAGGCACGTTCCAGAGTGAAAGATACTCTCAGTATCGCCCTGGTGTAAGACCACCTTTCAGAATCAGACCAGATCTGAATAGCCAGGTACTTCCCACCTTCCTCTTCCCCATCTCCTTCCCCTCCCCACTACCTCCTGCCTCACAACATACCCCAATTGGAGATGCCGTAGTCTCACTGGCTCCAGACGGGAGCAGTTGGGACTCTTGTGCGGTATTCATATAAAAAATAAAAAAATAAAAAAATAAAAACTGTTTTTGAAAGTTAAAAAAATAAGCTTTTCAATCGTTTAATTTGAAATGAACAAAAAAAATTTAAACTACTAAAATGAATGCCAAAATGTGAAAAACATCGGAAAACACTACAATACGTAAAAGCTATGTTGCTTTTTACGGCGGTTATGTTTTGTCTTCCGACGGATTAAAATTAAAACGTTGTTTTATCCGTATAAAAGACAGCTTGGTAGAGCGCGACGCTTCGCAGGTACTGCACGTAGGTAAGTAAAAAATATCTCATTCTCTCGTAGGCTAAATCCTGCAGATGTATGTGTGTTGTATCTTTTTAGTATAGTTCGTTTCCGTTTCATCGAGTTTCAAATCACACCGGTAATAAAGAAGTTTTTACTTTAAAAAACTAGTATACTCTGTTTATACCTCTTTTAAAAAATCTTTGATACAGTTTCCAATGTAATTATAATCTGGAAATAAAGAAAACTTGGTAAACGTTGCAACATATTAGCCTGATTTAAGAACTATTTAATTGGTAGACAAAAATTATTAAAATAAATTTCTCACTCTCGGAAAACAATTATGCAACAAATGGCGTTACACAGGGCTCACACCTTGGTCCAATATTGTTTATTTATTTATTTTCTGGAAATCGACAGTTTACATTTTTTCAGTTTGAACATGTTTGTGTAGCCAAAATAAAACCAATTATGGATTTCCTCCTTGTTACTTTACATCTGATTAAACAGCATAATGAAAAAATAGAAATAATAAAATTTATAATAAAGGAATATGAAACCAAAAATTAAATGAAACAAAAGATTGTAAAAAACTAAAATTTACATAAAACATAAAAATATCAATACATCGATATCCGTAAAAAGCCAGGTTGTACATGTAAATCAAATAATGATATTACATTACATATAAATCAAATAATGATATTATTTATCTTGTTTGTAAATAATGATATTTCAAAAATATTTCATGATGTATCTATCTTAATTTTTGCTTTTAGAATTCAAAAAATATTTACCACTTTAACATTCTTCAAGATAATATCAACAAATCGTTAATTTGTTGCAATGAAAAAGACTGCATTTAAATATCTCAAAACGAAATAGTCAGATTTACTCGAATAAGAAAGCTAGTCATCTGTAATTACAATTTGGATCTATAACTGGGCTAACTAGAAATTTCAACAATATTAAATGTATTGAATATATTATATTTTGCCTTTGTTAGCAGTCAATTTGAATATAATTCTCCCGTCTGGAACCCACATTATTATATTCAGGTACAGCTATTAGAAGAATACAAAATAAATTCTTACGTTTTCTAAATTTTAAAATGGGTATTTCATCAACTAACTATGTTAAACTACAACGCTCTTAAATGATACGAATATTCTAAAATTGTCAGATAGAATGGTTTTCACCGACTTGGTATTTCTACATGAAATAAAATGATGTTGTTGATAGTCCAGAATTGCTTGCATTGATGAGCTTTCGATATTCTCTACGTAACACCAGAAGTCGAGATTTATTCCAGTTCAAAAATTCTGATACTATCTACCATTTATATTCCTCTTTGCCCAGAATACTAATAGCGGAAAATAATTATACCAATTTCATGGTCATCTTCAATTTGTCACTAAACAAATACAAAATTTTGTTACTGAAGCAGTTCAGTTATTTACAAAAAATACTGTTTAATTTTTACCATCCGTACGTAAAAGCCCCAAAAAGAGGCGTTAATAAATAGATAATTAAGTTATAGTGAGGCAGACAACAATTTTTATGATTTTTATGAGTTGTCCTCAAAAGCGCACAAATTAGCCAGAGGGGACTCATGATGGTACTTGCCGTGAAAAAAAATGTTTTATGTTTTAGCATTTCTCTGAAATCCTAACAAAAGCATGAAACGATATTGATTTTTATCATATAATCTACAGTCATAAATCAGACTCTATTTTAAATTGATGTAATACGTGATTTCAATTTGAATGGCTCGGGGGAATTAGAGGATTTATCGAAGCGAAGTTTAGCACAAAATGATTTTATATTCTATGATTAATTTTAGATGACACAAAACTAAAAGAATAATATTACTTCTAACAAAAATTTCAGTAACAGTTTTAGAATGTTTTTCAACAGTTAGTTGTCAACAAAAGTCAGTTGTCCCAAAAAATAATTTTGAGAAAATTTTCGACACTTCTTATTGTGGGTCTTTTAATATTGCTTTTTTCTAAGTAGATTATGTTTATATTGAACATACTCGTACAGCGTACGTTTTCGATCAACCTTTAGTTTTTACCAGCGCAAACCCATGAAAACTACGGGATAGTCATAGAGGCACTGGATTGTAGTTAAAAAAAAGTGTACAATTTTTTTCGCTTTATGTCTCATGTAAATGGGTATTCTTAATTTTCGACGAATTGTTTCCAATTTTGAAATTAGAAATAAAAAAAAAATTTTTGCTAAAAATTTTATATTGTAGGTAGGTTCTTCAGGTAGTACTTTCTCCGAACAAATACTTCAAACTTCAAAAATTAAAACGTGATCGTATAGCAAAAGATCCAGGGTCAATGGAACCGGAGTTTCACAGAGAGAGCCAAAAATAATATTTTTATTTCTTATCGGCTAACATTTATGTGAAGATAAACTCCTTTTAACAATAGTAATAATTGGATAATTTGTAGAGTTCTGTTTTTGTGAAAAATCACCTCGAAGGCGCTGAAGGGCCCACCTTATATATGTCGGTTCAGTTGCATATTTATTCATAAATATAAACCATGTTTGTAGGGAAGGTACGCAAATAAAACATGAAATCGCAGGAATTTTACACACGTAAAAATAACATGAATAAAAGAACGGCGTTAGGGTAATTCCATTTTGACGATAGCAAATGGCCGACTATGGTTAGTGATACCCCAATCGGGGATGTCATATTCTCACTGGCTCCAGACGGGAGCAGTTGGGACTCTTGTGCAGGATTCATATTAAAAAAAAAGTGAAATTTGAAGGCAGTTTCTCTAAAAAAAAAGTGCTTTTGTTGACAGATAACAGAAACAGAAACAGACTTATGAAACTATTATGAATGCGGTAAACACAATTTGTTGTTTTGTCTTAATTTTGCTAATTATTTTTAGTTTCATTACGAAAAACGACGATTTTTCCAAAAAGGCAGCCTGTGCGAAGTTGTTAAAAAAATGAACTACATGTATCTTCTTAAGCCAAGACGGACAGGTGTATCCGCCGCCAGAACCTGGCAAACCTCACTCTGGGAATCCGGGCACCCCTGCTAAGTCACTACTTTCTTTATAAACATTCAATGACTCGCCGCCAAAACAAATGGTCGCCTTTCATAGAACTCTTAGAAATACTACATTTTTTTATGCTACAATCTATATCTTAAACGAAATGCACTTACTTGTGAAATAGAATATAAAACACTCGAGCGTGTTACCTACTTCAAGGGTCCTAGCATGGGTGATCGATACGGATTGATAAGATAACTTTCGGTAACTTATCGTCGTTTAGTATGACAAGTATGATAAGTGCAGATCGCTAACCTACAAACAGCAGTTGACGTCGAATATATTAAGAACACTCAGTCATTGTGAACTGTTATTCATTCGTTAGCGATCTGCAATCATGCTAGGGAGTGATGAGAAGTTACCGAAAGTTATTCTATCAATCCTTATCGATCACCGTGCTAGGACCCCAGAATGCCCCGACCCGAAGATAATAATGAACGTACAAAGCATTCGGCCCTTCATTTTATTTAAGCATTTAAACAAACAAACCAATAACACTCTCAGCTACAGCGGACCCAGGACTTGGAACCACTTGCACACGACTCCAGCAACGAGAACATCTATGAAAGGGACCCGCAACACCCGACCAGCTTTTGCTCGCAACAGTCACAACACGCGTACCGCCCGGCTTATCTTAAACCTAAAGTTAAAGAGACTACTTGCTTCTAGATTCTCCAATTGAAATTGTATTTTACTCATATGTACTGTTCTTTGTTTTTAAACAAATATTACAAATTCATCGATTATTAACTTCACGTATCTGGTGTATAAAGAAAATCAATAAAAATAAACTAACGCGATCGACTCTCAAAATATGTTTTGTTACCAAGGATATTAAAATACAAGAGATATGCTATGATGGCCGCCCGACCATCGGCAGACTACTACCTAATGGGCATAGTTTGAATACGGAAAGAATTCGTTCATTTAGTTGATTTTTCGAAGGTGCGCAGCAGTTCTATTTAACGCATTGGCGACGCCAAGAAACAGTTCCACCCAGTAAAAACTGCGGATAGCACATATCTTATATTTTAATATCTTTGGTTGTTACCGTCACTACCAGCTGGAGTAAAGATAAAACATAGTTCTCTTGGGTTATCCATTCGGAATTTCAGGCTGTGTAGTGTGTATTCCGCATTTCGAATATAGAGGTCTTCTCAGACACGACGCCGCACGGTAGTTCCTTTAGAACAATCTAGCTAGACAAAAAGATTGCCGACGATGTTTTTATTTATGTACAAAAAGATACTCACAGTATAGAAAACAGTCCATAGTGTTATGTTCGCATAGATAAAAAAATTAAAACAATACACGTGGCAACGATGTAAACACGATACTTTGAATGTGCCAGGCGGCCTCCCTGCGGCCCATCTCTTTCGGGTGTACGCGTTGTTCTGTCTTTAGTGGTGTTATTTGAAATCGTAGAGAAATTATATACATGAAAAAAATTAAAGTTCATAGTGTGTTCTTTTAAATTTATTTCAGTATTTAATAATTTGCCTCTTTCATATTACTTTTATTAGTCATTAAAAAATCGTAAAACCATTATCAATTTTTTACAATTATTTGCCAAAGTTTGATTAAATTTTCAAAATCGTGTACTAATTTGTACCTCCAAACTAAACAATGTTCATATAAAACCATTCTTTATCTATATTTTCTTATAAATTTTGTCTGCTCTTACGTGCTCTTTTGACTTTTACAGAGCCTCTACCTTTGATCTATATTTTTGATATTTTCGAGATGTTAGAAGAAAAAGGCGCATCAGTCAAGTTATGCTGCAACACGGAGAAATTTTGATTGAGAAGAACAATTTTATAGGTCTCAAAAAAAATTTACTTAAGAAAAATAGCTTTATTTCTAATTATATGTGATAGAAAATGGAAAAGAAGAATATCGCTTTATTTCTATTAATATTTCAAACGGTCGAAGATATATTCTAAAATTCTTGTAAAAAAAAACGGTAATGGTTTTTTCTTCCGGTAGTTACGTGTAATGATGGACTACGTGGTGAGCAAGAAAAATAATTTGGTTTTTGCTCGTTAACAAGTAAAATAAGAAAAATTAAATGTCCTTTGAATCCTCGAAGTCTAAAAGAATTATTTTATGCTGCTTAAGTCAGCTTGAGGTCAGATGGAAAACGGGAAGCTGTAATATCCGAAATAACCAAAATATCGAAAATACCCCGATGTCTTATCTAGTGATGACTTAAAATTATTGTCGATTTCGGAAGTTCCAACGTAGAAAATGCAGAGGTTTGTTGACAGTGTCACAGAGGAATATTATTATTTAACAAAATTGATGATAGTGACTCGACCATAAACAAATGTCATACGGTTTTATTCTTATATTATGTAACAAATAATATTTCTAACTAATTACTTAAGATAAACAGATTGTTATGACTTATTTGAATCATTTTACTACACGCAATTTATTTGTATTAGTATCAGTGGTTGAAATAAATGTGTATTTTTTAAATTATTTTTTTTTTCATATTGTGACCGTTTTGCATCACATTCCGTGGAAAAATATTTTTGTCTAGCTAGAATGGGATTTGGGACCACTGTGCGCCGGCTTCATATGGCTTCACCGACGCTCGTTTGTTTACACGCTATTGTAAAGTGTTTTGTCACAACTCGGTTGCTGCTAAAGAGTAAGAAGTTTCGGTGACAATGAACTTCTCTTAACTTCTGTGCAAATAAACAACCAACAGTTTAATAAGCTTTATCAAATCGTTGATATTCTAAAGCTCTGCAGCTTATTTATTGCGCAAGTTACTTTATGGGCTGAAGCATTGACAGACAAAACGGTCTAAAGTTCACCGAATACGGGGCTGTGTTGAAACATGGGAGAACACAAATATAAAGACAGTTTTAGCTAGATATTTTTTTTTTAATTAAGGAACGTAAACAGTTTTAAAATAAATATAAAATATAGATTTATTAAGGAGCATTCATAATTATCGCAAAACATGAAATATGTGAATAATAAAGGTAGCTAAATAAGAACACAATTAACAACAATCCTCTCGTATTTATTGTTATAAATATAATAACTAGCTCACATTGACTTATATTTCTATTTAAATCTTGGTGCCCTAGCAATAATAATATATTAATGATTAAATTAAAATCGATGGTCTCTTCATGTTCACAATAAAAACAAAATTTAATACTTATGTATACAAAGATTACCTTAGTACTTACCTTTTTATCCTCTCTCTTTTGTATTAATATTATCTTGTACTCTTTGTACCATAATTTGTACTATTTTTTACTTTTTACTATCACACTATACACTTGTTGAACTCATCTGTATAACTTTTCAAGATTAATATCTTGAGTTGAAGATTAATATTTCAAGTTGTAATCAACTCATGTATTTTTTATTTTTTTTTTCTATGTGTAGGTAGGTATTTATCGCTGCGTTAATTTTGCTGAATTCTTGAAAAACTTGCTTTCGAACAATTTATTCATGATCAAGTTAATAATAAAATCAACATAGTAAATACCTACACGTTCCTCAATAACTACTTTTAAAGTATCGTAAGCACTCTTCTGTTTTACCATTATTACACTATTTTATATTTTTAACTTCTTTCTACAATTTTAATGATAACGAAACTACATACCTATGTACATATTAAAGCCTTCAAGGCGTGTATGAATAAATAAAATAAAAATAAAAAATAAAAAAATATATAAAATTAAGTACGTAATGAATATAAACTAAAATATTAAAAAAAAAAACAGAGAAAAGTGGCAAATATAAAAGAATAATGAAAACGGAAGTACAACAAACACGATTTATCTATTATTATATAACGCATTAAACAACAGTATGTTTATGATTATAACTGTACCTAGATGCAGTAAAAAATAGGCATTGGGTTTGGGAAGGTTAAGAGGAAAAGGGAGGGATAAGGGATGATGCCGCGAATCAAAATATATTTAATCATCGTGAATTTGTGTTATTCGTACTTAAAATGTGATAAACTGAGCTTCTTCTGTACGATGGTAACTAGCAATCAGTATGTATGTCTTTATTTGCAAGTTTAGTGCTGTAGCGGTTACATGTCCTTTTCATAAATTTATTTTGATTGAAGTAGGTGTTGCATCTATGTATCTAATGTAGAAAAGGGTGTTCAATTGTGTAATGGGTGAAAATTATTATATTTAGCAACTCCGGGTCAGTCAAATTTTGAGAGAAAATTTTTGTACAGGAGCACGGAGTTAAAAAAGGTACATTATAGGAGATATAGATGTATTTAAAAGTAATACTGAAAACCCGTATATATAGCGTGTATTATGTTTATAACTTTGTATATAAGAGACAATTACAATATCAATAACGAAAATAATACCATTATTGTTTTGTTATCTTTTCCAATTTGTATCCAAGAACAAATAAAAATAATTTTATGATGGTGACCCTTATCCGAAACTAGCTTTTGATTATTTTTTGCGTATTATTGTCCATCGCCAAAAATAATAAAGACTAAACACAAAACCGAGAGGTTCCAATTTTCGGTTTAATATTTGGCTCGAATCGCCACATAAAGCTATTTAAATACACGCAATCCACGTTTTGCATAGGCTCCTTTTTCCTTTCAATAATAAGTACCTAGATAAGTTGTGTACCCAATTCAAATAATGTTTGGAATTTAAGTATATTGTGTATCTCGCCCCAATCGTTTCAGGAAATATTTACTCTAAACACATTATTACGTTCGTATTGATTACTTGTAAAGAACGAATTTTGTTACAGTGCGCTTGACGACGTATCACAGCCCGTGGCTCTGAACTCAGAGGTCGCAGGTTCGGTATCTTGGGTTAGCAAATAAAAATGCATTGCAATGATTGTGGTTTTTCTGGGTTATAATTAAAACATACGCTATTTGCACTTCGCTCCAGGCACGCTAAGATGTATGGATTGAATCTTAACTTCTGTTCAATAACTTTTATCAAACATTTGTTTAGTTGTATTTTAGGCAATGCCGTAGGGTCAAATTGCGTAAAAAATTATTGAAACATCAAAATAACGGAGAAAAAGAATTAAGTATCTATCGTTCACGAAAGTACTTCTCAGAATTATTTTCTTGGGCACAATTCTTCCCACATCTACAAGAGAAAAATAAAGACGTTCGTGATATATGTAAATAAAAAATATTCCACGTGAGTAAATAAAGAAGTAGTTATTTTTCTGCAGTGAAATTTGGAATATAAAAACATTTATAACATTTTTTTACTTGCTCCGTAAAAAAACATTTTTCACTGCCTACGAAAATATAAATATAACGGGTGGCTTTATTAAATTTCCCCGGTCGAATGGAACATTTTTTTCTGAAAAATGCCTCCAGGTGTAGCTTTATGCTTTACACATTATGAGAAGGTAAAAGGATGTATATTTTTCATTAGCTACTTACGTAATGCGTTGGGGGAGGTGGAAAGAGACTCCCTTTGGGGGTTTGGGATAGGGGATGTAAGGCTTGTAGCCGTCCTAGTGATAAGGGTGGACTAATTTCTGCCACTACGCACTTCGTATACAGAGTACAAGATTGGTGTTGACTAATGTTTATGCATAACAATAACCTTTGTTACCTTGCTGGGATTTGTGATATCGTTAAAGTCAATGGCTTATCACAGGTATCAAGTTTGTAGGTAATGGTAGAGAGAGACAATGAAATAAGACATGATTTACTATGTCTTTATTATGTAAGACTTTAGTAAGGTGTAAATACAACGATGGATTGCATAACACGTACGTCACATCACGGCTGGATGTGGATCTGTGCTCAAAGCATGGTGGGCGGTGACTTGATGATGATGTTGTGGTCAACTGTGGTTCAGCAGGAGGTGAAGATCACGAATCTTCCTGGTCCTTCAGTGAGATGTTTGACACCGTGGTTTGGAAGATGATGTGGCAAATTTGAGTGACTGTTCTCGGCCAGAGCTGCTGCCGTTTATATCAGTAACCGGTAGAGTAACTACTGGTATGTTCTTTATGAAACCAGTGACGGCGCGATATTTTTTTTAGGAGCGGGCTATAGTCGAAGTGAACACGAAAGTGGTGACTACACACTTTTCGAATTTGTCAGCAGATGAAACCGCACTAAAAATTTTATCGTTGCATTTTGAACACAAAAATGGTTTTGATTTAAGTATGCGAAGCTAAAATTACGGTTGTACGCGAAATAAGCGAATGGTTTTCCTCAACATTTTGAAGCATATTTGAATTTAAGACCCCCACTCGGAATCTTAGAAAGGAGTCAAATTTCATGCATTCCAGGCATTCGGAAAATAAAACTGCTTTTAACTTAAAAGTGAATTCAAAATTTTACCCAGAACTCAAAAAATGATTTTCCACCGATTTTTGCAGGACACAGTTTGTAAATTGAATTTTATAATTACACTTGGAATACGACAATGGTTTCCTTCGAAATTCGTCAGCCCATAAATCCGCAAATGAATTTTTTACGTGAATTCTGAACATAAGACTGGTTTTAAATTAATTAATCTGCGTACGAGCCATTTATAAATACATATTATTTTGTAGATCAGATTCTGATTTTTACGTTGGTTGTACATTAAGAAATGTTAATAACAAATCTATTATAATTTTAACTTATTTACTGTGGATTTTAATTTTATTTTATGAATTGAATGCTCTTATTAAAACTATGTTAGTCTCTCAAACAAAATAAATAAAAGAAAAATTTCGAATCTGTTAAATTGTCGTGAATATTGGAAAACGGATATTTAGCGATGATTTAAAAAAGGTGCAGAGAGCAAAAAGGTAAGGCTTTGTTCAAAACAGGAAACATTCGCAAGACAGGAAGGAGGCTTTTACCTACCAACGGGAAGAGCCCGGTTGAAGAAGAAGATGCTGAAGAAATGTAATTTTCCTAGCCGCTTAGTATATCATCGCAAAAACCAAATTTAGCTTCGAATTATTCACCAAGCTCTTTAATTAAAAAGGAATTCTTGAATGGAATGTAGTATCTAATCTTATTCTTTTGAGAAATGATAGTTTGCCGACAATTTATTTATTCACCTTTAGTTATTTATTCATTTACCGCTAGATTGCCGCTCGTCCGCCGGCGTACCATCGGCGCAGGCCAAAATAATCACTAAAAAATAATTTTGTTATGCGATTTTAACCCTTATGTATAAAGAAAACGTATGAAGAAGAAGGTCAGAATCGCTTGGGGCATTCTTGTTCATAAGGTATAAGATACCGTGAACCCACCTAGCGCAGCGATATTTTTTCTTTGAAATTGTTTATGACACGGGCCTGGAACTTTTTCCCGCCTCTCGGCTGTCAGTTGGCGCGAGTTGGCGTTTGTCAAGTCTCGCGCCGCGGTCGATGAAATGATCGTAAAACGTATAAATTCATCGAATAAACGCAAGTAATGTTATTTTTATGCATAGTTTAGTATTAAAGGAATGTGTTTCAGTAAATATTACATAAGATAGCATAAAATTAACCTGCAAAATATTACGTAAAAGTCAAAACATCGCGAAATTTTCTCGTTTGTTCCCGTGGCATTTGAAAAGATCGTAAAACGTATAAATTCATCAAATAAACGCAAGTAATATTGTTTTTATGCATAGTTTAGTATTCAAGGAACGTGTTTCAGTAAATATTACATAAGATAGCATAAAATTAACCTGCAAAATATTACGTTAAAGTCAAAACATCGCGAAATTTTTTCGTTTTTTCCCGTGGCATTTGACGAGTTAAATTATATTCAAATATTTTGTAAGGAGACAAATCTCTCCTCACCAGTTAACACACGAGCTGAAAAGAATATATTTGAAAAATTGTTGATTTTCTTGATAAGCTCCGGTAGTAAGCTTTAAAAAGAAGAAGAAAGAGAAATGTATATACGAATGTAAGACGGAGCACGCTAATGGTATGATTTTAGGTTTTCACGGCCAAAAGTATTTTTGTTATTTATTTTTGGGGTGTAATGCCGTGTTGCGGTACCTCTTTCTTCAGCCGACGTTGGCTGAAGAAAGAGGTAACGCAACATGGCATAACATCCCAAAAATAAATAACAAAAAAGGAGCACGCTAATATTAAAAAAACGATTATAGTTAATCGAAGACAGCGAAAATATTTAAAAAACATGACTCGTTTAAAATAGAGCTAAAATCTCTCGATAAATGCTTAGGTTGCTTTTAAAGATACAGGGTGAATTTTTTCATAGCTATGACATGTTAAATAACAAAAAAATGTGTTTTTAATAATTTTCCGAGCAAACTTCGCGATTTTTTTTTTGTCTAGGGAATTTCATAAAATAACCGTTTCGACTGATACGTTTTTAGATTTTCATGGCGAAAAGTATTTTCGTTATTTGTTTTTGGGGTGCTATGCCGTGTTGCGCTACCACCTTCATTATTCAACGTTTCGGACAGCGTTACAGTTCCATCATCAGGGCAGATGTGTAATTGTGGGCAGATGGACACTGTTACGCTGTCCGAAACGTTGGTTAAAGAATGAGGTAGCGCAACACGGCGTAACACCCTAAAAACAATTAACTAAAAAACCGTTTCGACTAAATAGATATTTTTTTAAAAAATAACATTTATTTTTTTAGGAACTTAAAATCTGAAAGTTTTCAACAGAAATATATTTTAAATTGGTAGAAATGTGGAATGCGGGGGCTCAAATACATTTCGTGTTGCTAGTGAATCACAACAAAAATGTAAGAAATATAACATCGAATATAATATAAAGAAACACAGATCGTTATTATGATACCGAGAACACAATAAGTAGAAGTTTCATCTTGTAGCTGAAAGACTTGATTGTTTCTTTTGTATTTGCGAAAGAATAAAGTGGTCGCCATTAAATAAAATGCCCAAAAACTATACGAGGTCTTATTGCCACAAGTAACCAGCCAAACGCCGCCAGTTACCAGAAGCAGCCATCTTTATTATCATAACGAGAGTAATCTATCTGAGAGGAGAAATGGATCCGGATGTGTATGTGGATGGAGCCTATTGCCCCCTGTGGCCAGGAACAGGAACTCTCTGTTTTTGCGGCATCCTGGAAAAATAATAAATGACCCTCAGATTAAGGTGGTATTATTTTTAAGGGGTGAGACGATCGTTTTGCCTGCAAAGGTCGTTTCTTATTATTAAGGCCACCTTCAAAGCTTATCTTGAAATATACATTTTTTTAAGGATTAAGCTAGAAATATGATTAGGTACTCAAAAACAATCTATATATACATAAATTTAGGTTCCGTACGCTTGGGTCCGCAAATCTCGGAAAGAATCGATGGATTGACTCAATTTTTTTACAGGACATTAGATTTTAGCAGAAGAGTGTTTCTATTTATGTAAGCTCTGGCGTTATGAAATTTGCAATCAAAAAAATTTACAGGTAGTACGCGAACGATTTGAAAATGTGTATATTTCATATATTTTAGCGGTAGGTAGGGTGATGAGGGTGGGTGAAGGCGTGATGGTGGAAGGGGAACGCAGGAGGGGAACGGGAAGCAGAGAATGAACATGCAGGGAGAAACAATTTATTTCTTTGAATGGCAAAGCAACGCGTGCCGGGAACCAGCTAGTATTAATACAAATACATACGATTTTACTTACCTATTAAGAGCTGGGAATAAGCTTGTATGAGAAAAAATTGGTAAATTATTAAAATTTCAAATTACCCACATTATTTAATGAATGCTTTCACTCCAGGGGAGAAAACAGAATTTTCAAAAAAAAAAATGTATATTATTTTCACCAATGAATTATATTCAAGAAATTGCTAAGTTCTAAAATTACCCCAAAAGGCTCCTTAAAGGTTGTAAAATTAATTAAGACTCTTTGAAATAGTTTTAAGTGGCCTGTAATTAAGAAAATTGAATTGAAAATATTTTACCAGAGTATAAAAGTTATCTTAACAAATTACATCCAACAAACAAACTTATTTTACTCCTCAGTAAGTTAGCGCTTACTTGTCCGCTAAGTTTTTGGTAAATATTTAATAAATTTTCTTCGACGAAGACGTGCGTGGCATATAACGAGTTTTCAAAAGAAAAAGTTAGTAACGCAAAATTCACAATCTCTTCATCAACGGTTTCCCTTCTCTTTATTATGTACTCACGGTTTTCTCAAACTACGAACATAACTTTTAAACTACCGTAAAAACCTTATAGAATTGACACAGAACACGTAACTTTGGAAGGAGACAAAACAGGATGATCGTAAGCATCAAAACAGCTTCAACTTTTATGGTATTTTTTTGCTCACCTGTCACTTTTCATCCATTTGAAATAACGACCCGCTATATTTCCGCCATATAAGCCACTGACGGCATAAACCTTTCTTCCACATTCCACGTAATGGTGAGGGAAGAGTTTCGCGAATAGCCACCCACCCTACCCACCCACAGGACCGGCGTATCTTCGGGCGGTAAGGGCATCCAGGAAGACCTAAGCGTATACCCACTGAGAATCGTCTGATTCAAAAAAGTTGGGACAAAACAACTTCAACATGGCTTCAATGAAGTTTTTGGGATATCACCAGTAGTTACAACTCATCCGATTTCTTGAAATGGCTCAAATCAAAAATTATATTGACATTTTATATAACAATGTTTGCATGTTTGTATCTTATTTATTGGTGGAGATAATATTGTGTGCTACAAATAGTTGCGTAGATCAGAAAACTATGGGTACAAGTTTCATGAAGCCAGTTCTTACCGGTCTTTAGTTTTGCTTATTTGGCTTCTGTTTACCGTTTTGGAAAGCGCTCCTTCCTTTCCAAACTGCAATACTTACATGTACAAAAGAAGAAACCGGTAGAATGAATTATTCCTGAATCATATCATCAGAGCGAAAAGTTCCTTAGAGAAAACCGATCGGTAATGATGTTTTCGAAGAAGGGAGCTGTTATTTAAAACTTTCTACTTTTGATTTATCTTTCAAGCAAAATACCAAAATACTTTGCATTTGCCTGTATCCTATGAAGCTGAAACTCAGCAGATTAACTCGTTGTCAGTGACAACACATTTTATCAACTTTTTGTGGCAATCACGCACACTAACGCGGACATACACGCATTTTTCTGAAATTCGCAGATGACACCGCAGACATGAAATGAATGTCCATTCCAATTTGAATTTGGCTCTGTTAGAAACGTGGTTGACTCTCAAGGGTAAATCCTCAATTAAAATTAATTTTTTTAGCTACGAAAAAATTACGTTATAGTGAAAAAAAACTTTTTTTTTGGTTAATTTTTTGATACCGAAAATTTGTGGTGGATTTCTATTACAATGATTAATTAAAACAATTTTAAACTTTCAATCACTTTTTTAAGACCGTTACCGTTCGTGGTCATTTTCAGACCGGTAAAATTTTTTCCTTATTTAATTATGATATATACCTATCAGTGGCGACTCTTGACTTTTAGGTGTGCTAGTACAAGAAATTTAACATTAGTATTATAAAAATGGCGTTATTGATGTTGTTGTAATCGAGAAAAAAATTTTTTTTTTCAAATCGTTTTTTGTATGAATAATTTCAGGAAATTTCAGTTTGGCCGTGGGCCGCATTTACAAAATAAAACATTTTTTGTCTACAACATCAATAATACGATTTTTTTAATATTAGCACTCTAGCACACGAGCCCCCACTAATACCTATACAATTTTAGGGATATTAAAAATTATTATATGGCAAAAATTGCATATTTAATATTTACCACCGTTTGTAGCAATCTGAAGATGGCCGTGATAATTTTAAACTAGTTAAGGTCAAAAATAAAAAAAAAAGTGGATGAAAAATTTTAATTGTTTTAATAAATCTTTAAAATTTCGAAGAGCATGTTTTGTCTTGCGACTATTTCGTCGGGGTCGGTTTTGTTGGACGATCCAAATCGTACCGGGTGTAATGCGCAAACAGGGTCGACGGGTACAGCTGTCAAATACCTACTAGAGGGTAGATCTTTGTGAAACTAAAATAAGGCCTCGGATATTTGACCGTTACATTAAGCCACCCATTCGGGAGCTCGTTAGGCGCCCCGAATGGGCGCCCAGTTGGATGCCGTCGTTATTTTGATTTTGGTCATTTGCTTTATGTACTTTGGCCAAAGTAATTCCGTATGGGAAACAAATGCGGCCTCTTTAAAATAAATTGTGAGTGATTACGCTTTTGACGGATACCCTTAACGATTTCTGTTTTTTCGGATACCCTTCACGATCTGTTTATATATGTAATAAAAATAACCTCAATTAAGTGGTAAAACTGGGGTACCTTAAGCATAAAAAACAAAGCATGTTTTTTTATATTTTTAGCAAAGTAAAGACGAACTGATAGTTATCAAACGAGTACGATCATTTCATGGATTTAATAATTGTTTAGTTTTATATGTACTATGTGTACTATGCCCTTGTTCATTCTTTACTTATCTATGGAATTATAGGTTGGGGAGGATTTTACAAAAACAATCCAAACTCAGTAAAAGTTTCGCAAAGAATCATCATTAAGGTAATATTTAAAAAAAATCTACCTTCTCAACAGAATCACTTTTTAAATTGTTTCAAGGACCAAATGTCGATGACATATTCAAGCAAGCTTCCATTAAAAAATGTGTAAAGAAAAAATAACAAAGAATATCAAGAATTTTACAAACTAATGAGAAATGGAAACCAATTATTACAACTAATTTTCAAACAACTCAAATGCAAAATCATTATATTTTCCAAGCCATAAAAAACTATAATAACTAGAACAAATACATAAAATTAACCATTTTTTCAAAAAAACTTACAGTAAAAATTAAATATTTTGTACAAAACATATTATAACTTACAACCTAATTAAGAAACGTGGCTCCCTTATCAGGCTCCTCTTTTCTGATAAGGTATACATGACCGAACACGATCTTTAATATAATATTTTGTAAAATATATATGTAACCCATACTTTTTATATTATAATAAAAAAATAAAAAAAATTATAAAAATATATCTCTCATAATGCAAATTATCTTACGAATTAAAAACAATAGTTTGCATTTTCGTAGTATTTCGGCTAAATTGGTTATTCACGAAATTACAGCTATTATCAAAACATACAACGAAGACAGAATTCGTCAGAAATCTCCAATCAACCAACACTGTCGTATTATAAAATCTCATTCTGTTCAGATAGAGAGATTTTGACGTTTCATTAAGACAGACTTTCTACTTCCAAAATACGAGATTGATATTTGTAGAGCATTAGTACCTAATTGTATTGTGAAAATAAAAATTCCCTTTCCTCTGAGAAAGAAACATATGAAAAAGGTACACAAAAATAATAAATTCTTGACAGAACTGGCTTATCATGTCATGCTCACTGTCAGGCCTCTGTCAATATTGAGCGGGGAGATGACATGGCTTTATTTCGTTGTATAAAATATGTTTTTTTTTTATTCAATAAAGATTGAAAAAATAACGATTTGAAAAGATTCACCGCTTTGGTAAAATGTAGCGTCATCACTTATTTCTACTGGTGGTCGCTAATTACATTAGATTAAATGGGAGCGTGGTGTCGCCAGGTAACAAAAAATAGACAAAACTTTGTGTCGTGACAGAAAAGTGTTTTATGTACTACAAGTGAATCAATAGACGTTGATATATAATATAACACTGCTTATGTATATCTTGAGGTAATTAATCATTTAATTATTTCGAAACATGACTTGTCTTGTGCATGCCACAAAAATATACATTTCTAAATTATTATTCAATACGGGTCGAAACGAGCAGTGTTTTAGGCGATGGGTTAAAATTAGTGTCACTTTTTTTAACCATTTATGCAGTCGATCAATATTTTGATTTGATTTTGTTGGAATAGTTAAACAAAAAACCTTTTCTGAATCAGGGAAAAATAAACTGTTGTTCGCTGCTGGTTTTTTTTTGTGAATATTTTCACACAAACAACGTTCTACAAGTAAAAATAGAAACTATTCTTAAACGTTTAACTTTATTTAAACAATGATCATTCAGAGCCTTAATCCCGTTTATATGAATAGTTTTTTTGTATTTAAATCGTAGAACGCCATTTAATTATTTTTTAAAAATTTAATTAAAATTAAATTTGATAGTTTTATTATCGAGTTCTGCAAGTATTTTAGTATGTAGACAGTATGTAAATTTTAAATTACGAATTATAAATTGTAAATTACAAGAACACTTTCTAACCGTAGATAGTTTGAAAATGGTCTGGTAAACCGAAGTTTTAACAAAAATACAAATTTAATACTTGAACTTGATAATAAAACTAATAATTTTAATTAAATTTAAAAAAAAAACCTAAATCTCTTGGTATTGATCCGGTGAAACAGCCGCATTTAGAACCGAAACTTTGTTTAAACTCACTACTAGTGTTATATGAGAAGAAATGAATAATAAAGTATTTTCCAACCCTCCTCTTTCACAGCTCCATCCCTTTTCAAGTTCCTTCAGTCTCACATCACACCCCAATCCACGTAAAAAATGACATTTAGGTATTCAAGTGGATTCTCCACCACTGACCACCTCACAACTCTTATAAACATTAATTTCTTGATGTTCTCCCAACATTCCTAAGATTCACACTGAGCGCAGTAGGTGGGTATTATTATTTAGCGTCAATCTGTTTCACCACTCCGACCCAAATACCCTCTCAATTCTACACGAGCCAAACACTCCGAGCATCTCATGTTTTATTTCTTCTCCGCTATGCCCCTGGCTTGCTTTGTATTCCATTGTCTTATCTTCAATTCCAATTCTGCCATACATTGCCCGGGCAGATACTCGTAGCTCTAGGGGAATTTCATCATTGCATTCAATCTGCTTTCACCTTGCTATTTCTTCCACGTACTTTACCCCTTTTATCAGATTAAATTGGACTTTATGTTACGTTAGCCAAAACCCGTGAAAATCACGGGATATGGAAATATTATATTTAAATATTAGATAAGTATCTTATGTTTTTTCACTGTATCAGTTTTTGTTTTTTTACTGTATCAGTGAAAAAACAAAAAAAAAAATATGTGTGTAATTTACACGCGGTAAAAGTGAAACTAGAAAGTCGCTAGATGTCGCCTTTTTTTACTTTTGCCTGTTTATTTTAAAATGGTTTGAAGATTACGAAAAATAAAAACGTTTACTTTTTTTGGATTTCGTAGCTAGATAACCTCCGCTCCCTGGATTTCTCTGGCCGCAGAAATTTGCAACGCACTATACCGCTGCGCTACGGAACGCTCGTGGCGAGGCGCGAATTTACCGTATTATATTAGAACCAACGACCCATCATAAAATAATTTTTAGTGACGCATTTCCGTTTCATCCAAACTTCAAATCACTAACGGGGCTAAAGAAGTTTCACTTCAAAAATTGGCAACAGTCGAAAATCGAAAGCCAGTCAACTGCTTAGAATGCAACTAAGTTGATCTTTGCACCATTAATTATTGTAAGAATGGCGGCATACATTTACTGTACATGTACTGAAATTAATAAGATTGATGTAGGTATTTTAGAATTTTAAGAGGTTACATACTCATATCACAGCACAATCGAAATTATAACATTGTTTAAGCAGCGCAAACCGGTGAAAAGTCAAGGAATATAAAACTTAGAACATAAATGTTATAACTATTGAAAATAAAATTAAAATACGCATACAGTATAAATTGAAATGGCTTTAACTGTGTTTAGTGACTAGAACTGGAAAGCAAGTAAAAAAAGTATTATTATTTTTTTTTTAATATTTTATTATCTTTAAGTAAAGCATAACAATAAACTAATAACCAAAAAGTACAACGTATCATACAAAGAAAAAACACACACAAAATATGTCCTGCTTAATATTCTAAATTATCAAAACATGCAATTGTCCGTTTGACAAAATGCGGAAGCATTGATTTCGTGAAATCACGTGCTTTCGGTCAGGCTTTCAATTTTATTTCTCTATTTTACACGAAGCTCGTGCAAATCACTTCCACATCATACGCTTCCCGCCAATACAGGGAATCTTATTCTTGCATCGCCCCCACCCCAACCCCCTGCGTAGTCCTGCCGACGAGAGATTTTTTTAATGTTTTACTTTAAAACTCCTTTACTTATTTACTATACTTGACTCATTGACCTCATTTTATCTGTAAACAAAACGAATCCTCTACAAATAATAAATTACCGCCATACGATAGTTTTTCTGCAAGTCCTGCTACGATATTTTTTTGCATTTAATTAGAAACCTATCGAATATATCGTGAACATGGTACGTTAATCATCTATGAGCACAGTTTAAAACAAAGCAATATGAAGTTAGGTTGGTTATCAATCAATAACATCGTCGATGAATAGAATAGTCTATTTTTATTAAATTAGGCAATTTACGTTAACTTCGGGGATATCAATATTATTTACGTAGATTTCAGATTTAATATCCGACTGTTAGCGCCGCGGTGCCTTGGCGTCTAAAAAATGAACTATTCTTCGGCTTATTAAGGCGGCAGATTTAACTCCTGAGCGCCCTTAAGGTGATTTATTGTTGGTGTATTTATTGGTGTAATCATCCAATAATAATTATTATTATTATTTTTACTAACCCGCTTAAATTTGAGCGAGGAACGTCGTACATGACAGGGTTATAGACTGCCTAATATACCGGGCCATGGAGTTCAATATTCGTAGAAAAGGCGTTTAACTCAATCGTTTTACTTTTTTTAAGCGGTTAGCTCATCGAGGGGGTAGAGGGGTGATTGGCTAAAAATTCGTGACGTAGCTTGCACTCCACTGACGTTGCTTGGGAGTTTTGAATTAACCGCAATACAAGTGGCAATGTTTTACTTCAAGCTACGTCACGCGTTCGAAATTTCGAAAACGGCCCGTCGAGTTTTTTTTTTTAAGGCCCGTACGTGCTAATCTTGTTGAACGTATTTTCTACGAACCATACGTAGAATTGGATCTTCACTTCATCAATTGGATTTTTACATCTAGTTAAGTGAAACCATTTTTTTCGCTACGTGTCTCATCTCATTATATATTTATATCTTTTTATAAATATCTGGATGTTCCCAGGGCTTTTAATACATTTTTCAAGTTTTGGTGGGATAGATTTCAGTTATATCTGCTTGCTTTTCAATCCGTTCATTAAGGTGGGAGAATCTATCAAATGGACCGTCCGTTTCTGCACAGAGTTGAGGGTATTTATAAAGTATTTTGGAGCTCCAGACCAGACGTGACTGCCAAGTTCAACCGTGGGGTGCACTTGCGATTTGTACAGGGTTAGCAGTTGTGTACTATTAAAGTATATGCTGGCCCTGTACAGTACGCCCAGTTTTTGAGAGGCTAACTTTACTCTGGCTTCGATGAAGCCCCCTGATATAATACCTGATAAGTCGTAGTATAGCTATTAAGGACCATTTCATTTTTAGAGATTGTAATGACATATGTTCGTTGTAAAATTTACCTTTTTGATTTCAAAGTCCCTTTTTATTTTTTCTTCCCAACCCCAATGATTTTCCACCTCACAGCGTGAATTATGTGAAAAATCAGAGGATTAAAATGAAAAAAAAAATGAAAAGTTTTGAAGATGATGCTTATTCTAATATGTTTCCATTCCAGACACAATAATAATTATTAGTCACCCCATCTGTCGCTGGCAGAACTCATTATGTTTCCTCCCATTTCTGCTATATTCGATAGCACCCTTCTGGCACGGACGCCCCTGAAACCTCCTTCAGCCCAGCTCAAACAAAGTTTCTACACGTGACAGATTATGACGCGTTACGTACACACAATAGCCCCGGTACAAAATAAAATAAGTGGACAAATCAATAGATATAGTATGGCTACAAAAATTCAGTTTGTTGAGCAACAATTGTTGATTGGCAGTTTGGAAATAACCAAACAGGTCAAATTTGGAGTACGGCCACTTTTCGACTTTTGCAAACTGTCGAAAGCAAACATTTATTGACCGTTGGACTATTATAAAATGTTTGTGAATATGCTGAACGTGAACGTTTTGTGTAGATATGGAATATTTTTATTACGGTCCTGGGGTGACTCAATGAAATTAATTTTAACGATAACGTATTTAGTTAATTGATTTATCATCTTTTCAACATTTTACAAAGTAGCATGGCTGATATTTAAAAAAAAAATGTCCGGAGTTTCAAAATTGATGGATATAAATTCAAGGATATCATCACAAAAACATAATCAGTCTTGCTGATGACACTGTATTATTATTTCAACTGAACACGGGCTAAGTCCACTTAGAAATTGGTTTATCGAAGAAAACTTCTTTTGTAAGGTTTGCATTTTGTGATGGCATTATTTATTTTATTAAAACACAAATAACTTTGTTCACATCACTTTATTTGATACACACTCTACATGTTTCATGGACAATATTCAATGAGGTGAACAATAAAGTGATGTGTACAAAGTTATTTGTCTTTTAATAAAATTCAAAATTTGGATTAAAATCAACTCGCTTACCCTTAATATAAACAAAAACGAAAAAAAAAACAAATGTTTAACTTTTTCAATGAACTCAAAGAGCCAACCAACAAAATCACTAGAACTAAAGTTACACGAATGCCATAGAAATAATGTTCAATTTCCAGTTATAGAAAAAAACACAAAACATAAAATATCTCGGAGAAGTACCTAATTGATGAAAATCTTAGATGGGACCTACACATCAAAGGTTTTATGGAAAAACTCAAAAGCCTTTTATATTTCTTTAAAAATCTAAGAAGTGTGGTTAATAAAAAGGATACGAAAAAGGTCTATTACGCTTTATGTCTTTCTCGAATTGAAAATGGAATAATAAGAGGGGGATCTATTGCATATTAGTACATACATGACCTGAACACAATTTAAAAAGGAATCATAAATACCATACTGAAAGAACCCATTAGAACGCCTTCTATTGAAATTTTCAATAGCTTTGACGTACCAAATGTATGACGGATATATGCCAAAAATATATTATTGAAGCTTTTCAAAAATACTGAATCATCTGCTAGACCGCGTATCCATCACACTAGATCGAATAAAAATGACATTCCAAGTTATAAAACCACATTCGGACACAGAAACTGCACTTGCTTTGCAACTCAACTCGATAACATCCTTCCCCAAGACATCAAGCTAATAAAAAAAATTAATGACTACAAATCAAGAATAAAAATATGGCTGAAAGAAGTCAACGAAAAAACCCTAAAGAAGACACTAAAAACAACTAGAGGCGTGCTGATGTTTGATTGTGAATGAAGAAAGAACTTTGTGTCTGGACTGTCTTGTAAGGCATACCATTCCCTCTAACAGCCCCTACTGAAAAATAGTCTAATGTTTAGTGTTGTTCAACGTTTGAACCTAGAGAAAAATGAAAAATATAATTTTGCTTAATATTCCCGGAAGAGTTGCTAAAATAAGAAAATGCACACATCAAAAATCAATTAATTAATTGTTGAAGAAGAAGTAATATTAAAAAATCTAAACATAAAACAGAACAAGACACGGAAAAATTAAAAAAGGTAATGGCAACAATTGGAACTCGAACCCAGGATCTCTTGTCTTACCGGGGTGTTATCTCTTGTCTTAGCAACTTAGTCAACTCGGCCACTGGTACTTATTTTTTCTGTTTTTTTTGTCGATCTCATATTTCAAATTCAAAATTAACTTTTTTTTTTATTTTTTTCGTAAGAAGCAATTACTTTGTGGTTAGACATTATATTTAAAAGAATTAAAACACTGTGTTTAAACCTCGAATTTATTATTTTTTATATCTACCGGTTTCGCTTCGACCAAGCTTCATCAGGATATAATAATATTATTATTATATCCTGATGAAGCTTGGTTGAAGCGAAACCGGTAGATATATAAAATAATAAATTCGTGGTTTAAATACAAAGTGTTTAAATTCTTTCAAAATTAACAATTATTATTCTCAACTAATTTTCCCCATATTTTTGGCAGCTATATTTTTGAACGATGACAACTTTCTCTAACTTGTTTAGCGTGATTAATTATTTAATATTCATATAACGGAGTAATTAAAGTGCAGCCTATTCTTCCTCGTTTGACCTACGAAGCTCAGAACTTACCTAATCTGTTATTTACATATTATTATATTGCATCTCTTATCATTGTAAAACAGTCTACACTTAAACAACCTGTCTGGGGAATGCAGACGTCTGCTCTTTGAAAGTATTCTCGATGTTGAATAAAGCGTGCCTGCATTATAAGATCTGCCAGCTGCTCATCCCGTTCAAATAATTGAATTTACTTTTCGAATTCGTTAACGTTTCTAAAGTGTACTGTATATACAAATAAAAATACATAATATGTACTATAAAAATACATATAACGACAATTGGAAAAGAGTTGATACTTTATGAGACTCAACTTAACCCGTGTTGATGGCTGAAGAATTTAATAATCGTTATATTTAAATGGGTAGTTATTAACTAGTGGCGGTCCGTGAGTTTTCAGTGCGTTAGAGTGCTAATATTGAAAAATATGACGTTATTGATACGTTTTTAGATTTTCACGGCCAAAAGTATTTTTATTATTTTTTTGGGGTGTTATGCCTTCTCTAGCTATCTCCTTCTTTAGCCAACGTTTCGGACAGCGTTACAGTGTCCATCATCAGGGCAGATGTGTGATGCCCGTTGGGTAAAGAAGGAGGTAGCGCAACACGGCATAACACCCCAATAACAAATAATAGATAGATAGATTTTTTTATTTGAATGCCGCCGAATGTCACATAATGCAATTTTGTTTTTAAATTCTTGCATGAATTCGAACAAAAAATCATTAATCATGATCCACTCTAATTTTCCACTAATCGTATTGCGAGCCCCTGGCAGATTTTTGTAGAATTAATGAAAATTAAATGTATGATGCCAACGCATCATACGTTTATACATCATACATCATTTTCGTTGATTAAAAGGAGTCTGTATTAGTCTCACTCCTTAAGTGTCAATTTCGCTTTTTAAAATTAAAGCCAAATGCAAGCCTTATCTCTAAACGCAATTTTTGCAACAAAAGAATAATAAAATAATATATTTGTGCGAATCGACGACAGATTTCCAAAGTAAATTTGGGTGATTTAATCCGGTTTGACAGTTTGTATTGTTTCAGGGTATTTTACCAATCTCTTGATAGCTGTCAAAAGAACTATTCGTAGGATAACGTAAATTTTAGATTTATTTATTTATAAAGTCCGAGTTCACCATTCATTGGTTGAGACTATAAATAATGGCAATGTATCGTTTAAGTTAGCAGTGTAGCGAGTATTTATTTATTTTTAGCGAGTACCCGGCATTCCTTGCAATCCACTCAAAGAAATATAGATTTATGTCTTGGTTTTGCTTATTGAAGTGCTTTGGATACACATTTTTTCTGTTTTTCGTGTGGTGGTCCACGCATAAATAAAACCAACTCTCGTAAGAGCTTGCTCTGGTGTAAGACCACCGTTCAGAATTGAAACGTTGCTTGAAATGGCTTTAGCCGTGTTTGGTGACCAGATCTGAATAGCGAGACACATCCCACTTTCCTCTTCCCCATCTCCTTCCCCTCTCCACTACCTTCAGCCTCACAAAATACCCCAATGGGGATGCCATAGTCTCGCTGGCTCCAGACGGGAGCAGTTGGGACTCTTGGGCGGTATTCATATCAATTTTTTTTTTAAACTCGCGCGCCACCTACTATACAATTTTGACATAAATTTCAACACGCCAGAGCTCACCAGTATATATAGAAACCTTCACGGGCATGCGCAACCAAACTCATCGGTTTAGGAATGCATAAGAGACAAACACAGAAGCATTCACTTTTATATGCTAAGATATTGGATCTTGACATCTTATTGAGAGGTTTTTTACCCAGTAAGTTCTACTAAACCAAAAAAACACCAATTACCAATTACTAAATTCTGTTAAATATCCCTTTGCGGTTATAAAACACCCCATCTACTTGAGACGTAATTCGGATTTCATCATTTCCTCATTTCAATTGTGAAAAGAACTTCCAAGCAAGGTTGTATTGTGAATTCTCCGCATGATCCCTATACTGATGCGCCAGTTCCATGGGTTGGCGTAATTCACACAAGAATCCCTTTGTAGGTAAATCATTTATGCTCAATACTTCCATCGTAAATAGCCGTGTTTTGCTATGAACTAAGTTCCCATCTCCCACTTTATCTGTCTTTCAGGGAATGAAATTCAGAAGTTTCTTAATTAACCTGCCAGACGCTTTCCTCGAGCTTCTTTATCCGCTGCTCTTTAGTTTGAGGCTGAATTGATCCGAAATAATCTCCTTCTCCTGAAAACTTTCCAAATCAAAGGCATATAAGTCGTTTTTTAAAAGAAATCTTCTTTACCCTTTGAGAGCGCTGTGATTGGTTTTTTTCAGCCGCAAGGCGACTGCTTTTTTAATATTGATTAATCGGCTTAGTCAAAAAGATTACCCTTTTTGTCAGATATAAAAACTGCGAAAATGCAGCTTTAGTATGTATGTACATTTATGTATTTAGACGTTTAAGCTGCAAGGCCGTTATATAGATCCTAAAACAATCGAAAATAAAACTGATAGTTTTCAAATAAATGAAACAGTATTTCTTTGTTAGAACCACCATATTTTGTATATAAGCCGACAGGTTTCAGAACGACCGTTCCTTCCTGAGGACAAAATTTACTAAGTTGATATTACAAAACAATGGGTGAACATTATATGTTACTACATGTCGGGGTAGGGGTGGGGGCGTGATTAGGGATAAGTGAATAGTGGGGGGACGAAATTAAAGGACAGTGAAAGGGAACTTGTCTAGTCTAAGAAATAATTCACTTAATAATTTTTGTTAATTGATAATGGACTCATTATTGTAATGGGAAATAATATTTTTTATTTCTAAGGGTTTTAAGTTGTCGATCTTGTGCTTCGATTTTATTTATTATTAATATGAAGAATATTTATCCCCCTATTTTCTTCTTAACTCTTATTATTTGCATATGGTTAGCGAAACCGGAAAAAATATTATTATTAAGATACCTCAATGGTTTTTTGATTCTGATATCGAAATTACGAGCTGTTTTCCCGATTGTTCTCAAATTCCTCAATTTTAAATCATTCAACATAATATACAACTCTTACGACTAAATCGAGAAACATTTTCGAATCACGAAACTATTCAACAGGAGGCTTGTCGCTGATCAGATGCTCCTGTACAAAATTATTAACTCAAAAGTTGACTGCCCGGATTTGCTAAACAAAATAAATTTCCACACGTCGATTCGATATAGTAGACAAAATCCCCTTTTCTATATTGATAGATGCAACACCAATTCCAATCAAAATGAATTTATGCAAAGGACATGTAACTACTATAACAACAAATTTGCAAATATAGACACACGTGCTGACGTATTTACTGCTAGTTACTGTCGCTACAGAACTTCACTGTATAACATTCTAGGTGCGAATAACACATATTCATGAATATTAATTAATTGTATCTAATATTTTTATATTACTTGCATGGCAACTTTTCCTTAACTTTCCCTTATCCCTCTCCTCCCCTTACCCTTTCCAAAGCAAATCCCTATTTTGCAGTCTATTTCAGTTATAATCACACTTATTTTATTGTTGTGTATTGGTTTATCATTTTTTGAATTCAGATTTGTACTATTTTTTTTTTTTTTTAATTGCTGCTTAGTTCTGTTTTTTTTTTCTTAATTTTTCTTAAATATTCTAGTTAACATTTAGTAAGTCTTGTTTCTAAATACCTATCTGTGAACATTAATAATTGGTCTATTTTTTTATCATCCTCTCATGTTTATTATATTACTAAGACTGTTTATGTTCCTTAAATAAATAAATAAATAAATATAAAATAATAGTTTTTTTTTAATAATCGCACTATTGATGGTGCGTATGTGTAGAAACACAAAGAACGCGAGTTTAGGCTTCAAGATTACCGGCGGCAGTTTGTACCGAGTTGTGGACATCTGAATCTGGACTCACTATTTGCATTTTCGTACGTTTACATACGAACATTCTTGTGCGTGACAGGCTGCAAAGTGACTCCGAAACCCGCGTTCTTTGTGTTTCTACACTATGTGAGGTCGTTTATATGGGCTACACAAAACAAGAGGATCGCTGTTGTGATATCTTCAAATAAATCACAAAGTAACCGTGAGCACGTTGATGCAGTGAACCAAAAACTTCTTTTTTTTAATTTTGATTTTGATTTACAGTCGAGTTAAGGCAAAACCAAGATAAAGTCATTTTCACCAAAGTAAAAAGTTCTGCTTAACTTATTAAAAAAAACAAAGAAAAATACTTAGGGCTTTCGCGTTTCGAAGATTCCGAAAGAGTTTTTGCTGTAAGTTGAAGTAAGTTTTATAATGTAAAGACGATAAAAATAAACACTTTTTCGTCCGTCCGATCTTGGAGAAATGCTTCCTCTTGTCTGGTGTTGTGGGTTGAACAAGATTAAATGAGAAGTTTTTTATTAAATGCGAAGGAAACTTCTTAGATTCTTCAGCGCTTTTTATTTCACTTCAAGAGAAATTTTTAGTTAAATTCTTCACATACTTTAATTGAAATTCAAAAAAAAGAAAATTTAAAGTTTTTCAATTTTGTTCCGAAAATGCTTAAACGACAAAATCATCACTACAGATGGGTTAACTTTAATAGGGTCCATTACGCGATGGTTGCGAGGGAGATTTTGACATTATTCAGTCAGTGAAAGATCAACGAACAAGATTACGAACACAAATTTTGATTAAAGTCTTCATTATTGGATAATTAAATACACGGAGCTTTTGGAAATTAATATTGCGAGTAAGGTGGATTTGTCACTTGACATTAAATTTTGCATAATATTAATTAGGTTTACCGGGAGCTTTTCGAGTCATACATGAAATCGATTTTGGAATATTAACAATTATGAACTGCTAATAGTTGTACCCTGTACAAATCACAAGCGCGCCCCACGATTGAATTTGGCAGCCACCTCTGGTCTTGAGCTCCAAAATTCCTGAAAAATAGCCCCGACTCTGTGCAGAAACGGGCGGTCCGTTTGATAGATTCTCCCATCTTAACAGACGGATTGCAACCTTTAGAGTACAGGCGCAGGGTGGGAATGCTATCCTTGTTCTACCGGTATTTCAATGTAAGACGCTCCGAGGAACTAGTGTCATTGATCCCTTCGGCACCGACGCATAGTCGGGAAACACGCCAAACGCGTGCCCAACGTATGTACACGGTTGACATTTGTCACGTGAGAACGGTTCGCTTCTTCGACTCGTTATTGTGTTCAACTGCTCGGCTGTGTAATGATTTGCCGACCTCTGTGTTTCCTTCTCAAAAAGACCCTCCACACAGCATCTCACATGACATAGGCCCTGAGGGAAATTGTTTTCCTCAGGGCCTCCTGTATGGAGTTAATGTGAAACAAAAATAAGTATTTATGCTTTACGCGGTCTAGCCCGAAATTCCCTAAAAATGACGTCTGGTAAAATTTTATTTAAATTTTAGTGGAAATTTTAAAACTCCATCGCTCGTAGTGGAATTGATGTTTCAACCTGAAAATACTTATTTTCAAGTCTGAGTCAATTTTGTGACCCCAGAACTCATCATTGTTCGTCATTATAAATGTTTTGCATAACTCCATATGTATGTACATGTACATATGTACATACGTATGTACATATACACGTAAAACATTTTATACATATTATTCCTGTCAGTTCATTATTGGACATTATTTTATTTGTCATCAATTTTTTCAAAGCTTGGTACGAAAACGGACACCAGGAGAAATTGTTTTACGTTGAGTCGTCACGTGGCTAATAGAGTTATTTTTAGAATGAGAAAAATTATTTTTCATATTGTAAAAAAATAATGTCATTATCTATCAACAGTATTGGCTATTTGGAAGTGAACAATTAAACATACTAAATTGTAATTGAAATAAAATGAATACAATTTATTTATAAGATAAATTGAAATTTGTTCCTGACGGTATAAAAATGTATTGGAGTAATTTCCCTGTAAAGAGTTTTCAGAAATATCAAATAAAAAATCGGAATGATTTTCAAGCTACAATTAACAAATAATTGACAAAAAAGTGTATAAAAGTCCTGTTAATCTATGTTCAGGGATCAAAGGGTTAAATCCTGACTCTGAGAGATTCGTTGTTGCCTTTCTCTTTGTTACTTGCGTGGCTTACGAAATGCAGAGAAAAATAGGTTACGAATGTAAAAAACCCTGAAAAAATGGTTAGTAGATCAATTGAAGCATGATTAAGTATTTTGTGTGCCTTTGATGCCTTTATCTATGTATTTCATGACTTTGTATTGTAGTTACTTCAAATTTTATTCTTCTATATTTATTTTCTGGTGACCGGACAACTCAGAACGAAATCAACTCAGAGCCTCCTTTGAAAAGTTATTAAAGGTGAAGAAAAAAAAATGGTTAAATAGGTTGCGTTAGGTTGGACTATTTTAAAATTATTTTTTTCATTGCTTTTAATAATTTTCCAAAGAGGTGTTGAGTTGATTTGATTTTGAGTTAGCATGGAACCCTATTTTCTACATAGGGTTTCTCGTAGTATATGCGCTTTAGCATTATAATAATATCGTTAAATTGCTAACAAACGGCTTTGTCGGATTAGCGGATGATTATAATGAAGAATTAAAAAAAGAAAATAATGAAAATAAGGAATGTTTGGTTTTAACCACTGGAGCGACAGCGCATTTTAAAACTTTTTTTCCGTTTGCTCGAGATTTTCAGAAGATCATTTTTTTTTAATTTTTCACCAACATTTAAAAAAAATCATACCTTCGAAATTTAACATTGAGGCATAAAAACTTATAGCACTATATAGCCAATGAATCAACCCGAATTTTAACGCTTACCTCATTTATAGGATTTATAAAAAAATCGTAAAGTTTGTAATCGCGCGAATCCCGCGTGTTTCTTACTTTGAAACTGCTGTAACTTATTCAGAATATATTCGATTTCTGTATATTGTCTGTGGTATACTTTTGATAATGAAAGGTGCATATCTTTGGGAAAATGACTTAATTTTAACCAGAAATTCTCCGTGAAAAATATATTTTAAAAAATTATTTTTAACATCGTTATAAAATAGTCTACGAAGTTCGGATTTGCAACATCCGTGGTCATAATAGATAAAACTTTTAAATAGCTTCGTTTTAAGTCTAAAATAACAAACGTGGGAGCTACAAATATATATATATATTTTTTTTAAGTTTTGCTGAATCAAGAAGATAATTGCCTTTTTTATCCGAAAAGCAATCGGAGACATTTAAAATGGCGCCAATATTTGGCAAAAATTGCTCCTCGTAACTGCTCTATATAGAAACATTTGTAATCGTCTAGACCAGGACTTCCCAACCGGGGTGGCACGCCCCCCTAGGGGGGCGTAGAGAAATGTCAGGGGGAGCGTAATAGGTACATTTGCATTTCCGAAAAAAAAAATCTATTTAACGCGTAGGTAAATTAAGTGTTCCGAATTGCCATTTAATCGCTGCTATACAAGTTTCGACCATTTGTTGTCGATGTCTTACAATTACCTGAAGAAGTTCAGGAAGAATTTCTAGAAATGAAGACTGACTCAACCATGAAAGACGACTTTCATCTCTTGACATTGGAGAAATTTTGGATCAAACGATTCCTTGTTAATCCGAAAGTTGCTTCTCTTGCTTTGAAAATACTTATTCCATTTTCGTCCACTTATTTATGTGAGATAGGTTTTCAGCTCTAGTTTTAATCTCAGAGCAATTTAACCATAGCTCTAGCAAATACTGAACCCAGAATCGACCAACCG
Organism: Glyphotaelius pellucidus; assembly: GCA_936435175.1. NCBI lineage: Eukaryota > Metazoa > Arthropoda > Insecta > Trichoptera > Limnephilidae > Glyphotaelius > Glyphotaelius pellucidus. Next base: position 474,343 of record OW386540.1, read on the forward strand.
GTACAGAGCATGCAAGCTCAAGTATCTCGTTAGTACTTTAAAAGTTTTTATTTATTGGTTCTAAAATTACTTTGAAAGTTGTTAGAAATTATCTAATTATAAAAATATAATTTAAATAAATAAAAAATAATAAAAGAATACTACGTATAGTTAAAAGGAAACTAAGAAATGTAAATGTAAAATGAAATAATTAAAAACACTTTGTTTTTACCACAATAAACTTTATTTAAAAGTCAACATGTTTCAAGAACGCAATAAACTTTATTTAAAAGTCAACATGTTTCAAGAACGCAATAAACTTTATTTAAAAGTCAACATGTTTCAAGAACGCAATAAACTTTATTTAAAAGTCAACATGTTTCAAGAACGCAATACACTTTATTTAAAAGTCAACATGTTTGCAAAATTTGAAGAAGTAAATGTAAAAGTTATTAATGAATAAAAGTGTACTTACTGTTCTATTAAAGATCCATAATAAATAAATATATTTGTTTGTATCTGTTTTGTACCTATTTGAAATTCAAATAAATAATTTAGTTTAAAAAAAATGTTTTTCTTATTTTTGTTGAAACTTAATTAAGGGGGGCATGAAAATATTTCTTTTGGTTCAGGGAGGCTTGGCGAAAAAAATGTTGGGAAACCCTGGTCTAGACATACGGTTTTGTGCGTTTTGTTTTTCTCCGGTTGGTATTCAGTAACACAGTAATGAATTATCAAATAGAAATTCGCCTACGAAGTTAACCGAACTACATGTTCTGAAAACTTGCAAATGAGAAGTTTAGCAAACGGGATAATTGAAATACTTACTGAAACGTCATGACTTTACTAAAAGCGGATCGCAATATAATTCCCAGAAATGCCGGCTTTTCAAAGTGGATATAGTTTACGAGTTGAAATACAATTGCATAGTTTGAAAACACTCGGCTAATTTATTTTAAAACTAGCTTTTCCCCGCGGCTTCGCTCGCATGGTATTACGGGAAATTACTGTAGCGGTTGAACTTATCAATTATCCCCCCTCCTCCCCACCCCCACCCCCTCCAGCATTCCATACATTCATTCCCTTACATTCAGTTTTCAAACATCTCGCCTACCACCTAAATTTCATTAAGCTATAGCTCAAAGAAAAAAAATAGTTATCCAATTTTGTTCATTCGTTCGGAATTTATGCGCTTACAAACATTTCGGATGTTTATTTTAAATTAAATATTTGGAAGTTTGTTAATATAATAAAAAATTACACTATTTATTATTCAGTCTTTATACCTAATCGTTACGAATTATATTTTTAATGTAGGAACTCTATCTGACATTTGTTCCAAAACAGAAGCTTGTCCAAAAAAAAATAAAACATATTCTAATATTTGAATTTCCTGGAGCAGTAGCTGACCAGGGGGCTCAGTACCTACCAGCTTAGAGCCCACAAATATATCAACATGGTTTCCATGGAAACGATTTTTTTCTGACGTTAGCAAAATCTCGCTTTTGTTAGCGACAGAAAACGTATAACAAATAAAATATATTAATATTTATAATTTCATAACGCCAGAGCTTACCATCGTATACAACATATAGTCAGCGCATATAATTTAGCTTTCTATTGGTGAACGAATTTTTAAAGTCTTTTTATTGGTTAATGCCTGAAAAGGTCATAAACAAACTCGAGCAGTTTCGCATTTATAATATTAGTATGGATATTTCATTTGCTTCTTCTGGGAGCACAAGGGTATCTAGCACGGTCGATCGATAAGTAATTATCAAAATAAAAATAGTATGAATCGATAACTTTTAACCGTTTACCGAGAATGATTCCAGATCGCTAACGTATAAAGAATGGTTCACGTCGAATAAATTGAGAATATTGCGTAATTGTGAGCCGTTGCTTGTTCGTCGGCGATCTGCAGTAATGCTCGGGAACGTTGAGAATTTACCGACGTTATCGATAAATCTTTTATCTATCAACCATTTTAGATACCCATTGGTGGGTATCTGTTGCCTTAGGGGGATATGCATTACTGCTGATTGCTTATAAGCTTCTGAACGGTTTTTCATCAATACCAGAAATAATAGCTAGACTGTGATATTTTGATCCGGATAATTTCAAGCGAGGCCGCCAACACTGGCTTCTGATTTTTCTCAGGTACAGAACTAACTTACCAATGGTGATACCACTGGATATTAGGTTAAATAACTGCCTCATAGGAATGGTGGGTATTTTCCACGTTTCCTTAAATTCGATACAATTTGGGGGGCGGGTATGGATACCACCGCCCCGAACCGAAACCATTTATTAGATAACGAATAACCCTGCCATAGATTACCCCAAGAGGTTCGCTACGTTTGGTAGCAAGGTTGCTCGGGTTCATAGGGTGAGGTTTGTCTAGGCGGCGTTTGCCTCCAAAACTCTCTAGCCGGACTCTCTCGACTTGCATCGCTGTTTGAGGGATGGATTCATTCTTTCGTTATTTCCCATATTCTGTTATTTCCAATCATTTATCAATTTTACTTAATTAATTATATTAATTATACTAAGAGCATGTACGATTCCGTAGTCAGTCTATGACAAAGAATTAATCAGAGATATTCCAACCGACGATTGATAAATTTTAGTGCAACCTCCTTTGTATCGTAGATAGGTTGTGGTTAACTGTCAATCATATTTTTGAATAATGCTACTCAAAACTACTAACTTATTAATGAACGGAGTTGAACAAACGAAGCTCTTAGAATTGAAAGAAGTCATACACGCATTGAGTCGGATCCGTTTAGGCCGATGACGCTACATTTGTTTGGGCTTGGAGAAAGTTATGCGCATAAGAAAATGTGAGAATAAAGTCTTCCATTAACTAATCGATTCCCTTCACTGTGTCAAAAAATAAATGCGGACTGCCAATGCGTACTTAGGTTAATATTTCGATTCAACCTTGCCAATTTATTAAGATTTTTACATAATTGTTTGGCGTTTGACGTTTTGGAATGTCAATTCATCCTTCAGTTTTGCCAGGGTTTATCGGTACTTTATTTATTCCCTGTCAATATCGGTTCGTTACGCCAATCGGTCCGATATTGCAAAGATATCCCATAACCCATAACCAAGGAACTTCTTTTCCACACAAGTCGTGAAAATATATAATATAAGTATGTAGGTACCAGTGGATGTTATCTGTTTCTAAGCGCCAAAAATAAGTATTTTTCCTAACATTTCTGTTATTTTTCTTGCCAACCTGAAGTAGTTCTTCTTTATTCTATGGAAGTAATGATTACTAGATGAATTTCATATAAAACAGAAGTGTTAAATTCCTCCTTTTATACCGACGCGTTTAACTCTCAAAGTTTTTTCAATGTTATCCGTCAGTTCAGGATGGCTGCACATTTTCTCTATCCCATTTTAAGTTCATGGGAATACAAACTCCGAAGTTCGCTAAGTCCCATTTTACGAGAAAAGTTGTCGGACTCCACCATATTTTTTCGTTTAAACTTTCTTTCTCACGTTACATTAGAAACTAATGTTTGAACGAAATTTACGTTTAATGTCGGCAAAGTCTCGTTGGCTGTTTGTTCTAAACACTTTGAATGAAAAAGTATGGACCTATACTGTACTCCCTCATACAAAAGCTTCACAGCAATCTACAAAGTAAGGCGAAAAACTTTGGGCGTTCTTCATTGTAATACAGGGCTAGTGGAACCTCACTGTCCGTTTAATTAAGACTTGATTAAGATCAGTACCGCAGTTTCCATCTATCATCTTAATAGTCTTGGTGAAAGGGTGCAATTCTCAGATAAGCCAATATCAAACTGAAATCTGGTATAAACGTTGGTTGGAGCTATGAAGTTTTCAAACATTCATTAAGAGTATATGACCTGTGCCACGAAGTATTATCATGGAGTCAAATTTTAGCTAGCTACTACGTTATGCGTGATATTCTAAAGATACCTCCAATTTTTCATAAAATCAAACGACTAGTTTTACATGGCACATTTCTTTTAAACCTAAAAACCCCTATTTCTCATCGGTTGTAAGTTCGAAGTGATATTAAAAACTTGATCGGAAAAAATCGGCGTTTTTTTAACATCTCGTAAAAAATAGGCGACTATCTATTTTGTTTTCTATTTGTATCTTTGGTTGGTATCCAGGAAAACAAAAATTGATAATCTAACAAATAGAATCAAAGAACAAGAGTTTCTCAATTTTATTTCCTTGCACTGTTTCATTTAATTGTCTTGAGAAGGTTAAAGAAACCTAACGCGGAGAAAATTAATATCAGATATTACGGCCATTAAAAAGGAATGCCGCCAACTTTTCGAATTGACCTTCTGCTAATTAATAAACCGTTTATAATGAAGCAGCCAAAAGATAGAAGGATAATTAACTTTTCAAGATTAAAAAACTTTTTGATTTTCAGACTGCAATATTTACTTCAGAATAGAATAAAAAAAACAGATTTTTGTTTTAAAACGGAAAAATGAGATAATTTTATAGAAAATTACGAATCGTGTGTATTTTGTGAACAATTTTTCAATAATAATTGTTTTTGTGTTTAATTCGTAGAACTCCATTTAAATTTTTAATATTTAATGAAAATTAAATTTGATAATTTTATGATCAAGTTCTGCAAGTATTTTAATATGTATTTTTTTTAAACTGTTTGGTTTATAAGACTATTTTCAAACTGTGGTTAAATCCATTGTTATGCGACTTATTTGTAAGATTTTAAAGGCAATTTGTATTGCTAATTGCGTTTAAAATCTTACAAATAAGTCGGATAATTTGGAAGCCCTAGAACTAAGAAAAGCCAAAAACATTAACAGAAAGGTAATTAATAATCAAATCAATTTAAATAAAAGTCCTATACTAAGATTGTTTCCTACCGACAAAAAACATTCCCTTTCCTTTCCTTTTTTCTATCTACACGTACCCCTACTTCCTCCTTTACTTGAGTAGTACCCATTTTGTTTAAAACCATATGTATATTATCTACAACATCTATAACTTAATTTTAGTAGAGTTTTGTACTGCCCTGAAGAAGCTACGGTTGTAGCGAAAACCGGTTATTAAGTACATAAATAATAAAAGTGACGCTTACAAAGTTATTGTTTTACTTTATTTTAAAATTAAATAATTTATATTGAAATTTTTAAAATCTTACTTCTCGGCTTTCTAAAGGTTCAATAACTTATATTAATAGATTCTTTGATGCCAGGTGTTATTCTTTCCAAGCTGATAAGTTCTGTTTTACTTTTCATTCGCTAGTTAGTTCCTTTTCACTAAACAAGTTGCTTTGAGAGAGTTCAAATTTCGGGATCAATGGAACCCAACATAAGAGTCAACAGAGCTTGGAGCAATCCATTTATTTATCACTTTTTCTCTGGAGTTACAGTTCATTGCTCTCCGTAAAATTATAATATTAATATTCCAAACTAACTTATTAAAGAAAATCATTACCTTCTGCGATACGAATTTGAAACTTTGTTTCCATTGAAAATTTCTAGAATATATAATTTGTATACTTCCATTTCAGAGGAAGTTTGCGCAAAACAATCAACTTTTGAAGAGGAAATTCGCAACGTTTCTTGATTTATCTATCGCTAGATGGTAAAGAGCACAAGTAAAAACATTTTTTTTTTATTAACCTATTTTTTTCTGCTCATGACGTAAAAATCTTTTAGATTAATTAAATTCATCTAATAGCCACAACAATAATAGCCATGTTTGGTTTTATGATAGGTTAGTACCAAACCAAGTAGGAACGATTTGATTAGTATTATGGAAGGCCAGTAGGTACTTATTTTCAAGCATTTCAAATGCATTATTTGTTCTATTCAAACAAAACAAATGAATAGAGTTTTTTCTGTTGTTTGTGTAAAAGTAAAATTTTCAGCGTCTTCTATTGTTTTACCTCGCAATGAGAACAACCATATTTTTGTGTGATATAATTTGCCCGTTTTATCTGAAAAACTCATAGTTGTCGGTGGTGATTTGTTTATTGAAAATAGTATAATAAATCGATAGATAATCGAAAAATACTTTTAATTGCCCTAGTCCTAAAACTTTTACATTTGGTCCTTCCACGCCGGACTTTTACATTTGGTCCTTCCACGCCGGACGATTTAAATAAAAAATCAATTTACAATCGGAGTCGAAACCACAACATGAACCAGCATCCAGGGGAGAAAAAGATGATCCACCGAGAAGACTACTGAGAAGATAAGCAAACCACGGGCAAGTTGACCATCCTATCACATTCCTTCCTTCCTTCTTTCCTATAAAAGAACAGTTTCAATCTAGACATACTACGGTGTTTTATTGTTCTATAAAAAAGTCCAAACGGGCTAATTGTTGCAAATGATATTCGAGGTTATTAAAATGTTTTTGTGGCAAGCTATATGATATGGTACCGCAATAAACAGATTAAAATATTAAATAATATATTTAATTCGTTAATATTCAAAAAAATAGGACAAAAGGTGAAGCTTTTTGTTTATTGTTTTTGAGCAGTCGATAAAACAGATAACCCTCGAAATTAAGCAAGGAACCGTCGGTAAGGTAGGAAAATTTAATGAAAGTACTAAACAGTATCTTTTGTTTTGAGGTATTGAACTGAATTCATATTCGGTACAAAAGAGACATTGTAGTAACAATAAGATTTATTGTTACAACAATATAATAAAAAGAAAAGAAGCTTAAATACTAAACAGTATTTTTAAATTTCTTCTCTTAAAAATCAAACATATTTGATTGAAATATCGTAATATGAAACATTTATCGCGAGTCGGTAAAGTAGAACACCCCGACAGTCGGCAAAGTAGATGTCGGGAAAGTAGCGGAATTCAAAGCAAACAACGTAGTGACAGATGTTGCTAGATTGTTGTAGATTTTATTTATAAAATCTTTACGAATAAACTTTCTGTGAACAAAAACAATACAGGTGTAGTGATAACCTAAATTAAAATTGGATTACGTACTAGATTAATTTCTGTGAGTATTATTTGTCTATTGATTTGTTGGTTAATTTATCGCAACCATGGATCTTAAAACTTTGATAGCTCAAAGAGATGTTTACAAGTCCGATGTGACTCGTTTTAAAAACTGTTTAGAAGGCAATATAACATTGTCAGAAATAAAAGTAAAGCTACAAAAATTTGAACCGATACTAGATGATTTCGATGCCTTACAAGAAAAAATTGAAGTGTTATCTCCAGATGAATTGGAGAACGAGCTTGAACGGGAAACGTTTGAAAACGCGTATTTTAAAGTTTTGGCAAAAGCTGTAGACATATTAGATACTAAAGGTCAACCTTCAAATACAAATAACTTTAAAAAAGAGGACGAAGTTCTCAATTCTCAAGCGTCCACTTCAAAGCAAGATACTTTGGTATCGAATCATGCTGCAGTTACGAATAATTTTATTTTATTATCTACAGCAGTAATTAATGTGCAAAATAATAATGGCGATTTAATTAAAGCTCGTGTCTTATTGGATTCCAGAGCTCAATCAAACTTTATTAGTGAGAATTTTGCAACAAGATTACAATTAAAGTTTAAAAGGATTAATATACCGATTACGGGAATTCCAAATAAAGTTTTACATATTAAAAATACTGTAGATTTGACAATATTTTCGAGCTATTCCTCTTATGAAAAGGAGATTGAATGCCTCGTTTTACGAGAAGTATCCAGTAATCTGCCGCAAATTTCTTTCCAGAAAAAAGATGCTAGCATTCCAAATGGTCTGCAGCTAGCTGATCCTAGTTTCAATGAAACCAGCCCCATAGACATGCTGATTGGAGCTGATACATTCTGGGAAATAATGCGGCAAGATCAACTCAGGATTGGAGATTCAGGGCCCATACTAGAGAGGACTGAATTCGGATGGCTGGTGTCAGGACCTATCTTTGCTGCAAAAATGAAAAGGCCTGTAAAATTTTGTCATCTTTCGTTAAATTCAATCCCTAAACAAAATGAAAATTTCTGGAAGTTGGAGGAATTAATTCCAATAAAACTCAGGAAGCGGGTGAAGGAATCTCGGAATCTTGGAATCTCGGAATCTCGGAAACTCAGGAATCATGAGGAGCAAGCGTGTGAAGAAAACTTCAAGGACATGCATCGAAGAAACGACGAGGGTCGTTTCACGGTAAGATTACCGCAGCGCCCCTGTATTAAGCAGTTGGGTGAAACACTGCCTGTGGCAGAAAAGAAACTCTGCAATCTTCAGAGGAAGTTTACCTTAAATCCTATAACAATGCAAAATTACACAGAATGTATGCAAGAACACCAGGATTTAGTACGCAGGACACGGTGTGAAGCGCCGTCTCCGACTAAAATTAATTATTATTTACCGCATCATGCGGTTTTCAAGGATTCTAGTACAACCACCAAGACTTGTGTGGTATTTGACGGATCATCAAAATCATCTACTGGAATTTCTTTAAATGACACCCTCATGGTAGGGCCGGTTTTACCAAAGGATTTATGCGCTCAATTATTATTTTTCAGAAGACACCAGTACGCGTTAACAGTAATAGCGAAGCTATTAATGCAACGTCTGTGGCAGAGCAAAACTCAGTGGGACGAGGATATTCCCCCTGACATTTTGAATGTTTGGAGAGCTTATATAGGTGAATTGCCGCAGATAATTAATTTGAAGGTACCTATGAAAATCATTTGTCAAAATTATGTGAATTTACACTTGCATGGATTTTGTGACGCATCGGAAAAGGCCTACGCGACCTGCGTAGACATGGTCTCCACCGATGCTTCGGGTGGGAACCACTCCAATTTAATGATTTCTAAATCAAGGGTGGCGCCCTTAAAAAACACATCTCTACCTAAACTAGAATTGTGTGGAGCTATATTAGTAAAATTAATTAATTATGTGAAGGAAGCTATTGGTATGCCAGAGGTATCTACTACTTACTGGTGTGACTCACAGATAGTCTTGTGTTGGGTCAAGGGACAACCTGCAAGATGGAACACCTTTGTTGGCAATAGAGTGGCCGAAATTCAAGAATCAAGCCAATCTGCACAATGGAAGCATTTGAAATCAGAATATAATGCAGCGGATGTGTTATCCAGAGGTATTAGAACTTCTCAAATATTGACATACAAAACTTGGTGGCACGAGCCCCCTTGGCCAACGCTTGAAGAATCTAGTTGGCCATGCGGTGAATCTCCTGATGGTGATCCACCTGATCCACCTGAGGTGAAAACAAAAATTGTATTATTGGCAACAGTAACACAAGATTGGGACATTTTTACGAGGTACTCATGTCTAACCAAATTACAAAGAGTAACAGATTATTTACTTAGATTTTTGTTTAATTGTAGGAACCCATCGCTACGGCGTTATGGTCAATTGAAAGTAACTGAATTAGATGACTCTTTAAATGTTTTAATTTCCCGAGCGCAAGCATATTCCTTCAGAGAGGAGATACGAGCCTTGCAGTCGGGCAAGGATGTATTCAGAGGTAGTAATCTACGTTCACTAAATCCTTATTTACATAATGATTTACTTCGCGTAGGCGGCAGGCTTTCCAAGGGAAAATTGCTGTCAATAAATCAACAACATCCGATCTTGTTACCATCACATCATAATTTAACAGATCTAATTATAAAAAAATTTCATTATTTGCATTTGCATTCGGGCACTCAGACTCTATTGGCAATAATCAGATTGAAGTTCTGGCCGATAATGGGAAAAAACGTAGTGAAAAAGATAATCAGAAAATGTATAGTATGTTATAGATCAAATCCGAAGCCGATGCAGCAAATGATGGCAGACCTTCCAGCGGAAAGGATAACGGAATGCAAACCCTTTAAGATGACTGGTATCGATTACTGTGGACCATTTATGATAAAATCGGGTATTCACAGAAAAACTAGTAAAGTAAAAGCTCATATATGTTTATTTGTATGCATGGTGTCAAAGGCCGTGCACTTAGAACTTGTACTGTCTTTGAATACAGAAAGTTTTATAAACGCGCTAAAACGTTTTATTGCTCGCCGTGGAAGTCCGAGCAAATTATTTTCTGATAATGCGTCTAATTTCAAGGATGACGCGAACAATGAGTTAAAAGAAATTTATCAATTTTTGTCTAGTTCTGGTGATGAAATTGAAAAATCATTATCAAAACTTGCAATACAATGGCAGTTCATTCCACCAAGAGCGCCTCATTTTGGAGGCCTGTGGGAAGCCGGAGTGAAATCACTCAAATATCATTTGAAACGAGTAGCGAGTAACTCATCACTAATCTATGAGGAATTTAATACTGTTTTGTGTCGGATTGAATCTTGTTTAAATTCTAGACCTCTCACTCCTTTGTCTCCCGATCCAAATGACCTTAATCCTCTCAGTCCTGGTCACTTTCTCGTTGGTGAAAGCTTAGCAGCAATTCCAGAGCAAAACCTACAGAACATTTCATTCAACAGATTGAATAATTATCAAAAATTGTCTTTGCTCATACAATCTTTTTGGTCGAGGTGGAGCAAAGAATACCTGGCTCAACTCCAAGGCAGAACGAAGTGGACCAGCGGATTTCATACGCAGCTGAAATCTGGCGACATGGTAGTCTTGATGGAGGACAATCTACCCCCCTGTGTGTGGAAACTCGGACGGGTAACTGCAGTGCACCCAGGAGCTGATGGGAGGGTTCGTGTGGCAACTATAAAAACATCTCATGGAACTACTCACAGGGCAATCTCAAAGCTGTGTCTATTACCAATAGACGATAATGATGAACTGAAGATGACAACGCCCCCACTCAACGGACCAGACACTGGTCAAAGCAGCAACTCTAAAACAGATTTCTAAAAAAGGCTTTGTGAGCCTAAGAAGTGAAAAGCAATAAAAACACTTTGGAGTGAAATTAAAATCGGTTTATAAAGTGAAGATAGACTGTGAACTATAGCTGTGAATATAATTACAAGTGAATTATATCCGAAGAGACTAATTATTAAGAAAAGAAAAAAAAAAACATACCAAAATGCAGTATATGGACTGTGTGAATAAAAAATAACCCTTAAGAAGGATGACCAGGAACCCGCTACTACCTGTAGTGTTTTGTCCCTGCTATATGTTTTATTTTTTATTATGTGTTAATTGTTGTGTCTCTTTGCACTATATTTTTTGTTGAGATTATCTTGGTTATATTATTACTATATGTTAGTGATTAATTTTAGAATGAATTTGGTTTGAAGGCCAGTAATTTTAATTTCACAATTAAGTTTGTATAACTTTGTTTCTTTATTTTTTAACAGAAAAATAGAATTCGATATTTTGCTTTTGAAAATATCTGCTCTATTTTGGCCCGGAGTTATGTTTGGTTTTATGATAGGTTAGTACCAAACCAAGTAGGAACGATTTGATTAGTATTATGGAAGGCCAGTAGGTACTTATTTTCAAGCATTTCAAATGCATTATTTGTTCTATTCAAACAAAACAAATGAATAGAGTTTTTTCTGTTGTTTGTGTAAAAGTAAAATTTTCAGCGTCTTCTATTGTTTTACCTCGCAATGAGAACAACCATATTTTTGTGTGATATAATTTGCCCGTTTTATCTGAAAAACTCATAGTTGTCGGTGGTGATTTGTTTATTGAAAATAGTATAATAAATCGATAGATAATCGAAAAATACTTTTAATTGCCCTAGTCCTAAAACTTTTACAAATAATAGTTTATTCCAGAAGGTATGCAGGGATAGTGCAATGCATTCATATTCCATCAAAATAACGAAAAGAAACTCGAAAAATAATAAAAAAAGTCAATATGACTCGCAATCCGAAATCCAAATAAATTTTATTTGATTCATTTGTGTTATTTCACAATTTATTCGTTTAAAATAATACATAGTATATTTGCGGCACGTTACAGAGTGGAAGATACTATCAGTATCGCCCTGGTGTTAGACCAACATTTAGAATTGAAACTTTGCTTAAAATGGCTTTAACCGTGTTTAGTGACCAGATCTGAAGAGCCAGGTACTTCCCCGCCTTCCTCTTACCTATCTCCTTCATCTTCCCACTACCTTCAGCCTAACAACATACCCCGATTGGGGATTCCATAGTCTCACTGACTCCAAACGGGAGCAGTTGGGACTCTTGTGCGGTATTCATATAAAAACAAAATAAAAATAAACCAAAGAAAATAAAAATAAAAATAAGTGAAATGAAACCGAAAAATATAAAACATAAAAATGAATGCAAGCGGCCGTTTATGTAGGATATTTGACCGTCTCCCTTCTCCGTAGGGTCATCAGGGGGGATTCTATCCAGGAGTCATTGTATTCTTAGATTGGCCTAGTCTGCGCCATAAGCTTCCCATGCGGTGGCGGAGAAGTGTTCTGAAAATGTTCGCTCTTCCTTCCAGAAACATTTCCGTAGCGCTGCAGTTTCTCCGCAGGCGGAATGGTTGGCGATAGGCATTATTGTTGGCAACTTTGAGCTTATGCCATTGGGATACGGTATAATCTACCCACAGTTCTTACGTGTACAGTAAGGAGTAAAATGTGTTGTATTATTCTTTTTACGTTTGGATTGCACTTTTGGTAGTTTTAAGCAAATAGATGCAGTTTGTCAGAACTGTTTGTACTTGGTATATTTCATGCCTTTTTTTAAACTTTTGTTTCTTAATCTTTAGTCTTTATTTTATTGGTCAATTTTTTTAATTTTCTTAATACTTTCATGGATTCGTTTATAAAGACTTTTTATACGTAATGCAAATAAATTTAATAATATAATATCGCAAAAAATTATCATTTTTCCGATTCCTGCTGGACTTGACTCCGGGGAATATTGTGAGGCTTACGGAAGTTGGAGAGGGAAAAAAAGTGAAAAAAATGTTATTTTTATACTTAACTAACCGAAGTCCCTAGCGTTTCCCGGACTTTTTCGCAGAGTTCTCGCATACATCTCATTTACATTGACCTTTTTTGTTTTTTTAAAGGTCTGATATGCAAAATTTCAATAATCTCGAAATAAAACTGTAGATTAGTATACTATTCAAATTCACACCGCCACGCCGGCAACAGAATCTTCGAAGAAATTTCGACTGGCTTCGAAATCAATATACCGCTTCACCGCAGAGATCGTCCCGTAACAAAAAATTAATAATTACAATTTATAATTAATAATTACTTGTACTTAAACCTACCTGCATAAAAACTAAGAATTATGTAAACTAGTGGTCGCCCAATGGTCGAAATTCGACCACAATTGTAATGTTTTTTTATTAATTTAATGTATTTTTTATTCATAATTAAAAAAAAATATATTAGCATTCTGCACTCCTTCTCTATAAAAACTATAAGTGTGCGAAATTTCACACTCCTCCGTCCTCGCAATTTTCGTAAAAAGGGGTACAAAGTTTTTGCTTCACGTATTAATATACTGATGGTAACGAATCTAATTTGAAAAAGCAGTTACTTACGCAAAAGACGTAAAAATATTTTTTATTAATAAAAGAGCCACCCTTTTCTCATTTTATGACCACCCCTCTAAAATATTGACTTTTACCTTGGTCTCTCAAAAAAATTAGAGCAGAAACATTATTAAAACACCTCCCTCGCATAAATTATTACGCTCTTCCCTTCATCTGAATTTGAATCACCCCAATTTTAACCCAAATTAGAGAAGTCCGTAGCAGAAGAAGCAGTCTCCCTTACGAGGCACAAGTTTATTACATTTCTCGACATTTAATGGGATATGAAGGCTAATATTTCACTCCAAATACAAACATTAGAACAGAACATGGATGTGTTTGGGGGAAATCAAATAAGGGAAACTAAGTGAGATTAAGCAGTGTTTTTCTCCATCAACTTTTTGAGACTTCCTTAGATAATTCATATTTTGAGAATATGTGCGAGTAGATGACAAAGTAAAATATTACACATCGTTTTAATAAAGTTCAGTAAATCCAGTGTTTTTCAAACGAGTAAAGAAAATTGTGAAAACTTACTAATAATTTGATAAGGGTAGCAAGTAACTGCAAATCTTACGATGCCTTAATAAATATTGTTATTTTCTCCTCCACCCTTAAAAGGTTTAAAATCAAATTATCCTTACAATATATTACATAAATCAAAACTGTGTGTATTGTATATGTATTTCTTTAATTCATTTATTACTTATGCTGTGTACCATTATAACGAAACTATGGTATTTCGTTATGGTTACACATAGGTGCTACCCAATGTGTAACCATAACGAAAATTATTATATTAGTGGAACCTAACTGGATTATATTAAATTCACTGTTAAATGTAAAAGTAATTATACAAGAGACATACTTGACTTACTTTAAACAGTGATAACCACCCTGTATATAAATATAACTGTACGTTTACTAAACAAAAATGACAATTAATGGTTGTGTCATAACTTGTATATTCATTTCATGTATTTGTGTACTTTCAGTTCTAATGGAACGAAATAAGGAATGAAATAGATAAAATAAATAAATTAAGAAATTTCATTTGTAAAGAAATAGTTACTACGTATTGTACAAGTAGGAACCTACACCTAATATACCAACTTTAAATAGATTTAAGTTTATTTACATTTAATTAGCTCCTGTGAGTGGTGGGTAGGAATCTGGGGATCGAAGTGTCCAGGAGTGATGGACAAATGAATCCATTCCTTTCACTGCAGTGCAAGGCGATAGGTCGAAAGCCGGAAAGGTCAGCAGGTCTCCCTCAACCAGCCTCTGCTGATCCGCAGTAGATGGGAAAACGTATCCGCCTCCAAGACCTAGACAAACCTCAACCCATGGACCCTGGCACACTTGCAATGTCACCGCTTGAGGCAATCTTTAGAAGAAGTGTTGGTTATCCAATAATTGGTCCACGGGGCCACGGTGCCAGTACCCCTATCCCAAATAGTAGTGTAGGAACACAACTCACAAAAAGGTACGTTTTTAAACTACCTTTTAATGTGAATTACTAATAAAAGTGTCAAAGCGAACGTTTGATGCTTATGTAAGGGTTTGGGTGACATTTATTTTTTTCCAGTAGAGTCTACACTAATTGATTTCTATCAAAGAGTTTCCGATTAACAATATTAATTGAATTCCACTTAGAGCTTGGAGGAAAATATCTTATATTGACGTTACAAAAGAAAATATTATGAACTTATAAATTACGAGAAACATTGTCTAATAAATAATAATAACTAAGCTGTATGTGTTTAGACACGCCATGTTTAATGAACACAGACAAAACATTCGTTACAAACCGAGATACCGCAAGCTTGGGAGTTTAATTATATTCCGTCATATTTACCGAAATCATATCGGTAAATATATAATGGTGTTTAATAAATAATAAAATCAATTTTGTTTCCTCATTCAGATGCCGTATTAATGTTTTGTGTACTTGTTATATACAAAACATTTGTAACAACAAAATATCTTCATTTAATAATCATTCAAGATAATTTTAAAGTTTTTGCTATGAATATATAGATGGGCAATACGGGTTCCATGACAATTGACCAGCGGAAAATTGCCCCCCTCCCCCCCCCCCGGCGTACATATATGTACGGTATACGTCATACGGCTCCATCGAAGTTAAAGTTAAGTAAGCATCTCAAAAACTGGGCGTACTGTACAGGGCCCGCAGATACTTTAACAGTACACAACTGCAAACCCTGTTCAAATCACAAGTGCGCCCCACGTTTGAATTTGGCAACCACCTTCTACCGGTATTTCAATAGAAGATGCTCCGAGGAACTAGCGTCATTGATCCCTTCGGCACCGGTGCATAGTCGGGAAACACGCCAAACGCGTGTCCAACATATGTACACGGTTGACATTTGTCACGTGAGAACGGGTCGCTTCTTCGACTCGTTCTTGAGTTTATCAATTCTGCTGTAGAATGATTTGCCGGTCTCTGTGTTTCCTTCTTCCTACAACATGGGTCTCTTCAAGACCATTGGAGGTTATCCACCACATACCCGCCCTGGTATAAGTAACAGATGGTTACTCCTTCAGGGCTCTCGCAAGGACTCTTTTTTTCAAGGAATTTTTTTTTAAAGAACGGAGCTACATTTAATTTAGAACAAATCTAGACCTCCAGTGTCCCTGCATACGTTGTTAGTAAGCTCTCAAGACCAATTTTCACTCCTTCCTATCCTCAAAAAGACCCTCCACACAGCATCTCAGATGACATAGGCCCCGAGGAAAATTATTTTCCTCAGGGCCTCCTATGTGGAGTTAATATTTAAAAAAAAACATTATTACACAAAATATAACTAAGAGACCTGAATGGATAAGCAGTGAGGATGTACACCCGAATAACAAAAGTATAAACCGTATTTTCATTCAACTAAATCAAGGAAAAATCTGCATCTCTATATACCACGTATTCCGTCGAATAAGTACAAAAAAATAGACACGGTGTATAAATTCATTTAATACTCGGTTCCATGCCAACTGAGAATAAAGTCAACTCAACACCTCCTTGAAAAGTCTTTAAAATCTATTAAAAAAAAAAAAAAATTCGCCAATAACCCTTACCTAACGTAACCTAACGTCACCTATTTAACCATTTTTTATAAATTTTCACATGTAGCAAACACTTTGTGGGAAAACATAATTGTAATAAACATAACAAAATAACTTTGTTTTAATTCCACTTTATTATTTCCTTATCCAAACGGTTTCGGTTGGACCTGAACCTTCCTCAGGGATGAATAAAAATAGATTAAAATTATGTTAAATATATTTTTATTCATCCCTGAGGAAGGTTCAGGTCGAACCGAAACCGGTTGGATAAAGAAATAATAAAGTGGAATTAAAATAAAGTTTTTTTATTGTATCATTGAAGAAGAAGATAACACTTTTAATCTAAATGAAAATATGAAAGAAAACAAGACACAGAAAAACAGAAAAAAAACAATGGTCGCAACTGGGACTCGAACCCAGACCTCTCGTCTAACCGGGACGTGCGCGTTTTCCAATTTCGCTTTTGCCACCTTCTGTCAAACCGTCATATTTGTCAATCTCATATTTCAAATATTTAGAATCATTAATATTATCTTCAACTAGTTCTTTTTCCATATTATAGGCAACTACTCTTTTTATTGGAAACAATCATTCTAAACTAGAACTAGTTGAAGATAATATTAATGATTCTAAATATTTGAAATATGAGATTGATAAATATGACGGTTTGACAGAAGGTGGCAATAGCGAAATTGGAAAACGCGCACGTCCCGGTTAGACGAGAGGTCTGGGTTCGAGTCCCAGTTGCGACCATTGTTTTTTTTCTGTTTTTCTGTGTCTTGTTTTCTTTCATATTTTCGTTTAGATTATAAGTGTTATTTTCTTCTTCAATGATATATTACGTTTATGGAAATAACATATAAATAAGTTATAAAAAGAGAGTTTTTCAAAAGTTATACAAAGATAGTTTTTCTTATAAAAAATTGATTATTTTATTGTGTTTATTACAATTTTTTATATATTTTTTTATCACTCTAAATGACTTATCTGAAATGATTCTGAGTTGATTTCATTCCGAGTTGCTCGATCACCGATTTGACCACATCAACGAGAGTTCCATTTTATTATAAATTGTATTTTTACGTGTAAGTTTGAGTTAAAAAAATATTTAAATATAATATAATTACTGAATCGTGGTTCAAGCAAATCTTTCAATACAATTTATATTACTGTGCCTACAGAAATGTATTTAACGTACGTGCGCAGGAGATCCTCGTGTAGAATTTAAGTCTATATAAATCGGCTCGGTATTAGAGCAGTTAACGGATCAGTGAATTCCTTTACAGTTGAACCTATTAGATAGTCTTACGATCGATTTAATCTTCACTTTATTGCACAAGATTACATTAACCAACCGCCTGAATTCAATGTACATAAATCCTAGATCCGCTGGAATTCTATGTACAAGTTGTAACTTTGCGTATTTACCAGCAGTACACCTTATCAGTGTTGTTGATCTAGGATCCGTCGGAGATATTGAATCTGTGGCGCAGACACTAATAATTGAAGGTACTAGGGATTGGAATTCAAGATATATATTTATATTATACAGCACTAAGTTTGAATTCAACGAAGGTGGGAGAGTTAATTCTGAATGCTGTATACGTAGATACTACAAACAACCATTGTTTCTGAAAGGGAGGCATTATTATTTTTTTTATTGTTTTATTAAAAAGGTAAATAGCTTAGTTTACGTCACTTTATTTACATATACACAATCTGGAAACAATGGAAAAAGGAATTGTTTAAAAGAGAATTTATTATTTTTTTTGCTTATTAATTATATCTGCTCTGATATTATTAACATTTTTTTCTTATTTCTAAAATTTCAAAATTGTTAATCTGTGATGCCTTATAACCTGTATGAAGTTTTTTCAGTCCTATTTTTTTAAATCAAAAGTGTGATCATTTTTCAAATATCATTAATTCAAATAAACTTTACAAACCCCCCCTCTTTCTTTTACCCCTTCCTCACCATAAGGAATATAAATTTCATTTTTAACAAAAGTGTTCATTTACTTCTGATGATGTGGACATCGTTCACGAAACATATAGATTGTGTATTTTTTTTATGAATACTGCACAAGAGTCCCGACTTCTCCGGTCTGAAGCCAGTGAAACTAAGGCATCCCCAATTGGAGTATGTTATGAGGCTGAAGGTAGTGAGGTGAGGAAGGAGATGGAGAAGAGGAAGGTGGGGATGTACCTGGCCATTCAGATCTGGTCACCAAACACGGCTAAAGCCATTTCAAGCAGCGTTTAAATTCTGAATGGTGGTCTTACACCGTGGCGATACTGAGAGTATCTTCCACTCGGGAACGTGCCGCAAATATATTTGCCTTTTAACTAAAATAAATAAAACAAAATGTGAAAAGTTTTTAAAAGAAGTTTGCTTTGGAAAAAAAAATCGTAAATACAAATTCTTCAATAAAGATGAAAACAGCGGTTACTCTTGAATGAGGGTTTTTTTTCTAAAAATTTTTTTAAATTAGGGATACAAGCTATAGATGTACCGTATGTTGAATATGAGATTGATGATAGGTGTCCACCCATGCTTTAGTACGATTGTGCAATGAACCCCTAAATTTTATTTATTTTTTAATAAACGTCCTTTTTCGGGGCTTTCACACATATATAGCATAGTTAGAAAAATACATATTTATTGTACATAACTGAACCGCCTCAATAACAATATTTTATACTTATTCAAAGATAAATTGAAGATTTCCACTGACTTGGTATAATTGTTTCCCTCCATTAGTATTCTGGGCAAAGAGGAATACATATGGTAGTTAGTCCCAGAATTTCTGCACTGAAATAAATCCTGACTTCTAGTATTACGAAGTGGAATTCGGAAGCTTATCAATTCAAGTAATACCGGACTATCAACTAAATCATTTAGAATTTTATATTAAAATACTAAGTCAGTAAAAATTCTTCTGTCTGACAATTTAAGCATATTCATATCGTTTAAAATAGTGTTGTAGTTTAACATAATTGCTGCAATACTCATTTTAAAATTTAGAAAACGTAATAATTTGTTTTGTATTATGATGACCATTTGAAAACCATTCAAATACTTGCAAACTTTATTAAATTTTGCGCCTGTACAGTTCGTAGTACGGGTCGTTTTAACTTTCGTACGGCCAACTTTCGAATTTAATATGGGAATAGAGGGAG
Source organism: Glyphotaelius pellucidus (assembly GCA_936435175.1). Lineage (NCBI taxonomy): Eukaryota > Metazoa > Arthropoda > Insecta > Trichoptera > Limnephilidae > Glyphotaelius > Glyphotaelius pellucidus. Next base: position 494,015 of record OW386540.1, read on the forward strand.
ATGTACAAAACAGGTTAAACCAGATGAGATGTTTCTATACAAATATCATGTTATTTTAGGATTGCACCGAAGTCTAAGAGTATAATAAGTAGTTAGGGATTTATTGTTTACATCCTTTATTTTAAATTATTTCTCTCGATTTGGAAGGCGGGTATGGGTACCACCGCCGCACCGTGAACCATTTATTGAATAACCAACACCTCTGCCATTGATCAGTCAAAGAGGGTTACGTTTGATGGCTTAGCAGTGGTGCCCGGTATCAGATTTGTCTGGGCCTTCGCGGTGGATGCTTCCGCCCACAGCTGCGTGGCAGGCCAAATCGGGAGAGACTGGTCGAAGGAGACCTTTTGACCTCTCCAGCAGAATCGTAGCAGATCGTATTGCACCGCAGTGGAAGGGATGTATTCATATGTCCCCAGATTCCTACCCACCCCTCATATATTTTCCTTCACTCTTTTATTCCGTAAAAGACCCTCCACACAGCATCTCCAAAGATACTATAGGCCCTGAGGGGAATTATTTTCCTCAGAGCCTCCTATGTGGAGCTAATATAAAATCATAAGTTTTTTGTGAGTTGCTTTGAGTATAGCTGCCCAATGTAGTCAGTTTTTGTCCGTCTTCGGTAAAGGCTGGTAAAATTTGGTAAAGCTTGTATAGCTTCCAATCTTTTCTAAAATAAACAACTTTTCTAAAAAAGACAAGTGGAAAATTGATTTGATTTTATGATTCCATGCCAACCCAGAATCAAGACAACTCAACACCTCTTTGAAAAGTCATTAAACACTTTGGAAAAAAGAATTTTAAAATAGTTCATAACCCTAATCTAAGGTTTTAAGCATTTTTAAAATATTTTTTCATCATCCCTTTTAACGACTTTTCTGAAGAGTTGATTTCATTTTGAGTTGTTCGGTCACCGATTGTATAGGCAGAAAAAGGGTTTTAAGCGATTGTGAAAAAAAATAAAGCACATAAAATTGTGTAACCTTTCCATAACTTGAGTTGTGACTGAACGCCATTAAAAATATACTAAAATCTCTAAAAAGAGGAATACACACGCTAGAAATATTTCGATTCTCATGCCTTCAAAATTTAAAATTGAGCGTCTTATTTTTACAAGGCGAAAAAGTTTTTTTGTGCATAATTTTCTAAGAATGAAAAAAAGTTATTACATAAAAAAATTCAAAAATAGACTTAGCCATAAAGGGGTAATTTAAAAAAAAAGTTTCTTATATTACTTGCAGTTAAGTCATGGAAAAATATTTTGTTAGTGGTTTGCGCATATATTTTTTGTTATGTGAATAATATTTTTATTTATTCAAAATAGTTTTCGAAACATGTTGATATTGTTAATTAAATAGTGGTGTACATAAAGTTATTTGTTTTCATTAAAATAATTTTATTGTAAGTCCAATACAAAGAAAAGCTAGTAAAATGTTTAATTTATCCGTGGCATATTTTTTGATGTTCATAATGTAAACCGATTCGTCGTAAAGATGAATCTAAATAATATCTAAATAGGATTTCACGTATATATTCATCTTAACAAACTCTGTAGTACAATTAAGTATAATTAATTTTATATTTATTTGCGGCAAATTCATGCTTTTAGACTTCAAGGTTCGATGTTCGTTTCGATCGATGTATTTTCACTTACCAGGGATGGTGGGATGAATTTTGTGTTTATAAATAGGTAGATACCTATCTACGTTTTTGTTTTATTAAACCCCCTGAACCGTACGTCACCATTCCTTCTTTTGTTCTCAGTACTTATTGTTGAATTCTACCTCGGCTTGCAGCAAGGTACGGGCTTCAGATTTTAAATGAATGCAGATATTAACTCTGCATTCAAAAAGGATATCTGCATTTTGTTTTAATGCGGGCTACTTCGTGAATTGTTTAAATTCTATTTGGCTACTTTAATTTAACAGAAGCATTCAGAATATTAAAAAAAATTATTAACATTAACAGAATTATTTTTATTTTTTGCGTAATAGTTCAAAACAATAGAGGTCAAATAATATTAGAGTTTAATTTATGATTGGTTCGCCCAACGACGTGTTACGCTGTTATAATAATAATGTTCTAGTTATTTTGCTGCCAGGCCCTATTGGCGGCTTTTGATTCGGCTTCGCCCAGTTTAACCATGGTGACCATTTTATAAATTCAGTAGGAACTGTTTCCAAAAATAGTCGGTACCTAGGATCCAGTGACAGCTAATCACCGGGATAAAATAACCTCGACAGTCAATGACGTTATATATAATATGCAGGCGCGTGGTATTATTACTCACAACTGCCATTTACAATAATTAACATATTATCGTCAATCTCTCCATACCCGGAGAGATTCACGAAACTACAAATCCAATAGAACTTACGCCTATCAGACGACGTTCCTCACGCTAGCTTTTAACGTAAGTGGCGCCATCTTTTGGCATTATTGGCTACTTGTTTGAATTCAATTCCATTACAAAAGTAGCTTTTTAACAAACTTCAAGCATGAAGATGGTTTTGCATCAGGCGCGGCGTCAGAGATATATTCGAAGTCGGGTCCTTAATTTCAGCCATACATTCGCTAGGCTATTAATAACGTCTGATTAATGTTGCTATCGCAATTGATTATTCAGTTGTTAGTGTAGTTAAGTATCACATTTTGAATAATAAGCTAATAAGATCTTAATACACTTTGTTGACATAACTCTGCCTAAAAATCACATACGAGATAATAATTTATCCTAGTTGTTTATTTTCCCGCAGATAAGCTTTTCCTTATTTCGTTTCAGCGACCTTCTACATAAATATTCATGGTTTTCTATCGAAATACACCTTCTTGAATAAAAATGTATTTTGATATTGTCTTTTTTTTTACATTAGCTCTCCTGCAAAAAAGACAAACGGCCCTGAGAAAAATAATTCCCCTCAAGGCCTTTGGGGATATTGTGTGGAGGGTAGATATTTTGAGGAAAGAAAGGAGATGTCTTGAGAAAAAAATGGTATAAGAAGTGGGTAGGAATCTGGGATTGTGTCTTCAGGAGTACAGACGTTTGACGGCCTCCGTGGTCCCGAGGCAAGACTCTCGACTCACAATCCGAAGGTCGCGGGTTCGAACCCGACGTGCGCAAATAAATTTTATTTGATTAATTTGTGTTATTTCACAATTTATTCATTTAAAATAATATATAGTAAATTTGCGGCACGTTCCAGAGTGGAAGATACTATCAGTATCGCCCTGGTGTAAGACCACCATTCAGAATTGAAACGTTGCTTGAAATGGCTTTAGCCGTGTTTAGTGACCAGATCTGAATAGCCAGGTACTTCCCCACCTTCCTCTTCCCTATCTCCTTCCCCTCCCCACTACTACCTTCAGCCTCACAACATACCCGGATCGGGGATGCCGTAGTCTCACTGGCTCCAGACGGGAGCAGTTGGGACTCTTGTGCGGTATTGACTATAAAAAAAAAAAAAAAGACGCACGTTCGAATCCATCCTTCCCACTGCGGTGCAAGGCAATGTTTCGAGAGAGTCCCGTTGGAGAGATCGAAAAGTCTCCCTCAATCAGTCTCTTCCAATTCGGACAAACCTCACTCCCATGAACCCTGGCACCCCAGATACCAGGGTAGGGTTATCTATAGCAATAATTGTTTCCCATGGCGGCGGAACCCATACCCGCCTCCTAAATTCGTATAAACACGTAAAATGTTTCTACTATTCAGTATTTGGTTATCGACCTTTGAGCGTACAAATACATTATACGGCTCACAAATAATTTTGCATATCTATTGTCGTGTTACCAGTAGGTATCAATATTATTTTTTTATACCTTTATTCAAAAAGTTCACCTTACTTGTGCCCGAACGCTTTTTATAATTTCTTTAAAGTCTTCTGTGAATTGAATTATATCGTATATATTTTTCATTCTGGACAGTTTTTCCCTAAACACTTGAACATTTCTCGGCACGACGGGCCTTGACATCTGCAAATTGTAAAATGTTTTTTTCGTGTATTTTAACTGCTTATTTCATGTAAAATTTCACTTTTTATTTATGTAAGCTGTAGCTATATTAATATTTAACAAAATGAAGAGGTAAAGTTTTGACGTGTTTTTTAAACTTTCTACCTCACAGAAATTGACATTATGGGGGCATGGTGTGAAAAACAAAGTTTTCATAGACGTTGTTAGTTTATAAAGTAAAGAGCGTGATAAAATCGCAATACATAAACTTGATGAAAGGAAATTAGGATATTTAATGAAAAACAAAGTTATTTGTTTTTCATTAAATTAATGATGACGCCACAAAGTAAATTTGCCTATTTTGAAGAAAGAAATTAGGATAAATTATATCGCAGATTCTTTTCCATTTTTAACTAAAGTTTTTTTTGTGAATACCGCACTTGAGTCCCAGCTGATCTAGTCGTACTTGATAACGTGGTTTTTTGCTGATCATAATTTAGTTAAAATTTAGGTTTTCTCAAAAGTTGATGGTAAACGGTACTAATCGCGGCCAGAGGTCGTAAGTGACGTCATCGTCATCGAGAAGGAAGACGGCGATGGTCAATGACGTCCATACGTGCTCTCGCTGGTCAGTCAGACCAGTGAAATAGGCAGAAAATTAAATCCATACTCAGAATACTGATGAAGGATTATACCAAGTCAGTTGACATCTTCAATTTATCACTAAATAAATACAAAATGTTGTTACTGAGGCAGCTTAGTTGTGTTTAATAAATGGTTCCATGACAGTTGATCCCCCGACAGTTGGCATGCTTATAGACACTATGCAGTCGGTTTGGGGAAAATACGGTATACCTACTTACACAAAATATAACAAAAGCACAAAACATATTTTCATTCAAAAGCATCAAGAAAATAACTACTTGTCTGTATTTAGGGCAAGGTAGAAAAAACAGACACTATAAATATGCATCGTTCAGGATTGAAACGTTGCTTGAAATGGCTTTAGCCGTGTTTGGTGACCAGATTTGAATAGCCAGGAACTTCCCACCTTCATTTTCCCCATCTCCTTCCCCTCCCCACTACCTTCAGCCTCACTACATACCCCAATTGGGCATGCCAAAGTCTCACTGGCTCCAGACGGGAACAGTTGGGACTCTTGTGCAGTATTCATACAAAAAAAACATTCGTTTGTTATCCACACTAATTAGTTATTAAAGATTTTTTTAAGTCTATTTCAGGCCTCAAATTGGTAAAAAGTGAAATAAAAATTATAATTTTTTAATTAAAATTTCATGGGGCCAATTGTCAGGTCACCATAATAAAAACATGTATAATTTTTACTACTTTTGTGTAAAAGTCCCTAATAAGGGCATTAAGAAATCGAAATAAGTAATAAATAAATAAATGCGAAACTGCGTGTGTTTGTTTGTTACGCTTTCACGCATAAACCAATAAACCGGTTTTAAACATTCTTTCACCAATAGAAAGCTACATTATATTCGAGTAATATAAGCTATATACAATGGTAAGCTCTGGCGTTATCAAATTATAAAAATTTAATATATTATATTTATTATACGTTTTCTGTCGCTAATAAAAGCGAGGTATTGCTAACATCGGAAAACATCGTTGCCGTGGAAACGGTGTTGATATATTTGCCGGAAATTTTATTTCATCTATGTAAATAAAAATTATTCTCCGAAATGTTTGTACGCGCATAACTTCATTAATTAATATTCTTGATACTACTGTTGAGCTCTGGCATTATGAAATTTAGGTGGCACGCGCGCTGTTTGAAAACTGAACGTACCGGGAATGAATGTATGTAATGCGGGTGGGGGTGGCGGGGTTGGAATGGTGAAGGGGAGAGGGGGGAGGGGGATAATTGATAAGTGCAAGAGCTATAGTAATTTCTCCCTAATACCATGCGAGCGAAGCCGCGGGTAAAAACTATTAATAAATCAATAAATCTCCGATTGTAATAATGGTTGAAATTTTGTCGCAGTGGGAATGAGACACTGAAGAGCTGAACACACAGCGAGGTACATGCAATTTGAACCTAAATCCGAGTCGAATAACACGGATTCCAAGAAGCGGTAGTAGGTGGATAGTCCAATTGAAAATGGCGAGTATTGCGGTGCGAGTTATTTTGTTTTCCATTGTAAATCTTGGCAGAGCTCTTTTCGAGCGAAGCACTTTCTCACTGTTCAGCAATCTTTTGTAACGCTTCGAGCACTATCCGGCGAGCAGTTAAGAGCCGTTTTAAATTTACAAACACCATTGAACTTTCTGACATCGCCCGGTGAAGTATGGCCTCTTAACCTCGCGTGGAGACGCAACCTGAGTGCATTGGTGACGGGGCGCGGGGGTTGAGTAGTCGGGTGATTGATTGACTCAACCAATTTTGCGCTAAGAAATCTGCGAAGTGGGGCAAGGTAGAAAAACCTTCCTGAAATTTTTTTTAACGTAAGAAAAAACAAGGAAGCTCCTTAGTGTAAAAGCTTTTGATATAGATACGTAATATTATAATGTTGTTGCTCACCGCGTGTCAACGAAACATATAGGTACTGTATTACTAAGACAGTATTCTATTACATTAAATTTATTTTATATTTTAATATTACTTTTGCAGCGTTTGTTCTAATAAGCTTTGTTATAACATCACCTCTAACTATATTTTACTGAAGGTTTTTGTTTCCTTTTGAAGTGTAGATAAATGTGTATTTTATCAATTTCTTTTAGCATTCCGAAATGTCCTCCAATACAGAAATGATTAATTGATTTTTCGCCAAATAACAATTGAGTAATTAAGAATCAAAACTAGTTTTCTTGGTTATTATGTAGGTAATAGTGGCCTACTTAAATATTCACGTTCGATTTCACAAATATCTAGTAAAAAATAAAATAAACAAATAATTATTATTTTATGGAGGAATGTAAATAATGCTTAATTTTGTTTTATTTTTTTTTGCGATAAAACCAAAAACCGCACAGAGGTCATACAAACAGTATTTTTTTTGCTTACAAAACACAAAATACGACATTTGACGATTCCATAAATATCTAATAGAATAAAACTAAAATTTTTATCTTAAAAAGGTTTAAAATTAATTTTTTCGTATCGTTTTGCAGCAGTAATTTTATTTTTTCATCAAACCAAAAATCGCACAGAGGTCAAACAAATAGTAATATTTTTTTGCTTATAAAATACTTTGGCTTACGATTTTTTTAAATCAATTGTCTTTGTTATTTCTGTATAAATTTATTGTCCTGACGAAGAAAACATAGTTATCCATACCAATTATAGAGTGGTGTATACAAAGATATTTGTTTTAATTTTTTTAAGGGCAGGAGGCCCTGAGGAAAATAATTTCCATCAGTGCGAATGTCATCTTTGAGGATGCTTTGTGCAGGGTTTTTTTAATGAAAGGAAGAAGAGGAGAGTTCTGGGAAGGAAAAGTGTTTAAGGGGTGGGTAGGAATCTGGGATTCAAAGTAATATTATAATGTAGTTGGTCTATATAATATAAATAATCCGTCCCCAGGATTTAGAAATGAATGACCCGGGCACCCCTGCTGAATCATCAAACGTAGCGAACCACTTGGGATGGCCTACGGCAGATGTGTTGGTTAACCAGTGAAGGTTCCCGGGGCGGCGGTATTCATTTCCGTCTCCCAAATTGTTAATCATTAATGACGCTACAAAGTGGATTTGCAAAGTTTGAAGAAATGAAAAATGTGTTCCTGATTAAATTTATATTTTGTGTTTCAGTGAATGCGCTAATATCACTTACATACAGATCGTTAACTCGACAATGTTTGCCGGTGTTTAACCACTCATCTATTTGGCGAATAAATTTCACGATTATTTAGTGCCCGCAATCTACCGCACAGTTCGATCTTATTAGACACGTTTTGTTACGACGTAAAACGTTAACGGTTGACGAACGTAACGCGATCCAACCCGTAAGAGGATTTCCGCTGATTAAGACTCAGCACTCATGTCACTCCAATAAAATGGTTACAATGTCACATCGTAAAACCATATCTCTTTAAACGAAGCATTTCAAGTAGTTAAATTGTTTTATGGTTTTTCGCTACTGTCATTGTTATATTATTATCAAAAGGGTTTTCAAAGCTTATCCTTGTAAAATCAACGATTTAATTACAATATGTTCCAACATAATCTTTTCGAAAGCCGTTACGCCATTTACTTGAAAGGGCCTATATCGGATTACAACAATTAAACAACTGAGGTACTTTACCATAATAAAACTAATATGATACTTGACTTATTTTTTATTCATTGTTTGTACGTGGTAAATGTAATTTCTATATCCGCTATATCAACTTTCTTTGATTTGGAGAAAACCGGCAAAAAATTGTAACATCTCCAGCGTAAACCAATAATTGCTTTGCAATTTTTTGAATAATGAAATGGAGTAATATAATTTTGAAAAGTGTTAATTTGTTTATGTATGTCGAGCATAATTTAAGTAATTTAGATAAATCAAATGGATATAGCGGATTACGATACTTTGTTATTTACTTATACACTCAATTTACCTGATGCGCAAGTTTCTAAACCCGCCATCTTGGCAAAATAACTACTTGTGATTGGTTGAATTCCGGTAAAGCGGGTTTGATGGTAACTTCTTGAATGATATAGCGGGTTTTGTTTCTCGCTCGCAGTTTTGACTTGGTTTTTAGTGGTGATGAGGGAGGCTTTGAAACTCAATTTTAGGTTCCTCTTGTTCCTCGCAAAAATGCGAACAAGATGACATATTCAGATCATTTTGTCAAAAAATCGGATATAGCGGGTATTGAAATTATAACTCTCATATTATTGTTGACATTTCAATTTTTACCTCACTAGGATAGGCCTGTGTTGAGGTTAATAATTTTATAAAACAATAAAAATAATATAGGTATTGAAAGAACATTTTTTTTAGATGAATGTTACTTTCAGATAATGGATACCTATTAAGCCGAAGGAAGCTAATAATTTGAATAATTTAAACATAAGCTGACCACGTCATGGAATTTGATTTGATATTATGTTACTAATTTAAAAAGGACTAAGATGAAAAGAAAAAAATGGATATGATATACTCTGCAATTAATTTATTAGGACAATGATGGAAAAAAAATGTTGCAAATCCTCGGCTGACACAAATAGTTTATCAGTATTTTTAAAAGTGCTCAAGGAATTAGATAATTTTATATGTTCTGTAAGGCTATTCAATATAAATGTAGTCTTATATAAATGATTTCTTTGATCAAAAGATTGAATTTTAATTTAATTGCCGGCAACCCGGGCATTTATTGAGATAAAATGATCATAAACAAACAAGTTAATTTTCCGCCTCACTAGACGATGTCAATTCTGAGACGGGTAGGAGTCCATTGTACGAGTAATGGTACGTATTTTCTGTATTCTTTCTGCAATATTAATATTATTAAAAAATCTACAAAGCTTTGCTTAATATAATAGCTGTATATATAGTAGATGTGTTCAGCTGATTGTACCGATTTTATTTTATTTTATTTTGTGAAAAACAAGGGTCACTGTCAAATATATAATTAAATTATTCATAACAAAAGAATTTCTATTTTCGTCCTGGTGAAAACGTTAAAATTGAGTAACATTAAAGGACCTTCCCACTAAATAACGCATGTTTTTTCAACGTAACAGACGGAAAGCAAAATTGAGTCAATATAATTTGAGCCCGGATACGACGTAACTTAATCCTTGCTCGCCCAACCGTCCTTCATTATCCTATATTGTGTATTAAAGCGTCTTGTGAAAATCTGGAATTGACCTAGAAATTAAGCCACGAACGTCGAGGTTTCCTGGAAGTAGAAGTTTAGCAGAAACAAGGAAATTTACCAGAGTTTTATTAATTGAGTCTGGAGGGACCATCTGTTTTTTATTTATTGGACCTGTATAAAATTCTATTAGCTAATTTTCCACAGTATAAAAAACTTTGGACAATTCCCTTTTTACCTTATTCCTTTTGAACAGTATATTGAATATATTGAATACACGGATTTTAGAAAATAAAATACATTGATTACATGGATTTTAGAAATTTTTCCTCTCCATCTATTTCCTCCCTGTAAAGATGGGCAGTTATCATTTTTCATTTGTTTGTGCAGCTGGCTCTGCACCCTATTTATTATTGAATTTTAGATGCTAGTTGAGGCAGTAGCTATTTTTATATTATGAAATGGGATTTTTGTTTCTCTTTCACGACCAATTTTTCTCCCGTTTTTTTAAAACGTAAGTTTTGAATTTAATTTTTCAATGTTTAATTTTTTTAACGGAATTATTTGTTTTATTTTTTTTATCATTTAATTATAAGATAACAATAATAATCTAAAAAAATATGAAAGTGAACATAACACAGAAAAAAAAAGATAATGGTCGCAATTGAGACTCGAACCCAGAACCTTTCGTCTAAAATAATCAAATAAAAATTGTGAAATTTTTTGTTCACAGTGTATGATTTGTCATTTCATGTAAAACACTCCCTTTGAGACCTAATTTTCTTATTAATAAAATCAACAATATATATTTTTTTAATTGTTATCTTGAGTTTAATTTGTAGAACTCCGTTTTAAATTTTTTATTTCTTTTATATATTCAATAATATTATTATTTAATTTATAAATACAGTTTTGTCTTTGATAGTTGATGTCTGACAGTTTGATAATGCCTTCAGAAGACGAAACAGCTGTCACATGTAATAATAATTACCCAGCAGAACTTGTTTATAAATAAACTGTTTTTACAAATAGAATATAATATTATTGAATATATGTATAAAAGAAATAAAAAAATCAACAATAACTTACTACAAAACTACAAAAAAAAAAATCGAAATTTTTTAAATAACTCTTTCAATAGTTAGGTACCAAGAATCAAATATATTCTACCACTGACTGTCTTTATTTAGATCTGAAAGGATTAAGAAAGAGCGACATAAACTGTTCCAGGTGATCTGTATTTTTAAGTAACAAGTTTACAACTGTAGCCATACTCGATAAACTCGAAATATAAATCTGATTATATGTTTTTAGTGTTATTTATAACCAATTGCTAAAATAAACGTTAACTTAAATTTTCTTTCTTAGATGTCTGCCTTTCATAAAAAAATAATTAATCAACATGATTAAATGTTTGTATTTTCATTATTTACTTCATTAGATTATTTTTGAGTGTTAAACATAAAATTTTATTACAGTAATTACTATTGTCTGCAGTTATGTTAGGTTTATTCCAAGTGTTTATCGTTAAAATCTTCACACGAATAGGAAATAAATGTATGCATTATCGATCATAACTATAACAAGTAGCCAATAAATCATTATAAGTATGTTATAATAGTCCATGTGATAATAAATGATAGATATCATTTTCCTATGCTTTGTGCACCGGGCGTCGTTTCGATATGAAGGGTCTTCCGGCAGTCAACTATTCTAGCGAAGCTCTCAGTATAATAAATTGAACCTGAATAGTTGGTTGAGTCCATAATATGCTAGTTGCAGGCGGAAGTGGGGCCACCTGTACTATTCCGAAAGAATCATTGAACTATTCATTTTACACAATTCTACTTTATGTTTGGTTTTAGACACTTTCAGGAAAATTGTGTATGACTTACGGAGCCAAGTAAGAGTTTAAATTGTTTCAGTACTCCAGTACACCGCCACCGGGTGGAGTAACATTTCGGATGGGTATCACCCTATTTCCAACATGCGGGCAGACCTCTGAATACAGACAGATTAAAAAATCAGACATGGAAACATATCACCTTTTAAACGCATTTCGACTTTTTTGTTTCATATGATCCGGTACCGAGTTATCGAGTTCACCGTAATAATAATAATAAATAATAATAGCCTTTATTCAGACAGTAAATTATATAACATTATTTATAATAAACTTTTCACTTATCATGCATCGACTCCCTGTCTGTATGTCACTAGTTGACAAAGGCCTCCTCCAACTGTCGCCATTTCTCTCTATCATTAGCTGTTCTTGTCCATGTACCACCTGCCACGGCTTTGATGTCGTCAACCCACCGTCTAAATGGTCTACCTCGTTTTCTCTTCTTGTCACTTGTGAACCAATTCATGACTAATTTTGACCATTTTTCACTTCCTCTAATTGTGTGGCCTGACCACTTCCACTTTAGCTTTTTTATTGTTTTTATGGCATCTTTTGTTCTTGTTTGCTTCTTAATGGTTGCAATTTTTATTCTATCGGACAGTCTTTTCCCCATCATACTTCTTTCCATGGAGTTTTGACATGTTTCGAGCTTCTTATTGTGAGTTTTTGTGAGTGCCCAAGTTTGGCAACCATAAGTAAGTACAGGAAGTATGCAGGTGTCAAAAAGTTTCCGTTTGATAGCTATCCTGATTTCACTGTTTTTCATTATTTCTTTCAAACCCCAATATTGTTTCCAAGCATTTCCAATACGTCTGTCTACTTCTTTTGTGGTTAAATCTAAAGGAGAAATGATTTGACCTAGGTATACATACTCATCCACATAATCGATCAGATTGTTATTGATCTTGATAGGTTCTTGCTTCCCGTTTGTCATTGCTTTGGTCTTTTCTGTGTTCATGACTAGTCCCACCTTTCGGCTTTCTCTATCTAGTTCATTCAACATCATCTGCAGGCCTGCACTCGTCAGCGAGAGGATTATCAAATCATCCGCGAATCTTAAATGTGAAATGTTTTCACCGTTAATGGACAGCCCACATTGTTCCCAATCTAATTGACGAAAGATCTCCTCCAGGACTGCCGTAAAAAGTTTAGGTGAGAGGGGGTCGCCCTGGCGTACACCTCTTTCTATTTTGATTTCATTTCCTTCTTTATCTAGTTTAATTTTAGCTTTGCTGTTATCATAGATGTTTTTTAGAATTCTTATGTATTTGATTTCGACACCTTGATTCTTAAGTGCCTGCCAGATCTTTTCATGTTCTATTGTGTCGAAAGCTTTACTGTAGTCCACAAAGCAGCAATAAAAGGTGAAGTTGAATTCTTTACTTTTTTCGAATAATTGTTTGATAACATAAATATGGTCTAAAGTCGAGTATCCGCTTCTGAATCCTGCCTGTTCTCTTGGCTGACTTTCATCTAGAGTCTTGGTTATTCTGCCAAGTATTATTTTAGCGAAGATTTTGTAGATATTTGACGACAGGCTGATAGGTCTATAATTATTTATGTTATTTTTATCTCCTTTTTTGTGCAAAAGTTTTATAGTCGACATTGTCCATTGGTTGGGTATAATTTCACTATGTAGTACTTCATTAAAAAGGTGTTTGAGAATTGGCATTAGGTAGTCTTTATTTAGTATGAGGAACTCATTGGTAATGCCGTCTGATCCTGGAGCTTTATCTTTCTTTTGAGATTTCACAGCTTTATTTATTTCTGCAGAGATTATGTCCGGTACTTCGCTTCCTCCCGTTAGGCTTGTTGCTTGTATAGTATTTTTCCTTTCATACAGTTCGGCGAAAAAGCTAGTAGCTATAGAGATGATTTCTGGGCGACGCTTTTCATATTTGTGGTTCTTATTTATTAAATTTGGTATCCAGTTTCGTTTCTCTAATAGTTGTTTGGTTGCTTTTTTGCTGCCTCCTGTTCTTTGTATGCACTCTTCGAGTAATTGCAATCTATATCTCTGATGGTCCTTTCTCATTTGAGTTTTGATTTTGTTACTAATTTGGGCTATTTCTTTTCTTGTGGTTTTTGACTTCTTAGGGTTTGATATTAGTTCTGCTCTAGATTGTAAGAGTTCTTTAGTTTGATTTCCTATCCATTTTGTTGTCCTATTTTCACCCTCATGTTTGGTTCTTTTATTTGCGTACAGAAGTTCTTCAAACTTATTGTATTTGTTTTGTATATCAGAATCTATTGTGTTTTCTATGAAGTTTTCTAGTTTTTCTCTTAATATTTCTGTACTTTCCAATGCTATGTTATTGATTTTCTTCACCATAAAGGGTCGGTTTTTCTTGAGTGTATGAACTTGTAATTTAGCTCTAACCATTCTGTGGTTGCTGTTAAAATTTATATTGTTTATAACTCTACAATCTTGAAACTTGTGACTTTTATTCGTTAAGATGTAGTCTATCTCGTTTTTATGGTAGCCATTCGGATGTATCCATGTCCATCTATTGTTCTTACGCTTTTTGTATAAACTATTTAGTACTTTTAAGTTGTTTTCGTAAGCCAATTGTATCAGCATTTCCCCATTTCTTGTTCTTATTCCTGAAGAATATGGACCGAGCACAATTTCCTCTCCGTCTTTTCTTTCGCCTGTTCTGGCATTAAAATCCCCCATTACTATTAAATTATTGTGCGAGTGGGTTTTTATTGCATCTGACAGTGTAGAGTAAAAGGACTCGATTTCTGATTTACTAGATTTTTCTGTTGGAGAATAGACTTGAACAATTGACCACTTTTCATTTTTAGGCGGTAGCTTTACATTAAGCATTACAATACGTTCTGAGATCCCAATAAATTCATCAATATATGGTTTTAATTCTTTGTTTATCAAAAATCCTGTTCCGTATTGGCCCGGTGTTTCTCCTTTGTAGTATAACATAAAGTCTCCATAGTCCTCTATGTTCTCTCCTAGGCGTCGTACTTCACTCAGTCCTAATATCGACCAATGTATGTTTTCTAAAGCTAAGATTAATTCCGCTAGGCTTTCCTTTGTTCTTAAAGAGAGCGTATTATATGTTGCGATGTGTATTATATTTTTGTTTTGACAGGTTTTCTTGGAAAGGGTATGTGGTTGATTATTTATAAATCTAGTTGGAGGGTAGTAGTCTTCTTCCCCCACGGTGACCGGCCGGATTGGGGTGTCTTTACAAAAAGTTGGTTTTGTTAATGTTGTGATAATATGGTTCCTGGTGTCGATGCAGCTTACATGTTTTTTGGAATATCCGATAGTGAAGCCGACTTTCCTCGTTCAACGTAGGAGAGTATGTTGGGTCTTATAATGTCTTTTCCTGGGGTTTTGGTTGAGGAATTAATTTGCCGGTGTGAGGTGGCAGTTGTCGTCTTCTTTTGATTTGAGGAGTTTGGAGAACCTGACTCTTCTCTTTTCCTTTTTTCTGGGTTGTTGTCTCTGTTTTTCTTCACTACTAATTTATCATGTTTTATGAATGCTATGTTTCCTTTTTTCTTTTCTTCTTCAACTTGTAATTGCAATTGCTTTCTTTTTTCTAACACTTCTTTAGAGTAGTCCTCCTTGATGTATATTCCTTGGGGAAGTTTGGACTTATTTCGTAGAATGATATGCTTTTTCCATAAAGTGGTGATAGAAACTATTACAGGGCGATTTTTGTTGTTGATCCGTTTCCCAATTCTGTATATATTGCTAATTTCGTTGCTCTCAAAGTATGTTCCTGATTCAATTATGGCATCTTTTATGCAATCAACAAGCTCACCTTCGGTTTTTCCTGTTTCTTCAACTCCGAAAAATACCAGATTGTTTTTCCTTTTATCATTTTTCAAGAATTTCACTTCCTGTTGTAGTTCAGATATTTTTACTTTTAGGATATTATTTTCTTCTGAAATACATCTCAGTTTCTCATCAAGCGCTTCCATTACATTTTTGGTTACAGAATTTGTTATAAGAAGAGTTTGGTTATTCAGTTTCTCATCTAACATTGTTATTAGCCATTCCATATCTTTTTTCTCCATTTTTGGGGATATTTTTATTGTTATGGCAACACAAAACTTTGTTGTGATATTGGTATCACTGATTATTGCGAACTTCACTTTAGTCTATGATTTGCACTATTTTTGGTTATGCTATAAATTTTTATTGTTGTAAATTTATCACAAAACGTTGATTTAACTGTGTTTTGTTTTGATTCTATTTGTTTTGGTTTTTATTTTACGCTTTTGAGCAGAAAACACAGTTGATTACACTATTTTACTATTTTGAGCATAAAACACAGTTGATTACACTATTTTGCACTGAATTTCCGTAAATTAAAGCAGATATCGATGACATACGTCTTATTAGTTTAACGACCGGAACCATACAGTCAAAAAAAAATGATGTCAAATCAGACATGGAAACATATCACCTTTTAAACGCATTTCGACTTTTTTGTTTCATATGATCCGGTACCGAGTTATCGAGTTCACCGTATAACAACTTTTTTCGAGGCGCCTCTGGAGATTCACTCTCATGGACTTACTTATTGATATTTTTAATTGAAATTTTTTTCGAAGATACAACATATGCTATACTGTAACGTGTATATGAAATTAATAAACCTACATTTTTCAATCTCCAAAAACAAATCATGAAAACATGTCCTTTTCTCGCCTTTAAAACCTAATTTCATATCGAAAGTAGATCTTAAACCACAGGAATTACCAACGTGAAAATTGCACAATTTTTCAGCCTTGATCCTGGGTAAATATGACATCCATATGATTTCCACCACGCACAATGGAGATAGGAATATTCATTTATCCCAAAAAAATAAAACAGGGTGCCATTTAAATCGTTCATTATTTAAATTAGAAAAACTTTTTTGAAATAGGGCATTTAATAATACTGACAAGGTTGTAAACAAATCAGTTAATCTTATTAATATATATGAAATTTTAACCCCTTTGTCCGTTAGGTAGGTATATTTTTATCTTTATATATAAAAATCTCGCATCGCAAACTCCGAAACTACTTAACCAGTTTTGATGAAATTTGGCTTAATGTGAGTAATTTGGTCCAACATAAAAGATAGAATAGTTTTTATCTCTATTATGGAGCACAATATTTATTATTGCGAGTTAAATGTTTATTATTAGACAATGTTTCGTAATTATTTGTAAGTTCCCTAAGTTTCCAAAAGATGGTAGTGTGAGTTAATTTATATTAAAAAAAAACAATTGGTTATGTAAAGGGTGTTTTTTTTAGAGGTATACATTCAAAATGAAAAAAGACGCATTAAAATAATGTTAATGTCTATGATATTGGCTTTATTTAATAGATAATTTTATGCCATTGTTGTTTAAATACAATTTTGGGCGTATGAGGGCCACGGCTGGCTCGAATGAAGCGCAAAATTTTCGACAACTTTATCGAGGAACTGGGGCCATATATCGGCAACAACACGGCGAATGTTGACTTCCAGATGGTCCAAAATTGTATTTAAACAACAATGGCATAAAATTATCTATTAAATAAAGCCAATATCATAGATATTAAAATTATTTTAATGCGTTTTTTTCATTTTGAATTTGTATACCTCTAAAAAAAACACCCTTTAGTTTGGATAACCATCCAGTATATGGCGTTGTGTTTCGTTAGCAACAGATAAGCGTGGCCGGGTCGGCTAGATGACATATATTTTACCAGTTTTATATAAAATTGTACTTCATCATAAACGTCAAAGTTTAAAATCAAATATGTGATGAAAATATCAATGATACTTTATCGAAGAATAATATTCGCTGAAAGCTATTTTAAGGCACTTTATTGTGAAAATATAAAATATGGTGTTTTTTTAGAATTGAGTTTATTTAAAAGCTTCTTTAACTCATAACGAAATTAATGTTTTGAGCTGAAATTTCATTTTTTATGTGAATACCACACAACAGTCCCAACTACTTCCGTCTTGAGCCAGTGAACTACGGCGTCCCCGAATTAGGTTATGTTGTGAGGCTGAAGGTACTGGAAAGGAGAAGGAGTTGGGAAAGAGGAAGGTGGGGAAGCACCTGGCTATTCAGATCTCTTCACCAAATATGGCTAAAGTCATTTCAAGCAAAATTTCAATGTCTTGCACCAAGAGTTAAAAGCCTTACTCCTCGACCACGGAGACTCCACATAGAAGAACTTGTAAAAGTTGCACGATGATAGAGCTCACCGTTGGAGCCCTTTTAGCGAACAGATTTTCCAAGCGAACAGATTAAAAACAACATTAAGTGAAAAAATAGTGGATGCCTAATACACTGCAGTATCTATGCACTGTGGTTCCTTTCTATCTGTGATACTTGACGCACTGCGCCGGATATAGGCCAAACCAGTGAAGAGATATACCGATGGAAATGTGTTTCGGGTACGTCTGTGTGTCCGATATATTGATAATATTTTCTTAGTTCTTGTGAAATTGGCCAAACACGTTAAAAAAATTTAATTCTTTCAATATTGATGTAATCAGTTTACTCTCATTTCTGTATATATAATATAATCTACTCCTGGCCCCCTAGCACGGCCTCCGTGGTCGTGGAGTAAGGCTCTTGACTCACAATCCGAAGGTTGGGGGATCGAATCCCGGCGTGTTTTATTTGATTATTTTGTATTTTTTCACAATTAATTGATTTAAAATAATATATATTTTATTTACGGCACGTTTCAGAGAGGAAGAAACTCTCATTATCCCTTGGTGTAAAACCACCTTTCTGAACTGAAAAGTTGCTTGAAATGGCTTTAGCCGTGTTTGGTGACAAGATCTGATTTTTTTAAACTTTAACTTCACACAGAAGGAATAACCAGGTACCTCCCTACCATCCTTCTTCCCTACCATCCTTCTTCCCTACCATCCTTCTTCCCTATCTCCTTCCTCCCTGTTACTTTCAGCCTCACAACATGCCCCTCACTGGCTCCAGAAGAGAGCAACTGGGACTCTTGTGAGGTATTCACATAAAAAAAAATTAAAAAGTCGATCGATAAGTATTTTTTTATTTATTAGTGATAATATATTACATAACATTTATAATATATTACTCCCAATGAGTTTAATAAAACTCATTTCGGGAAGGAAAACATTACACAAATAAAAGAAAAGAAAAGAAATTTAAAAATTTAAGAAAAAGTAAAAGAAAACAAAAACAAAATTATTTTTACACAAGAACACAAAATTCAATGGGAGTTTAATGAACAGTACATAATTTTAAAATGGACTAGACACACTTGATATAGTTAGTAATTATATTTTATACGGAGAACATACAGGAATTACAAAGTAAGATAGCTAAATTCATCACAGGTTAATAAAGCTGCTGAGAAAATACCCTTTTAGAGCCTTTGCCAATGTTTTTTTGTTTGATACTGGAAGTTTTAAGTCATTGGGTAGTGCGTTGTATTGCGTGTGTGCGACTATTAATAGGATAACTTTTAGAAAATTCTCACCGTTCCCTGGCATGATTGCTAATGAGTAAATAATAGTTCACAATGACTGAGTGTTCTTAAATATTCGACTTTGACTGTTATTTGTACGTTAGCGATCTGCACCTGTCATAAAGAACGTTGAAAAGTTACCGAAAGTTATCCTATAGATCTTCATTGATCGACCATGCTAGGACCCCTGGTATAGATAGATAGATATAACACAGGCAACACACTATTGGGCATGCATACACTCAAAGGCTTTAACAATGATACTTCAAAGTTTCATAGTTTACAACAAAAATTGCGAGATGAGGTAATTGCATTAACCTAACATAAAAAAAACAGTTCACGATGTGTCCACAGTTGTGTCCACCGTTCGAGAGTTAAAGATTTTTGTAGTTTATAAATTGATATTGGAAGATGTTTATATTATTTATAGCGTTTATTATTACTTTAAAAAACTCATTATTGCAAGATCCATCACCTTAACAATCACTACGCCAGATCGTCGATGTTCATAGGGTTCGGGGTGTTTTAGCATGTACCCGAAGGATTTTAACTAGCGATTTCTGAGCATATTTCGAGTAAAAATTATACCAAATATTGTACCAAAGCACGTATTGTCGGTGGGTTAATGTGATAATCAAAAAGCCCAGAAAAGAAACTGTGATTTTAGCCAAAACGCTATAATAAATTTAGTGAGAAGGTACACAAAATATAGGGTATGTTTCCATGTTCCCAACCTCTTTGTTAATTTATAGATTGGTTCGACTAATAGATTGCTCAGGGCGCCAGCTGGAGTAAAGGTCGTGGAAATCAGAGAGCAAAGAAACTTTAACTCAGAGCATGTCCATATTATCTGAAAAGGTACTGTTACAGTAGATTGATGATGTTGTTGTTAACAATCTACGTGTTATAAACAATTGTTGTTTTTTAACAATCTACGATTTATGACAAAAATCCATCACAAATAAAAATTTTCAATTTTGCTGCAGTAAAATAAATCTATTTAGGAAATCAAAGCTGAATACGCAGGGATAAATCAAAGTCAAAATTTCTACCATTAAATTCCTCGCTTAACGTAATTGGGATAATATTTATTACGAGCACCTAATAGTTGTAGGTATCTCCGCTTTTATTTCCATTCTCCCGAAATATCAAAAAAAGATCACAATTTTTGTATCTTATGTTCTCCATTAGCGAATTACATAAATTAATGTGAAATAATTTAAAATCTGTAATATTTGATTTTTTTATGTTCCAAACATTGATATCATGATTATTTTCTAACACAATAACAGGCACTACCAAGTTATACACTATGGTTGACAGGGCCCTAATTAACGCTTGTATTGCTGCGTACTTTTTGGCTTGTCGTGTTACCATAATATCATTGTGCATGTATCCAATATCCAAGTAAACATTATTTGACTCAATATTTTAACATGTTTATTTCTTTATCAAATGTACAATAAATAAATAAATATAGGTTGCGCAATCTTTGCTTTTTGGGTTCAGTCAATCCCTAAACAACGGGGGCTCGAAATGTGGAACGAACTTTTCGTAACCATGAGATACGAACAAATTATCAATAAAACACAGTAAAGTAAAGGTCAAGGATTTGTAATCCGGAGGTCATAAGTTCGAACCCGGCGTACGCAAATAAATTTTAAATAATAATCAATTAATTAAAAATGATATTTAGTATATTTGCGGCACATTTCGCCCTAGTGTAAGACTACCATTCCTAGATATGTTTGGTGACCAGATCTGAATAACCAGGTCTTTACCACCTCCCTTTTCCACATCTCCTTCCCCTCCTCACAACATCAACCTCGTAACATACCCCAATTGGGGATGCCGTAGTTTTACTGGTATTCACGATTCACTTGCGCGGTATTCACATAAAAAAATCAGGGAATCAGATTAATCAACTAAAATAATAATTTTGGTGTATGACTACCTAGTCTGATGAAAACTTATTCTCAGAAACCATTCAAATGTATCTTCATTTCATGCACCACTTACATATTACTAACATTATTTCCCACTTTTATAGGAATACATTTTATAAACACTTGTTGGCGTATTATGTTGTTAGTTAAACTCATTTGCAGATGCTTACGAAACCGGTCTGCAGTTGAAATAACTTGTCGTTAATCAAGGTTATTTCCGCGATCAAATTTTAAAAGTATAGAAATTTAGCTAATCAAATAAGAAAAATCGTTAGCGACTTTTAATATCATTCTTTTTCAACAGTTTCTCAATTTGGTAGGCGGGAATGGGTACCGCCGCCCCGGGAACCTTTATTGGATAACCAACACCTCTGCCACAGGTCACCCCAAGTGGTTTGCTACGTTTGGTGATTGAGCAGGGGTGCCCGGGTTCAAGGGGTGAGGTTTGTCTAGGTCTTGGAGGCGGATGACCAGGACAGACTGAACCCCAGATTCTTACCCACCCCTTAAACCCTTTTCCTTCCCTGAACTCTCCTCTCCTTCCTTTCCTTAAAAAACCCTCCACACAGCATCCCCAAAGATGACATAGGCCCTGAGGGAAATTGTTTTCCTCAGGGCCTCCTGTGTGGAGTTCATGTAAAAAAAAAAAAAAATTAACATACTTTGGCGTGAGCAAATTTATTTGAAAGATGTTTGCTTTTAAATTTTAAGTCCTTTAATAGTGATAATTTTGACATTAGGCAAAAAAATCGTCATTTGCAGTTATATGTATTATTTTGTTCTGAAAAAAAAAAAGAAATTTAACTAAAAAAGAGTTTAATTATTTTTTAATTTCACAATTTGGAAAAATAACCGTATGCGCTGAAAACCGGTGAAACGACGATCGAATTTAACCACAGCATATCATTCGCCTTTTACCTGATGACGTACACATTGCCCTCATTTCTACAAAGGCCGAGAAAGCGGCTGGATGTGACGTGGTTGTTTGGGGTGACTTTCTTAAACATGCTGAACACATATGCAGTCGACGACACTTCGTGCTTTCTGCGCCGGAGCTGACGAGGTCCCAGAGCCGGGGGACTAGTTACTTAACATTCAATTATGACGCTCCCCCGTGTATAACCTTCCTGTACATGTGCAGGATTCGAAATTAGGGAAATATGTCATTAATTTGATAGTTATTGGAAGCACATCAATGACGTGTTATATGATTTTGGCATAATTTTAACAAAATATTGTATACAGCTGCATACCAATATACAGATCTTTTCACCAAAGCACGAAAGGTATATTGCTCGGAAAAATCATTCTAGGGGATTCGATATTTTAAACATCCACCGTACTTAATGGAAAAAAAAGAAATGGATGAATTTTTAAAACCATTTTGTGTAGAATTGTCAGAATTATATTCAGATTTATTTAAAACGGAACTTTTCAATGACAAGCCGTCATTTTCATTTCGGGAGGTGGGTATGGGTACTGCCGCTCCAGAAACCATTTATTGGATAACCAACACTCAAGCCGTAGGACATCCCAAGTGGTTTGGTGATTTAGCTGGGGTGCCTGGGTTCATGGGGTGAGGTTTGTCTAGGTATTGGCGGTGAATGCGTTTGCCCACATACTATGGGGCGAACCAGATCGGGAGATACTGGTTGAGGGAGATCTAACCTAGACCTCTCCAGCCGGACTTTCTCGACTCATCGGCTTGCACCACAGTGGGAGGGATGGATTCATACAGTCTGTCACTCCTGGACATGACCGATTCCTACGCAACCCTCATAACTTTTTCCTTTGCAGAACTTCTCCTTCTTTTACCTTAAACTTCTGGAGCCACGTCAAATTTTCTAACAAATCCCAAGGTGTTCCAAAATGTATGTATCTCGTAGAGCTGAGAGCCGATAATGGAACAGGTGTTGCAAATTTATTTTCAGAATATTTCAGTTCGGTTTTCAGTAAACCCTCCAATTCACCTGCCAGTGATCCAACTGACGTCGGGAACCACACATCCAATATAAGCAATATTGAGGTGACACGAGATATTGTTTTAAAATACCTTAAGGAAATTGATATTCGCAAAGGTGCCGGTCCTGACGAAATACCTTCAATCCTTATTAAACGATGTGCATACAATCTAGCCTTACCCCTCTCCATGATTTTCAATCTTTCTCTAACTGAATGCACTGTCCCTATCATATGGAAATCCGCTTTTGTGTCTCCAATCTTCAAGAATGGTAAAAAAACTGATGTCAAAAACTACAGGCCAATCTCCAAACTTTGCATATTTAACAAAATTTTTGAAAAAATAGTCTATGATCAACTATATGCTGCTCTCAAACCTAGCCTGAATGTGAACCAACACGGTTTTATTAGTGGTAAATCTACAACCACAAATCTTTTAACTTTCACAGAATACCTGCAGGATAATTTGGATAACAGAATACAAGTGGACACTGTCTATACCGACTATAGTAAGGCGTTTGACAAGGTCGATCACTCAACCTTGTTAAAAAAGCTTTTAGAGATTGGTATTCACGGCAATCTCTATCGTTGGCTCTCCTCTTATATCTCCAACCGTAGTCAAATAGTAGTAGTTGCTGGATTTAAATCCGATTCTGTTGCTGTTACATCGGGAGTTCCTCAAGGCAGCCTGTTGGGACCATTATTATTTAACATCTATATCAATGATGTTGGTAACTGTTTCTTAAACTCGCAAACCATCCTGTATGCAGATGACATGAAAATCTTTTCACCCATAAACTCTATCGAGGACTGTCAGAAGCTGCAAGATGATTTGCACGTTTGAGCATGTATTGTAATGCCCATTGTCTGGAAATAAATATATCTAAGTGCTTCGTTGTGCGCTTTACTAGAAATAAAAATGTGTTTGTCCATGAATACTCAATTAATCACGTACCGTTATGTATCAAATCCGAAAGTAAAGATCTTGGGGTAATACTTGATAATAAATTAAATTTCAATAAACATGTCGACCACATAGTCACTAACGCATCTTCTATGCTTGGTCTCATAATCCGAGCCTGTAAACAATTTAAAGACCTTATTACCTTCAAAACACTATATTTCTCGTATGTTCGTAATATCCTTGAATACGCATCTCAAGTGTGGAACCCAGGCTATGCAATACACAAAAATAGAATTGAAAGCGTTCAAAACAGATTTTTAAGGTACCTTAATTTCCGCTCTTTTCGATCTCATGTAAGTAACGAAGACTCTGCAAAGTTCTTCAAAATACAGACTTTAACTTGTCGAAGAAATATAGCAGATTTGGTAATGTTATTTAAAATTACACAAAGCTTAATCGATAGTCCTGATCTGCTTCAACGCCTATCATTCCATGTCCCAAACCGCAACAGTAGACAGTCGCTTACTTTTAATCTCCCTCTTTGCAAGACCAACTCCAAACAGAATTCATTTATCTATAGATCCACTCATTTATTTAACTTAAATTATAACCACATTGACATTTTTAACTCGACGTTACGTGACGTAAAACGAAAAATCGCTAAACAACATGACTCAAACTAGGAAGTTCAATTCTACCCTTCCCCCCTCTCTATTCCCATCCTTAGCCTCTTAATCCTCATCCTTTATTTCTCCTCACCCCCCTCTCACATATTGTAACAAAAAAAAAAAACTTATTCAAAAAACACCTTATTATGTCACACATCATTTACTAACATAAGTGGAAGTTTATAATTGGCATAATGAACTATTTTCTTACTGTATTATTTTGTAATTTATGATTTGCTGTTAACTTTCCTAAATAAATAAAATAAAATAAAATAAAAATAAAAGACCCTCCACATAACATCCCCAAAGAATGTAAAAAAATAAAATTAAAAAAATTGCATGTTGTGTCGACATTCGATTGCACATATTGTATTTGATATTTCTTCGCATGTGTTCATATTATTTGTTTGCGACAGTCGGACATAAGACAAAAACCTGCATATAAAATTTCATGTGATGACCGTCATATGTGAAGAATATCACTCGAAAAAATATGTTACTTTCACCAACCAAATCTTTGTTTTAAGAAAACTGAAAAAATATGAGATCAGACATTTTGACGGTTCTATATGTCCCCACTACGGAATATTTTTATACAATCCAGCCTTCCAGATATAGTACTGTGTTACCGAACCTTACAAACATAACAGAAGAATAATAAGATTAATCTGTCACTTCTTTACAGTTGCTCCAGTGCTGATAAGAAAAGTGGGATTTTACTCTTCCTTATTTTCAGGATAAAAATTTTGAATTGCAATTTTTCCTCCCAAATTGCGTGATACTCGTAATGTTTATAAATAAGAAAGAGAGGGGGAGAAAACCCATTTATTAATACTTTCAATAAAATAATAATATTATAATATATATAATTTTCGTGAAAAATAATGTTTTAATTTTATAATTCGAATAGATTGTCGACAGAAAAACATGTAACAAAACTCTAGGCCTTTGTATCTACAATGGGTAGATTGCTAATTCTGCTTACTTTGTCTAGGTAATCCAGAGAAAACAAATCGAGTTACGAATTACATCCATTCATTAGCGAAATGTACGTGACCGAAATATTCCTATGTCTGTGTTCAGCATACGTTTATCGTGTTTGTATCATTGTTAGGTCTGGTACATAGGAATATTTATGTAGTTTTAATATCCTCTACTAACTATATACAACTACCTACACTAAAACTACAACTACCTCTACTAAAATCTATTAGTGCAGGTATATGTATATATATATAGTTGTGAGGGGTCTCAACAGATGTCAGTTGACTAGTAACCTTACTAGAGTGACTTGATACTTGTATGTAATTTTGAGGCGATTCAACAGATGTCAGTTAAGAAGTACTTTATTAGAGTGGTAAATAGGTAGTTTTACGTATTTTTGAGATATCTCAACAGATGTCAGTTAAGCAGTAGGTACCTTAGTAGAGTGGCAATCATCGCCGTTTATATCTTATGAGCAAACGGTTACGGAAACAGCCGATGATTTCCGGTCGATTGCTGACACTTTTAGTGTATAGATTGGACGTTTGGTCCAGTCCATTCATTAAAAACCACAACATAGGCACACAAAAAGTAACTTGTAATCTCGACGAACCTCAATTATTGGAGATTTTGGACGTGTTTTGATCGTGTTATGTTTTTAAAGCGTACATAACAAAGTCAAACGAGTTTTTTGACAGTTGGGTAAGCTGTGGAGAAAAAGGATCTTTCTAATTTTCCCTTACTTTATAAATCAAAACAAAAAATTACCCCTGAAATCAAAACAGTTTTAAATACCTAGATACTTAAGAAGCTACCTGCCTCTTATTTTTTTTTCTCCAGGCAGACAGGTACCATAACATTAAAAATGTGTATAACAAAGTTTAAATAACGACGGCGATGTCACATTTGAAAAAAATAATACATACTAAACCATTTACTGAACGAACAAACAAATATACAGTTTCTTCAAACTTCGCAAATTTACTACTATCTACTTGTGGCGTCATTATTAAATTATTTCATTAAATTAAAATAAAATAAATATACAGTTAGCCGAATTGCAAAACGATCAAGTTAAAACCGGACCTCACTACGCCCGGGTGGTTTGGTAGATTTATGCTACGCCCAGTCAATAAAGAAAACATGGTGTTATCATTTTCAAAAATTTCGCAACATTCGTATGTATTATTTAGTACGAGTTCTGTGAACAGTGAATGTCGCGTCCAAAAAAGTATGTTTCTAATATTCTCTTAGACGATAAATCAAAACTTCAATTTCCCGGCAATCACAAGATTTGCAAGGAAGTAATTAAGTACCTACTTAAATATAAGCTTTACACATTTTACTTTACAATTATTTCATATCAAAAAATTTATTATACATTTTTTCCCAAGAAACGTAAGCTAAGGTTTTAACGATTCTAGGAGAACCTTGAACGTTACAAACTCAATTTTTTTTTCAAACATTCTTCAAGTCGGTGGGTATCATAATATTGATTATTCGATTTGACAGTTTGCAGCCTACCACACACAAGTTGTCAAATCGGTTCCTAAACCAACGTCACGCAAATTCCGGCGGGATAAAATGTAGTATCAAATACGGCAACCATCTTGAACCGGAACCGGAACGTAACGAAACAAATTTACAGGCAGATGAAATGCAAAGTGGTGGAGTTAAAATAGGACTCCCCTACGCTTAATTAATAATATATATAAATTAAACTCCATATTTTTAAGCATTTTTACACTTACAAACTTAGGCAATATCACACGCAAAATATTTATCCGTTGTATCTGACTCCTATCAGAATGTTCACCCCACATTGTCATCAGTTTTTATATACGTTTCCTTTCATTTCATTGCTGACAACTTGGGCGTTTTTTAAATTTTTAATTTGATTTTTTTTTAAATTTTAATTAAAATTAAATTTGATAATGTTATTATTAAGTTCTGCAAGTATTTAAGTAGTGTTTTGTTACAGCTATTTTGGTTTTCCAGACCATTTTCAAACTGTGGTTGAATCACATTGAGATGACGTATTTATACGAATCTCTTTGTGAAGTGTGAATGTCAATTTTGGAAGGTATATTTTTTTAATTTGATAGTAATTTAAAAGTAAATACTTATCAAATTAAAATTGAGATTTACGAAATAAAGCACAAACAATAAATTTAAAAAAGTACTTCACATATCTGTTAATTTAGATCTTAAGAGTTTTGTTAATGCGTTAATTTTATTAAACGCCGTGATTTTGTCTTGAATCTTTCGAAGATTTCATAAAACCCAGTGAAAAATGCTATTGTACGAAATCGGGAATAAAGTCATTTTATAAGCGAGGAATAAAATAAACGTGAAAACCTCCATCGCATCAATTAATCATAAATACGTTCTTTTGATATCTTATATTTTTATCAAAGGAAATTAATACCGGTTCCGAGAATAATAATTATTAATAAAAACAGGCTTTTTCCATCCGAGAACTCAATTGAGACTAATTGACTTTGGAGAACACACACAATATCTGTTTTCAGAGAAAAATGTGGACTTTATTTTTAAATATGTTTTTAAGATCTTTTATTAAATATTCTATTCGCGATAAAACATGTTTTCCTAAAATGTACATTTTTTTATTAGCAATCACAAACAACGTTAGTAAGTTTCAGCTTTTTGCCTCAAATACGTCGACAAAGACAGCGTAAAACAAATCTGTAATGTAAATTAAAAAATTACACATCGAATAGTATTAATAGGCTTGCGTCTTCAGAACCAGGCTTCGAGTGCATTTCTGACGCCACGCCATACTCGCCGCGCCACAAATAACATCTGTGTACGTGGAATTTCAAACAAAGCTACCGTTGTAATTCGATTTCGAATTCAAAAAATCGTCACAGGGTGTCGCCACTTTCTATATTTTATTTTTAATCGTCGATACTTGCCATGGCTGTAGAAAGGAATCGAGTGAATAATGACTTCTTTTTTCATATGCAAAAATAAAGAGACTCATTAAAAACAGCCATTGTCTTGAACAAGGAGTTGACGAAAAAAGTAGTGTTAAAACATTTAACCCAGTAATTCTTATAATAGGTAGTCATAAACTCCATAAGAAAGAGAAGAGGCCATATTTGGCCCGAAGCTCTGTATGCAAGTGTATTAAAAAGATAATATAATAAAACACACATAACACTTATTTCCTCTTAATTAAATGGAAATAAGTTTAACATGTGTTTAATTATATTACCAGCTTTTACCCGCGGCTTTGCTAGCATGGTATTAGGGGGAAATTACTGTAGCGCTTATCGCCCCCTCTCCCCCCCCCCCCCCCTCACCACCCATCCACTCCCTCCACCCTACCCCTCACTCCCCCCCCCCCCCTCCTTCCCACATTCCATACATTATTTTCGGTACAGCCAGTTTTCAAACGGCTCGCGTGCCACCTATTTATGCCACCTCGCGTGCCACCTTATTTCATAATGCCAGAGCTCACTAGTAGTAAAAAAAAAGAATTATCCAATGTGGTGCAGTCGTTCGAAAGTAATGCGCGTGCAAACATTTCGAAGATTCATTTTTATTTATATAAATAGATATCATCTACGACGCCTGAAATAAAATTTCCCGCAAATATATCAACATCGTTTCCACGGCAACGATTTGTTTTCTGACGTTAGCAATAACTCGCTTTTGTTAGTGACCGAAAACGTATAAAAAATAAAATATATTATTATTTATAATTTCATTATGCCAGAGCTTAACATTATATACAGCCTATATTACTCGCATATAATGTATCTTTCTATTGGTGAAAGAATTTTTAAAATTGGTTTATTGGTTTATGCGTGAAAGCGTAACAAACAAACGCACGCATTTTCACATTTATAATATTAGTATAGATTATAATTGAATTCCACCAATAATAGATATCGGTAACAGTTGAAATTAAATCCATCTTACAAATCACTGGTGGTAAAAGGATCCTAAAACAATTTGAACAAGTTTGGTAGTAATATTGAAAAGTGGCAAGCACTTATTTAACCGGAAAACGATAATTTCTCTCTCCACACTTCAGTTAACTTTGTTCCAAAATACATTTAGTAAAATACTACTTCGCCCATTCCAACTTTGCATATTAGCGGGTCACTATCCCCAAATTAGTTGTGGAGTTAAGGGGGTTAAAGTTTAATAGTTATTTTGCCTCAATATATCGTGGAGAATGTGTGCGGGGTGCATCCCTATTCCCGGTAGTGCTCATTGCGACCGGAACCAAGTGATTAGTCCTGCTGAAATAGGACATTCTGATTTAGGATATATTTATTTAACATAGGACTTTACTGAATGCGATGGTTCATCTACACAGAAATGTTTATATTTAATTCTAAGAAAACGTTTTTATCATCAGCAGTATATTAATATCAGTATATTAATACGTGAAGCAAAAACTTTGTACCTTTTTTACGAAAATAGCGCGGACGGAGGAGTATGAAATTTCGCATACTTATAGTTTATATATATATAGAAGAAGTGCAGAATGCTTTTTTATGCATAAAAAATACATTACAAAAAACATAACAATTATGGTCGAATTTCGACCACTGGGCGACCACTAGTTTTATTTATTTTATGTTGACTTTAAGTCATTAATCATAACTCTTTGTAATGTTCTTCATCAAAAGGTAATTCTTTATTTAATAAAAAAAATGTCTAATTATTTAACAAAGAATGTACCAAATGAAATTATTACTGTATTTTATGCAAATAACAAACTTAAAAATTACATTTTAAATAATAAGGATAGATACTTTTGAATGTAGCTATAACTTTGTGGTTATCCATTACAAATAAATGAAACAAAATAACTTTGTTAAAACCACTTTATATTTTATCTACGCCGACCGGTTTCGGAACGACCGTTCTTTCCTCAGGGCAATGAGTTAATAATTACAAAACAGTAGGTGGGTACGATAAATTATTACTAAGTGCTGTGGTACGGGTGGGGGCGTGGCCAGGGATTAATGAAGAGTGGGTGGGAGAAAAGGAACGGACATTGATTGGAAACATATCCAGGATTGGGCTATAAGATAAAAAAAATTGTTTATTGATAATGGACTCATTATTTTTAAGGGATTTTTTTTATTTCCAAGGCTTCTAAGTTATCGAAGCGTTTTCCTTTATGGTTAATGTGAAGAATATTTATCCCCGTACTTTTTTCAAAACTATGGTTATTTTCAATGATGTGGTTAGCGAACTCAGAAAAATTATTATTATTAAGACACCTTAAATGTTCTTTGATTCTAATTTCAAAATTACGAGTTTTTTTCCAATATAAAATGGGGAACAGTCATGTACCAAACCTATTTCTTTTGTAAATTGTTTCCTATTGCCCCTCTTTCCTCTACCCATTTTCACCCTTTCATTGACTATGTCTATTATTTATAATTATGTTGTCTATGTCTATGACCATTGTTTTTATCTATTATTTATAATTAGTAAGTAAACCCTAAAGAAGTGAGCTTAGCTCACGAAACATGTTGGTTTTGTAAACAATAAAAGTGGTAAAACCTAAGTTTATTATTAATTTTGAATTAAAGTGATTTGTTTTCATCTTATATTTTATTCATATGTTCAATATATGAATCAACACCAACATTAGTGCAGCAATTCTTTGAAATAAACCCAATTTTAGGCATCCAGCAGTCTGTATTTAAAATTTCTTTATATACCACAACGTCGTCATAAAAGCCAACATGCAACAAAAGTTGAAAAAATATGGGTGTAACAATTTGCGTTGCACTGTAGCACTTGACTATAATTAAACTAGCGATGATTAACGTAGATAGGTACTACATGCTTCATGTAAACGCACCATTTGAACAATAGGCTTTCAATAAACAAAGAAAAAAGAAATAAATGGTGAGGCGAAAAACATTTCCAATTTATCTCGATTTTGTAGTGAATGTGTAAACGAAATAAATTACCCATTACATGAAAAACAAAGCATCTCTAAGTGCTGATATTCACAAATAATTCACATTGCGAAGTTAGCGCTAAATTATGGCCGTTGGTTTCACAATTCACAACAACGCAACGGTAGAATTTCATGAGTGCCGGTTTGCTGCGATATAAACCGCTGGAACCACTTCTTCAAATGTTTCGAAAAAATTAATTTTACACGGGCGATTTTTTTTAACCAATTTGGGGTTAACAAATTAATTTGTAACAATTGTAACATTTTTAAAAAAATATTTTAATACTAGAGTTAAAGAGCATCTAATGACCTACCTAGACAATATCAATAACGTGTATAACCCAAGGCATCTAATGACCTAGACAATACCCAATTGGGGCAAACTATGGCAGGGGTGCTGGTTAATGACAAAAATGCATATATATAATGATTTTTTTTAATCTGCATTAACATGAATTTTGGCTAAATTATACAATTGTCTAGGCTCTAATATACAAAACTATATTATCTCAAGGGTGGTCGGAATCACTGAGTGAAATTCCGACAGCCAAATAAATTTGGACATGATTTTAAAAAGATTATAAGGTCGCCAGTAGCATTTAACCATCAATGCACAAGTAGAAGCAAACGAGAATTAAATGGGTATCCAAATAGATATACTAATAATAAAGGTAGAGGATTGTGAGATTGTTCTGGAAGTCGTGTGCCGCGCGCTGTTCAAGAACTGAAGTTGCCTGCTCTAGCTATCAGAACGATATCGGGATTGGAAGATTCACGAAATGGAATCAACATGTTACAACATAAATAAAGCAATGTGAGTAAATTAGCACGATTTCTTCTACGCTATGATAAAATTTACGAAACATAACTTGGAGCAAAAACAGATTATAGGTACAATTAAAAGTTTCAGAGAGTTGTAAGAGCAAAATTTGATAGACACACATCGCATTTGTTTCTGCGAGTTCTAATGGGTTGAAGTAATTTCTTGAAAGTCTTCCTAGTAATAAACCTATCCTGTAGAAAGGATACACAGATAAATCCCATCCCAAGTGCGGATATTCACAAATTATTCACGCCTTAGCTCTTGGAAAACGTGCATTCTGTCTTTACAGTAATGCTGGAATATACGAGTAAGGCCCGGTTCACAAACAATCCCACATGCGTGCAAGCTCGGTGCGATACCAGTCACAGAAACCACTTGTATAAAAGTTTGCTTGTATTTTCTCGCAAACTTGTGAATTTGCTGCTCGGTACGACCTCGTAGACACGCTGTTACTGGTGGAAGTTCATTGTTTTCCCAATGAGAGTGGGTCGCTGGATTTATATGACTGTGTTGTTTAACGCAAACGACAATTTGTTTGGCCAACTTTGAGATTTAATGTAATGGAAACCAGCATACAACTTCTTAACTGAGTATTGTGTTAGGAAATGATGTTTTCTTATTATTAGTTATGGTAAGGGGTGTTTTGTGGTTAGTTTGCTATTTTAATTATTTCAAACTAACCAAATAAACGTTTCCTTCCAGTTGGTAATCATTGGGAATGTTTATGAATTCGATCGTAACATAAAATTTCTATGATAAACTTTTAAAGCTGGGTGCCAAGATCTGTACGGAGATTTTTTGATAGAAAGGTAAAAACGGTGACCGGACAATTTGCAACTTTATCACCTGCTTTGAAGAGTCATTAAAATTTATGAAAAAATAATGTAAATTGGGGAAATAGGTTACGTTAGGTAAGCTTATGTGACCTTTTAATTATTTTTTTTTTAACATAACTTTAAATGATTTTTCAAATGGGTGTTGAAATGCCCCTTTGTTGAGTTGTCGCGGAACCGTAAAAAATCTTGATTAATTAATAATTATTGACAAAAAGCAAATTATGAAAGGAAACATTGCTTCGTTGTTATAATGTCCATGTTATTAAATAATACAGCAACGAAGCGCATTGGCAACTGAACCAGTATAGGGTTTGTAAGTGATTTTTGCACAACAAACGAACAAAACCTATCCCATTTCAGTCGCCACGCGCCGCCGCGGTTGGTATAGGTTTTTTAAATACGTGGGCGGGTGTTACTACTAGTTTAAACTAGATTATGATTTGAGACAGCGTTACAATGTCCATCTTCAGCAACAGGGTATTATACATTTTACTTCCGCCCGATGACGCTGTGACGCTGTTCGAAACGTTGCCTAAATAATGAAATATCGCAACTTGGCGTAATACCCCAAAAATAAATCACTATAGTTCGAACCAGATTGAACCACTATCGGTGGGCGCAAATACATTCAATTATGCGCATGATTTGCAAATGAAACGACATTTTATCATAAAAATTAGGTGTTTCATTGAATAAAATAGGTACCTACATTGTTGTACTCGCATAGAAATAGAATCGCTTTGTTTTGTGTTACAAAAATACCGCGACTCTTCAATGGGTCTTGTGGCGCAACGGATAACGCGTCTGACTACGGATCAGAAGATTCCAGGTTCGAATCCTGGCAAGATCGAAGTTTTTTTATCGTTTAATTTTTTATTTATGGATTTTTCTTTTTAAAATAAGGAAATTCAGTCAAAATTCCTAAATGTTATTTTTTAATATCTAGACGTTCCCCACGCCGAAACACAAATTATACGAAATTCGCTCGACAGAAAAAAATCGCTAAGTATGCTGCGAAAATTATTATAAACACGTTCATTTTACTTATTTTAGAAGTTTTATGTATGAAAAATTCACAGTGTTTCTTTAAATGCTATTTTAGATGTTCCCCACGAGGTTTTTTCTCTATTTTAAACGAGTCGTGTTTTATTAAATATTTTCACAATTTTCGCTTCGGTTTTATCGTTTTAAATATTAGCGCTCCCTCTCCAATATTCGTAATTACATATCTCTCTATCTTTTTCTTTTTGAGATACGGCGCGCTTTAAAACCTGAGCAGTTTATAATAAAAATACAAGTAATAACACAATATTACATTTAAAGTCACAGACAATCATCATCATACTTTAGAAAAAGGTTTAGAATTGTGGTGAATTGTGTATTTAATTCTGCCTTGGATTGACACCTTGCAGCCTTTCTTTCACTGTAAGCTGTGATGCGTGTGTAAGGAAAATTTGCCAATAATAACTCTTGATTATACTATTATAACTCTTGCAGTATCACTCTTGGTTATACTGCATACAGTCAAATTTATTGACAATAAAACTTAGTACAAAATTAAATTTAACTCGACTAGAGTAACACCGGAGGGAATGCACAACACCCGAAGCAGAGGAACGCGAGAAACGGAATGATTTTGCGATATCATCCACTCGGCCAGGGAGCGACTCCCGGGGATACCAGTCGGTAAAATTTTATTTTTAATAATTTAAGGTTGTTTCACCATAATATCATTGAAAGAATACATATTTATAAGTAAGTTTTGATAATATCTTTAATGTTGATCTGTTTTTGGCTGGCAGCTCAGGACTTGGTGTCAGATTTATATTAAAAGATACATTGTGCTAATGTCTAATGGCCAGTGGAAGTGCGTTGTATGGTTTTGTTGCAATGTATCTAAAATTTCTTTGGCCAAAAGTTGTTTTAGCAAGAGGGATAAGTAAGTGCTTCTAGTATCTCGAGCAGTTTGGACATTTTCAAAGGCAGTTCTGTGTTTGAAGAGGTATGCTAGTATGTTTTTGGCATAAAGTTGCCTAATGTTCAAGACACAGATTCTCCTGAAGATTTCATACGAACTGCTCGTGATCGGTAGTTTTAATATAGTCTTTATAGTATAATATAATCTTAATCTTCTGAACAGGCACTTTAGTTTCTGATGTCAGGGATAAACTGTTATGGAATCTTAAATAATATATGTCGGTCACATCATTACGCTATTTTACGGTTCGAATTTAGTATTTGAGTTATTTCTTTGTAATTTTTTTAAACCCTCATTTTTATTGCGAATAATATAAACAAAGTAAAATGAAGATTTGCCGTTATACTGCTAAACAGTTAGTAACCAAAATTAATTAGATATACAATTCTTTTTATTCTCTCATTTATATAACGGTTCAGATAAAAAGGCGCCAGGCAATTGGGTCATGGGCGGCGTTCAGCTAAGAGGTGAGCGTCTTCGAGTTAGAGGGAACTAAACCAATTACTTGTGGTGGCCCGGCCAAGGTTCAGCCCGTGTGCTGCGGTGGGGTGGGATTTATGGTGAAGGGGTGGAAGCACCGTGAATGGGTCATCATCAGTTTGAAACAAACTATTTTATTATATACATATTTGGGAGACGGATATGAGTACCATTTAAAACCATTTCTTGGTTAACCAACAC
Organism: Glyphotaelius pellucidus; assembly: GCA_936435175.1. NCBI lineage: Eukaryota > Metazoa > Arthropoda > Insecta > Trichoptera > Limnephilidae > Glyphotaelius > Glyphotaelius pellucidus. Next base: position 529,858 of record OW386540.1, read on the forward strand.
CTCTGTCGTAGGTTACTCCAAGCAGTTCACTACGTTTGGTGACTTAGTAGGAGTTCCCGGATTCATGGAGTGAGGTTTTTCTAGGTCTTCGAACGTGGCCGTAAAGGTGAGATTCACAGCTTATTATTTAAGATAAAGTAATGTGTCATATACCTACCAAACCCTGACATCTAACTACGAACCTGAAAATCAGAGCAATGAGTTCTGGCGCCACTAAATTATCAAAGCTTTATATTTCTGGATCATATCTGCTCAACTAACTTTTTTTTATATATTTACATCTTAATTTAAACCACGAGCTAAGGCTAAGCCTCCTTGAAATATTCATTTGGTTTTCGAATAAAAAGGCAACACGCTAATGTCAGTTTTTTTTTTAATTCGTATTTATACTTCATGTGAAGCAGTTCCTTTTTTAGACACCGAGACGCTAGTAGTCATATGTCAACTCTGACATTCACATAAATAATATTGAGTACTTTCATTTCACCGAATTTTTTGTAAATTGCCTGATTTTATAAGTATGGAATTTTATATTCATAGAGCGATGGATGAGGAATGACAATATAATTAATTGATAATGAATCTTAAATAATCTGTTAAGAGATTTAAATAGCCCTATCTTAAACACCTTTCATAATGTTTCATTGAAATAATGAAAGAAAACCTTCTCTTTCTGTAAAATTTTCTAATGGTCTATTGAACATACAAGAACTGAGGCGACGAGTGGTTAATTTTATGAGTGGTGCACGATTCCGGCGAACGAATTCTATTTAAAATTACCATACTGACATGTAGCAACCACGCTGCTTTAAATGGAGAACTTTATCAAAAATTGACCCGCTAAAAATATTTAAGTATCTTCATGAAATAAACTGGCGTCGTTCACATTTTCGAAGATTGTTATCTCCCAATGACAGTAGAAAGCATAGATATGGCACTCACTTAGAAAGCAGTGTGGTTTTTCAAAGAAAAAGAAACACTCGGCATTCCGACCAAGGTTCCGGACCAATGATGTATCTGTACTTTAAAACTATCTTGACAGAAGGCAGTTTTTTGTTCTCGATATAATTCGATATGATCAGGACTTCTTTGATATATGGATAGAAAAAAAATCATTTTAGAAATACGTGTGGAGATTTGTAAGAACCGTCATGTTCCAAATTATTAACACAAATAGCTGTAACAACGCAATGGAACCCACTAGTAAATTTGATATTGAGCAAAATGTTGACATAAATCTATAAATATTTCACCTGCTCGAACTCCACGTAATTTAATATATTAGCTAAAATATACCCCTGACAGCTAAACAAAATGATAATAAGATAATGGAGGATAATATTTAGAATACTTGACTAACAAGTAGGATAATAAATAATAACAAAAAAAAAGCGTATTAAACAAAGCATAAAAATTCATATGGTCAGCGTATTCATATCTCATTCCTATTTGACAAGTTGTAATATATCAGAAAAATGTTGTGGTTGTTGGTTAGTTGGTTAGTTGGTCGATGTCAAAAGTTTTACAGTCCTCTTTTTTGATGATCGAATTTATTTCAAATAATTTACTTGTATCGTGTAGGACTTAAGATACCTTTTTATTCTGATTTCTTGTAATTCCAGCAATGGAATCCATGCCAATTTTATCTGTAATCTGTAATCATCAGTATCACCAAACCATCCAAGCTGATGACAAATTACTTGAAGAGGGTTAACTAGTAGATTTCTGGTGGGATTAAGTAGGAAGAATTGTATCAAATGTATCCTTGTCAATGTTTGATACCTTCACCCCTTCGCTTCACCGTCAATAAGTAATTAGGACCACATAGCTATTTGCTGGTAAGCAAGATTTACTGACAACATTCCCCCTCTAGAGGATTACAATTGCGTATAGGTTAGATATCTTAAATTCCCACGGTGCCATGTTGTCAAGTGCCTTACTTCGGTATGTTGCACAATATGCCACTGCTATAAACACACACTAAGCTACTAACTCTAATCCACATTGCGCAAACACAATAAATTATAACCAATGTGTATTATGCTTTAATAATTGAGTAACTTATACTGGTGAAATTTATGAGAGAAATTTAACTTACCCTCGACGGCAATTCGCCAGTCTTCTGATTGATTTATTCCAATTCACATTATTCCTTGCGATTTTCTCTCGCTAATTATTTTCTCCCATCTTCTAAGGGTCGGTAAACACCCTGTCCAATAGCAAATTCTTGAGCTGCAAGTCTGGTTCTAGCTGTTTTGACTTATTCAATGAGTTTCGGCAAACATTAATAATTTTGCAATGTTCTCACTTCCGAAGATTTTATTTATTTATTTATTAAAGTTTATACAATGAACAAAAAAATTGTGTTAATTCATCTGCCATGCTAGGGATGTCCCTGTATTATGGCGGATGAAGTTTACAGATTGGGTACAGTGTACAGTTATCAACTTATGCAATTCATTTAAATAGTTTAAGTAACAAATTAAGTTAGTAATTTAAGTAACGCATTCAATTAATTTAAGTTAAAAGTTGTATTTATTATATTACAATTCAATAAAAAATAGCAAGTTTTACACATCATCGTTACTGAATGTAAGGATCCATTTTGATAATTTTTTTTAAAGATATGGGGTTGGGTTTCGGATTTTAGGTTCTCGGGGAGAAGGTTAAATATTTTCGGAGCTAGGTACATGAAACGTCTTTAAGCTGATGTGGTGCGTAGTGTTGGAACATTGTAGTGTCGGTTGGTTATTGTTCTGGTGGTGTAACTGTGATGTAAGAGAGTTTTTTTCTTGTATTTGAACATGAAATGTGTTAGTTGCCGTATGTTTAAGACATTATATTCTGTGAAGAGTCTATTGGAGGAATATCTTGTTGGTCGCTTGTTGATAGCACGTATTATCATTTTTTGGGCTTTTTGTAGAGGATCAATGAAATTAAGAGCACAGCCGCCCCAAATTATTATGCTAACTGGGATTGGCAGAGAGCGTAGTAAACCGTTTTTAGTAATATAGGAGTAAGTATATTTCTTAGAGTTCGAAAAACAAGAGAGCTTGCGAATTCGGGGAGTTAGACTGGCTAAGTGCTGATCCCAACGAAGATGGTGATCAATTAGGACCCCCAGGTATTTTATATGAGATACTTTTTCCAAATTTGGGCAAGTACAGGAAGAGTAGGGACTTGGACAAGAGTGAATTGTTATTTTCTGATTAAAGAAGGTTGGGTTTCAGCAGATAGACTGAAGGTTAAGAATTTAGTTTTACCAGCGTTGAGGGCGAGGAGATTATCATCTAACCAATTCTTTACAAGGCCTATGTCGTATTGAGCTATATCGAATGCTCCTTTCCAATTTTTATGTCGAGCTATAAGCACAGTGTCATCTGCAAAGGATATTATTTTCCCGGTCATGGGTAGGTTACAGAGTTTATTGATGTATATGAGGAACAAAATAGGGCCTAGAACACTTCCTTGTGAAACTCCGAATTGGATTGCTAAAGAAACTAATTTATTCAGGAATATTAGATTACCCGATGAACAATTACATTCATTTGAGTCCTATAATTTCAATACCCGCTATATCCGATTTTTCGCCAAATTGATCTGAGTATGACATTTTATTCACATTTTTGTGAGGAACAAGATGAAAATAAAATTGAGTTTCTAAATCTCCCTTTTCACGACCAGAAACCATGTTAAAACTGCGTGTGAGAAATAACACTCGCTATGTCATTCAAGAAGTAACAATCAATACCCGCTATATAGGAATTCAACCAATGTAGCGAGCAGTTATTTTGCCAAGATAGCGAGTTTAGAAACTTGCGCTAGGTCAGTTGAGTTTCAAAAGCCTCTATATCTGGAGTAAATCATGAAGCGCGTATCAAAATCCGCTACATCCATATCTAAATTACTTAAATATTGCTAGATGTACATTGAAAAATAAACACATTTCGAATTTATATCTATTATTTCAATTCATTAAATAGAAAATTAAAATGCAATTGTTTATTTACGCTAGAGATGTGACAGTTTTTTGTGGTTTTCTCCGAATCAGTGAAAGTTGACACAGAGGATATTGAAATAAAACGACAGATTTGACAGTTGTGCTTGTAAAACAAATTTCCAATAAATTTTAAAAAAAGAGAACTAACAAATCATTTCTACACAAACCTTGCTTGAAAGGGAAGCGTTATGTTATCCATATTGAATATTATGTATGTCTCTTGAAGATTAGATTCAGCCGACTTAAAGTTATAAAGCTTCAGTCGTGCTCGGATGATCCGAAGACATCAGTTGGGTTGTGATGTATTTAGCTGCCTACCCATCCGTCGTAAGGCTTCAGTTTAGAGTTCAGGAAGTTTCTCAAATTGAATGATTTTCTCCAACTTTCTATGGCTTTGTTCGTCGGATTGATATGTAATTGGAAACGAATCGACTTTTCGAAGGATTTATTTAATACATATTTGGTTTTTCCTCTAGTGTGGGTAAATCTTTTATATTAAAGTCGAAAGAAAATCTTGTGCTAGAGGTAGATAAAGTTTCAAAGTTTGATTCAATATTTCCACAAATAAAAAATAAAATTAAAACTGAAAAAAAAACTTTGCTGAAGGGTTTACTAACTTGAACATAAACTATGTTTATTTAGTTGGAGGGATACAATTAACGGTACGACGCAAGTAAAAGTTTTTATTTATTTAAAAGTACACAAAATTAATCACTACCAACAGATAGGTATGCGTTTAGGATAAGGTCGAAGCTCCAAAACAAAGTTTTATAATCCGTTTTTGGGATTTTAGTGGCATTCTGCTCTAACAAAAGTTCTAGTGGATTCGATGCTTTTGGAGCCGATTCGCAAACACCCGCGAGCGCCCGCTGGCCAAAATGTGGCCAAATTGAAAAGTTATTTTAAAATATGTTTTTGGATTTATTTTAAAAGTTTCCCCGCGTTTTGGAATCTTAATCACAAGGCCCACACTTTGTAGTTTCACAGTTTAACAAGAGATGTCTCGCATCTTTTACTAATTATTTTTTATTGACATTCTGCGAATCGAATTATTGAAATATTTTTTTCTTATAAATCATTGATAATGTGTGTAAATGTTTAAAAGGAATGCACGTTCGAATGTGAATTTATATTTTTATTATCAATTAGGTCATAGACAATGCACTGAAGTCATAATATTTAATATTGCTCCAAATAGGTACTATGTACGGCAATTTTAGAGTAAATAATTAGCAGAAGGGTTTCAAATTTAATAATTTTATGAATCCGAAAAATATGAATCTAGAATGTGGGTTTATCGGTCAAATATATGTGCATTCAATGACTCTCTAACACTATAAGTAGTTTTATGTCTCCGTAAAAAATTTTGTAGGTATGAGTTTTTGAAGGAAGGCGGGAAATCACCAAACCGAGCGATTAAAAATTTCCTAGCGCTCAAAGCTGAAATTAATAAAATTGAGAAACTCTCCAGTGGTTGTACTTGATAATAATATAATTTATTTTTTTGATCGGAACATTCGTCAGTCAACATTTAATTTAAATTAATTCACATTTCTTGGGCTTTAATTATCTAACAATTAATAAACATTGTAAGTGAATGACACGGATATGTCTAAACCGGTAGCAGATAAATAAAAATTAAGTAACAAATATTCATGTGAAATAAAACAAAATGAAAATTATTTTTTTTGAACGTTAATTTCAAATAATACAATGACATTGACATGAATTTGTAATAACATTAAAGAAAAAAAAACACTTTCCTAGGCATCGGTTGCTTGGAAACCAAAAAACGAGAAATTCCCCTGTCAATCCAGCTTTATTTATTAAAAGTTAATAAAAATGAGGTAGCAGTTTATTTTTCACGCTTTAATACTTGAATGAAGAACTTCTCGCAAAGCGCTGATTCGTTAATTAAAGCGCATTCAAATGTAATCGTGAAAACCTCCTCTAAAAACTTAAGTCTGCCTCTTTCTTGGCGTATAATGTTTCTCTTATTACCATTTCGTCTCTAGGAGATTTCTGAAGCGACGCTCCGCGGTCTCAGACAAACGGCAATCAAATAAAGTTTCTAGGAACAATGAACGTGCAGTGCTGCCTCTTCCCACGCCGAGGTAAAGATTCTCAGGAAGAGAAGCCTTCTATAATAATTTATCTCCTGTTCTACTGTGAATAAGGTAGGTGTTTATTTTAAATGCATAATTTAGACAGAGAGAAGCATTAAACAAATTAAATTTGGGGTGTTATATTATATAAGTTGCCAACGTTTTTTAAGTGAGACTGAGTTTCCAAAACACACCCGAATAGAAATTAATACAATGAGTTTTTGGTAGGAGAGATTTGAAAGAAAACTGGTCAGTTTAGTTGACTCCTAGGTCCCATAAAAGCGAATGAAATTGATTGCAAAAAAATTTGTTCAGTTGTTTACACTTACATTTTTCAATCGAATCCTTCGAATAATATTAAAATAATATCCATAAACTTTTGCCTGTCAGGGTTTGCGAGCCAAACTCCCGGTTTTTCCCATGCATTTTAAATGTTCCTTTTTATTGGTTATTTTTTAACTCTTTTGAAAAAAAATTGTTCCAAAATCTAGATTAAAATAATTTTTCCGATATGTTTATAAGAAATCAACATTTTGGTTTCTAAATATTAAAATTTTGATACTAGAAATGGAAATGTAAATTGGCTAAAAAGTGCATACCTGCGAATATTCGAATGAAAGTGCTTAAAATAGAATAAATTGTAATAAAACTGTCAATTCACTTTTTATCACGTTCATACAATTTTATTTTAAAATTAAATGTGTGTTACGTCACAAATTGGCGCAAAATGAAATTGTCACTGATGATCGGATTTGTAAAATATCTGAACAACAAAGCTCGTGTATTTCTAAGGCAATGAGAAGCATTATTTCTTTCGCTTTCTAACATTAAAAAATCACATTTTTTTGCATGTCAGGAAGAGAAATATCTAACTTTTAATAATGCTCGGTCGCACTGGGACAATTTGGGTCGCCTGTTATTATAACGGCATATGATGTTTTGGGTCCCCGGTGATTATACGGGTTAACAATTTTATTTTAATTCTGCTTAGGCAAAACGATAGAAACAGCTACAATTAATTCAACACATATTTCAATGTACAAATACAACCGTTTAGTATAAAAGATTAATTGAAAATAGAGATTTCACATTAAGCTGCGCGTGTAGTCCTGCAGTATTGCGAAAGAAGTTTTCTTGATTTTCATTTTGAAGTTGAGGAAATAGAATTACTTTTAATTCTATTTTTCACGCTTCATAAAAAGAAAGCCGTTCATATGGGGTGGTGCATGTATCTGACGGTAAGAACGCCGGAAAATACAAACAGGAAAGTTTACGCCTGTTTGATGTGAAATGTTTGAAGTAAAATCAGTCTCAGAACACGGAAGAGATAAGCAGATAAAGGTGTGTTGTGGGCGTTTCTGTTTACCGGGGGTTAGCGATTTCAATCCCGCAAACGGGATCACGCATTCCAGCGGGATCCCGCAGCTTTTATTAAGCTGCTGGATCTCGCACCTTCAAAGCGCGGATCCGCGTATCCCGCAAATTAAAAATTTGAAGAAAGAAATGACGTTCTTTGAGTCCGATGGTATCAGAGGAGAGTACCTGACGCTCGCCTATGAATATATTCTGACGATTCAGCCTACTAGCGTAGAAGCCGAGAGAGCGTTTTCAGCATCACGAAATATTTGCAGTTCACTCAGAAGCAGGCTCGGAGATGATACAATAAATGCCGTTTGTTTCTTAAGAGCGTATTTTCAAACTTTATCACCATAGGTTGATATCATAGTAATAGCATCTAAGAGAAAGTTGTGATTTGATTATTAGTCATTATATGAATAAGACTGAATTAAAAATATAAAACTTTTGTTAGAAGTCAGGGTAAAATGAAACAAAACTATTAAACTATGCCAAACATTTAAAGATGAATCTAAGAAAACAGATTACTAATAACTTATACTTAATTAATAGGAAAGGAATAGTTTCTGTTGTTTAATCTAAGAAATGTTTAATAGAAGTTGATTTTCACACAAAAATCTGTAGTTTCAATTTGATTTTATAACATAATTTCAAAGATGCGGGATCCCGCGTGATCCCGCGCGGGATTGAGTAATCCCGCATATCAATCCCGCGGGATTGAATGAGCTGCGGGATTGCAATCCCTACCGGGAGTAAGCTCAATCATAACTTATTTTAAGTGAAGTTAGTAAATTATATTTTTGTGAATGTCTTACAAGAGTCCCCACTGCTTCCGATTCTCCGGAGCCAGTGTGACTAGGGCATCCCCGATTGGGATATTATTGTGAAGCAAAGGGTGAGTGGCAAAGATGGAGAAAAAACCTAGAAATAAACTAGATGTACAGCTTTGGTCATGAAACATGGTAAAAGCCATTTCAAACACTTCAATTCTGGCTTTTCACCTGGACGATACTCGGAATATCTTTCATTCTGGATCTTGCAACAAATGTATTATATTGTATTATGAATAATCATATTTTTTCCTTCAGTTCGGTAAAGATAACACTTCTAGGGACTATCTGTTCAGTGTATTTGGCAAAGGGAGTATATGTCTATAAGCACACGGGAGTGTTTTCCGAAAAAGTATTCGATTGTATAATTTACGAGCGGCGGCGTATTTTGTGGTTTATTTATTCCTCGACGCCGCGGCCGTATGATAAACGCGAAAAATGTATTTCCAGGTCTGCTTTTTCCAGGTCGGCATTTTCCAGGTTGGAATTATCAAACGCAAAAAGTTCGGTGACTTGGTCCGCGGCTATTCCCTACAACTTTTTACATACATCACGTCCGGAATACAAACATTGTTTTTATTACTTTATATTTTATTATGCTTACACTTTTTTGTTGATTTTGTACTAGGCATGAAAACATTTTTTACACGCTGTTAAGCAAATACACCCATTGGGGTTAAACGTTTTATATTATCTACACCTACACATAATTCCTGAAAACATTAGACTTACGCATGGATTATAAAAAAACAAGTATCTTTCAAGATTTGCCGAAATGCTTAAGCTGCCGTTGGTTTTTCAGTTATCAATTTGTTTGTTAAGTTCAAATTATTATTATAATTTAAATTCATATCGCTCTTTGACATCGACAGAAGATAGACAGTTGTTACGCGTCGTGGGTTCAATTCCTCGGCTGGCTTGTCGTGCATCACGACACAAGTAACATTTTCCGTTTTCTGTGTGGTAGTGGGATATTATCAAATTATTTATTTATTTAAAGAAAAAAAAATATCATATCTCACACATTACAAAAATTGGAAAAAAAAATTATGATGATGTCAGATGGTGTTGCGAGTTATAAATATTCCTGTCCTGGTTACTTTGTCGCGGTGACTTTGCTGTCACCGTGACAAACAAACCGAAGATTAAAAGGAACTGTGTTTTGCTCTCAGAATTTCTATAGCATCCACCCTAGTGATTTATTCTATTTATTTTGAGGAACTGGTTCCAAAAGTACTTGAATTAAGAACTGGCTTAACGGTTTGCATTTAAAGTGAAGATCACGCCCTAAGCGATCTTATTGGAGTATGAAATATATGAAAACGCGAGTCAAATTCGAACGATTTGAATAACGACAGATTTTTGAAAATGATGGAAAAAATCCTGTACTTGAAATTTAACGAACCGAGAACGACCAGACTCATAAAATATGCCTAAATCTCTTCTTTAATCTATGGCACTATGATTTACATTGTCTGGCTGGGAAAAGGTGTGGATATGTATGTTTGCAGCGCGTTCCAGGGTGGAAGATACTCTCAGTATCCCCCTGGTGTAAGACCAGCATTCATTATTAAAACGTTGCTTTAAATGGCTTAAGCCGTGTTTGGTGACTAGATCTGAATAATCAGGTACTTCCCCACCTTCCTATTCATCATTTTATTTCCTTCTCATCAGTCTCAAAACGTACCCCAAATGGGGATGCAATAGTCTCATTGGCTATAGACGGAGCAGCCGGGACTCTTGGGAGGTATTCAGATAAAAAAATTATGTGTACTACATCTGAATTCAATCGTGTTTTTATTCATTTATCAAATCGCCTTATTCACGCCCCGAGGGTCAAAGAACGCGCTTTCATTTTGAAAATTTAACGTATTTTCTGACTTTTCATTTCCCGGGAAGATCATTACCGGAAACCGTAACGAGAAAGGTGAAAATGAAAATGAACGTGAATTTATAACGCAAAATGGTGTCTGAACTGAAAAAAATAGCGCGGTTGACCCGAGGATTTTACTTTTGCCTCAGTTTAAATTTCTTTTACCTCTGTTCAATGGTTTGCGGCGGTGGAAATTGCCTATAAATTCGGTTTAATTTACACCCTGCCAAAGCTATCGCATTTTGCTTCCTTTGTTTGCAAAGAAATGGTGACGTCGTATTTCGCAGAGATTCAACGAACTGATAGCAGACGTTAAATTGGAGATTCGTGCAAGTTGCTAGTTGCGAGTTGCCAGTTAAGGAAGCTTATTTATACCGCAGCGCGCAGGTCGATTACCAAACACGAAAGGTCAAATTTAACCATCAAATTAAAATCTTCTAAAAAAGATGGCAAAATGTCAGGACCGTACAATTTTGTATGTCGGCTGGTGATAAGCGATAAGCGAGAAGGGTTTTCAGGGGGTTCGTGTCTGGAAGCCGTTTCAAATTTTTAGGATACCAAAAACGGGTGCTGAGTTTCCAGAAATGTTTTTTCATAAAATAAATAAAAATACATTCGTCTTTCAGGTTATTACACTGACACCCAGAATGTGTTTTCGACGTTCATTCTTACTGCTTATTCACCTCTGCCATGTATATTAATTCAAATCGTGAATCTAATAGGAACAAGCGCTAATTTTCACTTGCGCTGCAGCGAATGGTGGCACCATGATTTACATTATTAGCTCTAATAATTGTAAACTAGGTGCTAGAGATAAGGAGCCATGCTATGCCTTACCCCCCTTTAGAAACAAGTATGTACGTACGTTAGGTGCACATTCATAATATAATGAAGGTATATATTTTTGTAGCATAATGAATATTCATACATGAGACATGTACATTTATACAAACCTACGTATTTGTTACCAACAAAACAGCGTTACTTACTTTAAAAGCTTCGCTCTAAAATAAATGAAAACACAAAATTAATTGTTCCCAATACATTTATGGTGTCTAAAATGATGATACCAGGCACCTATTAATATATCACTGAAGCAACTACTTACTACAAATACATGTTCATTATTCACAAAAAACACATCAAAGACTGGATCAAACAACGAGGTATTGAATTTACTCAAGATATTATAACATCTAACCAAACGTAACCAAACCCAAACATTAAAAAAATAATTTAAAAAAAAACTTTGTTTCGGGACAGAAAATATTACCACTCTATTATTTCTACCAATGGCTTGTGGTCCATCGAAAAATATACCTACCTGTTTATCAAGACAATTATTTATCTTACACATCGCACCCGGGGGATAACAATGGCACAACTCACAAAACTACTTTTTTCAGGAGAGCAGTTTGAATATTTCGTTTGAGTGTATTGAATCAGTTTTTTAACCAATAAAAATACATTATTACACAAAAGTTGAAAAGCAGTATATTAATATTTATCACGGTTAATATTATAATAGTGTTACAATGATCATTGTGCCACTATTTTTGCTTGAATTGGATTAAAACATTATTATTAAAAAAAGGCATATTCGCTTTTAAGGTCACAACAACATTTTTTTAAATTGTGCCTTTTTTATCGAAGATTGAATAGATATCCAGGAACATTTCTGCATACTTAACTCAAAAATACATTTTTTTGACTTGTACCACTGTTATCCCTCGGGTGCGATTATGTCATAATCTATATGCTAATGAACAAGAACTAATTTTTAATGTATGTATAAGATACTGCCGCCATGGGTCAACCCACAGTGACCTTCTTGACACTATCAAGAAGGATATGTAGACAGAATAGCACTTAATCCCAAACATGGGAACACTTCAGCACTGGTTCGCCTAGTAAGGTGTTCACAAAATACTACTACTAACCTATTTCTAAATATAGTTACGGATCATTAACATTTTTTTTCTTCTTCTTAATTACTAAACTTTTATCTTTGCAAACCAATAATTTGTAAAGTGTATGTTCAAGAATTGAAATAAATAAAAAATATCCCACACGAAAATGAGTTTTTTTGGATTGAAGAGTATTATTTCACGAGGACTAAATTTTATTTATTTACCGGATTGGACACATCCGTGTCATTCATTAGCATTCTTAAAACTTCTAGTGAATGACACCGATGTGTTGAGACCGGTAGCAAATAAATAAAAATGAAGTAACAAATATACACGTGAAATAAAATTCTTCAAAATAAAATGTGTAGAAATTGTTACATAATTAATTTTCAAGTACCTAGTACAAAAAAATGTGAATTTAGTTTCATGATCACATAATAATGTGACCTAATTTTTTTAGTCAAATGGTAAATATTTCTGGTATTGGTAGTAATCTTTACATATAAAAATCTCGCGCCACGATTTTTGTTCGGAATAAACTCCGAAACTACTTAACCGATTTTGATGAAATTTGGCTTACTGTGTGTAAATTTGTCCAACTTAAAAGAAAAGCTAGTTTTTTTTCTCTATTATTGACCTCAATATTTATTATTGCGAATTACATGTTTGTTATAGGACAATGCTTTGCAATTATTTGTACGTTCCATAAATTTCTAACAGATGGCGGTGTGAGTCAATTTGTTGACACAACACTTGGTTATCTAGGTTGGGTAACCATTAACCATCCAGTAGCAAATGCGGCGCACAGCAACGCGTGGCCGGATCAGCTAGTAATAATATATGTTTCTTGATGTACATTTATCTCCCTAATTGAGAATAAGTATTTTTAATAAAGCACTACTTGAATTTTTCCAAGAGATAATATTACATTTAGCTTGAAAATGTTAAATTTCCACATCTTTTGTCTGTTTATTCTCTTGCCAGTTTCTCAGCGATACAATAGGACGATTCCTAACGTTAAATTTAATTTCCCAGAAGATTTGAAAACATCCATGCCTTTTTGTATGCAGTTAGCATACACTAATTTGATGGAGAATTAAACCCTGGGAGTTTCTGCCATTATATAATATAATGGAACAACTTATTCCTTTACATGTTTACCAGAACGTTTCCTTAATGATATGTTTGAGTTGTTAGTGTCTATTTTAACGTCAGTTTACACCGGGACTTCAATTCTCTACGATGTACTGAGTTCTTGAAATTATATCACGTGATGGTACGCTACGTAAAGCTACGCTTGAAAATTAATTATGTATTCAAGATAAATTTGTTTTGATGGTATATAACGTATGAGTATAATAATGGAGCAAATTGAACGAGCCAATTTAATTTTCTCCGCCGTGTTGTTATCTACAATATCATTTACATAAAACTTCTCTCTGATATTTTTATTTTTCAATTTGGTTTTATTTAAAACATGATAATTAAAAAAAAACGAAATAATAATTGAACCAATTACTTTATAAAAACAAGCTCCTCAAATAAAACAAATTATTGAAAACATGTCTAATGGCCCAATACAGGTAGGTACTTACGAATCCATCGTCGTACCGTACCCATTTAATTACTCCTCTCTCCAATTGGATTTTATTTATCCACTGAGTAATGCCGTAAGACACTTTTAATTAAGGAATTATTAGTGCAGACCCGTGAAAAATCACGGGATATTTTAATTGTGAGATATGTACAGATACTGTAACAGAAAATATTTATAAAATATTTGCCTCAGCATCGTTGCGTACCAAAAAAATAATTAAAGACGATCAGAAATTTAACATTCAAATGAACACAGTTAGGACAGGTTATTTCAAAAAAATTAACAATTCATAACATTTTTTAATTTAATTTTCACGTTCTGTGTAAGTTCTAATTAAGTTCTGTTATTATATCACTAGCTGGGTTACCTGGCTTCGCTCAGGACAACATTCGAGAGTGTTCTGGAATGTTCCACAAAAAAGTTTCCGATTCCCTATTCCCGAACGTTCCACGACATACTCCGTCACTCCTTCCAGAACTTTCTGGAGTTCTCATGGAACCTTCTAGAATTTTCCGGGAAACCGTTCTAGAAATTTCAAGAGGGCGAAACTTCCAGCCCTTATATCTTTAAAAGCACGCCCTTTAGGTAAAAACGGGAATCGTCATCCTGGAGGGGGGTGGAGATCTACCACACTGTAAAACTATATAATTAGGGATTTGTTTCTGAGTTTTTGCGAGCCGCACGTTTTTTGGACTTTCTTTTATAATATACTAGCTTTTCCTCGCGGCTTCGCTCGCTTGGTATTAGGCGAAATTACTGTAGCGCTTGCACTTATCAATTATCCCCCCTCCACCCCTCCCCCCATCTCCCCATCCCCCCATCCCCCCATCCCCCCATCCCCTCATCCCCTCCTGCATTCCATGTTTTCATTCCAGGTACATTCAGTTTTCAAATAGCTCGCGTGCCACCTAAATTTCGTAATGCTAGAGCTTAAAGAAATAAAGAATTATCCAATATGGTGCAGTCGTTCGGAATTTATGGGCTTACAAACATTTCGGAGATTTATTTTTATTTAAATATGTGGAAGTTTGTAAATATAATAAAAATAACACTATTTATTAAACAGTCTTAGGTATAATCGTTACGAATTGTAGGAACTCTCATCTCATAATCTTGTCCAAAAAATACAAAATATATTCTCATATCTGAATGTTCTGGAGCAGCAGCCGACCAGTAGGTAGGGGGCTGAGTACCTACCAGCGTAGAGCCCACAAATATATCAACATCGTTTCCATGGCAACGATTTTTTTTCTGACGTTAGCTGACGTTGTTATACGAAAACGTATAACAAATATAATATATTAATATTTTTACTTTGATAACGCCAGAGCTTACCATTATATACAGTCCTCGCATATAATTTATCTTTCTATTGGTGAAAGCATTTTTAAAATCATTTTATCGTTTTATGCGTGAAAGCGTAACAAACAAACTCGATTAGTTTCGCATTTAAAATATTAGTATGGATATTGATTTTAGGCCAGACGCTTCATAAAACTGAAATAATAACACTTGAATAGAACTTTCATAAAACGTGAAAATTAACTTAAAAAACAACCCATCCTTAGAATATTTTAAAACTCGGCATTCAGACTTGGATCTGTCAAAGTAGATCTGACAAAAATTAATTATCACGCAGGAATATATAGAAATATGTCACATCACGCATGCACGCACCGACAACTGTATTAAGAAAGTGTCATATAAGTAAGAATACTTGCATCGTTGGAATTAGTTACTACTTCTGATAAAGTATTGTCAGCTGCGTGCAATCAAGAATATCTAAATGACTCAGTCCTTACTAGTTCTTGTCGGTCTATCTAAGATAATTAAGCTTAATAAATCAGGACTGTCTATAATACCATTAAGAAATTTAAAAATTAAAGCTAGGACGTGAATGAGTCTTCTATCTGAGAGATTTGGTAATTTTAATTCATTCATGGTTGTAATTTATTGTTTCCATAGGTAGACCATAATATTTATGTTACAAGAATCATTAAAAAGTTAAGCTCACTAAAAAAAGCTTGCATTTCGAATTATATAAATATTTTACCGCGTACAAGAAACTGAAACAATCGGTGGCAAGTTTTAATAATAATAATAATAATAATAATAATAGTTTATTCCAGAATGTATGCAGGGGTAGTGCAATGCAGTTTTGTCAGTGTAACGTTATAGTTGCTTTTTTTATACATGCGATACATTTAACAAAAACGGTAAATAATGTTTTGTAATGTCCAACAAACTTTGTAACAAAATACAAATACATTGCTTATCAGTCTAAACTGAGAGATTTAACAGAAAAATTGGCGTTGTCCTGGAATAACAATATAAATAAACATATTCTTACTTCTTGTTTGTGTGGTTGAAGACGGTTGGTGTAGGTCAAAGTGGGATGCTGAGATAAATCAGCCATCGGCAGACGGCATCGGGAGTCACTTGTTCCGCACAGATGTACCTCAGGGGCACTAAGTGGTCTACACAAATATAAACTTTATTAATTCATAAGGAAAGGTCTTTTTGGAAACTGGCAAATGAGAGTCATATGATTGATCGAACCGTTCTCCTCCACATTTTTAACATTCCTAAATGAGGTATTATTAAATTAAATGTTTTTGTAATACGATCCATTTATTTACGAACAACACGTTTGATATAATTCCACTTTTATCATCCCGCAGGGATTAATTTTGGGACCCACGCTTGAAATACTATATTTGTATCAATAATGAAAATACTTTTTGAAGTAAAACTTCTTTAGCGCCGTTCTGATTTGAAACTCGATGAAACCGAAATGACACTAAAAAGAGACAAACACGTACATCTACAGGATTTAGCCTGAAAGAGAATGAGATAAAATGAAACCTTACTTACTAATAGTACAGTACGGCAGTAGGCCGCATTATCCGCTTTGATTATGAGCTCACTTTTCAAGGCTCCTATTGGTGGAGATTATGTGGATGAAGTTTCACTTCTACCGCGTGTGAACTGCACTCGATTTTTTTAATATGTAAAATACTTTGTATATGCTGACGACATTACTATTTTAATATATCTGATGAATGATTATCCATAGCTATTAAATGTATGCAACATGACTTTACGTCCCTGAAAAAATGGTCACATGATGCAGGCCTATTCATAAACACTAAAAAAACTAAATTGATGCACATACGATCTCTACGTGCTTCATTTCAGATTTCGCCTAAAATAATTTATTAATTCATCAAAATATTTTGCAACCCTGCTGCATGTGCGATAATATTGAACTGGTAAATGAATGTTTGTATTTGGGAGTAACTATTGACTGCAACTTCAAATGGGACACACAAACAAACAAAATGTGTAAAGGGCTGAGGTCGATAGTGGGTGGGCTGTACAAACTGAAGTGTTGCGCTCTGGTGAATATTTAAAAAAATATTTACTTATCACTCGCAGAATCAACTTTACGGAATGGAATAACCACTTGGGGACACTCTTCCAGAACTAACTAAAACCACCTACAGTCAGTACAAAATTCTGTGGTTAAATTACTAGTTTGTTCTAAAACATATTTATTCACTGAGACAAAACGTATCATTGTTGTATCAGAATTTAACTATCTCACCGGTGCAGGCCTTATTTATTATTTATTTATTTTATTTATTTATTTGTTTTATTTTAGTAAATTGTACATTTAAGTTTACAATTTCCTAATTAATTATATCATTTCATATTTCAAACTATATTTTTTCTTGTTCTATGTATCTCCTACAATAAATTTTGAGCTTTCCAATTGGTGCGGCCTTTAAAGTTTCTGGTAGAGTGTTGTACAACTTCATCCCTTTGTATAGTAAACTGTTCTGCGTATTCGTTTTGTCCTTTTTTGTAGTCTGATTTCCTTGCAAGTCCTTGTATTATGTCTGTGAATGTCCTTGTTGTATATAATTTTGTTTGAGAAGTATTTTGGTAACACGTTGTTCACTATTTTATGGATAAATATCATCGTGTTCAGGGTCAACATCTGTTTCACGGTTAGCCAATTTAGTTCCTTTAACATTTTATTTACTTTGAGAATCTATTTCGTCGAAGTATTATTCTCATTGCCCTGTTTTGGAGAATTTGAAACTTATTTTGTTCTCGTTCATTACACAGGAAAAGGATAGTTGAGCAGTAGTTAAAGTGTGGAGCAATAATTGAATTATAAATAGTGACTGCAGTTTTTCTAGAAAGTTTTTGCCGTATTCTTCCCAAAAAAAGATACTTTTTTTCCAATTTTCTTTTATTATGGTACAACATATTAATTCGGCATATATATCTAATGCTGAATATGAGAGGAAAGTGGAACTTGAACAGAATACTAGGTTCAAAAAGAATAAAATAATGCTCGTTTCAAAATATAACAATAACTACGGACAGCGAACCTTGGAATATAATGTGCCTAAAATATTTAACAAGTTATCAAGTAGGAAATATTAAAAAATGTGGCTCAGCAAACAGATTTAGATATATGCTGAAAAATTGGTTGTGAAATAGAGATTCTTTTTACCAAGTCATGTGTATTAATTGTGAAAATCTGAATATTTATATTAGAATTATTAACAAATATTATGCATGTATGTTTTATACTGTAATTGAACAAACTGAATTATAATTGTAAATGTATATATTAGAATTAAATATTAACACCCTGTTGACAAACTGCTGAATTGCGGCTTAGCGGGATTGTACTTTGAAAAACAATAAAAAATTTTTTTAAAAAAACATAATGTTTGCTTTCACCCATCTTTGTAAGAAATAATATTTAAAATATATATTATATCAAAATTTGGTTTGTTTGTGTTGCACCTGTAATAGTCTTATTCAGATATTTGTGGTCTCCGACCAAAAGTGACTGCTAAGCAGCTTCATATTAATTATGTGCTGGATTTGAACGTTTAATTTAATTGTTTTCTCCGAGAGCATACTATAATAATTAATCTGTTTTATTTTTACAGTATCTCTCCAGGGGCAGCGAAACTCCCAGCTGCCCAATAAGTTCACCGGTTTCCTGCTGGTGGCGGAGCCTGACTCCCGGGACGCCGTGTCCGACTCCTTCGTGTCCAACCAGAAGGGCAACGAAGCGGGCACCTTCCAGACCCTGGGCGACTCGCTCACGAAGTACAGTGAGAAGTGTCCCAACGCGGTGGCGCACTCGAGCTCGCTTCCGAAGAGCGAGATTCAGGTAATTTACTGTACCCACTTGTATTGTGGTTTACTTGTGAAAACGTCACATTCGGTTAAAAATATATATAAATATATTTCAAATACTGAAAGCACTATTATTATGTTACAATGTTCAATTTTTTTATAAAAAAAACTCTCTTTTTCTAACTTTTGAAGGTTATTCCCATCAACGTAATATATCATCGAAGAAGAAGATAACATTTATAATTTAAATGAAAATATGAAAGAGAACAAGACACAGAAAGATAGAAAAAAGACAATGGTCGCAACTGGGACTCGAATCCAGACCTCTCGTCTAACCGGGACGTGCGCGTTATTCAATTTTGCTATTGCCACCTTCTGTCAAACCGTCATATTTGTCAATCTTATATTTCAAATATTTAGAATCAACAATACTTCAACTAGTTTTTTTTGCGACCATTTTCTTTTTCTATTTTTCTGTGTCTTGTTCTCTTTCATATTTTCATTTAGATTATAAGTGTTATCTTCTTCTTCAATGATATATTACAATGTCTTTATATTTTGGTCAACATTCATTTAAAAAGTATTGATGATGACAATTATTATGGTAAACGTACAACAATACAATGTT
Source organism: Glyphotaelius pellucidus (assembly GCA_936435175.1). Lineage (NCBI taxonomy): Eukaryota > Metazoa > Arthropoda > Insecta > Trichoptera > Limnephilidae > Glyphotaelius > Glyphotaelius pellucidus. Next base: position 549,326 of record OW386540.1, read on the forward strand.
AGAAAAATCACCAAAAACAGTATCATGTATATCAGATTTATTTTGAGAACACAATTATTTCAATATTTTGAAAAACTGATTTTTAGCAATTCTATTTAAAAAATGTGTTAAAAATAATCTATGTTTTAAAAACACCTTTCGCTCATGAAAACAAACACTTAAAATACGCAAAAATAACGTCTTGGCGGCGAATGCGTTTGCCCATCTCTATGTGGCGGGCCGGATCGGAAGAGATTGGTTGAGGGAAGCCCCTCCAGCCGGACTCTTTTGATCCATCGGCTTGAACCGCAAGAGGGATGAATTCATACATCCGTCAGTTTGGGACACATTGACCCCCTTCTTACCAATTCTTAGCCACCCCTCATAATCTTTTTCTTCCCAGAATTTTCTCTACTTCCTTTCCCCAAAAAACTATCCAGGCAGCACCCTAAAGATGATATAGGCCGGAGGGAATTATTTTCCTAAGGGTCTCCAATTACGTTAAAAAAATCAATTTCTTGGCTTTTTTAGGATGTAGTGAATAACTACCGTAATTTCCTCATTTTGTGACCCTTAAAAATAGATGAGCGATAAAATAGTTTTAAAAAGCTACGTCATACACATCTTTAAACTCAGTCTTGAATAAATTTCATTATGAAATTAATGATTCTATGACGTTGTAAGAATCCAGAGTAAAGTTATAAGATGAATTTTAACTAAAATGAACTCTTTTCGATCTATATATTCATTATGAAGCTGTAAAGTGATTGCTTCCTACAAATAATAAACGAAATTTTTAGTTTAAAAATCGTGTTGTGTAAATTCGATAAACAAAAGTATAATTCTAACAAGTTCCCCCAATAGCCCCTATCCCCTCGGCTGACAAAGGGGGTAATTGCGGTACAGATAGATATTCGCAGTATCTCATACTCCCTCTGTATTATTAAAAGGTTAAAACCCTAATGCGAGTACCAATGTACCTACTATACACATACCGGCTCGCGTCGGGTCTAAATAATAATGAAATTTATCGGTGTACTCGGAGCGTACCGCCGTACATGGCGAGCAATAAAACAAACATATTATCGGAAAACGTTATGATCCGTGTTTATTTGGCGGTCTCTCGCGGTACATCGATTTTGAATTTAGATGATTCGAAACAAGAGAATGATCCCACCACTAAAACGGAACAGATCACTCCACTTTGAGCGCTGTTTGTTTTCGGATCTCGACTATATTGTTACACGGATGTCGGTTTCCAGTAAAGGGCTGTGGAAATAATATCTATGCAAATATGTTGTCGATCCGGACGTTTGCCTAATGTCGGCAACATTTCGGGGTTCTGTATTCAGACGTATCCGGCGATAAATTGATTTAGCAAACGAGTATTACGCCCTGGAGCGGGCGCAGAAATAGCTCACTAAAACAATTATTTACTTTCGAGGTGGCTCCAAATTAATGACGGTTCCAAAACTTGCGAAGAAACCTGTTTAAATCTCCCGTCTAGTGGGAGTAGTTAATATGCAGGAGGTTTACGCGGCTAAGTCAGGTGTGGTACACCTAAAAATATGATGGCTTTCGGGGTAATTTAAATCGCACCAAGCTGAGCGAGCCACATTAAACCTCCTTAAGTGCTGCCTCATCTCTGAAGATTTCATATTAAATTTCTTGCGAACTCCCGTAAATAAATACAATTTTACGCGATAGCATTGTTTATTTATGTTGATACATTAACAAGGCTTACTGCGACATTAACCGTGATTCAGGATTAACGTCCAAAAAGTCAAGAGAGCAAAACAAAAAGATACTTAAAGGTAAGATAAGAAACAGTTCTTTGAATAACACTTACGTAATGTATTGCACTTACTTTGGTTATTATTGAGCAATACAATAAAGCAAGAAAAATAACATTCTAAAATCATTTCACACACAAATCGTTAGCAGCTGTGTGAAAACTTATAAAAAATCGCTTTATTCGCCTCGACAATTCACTGGAATGGAAATTTAAGATCGTTTAGGCAAGCCGACAGAAAAGTTATGTATTTTCTAGGCATATATAATCAGACAGGACCGACGGGGTTTTTTCCCCGCCGCGGCCGTCTGTTTTATGACTGGGAACACGGCTGGGTGACGGAGACATGTGACGTGTTACCCCCACTTAATGATGACGGGTATAAATCTGAAGCATTTATTCAAATGTTACACCCGTATACACTTATACAGTGCCCGCTCTGTGCTCAGCCGTTTATACTCACGCGTGTTATCTGCGCATGAGAAATGCCCCCAAATGGCGGCATTTTTCATGATGTTTTTCACGCGACGCTTTGTCGCCCGCGCCCGCGCCCGCGCCCGCGCCCCTATGCTCGTATGTCTGTAGTGCTTCGTGCGCTTTGTTTGGTGGTTTTTGGCTCTTTTATCTGCTTGGTAAATTGCTGCTCATCAATAAGCGTGATGTTCATACGACTGCTTTTTAACGAGGAAGGTGTTTAATAACATGAAAGTAACTAAATCATTGATCGTGTGATTATTTTATTTTCTTTTCACATTAGCTCCACACGGGAGGCCCTGAGGAAAATAATTCCCCTCAGAGCCTGTGTCATCTTTGGGGATACTGTGTGGAGGGTATTTTAATGAAATGAAAGAGGAAGTACTGGGAAGGAAAAGGGTATTAGGGATAGATAGGAATCTGGGGGTCAGTGTGTCCAGGAGTGAAGTACGTATGAATCCATCTATCCCACTGCAGTGCAAGGCTGTGTTCCGAGAGAGTACGGCTGACAGTCAAAGGGACTCCCTCAACTATTTTCTCCTGATCTAACCTGTCATGCAGCCGGTGGGCAGACGAATCCGCCGCCAAGACTAGGACAAACCTCACCCCATGAACCCGGTCACCCCGGCTAAGTCGCCAAACGTAGCGAACCACTTGGTGTGACCTACGGCAGAGGGGTTGGTTATCCAATTAATGGTTCCCATCAATGTTAATTTTAGCAATACCTGCCTCCCAAATTGAATAAATACGCAGGAAACATGAAAATAAATTTTATTGTTTATAATAATCGATAATAATAAGTAACGTGTACTTATAAATGAAATGTTATTTCTTCATTTTTACTACTGTTTTCCATGTAATGGAAATATTTTCTCAACCCACAGGAGGGCATTTTGGCGCTTTTTAAATGTAATTTACCTAGGTAAGACGCGACCTTACTCGACGAGTGACAGTTTAGTACTAAAGTACTAGAAATCGAGACTAGTGCAATTGCCTTATTTTTGGCTTCCCGTCTACAGTATATTGTAACGTCATTCGGGGCTAAATAAATTTTTAATTGAAATTCGGACTTTGACACGAAAATTTATAATTTTTGAAAAGAGATTACTAGTTAATGAGTTTCTATTAACCAGCAGTCGTATGTAGTTACGCACGCTTTAAAATGTTTTTCAGCGATCATTTTAATGGGCTTTACAATGGAATAATTAATTTAATTGAGATAATATCATTGTGATAAGCCCGAATTTCCCATTGCCAAACAAAACATTTGCAACGATTTGTCAGTGTGTTTCAATTTCCCGGCTCACGAATACTCGGCATACTGTGATTATTTCATTAGTTTTGGCGCGATATGAAAATATCAGTAATACGTCCTTTGTTTATGAGCATTAATTGGCAAGCATGGTTGCGCAATATCGTAAAATTTTAATTACTGAAACAAAACACAATGATTCATAACATGATTAAATTTAAAACGAACAAAACTGTATTTAACCAAAACTCAACACGCAAATTGTTTTGATTTGATTTGCTTCTATATAACAACATTCAATTATATTACTTGCGTCTTCTCACCATAAAACATTGGCATCATTGAATATAATAATTATGTTAATAATTGTTTAATCTGTACAATATTGAAATGTTAAAAAACCACAAGAACTTATTAAATAATGTAGGCGATGATAGTGACATTTCCAAATAATTCTATTTTTGAAACTGACAATTCATGGTGGAATTTCATTATAATATCTAATATATAAAATTCTCGTGTCATGGTGTTTGTTATCATACTCCTCCGAAACGGCCGGACCGATTTTGATGAAATTTTGTGTGCTTATCGGGTATGTCTGAGAATCGGCCAACATCTATTTTTCATACCTCTAAAAGTAAAGGGTGGTCCACCCCGAATTTTATTATTTTATTTTTTGGACAATTTTTTTTTTTTTTTTATGGTGAGGCATTAAAAATACATACAGCCTTAAATTTTCACCCTTCTACCATCAACCCCTATTTTTTAATAGCGATATTAGTAATTCAATCATTTTCAACCCCGGAACTAAAAAAATATTTCCTAGAAATAATGTATATGGCAAAACAACGTTTTCCGGGTCAGCTAGTATTATAATAAAAACAAATATAAAACTTTTTTCCACTTTAATTTTATTGACCGTTACCGGTTTCAGCTCGCTAGAGACATCTTAAAAGGGTTAAAATCCCCTGTATTGGCGAAATATCAACAAAAATATCTAGATTAACTAATTATGATAAATTAAAAACAGCTTTTTATAATGTGAATTCTCTAAGAAGAATTTTAATCAACAATAAAGATACGAGAGAAAAACTTGAGAACTCAGGAGTTTTTCAAGTTAACTGCGCCAATTAAAGAACATTTTACAAACTGGGTGAATGACAAAGGTGAATTGTCGAATGCAGCATCACACTTATTAGAATACAATCACTCGTTTGATAAATACAGAGATGTCAAAGTCCTGCACACTTGTAATAAAGGCCGTAAACTAGATAGACTAGAATCTTTAGAAATTTCCCGCTTAACTAAAAAAATAGACCATAAATTTGTAATGAATAAACAATTAGAATCATTTGCTAAGTCTCCACTTTTGTACCCATTGTAATTTTCATAATAATTTCGAAATTAAAATATGTATTTAGTTAATATAATTATCATTCCTACACCAATGAAAACATGTATCCCTTCAAAAAGCAATACAAAAATCCCATGCATTATAAATATGAAAACGATTTGACAATAAAATAAGGTCATTAATAATTCATATTACTTGTAAGGTTTTTCCCTAAACAATAATTACTACTAATCCAAGGTAATTAGCTTACTGGAATTACCAACATATTTAGAAATTCGACAGTCTAAAACGACTTAGTTACAAATGTAATTAATATAATTGATTAAAATCCTTTAGATCACCCGCTTCCCCTCCCTCATATGTTTTGTATATAAACCGTATACTAAGAATGTGCCAGTCTGAAGATGGCTCTAGCGAGCTGAAACCGGTTACGGTCAATAAAATGAAAGTGGAAAAAGTTTTATATTTGTTTTTATTATAATATATTTCCAAATAACAATATTAATGTAGTATAAATCCTTGACAAATAATGCAAACAAGTTTTCCACTATAAACTTAATATTGCTGCGATTTTAAAATGCAAAACAGCTACCAATCGACTAAACAAAATGATGACCGGCCAACTCAGAATCATGCAAATTGTGAAGTCACTAAAGGAGTTGAAAAAAATATATTTAAAAAAATGGTTAAATAGGTTGCCTAAGGTTATGTTACGGGCTATTTATATTTTTTTTTGCAAAACTTTTAACAATTTTTCAAAGGAGTGTTGTAACTGCATGATTCTGAGTTTTCATGGAATCAAATAAAATATACCCATCAGCCCAAAACTAAATAATCCAATTCAATTTTAAAAACACTTCAGTTAAACCGGGATTAATTAATTAACATTGGATAACCAACACCTCAACAATAGGTCACCTCAAGTGATTCGCTACGTTTGGTGACTTAGCAGTTATGCTTGAGTTGATGGGGTCAGGTTTGCCCGGATCTTGGCGGCAGATGTGTCTGCCTTCCAACAGCGTAGCAGGCCGGATCGTGAGAGACTGATTGAGGTAGATCTTTTGACCTCTCCAGCAGGACTCTATCAGAATATTGCCTTGCATCACAGTGGAAACGATGGATTCATTCGTTCAGAATTATTTTCCTTGGGGCCTCCTGTGTGGAGCTAATGTAAAAAAAAAAAATTTAAACCACCGATTTTTATTTATTTTCACGCACTCAACGGGGAATATGCTGCGTTGTTAATTAAAACCATAATAATAATAATAAAAAGTTCAGTAGCCTTGTGAAATGACTATTTTATTTTTTATTTTAATTTGTTTTGTTTGGTGGACCAACATTTTACATTAATAACAGAACATAATAGTAATTGAGTCACAATAATTGTACCGTTTTCAGGTTTCCACATAGGCATTTATACCAATGAAGTGATCGAGAGATAATAATGAAAAATTACATTTCATGAAACAAGTTATTTCGGTGGGAATAGGGAGAAGGTAGGATGGGGGGATCGGTTATGTTGAGGTATACAAATACAAATATGAACAACACAAATTATGGTGGTGGTTGCATTAGATGGGTATCTATAGTTATTGTTATTGTAAAGTAATGAGATACCGCCTGTGTGATTTTAAGGAGTGTGGTGCAGAGTTAAAAATGTCAAATATATAATATAGTGTGTGTTGAAAGTGTGTGATGCACGAAACTTGAAGGAGTTCTTGTTGCACCGAGGGAAGCTAAGAATCATATCTGAACTGGTTCGTCTGTTGGGAGCTCATATCTGGAATCTTTGTAAGAGTTCTGGGCAATCTACGACGGATCTAACTAATTGAAATGTCTACTGGATTATGCTTTGTCTCATGGCGTCAGGAGGGCTTAGTACTAATAGCAAATGTTAATCCCTAGTTATAGCGAAACCTTACCATCTACTACCTAATGGTATAAATAAATAAGTAAAGTAACTGTATTGTATTCGTAATGGGAAGCTATGAATGGTTTAACAACATTATAATTGTCAACCATACAAGCGGTGTATTTTTAAATTCCACTAAATTTTTCGGCCTCTCCGGACAAACGATAATAATTTTTCTAAGCTCTTTATTCAAAACTGCTTTCAAAAACACACGGTGTTACGTAATTACAATACAATAAGTCCCGTAAAACTTTCATTATTGAATGGGTTTGCAGTATAAAAGTTATTACTTATAATATTATGTAGGTATGTATAAGTACAAGTTAAATGAAGTTCCTACAAATAAACTTAAAAACTATGTAAAAAATAAAGTGCAATTATTATATTTTCTCTTCTTCAATCACAGCAAACTCATTTTGTGGTACCATTTTAATTTAAAATTATTAAAAGATCTAATTTTAACCACTTTCTTGTTTAAAAAACCAACATGTTTCGTAAGCAATGCTTACTTCAACATGGTTTACGAGTACTTAAAGAAGCTTTTCTTACGAACGTGTTGGTCTTTTAAACAGTAAAAGTTGTTAAGGCGCCTTGCTCAAAAAGAAGAAGATGGAGAGATATGTAATTACGAATGTTGGAAAGAGTGTGCTAATATTTAGAACGATAAAATTGAAGCAAAAATTGTGAAAATGTTTAATAAAACACGATTCGTTTAGAATAGAGTAAAAATTTTGTAGGGTTTGACTAAAACAACGTTCAAAGAAACACTGTGAATTTTTTCATACACATAACTTGTGAAATAAAAGAGACAGGCGTGAAAACAAAAATTTTCGGAGCATACTTTGCGATTTTTTTTCTATCGAAGGAATTTCAATTAATTTGCGTTTCGGCGTGAAAAATGTGTAGATATTATCTTTAAAAGAAACATATATTTTTTTAAGAGCTTAAAAACTTGAAATTTTCAAGGGAGATATGCAAGAAATCGGTAGAAATTTGGGTAGCGGCGGCTTAAAACCAAGTATTTTTTTTTTATTTTCAATTATTGTAATTATGTTTTCTACATGCTGGTGAATTTTTCAGGCTATTTGTACTAATGATGTGACTTTCGAAGCTCATCAGATGATTGAAGTGATTCTTCAAGTCTTTTTCACTAATGAGTTTTTTTTCAGTGGTCCTCTCAGCCTTTTAAAATTATGACAATGTTTTCCAAACTCCTTCAAATAGTGACGTGTTTTCCAGGTTTTTTACTAACGAGACACATCCAAGCTTTTTTTACCAATGATGTGAATTTTAAGGTTCTTTGAACTAATGGAGTGATTTTTTCAGGCCCTCTGGACCGCTCCGCCTGCAGGCAGTGGCTGTGTGACCATAAAAGCCACGGTCATTGAGCACCATGACATCTGGTACATGGATGACGGTTACCTCAGCAAGAGGCTATGCGAGAACGTGCAGGAGTCCTTTGACATGCAGCCGCCCATCGTCACCAAGTGCTGCGCTTGTGATGAGGCCAAATATGAGGTGATTAATAATAATTTTATAATATCTCAACTTTTTTAATTCCGTGGTGTCAATAAATTAAGGTGAAATTGTGGGGACATCGAACTCGCAGAAACTGCGCCTTATGCCATGGAATAAACAATTATTTCTAAAAATTGGATTAAACAACTCTTCTCAGAAAGAGTTTTCAAGAGAACGTTTTTCCGAATAATAGTTATATATATGAGAATCCAAAACAGCTATTAATAACAAACCAACCAAAACCTTTAACTTTTTGACTTTGACTGAGAACGATCGATCATAGAAACGAAAGTGACGACAAGTTACTTTAAAGTTATTTTTCCAAATGTACAAACATAAATAACACAATAACTTTGAATAAACCAGTATTTTATCAAAAAATTTTTTATTTATTTATTTATTTAGTAAGGATGTTTTACATTTCAATACATTATTTATGAAATGTTTTGACTGTCCAACTAGGATGATTCCCGTTTTAGTACAGTCAAATTAGGATTAGTGTGAACATATGGAACATGATTTGTACAAAGAAGAGGAAAAATCGAGAAAATAAAAAGAAGAGAAATAATAAAAAATAAAGTTAGAAAGTTTTACACATATTATTTGTTTAGCATAGTTGTTAGAATAATATCAATTAAAAAAAGTTAATATACATATAGGTTCTTAAAAACAGAGGATTAAAATATTTAGGTAACTTGTGTATGCATTGCATACTATAGTAGAAAAAAAAGAGAATATAAAAATAAAATTATGATAAAATAACCAAATAAAACACATAATAATCGACATGTTTCGAAACCTAGGATAAACGTATAATGAAAATTAACAAATATAATTATAGACAAACAAATACTTTGGTAGAAATAAAATATTTAACCAAAGACAGTGGTCCCCAACCTTTTTATCGCCACGGACCGGTCAACGTTTTATAATTTTACTGCGGCCCACTGAGGGGGGAGGGGGGTTTTAATTTTAGATTGTACACGTTATTATGTCACCTAAAAAGTAAAACTAGTACACATCGCCTTAAAAATGTAAATATCTCTTAAAATATAGTAAATACAGGATTCAGATTTTTGTTTTTCCTTCATTACATTTACAAATTTATTAAAATAATTATTTACATAATAATAAGTTCTCGTTGGTCGGAATAGATTTTTTTTTTTTTAGAATCGGGAATAAATTATTAACCAATGCAATCAAACGCGTGTTAGTTCCTTTGTCACGTATTCTTCAAAATTCCACTTGCATTTGGGCAAGTAGAATATAAGAGCGGTGACTCACATCATTGCGTCTCACTCGAGCTCTTTACGTTATATATGCGAGTGCGCAAGATGAAAGCCCAGTCGTGTTTTTTATTTCGAAGGTATTGTGTCGGCGGTAACTTGATATGAAGGGGTTCTCAACTGAATAATTATTTTTGACCTAAGGCCAATGTTACGATTGTGCCAGATATTGTATCGTACATCTTTTTAAAAACTGAAAGTGTTTTCTGTCGCGTTCTTTCGGGTTTTATTATTTCCACAGTTGAATGTCTAGAGGTACACGAGAGATTTCTGTGAGCTTGATTGTTTTTTTATTGGCAGACTAATTTCTTTTTTTGTCGCATAAAGTTTTTCCATATTTAATGATGAAGTTTTAAATTAAAAAATTACTCTCAATTTTTTAAGCATACAATTTCATAAGAATAATAATTTTACTGCAAACATGTTTTGCGAGAAATAGCATCAGGAAGAAACACTCATTTTTATGATTTTTGTTGTTGACAGTTTGACGTTTGTACGAAAAGAATGTTTGTCCCTAACGATGTACATTTTCATCTTAAAAATTCTTAACATATTTCGGGAAAAATAAAGTAACATTTTTTTACTCTCATAATGCTTTCATTATATTCGGGTTAGCCATCAGAATACCCTGAAGCATTTTTAATTAACAAGTGGTGGAGGGATGTTACGCGTTTCAAATTTGTTTTGGTCTTATCTCCACGATTTTGGGGTCTTTAAAATAGAGTTTGCGGAGCAATTTACATAATTACGAAAATGAGTGCAGAAAAAATATTTTTCAATTCGGTTTTATGTTTTTTCTCAACTGATTACGAAACGATTGGAAGATTTCCGAAACAAAACCGAATTTAAATAAAATAATTTAACGATTTTTAAACAATGTAGAATTGTTCTCAACTGCATTACGAAATTGTTTTAACAAAGGCTTAATAGATTCCTTCTGTTTGCGTTCAGAACCTACGAGAAACGCACGGATAATTTTAAAAACTACTTTTGGAAAGCACACTAAAAATGAGCAAATGAGAAACATTATTTATTTCTATATTTTTAATTCCACATAACATTACTTTTAAAGTCAAACGATCTTTCGATACTTCATAACTATAGCAAGTACGTTGGAATTTCATCACTAATTGTTACTTTTCTTTAACGTTCATTTTGTATGTCCGTACTTTGCATCTTTGATTTTAGATAACATCCCACAGGGAGGATAGTGATTCCGTATTGTGTTGAATCACACCTCCAATAAAACCCTTTGTTTCATGCTACTTATTTCCTCAATTGCCCTCTGTTGTTGGTATTGCCAGGATAATGGTCACAATGCGGGCTGCATTTCTATTGAAAACCAACAAAGAACTATTAGTCAAGACTCTTACGAGAAATAAGGGTCTTGACTAGCAATCGGGAGGTCGCGAGTTCAAATCCCGGCGTGCGCAAATAAATTTATTTCACAATTTAAGCATTTAAAAATATTACGAGGTATATTTGCGGCACATTCCAGAGGGGAAGATGCTTTCAGTATTGTCCTGGTGCAAAAACACCATTCAGAAATTAAGTGTTGTTTGAAATGACTTTAGCCGGGATCAGTGACCAGATCAGAATAGCCAGGTACTTCCTCACCTTTCTCTTACCCATCTTCTTCCCCTCTAATACCTTCAGCCTCACAACATAACCCCATTCGGAGATGCCTTCGTCTCACTGGCCAAAGACAGGAGCAGTTGGGACTCTGTGCGGTATTTATAAATGACAAAAAAAATTATGAAAAAGATGGATTGTCGTTTCAAAAGTTGAAATTTCAGAATTGTGTAAAACAACAAGACTGCCAGAAATGACAGTACCTGCTGCGGTCTGATAACGTTTACTTTCACAATAATAATAGTATGCAGGACATAATTTACCTAATATAAAGGTGTTTTTTTGGTTCATCGTTGAAATAGAATAAAAAATTCCATCAAAGGACAAAGATGTTTTGCTTTTTGTTTCGTAGACGCTCGATAACGGCGCCTTTTGTGACTTGTATAATAACTCTCACAAAACTGTATTTATTTGTTTGTGGGTACCAAGTCGGTATACTACGCGTAGTCCCGGGAAGCCAAATCGGATGTATGCGCCCAGCCTTAAATAAAATTTCCCCCAAATATATCAACATCGTTTCCACGGCAACGATTTGTTTTCTGACGTTAGCAATAACTCGCTTTTGTTAGTGACAGAAAACGTATAATAAATATAATATATTAATATTTATAATTTAATAACGCTAGACCTTCCATTATATACAGGTTATATTACTCGCATATAATATAGCTTTCTATTGGTGAAAGAATTTTTAAATTCGGTTTATTGGTTTACGCGTGAAAGCGTAACAAACAAACACACGCAGTTTCGCATTTATAATATTATAAGTATAAGTATATAAGTATTAGTATAGATTTATAACCAATGTCAAGCTAGTTGGACAAGGTTCTGACATATTTTTCTAAAATGATCTTTAATGCAAAACCATTTCTTTTGCCGTTTATATAACTAAATAATTATTCTTTTATGGTCAAGTTCCAACATTAAGTTTTTGAATCATCCATTTACTTACAACTTTAACTTTGACTTTCACTTCGAACCTTTTGCAAGTGCCATTTTGTTTGCATTTGATAGTTGATGTTAAATAAGTTGTATTCCGCACTTCAGTTAGACAGGGTTCTAACTTCGCCTTACCTTGTTCTAGGGTGTCAAAGTTTGCAAAGACGAAATCTCATAATATATTTAACAATTTCTTATTTTGAGGTTCTTTGTTGTATGTGTAAAGTATTTTAATTTAACATATTTTAGCCCTTTGGCCCTTTTTGGCCCTTCTTGGAACGGTATAAAGAAAATGTACTTAGAACTTTATGCTATGAATAATTGTGCCCTAGCTGGCTGTGCATGGTTCTAACTGCACGTTTAGCTATGTTCTATAATTGTAAGTGTGTATTATTTTTATATTTTCCATTGAATATCTAATCTAAAATACTTTACACCAGATTCATCGGCAAAATCAGAAATTGGTCGATAGATTATGAGAAATCGTTTTTGCAAACTTTGACACTTCTCCTCTCAGAACAAGGTAAAGTGAAGTTATAACCCTTTCCAACCAAAGTGACGCAATTCCGATCACCAAGTTGATATTCTACTTCCATGTGGGTCTATATAAAATAATATAATAGTCATTACTAAAAACTAATGATTTTTGTATTTTCTTTAGGTCACCTTCGAAGGTTTGTGGTCCCGCCACACGCACCCTAAAGACTTCCCCTCAAACGGGTGGTTGACCCGGTTCAGTGACGTCATCGGGGCCTCGCACGCAGCAGACTACAGGTTTTGGGACTACGGCAGACACGCCAGCGAGGGCCTCAAGCAACTCGCGGAACACGGGGCTACCAGGGTGCTGGAAAGCGAACTGAAGGCTGAGGTAACTAACCCACTTACTTACTATCTGTTTCTAAACGACTTTTGTGTAGTGAGTTTAGGAGGGTAAGTTTTGTCTTCCGTTATTGACGAGGATAAATATAGAATAGTAATTACAGGAAATAACTGAATGTTCACTGGTTTTTCAGTTCCAGCGGTCAGACTTGTTTGTCCGTTTGGTCTTGAAATACACATAAATGGGTTACATCAAAAGAAAAAGAACCGTGTTTATTCTTTAATTATGTATATTTTTTGTAGCAGCTGTTGATTCTGATAGGGAAGACGTCACTTTATCCTTAAACATGTGATAAAGGTTGGTTGTTTAGTAAAATTTTAAGACTAACGGGACATTGTGTCCCGCGTTACAGGAATAACGCGAACTATGGTCCCTATGAAATATTCTGTTGAAAATTTGCTATAAAATGACACCCAACTAAAAAAATAATATTATAATAATGTCGATTCTTTATTCAGAAAGAGATTTTACAAAAATAATACACCAAATGAACATCTTTGCCTATCTTTTATTTTATCGATTTTACTAGTCGAAACACTAGTTTTACTGTAGTCGAAACAATCCCTTCACACATGTTTATTTCTGACAGCAACAAAATAATCCGTGTAGCCAGGTTCTTTTTTTACTGACCATAGATAAACAAATAATTCTAAAAGACTGGTTACATATGTTTTCATGCACAAACTGTGCATATTGTTCCCTTCAATCCCTACGAAACTTCATCGGGACATATGTATTGTTTGCCTTAGTCACATTGTTATGGGCAGAGAGAATGAACGAATGAATCGACAAACATCTCGGTCTTGATACACCAACTTATCACTCATAAAGCTTACGTCAATGTTGCATTCTTTCTGCTTTTCCACGTTTTAAGCACATTTTTTTAATAAACACAAATATCAAAAATATCAGAAACATAGACAATATTCACAGGGCTGCCCATTTAATCATCTCTTCAAACCTACGTAAAAATGAAACAATCGACAAAGTTCGTCGAGACGATGAGTAACTTTTCATTCCTAGATGGCACGTAACAAGTAACTCTTGATCGTTATTGGAGAATCGCAGTCCTGGTCTACAACACTCAGTGCTCCCTCCATTCATTTGAAAAAATAGATCGACACATTTTTTTTTTTTTTAATATTAACTCCATACAGGAGGAAAAAAAAATTCCCTAAGGGCCTAAGTCATTTTTGGGGATGCTGTTTGGGGGTACTTAAATGGAAAGGAAAGAGAGAAAGGAAAAAGGGTAGGAATCTGAGGGTCTATGCGCGGACGCAGACAATACGCAGTAGGTGAGCAAATGCATTCACCGCCAAGACCTAGACAAACCTCACCCCGTGAACCCGTGCACTCCTGCTAAGTCACCATATGTAGTGAACCACTAGTTACTCTGTTATGTCTACTGACTCAACAAATAATCTAACTCAACGATCTGATTGTCATGTAGTAGCTATGAACGTATTTCAGGAATACCCCACTCCACTTAGTCTCTCGTGAACTTTACGTCATTGTGATTATATTATTATATTCTGCCTCTACTATATATCTTATCTTCTACCTCTCTATCTCCCCATAAAAATCATTATTCACGTATTTCTCAAAGTTTCATACTGTTTTGCTTATGATAAATACGTGGGTAAATACAATAGGTATGGCTTGTCAAACATATTTTGTGTCAATGAATAAAATAATAAAGCTTTTTCCTTATAAATATGAAATATTTACGAGGTTTGAGCTATTCAATAGTGTTATATTTATCAAATTATCCTAACCAGTTTGCGAACGAAACGAGCTTTGAATCTGAACACATTATAGAGCCGTCTGTTTCAACAGAAAGCTAAATCGTGAACTAAAATTTAACTAAATTTTAACCGTCAATTAAAGTAAAAAAGGATGTTAAATAGGACCACGCGCTGTTTTAAGTATACTTTTGTTAAAGTAATTATTGTTAGTGTGGCCAGTCTAAAATGCAGATTATACCTCGAAATTAAGTAAAAAAAAACGCGCCGCATTATTTGTTGGTGTGGCCACACCTTGAATTAAATTGGAAAATCAGAACAATTGCCATATTATCCGGCTGTATTTTGTTTCGCGCCGTTATAGGATCAGACAGCTTTGTTCTGATAAAAATATTTGGATGAATATTTACAAATAAATGACGACCTGTAAAGAAAAGCTTATATTTTGATACTAGCATATTATCGAATTCATTTGTCCTTTCCGTGAAAGTGTAACTATCTGACATTATTTATTTAAACCTGAAATGTTCCATGGTAGTACGTTTAAAATATTGTTTTCTGAAATTCAATTTTTTAAGCACAAGTTCTGACGTTAATATTATTGGTCAAAGTGAAATCGCTGTGCATTTTAATTTTAGTGCTGTGCAAGTCGGTAGTGTGTATTTTTGTTTTTATTAACCCCCGACGCCAGGAACGGTGTTATAAGTTTGACGTGTTTGTGTGTCTGTCTGTCTGTCTGTCTGTCTGTGGCATCGTAGCTCCTAAACGAATGGACCGATTATGATGCAGTTTTTTTAACCCCCGACGCAAGGAGCGGTGTTATAAGTTTGACGTGTCTGTGTGTCTGTCTGTCTGTCTGTGGCATCGTAGCTCCTAAACGAATGGACCGATTGTGATGCAGTTTTTTTTGTTTGAAAGCTGACGTAAAAGAAATGGTTCTTAGCTACAATTCATAAAAATCTGTTGAGGCGTTTCAAGGTTATCAGCCTTTTTCGTGTCGGGGGTTTCTTAAAATTTTGTAAATTTTACTTATTTATTTAAAAGCTGACGTAATCGAGATGGTTCTTTTTCATGAAAATCTGTTCAGGCGATTCAAGGTTATCAGCTCTTTTTCTTGTCGGAGGTTTCTAAAATTTTGTAAATCTTACTTATTCAACTTTGCTAAGTATTCATCTCATACAAATTATATTTTAAGAGCCCACTCATTATTATGTTAGTTTTTATATATATTATGCCATCTGTAGTTAAAAAAACAATTTTTTTCTGTTTATCTTATTGTATAATGCTCGTCTTTTTACCTACCATCTTTACTTTTTTGTAAAAAATGTAAATAAATGTAAAAACCCATAAAGGCGTTAATGATTAATAAATAAAATATGCCGAAAAAATGTAATTTACTTTTCATTAGTAACCATATCTCCTTGAATTTGATGTGTTACAAATAAACTATACTAGCATTAATAGAGCTTGTCTTTATAAGGCAGTTTCAGTAATGCTAAATATGTCGATATAAGAATTGATTCTGTTCAACAGCAAGGTTTTTTTGACATATTGTGATGCCGCACCGAAAATTTGGGACCATCCCAAATAACCGTATTATTAACACGGGGTCCAAATATTTTTAGTTTTCGCTGCAAGACATATTGGTTGAGGAATTCATCGTCATTATCATCATGATCATCATCTTCCGAAGTATTAATCACGTTGAAGCGCGCAATCGCGTACCTCAGGTTGAACAGAACTCATCCAACAGAACTGTCAAATATGTCAAAATGGTCGAGTAACTCTAGCTTCACTATCGGATTTCAGAAAGTAAAAGCAAAAGTTAAAAATGAAGTAAAACTGGCGATAAAATTGATTGAAAAATACATTTTTTATGATATTTAAATACAGCAATTTATTTTACTCAAGCAACCTTTCAAACAGACAGACGGTCCGTAATAACCTTCGAATAAAACCTACCCACACAATTCAACTATAAATAATCCTAACGAAAATTAGTACTAGGTATTTAATATATATTTATAATGATGTTTTGTTGTACTTTTTACGTTTGCGTAGTAAGCATTCTTCAAATGAGTTTATGAACGAATTTAAATTTAGAAAAATTTATGAACGAAATGAAAACTCTCTTTTGAAAGTAAAATAGCTCAGATTATACTTGAAATTTATTTATTTCCTTTCAACGTTCAGCAATCTGCATTTTAATTGAAATTGAGGTTTGTAATCTGGTTAGGCCTAGCTCACTGTAAGCGAATTGTGCTGTGTTTAGCAATAGAAACTGAGCTGGCAAGAAGAGGTTAAAAGCATTAAACAGCGAGAAATCAAAATTTTCAAGTCTGGCGATTGTACCCTTGCAACTGTACAGGACGGTTTCGATGAGATAGATCGATTGTTCTCAAATATTATTTAACTCAATATTGATTATATTCCAGTCAAAATTTTCTTTAATACATATGTATACCTCTATCCAAGTATGCAATAAAAATGCTCAAACGTGTGATGATAAAATTATGTAATATTTGTAATTATTTTTTAATCATGAGTATTTATACTTTTTAAAAAATGTCTGAGCAAATAAGTGTGTAAAAAAATCTTAGATTTATCAGTTTGAAAGACCTTAAATAAATTGACAAGCTGAAGTATTTTCGTCACAAAACACGTGAGTGGACTTTTTTAATGATTTTTATTTTAACTAAAATTTCAATTAAGAATATCTTTTCTAGACAATTTTTGATTTATTTTCCTGTATGATTACATGATTTTAAATGTTTATTGTATAATACAACATTTTGTTTGAAAATTAAACAAATCTGTCAACGACCATCTGTATAACCTTATTATTATAACCTTATATTATAGCCGCCCCGAGAACCTCTATTGGATAACCAACACCTCTGCAATAGATCACCCCAAGTGGTACACTATGTTTGGTGATTTTGCAGGGGTGCCCGGGTTCATGGGGTGAGGTTTGTCTAGGTCTTGGAGGCGGATGACCAGGACACACTGAACCCCAGATTCCCACCCACCCCTTAAACCCCTTTCCTTCCCAGAACTCTCCTTCCCCCTTTTCCTTAAAAAAACTCCTCCACACAGCATCCCCAAGGATGACATAGGCCCTGAGGGAAATTATTTTCCTCAGGACCTCCTGTGTGGAGCTCAAAAAAAAAATTATGAAAATATACTTTTTTTCCAAACATAAAAAATAACTGTACCAAACCAACACCCTTGTCGAGGGTCACCTCGATTGGTTCGCTACGTTTGGTGACTTATCAGAGGTGCCCGGGTCCAAGGGGTGAGGTTTGACTAAGTCTTGGCGGCCAATGCGTTTGCCCACCTATTGCATGGTGGGCCGGATCGAGAGGTTGAGGGTGGTCTAACCATTTTTTATGCGAATACCTCACAAAAGCCTCAGTTGCTCACGTTTGGAGCCAGTGAGACTATGGCATCCCCAATTGAGGTATGTTGTGAGGCTGGGGAGGGGAAGGAGATGGAGAAGAGGAAAGAGGGGAAGTACCTGGTTATTCAGATCTGGTCACTAAGCACGGCTAAAGCCATTTCAATCAACGTTTCAGTTCTGAATAGTGGTCTTACTCTAGGGCGATACTGAGAGTATCTTCCAGTCTGGAACGTGCCGCATATTTTAGTAGTATAGTTCTACAAATTTAACTTAATAAATAAGTATCAATCTGTATAACGAAAGATTAAAAGAGAACCGTGCTAAGGAAATATAGGACTTAGTACTATATTTCTTACTACTTTTACTAGGAAGTCTAAAAATAAATCAATTGCGTCGTAGTTTATAGACAGGTCATGAGCGACTGAACCCAAAATAGGCCGACCGCGCCTTTCTATGGCTTGTTCCGCCCTCTCGCTCGCACACTGGGCTCAGGCGGAACGTGACCATAAGTCATGCTTTTTCGAACATGCAGCCGGTGTCATCGATTTATAAGACGTTATCACGTCAAAAACGGCTTATTTAATGGGATATATTGATTCCATGACAGTTGATCCGCGACAATTGGTCCCCCGGCGTACCTTTATACAATGTGGAGTCGCTTTAGGGAAAATACGTTATACCTAATTACACAAAATACAACTAAGTTAACCCGAAGGGATGTACAGAGAGGAGACACCGCCGAATAATTAAAGAATAAAACATATTTTTATTCAAACGCATCAAAGAACAATCTGCTGCTCTATTTACTGTATGCACCAGCGCAAAAGTACAAAAAAATCGACACTGTATATAAATTCATTTAATATTCATACCAACTTATTTTAAAGGGTATTTTTGAAGTCGAACTGAACATCTTTTACGTTTGAAATAGGGAAATAATGCACAAAAAATTATAATTTTAAGGTAAATATCATTTCGGGTAATCAATAGTCGGGGGATCAATTATCGGGTCACCGCTAAATTATATAATTTGAAACATAGTAACGCATTTCCGTACATCCGTAATGGATATTTGATATATATTTTGATAAAAAAATGATTTTTCGATTTCAAAATGGCCGCCTAGCCGTTCCCCTTAGTAACTCGTAATTAAATCGAATTTTGTGCTAAGCCACAGAATATGTTAGGATTACGTTAATGTTGTTTCGAAATTTAATTATCATTGTGTGGAATACATTGTAAATTAATACTTGCGGCCCTAACTCTCTGCGTAACTCGACTGGGAAATGCATTTGATTGAATTTTCATTAAGCAAGCGAAACCTTACACTTCCGCCTGCGGTAATCATTCCCCCACTCACCTTAATTGGTAGCACGACGAAAGCATTCCACTTTCATATCGTTAATCCAACTAATCTCACTTTACAGTTGACTTTGTGGAAGCCGTATTTTCTACGACACGTAATACTTGTAATTAATAACTGAATTGAGACGGTAAACAATCATTTTTATCGAGTCCTTTGTGCACTGCCTGAACTCACATTTGGCAATTACACCGCTGGCAATTGATAGGCTCGGTTAGAACCTTTCACAGACCATTTATTACTTGTGAAAGGATTTGTCAAATAAATCGGATCTAATAACTTGTATTAGATAATTGTTTAGAAAGAGGATAGGTAATAATGTTATATTATTATTTTTTTATTTTAACTTTTTATGAGTAAAACCTCAAACTGTAACATTTAATTAAATGAAGACATTATGAGCGAAACTCAATCGAAAATCTGGAAACAGAAAAATCAGAAAAAGATATTTACACCTCTGGGACTCGAAACCAGGACCTCCCTACTTTCCGGGTTGGGCGCTTTTATCCACTGAGCTAAGGTGTCGATATCCAATTCGGTCACTTTTAACTGTACCATACTTCGACTAAGAACCACCCATATTATCTTCATTTTTCTTAACGCATATTTTTATTGGCTGCCATCTTTATGAATGAGTGCAAGATTCAACTCGAACTAAATGCAATCTAGATGGTGTCTGGATAAATTATTATCCATTTTATTTAATGTGCGACATCTATTGACTCTTCTGCAAGTCTAGGATGAATATTATTATTATTTTATTTTAACTTTTTATGAGTAAAACCTCAAACTGTAACATTTAATTAAATGAAAACATTATGAGCGAAACTCAATCGAAAATCTGGAAACAGAAAAATCAGAAAAAGATATTTGAGGTGTAAATATCTTTTTCTGATTTTTCTGTTTCCAGATTTTCAATTGAGTTTCGCTCATAATGTCTTCATTTAATTAAATATTACAGTTTGAGGTTTTACTCATAAAAAGGTAAAATAAAAAATATTAATTACTTTAAAAATAGAGAAATTATTCATCCTAAATTCGGTTCAGTTTCTCAAATCCCTCGGTGTGACTAATCCCTCGAATATATTTCCTGTTATTGAACTGTGACCTCCAAGTTGCCTCGTGTGACTTCTAATGGTGACTTATTTTGCCTTTCATTAATTCAATCATAAATATTGTGGCTGAGACTTGAACTCTTGGGACAAAAAAAGGCCCTTTGTTACACGTAAAATGTAGGAAACTTTTTTTGTTTCACCATTGACAATTTTTTTGAAAAATGTGAGGGTTTTAAGAGATGTGGTGATGATATTAAAAGCAAATGAATAATTTAATTAATATTTTACTTTTCAATTATCGTGGTACTTGCTGCCACCGGAACCATTTATTGGATAACCAGCACTTTTCGTTTGGTGACTTAGCGGGGGGGACCGGGCTCACGGGGGAAGGATTGTCCAGGTCTTAGCGGCAGATTTGTCTGCCAACTACAAAGTGGTGGACTGGAATTGATTTTTTTACCTCAGGACCTACTGTGATTTTTTTTTTTTTTACAGTTAATACCGCACAAGAGTCCCAACTGCTCCCGTCTGGAGCCAGTGAGACTATGGCATCCCCAATCGGGGTATGTTGTGAGGCTGAAGGTAGTGGGGAGGGGAAGGAGATAGGGAAGAGGAAGGTGGGGAAATACCTGGCTATTCAGATCTGGTCACTAAACACGGCTAAAGCCATTTCAAGCAACGTTTCAATTCTGAATGGTGGTCTTACACCAGGGCGATACTGATAGTATCTTCCACTCTGGAACGTGCCGCAAATGTACTATTTATTATTTTAAATGAATAAATTGTGAAATAACACAAATTAATCAAATAAAATTTATTTGCGCACGCCGGGTTCGAACCCGCGACCTTCGGATTGTGAGTCGAGAGTCTTGCCTCGGGACCACGGAGGCCGTCAATTATTACTATGTAAATTATGATTACTGATGTAAATAAAAAAAAATACATTCATTAAGTCAAAAAACACTATTTCATGGAAAATCTCTCACAGGTACCTTAACGAGGTAAAGAAACATAAACAATTTTTGCATTTTTATAATCATTTGTTTAATTTTAGTTTGTTCATTGTTATTCTGTTTATCGGGCAATATAGAAAAATTTCTTATTCATATATTACCTATAAAAAGTACGAAAACCATCTTCCAAGAATTTTGTTTAAATTATGTTACGTGGGCAAAAGAGGTATGCAGTTTATGGATGATGTAAAACTGTGCATGCTCTAAGAAAAGAAAAAGGAAGTAAATGAAGAAAAATAGGTTTCTTTTCTCGGAGTATGCAAAGCCACACAGCCCCCCACGGACTGCACTCCCGTGATGGGTAGCATCCTTTATACAATATTACACACCAGCATAGATAGAACCGTGAAAATCATGGGATATTATAATTGGTGACCGGCCAACTCGGAATGAAACCAACTCAGAACCCTCTCAGATAAGCCATTTAGAGTGATAAAAAAATATAAATAAAAAATTGGTTAAATTGGTTAAGTTAGGTTAGGGTTACCGGCTAATTTAAAATTATTTTTTTATCACTCTAAATGACTTATCTGAGATGGTTCTGAGTTGGTTTCATTCCGAGTTGGCATGGAACCATTATAATTATTATACGAAGGCTAGGTTATTATTATTATAGTGAAGCTGAAAGTATTTACAAAAAACAATTGGCCCGGGATCAAAAATGTATAAAAAATAAATGCACTTTTCAAATACAGCTTTATAATATTCCAGTTTAGGAGGCGGGTATGGGTACCGCCGCCCCGGCAACCATTTATTGGATTACCAACACCTCTGTCGTAGTGTATTTTTTTATTAATTTATTTTTTAGTTACAATATGTGAGGGGGGGGGATGGGGAGGAGGAACTTAGAAATAGGATAAAGAGAAGAAAGACGGAAAAATATGGGAGGGAATATTAAAAAATCTAGTTTGAGTCATGTTTTTTAATGAATTTTCGTGTAATGTTATGCTTGTAAAGACGAGTTAAAAATGTCAATGTGGTTTTAATTTAAGTAAAATGAATGTGTGGATCTGCAGATAAAAGAGTTGTGTTTGGAGTTGGTCTTGAGGGAGATAAAAAGTAAGCGACCGTCTGCTGTTGCGAATCAGAATATGGAAAGATATTCGTTGAAGAAGAACGGGACTAGCATTTAATTTATGTGTAATTTTATATAACATTACTGAATCAGCTTTTAATCCCTTGCTTCATTCATATTCGTTCATCGACTTATACACGGCTGAGGCCCTGAGGGAAATTATTTTCCTCAGGGCTTCCTGTGTGGAGTTAATTTAAAAAAAAAATACCTATTCTACTACGATATTCTGATTCTTGAGGTGAGTGTGCCAGGTCTTCTCGGGCGTTCCCAACATCTTCTACCTTCTGCTTTTGCATAATACATTTTACACTCCTTAAATTTTATATTAGTTAACTGCCATTTAAAAATAATTATTATATTGAAGTTGCATATTTCAATTTTATTTGTTACAGAGCAATCACATCCGCACCATTATAAAAGCTAGAGGCATCTCCTACCCAAACCTAACAGGGAAAACCTTCGCCGTGTTCCGCGTGGACAATCGTCATCACTTGATGTCCCTGGTCTCCATGCTGGACCCGTCCCCAGATTGGATAGTCGGAGTATCAGGTCTGGAGCTGTGTCAACCGAACTGCTCCTGGGTCGAGTCCAAGGTCTTGAATCTTTACCCCTGGGACGCTGGCACTGATGGTGGGCCTACTTATATCGTAAGTATAAATGGAGTATTAAAAAAATCTTAGATTGGTTAGAGTTGTTTCACAGAAATTCAACATTTTTATTTGGGAGGTATTTCACGGGTACAATCCCCACAGACTGCACTCGCGTGGTGGGTATCATCTTTTATACAATAAAAATAATATAATAAAAATTATTTTAATAGATATTAAAATAATTGTATGAGTTTTGAAGCTGAAAGTACCTCCTTTTTAGAGACAATCAGAAATTAAACTTTCGAATGAACACCTCTAGTTATCTTGAAAAATCACGACATTTGTCAAAATTAAACGACAAAATACACTTTTAAATATTTGAAATTTTCTTAAAGACCCGCTTTACTAATTTAATTAATCACTTCTTACACCCTTCTACCTTAAACCGCCCCACAATGCTGCCCAACCGGGTATCGACATGATTCCTCTGTCTTTCCGCTATACTGACCGGGGCGCTCTAGTAACGTGTCACATAAAACAAAAATAAATAAAAAAATTGTTGTCAAAAGACCATTCAGCGCCACTTTGTTATTTTTTTAAACAATATGTCATCACCAGAAAGGACCTATTATTTTGTTAAGCTTATCGTGTAAAAAAAAAAACAAAATGGTGCTGAATTTGATGACAATATTACACGCAAATTTTAGCAAAACAAGTGGGCCTAATATTCATATAATTTTGATCCGGCCCCCCACGCAGTACTTGTGCAAACGCATTCGCCGCTATGACCCAATCGAACCCCATGAACCCGGGCACCCCTGCTATTTTTTTATATAATTTTGATTGTATGTTAACACCGTATGGGCAATAAATATAATAATACAAGGAAAGATTAACAGTTTTCATAATTCTGTAAAATTCTAGGTATCACTTACATATCAATGGCTTTAACATTTCACATTTAATATTTGTTCACGGTTGATATTTATCACATGAGAACGGGTGGTTTTCACAACTTGCTCTTCAGTTTAACATCTTGACTCTGGAACAATTTTCTCACTATTTCAACAGTCTTGAAGAGACCCATGTTGTTCAAACCTTTAAATCCTCAAAAAGACCCCCCCCTACATCCCCGAAGATGACATGGTCCTGAGGGAAATTATTACCCCTGTATGGAGTTAACATAAAAAACAAACAAAAACGTTGCGTGAATACAGTTTACATATTTTAAGCCCTTTGTTTTGTTCATTTTGAATAAAAAAGTTTTTCTTCGTTTCAAAATTTAACATTTATTACTCTCCACGCAACCCGCATAAACGCAAAATTCACCCCTTCACTCACAAAGACCTTTTCACAAACAGAATTAATTGTACCTTCTGATTTGCATATGTATTTTCCGCAGTCGCCTGACCAGCCGACCACCCCGCGTGACGTCATACGGCGGATCAGGCCCAACTTCCCCAACGACCCTCGCTCCCCGTTCTACGACCCGTCGGGCGCGGAAATGAAGCCTCTGGCAAGGCTGTACCTGTCAAGACAGAGGCTGTACGAGAAGAGTTGTGACAGTAATGGTATCACAGGCGCCGGTAAGTGAATGTTTTCTTACTGATGAATGCTGCTTTGTGGCTTTCCATTATAATTATATGAAATAAGATAACATCGTTTGAGTTTAAACTAATTTATTTTTTATTTGTCCCGACCAGTTCCGGAACAATCATTTCTTACTCACGATTATGTTCATATGAATAATACAACAGATACAAATAAATATTTATAGGATGTAACAGCACATAACCAAAGGATTTTTATGCGAATTCTGAGCATATTTGGAGTTAGAAAATGAAGATGTCATTTATCTGTCCGATGATATTAATTTTCTATTAAAACAAAAATATTTTTTTCAATCACACGCCGCTACGATATTGACATTAAACATAATGAAAAGTTAAAAAAAAACCTACATAAGATAATCCAATCTAACCTAACCTAACATTATTTTCTTCGGTTGCCCCATTAAATCACGACTATTGAATAATTAAGATGTTTAAATGGTGAAAGTAGTGAAATTTTAAACTTCTTTGAATACTGAACTGTTTGAATATTTTAATGTTCGTATTATAAATTTTCCTTTATTTAGACTTTTTGGCCAATTTTAAAAATTATGATCCATAAATGCCCTGATGGTAAGTTTGTGATTCGTTACACGTGTTAACCATATATCGATATTTACGTTATGTAATTATGTTTATTTAATAGATCATAGATAGTAATAGGTTTGTTTCTTATTTCCTTTGATGTGAATTATGAAAACTTAATAATACGCAAGGGTTATTTTAAAAAAATTGAACAATTCATCAAATACTTATTTGAAGTTATTTTCACGTTCTGTGAACGTTCTATTCGAGTTCTGTGTTTATTTCAATTTCATGAAGCAACTGGCTTTTACGGATATAGTTATATAACTTACATGGAACTTACACATCTTCGAGTAATGTGATGTGTGAATGTGGTGAGGTGCAGACCACCGAACAAGTGGTCAACGAATGCCCGCTCCATTCATTCCCCGGCGGGATTGATGAGGTCCACAGGGCAACGCCTGAGGCTCTAGACTGGCTCGCAGACCTAGATGTCCCCCTCCGACCCCCCACCATACGAAAGAAGACGATGGAACTTACAAGGAACGTGAAAATTAACTTCAATTATAAGACTATTGTTGAATTGAAACAAACCGTCCAAAGTATTATTTAACTAACCATCATAGCTTTTCTCTGCAAAGATAGATAGATAATATAAACCAATCTGTCTCGGCACATACTCCTTATTATTCTGACTATGACCTGACTCGAGTAGTTGATTCATTTAATGGCGCCATGCTTTCTTCGTCATCAATATCCTCGTCATATTGTATGTCCTCTTTACACTCTTTTCTTCGTCCCTTTGTTTGGTACCTTTATTTAAATAAAATTACGTGGGCGAAAGTTGGTTTTTCGATGGAATGAAATTGAAGATTAATTCGAAGAAATTTTATTAAAAATTCGAAATAACTTATTTCCCGATTGTTAGTGCCAGTGCCTCCAAAGTGGTGGTACCACCCTCGGCCCATGGGTTATACAGACCTAAATAATGAATTTATGGTGAAAGCTATTTATGTTTTTACCTTCTCAGAACCGGGGTTCTATGTCTTCCATTTAGGAGGAAACAGGTTGCCGAGAAATTTGAATAATAGGTTTTACCTTTACCAAACTTTTACTGCTACTGTCGCTGTTAAAAATAATTTCTTTTGTGGAAAAATATTTTTATTTGGGAAAAAAAGCATTGGAATTTCGAAAAGAGTTATTCATTTTTTTTTACTTCTTTCATCAATAAGAATCACCGTGTACAATTTTGTGCACATTACCTCCGGATATCCTGTATGTAAAACGGATTCTATCCATGAGAAAACTGTGTCAAGTCTTAAGTATTTTCCACGGCTACCTCGAAGAGTTGACGGAAATAAGATATTCTTATCTTAGAATCAGATCTTAGAATTTGTAATTCTTTTTTTTGCAACTCCGGGTTTTCTCACAAACTCACAAAAACTTCAGGTTCAATAAAACTTTAGACTTTTATTGGTAATACCAAAATGAGCCCGGATAACTTGTTAGCAGCCGGTAGGTATAATTATGGGACCCGACCTTGAAGTTGCAATAGTATTTATCTAAGTCTAAATCCACGAATTATTGACAGCTTTGTTCATTGAGTTTGCTAATATTGTTCATGTGCATTGTTGAAAATAAAACATATTCGAAGCCACTGCTTGTAGATTAAAATCATATGACATCTAATAATTCGTTGTCTACCACGCCACTGGAGCGACAGCACTATTTAAAACTTTTTCTCCGATTGCTTGAAATTTTTTGGAAATATTTTAAATATTTTCTGCCCACATAAAAAAATCATACCTCCGAATTGTAATATGGCGACATACAAATTGATTACAGTTATATATAGCCAATGAATTCACCTATCTTTTGTTGATTATCAGATATTCGTAGAATTTATAAAAAACAAATATTTGAAAAATAAACGTCTTCTCGATTATTTACAAATTGTCGGTCAGAAGAATTTTCACTGACTTGGTATTTTTATATAAAATTCTAAACGATTTAATTGATAGTCCGGTATTGCTTGAACTGATAAACTTCCGGATACCAAAACCTAATACCAGAAGTCAAGATTTATTTCAGTGCAGAAATTCTGGAACTAACTACCATATGTATTCCTCTTTGCCCAAAATACTAATGGAAAGAAATAATTATACCAAGTCAGTGGACATCTTCAATTTACCTTTAAACAAATATAAAATATTGTTTCTGTGGCTATTCAGTTATGTACAATAAGTACTGCATATATCTTATTATTCATAAAATATGTAAAAGCCCCCCAAAAGGGCGTTAGTAAATAAATAAATAAGGGAAAATTTGCCAAAATTGGCAGAAAAGCAATCCGAGGTATTTTAAATAGTGCCTTCTTGTGGCAAAAAGCGCTGCGCTGGTTAAAAGTGTTCCTATCTTCAACTGATTGATCCAAAAAAGTTATTCATAATTCACTTACGCTATGTTCGGGTAAGCTTTTCTACAAGCATTTTTATATCACCGCTTCCATTCCTTTTTAAATCATACATCAATTGCTATCAATCATCGAATAATTCGATACACCTTCACGAAAATGTTTTCTTTTTTTTTCTTGCGTATATTTTATAAATGAGTCGTACATTACAAAAAATTTCCTTTAAAATACAATGATTAAAGGTTTATTGACACCGGAAAACCGCCTACTCCCGATTAACAACTCAAGTCGAAAGTATGTACTACGAGCTACGAGGGTTGCGCAGGTATTATTTGAAAACATATTTTTGATGTGGGTTTTTACTTTATTGAATTAAACTTTCCATTATTTTGTTTTCAAAGAATAACTTTTAATAATAAGTAATAGATACTCAATCATATTAAAATTTCACAACTTGATATTTTAGGTTCGTAGAAAATCATTCTATTGGAATCTTATAATTTATTGGTTACTCGCGCGGAACAAAACATTTTTTTTGGAAAAGTTAGGAATTAATAGACTTTTGACATTCAAAAATTCGTTTGCCTTGTCAACATTCGGAGAAACGTGATATTTAGAGAACTTTATTGTAAATGCAGAAAATCAACAAAGGAAACTGCAAATAAAGTGGCAAAAACAAACGATTTAATATGAGACTGAGAGAGAAGGCACCACACGTGACATCTAGTTTGACAGCGTTGCTCTATTTCTACGGCGACATCTTTAAAGAAAATCCCGCCATATTCTCGTCAGCGCCGAGGTGGATAAGGTGGATGAGGTGGATGAGGTGGATGAAGGGGATGAGGTGAGTTCAGATCTCATCCATTTACATCCCTTTGTCTGAAATGTCAAATGTTAAGAGGGGAATCGCTTACTTCAGATGTAGGGCACATTTCCCGCGCTGTCAGCTATTTGCGGTGTTGCCATTCTATTTTGACATAATGTAGGTAGATACTACCATTAAAATGTGCACTCGCTTTGGTGCAAGATTTTCGCTGAATGGAGCCTTTTAGAATATTCATTTCCGGGCTTGGATTCGGAGCAGAATGGAAAGATAAATACGGTTTTAGCTTTACAAATATATTACTTTGCATGTATCCGTAACGTATAATAAAATCTCAACTTTATCAATTTTAAAACAAGTGCTAAATAGAGAAGAATTTGGAACATTTTATTTTATATGAATACCGCACAAGAGTCTCAACTGATCCCGTCTGGAGCCAGTTACGGCATCCCCAATTTGGGTATGTTGTGAGGCTGAAGGTAGTGGCGAGGGGAAGGAGATGGGGAAGAGGAAAGTGGAAAAGTACCTGGCTCTTTGGATCTAGTCACTAAACACGGCTTAAGCCATTTCAAGCCGTGTTTAAATTCTGAATGGTGGTCTTACACCAGGGCGATACTGAGAGTATCTCCACTCTGGAACGTGCCGCAAATATACTATATATTATTGTAAATGAATTAATTGTGAAATAACACAAATTAATCAAATAAAATTTGTTTGCCACGCCGGGATTCGATCCCGCGACCTTCGGATTGCAGGTCAAGAGCCTTACCGCTTGACCACGCCGGCAGTCACGATATTTTATATTTTTAATTGATGTCACCGTTCCCATTATTAATATCTGACAGAATCGTTGATCTGCTTTCATAACCAGTAGTTCATTCTCAATACATTAAAAAACAGCGAATTTATTGGATTAACAAATTTCAATTCAGTAATGCCAACATTGCGATGTCTTTTAACGTAATTTTTTTATTCAATTTTAAAAATGATTTATAAATTCTTATCATATATATGAAGTGTAAAAACTTTTATATTCCGAATCAACGTAATATTTTGTGCTATCGTATATTATATTTACTGAAACACATTCCTTGAACAATAAATTATGCATGAAAACAACATTACTTGCGTTTATTTGATAAATTCATAGGTTTATCGACCTTTTTCACGACCTACGACGCTCTTAGTTTGACAGCTCAAATCCCGGGAAAAATGAAGGGTCAATGTCGTAGAGAAATTTAATAAAAAATATTCCGAGTGGCTAGCTGTGTTAAGGATACCTCATACGTCAAAAACGTGAATGCTCCAAGCGATTATGACCTTGTTCTTTAATCGTTTTATTTATACATAAGGGTTAAAATCGCTTTCCAAAATAAAAAAAAAATAAAAATTTTGACGTGTGCGCACACCCGGCAATGGGCAATGGGCAATGGACCTGTTAAATGTGATTTCGGAGAATTCGAGAAATGTATTACGAAGTCTGAAAACTTCATTAAAAAACAATGTTCGAATAAAGAAAATAATTTTGCTACAGTATATACGTACGTATAATCTTCATAGAAACATCTTCAATTTATCACTAAACAAGTACACAATGTTGTTACAGAGGCAGTTTAGTGATATACAATAAATAGTAGATATGTTTTACTATTCATATGTAGAAGCCCGTAAAAAGGCGTTAATAAATAAATAAATAGAATTTTCAGATGTTTTCTATAATGTTCCTCCTTGATCTTGTAGATCTCAAATATATTTTTACTTTTATCAATTTGGCAAAGGGTCATTCCCCTGACGATATCAGTAGTATATGAAATTTCCGGGTACTTTCACTTTCCTTTTTAGGATGATTGCCTGAGACCATTCCCAAGTTTATTTTGTCGAAGAATATGTTGACTTGTCTTCAGTTTTTAAAGAATTGAGAGGAACGGCTGCGCCGTTGTTTTTTTATACACACTTAAATTTGGATTTCAGGCCAAAATATAGCGGAAGGTCGCGCAGCCTCCTCGTAATGTTTTGTGACAAATCAGTTCATTTAATTTTACCAGTTACGTCAATCCAATTAGCTTCATTGGTTCTGTCAGTTCTGTCAGTTCTGTCAGTCAGTCAGTCTGTCAGTTTCCGTCAGTTCGATCAATTCTTAGTCATGTTTTCCTACGTCTTCTGACCCAGAGACTTCTTAGTGAACGTCGAAAGAGTCTGTTTAATTTGTACGAGTCGGAAAAAAATAATGACTTTTCCACGAATACTTCATCTCAATAAGCATTTTTTCTGTAGATTAAGATGAACGTATGCGCGGCCTATTTCGGCCCGTTTCATACAAATCATAATTCTCGATTTGAGATCAAAATACCCAACTGAACTGAAAAATAATTTTTGTTTTCAAAACGAATTTCAAATATGTAGTACAGATGTGAGCTACTTTATTTATTTTTGCTTTAAATTAAAAGACATAGAAAATTAAAGATTTTAAAGTTTCATGATTATAATGGCAATTTGGGCAACTATTTGTAGGTAAATGAAAAACAATAAAAAAATTATTTTACCCTATTTAACATACAAAAATAATGATATATAAAATAAAAATTAATAAAAAAAAATCGTTCATTTATTTAAATTACTACCCAAAAAATGCACTTTTAACGGGGTTTAGTTTTTTATTTTATTTTTCATCATGCTTTTAAAATAAATTATTTTTATTTTGTTTTTCATATACTTACAAATAATTGCCAAAGTAGCCTCTAAAATCACCAAATATTAAAATCTTTAATGGCCTACATCTTATAATGTAAAGCAAAAATAAACAAAGTAGCTCACATCCGTATTAGATATTTGATACACCTTTTGATTACAAAAATAATTTTTCATTTTGGTTGGGTATTCTGATTTCAAATCCAGAATTAAATAAACGGGCCGAAAAGGGCCGCGCAAACGTTCCACTTTATAGTTTTTAGGTTTTCACGGCCAAAAAGTATTTTTGTTATTGTTTTTGGGGTGTTATGCCGTGATGATGGACACTGTAACGCTGTCCGAAACGTTGGCTAAAGAAGGAGGTAGCGAAACACGGCATAACACCCCAAAAACAATAACAAAAAAGTTCCACTTTATATATTATTATTTGACCAAATTTAAATAGCAACAGATGCAAGATATTTAAACAACTTTATGTTTTCATTCGTCGTAAATTATACCATTTACTTATTTTCTTGACATTGTTTTGAAAGTTATCGCTGAACTAATTCGCTTATAACTTCAAAATATGTCGGAGTATAACTGAAATGACAGAAAAGTTAGAACGAACAGATTATTTCTACTTTTTCGGCAGATCTGAAAACTTACTTTTCACGCAGCGCAGGTGCTATTTAAATATTACTGAAACGACTTTCAGAAGAATGTTTATGGCGTGGAGTGGATGTCAAAGTAAAAAAATATTTTAATCTTCAAAGTTTCAAACATTTTTCGACTGATTCTGTTCGGGTTTTTGACGAGAAGTACCTACTTCCTACACCGTGATAATAAATCCAATGCAAAATAATCTATTTATAAGTTGAAAGTCCAGCCTTTGTGCAATTTACAACCGTGACGGCCGGCGTAGTCCAGCGGTAAGGCTCTTGACTCGCAATCTGAAGGTCACGGGATTGAGTCCCGGCGTGGAAAATAAATTTTATTTGATTACTTTTTGTTATCTCACAATTGATTCATTTAAAACAATATACATATTTACGGCACGTTCCAGAGTGGAAGATACTCTAAGTATCGCCCTAGTGTACGACCACCGTTCAGAATTGAAACGTTGCTAGAAATGGCTTTAGCCGTGTTTGGTGACCAGATCTGAATAGCCAGGTACATCCCCACCTTCCTCTTCCCCATCTCCTCCCCCTCCCCACTACCTTCACCCTCACAACATACCCCACTTGGGGATGCCATAGTCTTACTGGCTCCTGACGGGAGCAGTTGGAACTCTTGTGCGGTATACATTAAAAAAAAACACATGAAAAAAACACGGAAATAAATTCATGTGATTTTTCAAGTTTCGTATTATTTCTACTGCTATTAATGTACACGATGGATTTTATCAAAACAACTGTGGCTTACTTCAGAAATACCAAAAAACAAATGAATTAATTAATAATAAACAGACTTACCACTCACCATATCTAGCTTTTACACAAATGAAGTTCAGAGATAATTACTACAGTAATGTACTTAAATATTATTATTAAAAACGTACTTTTTAATTATACGTTTTTATTAATTATTAATGTACTTAAATATTATTATTTTAACAACTGAGATAAAAATGACAATATTTAAGGTGTTTTAAAACAATCGCACTGTGAAAATAAAAGCTCCGTCATTATCTAAATGAAAATCTGCTGATAAACATAAGTTGGCCATTGCTTATTTTTAATGGCGCATAAAATGCCGCCATAAAATGGAACACCCTTAAAAGGGAACGATTCCGAAGGGTGGAATTTCCTGGAGAGGGAAATCCTAATATATTTGCACATCGATAAATAAATGCCACCGTAAAGAACCTTACAGAACCCTTGCAGAAGGCTTTATATGAAAGGTTTCCGGTTTCATATGCAGTAATTTAATATGTCTAATATAAACCCTGAAATAGCACGCGCAGTGTTTCAAGGAATTTACCTAACCTAGTTTATGTGGCCAATTTATTAATTACAGGCCTTGGAGCAAACACATCCAGGGTTTGCACGAGGTGTTGCAAAACACGAGAAAACGCCTAACAATGTTGGTTAGGGCTTTTGTTAAATAGGTTTCTGTAAAACTGAATGATTCAAAAACCTTTTCTTTTTAGTTTATTAATTTCTAATCAAAAAAGACAAAAGAAAAAAAATTAAAAAAAGGATATTCAAAAATATATCCGTTAATGGTTCATAATTTATTTAGAATTGAAACGTTGCTTGAAATGACTTTAGCCGTGTTTAGTGACCAGATCTGAATAGCCAGGCATTACCTCCCTTCCTCTTCCCTATCTCCTTCATTTTCCCACTACCTTCAGCCTCATGAAATACCCCAATTGGGGATGACATAGACTCACTGGCCCCAGACGGGAATAGTTGGGTCTCTTGTGCGGTATTCATATTAAGAACAAAAAATTCATACACAAATCTTTTTGCTGAGAACATTGTTCTTAAAGTCTCTTCTTGAGTGTTAGAAAGACATGATTTGGTCGGTAGCTGAATTGACATTGCATTTGGGTCCCACTCGGGGGTCATGAGTTTAATTCCTTGGATTGCTAAGTCCTCCATTACGACACAAACAACATTTTCGGCTTACTGTGTTGGAAGCAGGAGAAATTCAAATATTGTCAGATTATTTGTAACCCGGAAATGTCTTCCTTTTTATTATTTTTAATAGATAATATGAAGACGGATGTTTAACGAGTTCATTGCACTATTGCTTTACTTTTATTTCCCTTTGCTGTTCCTTACGGGGAAATCGTGATACGGTATATGCTAAATTTAATTGGTTAAAAGAAGATTTCAATCCAGAAAGTGGAATTAGGGAAAAGTTAAATTGGCTCGAGGAGCTTTTAATAACCAACCACTTCGTTATGTAACCGAGCAACGAACCTTTCCCTGAGGTGGCAAAGGAACTTATACTGCATCTGATGCTAGTATTCGAGACTTTCCCATTGAAAGCATGGATAGTGAAGAGGATCAAAGCTTTAGAAATGCGGTTGTACAGGAGATTACAGACGATACCATGTTCAGCATCGGTCGCAATCTATCATGTGCCTTGAAAACCCCAAGGAAATAGATAATTTCTGAAAAGTGTTAAGGAGGTAAAATGGTGAATTTATATAATGCAATATAAGTAGGTAAACACGCTACAAAGAGACCTATTTTCATAAATACCAGAAATTATCATGGAAAGAGCAGTTGAAGATTGAAAAGTTGTTGAAAGCTGGCGATAAAGCTTATTCCGAATGAATAAATTATGATTTTATCATTATTTACTTGTTTCCAATTGCATTATTTTAGTTCTAACTTCGCGCATAAGGCTCTGGGGAAAATAATTTGGAGATGCTGTGAAGAGAGTCATTTTGAGGAAAGGAATGAGTGAACCTTAATAGATGAGACCAATGTTCTCGGAGGGCCTGTCATCTTTGTAGAGCCTCTTTTTGAGGAAAATAAAGAGTGAACCTTTAAGAAAAGAGACTTACGTTGTAGAAGGGATGTAAAAAAAAGGCCGACAACTCACTTAATTAATCGATAAAAAACATGTATTCGATAACTTAATTCATTTCTTAAAATATCTAATTAAATAATTTTAAACAAATCTCTTCGTATACCACAAGTACTAACAATAATTATCAAACATGTTTTTATTTCTTCGAAGGTTTTATTTTACCCTAACGCCAACTCAAATTTGAATGCCAAATGATTTAACCGTAGTCGAAATTTCCATACGGAAGCCACCCACAACTGAAACGTTTTCCGTTGAAATAATATTTGCAAACTCTCGGACGTGTTATCAAAACTTTTAAACAAGTTTTAGACATCGCATACGGACCGGTCAACGTACTTTATAAATACATAACCTTATTTCATGCGATAACAACACAGGCGTCACAACATAACAATGGCAACCTCAAGGAAATTCTCGGACCAGGAAATTCTTCCCAAGTTTTTACATATTTTGCTTGCAAACTCGCAATTGACATTGTGTTCGGAAGCATTATGCAGTTATAAAAAAAATATTTTTCGCTATTTTCGCGGTCGTTACGTTTAGTACCAAATCTGCAGCATATCATTTCAATATCTTTGAGCGTATCTGTTTAACTTTTGAGTAGGTCATCCGAAATAGGATTATTTGTTTATTACACAACCTAACGGGCTTTTACATTTTTTTTTAATAAATTTGTTTGTATCACCGTTATTGTAAGTACTTAAAAATTTAAAAAATAATAATTTGATGAAAAAATATATTTACAAAATTTTAAGAAACCCCCGACACAAAAAAGGCTGAAAACCTTGAAACGCCTGATCAGATTTTTATGAATTGTAGCTAAGAACCATCTCTATTACGTCAGCTTTCAAACAAAAAAAACTGCATCACAATCGGTCCATTCGTTTAGGAGCTACGATGCCACAGACAGACAGATAGACAGACAGACGCGTCAAACTTATAACACCGCTCCTTGCGTCGGGGGTTAAAAATAGAGGGGTAAAAATTTGACAGAAACTTAAGGATCCTCACATAAATAGATATTCAATGTAACAAAAATTGTAGAACGTATATAAACGTCTATTTGTGTCTATATAAATAAAAGTATTGGAATAAACAACATTTATATTGATTATTCTTAAGATGAAATATGTCTCCCAGATCAGAATATTTCTTTCCAAGATTGTGAAATCTCGGTATCAGGGGAATTTGATAAGCCAGTGTCCCGGTGTTGAAGTAAAAGGGTAATAATAAGGCCAAGATCTTTTGAGTATATTGATGTTGATTAATTAAAGCAAATCATGACAATTAATTTTGAAATGTAGTAACGGTAATATTTTATGTAATAATATTAAATGCGTGCTTATTCTTCTTTCTAAAAGATTCAACAGGACATTTTATCCAGGAGGTAATTATAATCAACGTTTTGTACAGAAATATGTAATAAATTGTTTATCTGCCCCTTGACCGTATGTTAAATCTTTTCAGTGTTGTCGGAATGAATATTGAAAAATATACTCTAGTTGACATCTGACAAGGGTTTTATATAACTTGATAAATGTGCCTAAATTATTGAATTCTTTTGCAGCTCTCAAAACAAAGCCAAGAGTCTTAAAGGCCTTATTGATAATATTATTAACACGACAAACAAAAAACGATAATTTATAAACACGGAGTTGATGTAATAAAAAAATATTTCTGTGTTTAAGTTATCAGAACAGATATTAAATCGATATCAAAGCAATACATTAGGTAATATTTTCAATAAATCATGGACTGGGATTTTAAAGCTAGTTCACTGTACTAACGTGATGCATTTCTGTTCTAGTTCTGCCTGTCTCACGCTAAACAGGGTGTTACGGCACAAAGAGAACTACTGAATTACTGTCATGTCCGCTTTCTAGTCTGCGGGTTCGCCGACCCCCGTAATCCAAAGCAAGGGTTGCAAACAGCCTGTTTTACTCTCATTTAAAAATAAAATTATGAACCGAACCGGTTGAAATTGATTTTTTAAAACAATTTAAGAATAACTGATAAATTGTCAATAACAACTTATTCACAAAAATTACATTTAGGTTTATTATCGGAATACTTGATTACGACTCAGATTTAAGTCAAGCTGATGATAGCCTGGTGTTTTTATTTTTATCAAGTCGGTCCTCTTTACTAAGGATCGTGACCTCTTCTCCAATTTCCATGGTGGATAAGAAGTCTCTTCCACTCCTCTTTGTCCTGCGCTGTGCGGAGAGCCAAGGATACCAACGAACCAGACGCTAGTGATATTTGATCACTTCCCCATCGGTGCCTTCTCCTGATTATTTTGCCTTCCACTGTGCTAGTGACTATGAGCTTGTCTAAGTTGGAAAACGTGTCCAAATTATCTTAGGATACGTTGTAGGCAGATAGTTAAAAAAAACCATTGTAGATGCCTAGCTCTTCTAGAACGGGCACATTTGTGCATCTGGCTATCCAAGGAATTCTGAGCATTTTTCTCCAACTCTATTTCATTTCGAGGGCTTCTATCCATGTTTCCACACCGTGATATCAAAAAAATCAATCAATCCTGGTGCAACTATGACGAAAAATAATGAAATTGGCAAAGGAAAGACAATGTTAATCTGAATGCAGTAGAAGTGAAATGCCTGTGGTGTTTTTATTGTAAAACCATTTGAATGAATTACGAATAGGTGATTCGTTTGAAATGATTGCCTGAAATTAACTAAATTGTGATGAATTCAATACAGGATTGGAAACATGAGCACTGACAACACGGCTAGGTGAAGGGTGTATAATTTAACACCGAAGCCATAGAATAAAAAATAACACAAGAAGTGCTATGTGGGTGTATTTCGTGAGTAAAATAGTGGTATAAACGAGGCTTAAACTGTGAATATGAAATTCAAATGGGATGGAAATCTAACATGTCATGTAGTTTAAGTGGGACGGAGCGCTGGGCTATTAGATATGAAACATAATATACGAGTATTTTCATTCAAATTAGTTTGGAATGCTTTTCGATTTTTTTTCTTTGTCAATGGATGCGTTTCGTAATCAAAAATTTGTTTGATGGTGTCATAAATTTCCAACATAAAACTCTTTTTCATCGTCATTACGAAATTTAATTGGGATGGCGATATCATGTTAGGTGTGCGTATAGATAGTTCTGAATGGGCTAGTATCAAAAAGTATTAAATCTGCAAGTCAGACATTTTTAGTTTATATTAACTATTCAAAATGAACTGATTTAGGTGGAATAAAGTCAGAATTTAGTCAATTGAAGTAAATTTCTCAATTAATGACAAGAGAAAGATTAAAAGAATAGAATTACGTCATTCCTTCCTTTTGTTGTTGTATACCGATTAATTTGTTTCCGATTTTTTCAAAAGATAAAAACTGGTTTTTTATGTTTATAAAAGTCTTTTTTATAAAAGTCTATCGTGTTTTCCGCTTGCAAAATAACTCCAAACAACTAAATTTATTGCTTTATGTTTATGAGTGGCGTCAACCCTATTTAGCAGTACTTGTAGTGGCATAACGACGCCGAAGCTCGGGTGGAATGAACCGGCCGAGTGATCGACTATTCCACCCTTCACTTTGTTTCAAGCTTATCCAAACTTTAATTTAGTTTGCCTTATCGTCGAGACAACCCTTCGCTTGCACTGTGGAAGTTTAACAAAAAAAAACACGCTTTTCTTAAAACTCTCCGCAAAAAAGGTCTTCCAGATTTATATTCAAATTAATGTAATTAAAAACGAAAATTATTTTATGTTTTTGAGGGTCCGCCCACCATAAAAAACCCTTTTTTAATTTGAATAATAATCAGATCATTTTATGGCGCTTTTTTATTTACTGTTTTGTGGTTCTTTTTTGAAGGAATGAATTAATGCAAAATTCAAATTTGTGTAACTTTGGAACCAGAATTAAAAGATTTAACAGTTTATTCTGAAAACTCTGCAGTAAGGCAAAACAGGAAAATTCCATTTGCAAATTAGCGGAAGCTCTTCAAATTTGCGGAAAAACAACCTTTTTTGGCCCCAATGTATTTTCCATGATCCCGATGAACAGATTGTCAATTACGTACTCAATCACTTTTGAAACAATTTTACATCGTATTTATCAAATGTAACAAAATAATCCCTTCCTTGAAAATTAAATCCCGAGGCGAATGAAATAAATTATAATATTGTTTAAAAAAATCATTCCTAGTTTGAAGTTTACTGTTGGTCATTGCATTATTATTTAGCACTGCAAAATAGCCAATAAATGACAAAACCAAACATAAAATACATAATTTTAAAAATTACGAAACCGAAAAAACCAACGTGACAGAATAACAAGTACGGTAAATCACTTAGATACGTCCTGCATTAATAACACATTTTGTACATAAAAATAGTTCGCAGCGGTTGAAAACATTTATGGGTTAAACATTCTGTTTTCTTTCATAAATTTGTGAGGGTAAACAAAATTCATGAACCAGATTGAGAAACGATAGCTTGGTGAAGATTTTATTGTTTATATTACATTACCTGCAATGGCGAGCATTTGGCGAGCATTTAACATTGCTGGAGGAAGAAATCGGCCCAGGAGGGCACATCAAGATCACGTTAATCAGTTACTTGAGAATATATTTATCAAGAGTCGATATAACTTAGAGAAGTTGTGTATAAATGTGAACAAAGCTAGTTGACTTGCCCAAAAAAGATTGGTTAGGTGATTTAGAAGCGTAAAAAGTCCGAATAATAAAAATACTTTTTCTAATTTTGATAGCGTCATAGGTGCTTACAAAACTTAACATAACCAAAAAATGGTATTTTCGGTACATATTATTTATCTACATTAGCTCGATGCGAGGCCCTTAGGAAAATAATTACCCTCAGATGTCATCTTAGAAGATGCTTTGTGGAGGGTCTTTTTAAGGCAAAAAAGAAGAGGAAGTTCTCGGAAAGAAAAAGGGATGATTGGTGGGTTGGAATCTAGGTGTCAGCGTGTCCAGCAGTGACGTATGAATCTAATCTTTCAACTGCGGTGCAAAGCGATGTGTCGAGAGAATCCGGGAGATTTTAAAGGATCTCCTTCAACAGTCTCTCTCTCGATCTGGCCCGCCACGAAGGAAGTGTGCTGACCCATCAAGATCTGGACAAACCTCACCCCATGTTTTGAACCATTTGGGGTGAACTATGGCAGAGGTGTCGGTTATCCAATAAATGGTTTCCGGGGCAGCGGTACCAACACCCGTCCCCAAATCGAATAGGCAGCCAATAAATACATAGTAATATACATATAAAAATATACATAGAGGGAATTTCTTAAATGATCCAAAGAGGGTGTTCCAAAGGCAAGGAGCAGTTTTCCATTGCTTTACGCTGTGCAGCAATTTCCCAGTCGGGCTACGGCGTGAATCGGGGATGGTGTGTTTCCCATTTGCATATTTATTTGGGATAGAGCGGGACTTTGTTTATTTTCAATTAAAACTTTTACTAATCCACGACTCGGAATAAGATTGTGAATAAGTGTAGGGAATGCGCTGGAGACTGGAGAGGCGCTTATCTCTTTTATTATTGCAAATAAATTCTGCTTATAAAACCTTTCTCCGCGAAACGTAAACAAAAACAGAAAAAAGATTTAATTCTACCTTTGTTTCGCCTTTATTTACACTGTGAAAACAGATTACGAATAATGCGATTCCATTCACATTTTTAAAGTTTTATGTAGCAATATCAATTGAAATTTACGTTTTTATATTCTGAATCGATATAGATATACATTCTGAATCGATATAGATGTACACATTTTTAATATTAAAAAAAAAAAAAAAAAAGATATATAATACAATTTTTATTAGTATTACATATATAGCTTTGACCGCCAAGCGTGGCAGAAAAGGTATTTTTTTATTTCCGTTTGTTAGATTAGGTAGCGCAACAAGGCATAACACCCCAAAAACAAATAACGAAAATACTTTTGGCCGTGAAAATCTAAAAAATTATCTAACTGTTTAAATGTAATTAATAG
This sequence comes from Glyphotaelius pellucidus, assembly GCA_936435175.1. NCBI lineage: Eukaryota > Metazoa > Arthropoda > Insecta > Trichoptera > Limnephilidae > Glyphotaelius > Glyphotaelius pellucidus. The sequence goes on from OW386540.1 coordinate 590,163, forward strand.
ATTTGCATGTAAAAAATACATACCATAAAATATTCTTTAATATGTAAGCATGAAAAACCTTATTAAAATCGTTGAAAATTATGAAAACCCAAGTGCAAATTTTGGTGAAAATGCCCAACGTCAATTATTATCATTGTTCACCTCTTTACCACACAGTTATTTTGGGAATGAATTTTACCTGTGTGCAATTAATTACCTACATTTAAACACAAAATACAAATATTTGGAAAGAAGACAAAAGTTTTTCACCGCCAACCAACTCGAATGTAGCCTTGTACGTACGGTATATACTGGATGTTAAATGAAGTGAGTAAAAAAATAAGCTTGCTCTGCTTTACTTACTTTAACCGGTGATTCCCGACATTATTTGAAATGAAAAATTTCAACGAAAGTTTGGTCCCCGGTGACTTATTTGATGTCTTTTTTTCTAAATCATACAAAACAAATTTTCTTCCACGTACCGTTACGCGTCACTAAGGCTGGTAACCGCCCAACCCCTCTTCTCGACCATAACCAGTGATTTTTAAAAGGTTTTTATCGAAAAAAAAATCAATAATGGCACCGGAGACAAAAATTTCATTTACTTTTTTTACTCCAAATAATATCACGAATCGCGAGTTAAAGTAAATCTAATCTAGTACGACTCTTAACAATTTATATAAAAAAAATAAAAAAAAGTTTTATAATGCTGAAGGAATTACGGACATTTTTTTTATTCAAGGCCTCGTTTTATTATTAAGCCAAATATGTTGTATTTAACAGAAATGAAGATAATATTATTAAAAATAATTAGTGCCCTACCGAAAGTTCGGTTTCGGTTTCGGCAAAAAAATCTAGTTTCGGCATCAGTTTCGGTTTCGGCAGAAAATCTGCCAAACCTTTGGGCGTACCGTAACTCTGCGTTTGTGAATTATCGCGCGTCGTTCGGCTGACTTCGGGTGAGTTCGTGGCTCGTGTGTCACCCGCCATCATCAGCTGAGTACATTTTACACGCTTTTTAAGAATGTTATGATTTTATACGCGATTTAAATTAGAATACTCAATAAATGAGGTCCTTCCATTATAATAAAAGTGTTGATTATTTAGAAATGTTTGATTCAAGAATTAGTCAACATGTTTGTTAATTTTTATAATTTTTTGTTTGTTTTATAGCAGTTATATCAAAAAAAAAAAAAAAAAAAATTTCACATATTTCAGTTTTTATTTTTACTTCATTTAACACGTGAGAATATTTTGATTGTAAACGCGATTAAAATTAAAGTACTCAAGTCCTTTCTTTATAATGTAAGGGTTGGTTTTTGACAAATTTTGGTTCCAAGAATTTAACATGTTTTGGTAATTTTTATTTGTTTTATGCAGTAATATAAAAAAAAAAATATTTCACATACTTCATTACTGTTTTTTCTTTCATTTAACCCGTGTTAACTGACTGCATAAATGTAAAAAAGCCGAATTTCAGTGTAAACAATAGATTATTTTTAAAGTCTAAAAAGTTGCGGTTTCGGTTTCGGTTGAAACTTCTGTTTCGGTCGGACACTAAAAATAATGTGAACTTGGATTGTTCGCCAATTTTGACGGTAGATACTTGTATAATAAAATGATATGATGTGGTAAAAGAACACACAGAAAGGATGAGAGGATCATGTCTTTTTCGAGACCACTATCTACCACGAACAGCTAACCAGATAAAAGATGAGCCTTACACTTTTTAATATCTGACTGTTCACGTCGCTCAATCAAGATTTTTTGTCAAGAAATTCTCGAGACTAGTCAGAGTTTCGACTTGAATTCAGACATGAAAACAATTTATCTTCCGCCTAAGTAGAACGCCGCAACTCAAATACGCCGGATAGTATTACCCTCCCACAATCCATCCGCCATGACGAAGTATTTTTCCTCCAAACTCTTTGAACAAGCAAATCATTAGCAGTCTGGCAACCCCAACGTAATTAGAAGGGTGGAAGGGTGGTATGACCCCGGCTTCCCTTTTCTCTGATCTGACTGATGTTTTATGTCTGAAACGATCATATTAGATACTTCAGGCTGAGGGGGGGGAGGGGGGTGCTGGCGATTATCAATACCGCTACTGTTGTGCTCTAACGAAGATTAATTTAGATGGAATGATAATTAATGCGGGGTATTAATTTGCCGGCCTTTGTTTCTATCAAATATAACGTTAAGTGAATATAGGCATTTCGTGAAAGATTGGCAAACTCAAAGGAAGTATCTGACGGCTCATTCACTCGAACATCTCTATAGAAGTTATATTCATTTCACGATGATTTACTTATTCATCATTACTAGGTATTACGGAACGGAATATTTAACCTTATCTTTGGAAAAGCGGCGGTATTTCGCAACGACAGTGATGTTCTGTTGTTTTTCTAAAATCGACAAAAGAAAATTTCTAAATGTAGATAATGGACAGGTACGTTCCTTTTTTGACGTGAAGTTTGCAGCGTTCCATTCTCTGCCTATTTAAGCTTGTCAAAACTCAAGAAAAATATATGTTTGAAACTTACAAAAATACTTATATTAAAAAAAAAACTGAATATCCTATGAAAAATGGCGTGTTTTACCCGATCAATAACATGTTTAGCATTATTCTCGTAAATAAATAAATAAAACAAATTTTCTAGCCTCTGTTAATTTCTGTTATCACCAAATAAAGTACTGTCTAGGTTATAACGTCGAAAATAATAAACCATCGGCATCGTAACTAATTAATTTAACTATTAAATAAATGATTGTAATAAATTTTACATTGAATAATTAATATATTTAAACAGTGATTAAGCAAAGGGCTTTAGTAATTTAAAGAGTAAAATGAATCTTGTTAAAGAAAATAAATTCAACAATTTATTTATCTATTTCAAGTCCATTTCATTAGTATATTAATTAGTTAATAACGACAATTTCAACTTCCTAATTGTGTGAAGGCTCGCTTTATTAAATTTCCGACAAGTTGGTTATTCTAACTATTGTGAATATACCCACACCATTACAGCTTCATTTAATTAATATTGTCTTTTAAAATACATGTTTACGAATAATAAACAAATAATACCAAGCCTTCTGAATATAAGCCACGGCAAACGAAAAATTATTGTGGAATAACCTAAGTATCCATATTTTTTCTTCTTCAATCCTTAGCTGGTTTCTGTCTCTCAGACGCCTGAAAATAATAATTTTTTTTTTTTTTTTTTTTTTTTTATATGAATACCGCACAAGAGTCCCAACTGCTCCCGTCTGGAGCCAGTGAGACTATGGCATCCCCAATTGGGGTATGTTGTGAGGCTGAAGGTAGTGGGGAGGGGAAGGAGATAGGGAATAGGAAGGTGGGGAAGTACCTGGCTATTCAGATCTGGTCACTAAACACGGCTAAAGCCATTTCAAGCAACGTTTCAATTCTGAATGGTGGTCTTGCACCAGGGCGATACTGATAGTATCTTCCACTCTGGAACGTGCCGCAAATATACTATATATTATTTTAAATGAATAAATTGTGAAATAACACAAATTTATCAAATAAAATTTATTTGCGCACGCCGGGTTCGAACCCGCGACCTTCGGATTGTGAGTCGAGAGTCTTGCCTCGGGACCACGGAGGCCGTCAAATAATAATAATAATTTAATTTAGCTATTTACTTACGATAATATTATTATTTAGTCCCGTTAGTTTTCATTTTCTGTTATTTATCCTAAGATAATAACTGGCAGTTCTATGACCAGATCCCAAAAACATTTTTTTATTACTTATATTAGATACATTTATGTAGCTAGCATGTTTCTAATTTTTTTCTTATTTAATGAAACAAAACCAAAATTTTCTCTGTAATTATAATATTTGTAAGTAAGTAGCTTATAAGTATTCAAATAGCTGCCTTCTTAATTATAAACCAAATAACATTTTTATAACTTTCGTTTTTTTTTTAATTTCTAGCAAGTAATTATGCAATTTCTTTTTACCACAAATATTGAAAAAAATGGATATTAGAGAATCCAAAAAAACACGATGATTGCACATTTGAAAACTTAATCTTTACTGAGCCACTATTTTGAACCGGAAACGGAACGTACAAAAAAAATTACAGACGAAATGCGAAACGCTCCTGTTAAAATGGAACCCCACTACGCCAGTCTATTATTGCTATTTAATTTATTGTTTTTATTTTTTGAATTTCCTTTGAGTTACAGAGATCATTTTATGACGGGATTATCTTTCAGTCATAAGTGGGGGTAAAAGGTACAATTTAACATTTTTAGATAAAGTATTTAACAATAGGTATTATGATATCAAAAATATAAGTTTCATATGCGTTAAGTATTACAAAAGAGAGGTTAAGTAGAACCAACGACAAGTAAAAATGAATAAATAAACAAAAAAGAAAAACAATAATATGGAAAATTACAAATAAAGACAAAAGAAAAGGAGAGAAAAAAAAAAAACCAGACAAAACAAAACATTTCAAGGAAAATTATTTCGTTTTTAAAACTAAAATAAATAAATGAAATTACTAACAATTTTTAAAAAAGTGTTAATAAACCATTATCTTACAATAAAAAGATCGCCCAGTTGATTAGCCAGACACCCCAAATACTATGTTTTGAGATAAAGAGGAAAGCAATTTTCGAAATTTCACCATAAATCAAATATTGTTTACACGTGTCTGTGTTTTACATATTGAATATGCTCTAAAATAAGACCGGGAAGCATAATGGCGATACATTTGTGACATTGTCCTACTAGTAACCCAGAAAACATAATTTTTTGTTGATTTTACCACAAGATTTTCTGTATGAAAATTGATTTGGTGGTATTTTTAGACATGTGCGACGGTAACCAGACGACTCAGAACGAACTCAACTCAAACCTCCTTTGAAAAGTCATTAAATGTGATGAAAAAACACAAAAAATTGGTTAATTGGGTTACGTTAGGTTAGGTTATGTGCCGTTTTTATTTTTTTTTTTCATAGCTTTTAATGAGTTTTCAAATATATGTTGAGTTGTTTCTATGTTGGCATGGAACCATATATATGACTAATCAACTAACTGGACTATGTATCAAAAAAAAAAAAAACTTATTTAACATATATTTTTTTGGAAGAACTGTAGGCGTAGGTAAATTTCCATTGTGTTATCATCTTAAATAAATCGAGATCAATTCTGATCTCCATCCAAATTAAAAACGCACATAAAGAAATTAGAGATATGGATAGTGAATCCTAAACAAAAATTCTCCCTCCAAATATCAAACTGTTAAAATAAATCCTGCGGATCATTTCAAATTGGAAATTAAACCCATACAAACATGTTAGAAACGCTCATAAAGACATATAAAAAAGATTAATACCTACTTACCTACCCTCTACATCTACATGATTTGAGCTTTCTACCTTTCGACCTTTATTCTACCTCGGTGATTTTGAAGGTTAAGTTTTATTTTTTTGCGTGGCAGGTAAGTATTTACCTGTCTGTGTTTTAATAATCGTTGTTTTGCATGACCAGATTGGAAAATTGAACGAAAAATGAATGCCGACTATAAATAAACATATATACTAGCTAAGGTTGCTCGGGGTTGCGAAACGGAGTTGAGATTGGGATTTCTAGAGTACTTGAAAACTGAGTGTGGTTTTAACGATGGAAAAGGTAATATTATTTTAAGTATTGAAAAAAATTATTTTTTTAAGTACTTATTTCAATCTTATTTTGAAACGTTGAAAAAATTATCATTTGATTTTCTGCCCCAGGAAAATGTTGAAGAAAAATTTATGAAAGATAAAGCCTTTCTTATTTCATCTGACAAGTAAGGAGTGAGCTTTGAAAAGTAAGTTGTTATAAAAACTGTTTTGCGTACTTTTAACTCTCTGTAAAGAAATGGGATGGTTCTGTTCAACTTATTGTGTTTTTATAATACATTCCTAAAACACAAACAATAGTTATACTAACTATTCGTGTATTTATTTTACTCGATTGCGTCACGTATTCGACTCGACTTCCTCTACCATTCACATCCATGTCATAAATTTACATTACACACTTTCTTCTTTCATCACTTAGCTTATTTTTAATGAAGTACCTACGTATTACCTATTTACTTGTTTCACATTATTTCACGCCATGTCTTTCTCGGGTTTTCTTGACTTCTTCTACCATTCTCTTCCACTTCATACATTCCCCTTTTTTTACAAGAGCTCCACACAGGAGGCTCTGAGGAAAATAATTTCCCTCAAGGCCTATGTCATCTTTGGGGATGCTGTGTGGGGTTTTTTTTAGGAAAAGGAGGAGAGGAGAGTTCTGGGAAGGAAAAGGGTTTAAGGGGTGGATAGGAATCTGGGGTTCAGTGAGTCCTGGTCATCCGCCTCCATTACCTAGACAAACCTCACCCCATGAACCCGGGCACCCCTGCTAAATCACCAAACATAGCGAACCACTTGGGGTGACCTATGGCAGAGGTGTTGGTTATCCAATAAAGGTTCCCGGGGCGGCGGTACCCATTCCCGCCTCCCAAATTGTCTTACACAAATTATTATTTGAATAATGTCTTTTTCGGACGTCCCGGATTTTTTCTACTATTCACTTCAAATAATTACATTATATGGACTTTAATACGGCTATGCATATAATTCCAGCGCAAAGATAACGCTTCAATTGTTAAGTGTTCCTTGGATACCCTCGACTTTTTTTATCATTCACTAATGTATACCAAATTGTTACTAATAAACAAATACGTTTTATAGATTTGACTTTGACTGCGTATCTCATTCCAGTGTTAAAATAATGCGTAATTATGAAATAAACGTACATCATTACAAACTTCTAGAAAAACATACATTATACGCAATAGATTTATGGTTGACATGTGACTCAGTATTATATTATTGCGTACGTATGACTTTAAATTCCGGGAACAGCGGAAATCTCACATTTCCCACATTGGAGCTATTATTCAATTGCGCACTGTATTTTCTGAATAACGATTACATAGAATTCAATTGGCGGCAGCACGAATGCAATAATAATAGCTTAGAGATAGGCCAAGTGTCAAAAGAGCTATGAGTCGGTTTACATTATATTATATTTAAATACTAAATCACGAGTAGATTAATTTTTACTATTAATCGGTGTACATTAGACTATACTTAAATATTAAATCACGTGTAGATTAATTTTTATTGTGGATCTTTATATCTCTATATTTTAAGATAATTTTTTTTATTATTATTTATGATTCATATTTTTAAATAGAAAAAAAAAAACATTTTTCACAAATCTTTCCTTACCCTCCCCGCGGCTTCAAATTATTCACGATAAACTTTAGTTTTTTGGTCAAGAATTTTGTAGCCCACGATCAATCGTACAGCGGCTAAAATTACAGAAGAGTGGTATTTAATAAGTCAAAACATTTCTGTGAGAACACAACCACAACTTCTCGTCCACCAGAATGGACTGTCGGCGGTTACTCTGGTAAGCCTTTACCGCAGAAACAAACCATCTATCCTTATCTATGGGTAGGCTTTTGGAATTTGACATTCGTTTTCTGTTGAGAGTTTTTTTCAAGAGATTTTGAATAGTGAAGCGTGTTAAATATGGTTCCATGCCAACTGAGAATAAAGTCAACTCAACACCTCCTTGAAAAGTCATTAAAAGCTTTGAAAAAAATACTTTTAAATTAGCCGATAACCCTAACCTAAAGTAACCTATTTAACCAATTTTTAATATATATTTTTTTATCACTCTAAATAACTTATCTGAGATGGTTGTGAGTTAGTTTCATTCCGAGTTGTCCGGTCACCGATACATATACACATTGTCTTATACAGTTTCCCTTGTTTTAAACGACTTCTAAAGGGCTCTTGCAAAGAAATTTTGCTCTCAAAAGAAATCTAAATCGTTATATTGCCGATGTTTGACTCTTTTAACTAAAGAGTTTGCCGACCGATGGTATATTCTAGTAAAGTAGAACAAAGACAAAAATGTAGTTAATGCTCAAGTAGAAGTACAGAAGAAGGCCTGTTAAATTGTCTCTACTCTACCATAAACCACCAATGTGTATCTCTACTCTGTACATTTCATCCCTTCTGGAGTGGATAAACCTTATTTGTATCACAATGTAGTTACACAATCCCAGGCTTGGAATTGTTTGGATTCAACTTTTGTTTGAATTTCTATAGGAGAGATGTGGAAATAAAAGCATTTTATTTCAACTGTAGTTCGGAATAAACACTTTTTTCTGCACGATTGAACAGCAAACAGAGATTATTTTTTCACTTTATTCTTGGAAATAAAATATTGTGTTTCCGGAAACAGTAAAAAAATGTAGATGTTAGAATTCTTTCTCTTTTTATATGGAATATGTTTTAAATATTAATTATTTTTAATCATCTTTAAATTCATGCGAAAGCTCTTACGTTTTCACTCATTGTTTTATTTTTCATCTATTTGTGAAGAATAAAGAAATATCATTTTATTTTATTTTGTTTTTTTAAGTTCTTTTACCTCCTGGTTCTCAATTCTCATCAAACGGATTCTGCTTATTGCTTTTCCATCATTGGCTTGAAGCTGAAATAGAGTACCGGAATGCTCCACCACTCAGCCAGCCAATATTCTGTTCCACCCACTTTTCATCAATTCTCAAATTCAATCACCCCGCCTAGATCCTATTTCGGATTTCAGGCGCAAAGAGAGGTATTTTCAACGGAATTCGTTTGGAAACCTTCGATTGTTTGTGTGTTCGACATCTCTCTCTGTTTCCAGCCCATTTTAATCGATTCATGTTTTTGAAATTAATTATACACTATATCGTGACGATACAATGATCCATTGAGGATTACTTATTATGTAAATAGTTTCGTGCACCATTCATTTGCATTGCGAGCGGAGAAGCTGATTATATTTTGCTCGATGTATCATTCATGTTTTCCCTTTGTACAATTCGCGGTTTACTGACAACAACGTATTACGCACTCAATTACAAACCCTGTTTACATCCATGTTGTGTTAGTTATTCTGCTTCTATGATTAGTCTGAAATTTCAAAATTCCTTTCTCTTGGTAAACATTTGAAAACGAACATTTTGGCGTACTATCTTATTTTTTGGGAATTTTTACAAAAGGTATTATTTTTTATTTCAATGAATATTTGAAAAATATCAAATAAATAATATGGGTTTTCGAGATTAAGTAGACATTTCAAAGCTCTGAACCAAAATTCCAAAAAAATGGGCTTTAAACTTACTTGGTGTCAAAGTTTACCCTTCGTGAGATTTGAATGGGTCACAGAAAGAGATTTTTCGCTTTATTGTGAAGATCTTTTGGCGTTTTTTTCAATCATACCCAGGATTCCTGGATGTTACTATTATTTTAAATTTAACTTTATTTTCAAAATATTAAAAGAAAACATGGATCAAATTTATATAATTTTAATTATTTGTTACGTTTTTCGAAGATAGTAACGAAAAGTCAACCTGACCAACACGCTGCCATTTTCATATGTTACGTTTTCGTCGTTGACAAATATGTATAAATCGCATTTTTAAAATCCCTTTAACTTAACCTTTTGTTTTCCCTGCATTTGGCAGATGGGCCGGAAGACAGTTGTAGTTATTTGGACAAGAGAAATTTCGTTCTACTTTGACCTGAACGTTTGCCAATTTTAACTGTGTTTAACTTTGTTATGTTTCAACTTCTTGAGAACCAATCGATGTCATAAAAGAAAGTTTTCGAACGGGATACAAATGGGTCGGGTTCGGTAATCTAGAATCTAGGCAACACTACTTATCCGAGTTATCAAGCTCAACGGGCTTGACTAAGTAATTCGTTCTGCGTGGTACTATCGAAAGGAGCCAGTCACCTTAAAGGGTTTTGCCTTGCCTGGGTAATTGGTAAAAGATGTTGTAAAATAAACATTTTCATTATTGCAAATTGTACAAAAGCAGGCATACACAAGTACAAAGGAAAGACACACTCAAAGAAATAAAAAGTCAATTATATTATGTACATATTATCTGAACCGCTATAGGAATCCGCAACCGGGGTATTTTGTTAGAATAAAGATAAAAGGGAGGAGAAAGAGGTTGGGAAGGGGAAGCAGTGGAAGTTCCGGGCAATCGTCTGGTCATCGAACACGGCTAAAGCCATTTCAAGTAATGATACTTATAGTATATCATTCTGGAGTACGCCATAAATGTACCATAATATGTATTCTTTAAATGAATTAGTAGTGATATAATATAAATTGATTTAATTAAATTAATGTCTACAAGATCTAAAGAGACGGGGTATTTCAATATGATTTTAAAGAAGACAATCTTAAAATTTTAATGACCCATGATTTCTTTTTGTTAAAATTACTCCGTAATATTAAATTTGAAATGGTTTCTATTTGAATTCAAAATTCTTCTTATTATTTATTATTTTAACTTTATGAGTAAAACATCAAACTGTCATTTAATCAAAATTCTTCGTTCGTCGTACTCATTATATTATGTTAGCTTTAATCTTAGAAGGGGTGTTCTAAAAAGAATCCAAGAAGTATCATCGCATTGTTCGGCCAAGTCAAAGTGGGTCTAGAAATTATTATATTTAGGTAAACGACGAATAACTATATCATCTACCTCACTAATTTGATATAATAATGTCATTTGTAATGTGTTATATGTAATTACATTTTGATGATTTTGCATTCATAAAACAATGTATTTTCTCCAACAACGGGTGACGAAATACGAACATAGGAAACCGTTCAGATTATTTTATAATACCTTACTCGTTCTCGCGCTCTCTTGTCGAGTTTTTCATTCTAGACATGCGTCCGCATAGTCCGATTAGACTCCATCAACATAGAACAGATGCCCTATGTTTTTTTTTTGGAAAACCTCGACAAACTCTTTGAAAAGTCAATGAAAGCTATGAAAAAAAAAATCTAAATATAGCCGATAACACAACCTATGTAACCAATTTTTTACATCACCTTTAATGACTTTTCAAATGAGTTTCTGAGTTGATTTCATTCTGAGTTGTCCGATTACCGGTGTTTTTTATATCAGTTTTCAAAATATATTTATTTCTTCCGTGAATAATAAGAAAGATTCCGTAATACGGAGGCTTAATAGAGAATTCCAGTCCAATTTTTTAATATTTTTTTTTATGAATAATAATAACCTTCTAACTTAAATAACTGCATATTTATTTTTATTTTTATAGTAAGTTTTAATAGTTAAAATAAATGTCAAAGTTTTAATTTTTCAAGATCCCCCGAAAACCACCGAATCTAGTGTGACGTCATCATGACTAACCGAAGTATGAATCTTGTAGGGAACTGGAATCAGCTGTTCGACTCCCGCCATTTTGAATTTCAGCATTGGAGCGTTTTCATAGACATTACTGGGCAGTTTTGAATATTTTAAATAATATAGATAAACTAATAGAGATACTTTATTTTTGATACTGAATTATTTAGGCCTAAATAATGTTTCAATAAAAACAAAAACTATTATATATCCAATTCTCTATAAACCAATAAAACGGAATGCCGAACGGCTTGCGTCTACATTTCTATTGATTTCTTTACAACTTTGACCCAGGTGACGCGGCGCGGTGACGTCACGCCGCCAAAATTCAGCAATAGGGTGTTTTAATGACACGTTTTAAAATGGACTTTTTAATATTTTTTTAAAAACTCTACGTTAAATATTATGTAATTAAACTTATATATTCATTATCAGCGTATATAGGTCTATATGAACATATTTTTTTAAAGCCATAATATTTTTCACTGGAGTTCCTTATTATGTCCAGAATCAATATCGTGCCTTCTATTACATAAAACGACACCTGAATGATGAGCAAAGGCGTATGTATAGCGTAAGTAGTGGTTTCAAGCCCCTCCACGGCCTCGGTATTACGTAGGAAAAAAAAGAATAGTACTCGTAGATTAGATTTCTGGAAAATACAACTATATTATAAGCACCATCTTCGATGTACATAATAATTTATGGTTAAGTAGACGTCCCAAAAAAATGTTTTAATTAATTTTCCTCTCACATGTGAATGCTACAGTAACGCCCTTAATGATGTCAACTATTAATTATCGCACAAAAATCCATGAACCATTTCGTGTGGTTGCTTCTCGCACTAAAATTATTTGCATTTCTTGTTCACGGAGTTGTCGGAGTTCACATCGTGTCGGGAATGTAACTCGCGCTGCCAACACATCAACATTGCTTTCTTTAAAAAGCGATATATGCAACTTTTAGATATTTTGCAGTAATCCTTATTTGTATCGGCTTGTTGTTATGTTAGGTGCGTATTTTATCATGATTTTATGATTATTATTACATATGTATTTTTATTAACTTATATACATGTATATTAAATCCCAATAGATATCTAAACAAACCAATCAACAATGTTTTCCTTGAAATCATTAAATATAATTCAATAATTGTAGTGTAGAATTTTGAAACGTTTCCAATATTAAACCTGTCTTCACCAAATATCTGGATACTGGGTTAAAAATTGTATAGTTTATTTTATTTTTTTCCAAAAATCATCCCCTGAATAAATTGGATTGTGATAACTGCGATTGGGATACGCGTAGGTTCCGCTTGGGTGGGATTTATTTAACGGAAGTCCGGTAGGTGTGGGTTTAAGGCTCTTGACATGAAGAACCCTTCCCCGCCCCGATCCCTACCCCCGCCCCCGATGCAGGCAGCCATTTCCGATACTGATCGGTGTTTAAATCCGGGGTAATTGTGCCTCGGTAACGCTCCCCATTGAATTCCCATTCCCCGGTGATAGGGTTGCGAAAAGGTTACCTACTTACTTGTACTTAGGTAGGTACCTACTAACTGATGAAACCCCAATCGATCAGTAGTATTGAATGAACATTATTTCATAGCATTTTCTCAGAATTAATAAACACTTTCGGACGTTAAAAAAAACTGGTCATAAAGCAAATGAATATTCTTGAAAATTTTTTACGGAGTAAATTTTTTTTATCTGCAGTCAGTTAGACGGAATTCAATTTGGTGATTTTATTGATTTATCGATTATTAATTAGGACAATTCTGCTGTTATGTTACTTAAACGAGTAGTATTATTTGTTGTTTGAAAGGTATTTTGCCTTTGGTAGGAATTTCAGCAACATTATTTTTCGTATATAATGATTTCATTATTGTAAAGGGGTCGTCCATTAATCACGTGAGGCTCGAAAGGAGGGAAAGGGGTTTGGAAAAAATCACAAAATATCGCAAGGAGGGGAGGGTATGTAATGAGACATCACGTGTATTTATTTTTCGTTGAACGCACGATTTCTAAACTAAACAGCGGCGCGTGGCCTTGACTGACCGTTGCCAGGCAACGATTTCCCCGCGCGTTGCGACAACCGCTCGGCTCACCAGTTGTCAGTGAGTCTGTTATTTTAACGCCGAATACATGCATAAAACGTGGCGGTGGCACTATCCGAATTTCTACCGATTTCTTGCATATCTCACTTCAACATTTGAAGTTTGTAAGCTCTTAAAAAAATAAATGTTATTTTCGAAGATAATATCTATACAACCCCTACGCCGAAACGCAAATTAAATGAAATTCCCTCGATAGAAAAAAATCGCAAAGTATGCTCCAAAAATTTTTATTTTCAAGCTTGTCTCTATTATTTAACAAGTTATATGTATGAAAAAATTCTAAGAGTTTCTTTGAACGTAGATTTAGACAACCCCCACGAGATTTTTGCTCTGTTCTAAACGAGTCGTGTTTTATTAAACATTTTCACCATTTTAGCTTCAATTTTATCGTTCGAAATATCAGCGCGCTCTCTCCTACATTCGTAATTACATATCTCTCCATCTTCTTCTTTTCAAGCTCGTGTACGGGGCCTTGAAACAATATTCTGAAAATTTCAATTTACTTTGTACTTACAAAAATACAATGATTTTGGGTATGGGGGGTGGTCTAAAATCTCACCACATATGACCAGGGAGAAGGGGGTTAAAAAGTTGCTAAAAAGCATCACGTGATTAATGGACGACCCCAAAACATATAACTCATGTAGTTGCTTCTTGCACTAATATTATAAGAAATTCTTGTTCACGGAGTTTGCATTGTGTCGGAAATGTAACTTGCTCTGCCAACATATTTAGTTTTGACAATATTGCTGTCTTTAAAAAGCGTTTTATATATATGCAAATTTTAAATATTAGGCAATAATCCTTATCTGTATAGGTTTGTTATTGTTTTAGGTGTGTATTTAGAGCCTTAATAATTCAATGCTGCGTACAAAGGAAAGTCATTAATTTAGGACGATATACGAGGAAAAACCCATGAAATTAAAAAAAAAAGAAGCACGCAAAGGAATAAATATTATTAAAGTCAACTGAAAATATATTATTTCCGTCTAAGAATGCTTTGCATTATTTCCTCTCACCTCAAGCACGGAAAAAAAATAATTGTTACACTTTTCACAAGGAAGTCAGTTGCTTTTATTGCACCGAACCCGCTATAGAAAAGCTCTCATAAATATGAAAATTTCTCCCGACTTGTCAATATTTTGTTCCCGTCTGCAGGCGATACTTTGAATATTTCATTGTGGCTCTTAGGCGAATTGACGAGACAGATTTTCTCCGGCGCTCGTGTCGGAGTCGGAGTCGGAGAGTGAAGCGAAGTACGCTAATGTAAGTCGGGAATTTGCACTTTTCTGAAGGAAAATGGAAGTACGAACCTTTTCAACGTGCCGCAACTTCAAGTCACAATATTTTATTGCGATGTGTCTGCAGAAAGTTTAGAGTGTTGTTGGGGATAAATAATGCCGTTTTCAAACTTTCTGACTACTTCTAGGAGGTGTTGACTTCTAAAACAATGTTTAATACAACTTTAAGCGTAGAGGATGAAAATCCTTATCAATAAACTCTATACGAAATAAAGTTAATATTAATATAACATTAACATTATGATTCAATGACTTTTTAGTGCTTTAAGTTGAGCTACTCTTTATACATTTATGAAACAAATTTGGTTTTTGAATTATTGTGCAAATATGACAAGATAATTACCAGAACCCTTTTACAGCTTGCGCCTATCTGAACACCAATAGATACGAATTTTCGATAACTTCATTACACTTTATTCTGAAAAAAAAACGTTCAATTTTTTTAAATAACCCATCTTTACCATTTTCGTTACTTATTTTTGGGGTGTTATGCCGTGTAGCGTTACCCCCTTCTTTAGCTAACATTTTAGACAGCGTTTGCTAAAGGAGGAAGTAGCACAACACGGCGTAACGCATCAAAAATAAATAATAAAATTACTTTTGGCCGTGAAAATCAATAATCATATCTCATATTTACCATTACATCTCATCTTTTTTTAGTATCGTAACAGTAGTTTAGTAACACATAATAGTCACATTTACCTAAATACTAGCTTTTATCGTACATACTTTGTTTAACGTACATTCTAATTTTGTTATTATTGTAATACTGATACCCTCCTGTGTACCACCGTGTAATCGCATGTATCACTAGAATGTAAAAGCCATTTTACGGCGTTCAAATTAATAAATGAATAATAATTTTAATTGTTTCCATTTCCAATAATCTTAAATCGTTATAATATCATTCCTAATAATTATTATATCATTCCTAATAATCATTATTTCATTCCCAATAATTTTTAAAAGGGATTGCTAGGAGGCTAGGATTAGAGCGAGGCAATTTAAGTAACTCTTAACTTATTTAAAGACAGTCGGAAAAAATCTGATCTAATTTGTTTCTTCAAAATTAAAACGGCATTATTGGTTCACCTACATTCAATATACCTTCCCGTAAACTCAGAAATAATTAACTGCTCTTCCTCAATCGATACTCGACTAATTATGGATACAATTCACCACTATCCAGAATGTGGTCAACTCAAGCCCAGACCTTGATTTTTTTGGTATAACCCTAAATGATTTTTTTCGGTCACTAAACAGTTTAAGATATTTTAGAACTATTTTGAATTTTAGCCAAATCTTGACTTGATCTATCATTTCTATTTGCCTATTTTTTTCTTTTTTTTATATTTGAATACCGCAAAAGAGTCCCAACTACTCCCGTCTGGAGCCAGTGAGACTATGGCATCCTCAATCGGGGTATGTTTGTGAGGCTGAAGGTAGTGGGGAGGGGAAGGAAATAGGGAAGAGAAAGGTGGGGGGAACTACCTGGCTATTCAGATCTGGTCACTAAACACGACTAAAGCCATTTCAAGCAACGTTTCAATTCTGAATGGTGGTCTTACACCAGGGTGATACTGATAGTATCTTCTACTCTGGGACGTGCCGCAAATATAATATATATCATTTTAGATGAATAAATTGTGAAAAAACACAAATTAATCAAATTAAATTTATTTTCCACGTCGGGATTCGATCCCGCGACCTTCGGATTGGGAGTCAAGAGCCTGACCGCTGGACTTTGCCGGCCTACTACTTTGCTTTCATATACCATCCTTTTTTCTAATAAGTATAAGGGTATTGTTTTTATTGTAAATTGGACGTAAGTGCATTAATGAATAGATAAATCAATAATATAATGTGTTCCTCGCTTATTATGTGCCTTACGAGTACGAGTAAAAGAGGTTTTCTGAATTATTTGTAACAAAAAATATATAAACGTATATTCAATATATGCATAATATAAGACTGTGTTTCATTAGTAAGGGTTCGTTCCTTGACATAATTCTGAAATAGATCTTGCATGTTAATTACCAAATTCGCATGAACACCAATTTGCTTGCTACGAAAATGGCCTTCTATCTTTTAGGTAGGTACTACGTAAAATTACAAGCCCAAAACATTTCTGCTGATTACTTCAAATAAATTGTTTTTGTTGTATTCAGGTACAACAGTAAGTACTTTTTGTATTGTCAGAAGTACGGAAAATTAGTGAATGAACTTTCTGAGATGAAGAGGGACAGTTTTTAAACACATTCTTGTTCAATAAATTAAATATAGTCGACCGTCAAACAGAATATATTAAGATATTTAAATAATTTATTATTTCGAAGAAGAAATCAACATCTTTGTGGCTTGATATTATACCTTAAATTAAAAATTACTTAGCTTTTTATACCACTTACTCAAAACAACCAATAATCGACTAGTTTAGGTTATAACTAACCTTCTTCAGGACCGCTTAGATTTGCACACAAAAACCATATATATTTGTTTCCTCGCCCATCTTCGATTATGTGTTGTAGCGTAGACGGGCGAGGAAATAAAGCTATGATTTAGTGTATAACTCGAAAAAGCTGATTTCGGGTTAAACTGGTTCACCGATTGTAAAAATTGTAGATAGATAAATAAAAATTTTAAAATTACCCCCCCCCCCGGAAAGAAAATTACCAAAATTATGTCTTACCCGTAAGCAATGAAAAATCATGTGATTTTGGTTTGAAACTTAGATCGCTTGGGAACATTTTCGACGCTTTAATTATTGATTAAATAATACTGCCAGTAGAACACATTTGCCTTTGAAATAATCAAGTGTTTTTTATTAGTCTTTTTATAAGCCCAGAAAAAGATAATGTTTCGAACCAATAAATCCCGTTTAATTACTACTTACGAACCCCTTTCCAGTAATGATTTTATTATATAATGTGGAAAATTAAATTCTTAAAAAAAATGGTTAAATAGGTTGAACAGAAATATAAACCTTATCCCCATCTACATAAGTAGTATTATTGTTAGCGGCCTGATCCGGAATTTACATGACTTGGTGCATCACTTTTGTATTAGCTTTCTGTGAAAAAAGCAACAGGTTTCGAAAAGTAATTAAATCCGCGCAAATACAAAAGATATCGAAAGAAGGGTAAAATGCCAGTAAATCCATTGAAGCTCGTTCACACACAGCTATAAATCTGCGAGCAGATATCTGTTGAACCACGAGCGCTTATCTTTTGTACTTTCACACGACGCTATCTAATATTTCTTCCTGCGGTAGGAGAGAGGGTCAGTTGAATTAGGGAGCGGTAACGGAAAGCACATTTTTTGTACTGAAATCTGTCAACATGACATCTGTCAACCACCGGTCAAGGCAGCTCCGTAATTACAATGAACCCCTCTAAAAATTCATTTCATATAACGATTAGAATTATAACAAATGAGAAACCAATTTTTAATACATCATTCTGTGCGTTGTCGATTTTTAACATTCTGAATTACAATCTCGTTATTTTCAAAAGGCCAATGTGGCGGCTGGTTCAAAACTCTATTGTTTCCAAAAGTTTCTCCCAGTACTTTGATATTGATCAGCCAATTTTCTGGTTATGCTAAATAGTTTTTAATTTTATACTTCTAGTTTATACAGCTGCTAAATTTAATAATTTCATTTAATTTAATATTCTCAAATTTGTTTTGTAACGGTGTGGAGATATGATGATACGCAGATTCGTTTATTGTATAACCTATAGTGCGGTTTGTCTATGTGCGAGCTGAGATGTGAGAGAGCGAGATTACCTACTACCTTTTTAAATATTATAACTTATTATCTACCAGTCTCACTTAGTACCCGGGAAGTCATATTAACAATTTTACAGTCCCACAAAACTATGCCTACTGATCAGCCTAAAAATTATTGGTTCAAGTAAACAGACCAAAGATCGAAGAAATTTTAGAATGTAATATTTTATATAATTATATAAGGATATTAACCCTTCAGGGCTTACTTCGTCGGAAGGTCAAAATGTTTCCGCTTTGGAATAAAACCTAATAAATGGAATATTTCTGAACGCATCCTACAACTAAAAATTGTTTTCGAAAGGTAAGTGAAATATGTTGTCAAATTTTACAATTCGAAATAAACATACAAGACAATTTGTCCATTTGTTGTCCTTTCAATTTATAATGACAAATTAAACCATGTGTTGCTCTGTAAACAAAGATTTTATTTTTACTTTCACATTTAGAAAAACACTAATTACATTATCGTAACGTTACAAACATTGTCTGCAAACAAAGAAACGACATTCGAAGTTTATTTGTCAATCTTTTTATATTAAATAAATTGAATTATTTTTTTTAATGAAAACAAATAACTTTGTGTACACCACTATTTAATTAACAATATCAACATGTTTCGGAAACTACGTTTTCTTCGTCAGGATAATAAGTTAAACTATAATAGATATTAACTTATTATCCTGACGAAGAAAACGTAGTTTTCGAAACATGTTGATATCGTTAATTAAATAGTGGTGTACACAAAGTTACTTGTTTTCATTAAATTAATAATGACGCCACAAAGTGAATTTGCGAATTTTGAAAAAATGAATTATTTTTCTTATATTTCAATCACATAAATGTCAACCACAGCGAGTAAAAAATAATACTGTTTTATGTGTAACCAAGACAACACATCAATGACATTTGAAAAGCTATTCATAATTCATACACAAAGGGATCCTAGGCATTTCTTTGTATACCTTTGTGTACAAATATATTATTTGTTAAAAATAAAAATTAAGAAGACAAATATAAATAAGTTTTAAATATGACTCACCCTAGATGTTTGGTTAACTAAAATTAATGAAAAAAAACACTCATAATTTGTTACAAACGTTTTCGTTCACTAATTTTTTTTGTCATTTCATGTAATAATATTTTATATTTGGATGATTTATACAGCGCCGTTTTTGTGAAAAATCACCTGAAGGGCGCTGTGTAAATATAATTAACCAAAAAATTCTCATGGATTTACAAATTTTTTTCAAATTGCGGTCGGAAACTTGTAGATTTGAATATACTTTATTTTCTCTTTCTAACACCGCATCACATTTCTAACCATGATAGCAAGGGAGACACAAATATATCTATGAGACCTATATGAGTTTTGTCGAAAAGCAAACAAATTGGCCTTAGAGTTTAAGATAAACTATATGTTGTACACCATGGGATGAATAACAAGGCAGTTCAGACATTCAGTTTTTTTTTTGTATTTTTGTTTTGCAATGACAATCATGATTTGCCTGAGTTGTAAATATTTGCATATGTATCGTTAATCTTGAATTAATGTAGAATCCAGCCCGTTGTTGTAATTCTCTTGTTATAGGGAAAAAATGGTTCAGCGGCAACAAAGAACAAACAATGGTAGTGGATATCGCTGTCACGGAATTACAGAGTTGAAAGCTTTTCCCACTCACTTTTAATTCAGTCGCCTCGTTTTGGTTAAATTAATTAAATGTACATTCCATTTAGCCTTAATTTGAAGATAAAACTTTAAAACGTCCCGGCAAACTGAATGTTTTATAATTCTTACTACGTCGAGTCGAACTAAACAGGCTTTAAAATTCGGTTGTAAATAGTAAATATGGCGTTTCAGGGATGGATTAATGCATCGATTTGCGAAATCGATGCACAATTTATTGAATTTCATAATACTTTTAAAATCTCATTTGTCGAAGTTTGTAGGCAAATTTGAAGGATTAATTTTTATTAGGGATAACACGTAGAATCGTGTAAACCTCTTTGTAATATTTAATCATTGAAAAATAAAAAATCAACACACAATAAGGCTGACAAGTCCTCTAGTCCTATCGAGAATGGCGTTTTTTAGTATTTGCAAGAATGAGAACTTCTTGTCTTAACGGGAATGGGGTCGTCTAATCTTAAAGGGAATGACGTCCTCTAGTCTTAAATGGAATGGAGTCCTATAGTCTTAACGGGAACGGCGTCCTTTAGTCTTAAATCTCCCCTAATCTTACCGGGAATGACGTCCTCTAATCTAAAGGGATAGAGTTCTCTAGTCTTAACGGGAATGGCATCGTTAATCTAATCTTAAGAGATTTTTTTTTTTTTTTACAGTTAATACCGCACAAGAGTCCCAACTGCTCCCGTCTGGAGCCAGTGAGACTCTGGCATCCCCAATCGGGGTATGTTGTGAGGCTGAAGGTAGTGGGGAGGGGAAGGAGATAGGGAAGAGGAAGGTGGGGAAATACCTGGCTATTCAGATCTGGTCACTAAACACGGCTAAAGCCATTTCAAGCAACGTTTCAATTCTGAATGGTGGTCTTACACCAGGGCGATACTGATAGTATCTTCCACTCTGGAACGTGCCGCAAATGTACTATTTATTATTTTAAATGAATAAATTGTGAAATAACACAAATTAATCAAATAAAATTTATTTGCGCACGCCGGGTTCGAACCCGCGACCTTCGGATTGTGAGTCGAGAGTCTTGCCTCGGGACCACGGAGGCCGTCAGTTGCCGTCGTTGACGTTCTCTAGTCTTAAAAGGAATTGAGTCCTCTAATCTCCTCTAACCAAGAATGACGTCCTCTAGTCTTAAAGGGATGGAGTCCTCTAGTCTTAACGGGAATGGCATCGTCTAATCTTAAGGGAATGAAGTCCTCTAGTCTCGAATGGAATGGAGTCCTATAGTCTTAACGGGAATGGCATCGTCTGATCTTACAGGGAATGTCCTCTAGTCTTGAATGGAATGGAGTTCTATAGTCTTAACGGGAATGGCGTCATCTAATCTTACAGGGATTGACGTTATTTAGTCTTAAAAGGAATGGAGTCCTCTAATCTTACCGGGAATGACGTCCTCTTGTTTTAAAGGGATGGAGTCATCTAGTCTTAACGGGAATGGTATCGTATAATCTTATAGGGATTAACGTTCTCTAGTCTTAAAAGGAATGGAGTCCTCTAATCTTACCGGGAATGGCGCCTTTTAACCCTACCGGGAATGACGTCTTCTATTCGTTAACGGTAATTGAGTCCTGTAGTCTTAACAGAAATGACGTCCTCTAATTTTTCCGGAAATGACGTCCTGTAGTCTTAAGTCTACCTTATGGGAATGGCGTCCTTTAGTCTTACAGGGAATGAAATTTCCAGGACTGTGTTACTGGCGCCTCGGTAAAACTTGATGATCTGTGTTCGTGTCCCAGTTGCAAATTTGCCTTTTCTGCCTTTTTTCTGCCTTTTTTTGTTTTCATTGAGAGATCTTGATATTGTTTATGATCCTCCTGACAAACAAATTATTATTTTAGCTACCATAATTCAAGGGCAATCGCAAATTTACTAAGCTTTTTCGTACCCGAAACAACTTTTAACAATTAATATGATATTTTCTTATATGATTTCGAGCGTGTGAACTCGGCCATCCTGGCATATCAGCAATTGCCGAGCATTTAATTGAAAAGGGCCATTATTTTGGATTTGTTATTGAAGTCCTGGAAAGTCCCAAAAAGCGTCGAGTATGCCTAATAACAAGGGAAATTGAAATACACAAAAACCTCATTTTAATCGGGTTACGCTTAATAATTTTTGATATCTAATACTTAATGGCTAAACCAAAATTAAATGTCGAAAAACATTTTGAATAAACTATTCAAACTGAAATGCCAATACTGAGTAAAATAATTGGAGCGCCTCATAATTTATCACATCTATATACATGACCACGTATTCCAATAGATGATGGACACTGTATTGTTACACGGCATAATGTCTCGAAAATATCGCGATAATAAAAAGTATATTTGCGACACATGGTACTTTTACTTTGCCTTGTTGAAAGACCACCGTTCATAATTGATAATTTGCTTGATATGAGATAGCTAGGTACGTCCTCGCTACCTGTTTTTTTACTTTATCTCCATACAGGAGGCCTTGAGGAAAATAATTTCCCTCGGGATCTGTGTCACGTTTGGAAATGCTGTGTGGAAGGTCTTTTTGAGGAGAGGAAGAAGTGAAAGAGGAATCTATCAAACGGACCACTCGTTTCTGCACAGATTCAAGGGCGTTTTTTGGGTGTTTTAGGGCTCCAGACCAGAGGTGGATGTCAAATTCAATAGTTGGGTGCACTTGCTGTTTGTATAGGTCAGAATTTGTGTAGGTACTATTATAGTATCTGCGGGGTTTGTACGGTACGCCCAGCTTCTGAGAGGCTAACTTGACTCTGGATTCGATGGAGTCCCCGTGCCTGAACTGATCACTTAGAGTTATACTATCTCATCTACCCCATTCCCATCTGCTCCAGACATTTTTTATTCTTGTGCGGTGTTCACATTAAAAAGATATGCCCGCTTGATAACAATCCGTATTTCATTCCAGATGAAGATCTCGACGCCGATCCCTGCGCCGTGTCAGCCTGGTCCGAGTGGTCTCCTTGCTCCAAGACTTGCGGCGAGGGCAACCGGCGGCGCCAGCGCTGGTACCTGTCGCACGCGCGAGCAGAGACTGCCGGCTGCAGCAGGCGACTCACCAACCGGGAGACTTGCAAGGGCGCGAGACTACATTGCAGGCAAGGCCAAGGGAACAAGAAACACCGGTAGATATTCATGTTCTGTAGAGAATGCGAATCAGCACCTAACCTAGATTTAACAAAATTAAATCCAATTATTTAAAATACTTTGGAAGCATGAAGATCCACGAAATTTCACTATGACATTTGGAATTGCGATTGAAAATATTTTGAAGGCTGAAGGGTAAACAAACTACAAGATTACATTGCAAGCAATGCAGAGGAACAAAAACACTAGTAGATATTTATGTTGTCTTTGCAAATAAGTACCTAACGTAGGAAAGATAACTCCACCTCACTTAAAACTCAACTAAAACTTCTTTCATTCCCGACCATTCACAGAGGCACGTTCAAACTGCAATCGACTAACAAATGTCGCAAAATGGCAAGGTTCAATCCATGCGAGGTCAAGATCATAAAAAAGTACTCATAGATGACAATACATAGGATGAAAATCTAATTATCTGATCTAAGAGTATCTAAACTCATATTAAAATTGCGTTATGTCTTCGTCGTGCTAGGTCCCGGGACGTACTTACATTAGACCGAGAGCATCACTGATAGCTGACGCTCCATGGATATTGCGCAGAATCGTCCAACGCCTAATTATTTTAGAGTATAATGAATGTCACTCAATCACTAGATGTAAAAAGAGTCTTCCTAGGGCTCAAAACTTAATTGCAAGCAAGGCCACAGGTACATGAAGTGATGGTTGATTTCGATGTTCCAGAGAGAAAGCGAAACAGACACTAACTTGTCTCATCGAAACCAAACAACCATCTGTTTAAGGGGGTATTCTAGTCTAGAAGCATGAATTGTAGGTGTTTTTTCAGGTGCAATAAAAAAAACCAATAATATTTTTATCAACAATTTTTTAAATATTTATTAAGCATTAAAAAATCCATCTAAAAAAGAGTCGAACAAAAAAATTCTAAATTCAAAAAGTTACAGGGCGTTGAAGTGGGGGTCTTAAAAAATGGCGCGCCCTGGTTGACACGATTGCAACCCTCCCAGTAATCTAAAAAAAATAAAAAAATAATTATTAATCCAAACAAATGCGGCTATGGCCCGAACTAAGGAAAAGTTGAAAAAAATTTTTTTTCGTAAAATGGGGGCTTTCTGAAATAAATTGCATCAGTTTTTTTGATTTTCCATATTTTTTAAAAATAGTAAAAATTGAAATTTTGTTATGGTTCTAGTTCCCGCCATAGAAGGATGTATAGAGAAGGCTCACACCAAATTTCAAATAAATTGGTTTAGTAGAACTTGATATATCGTGTCAACCGTCTCGAAAATAGTGATTTGGAGAAAAATGCGTTTAAAATTTTGTTCTATTTAGATTTTTGTTAGATTCTGTCTAAACCGCGACATTAAAATAGTTATAACTTTTAAAATAATGCGAATTTCGAAAATCCTTTTAAGGAGATATTTTTGAATATTTAAACTTTGGAAATATGAAGAAAAAAAAATTGTTTTTTTTCAAGACTAGAATACCGCCGGTAACCTAACCTAAAGAGCAACCAGAGATTGTACAATTATAGGAATCTACGACCAGCCACTGCAGCTGACGGCTCTTGAACAAATAGCTTTCAAACATGGGTAAAACGAGTATTTTTAGATTTCACAGGCCAGTGTTTATCAACATTTGTAATTGTTCTAGGAGAGTCGTGTAAACATACGAGTAACTATCAAAACTATGGTATCTATGTTTACTACCAAATTTAGATGCGTATATTACTATGCTTCAGTAAATTTGCTCAAGGTCAAAGGTGGTACCAACAAATATAATATTTTCATATCCTTGCTCATAAAACGACAGTAACAAACTGAAATATCAACAATAAAAATAATATCACTTTGTAGGGTATTTTGGTTCTATAGGTTTATTTTCAACTATTGCCTATGAGATTCCGAAGCGATTTGTTACTTGAACAACTCCATTCAAGGAATACATTTGCTAACTTTGGCAAAGCCAAGGGCACGATCAACACCGGCAAACAATATCGATATTTTACGCATAACCTATCCCAACCAAATACCAAAACTAAATTTCTCATTAATTATTAAGCGTTTCCTCATTAAATACTTCGTAAATGAACCTACTCGAACCTAAGATATTTCCAAAGAGCTTTAGAGTCTAAAGTCGGTATATGCTACGGATTATAGATTAGTTCAGCATTATATATATTATGATGTGTGTTTACATATGCAAAGATATCCGGACGTGCCGTTCAGAGTACGCGATTATTTGAGGATGAATTAATTTTTCCAATAAAATTTCTGTTTATTTAAGTTAAGTAAATATATGAATGCACTATATATGTAACCTATAAAACAAAAAGTTAATTAAATTGCCGTTTGTTGCTGTTAATTTTCCTTTTTTACGGCTACCAATAAATTTTATTGACTGCCATTAATAAGCAATATTTGGATAAAAAAATATAACTCAAAATAGCTTAAGGCAAATAACAAAACACCAAAACTATTATCTTTACAATTTACATTTCCGTTGAATTTTCATTGTTTTATTTATCTACCAAACAAAAACATATTTTCATTGTTATTGGCAAGGTTTCTCCAGGCCTAATTAGCAAATAACAAGTTCATTACAGTCGGGGCTATTGGGTAACCTATCTTCAAACTCCAAAGAAAGTTTTAGTGAGAAATGCTACCCTTTGTTCAGAAGATAAGGCATGGGGCAACAAGGACACAATTAGACAACCCAAATTTAAATAGAAATTCTCCCAGCCCAGGTTCAATATTCTATACTTCCAGCTAAGTTAACTGACCGACTTCGTTCGAGTTTTGACACTCTCCGTAATTCCTATCTTGTGACTATTATTATTTTTATTAGATGAAAAAGAATAAGGTTATGTCACACAAATGTTCAAATCCTCCAGGGCGGAACTCCAGCATTTCTATTTGAGATATGTTGTACAGTCAAAGGAACTGTGAAGGGATATAGAAGATGAAGAAAGGAAGTACGTAATAGTTAATGTTTCGATTCTGAGCAATAATGGTCTTTCTGGAGATACTGAGTGGATCTAAATACTGGGCAAATAAATTGGTCTTCATAGCACAAGATGGGAATGATTTTTGGGTGCTCAAATAGTTGGTCCATAAACTTCAGACAGAAATTGCGGTGCATATTTTTTGCTTTATAATCAATATTTTGAGAACGTT
This sequence comes from Glyphotaelius pellucidus, assembly GCA_936435175.1. Taxonomy (NCBI): domain Eukaryota; kingdom Metazoa; phylum Arthropoda; class Insecta; order Trichoptera; family Limnephilidae; genus Glyphotaelius; species Glyphotaelius pellucidus. Next base: position 616,629 of record OW386540.1, read on the forward strand.
TGACGGTTCAGTTTAAATCTATGCCTTTGGGAGTAAGCTTAAAGGGAGATGCACTCTAAAACTTCGATAATATATTCTTCCCTCAAAACGGAATGTTTATTCTTGCAAATTGGGTTCACGAATCCCCGAGGGAGCGGCAAACACACCGGCACGTATATTCAACATGCACAGAGCACAGTGCACAGCGCGTGTACCTGCTGCATGTTGTTGCTTGCCGCCTCATTGTTGCAGTTGGGTTTTGTTACACGTCTACTCCGACGCCCCCACGGACGCTCCGAACCCCTTACCTACTGCTTTGTGTAAACGTAGCCGGTTCGGCTGCTGAAAACTCCGGTACAACCTCTCTTACCATTACATGCATCGTTTAGCTATCAGCGGCATACCTACGCTGAGAAAGTTTCCCCTCAAATGCTCGAATGATTCCGCGATGCTCCCCTCTAAGATACGCCATCCACAAGTTTCAAGCTTCAGGAACATATTGTTCCACGGATTTTCCGTAATCGAGAAACTTCCTGCGATATTTGCCGATTGTATAAGTTATTGCTTCTATCCGGTTCTCGAGACTCTGATTAGAAATTCCCAGCCTGTGAAAAGTTTAATACTACTATCGTATGAAAACTTTGAGAGGGCATTTACAGGGCTTTTAGGGGAGTAATGCACACTCTTCGTTTTAGTGCCGTGACTGTTTTTACTTGGGCACTATCGTTATTTTACGATCAGACTTCTGAAAAGGTTCTCCGACTCTTTTATAGGAAATGGTTTTCTTTCATTTGACTTTCTCAATTATTTCCGGTAGCATTTTTCGAATCTAAAAATAAATTCCACTCTGGACGTCGTATAGAACGTATTTCATTAAGTTATTGGAAACGTTCTTCGTATTTTAGCAATATCAAATTCAAAGGGTTCGATATCTCAATATTACTTTTTGCCAATATGAACTCGAAATAATATTTTAGATAGAAAAGAATGTCCTTAATAGAATGTACGCATTATTTTACGTATAAATATTTCTTTACAGTGAACAATGGATTTGTTGCTTGGATTCCACAATTCACCAATGCCGCTTTTGAATACCACAAAAATAACAATCTTATAGGATTTCTGTGGAAAATATCTTATTTAAGAAACATCCTTCCTTTACAAATTTTTCTAGACTTCTGAGAACAAAATTATTTCTACTATTAAGTCTTCACTTTGTTTATTTTCATGCTTTGTGATTTATAATGATTTTTTCATTAATTTTCAACGCCCTGGTGGGCTTTTACATCACAAGTTTATAATACAGAGACACACTTATTAAATGAAGATAAATATAAGTAAAGTGTAAAGATAATGCATTCGAATAAAACAGAAAGTTTTTAAGTTGCAGAAGGCATAGAACTAAACTAGTATGTGAGTAATTACAAAATTTATAGGTGACTGACTGAATAATTGTGATGAATAATACGTGACAAAATGCAAGATACATAAAGAGAAAACGGGAACAAGTTTTCACATTGTAGATTTTTTTTTTCTTTATTGTATAAAAAAAATATGTACAATGGGAATTTGTACCCGCTAAGCTACTGCAAGTAGCTTGTCAGTAGGAGATTTGTTCCACGAGAAAGAATGTTACAAACAACAATAAATAAAATAATCATAAACGCATTAGCGTAGCAACAACATACATGTAACAACATATAAGATACCTAACAACATTGTGATATGTAAAGGTTGAAAATAATACGGTAACAGTATTTTTATGGTGAAAAACACTAGAATAGGAAGATATATATAGGAAAATAGGTAAATGCACGCATACATATATATATATACACATACATACATATAAACACATACACACATATACGTATATATATATATTTTTTAAATATCTTTAGACCATTGAAAATGCAGTGCATTAGCAACATAATAACAGCAATACATTAGTAATAATAACATATTTGCAAATTAGTGCACGGTAAGAGTGAGCAAAATATAATCTAGATTAATATAGAAATACACAAATATATGCAATAGCCCCTATGCGATGCTCCTTAAACATCAAAATATGCTACATAAAAATATCATTCAGATAAATAATGATAAACTTGTATATTACATCCATATTTGAGGTGATTTGTTTCCAAGTGTGTGAAGTCGAGGAATAATGTGGTAGTTGGTTCCAAAATTTGTTGCTCGATTAGGTTCCTTGAATTCGATGAGATGAGACAGGAGTTTACAACAGTCTAATTCAGAGTGAATAATTTTAAACAAAAAAGTTAGGTCATTTATTTTTCTTCTGTTTTCTAGGGAATGCAATTTAAGTGTATTTAGTAAGAACGCATGGTGAATCTGTTGAATAGGTATGTGTAATTTGAAGTTAATAATAAATCGTAAAAAATTATGCTGCACTTGTTCAATATTTCATATATGAATTTGATAATTTGGGGACCAAACTATGAAATTGTATTGCAGCAAGCTGCGTACTAGCGACAAATTAACGATTTTTATAACTTCCAATGAATCAAAATCTTTGATGGTTCTGATTATAAATCAAAATGTCTTCATGCCATTGTTGGTTATTTGTTGATTGCGATTTATGAGATTTAATTGGGTGTCAAACATAACTCCAAGATCCCTGATTTCCTTAACTTTTTCTAAGATTTTGTTATCTATTGTATATTTGAAAGACAGCGGGGTTTTTGTTAGATAAAATGTTAGTGTCTTACAATTATCGATATTGAGGAATAAATTGTTAGCGATATATCAATTATGTAATTTGTCAATGTTTGACTGTAGGATTAGGCAGTTGCTTATACTTGATTTTTTTTGTATAATTTGATGTCATCGGCAAAAAGCAGAACTTCTACATCGTCCAAACAACTAATGAAATGAATATAAGGAAAAGAATGGGGCCAAGATAACTCCCTTACGGTAGTTGCATGTAAAAACTTAGATTTAGGGGGTATTTCACCATCTTGCTCACAAGCACTACCAATAGGATAAAGCATTTTTTCGATTTCACCATCCTTCAAGGATGCTTATGTGGGTAGATAAAGTTTATTTTTATTAATTGGTACTTTGACCAGCCAGTAACGTTTACCGGGTACAAATTAGCAAAGTTTTCTACCATATTAGCAAAGTTTTCTACCACGGGTTCAATAAATATGACAGACAGCTGCTGTCAAATCGTATTTGCATTACCCGAATTTTTCACGATTTCTACTTACGAAAATGCCGTTCTTGTAATCCATGACCAGCCTAAAGACAAAAACTCTCAACCACTTGGTGTGTTATTTTAATATATATATATTGAAGAATAATACAGAATTGTAGTACTTACATCATATTTCAACAACAATAACAAGTATATTAGGTTTTATGTCATTCTATAACCATATAAATTGCATTCCAACAATTTCCAACAAATAATAATTTCATTGTTGTCAGCCGGAGATTTTGTTGGTGTCTGCTTGCAGATTTATAAAAAGATAGTCGGAGGCTATTGGATATAGCCGTCCAATGTGTATTCGCTTCCTTCTGGACCCGGCTCTTTTAAAAGGTTTTTATAATTTGACCCAGTTCCCGAGGGTCAAGGGATTATGGACTGCAATCATGTTGCAATGTGACCAAGTAAGTACCTCTGAATATCATACTACTGTAACGGATATTTTTACAATCAATATTTGTACTATCAATGAATTCACAGGAACAGGGAAGGTATATAAAATGTACCTATATCCTCACTACACACCTGTAGTATTCATTTCCTTATTCCAACAGTATTCGATTTCCCCAACTGAAAAAACCAAGTACTGAAATGACTTTCTTCTTTCAGACGGAGAAAATGCCGAAGTAACCTTAACCAGTAACTGCTACAGAAAAGGTGTCTTCTCCAGGTGGACGTGCTGATTGAAGTGATTCTGTATGAGACCCTAGAAATTTTGTACAACTGTGTTTTAAAGAGTAGATTCCCTGTACTTTTATTGTGAAAAACACTTATTTAGCTTTATGGAAACTGTAATAAAACTTCAGAATATTTTGGTATATCTGTACAATATATTTATTTAATAACATGTGAGAGAAAAACATTTCTCTTTGTAAGAACATACCTAATACGGTAGATTATACTTAGTTTTTATAAATATATGGCAACATTATCAGGAGTCAGTGGGACGACGGCAGCCATAATATTTTATAATATTGTATGGATGAATATGAATGGTACGGACAAATGATTGTATATTATTTATAATCATTCTCACGCAAGGTCATTTAGTAGATGTTGCCCCATGTGTAGGCACGGTGGGGCAAGGTGGGGCATTTGTCAACTCTGGCTGGGCGATGCATGACCTCTTAGATTGTAGACCAAGTTGCGTTTTCAAATTTACAGCACTTCAAATGACGGTTTTTCCGTCTTCCGTTCATGTTGATAGAGCCCAAAGCATGAATATGTTGTCGAAGCCTACTGTTTTTGGTATCTACTCTAGATTTTTATTTCTTTTCCCACCCTAAATCAATACCTAGCTACACCCATTTGTTCAACTACAAACATTACAAAAATTTCAATGAACTAGAACTAGCTAGAGAATAACTAGCTTCGTGTTGGGAACACCTTACTAAATGAATATTCTAGATTGTAAAGTAAACAATACATTCTGTTTTATATAATCATTATGTTAGCAGCTCTGGAGACTCTGGATGGCTGATGGCTATTCTTTTAGTCTTCCTCATCCACAACGCACAGCGGTGTACTCCTCAATTGCATTCGGTTTATCTGAAAGTAATAATAAGGGATAAAACATTCATGAAACACTAACCACCTGCCACATTCCACCTGTGGATCAATGAGCATGCTCACAAATCAACAGCCAGTTGATTTGTGAATGGAGGGAAATAATTATGCCGAGTCTTCAATTTATGATGGTCCGATGCTTTGTGACCCCCTTGCACAACGTGTGAAACGCTTGTAAACTGTGCGACCCAAAATTTAAGTTTCTTGTTTTTGTAAAAGCGCAATGAAACCATGCATTATTTTAATTCAATGGCAAGCCAGAATTTAACACTAAACAAATACAAAATATTGTTACTGAAGTCGCTCAGTTGTACATAATATTGTATATTTTTTACTATTTCTGTGTAAAAGTCCCTAAAAAGCGTTTTAATAAATACAATAGGAAATGTACAGGTTGATTTTTAAATATGCAATGTAAATGTTTTACCTAGAGCAGAGGCATCGATATTCCAGCCGCTGGTGGTGCCTCTGGTGAGCGAGATCGTACATTTTATCATCGTCTCTATGTTGTCCAAGGGAACAGCGTTGCTGGGTCCCTATCTGATGAGGGTGCACTTTTGTCTCTCCAGTCCCTCATATTTCACTTTAATGTATTGGTTCACCTGAAGGCTCTGCAGACAAATACACAATAGATGTTAAAGACACTGTACCTAAACGATTTAACAGCAGAAAATCACAAAAAATAGCAATGAGGAAAGAAGAAAGAGTAAAACATTTTGTGACGCATGAATTAAGACAAATCTACAAATTCAACTAAATTCTTTAGTAATATCACTCAATAATCAATAAAACATAACAAAAACCCGTTGAACTTACCTTATAGTTTGCATAAATAAACCAATCCCGTTCGTAAACAACAATAAACGAACACTGTGTTGACACCATGTTGACACTTTTGACGTTTGTGATTTCATAGAAACAATGGCGTCTAAGCACGTCTAAGACAGGCGTGGCAGTAGACCAAAATAGCTACTTGTCACCATATTTTCTGTGGCGAAATGCGCACGGGTTTTTGAGCATGATTCTCCTACCAATAAAGTTATGTGACCGGTAGTTAAGAGCAACATTTAAAGAGATTGGTGAAATAGCCCCTTAGAATGTTTAATTTGACAAATAAGATTCTATTAGATAAGTAACTTGAGAACCAATCCAACAACTTGCCTCTCAGTCCTAATGCATATAGTTTTCTAAGTAATAATTTATGTGATACTTTGTCGAAAGCTTTTGAAAACTCTGTATAGATACTGTGAACTTGTTTTTTTTGTAAAAGATTTAATAATATAATCATGCTAAAGTAACATGTTAGTTGCAAATGATCCCAAAAACGAATCCGTGTTGGTTTTTATCTGTTACTTTTAGTATTGACGGATAAATTAAACGAGAACGGGGCCTTAAAGAGTCGGAGATGTGTGAATGCGGTGAGGTGCAGACCACTGAACACGTGGTCAACGAATGCCTGCTCCATTCATTCCCCGGCGGGATTGATGAGGTCCACAGGGCAACGCCTGAGGCCCTAGACTGGCTCGTAGACTTAGATGTCCCCCTCTGACCCCCCCACCATACGAAAGAAGAAGAATTAAACGAGAACAAGGGATTCAAAGATTTTCGGGAGCGCTGATTGTATGCATATAGGACGGTAGTTTTTAATGTATGTGTCATCAGATTTTTTGAAAATCGGGGTAATATAACTAGATTTCCAACAGGTTGGAAAATGTCAGATCAACAGATGCGCATTGTTTGAGAAATATTGGTGGGATGTTATCTGGGCCTGCAAATTTATTAAGATCAAGGAAAATGATTTTATTTAAGTATGATTCTCACGTAATGCAGTAGTTCTGCAACACACGAGAATGTATAGTATTTTGATATGTGTATGATGGTACGTTGTTATCTGATATTTCGCCTTTGTACACACTTTCGAAATGATCCACAAACAAATTGACAATAATTGTAAGATTATTTAATTTATTTTTATGATGATACTAACGTGCGAAGTGGATAATACTCGCGTCCAAAGTGGATGATATTTACGTGCAAAGTGGATAATATTCGCATTCAAAGTGAATTTTACTTACATCCAAAGTGGAAGGCACTCACAACATCGCCCTGGAGAAAACCATCACGCTGATCGAAATGTTGTGATCAGACATTCCTGTTACTCCTTACATTCTCCTTCCCAATTTCCTCCAACCCTAGACAAAGATACTGCTATAGTTCCAGAGAAACAAAAATATTGCTGTTATTCCATTAGTTTTGGCAGGTAAAACTTTCATGGGGTAAAACAAATACAATAAAATTAAAATTAATGTATAATTGGCCTGCTTTTGATAAAGCGCTTTTCAAACATAAGACGTGTTGATAAGTGTATAGGTATAACAAATTGGTAAATCATACACCATTCAATAGCACGAGTAGTAGGTAAACTAAAGGAATACTTGTAATAAAGTTGGTGTGCGGAGTAAGCGGCTAACGCCCCGAGGGGTGGAGAAAAGTTTTCATTCGCCGGCGACGATCGTCGAGAACTAAAATCGCGATAATGAATCTAATTTCACGCGTTAGTGTACCGCCAAGAAGGCGTCGCGGCGCGCGGCTTGGGCGTCGCGGCGCGACTCAGCAAACTCTCGATTTACCCGGTTTGGCTTAACCGGGAAATGGCTTATCCGCGATGTTTACAAAACCAACAAAAATAATTGAATTCTTATTTATTTTATGTATGATTTAATTTTGGAATTCCGCATTGTTTTAAATCTTCGAATTTTTTGTATTGTTAGTGGCTTTTTTAAATTCTGTTTTTAGTTCAGCAAGTGTAGTGCCGAAAAGGTTTATTCTTGGTTCGACCAACTACCACCAACTAGAACTCGTAGACCCTTCGCTCTGCTAAAATATTTTATCAGTTTAATTAACTTGTCGAACAGTGAGATTTTGTTTGTGCCGGAGTCTCTCACTTGGGGAGTCGTCATCATATGTTGTGTTGTCGAGCGTATCTCGTTGTGAAGTTACGACATAGTCACAATAATTATTGAAGTACAGTACAATAATTATTGTAGTGAAACATAAACGAGTTATGCTTAATATTGAAGAAAAGCTTGGAAACACAAATATCTTATGCATTTATAAGACATGAACCGTTTTATTGTCGGCATCAGAACTACATGCAATACTATAAATTAGTGCCAATAAATTCAAACTAAATTTTTATTTTTTTTTTATTGAATATAATGGTACAGAGGTTACATGTTTTTTTATAAATTAAATAAAGTTTTTATTTTAAAAATACATTAATTAATAAGTATCACACCATTTTTTAGAGCAGAGCTCGTGTGAAAAAGGCGGAGAAAACGAATGTTAAGTACAATTTAACAAAGAAAAAAATAGTATTTTTTTTTTATGTGTAAAACAAAAGATAGGAATTTAACAGTGAAATAAGAAAAAAATGTCATATATGTAAATATACACATACGCACACGTAGATATACACACACACACACACGTAGATATACACACACACAATATAAATGTTCAGTCACGGGCATTTTCCTCAGAGCTTTTACACGTTTTTATAATTTTTGTGCTTTCCATTCCGTTAATTTTAGGATTTATTTTCAAGTTTTCACCAATTTTTGATGACTAGAAGTTAGTATTTTTTTCAGTGCCAAAATTCTGGGACTAACTACTATAATATGTACGCCTCATTGTATTTTCCAGAATACTAACGGCGGGTAATATTGCGGATTCTTCAGTGGAAATCTTCAATTTGTCTCTTTAAAAGCTAACATTGTTGCTGGGACACTTCATTTATGTACACAAAAAAATAAAAAACGAGGTGTACAAATAACTGCCTAAAACTTTGTTAAAATGTATGTACGGTCACGTAATGAAACTTACGGATTCTATACCAGAAATTTTAAACGTGATTTATTTGAATGTTGGTCAAAATTTAAGTAAAAATCCGTATATTTTCCAGAAAAGTATTATGTACCCTAATTACGACATTACAAATTAATTTTTTAAACCTTAAATCAATCTCGAAATAAGACTTTGTTTCATTTAATATAGAAATTGGACAGGGTAAAAATACCCCATCTTAGATCTAAATAATAAATTTTAAAAATATTTGAAATAAATGAAACAATATAACTTTGTTAAAACCACTTTATATTTTATCTACGCCGACCGGTTTCGGAACGACCGTTCTTTCTTCAGGGCAAACATACAATGAGTTGACAATTACAAAACAGTGGGTGGGTACAATGTATTTTTACTGAGTGTTGTGGTAGGGGTGGGGGCGTTGACAGAGATTAATGAAGAGTGGGTGTTAGAAAAGGAACGGACATTGATTGGAAACATATCCAGGATTGGGCTATAAGATAATTTTTTTGTTTATTGATAATGGACTCATTATTTCTTAGGGATTTTTTTTATTTTCAAGGCTTCTTAGTTATCTAAGCGTTTTCCTTTATGGTTAATGTGAAGAATATTTATCCCCGTACTTTTTTCAAAACTATGGTTATTTTCAATGATATGGTTAGCGAACTCAGAAAAATTATTATTATTAAGACACCTTAAATGTTCTTTGATTCTAATTTCAAAATTACTAGTTGTTTTTCCAATATAAAATGATGAACAGTCATTACATTTGAGTTTATATATTCCGGAATTAGTCAATTTATGGTCTTTATCTTAAGCGTTCCTCAAAAAATTACCGATATTATTTTTTGGGTTTTAACAAAGTTATATTGCTTCTTATAAAAAATAAACAAAATATTTATTTAGGTTCGGCAGTTGTATTTACCTAACTAAATAAAGTAAGTCGGTAAATTTTCATTTTGAAGACATATAAGTTCAAAAAATTTTATGAAACAAAACAAAATAAAAATCGTGGGATATGTCAAAAGCATATGTACAAACACTTGCGAAAGTTCCCAAATAGATTAAACAGGAAATCCGTAAGTTTTCACAATTTCTCCCGATAAATCGAGAGCTAGGTGTTATATCCAAAAGCACTGCAATCGCTGGCAGATCTATAATGGAGAGTTTATCAGCCGTGTGAAGCAAATGCCTCGGGTGGAAGCTTTAGTACATCTGGGCGGGTTAGGGTCGTCTCTACTTCAATTAAGGACGATTGTATCGGATCCAGATATCTCCGAGATTGGATTCTCGCAAATGAATCGAAGAAACGAGACAGTTTTAGGTAAAGGATTTCTCGTTAAACAGTTAAACGGATTAAAAGTCAGTTTAACAGATTTGAAGGCTCTTTTTTGGAAAGTGATTAAACTCGAGCAACCAGACGCCTTTTTATCTCAAACTTTTAATCTCTCTCAGTAAATCAGTTTTAATAGAATTTAGTTTTAAAATTCAACCTTCAGTCGAGGCCAAACCCATATTATTTTATTTCAATGGATGAGTACATACCATCACTTCAGTTCACCACAGGAGTAGGCAGACAAGTTAATACACCACACAACTCGTCTAGGCACACACTCGTTACTTCAATTTCATTAATGTAATATGTAAGCCCTAGTTTTTTTTTTTTTTTTACATGAGCTCCACACAGGAGGCCCCGAGGAAAATAATTTCCCACAGGGCTTATGCCATCTTAGGGGATGCTGTGTGGAGAGTTTTTTAAGAAAAGGAAGGGGAAGAGAGTTCTGGGAAGGAAAAGGGTTTAAGGGGTGGGTAGGAATCTGGGGTTCAGTGTGTCTTGGTCGTCCATCTTCAAAACCTAGACAAACCTCACCCCATGAACCCGGGCAACCCTGCTAAATCACCAAACGTAGCGAACCACTTGGGGTGGCCTATGGCAGAGGTGTTGGTAACATGCTTTAAATTTTTAGCATCTGATAAACAACAATTAACCATACATTATTGTATTTTTAACATTTGGGTAAAATTTAAAACACGTTTATTAGTAAGGCCCAATATATTTTGTTACGCATAAAATGTATTTACTTACTTGTTTACTACAAAATAATACATTTTAGCATCCTTCAACGTAGTAGGTTCCCATTTACAATATTATCCATCCAATATATTATTTTGTGTTATTTTATAAAATTATTACCCTCAACACTGATTGATGACCAGTGACCAGTGAGGTTAAAATTTGAAATATAAACAGTGATATATATATATTTATTTTTTTTTCTTTTTTTTTACATGAGCTCCACATTGCGAACATTTTTTACATGAGCATCATGCGAAGAAACAATAAATAATAAACATTAACAATTATCGAGCCTTGTGAAAATGGTTTTGAACGCCAAAATAGCTGTAATAGTAATAAAATAATTAAATACTTGGAATAGAATAAAAGCATTATTAAATTTGAATTTTATAAATTAAATTTAATTAAAATTAATTAAAAAAAATTATAAGAAAAATTAATAAAAAAAATTAATTTAATAAAAAAATTTCGTATCATTCGTACATATATCATATCTTCTGTAATGCCTAATATTAAAGCATAATTTTTGTTATCATCCTGCTTAAATGTTTGATTCCCCTCATTGCTAGTGTTCACTTGAATTGATTGAGCGCTAAATAAATGTGTCTACGTCACTCATTTAAATATTTTGTTTAACATAATCTCGTCATGTCTTGTTAGGGCGTCCTCGACTCTTCTGTTCACTCGAATGCCATAAGATTCTCATGACACTTCGTCAATCGGCTCTGCATGTCCAATCCTACCATATATAACAGAAAACACGCCTTACGATGATTAAATTGCTCAACTCTTTTCCAGCAATCCGTGTATCTGATTGGTCAAGTTGCTGTTAAAAGTAGAACTGCTAGAAGTTTAATCGCGTTTCCATCGTGATCCACCCACTTATTGAAATGTGGTTAGGTGCTAAGCTTACTAGAGGTTATAGCAGAGATTCCCAACCTGAGCATGTGCGCAATATCGCCCACCGAAGGGCTATTAATATTAAGTACCTTAACCCTACACTCGATGAATTACGGAATACTTTAGGGGTATTTTATATATTTTATTTTATATATTTTATTTTTTATGTTTTATTTTATATGTGTAAATATATTTTATTTTGGGTATTTTAGGGATGTATATATATATATATATATTATTTTATTTAAGAAGTTGTCGTAAAAATAAATACCATTTGAGAAACTAGGTAAACTTATATTTGAGATTTTTGTATTTGAAATAATCATTCTTCTTCTTCTTCAATGGCGCTACAGCCCATTTCGAGCATTCAGGATAAGCTTCCACCGCCTTCTGTCCTCGGCCGTTGTCTTCCGATCTGCAACATGGAGTAGTCCCCTTGCATCCTTCCTGACATCATCCTCCCATCTCAGCCTAGGTCTGCCCGCCTTTCAGTTGTCTCCCGGGTGTCCTGTTAGAACCTTTTTCGTTACTCGTGTGCTTGGCACATGTCCGGCCCATCTTAATTTTCGGAGCCTTAAATGGGTAGAGAGTCTGGGAGCTTGGTAGATGTCAGAGTTCATTATTGTGGCGGATTCTTCATGCCATTAATAATCCATTAAGCATTTCTAAATGACAAAATTTTAATATCAAACAGGAAAATTTTGAAGCAATAAGATATTCAGAAAACACATTCCTTTTTTGGAGGGAATTAGTAATAAAACTATCACTTCCCTTTTTATGCTGTTTTTGTAAAATAAGAAAATATAATTTCTTTATTTCCTTTCAACTGTTAACGAAAATATTCCGCCAAATTTATATTCATACATTTTGAATTTTTTTTTGGATTAGCAATGAAATCAAGTGTAGGTATTTGAAATCAACTGAGAAGAACGATTATTTCTCTTTACAAGGTCCAAAATATCTCTCTGAAATATAGAAAAAAAACGATAAAAATACCTACAACGTATGGGCGCCCCGGTCAGATTTATCTTTCAGAGGCCCTAACGGAATATAATGTTTGTGACTAGTAATGTTCCGAAGCTCGAGGGGTTAATGTGTTTAAGGGGCTGATATATATGATGTGGTAGGCGGAAGACATACTTTGTTCACTTAATTTATTATAAACACTATAGATAATTCAGCGATTGTTTTTTGGGGATCTATGTTTGGTGCAATATGAAATTTTTGATAAATATAAGTTTAAAATTATTCGTGAAATATTTTTTTATGGAATCAGAATTTTTGAACGAATAGAATTAATACCATTTATCCATTTGTTCTTGGTCCTAGTAGGGGCAAAAGGGGGAATGGATATGAAGAAACATGTACCTGAAAAATGGGCAATGGGCCAAAAAAAGTTGGGAACCTCTGGATTAGAGAATTGAATACTAATCTGAAGAGAGTCCATTATCTACTCGGAGGGGGACAGTATGCTTCTGAGTACGCTGTATCGCCCTTGGCACAATGTCCATCCGCCCAATAAGCCGCCAGATAATTTAATCACGCTTTCTCCATGAGGAGTCTATCGCTGGTAGCCGTATCGCTGGTGACAACGTAAGTTTTGAGAGCTCAGGCTGAACTCAGTTCATTGAATCTGTTAACTTAGGTCAATACTAATGTGCGCAAATGATATTTTTATGCCATTTCTTCCATTCAAAAATCCTTCCATTGATATGCTTGGTGTAAAAGTGACCAGCTCAGGTAAGGGGCCTCCATCGAAGCCAGAGTAAAGTTAGCTTCTCAAAAACTGGGCGTTCTGTACAGGGCCCGCAGATACTTTAATAGTACACAACTGCTTACCCTGTACAAATCGCAAGTGCACCCCACGGTTGAATTTGGCAGCCACCTCTGGTCTGGAGCTCCAAAATACTTGAAAAATACCCTCGACTCTGTGCAGAAACGGGCGGTCCGTTTGATAGATTCTCCCATCTTAACGAACGGATTGCAATCTTTAGAGCACAAGCGTCGGGTGGGAATGCTATCCATGTTCTACCGGTATTTCAATGGAAGATGCTCTGAGGAACTAGCGTCATTGATCCCTTCGGCACCGATGCATAGTCGGGAGACACGCCAAATGCGCGCCCAACATATGTACACGGTTGACATTTGTCACATTAGAACGGGTCGTTTTTTCGACTCGTTCTTGAGTTCAACAGCTCGGCTATGGAACGATTTGCCGGCATCTGTGTTTCCTCCCTCCTACAACATGGGTCTCTTCAAGACCAATGTTCATTCCTTCCTCTCCTCAAAAAGACCCTCCACACAGCATCCCAGATGACATAGGCCCTGAGGGAAATTATTTTCCTCAGGGCCTCCTGTGTGGAGCTCATGTAAAAAAAAAAAATCTGTTTTGACTTCACTTTGTGATAATACCAATACCAATACCAATATAATACTGTGCCAATATTTCACTGCCAGAATTACACGGGGACGGAATTGTACATGGATGAAATAACATTTACCGGGATTACGTATTCGAATGATTGTAAAATAACGGTCGTATAATAATTAAAAAAAATTTTGATGAGAATTGTTTAACAAGCAGGTTGTTCGCCAACAAAGTTTTCCAAAGCCGAAGAGATCTCTACGATTAATTTAAGTATAACGTAAGTATAATGTACAATATAGTCGATGAAGACAGGGTGTCCCAAAAGTCAATGTACCCCTTTCCTTGGAGAGCTGATGAGATAATTCATGACCGACCAGAAAATGAATATACGACCTAAGTAAAATGACTTGTTTTCAATATATTGGCACTTTTATGCATTTCGTCAGAATCGATATCTTAGACCAGTAATCGAATGCTACAGTTACAAATGATGAGTCAAAATTATATAAGTCTTAAAAATTACTCACGAACCGGGAAAACTGAGTTTTTCCTCAAAGTTTAGGCATTGTTAGTTTAAGAATAGTGGGGCCAATCAGGGTTGAATAATGAAATTAGATTATTAAAGTTTAGAAACTTATCTGAAGTGTCGATTTTACGAAAAATGCCAATATCTCAAAAACAAGGGATGTTTTTACTTATTGACGTGATAACGTCTTATAAATCGATAAACACCGGCTGTGCCGTAACGCTCAATGGTTGTCGATGTGTTTTCTGCTTGCTGAGGGCCGACTAGCGTTCCATGTGTCGTTGGACGCGCACATGAGTACATGACGTCAAATCTACCGCCCGGCGCAACAATAACGTATCGGCAGTGTGTAAAAAGTTAGCGTTCGTATTATGCGCATCGCACGCGCATATTTACGGTTCATATATCGATAACGTGCTTCATCTCGTACCGAATCATATCGTGTTTTTTATCGTACCATAGTGTATGTGTAATGTGTATCAGACTTTTATAAAGTGTCGGTTGCCTGTGGAAAGAGCGCCATACAGCGTTACCGAATGCATAGCGGAGGAAACAAGGCAAGTACTCAATGTGACTATATCGTGCGTTTGGTATGTAGTTGGCGCCTTGATATCCATGGGCGCAGAGCACACAGAGTGGCTCCACCACACCACTCTGACCCCGTGATTCGTCACGATACATTGGTGCCGAAAAGAAACCAGGGACATTTAGATGTTCATCTTTGTATTAAATTCGTTCCATGCAAAGCGTAAAATGCTATGAATTGTTAATTTATATGTGAATTATATCGAAAAACGTGAATCATTGACCGCACATCTAAATTAAAATAGCTTATAATTATTATTTCTTTACGTTTTGCGGGTTATTCCTATTCTTTATTTTAAGCGTTTTCAAACGTGTTTATTGTCAAAATGGCCCCAACGGTGCAAGCATTGCGCCGGAAACGGACATTAGCGAATAATAGATTAATCAAAACATATGAGATTGCGAAAATCGCTTTGCACGATGCATCCAAGTGCAATCTACTGTTAGCTCATTACACGACCCTTGATAGGATAGTTTTGGAATTTGGGACAGCACACGCAGAAATGCTGGACTTAGACGATTCTAACGAAAAGGATGAAGATAAAATTCGCGAAGCCTTTGATGAAATGTACTACCAAATTATCGAAATTTATCAGGAGTTGACTAGTCAATCTTGCGAATCTAAGGCCGCGAGTGCGTGCGCGAACGTCAAATTACCAAAGATAAACATTCCTATATTTTCTGGCGATATCAAGAAATGGCCCGAGTTCTACGATATGTTCAATGCTTTGATTCATGAAAACAAATCGTTGTCGAACATCGAACGTATGCAGTATTTGTTTTCAAGTGTGTCTGGTGAGGCACTGGGTTTAATTCGAACGTTCCCGGTCCAGGGAGCTCATTACTTGGATGCATATCAAAGATTGGTAGCGCGCTACCGTAACGCGCGCGAACTAGCATTTACGTGTTGGCGGGAAATGCTAAATGTAAATTTTCCACCCAACGATCCGTATGAATTTCGCCGCGTATTCGACGTATTTAACGAAGATTTAACAATCCTAAGAGAATTGGATCTCCCAACTGATAATTGGGACTTCGTGCTGTGTTACTTGATCCTGTCAAAATTGGATTCACTAACAAGATGCGCATTCGAACAACTGCAGTCTCCAACCGAGTTACCATCATATTCAAAACTCAAGGAGTTTTTATATAACCAGTGTGAAGCTCGTGTACGAGACTTACATTTTTCGTCTCCGGATCGCAATCATGTTGACAGACACCCCGGTGTAGGATCAACGTATAAACCTCCCATGCGTAAATCGGATCAGGCTCCCAAAAAACATACTTCATCGTTTCTTTGCGATGTAACAAAGATGAGACCTGAATCCAACGGGTCCTCGATCTCGACTAATTATCCGAGGTGCTCTTGTTGTGAGGAAGAACATTCAATTTCCAAATGCAAGGCGTTCGCGCTAAAATCGGTTCCTGATCGCATCCAGTTCGCCAAAGCACACCGTTGGTGTTTTAATTGTCTGCATTCTTCGCATTTTCTTAAGGATTGCAAATCTTTATTTAAGTGTCGGAAATGTAAACAAAAACACCACACTCTCCTCCATCGTGATGAAATCTTATCTTCTGAAGAAGGGGGTCATCACTCTACGACGTCTACGGACCGTGAGGCCCCTGCTTCCAACCCTCAAATTAATGTCCTCACCAATTTAGGTGACAGGTCCGGAGTTCTTTTGTCTACTGCCAAGGTAAGCATTCGCGATTCCTCCGGCAGGTGTCAAACTTTACGTGCATTAATCGATTCGGGCAGTCAAGCTCACTTTATCACCGATCGTGCTGCAGAGCGTCTAGGCATCCATCGTACGGCCAGTGCTCGAAGAATTTGTGGCTTAGGCCAATCTTCCGCCACTGCGTCAGCAGTCATTCAATTAGAAGTCGGTGTTAAGGGGCGGGTTCTTTTTAATATCAAAGCACTCACGCTGCCTACTATCTGCGGCAACATGCCAACGGTTCAACTAGACAAGTCATCATGGCATCATTTGCAAAACTTACGTCTTGCGGACCCTGACTATCACAAACCAGGACCAATTGACCTTCTTCTGGGTGCTGAGGTCTTCACTTCTCTTCTGAGACCTGGTAATGTGAAGGGTGGTCCTAATCAGCCATCAGCTTTTAATTCTGTATTTGGTTGGCTTCTTCTGGGTTCTGTTGGTTCTGACGCCGGTCACGAAACAAAATCGTTCATGTTAATTAGTGAGGACCGGCTCCACGAAGAGGTTCAGCAAGTATGGGAGTTAGACACCCCAATTCCCCAGTCTTTACAGCTTACCCCTGAGGAACAACTTTATGAACAAATGTACTGCATGGACCACACCCCTGATACTCCGGGACGATACATCGTAGCTTTGCCTTTTCGAGAAAAGGACCGGGATATCTCTTACCTTGAGTCGAACCAAGTCGCCCGCACCAAAATGATTTCATTGCCTCGCCTCGAACTTTGTGCGGCAGTTCTTCCAGCGGATCTATTAAAATTTGTCAAGGAATCATACGAACCGTTGCTTCCAATCCCCAATACGTTTGCGTGGTCCGATTCAACTATCGTTCTTGCATGGTTACGATCTCCTTCTTATCGCTGGAAAACTTTCGTGGCTAACCATGTCAGTTACATCCAGGATGCTTTCGAAGATACTCCTTGGCATCACGTATCATCCGGCGATAATCCAACCAACGTTGCTTCGCGTGGTCGGTTCCTGCCCTATAACACGTTATGGTGGGCGGGGCCTCCATGGTTAAGCCAACCAAGTCAATCGTTATTAGTCCAACAGGATGAAAATTTGGTGGACCTACTACTAGTTAAATTTTCTTCTCTCCGGAAGATTCAACGCGTTCTCGGTTATTGTCAAAGATTCATTTACAACCTACGTAACAAAGAGTCTCGTCGTTCAAATCTTCCATTAAACCGTGCCGAAGTTCACGTTTCGCTGTTGGCAGTGGTTAAACACATTCAATCTGTAAATTTCAACGATGATATCACGCGCTTGAATGAGGGCAAACTTCTTTCGAAACAAATGCGGAAGCTCAATCCATCCATTGACGACCACGGTGTGCTCAGGGTGGGCGGCAGGTTATCTCGATCTGAGCTCGAATTCGAGCATAAACATCCTGCCCTACTTCCTCGTGAATCCAAGCTCACTTTTCTTGTGATAGACGCTCTCCATCGAGAATATTATCATCCAGGTATTAACACGATGCAATATCTGCTGACGCAGCAGTTTTGGATTCTGTATCCCAAACGCGCCATCCGCCACTGCTTGTCAAAGTGTATTCAATGTTATCGCATAAATCCAGCCCCTCTAGAATCTTTCATGAGTGACCTACCCACTGCTCGTATTAATCAAGTTAAACCATTCTCGATCGTGGACTTTGATTACGGTGGTCCGTTTCACATCAAAACTGGTAAATACCGCGGCGCTAAGATAGACAAAGCTTATCTTTGCTTATTCGTATGTTTTACTTCCAAGGCTCTACACCTTAAAGTAGCTTCGGATTTGTCTACCGAATCTTTCATTGCAGCGCTACGTCGAATTGTAGGTAGGAGAGGTCGTGTAAATATCATACACTCAGATTGCGGAACGAATCTCGTCGGAGCTAAAACTCAGCTTAATTCGTTCATGCAGACTGCTTCAAATTCGGAACAAATCGTTTTCGGCTTCAATCCCCCATCTAGTCCCCATTTCGGTGGCGTATGGGAGATTCAGGTTAAATCGGTCAAAACTCATCCTTATCGCTTAATTGGTAACCAAACGTTGACTTTCGAGGAACTGACTACGCTTTTCGTGCAGATTGAGGCCACGTTAAATTCTCGGCCTCTCTACCCATTGAGTTCAGACCCCAACGATTTGAGCTTATCAACTCCAGGTCATTTTTTGACTTTGGAACCCTTAACTTCCGTGCCAGACGAGGGTTATACCGATCTGAAGATCAACCGTGTGGGTCGTTTGCAACTTATTCAACGTTGCGGCTAATCGACATCGCGATCCGTCTTAGTTTTAAGTTACCTCTAAGTTTATCATCATCTAGTTTAGTTCTTATTCGTATTCTCTTCGTTCCTTTAACATTTCATGGCATTTTGCGCTTCGGTTAAGGTTCAATTTTATTTTAAAAAAATACAAGTTTCTGTATTTTGGTGGGCGGAATGTGCCGTAACGCTCAATGGTTGTCGATGTGTTTTCTGCTTGCTGAGGGCCGACTAGCGTTCCATGTGTCGTTGGACGCGCACATGAGTACATGACGTCAAATCTACCGCCCGGCGCAACAATAACGTATCGGCAGTGTGTAAAAAGTTAGCGTTCGTATTATGCGCATCGCACGCGCATATTTACGGTTCATATATCGATAACGTGCTTCATCTCGTACCGAATCATATCGTGTTTTTTATCGTACCATAGTGTATGTGTAATGTGTATCAGACTTTTATAAAGTGTCGGTTGCCTGTGGAAAGAGCGCCATACAGCGTTACCGAATGCATAGCGGAGGAAACAAGGCAAGTACTCAATGTGACTATATCGTGCGTTTGGTATGTAGTTGGCGCCTTGATATCCATGGGCGCAGAGCACACAGAGTGGCTCCACCACACCACTCTGACCCCGTGATTCGTCACGATACACCGGCTGCATGCACGAAAAAGCATGACTCATTGTCACGTTCCGCCTGAGCCGAGCGTAGAAGCGAGAACGCGGGACAAGCGTTCGGCCTAAGCGTTCGGCTTATGACGCATCTATCTCTCTTCCACTCCATCGTTATTATATGACGTTATCACGTAAAATTTAAAAAAAAAACGACTTTACAGACAACCAAAAATTTTTTTAAAGTTATTTTATGCTATTTTGACCCGAGTTGGCCTATCAGCCCTCCAAGCGATAAAGAAGATTTTTGAACACGTGTATAGTAAGATTTTTAGCAAAGACCTACAGAGAAAAGGTGTTGATAAAGCGAATTCGGTAAAAAGAATGCGGGCGTTGAAGCAATTACGATGAATTACCACACCAGCCAATAAAAAAGCTTTACAATGGTTGTTTGGTAAAAGCAGCAAATTCCTTTAGTAACTTTAGTGAGTTTCAATAGACCTATCCGTATCAAATGAACCACTCCGGAAGAGCGATGTTTGTAGGGAAATGGCGCTTGTCTCATATTTTAAAGTCACTTTGGTTTTTTAAGGCTCTCGGCGTTTCCGTGAGAACGACCCCAGCTCTCAAAGGAACCACCAAGGGTTGCGGAGCCCGGGCTACCCGCTACCGCTAATGGGATGGCCACATTGGGTAACGTAATTCGACTGTAGTATTTTGTGTTTTTTGATACTGTGATTGCGGGGAAACATGAAACGTCTCTTTTTGAGAGTACTAGTTTTACTATCCGACTTTTTGCAGGATTTTATTATTTTCTCAGAACATTGCGACACGCTTTTATCTTATTAAACATTTGAAATGGATCAAACCTCTTTATTTTTGTTGTATTACGAGAAATTGATATGTCAAAACTCCAAATCTAAGGAAAAATGGTTGCGTTGGTTTGGTGGATAGAAAAAAAATAGTTAAATTTCATATCATATTATAACATTGGATAGTGTCATTGCCAATATTTTTTTGCTTCACGGTTGAGAAAATGCATTTGCACAATAAAAATGTACATGCTATTTTTGGAAAAACTTAATGATTATCACCTCAAATTGTAAAACTTAATCGTAGAAGACAATTTTAACAAACTCTAATATTGACTGCCTATATTGTACTACAATTTAAGGTTTACTTATTAAGTTATTCCAAAAATAAAAATATTCATCGTAGACTTGTTTTCAAATCAATAGACATCGCTCATTAAAATGAAAACGGACTTTTTATCAAAGACACTATCTACATTGCATTAAGTTAAAAACACACATAAAGATAGCAGTCAATAAAAAATTGCGTTAAGCAAATGTTGATAGTTCTTAGTCGATATAGTTATATGACCGAAGGGGATAGTCGAATCAGCTCAGTGGCAGAGCAGAGCCCCCCAAGGCTCCTAAATTCAATGCCTAGATGCGACCAAATCTTTTTCTGATTTTATTGTTCTAAAATTTTCGTTCGAGAGTCGCATATATTGCATTTAATTATAATATATGTATTTGGTTTATACTGTAACAATATAATCTCTCTCTCTCTCTCTCTCTCTCTGATGGCGCTACAGCCCATATCGAGCCTTGGCCTCCCGCAACATTCGCCTCTAACTCCTCCTGTCCTCAGCGGCTGACTTCCAGTTTGTTACCTGGAGAAACTGTGTTGCATCCCCTCTTACCTCGTCTTCCCGCCTCAGTCTGGGTCCTCCCACATTTCTCTTCCTCCTGGGTGTCCGGTCAAAATTCTTTTTGGGACGCGTTTATATAATAAAATATTTCTTCAAACTTCGCAAATTCACTTTTTGGCGTCATTATTAATTTAATGAAAACAAATAAATTTGTGTACACCACTATTTAATTAACAATATCGACATGTTTCAAAATCTATGTTTTTTTCGTCAGGATAATATGTTAATAAAAAATAACAACAAAAAAAAAGTACAGACAAATAAGAACATAGACAAAATATTAGATGATTAAATTAATTCAAATATCATCAAAAACAATTATATAAAATGAAATATAAAAATTATTTTAGGATGGGTAAAAAATTACATTTACGTAATAAAAAATATTTTAAAACAAAACAGGAAGTCTTAATAACAAAATAAATTATTATAAATATATGTATTAATACAAAAATAAATTTAAAAGATGGCAATTTTTAAAAAACGTTAGGTTATTTATAATATTTAACTTACTATTAACACTTTTCCTAATTTCTAAAATTTCTATTTTTTTAATTAAAAAAAAATAAATACATATATAATAAAATACATAATTTATAGCTTTACGAAAATTCACGTATTTTACAGGGCAAGGTATACCTATATAATTTTGATTTACGTAATTTTCGCTAAATACGTTTTGTAAATACTTATAAAGTTATTCTATAAAGATAATTTGTTTGTTATTTTTAAAATCTTTCAGAGTAACAAAAATAATTTCCATGAAACGAATAAGAAAAACCTTTTTCATAAATATAACGCTACCTTTAAAAAGCTTTTTCTTTATTAGGGTAGAATTTAGTATAATATCATTTACAAAAGTTACTTTGCTACGTTTATTTTATAACAGAATAAACCCGAGAGATTTTTTATTTCGGTAAAAACCTTCGTATATTTTAAATTTGTTTTAAAGAAAAATAAAAGGATTGTTAAAAAATGAGAAGTATGAAATATCAGGGGATATTGGTTATCTAGATTCCACGGTGCTAGCATTCTTCGAAGTTAACTTTTATCTTTACTTAGGATCAGATTGACAAGCTAAGAATTCAGGGGAGGTATCTTCAATCAAATCTAGTAGCTATTTATTCTCATGAATAAGGTAACTTTTTAAAGATTCTGCTTCCGAATAAAGAATTTATATTTTAAATCTTGGTACAATAATAATAAAACGAATATTTTTGGATCCACTGTTATCCAATTTAATAACGAAATAACATCCAAATACTCTACAATGGTATTTACTTGGGTTAAAAGGTTTGTATTTGTTTATTTTTCAAAGAAATATTTTTAGAAAGGAGTAAATATAATCTACAAGATGATAAGGTCTTACCTATCGACCGCCTCCATGGTTGAGAGGAAAGACTCTTATCTAGCAATCCGAAGGTCGCGAGTTCACAATTTAATCATGAATCGTGTTATTTCACAAATTTATATTTAAAAATGGTGTATTTGCGGCATGTTCCAGAGTGAGACATTCTCAGAATCGCCCTCTTTAAATATCCTTGTATCAAATAAATTGTTTTCTTTCTTACAAAATAAAATAAATGATGTAGTGAAATGGGTACTAAGTTTTTTTTAAATTAAAATCTAAGATACATAATGACCAGTTTCCTCCTGAGAAAATACTGTTGAAGAATTTAGCTGTCCACATAATCCCTTATTAATTTAACCTTTAATTATTTAAATAAATTATTTTAATTAATCAATACCGGGCGTGGACAATCCTGACCCATGCTGACAAATTCAAATGTATAAGAAGAATTTAACTATTTACAATTCCACAAAATACCGTATGAACTAAAATTTTCCAAAACCTGTTGACGAGTCTGATTCTTGCTGATTAATTGCTGTTAAATTAGAATGAGCTATCCGTAATATCCCATATCCATATCTTTATTAACTTTCACCCATCCAAACCAGGCTTCCATTCGTGGACGCGCGTGACCCTTGCTGTAGAATTTAACTATCTACAATTCCACATCATTCCTTTATCAACTTTCACCATCCCAAAATCAGGCTTCCATCCGTGGATGAATCTGACCCTAACTGACGAATTGCTGTCGAAGAAGAATTTAGGTATTCACGTCATTCTCTTATTATCTTAACCCTTACAAACACAGGCTTCCATCAGAGGACGAGCCCGACCCAGCGCAGCGCGAAGGCCCTTGCGCCTTGACCGAGTGGTCCAGTTGGTCCTCCTGCAGTTCGCATTGCGGGCCGGGGTCGAGGGTCCGATCCCGCAAGTTCAAGACCAAGGGGGCCTTTAAGAGGTGCCATCAGAACCTTGAAGCCAGACCTGACTTACAGCAGACGGATGACTGTTACAGCGATGGACCAAGCTGCGCGCAGTATGATTAAAAAATGTCAAATTGATTATTAGTAGTTTTGTTTTTTATAATTACATATTTTATTTAGTATCTAAAATATTACTTCTGGGCTGTTAAGTTTGTAACGTAGTGTTGGTAATAAAATGATTTTTCATTGTAAGTATTGTATTTTTCCTATTTATTGTTTGCCGAATGTTTTATTATTTTTTTTTTATAAATAATGCCTACTTAGGCATCTGAAATTTAGTTGTCTCCTGCTTTCGTTTTAATTTTGCTTTAAAGCTGGTTCACACAGAGCTATAAATCTGCGAGCAGATATCTGTTGAATCGGGAGCGCTTATCTTTTGTGCTTTCACACGAGGCTATCAAATATTTCTTCCTGTGGTAGGAGAGGGGGACAGTTGAATTAGGGAGCGGCGACGGAATGCACATTTTTTGTATTGAAAACTGTCAACTTGACCTGTCATCCACGAGTCTAGGCAGCTCCGTAATTACAATGACCCCCTCTCCTGTTTTAGTCGGAGAGGGGGAGACTTATCTTCTGGGCATATCGCCTCTGGAGCGGTTACGTCTTAGATGTGTATTGTCTGTGATTGATCTGCGCTTAAAAACGCTTAGGTGTGAACGGTCTGAAGGGATTGTATGGAGAGCGTTATTCGGCGTGCTATGATCTTTTATATTTGATAGCTGTGTGTGAACCAGCTTTTAGTTTTCATTTTCTTGATTTTTATAAATGCTTTAAATTTTAACAGGAATTTTCGTGATAGGTCCGTTGAAAACATACTTTTTATTAATTGTTGCATTTTAAATTAAGGTGAGGCCAAAAATATTAAATATAAAATGGAAACTATGGTAAATTGCAATTTTTATATGTTGTAAATTCGTTAAAGTGCTTAAATATTCCTGTTATAATTTAGTAATTCTTTAAACACGTAATAAAACCTGTATTTTGTATTAACTTTTCACGATGCGTAAATGAATTGCATTTTTCATATTTCAGAAATAGATTGTGTTGACTTTTTTGCCTATGATGATAATTAGTATCACAAATTTTTTTATTTACTGAACTTACTTTTCCTTTTTTCTATTTTATATTCTGTCGTACTCTATTATATGTATACGTAAGCACACACAATTATAAGTTTAAATTTTACACTGATGATGTTTGTTTTAAGTGAAACCGGTCAGTTTTAATTTTTTTTTTTTTTTTTTTTTTAATCATTTATTCCAGATCTCGGGGAGGGTGGTGCAATCCCACGAGTTCCATATTATACATATATAATAATCAGAAATGATGACAAGATATAAAAAGGATACATAAAAAAAAATATTTACATGGTTAAAGAAATTTAAAAGAAAATAATAATAATAATAAAAAAAAATAAACTTTTTGTTTTAATCTATGTCCTCAGGAAGTGGATCCATCGCTTGTAGATGGGACCCTGCAAGAAGTGGAATGCTGCCATCACAATACTATTTTCGCTCGAGGCTAGTCGCGTTCTGTAGTTGGTGATCCGTTTTTTCATTAGTGCTCGGAATCCGGGAACGCACCCTTCTTCAAACATCTCGGTGGCACTGCAGTACCAGGACAATCCAAAAAGCGTTCGATATGAATTGTTGTACTGTACTTCCATTCTTTTTAGTGATGCTTTCTTAAAGTTGGTCCACATCTCCGAGGTATATAGGCTCGTACAGTACGTATTAAAAAGTTGCCTTTTTGCACCTGGGCTGCACTTGTTAAATCTTCGAGAAATCATATTTGCCCTAATGCACAGTGATCTTCTCTGTCGCTCAATATCCGAGTCGTCGTTGAGGTCCGCTGTTATGATGTGTCCTAAGTATTTGACCTCAAATTAATAAATTACATAAATTTTGTAATTATAAACAAAGTTATTGTTTTATTTTATTAATACATTTTTCGCGCAAGCACCGCTTTTGTAACCTTTTATAGCAGGTAAAAAAATTACTCAGTTTTCCGGACAATAAGCTTTTTTATTTCAGCTAAATGTAAAACATACAGGAAGGGTTCTTAATTAAAAAATTCAATTTTAACATGAACTTTCACGTTAAAAGGCTGCGTCAGTTCCCCATTCAACGAGTAATTTACAAATGTTTACATAAAAGAGACGTGAAAGGACCCCTAATTAAATTAATTACATGTAATGCAAACTCGACCAGGTTTATTATTACCTTAAGTAAAACTGGCGTTTTAATGAATGCGCAATTTAAACTTTTTGAAAATCAAATAATTCAAATCAAAAGATTTAATCTGATTAAAATAATGCCAAGAACAGTTTTACGAAAAATTCTTTTTCATGAAAACAATATTTTTAGAAAATTTTTTTACCAAGTTACTTCATTTTAAAGTAGATGTGTTGCATGAACTCTTTATAAATAAGTTTACTTTCCACAGTAGAGCTCTACCACATATTTGATTGATTATCTATATTATTATCTGTGAGTGACTTTGTTTTATGCACAAATCTAAAGTTTTGCGGTGATAAGCTTCCAAATAAGAGGAAGGTTACGGTCTCTATAAGATTTCAAAAAATCACCCCCATCACCCTTTTCCACGCATTAAAATAGAATTTTGAAGAAATTTTGAACACTAATTTGACGTTAAAAATAAAAGAAAAATTACTCTCTACATCTGATTTCGAAATACTCCACGTAAAGCTTAGGCAACGCCGGAAACTTAAGTTATACATATATATTTTATTATTTATTCTCTTATTTGTAGAGGAATTTGTTATGCTTGTGAGAATGGGAAGAAGGTGATACCTACTAAGAATACATATTAATCACTGTTGTTGTTTTTATTGCAGTTTTAATTTTTAATAAGAGTTTAAATGATTATTTTTTTCTGTTGTTTTTTGAATTGCGTTGGAATTCTTTGAAGCTATAATATATCATGTAAGAAATCTTATTTTCTCTGGCAATTTATTAAAGAAATATTTTCCTGAGTATTTTAGCTCTGTTGACCCAAAGTTTTTTTAAACATATCAGAATCGATAACATGTATTTTTTCCTCAGATTCGCTATGTTTATAAATGATGCAGCTTTGTTTAAAATACCTTATTTATACACTTTTAAACTTTAAATGATACAAGAACAAAGTATTTAATTTTCTCATCTTAAATTCTTTACAAGTAAGTTCAGAAGGATGTAAAATTATTTTTTAAATATCATTTAAATTATTAATTTTGGCACAATTAGAGAAATTGTTTGCTGGTTTTATAAGCGCCACCCCATGCTATTACATGCATGTATCTAATTTATACTGATTAGACTATTTTATTTCTCAAACGGAAAATTTTAAACTTGAAAACCAAAATTTTATCTCCGTTGGTCAATGTACGGTAGTTTTAATATGAGCGTTGTTTTGTTCCCAGAGTAAAAGTGGAGGAGAACGCAGAAGAAGATAAAGCTAGTCCACCTGGAGAGTCCTGCGAAACGGGTCCTTGGTCCGATTGGATGGATTGTTCGGCCACCTGTGGGAAGGGTTGGAGAATGAGAAGCAGGACCTTGCTGGCCAACAGTGGAGAGGAGCAACAAGACCAGGCCTACTCGAGGATCGACAGAAAGAAAGAGCGATGGGGAGCTAATGCAGTAAGTTCTCGACACAGATTCTCAAAAATTATTGAATAAAGTCAACGCACTTTTATTTAATCCTGGGATGGTTCATATTTTCTGACGACTTGAGTCTTGGAAATAAAGGCATAACGTCTCTTTCGTTCGATGCAAACAGAAGGTATAAATATCCTGGGTTTTAGAGATTTTCTTCCGTTATTATCGTTGGCTGTACATTGAATTTTGTTCCTATTGTCGGAGTCGAACAAAACACTATGATTATAATGATGTAGGCAGCAGATTATGGAATAATAGAGTAAAACTGATGTATGTACGATACAAACAGAGGGTATAAAATGCCGGTCTCCGTGTTAGAGATTCTCTTCCATTATTAATTAATTACCGTTAAACCAGTTGTACATTGAAAATAATTCATTTTATTTACTACTAGCGAGCTTCCGGCATGCCTTGCAGTACCACTTAATAAATATATTATTTCTCACTGTGTATCCTTTCCCATTCGTCCGTTCCCCTTCCGCCTCCCCTTTCCCTCCCATGTGCCCTCACGCTTTCCCCCTTCACCTTCCCCGCCTCTCTCCCCTCTCCCGCTCCTCCCCCCGTGAACCCCCCTCTCGCGTCCCCCCCCCCTCTCCCGCGTTCCATATATTCAATCCCGGTATATTCAATTCTCAAACAGCTCGCAGGGAGGAGAGGAACTTGGGAGGGGGGAAGGAAACTCGGGAAGAGGGTTCACGGGAGGGGAAAGGGAATCCGGTAGGGGGGATGGGAACAACTCGAGAGGGCGAAGGGGAACTCGGGAGTGAGGTTCGCGGGACGGGGGAAGCTGGCGAGGGGAGTGGGGAGAGGGAAGGTGGAGTGGAAATGCGAGAGGGGAAGAGGACGCGGGAGAGGAAGGGGAGGCGGAAGGGGAATAGGACGAATGTGAAAGGACATGCAGGTATAATAGTGGTGTACACAAAGTTATTTGTTTTCATTTATGAAAATAAATTCTTTCACGAATCGTAGTCGTCACTCAGTTGAGTAACCCGACCACCCAGACCGATCCTAACTGTCCAAATTCTACTGATTTTTTAATGACTTTAGTTGAACAAACAAAAACAACTAAAATGTAGCCGGAGACCAAAACATCATTCACAGTTGTTACTCCAAAAAATGACAGGAATCACTGGTTTAAAGTGAGTCAAAACAAAAAATATTGTGTATTTCGTGAGAAAATATTGGCGACGGATTTCTCAGATTTCAGACATTCGTAAGTAAGTATTTGCAGCAAAACCTTTTGTTGGGTTTGTCGGGTAGGTTTATAGGAAATACCGAATTCTTTGAAAATCATCGGGTAACCAAAACTAACCACATCTTCTTATATCCCATCTCGGGTTCTCTGTAAATACACGATTTTGCTTTTGATATCACTCCTTCCTTTGTACTTGTCTGATCATTTGGAAATACCGTTAAGGATTCAGGATGCTTGTGGTTAGTCAATTGAAAGTCTTCGACTATCTCTCAGGGGGATTAGACCATTATACCTCTCCTAATGAAATGGAAACTGAGGACGGGAAAGTTGTTCTGAATAGAGAAAAATGAAAGCATTTTTGTGTTTTCCCAAACTCGACGTCTTCATCGGGTCAAAGAAACTAATTTTTTTTACCACTTTAATAATGTAATGCGTGGTACAAAATTATAGTTTACACCAGATATTTAAATTTTTATCAAAATGACGAATAAACTTAACGTACCTATTCGTGAAAAAATTTCGTTGTTATTATTGATGTAAAACTACTTGCCTACTTCACTTTTGTGGTATTCTAAAAATTAATGTTCAGTTCATGACTCGATGGAAAGATTGCAGAAAAAGAATGATCTGAATTTTCTTTTCATATAATTTGATTTCTTCGGATCAAAAATATAAGCTACATATAAAACCGTCGTCTTTTAATCAATATTACAGATAATAAGATACTTGCTCTCAGTATTGCCCTAAAGAGAGGTCACCATTAAGAGTCGAAACGTTCGTTGCTTGAAATGGTTTCAGCTTTGTTAAGTAACCACATTTGAATAGTAAGGTTTGACGACCGGCGTGGTCTAGCGGTAAGGCTTTTGACTCGCAATCCGAAGGTCGCGAGATCGAATCCCGGTGTGGGAAAATAAATTTAAATTGATTTTTTATTTTTTAAATTTATTTATTTATTCTATAAATCAACAAACAAGTCCCGCTAAGCCAATTGCAATTGGCTTGACAGCAGGTGCTTATAATTACTTACAAATATATTTAAAGTTATAATTTACATCTTTTATCTACAGTTTAAACATTTTTTCATAAATTTTATCATAAGTATCAAAATAAATATTCTTTTTCCAATAACCAATTTTTCACCATATATTTAACCTTATTCATAGAATTATGTTGCTTTATATTGTCAGGTAATAATTTGTGTTGTTTCACAATTAATTCATTTGAAGTGAATTAAGTTTCAGAGTGGAAGATACTCTCAGTATCGCCCTGGTGTAAGACCATCATTCAGAATTGAAACGTTGTTTGAAATGGCTTTAGCCGTGTTTGGTGACAAGATCTGAATAGCCAGGTACTTCTCCCACCTTCCTCTCCCCCATATACTCCTCCTCCCCACTGCTTTCAGCCTCACAACATACCCCAATTGGGGTTGCCATAGTCTCACTGGCTCCAGACGGGAGCAGCTGAGACTCTTTTGAAGTATTCACATAAAAAAAAAATTGAAAAAGTTCCCAACCTTCTTCTTTATCTTCACTAAATATTTCAGTCTACCCACAAGTGTAATACGCCCGACCTACTACACTAACTCCCGACAGCTAAAAAAGTCCATGTAATTTAACACATTGTTTTGTATTACCGCCAGCGTACTAAGGAAGAGAAAGACGAGGAAGAGCCAGACGGTGACGGTGAAGAGGAAGAAGAAGAAGAAGAAGATCCTCAGTCAGGAGACGTGGAGACAGATAAGAACAGCAGATGTCCCAACGTACAGTTGGTGCAAAGGGTAGAGTGTGAAGGGATTTTACCATCCTGTGATATCACGGAGGAAGATGCGAGACGTAAGTGTACTTTTGTTGCATTCATTGTGGTGTTTTACACTTTTAACATTTTACCGTTCTCGTTCATTCTATCTTACATTTTATATTATGTATTAAAGCAATTCTCAGCCCAAATTAGCACTTTACATGGAATTTAAAAATAGTTGTAAAAAAATTACCGATCTCAGCATTTGAATAAAAACGAAACAAACAGTAACAAAGTCTTATTTGTCACATTATGATGCATTCAGTTGAAGAATATTAAAAATCTCTGTAAAGCTGATATTTCGGATAAGGTTTATCTGATAAATCAACGTAGATACTTTTTCATTTAATCCCTCAAGGATTCAAAGAAGGGCGCTATCGCTTATCGCAAAAGTTTTCGCTTTATAAAAATACCTTTTAAGCGTAATCCATAACCTTGAAATATATTTTTCACCCGTGGATTATTGCGTAACAAAAAACATGTACACTAACATCACAAAATGTTTATATTTTTATTTAAACTGGTGTTGTCGATATCACCCCTCACCTTTCTCGATTTTCTTTGAATCAATTGAATTGGAAAAAAAATCTTTTTGCTTAACGTTGTTTTTCAAAAGCCTCTTACCCAAATTTCTAAATTCTTCGCTTTGTTTGTTTGTAAACTTTGTAAATTTACTTTTTTTTCTGGCTAAGATTTTGATTACAAAAAAAAATATAAAAGATCTAAACTCAACTAAAATGTTTATTTCCTCTTACATTCCTGATTAGCAAAAACACTTCAAATATAATATCTACTTTTTAGATAGGAGTTATTATTTATTAACATTCATTTCGTAATTTACAAATTATTTATACATTTTTTACATAATATCATAAGAAAGCCGTGCTGATAGGTGCTCGGTAATATCTTCCAACTAATCCACTGGTAGAAATTTATTCCATCATCAAAAATTGTTTGTATCTTATCTTCCATTTTGAAAGAAGTTTCCGTACTTTTACTTTTCTGAAATACTGTCTGGTTGCATGCAAACTAACCCCACTAATACCTACTAACAATTGGCAACTAACCCTTGTAGAAATATGCAGCCTCCCCAAGCTGGTGGGCCCGTGCAGGGCTTATGTGGAGAGATGGTTCTTCGATATAACGACCAAAGCTTGTGAACCATTTGGTTACACGGGCTGCCAGGGGAATAGGAACAATTTCGAATCGTACCAGGAATGTCTGCGGGTTTGCAGCTCATATAAAGGTGGTCTAAATCGTACATTTATTTAAATTTCGTTTATAAATATGAATGGAGTTTGTAGGATAATGTTTCTTTTAGGGTGTTGGAACATTTCGAGAATTTTCCTCACGCCATTTCTTACAGAAAACTTCGGTGATCTTATAAAACCTCATTTTTACATGGATGATCATTTCACGGTTGAGTGGCAAATGCAGCAATCAAAAATAAATTGAGTATTTCTACATCGCACAGTAAAACTTTCTGTTACTGGCAGTTTTGAATGCACCGCGTATTTTCCAACCTTAACATTTTATTGAATCTATCATATTATAACGAAAGTTAAAGACGATTCAAATACGGCTTTCTATTCTGTTTACCTGTTTAGCCCGTTCTTACTGATCTATTTAATTTATTCTATGAAATAGATCTTAATACACGAAGTGAGATCTCATCTTGAGTTTTTTGTAATTTCGTGGATAACGTGAAGTGTCTTTATGAGCGTTATAATATTTCCTAAGTGTGTCTGTGGTCAATTAGTAAATTAATTAAGCATAAGTGAAATATAACCTTTATCGGATATTATGGACTATGATCAATTGATTGTTGATTAATTGTTTTAATTCCCAGAAAACTTACCTACTTGCACTAATGAAAAGAAACAATATTCGAAACGCGATTCGTGCCCCCACCTTGACTAGTAACATCCATGTTATAGTTAGTTCTTTCAATTCAAAATGAAGTATGCATAATATGAAAATATTTTTTAGTTCTTTCAATTCAAAATGAAGTATGCATAAGCATAATATGAAAATATTTTTGAAGGATTCGTCGTGTAATGCTATCGTAAAATCTGAAAGATTTTTGTTTTGCTATTTCACTGATTGGATTTTCCACTGCAGTGCATTTGCAATTGAAGTGAAATAATCGAATTAATTACAAACCCGATCCGATGAATGTCATAAATATTTTACTTGATCAAATCAGATTTTCAATGATTTTCCTCGCTCTAAGGGAGCATAAAATATGCGATGAAATTGAAACCATAAAAAACTTTACTTTTATTTGCTTGACAGAGATATAGATTAACTTATCAGTCCTAAGTGATTGTAATTAGAAGAACACTCGAGAAAAAAGGTTATTTGAGCGAGCCGGATTTGATCTGTCTGAAAATATTCTGCTGTCCGAAAATCTATTACAAAAAAATTGTCATCAAATGGCCAATCAAGGACTAGTGACCATTTAGTTTCTATGACGTTTGACATGTCTCTATTAAATGCCAATCCTGATAAGATTTCAGCTTTTTACCAAATTGTGAATCAGCTTAAAGGCATAGGTACGTGACGGTTATGCTTTTGTACACCCTAACTACAATATATTTTAAATCATTCACATTGAAGTTTCCAGAATGGAAATTCTCGTTGCTCAGCCTTTTTTTCCTGTGCGTTTTCGATTATTGTTAATATCGTTACAAAGATTTAAATAAAAATGGTATTGTTTGAATGATGGTGGTGGTTTCATGAGGTTTTCAGTTATAATAAATTGACCTTTTATTGTTTTATTAAAATTAAAATTTATTGCATGTTTCCATGGTTGTTTGTTTAACTATTGTTAAGTGATTTGTTGGATGTACGCGGTAAATAAATGAAGATATTGGTTTCTTGCACGCTGCATTAAGCAGAGGATTTAAAGAGGATTGATAAACTTCTATCCGAGGACGGTGAAGAAGTAAATTCAGTCGTAATGATGATGACTAACCAAACCATGTACGATACGCCTCAGCAGGATGACGATCCGGGACAGGATGTCTTCTTTGGTATGGATCTCGCATGGATGTGAATTCTGAACAATCAATTTATATATTGCTTTTGCACTCCAGTTATCAAAATGCACTGTTTTACATACGGTTTTCAACTTCTCTGTAACAGATAATATAATATTCAAATTGATTCAATGAATACATCTCATCGGAGATTTTTCTATTAAATATAGTTTTAAAATATTATGCAAGAAAGAGTGAAAAGCCTTTAACCCTTCAGGCTGACTTGTTCGCTTTTGGGAACAACTCATATGGTCTCATAAAAAGCGTTGTGTCTCCTTTCCTATCATGATCAGAAATATGATCTTAACTTCGTTAGAAAGAAAAAACACTAAATTAAACATATAACAATTTAAATGTACACCTCTGAGACACCAAAGTTTTCAATTGAGAATTGAAAAAAAATTATGAAAGTTTGTGAATTGTTTATTAAATATTTTTTTCATGAAACGACATAAAAGCGAGGTGATAATAACGTTTATAATACATCTGTCTTACAAAATATACGTCTTCTTATTTTAGTTAGAAAAAACGAGAGCAATTTCAATCATACGTTTGCATTAAAAAATGTATTTCTAAAACTATATTTTTATTCAGAAATTTTCCGTTTATTTGGATTTTATTGCAAAGCGGAAATAGTCTGACCTTCTGACAGAATATGTCCGAGACCTGAGGGATTAAACACAATGTTATCATATAATAAACACTTTCAAGCGGATGTGTAGATAATGTTATGATTTTTTGCTAGTTTCCTACAGAACACCGTTAAATACATTTTAGCGAAGGTTATGTCAATATAATAATTAATTGTGTCTAATGCCTTAATTTTGTTCTTCCATGGCTTATTTTTACTGAAGGCATGCACGCTTACTAGGTTTTATTTTCGATTACATAAAGACATTTTGAGTTTTTCTTTGAATAATTACTAACCCATTACTGTTTCACTTCACAACAGGCCGTGATCAATTCGCAGGATTGGATACAGGAAACCAGGTTGGCCCCCGGATAGCCGGGGACCTATCGTCAGTAGAAGTCACAGGAGACGGCTCTCTCAGTGGATATGACGGTCCTACTTATTCACCTGGCTCTAACGACGTAGAAGATCCACAGCAAGGACGACATAGAAATCCAAATAACAGACATAAAGGAAAAGAGCAGCGAGAAAGGGAAAGGAATAATAACAACCAAAATAGACAAAGAGGTAACAACAGGAGAGATTCAAGAGAACAAGACGAAAGGCAGCAGAGATATCCTGATGATGAAAGAAGGCAAAGATATCCTGAAAGAGACGATGAGAGAAAGCAGAGGTACCCTGATAGAGATGAAGAGAGAAAACAAAGGTATCCAGAACCGAGATATCCCGATAGGAACAGGCAAAATGACCGAGCCAGTAATGAAGATGAATACGTGGCTGAAAGCAGGTTTGGTCATGGACAGAATTCCGGGACGAGCGGAGTTATCGAAGAACCAGTTGGACAGATCAAAAAATGCGAAGTATCTCCTTGGTCAGAATGGAGCGAATGCAACGCCACCTGCGGAAGAGGGTTTGAACGAAAGTCGAGATTCATTATTGTGAGTATATTTCGAAATCACTATTATTGTTATTAATCTGTCGTGTTGTCATGACATGTGACTTTCTTTAATTGTTGAATTAATCTATTGAATTTATTTCAGCAACACCCGGTGAACGGTGGGCGGGGTTGCCCGAAGAAACTTTTGAAAAGAAGAAAATGTAAAAACTTGCGGCCCTGCAGGAACAAGAACAGTAACAGCAACGAAGATAATAACTACGATTCCACCAATCCCACGTGGGGGCCTGGCAATCCCATCTCTCATGGTAAATATTTTCAGAGAATGAGTATGAGAGAGTGAACCCTTTTAACTTCTTTACCATTCACCTGTGGAAATACAGATTTTTTCAAAAATATGTTAGAGCCACAAATAATTAAGGGTTTTAGTGAATGAAGATATGTACTTTACTACTAATCTATAAAATCAATAGTTTGAAAGTTCATAAATTTATTAAATTTTCTAAATAAAAATGCAGTGTACCACAAGGTAACCATAATTTCCTCTGATAATTTTGTAACAGTGTAGGGATTAAGTGACACCAAAGATTTTCAATTGTGGATTTTAAAGTTAAAAGTAATTATAAACGTATTCTGTTCTAATTGGTATTTTCTGTTAAATATTCATTAGCCAGGAGAGATTGCATAATGTCCGAGTGGTCTCCCTGGAGTCCATGTTCCGAGTCCTGTGGAGATGGGGCGGTGAGACAACGCACAAGGGGCATACTTCGCCCCTCAGCAAACGGAGGAACCCCCTGCGCCCCCCGATTCGACAAGCAGTCGTGTGACCTGATGCCTTGTCGTCTTTGAAGGTTAAAAGAAAGACGTCACTTCGACACTCAAGAAAAGGAACAAACCTAAATCTTTAGAGGAAGGGAGCTGTGATTTGAATATGTGCAGTCGTGCGTTCACAACTTGCGATTGTCTTTTATGATTTTGTGAAAGATTTTTGAATATTCTGAGAATTGAACGAGAGCTCGGGATGAATATTGTTGATGATCTTTCGTCCCTCTGAGTTAACAGGTACATTCGATACCTTTAAATCTAATGTTAACGTAAATTATTCACGGTTTCAATCAAGACGAACCTTACTCCAAAATCCTCTCACACTTCCTTCGTGATTAGCAGTGGATCTGAATTTAAACTAAATGAAATATCTTGCATTAAATAATAAATATTCAATCATCAAATATTAATTTTTATTTTTTTATGAAATTACGCGATGATAAAAAATGTTTAAATATCTTCTTGTTTGACGACAATGTAAATTTTAATATAAAATTTGCCTGTGAAAGAGTTGTAATTAATAATTATCAAAATAATATTATCTGATGTTCTTGGACCGATTTTGTAAAGAATTGAATAAGGCGGGCCTATATAGTCTGACTGAGAAAAATCAATAATGATTGATTGGTTTGTTATTTAAGGCGCAATGCAATTTTATTTATCGTTTTAAGGAACACAATAAAATTAATATTGTACGATTTGTGGCTTATTTTATATGTACTTTTAGTACCTACTTCATCTTCAAAAATTTGCTTTTAGATCAAGTAGACTCCTTGTAATTACCAAGTAGATTACTGGTGAAATGTAACTAAAATACATTAATAATCAATAGGTACACACCAACGCATGCAAATTCTAGTTTGTTACACAATTGTTTTTAATATTAATTACACTTTGTAAACTTAATGGAATAATTGCATAATGCGATCAGTGAAAACTTTCAGTTGAATATTATATTTAAACGCTTTATTAGTCTGTTAGGTTGCTTACATTGTGAATAAAAAGGTTTTAAGCTTTTTAAAAGTGTTTGTTGAAACTCATGTGGTTTTATTTATTAAGAATGTTTATTTTTCTATTATTACGATACCTGCATTTACCCTTACAGAACCAAATGGACTCTTTATAATGGCTATAATTTATTTGTACCAATTGCGTTGTTTAAAAAAATATGTTTTTCACAAAAATAAATATCTACTAGTAGTAGGTACCTACTGACAAACTGTAAATTGCTTTTATAGAAATACATTGAGTCATATCGAGGAAAAGAGTGATAAAAAATCTTTGTATTTTATTCATAAAATGTATATTTTTAAAAGAAAATTATAAAACATTTTTTGTTTTTTATAAATCAACTCAAAAAATAAATATCACAATGAAAAAACTTAATGTAAACTTCAAAAAAGTACATGATACATTATAATTAAATACAAAAGTGTTTTTTTATGAATTAAAGATATCAAGCTTTTTTGGATTGATGATTTGAAAAGCATCTCATGTCCATTTAATACATACAGTTTTTAGAAATTAAATTTAAAAAATGTTAAACCCGCTTCCTCTATCCGTGTTTTGCCTTTTTTCGTTTATGTGGACTCATCCGTTTGGCAGGTGGAAAAAAAATAGCTGTCGCCTTGCATTAATTTGACAACCAGCACTTGTCCAAGATATTGAGTGGTTTTTTTTCAAAAACTAACAAATGTTTAAAAGTCTACACAATAGCACAGAGCGGGATGACGAGTTATTTAATTCCTTTCACTAAATGTGTCGACACGAGGTGTTTTCCAAATATTTAAATTATTTCCCTTTGTAATGTTAAACTTAGTTGCAATCATCCGCAGAATATATATTAGTTGTAATTAGATCAAAAGCTGGTACGTACTTGTCAAATGAACTTGCCTCGTGAACCAACTAAATGATATTTACTTATCGATGGTATTATGTAGATATACTTTTATAACGATTGTAAAAAATAGTTATAGAATTTGTCAGTAATATAATTAAGAGAATGCATGTAAATACTTATTTTAATGTTAACAAATAAAATATCATTAAATTTTTAAGGAGGTTGAAAAATATCGTAGGTTTAAAAAACATCTTTTGGTAGAAAGCTTACCAACTTTTGAGGAGGGAGTGACAATAAATTTCGTTTTAAATGGAATGGTTGTAAATAAAGGTTTATGTTTTTAGGGAGAAATGATTAAACAAAATATAATATACCTATTATTATGTATTAATTACAATACTGAATGTAAGAGCATTTCAAATAAAATACTTTAAAATAAACTTTATTTTTTATTTTTCTTAGTTGCTTACATTTTTAAGAATCTTTTAAATTCTCCAATAAACAACAACAAAGGAAGAAAAAAAACAGTATAATCTAATAAGCAAACATTTCCGAAACTTATGTCGATAAGTACCTAAGTGGGTAACTACAATTTATGTAGGTAAGTACCTAAGCAGGTTACTAAATTTTATGTAAATAAGGTGCCAAAGTGAGTAACTAAAATATATGTAGGTAAGTACCTAAGTGCGTAACTAAAATTTATGTAGTTAAGTGACTAAGTGGGTAACTATAATGTATTTAGATAAGAACCAAAGTGGGTAATTAAAATTTATGTATTTAAGTGCCTGAGTGCGTAACTAAAATGCCTAAGCGGGTAACTATAAGGTACAGAAATAAGTACCAAAGTTGGTAACTAAAATGTACGTAGCTAAATGCCTAAGTACGTAACTTAAATTTATGTAGTTAAGTACCTAAGTGCGTAACTATAATGTATATAAAGTACCAAAGTGCGTAACTAAAATCGAGAAAATTAACTTGAAATAAACTACGCAGTGTCTAAAGAATCACGAATTTATTCAGCAGAACGATATAATTTAAAAAATTATACAGGCACATTAAAATTTGTTTTTTTTCATGAATACCGCACGGGAGTCCCAACTGCTCCCTGTTAACCGGAGCAAGTGAGACTACGGCATCTCCAATTTAGGTACATTGTGTGGCTGAGGGGAATGTGGGAAGGAAAAGGGGAAAGAGATGAAGAATGGGAAGGATCTGGCTATTCCGATCCGTTCACCAAACACGGCTGCCTAAACTAAGACGGTGTAGAGGTCAATTCTGCATTATTACAGGCCATTTGCACTTGGAATTGGGTGAGAACAGCAGGAGACTATCAATAATAAGACTACTAATCCAAACGGATGTAACGATGCGACGGTGATGATAATGATGGTAAGCAAGGCCAGCTCATGTCCCAGGTGAAGAAAACACCATAACATTGCCATTACGATTTCTATTATAACAGATAAAAAATGATTCTTCCTTCCCCCGACTTATATGGTGAACATGAAGAAAAGATGGTTTAATGCTTAATATTTGAACAACAAAATATGTTAGTAAATTGTGAAAGCGCCGCCGCATGCCGCAACACTTTTAATAGGCATAGATTTTGAAAAGTAAACTACTTTTATTTACTAATCTTTCAAGGCAGTGACGATCGGCTGTGGAACTCCCAGAATCATAGCGATTGATATCACACTCGACACTGGAACATTACTTGTCATGTGTGTATACATGCCGGTGGAAAACACTAATAATCTACCAGAATATTTATCCTGTCTCTCGAAATTGCACACGATAATCGAGGAAAGGGACAACCCAAATTGTATACTTATGGGAGACTTCAATGCTGATATGAATTCGCCCTTCGGGCGTGAGCTTAAATCGTTCTGTTCAGAATATAACCTCCAAATTGCGGATGTTGACATACTCCCACCTGACTCGTACACATATGTAAGCGATGCTCATAATACAACTAAGTGGCTCGACCATTGTCTCGTAACTCAGGCGGTACATAATATAATTGAAGATATGTATATTGACTACCAGTCTGACTGGTCTGATCACAAACCAATGCACACCACTTTACGAACTATAGGGCTACTTACATACACTACAAGTTCTTCAATAGTAGGAGATCCATGCAGATGGCGACCCAATAGTCAAAAACAAGTTCAGTCCTACTCCAGATATGCCCAATTATCAATAGATCAACTTGAGATAATTCGTGGAACCGATATTGCAACTGACAGCAGGATGATAAATGCAAAACAAATCGATGATCTATATAAAAACATTGTACACGTATTACGTACCTCAGCAATATCTGCGTTTAATGTAGAGAGAAAGCCTACGACTGGACGAAGATGGAAGACTGTGGCTGGTTGGAATGAGAAAGTTGCCTTACATTATAAAAGATCAAGAAATGCGCACATAAAATGGCTGCAGAATGGACGACCCACTAGTGGTCCCTTTATGGAAGCTCGAAAGCAAAGTAGATCGTTATTTAAGAAAGAATACAAGAAATGCCAAAGAAACTTCGAACAGAACAAAATGGATAAAATAGCAAACAGCCTACAATGCAAAAACTTTTCGTCTTTCTGGAACAAAACTAATGCTATATTGAAAGCAAAACATACCGCACCGACCAACATTGATGGAAAATCTGAAAATAAAGCTATAGCTGAAGTTTTCCGGAATACTTTTTGCTCCGCACCAGTTCAACCCCAAACAATGGATGAACAGTTCTATACACCATTGCATCAATCAAAACAACAGCCGTCCATTGTCATCTCTCCTGAGATGATTCAGCGAGCAATACGCAACATGGCAGGAGGCAAATCTGCTGGTCACGATGGACTTGTCATAGAACATGTGAAGCATGCGGGGGGATACTTGACAACACTGCTCGCTTCTCTCTTCACTGCCATGGTTGGGCTTGGACACATTCCAAAAGAATTGACCAAAACCATTATAGTACCGATTCCAAAAAGTCGCCAATTAAACCTGACATCCTCCGTTAATTACAGGCCCATATCTCTTGCCACCATAATAGCAAGAATATTTGAAAAAGTGATTTTAAATTTAACGGAAGACAAGCTCATTACAGAGGATTCCCAAATGGGCTTTAAAGCTGGGTGCTCTACTGATACAGCCATATATAGCATGAAACTATCAATAGAATATTACAAAGCCAGAAAAACATCGGTATATGCATGCTTCCTAGATCTAAGCAAAGCTTTTGACATGGTTTGTCATTATAAATTATGGAAAAAACTGACGGACCGACAAGTACCACCACAAATTGTAAATATATTGAGTATATGGTATAAGCAACAGGAAAACTTCGTCAGATGGAATGACAGCCTGTCAGAAGCAGCAAAATTAAAGTGCGGCGTTAGGCAAGGAGGCTCAATGTCCCCAGTGCTGTTCAACGTATATATGGACGAACTTAGTAAAACACTGAACAAAGCAAGAATCGGATGCCATGTTGCCGGAGTATGTATGAATAACATAAGTTATGCAGATGACATGGTCATACTAGCCCCATCAGTAAGGGCAATGAGAAAACTTCTGGCCATTTGCCAAGCATACGTCGATAGTCATGGTTTGATGTACAATGCCAAAAAGTCATCATTGCTGGTGTTTAAAGCAAATACTGTTCCTACTGTCATTCCACCCATTCTCCTCGGCGGAGACAATGTCAAAATCTGCAGTGAAATAAAATATTTGGGGCATGTCGTCACTGATGACCTAAATGATAAAAATGACATAGAACGCCAAAGAAGAGTACTAAGCGTGCGAGCCAACATGCTCGCCAGGAGATTCAACAGGTGCAGTTCTCCGGTGAAGAAGCAAATATTCCAGAGCTACTGCATGAGCTTTTACACCGGCGAACTATGGACAAGATACTCACAAGGCGTCATGAACACACTTCGAGTACAATACAATAACGCATATAGGGCGCTATTCGGCCTACCTTGGCGATGCAGTGCCTCGCAGATGTTCGCAGAAGGAAGGGTACATGGGTTCGCCGCTTTGATGCGCCACAGAATAGCCGGGGTGAGACAGCGCTACCAAAGATCGGAGAACACTCTCGTCCTGGCCGTGGCCCAGTGGCAGGGCGCGCCTCTTCACCAAACGTGGAGAATTCATCTGAAGCCCCCGTAGTAGATATACGAGTACTAAATATGTGGCGCTGTTCGGCCTACCTTGGAGATGCAGTGCCTCGCAGATGTTCGCAGAAGGAAGGGTACATGGGTTCGCTGCTTGCGCCACAGAATAGCCGGGACGAGTCAGCGCTACCAAAGATCGCAAAACACTCTCATCCAGGCCGTGGCACAGTGGCATAGCGCGCCCTTACATCAAACATGAACAAATTACTTAAAGCCTCTGTAGTATACAAATACTAAATATGTTTACCATTATGTTTTATTTTAGATTTTATTTTATTATGTTATTACATCTTATTATGTTTTTTTTTTTATCCTATCTTGCATATCCCATTTAATGTAATTATTTAATGGAATTTTATAAATGTATGCTTTTATATGGCTGACAGAGTATTGCAATCACCGCTCTGTTCGGCTGAAATAAACACTATTATTATTATTATTATTATTTAAACTTAATTACCAAAAGAAACATCGGTTTCAGTCCAGATAGACGGAAAAATATGCATTAAAATTAGATTTTCATTCAATCAAAGTTAAAAATTTCGGTTGCCGCCATTTTTTTTGTATGGATTTGACATTAACGTAGTTTCGTTTCAAACTAAATACGCCTCAATTACTTAGATTACCTAAACTAAGAACCTAATAACCTATTTTGTGTACGTAAATAGTTTGTTTCTTGTGTTAATTGAAGTGTGATTTCAGCGGTAAGTTCGGTTCGGAAGTATGATTGATTTCTTAAAAATGCGGCGGCACTTTCACAATTTAATAATATATTTTGCTCATATTATAATGGATGTACCTGCACATATCATATGTTATATTAAAAATTACGAGATATTATAATTGTAGGTTCTATGAGGCGAAAGTATTTATAAAAAAAAATCAGAGAAAAAAAAGAGTGTGCAATTCACATGCGGTAGAAGTGAAACTAGAAAGTCGTTAGATATCGCTTTCTTTCTTGTCTGTTTATTTTAAAGCGGTTTGAGGATTGGATATTGATTTCAAAAAAATAAAAATGTTAATTTTTTGGGATTTCGTAGGATTCGATCCTCCGTTCGCTGGATGTTTGTCTCTGTAGCCGCGATTTGTCAGGCGCCTTAGCCGCTGCGCTATGGGAGGCTTGCGCTGAAGCGCGAATTTACCACGTTTGAACCGACGACCGACGACCCGTCAAATAATAAATTTTAGTGACGCACTTCCGTTTCATCCGAATTTCAAATCACTAACGGGGCTAAAGAAGTTTCATTTCAAAAGATATTTTCTCCAGGAGTCAGAGATTAGAAATTTACCTTTCAAATGAGAGTAAACTTACAAAATTAAGACATTTGTCCAAAATTTAAACAAATGAAATACACATTTAAAATATAGAAGCACTAATTAATAAAATTTTGGTACCTACTTTCCCACTTCTCTGAATCGTTCCCAAATTACACTACAAATTGCAATTATGAAAATCAAAGCATATCTCAGTTCTAGAGAACGTTATACCGGAGTTACAAAGAGACATAACACCAAAATCATTATTTTGATAATGTGAAAGTTTAATATTGAAAGGTACACCTTTCACGCGTAGTATATTATGTACCTGTACCTGCATATTATTTTGTAAGTTTTTTGTTGTTATTAAACTTTAATTTTTTACATTT
Source organism: Glyphotaelius pellucidus (assembly GCA_936435175.1). Classification (NCBI taxonomy): domain Eukaryota; kingdom Metazoa; phylum Arthropoda; class Insecta; order Trichoptera; family Limnephilidae; genus Glyphotaelius; species Glyphotaelius pellucidus. The sequence goes on from OW386540.1 coordinate 660,055, forward strand.
CTCCTCATTTCATAGAAAACTCGTGTTCTTGGAAAATTTATTTGGTGTTGCATGACTTTATAATGATTGTTTATTGCGTAAACAGAGATTCAGAGTAATCCCGGCTTCTGCATAATCCGGAACCTTTTTCCCAATTAGTGGGCATTAGCGGGTTACATCACGAACCTACTAAATTTATAAACAAGCCAAAAGGCTGTGCAAAAAACGGACCCCTACGTCAGTTTTTCGTCTTAACGAGCTTCTTATAAAATTTCAGCTTGAAATTAGGTACTCTTTGATTTTTTAAATATTTTTTTTTATCCAGGAATGTTTAAATGAAAAATTTAGTTCAAAGAAGTGGGTAGACAATTTTTTAAGATTGGCTATGATCTTTTTTTGCATTGCTTCACAGGAGGCCCTGGGGAAAATAAGGTAAATATTTCCCTATTAGGGACACGCTCAATACGCACTTTTTATTACAAAAACACTTAACATCAGTTAGATAATAATAGAAAGTAAGTATTTCAGTTTCCGGAATTGAAAAATAATGAATTTCAATAGTTATTTCGTTAAAATTAAAAACGAATATTCATTTGGCGGCCATTGTCATTGATGTCAAAGTTTTGAGGTTAGTTTTTTTTCTTCTCTTTTTTAATCCAAAATATTAACACATGTCTTTAAAATAGGTTCTTAGGTTCTTAGTTTGGATTTTATTAAAAAAACGAAAAAAAAATCTAGCCTAAAAATCTATTTTAATATTATTATATCAAAACATGGCGTGAAGAAAAGATGTGAAATTGTCTGTTTTTTAATGAAATATCTACTAAAATGCATTATTTTCCAATTCCGGAAACTGAAATACTTACTTCTCATTATTACTTAACTGATATTAAGTGTTTTTGTAATAAAAAGTGCGTATTGAGCGTGTCCCTAATAGGAAATATTTACCGAAAATAGTTCTTCTAGGGGCCTAGACATCTTTGGTGATACTGTGTGTAAGGTTATTTCAGAAGAGGAAGTTCTGGGAAAAAAATACGAGGGTGGGTAGGAGTTTGGGGGTCAGTGTGTCCAAGAGTAACGGATTTTTTTTATCCAACCTTTCCATTGATACGCAAGTGTGCTCTCAGTGATCTCGATCCAGCCTGCCATGCAGTTGGTGGGCAGATGCATCCACCACCAAGACCCGAACAAACCTCACGCCGTGAACCCCAGCTAGGTCACCAAACGTAGTATAGAATGTATGTGTGCCGAAGACACTTTAAGGGTCTGGATGTATAAAAATGAAAGATTGTTTGTTCAAAAGATGACTAAGTTTATTGTAACATATCAATACACACGCGGTTCTATATCAAAAGAATGAAACATGGATTTAGGATTAGTAGGAACTAGGATTTTACGAATTATTCAAAGCTGGTGGTTGACACGGAATGGTTCCTCAAATTCCCACTTGGCAGTCATGCGCGTTTTTATCCAGTGCGCAGTGTCAGGCGCAGGTGCTGCCATAGGATGAATGCTTACAGCATTTAAAAATCATTATTTACCCACAGTTCCTAATCGTAGTTCCTACAGTAGCAAAACACCTGGTGTGACATGTAGCAGAGATAGATCTGGACAATCTTCACCCTGCATTCTGGCTGGAATAAATCAGTGGAACTGCACTCTTACCAGTCATCAGTGGCGTGCGTAGAGTTTGAATCAAGGTAGGCAGTAGGAAAATTAATCGAAATTTAAAATTCTTGTCACTCACTCGGTATGTTTGCAGAACGGCTAAGCGTGCTGACTTGAGCCGATATTGGCTGGGATTAATTAAAACCTAAATCATATCGAGTAACATCCAAATGATCTAATTATTGCTGGATGCTTACTTTTTTTCAATTTTTTTCGACGGCACAATTGCATAAAAAGTTAGCCAACATAATATATTTATTTCGTTATTAAAGTATTACTAATAAATTTGGGTAGTGTAATAATACCACCTCAATATACTAAAGTAAACCAATTAATAGAGGTATCTATAGATGACTTCGATGATTGTTACTTTCGTGATTTGCACCGAGAGGCACGACCTTATCGACACTAACACAAACGAATCGTCCCTTAAAATTTTAAATAAGCATCGCGCCCACTCCGGCCGAAAGTCGTACAGATTATTGTTTAAAAAATTTTGGCGTTGTACAAAATAATCCAATCTATTTTTCTACAATTTTTTAGATAGCTCTCAATTGAAATATTGGCCAATAATTTAGCGTTTTGTTTTTTATGTTCACTTTTGTAAGATGGTCCGGGAAGTCTGATCTTTGTTTGAGTTTTCGAAGAGTATCTAATAACTCTTCTTTAGGGTATTTTAAAAATGTACCTATACCGCAGGTAATAATAATTTATTCACTATTGATTATAAATATTATTGAAATTTTAAAATAATATGTCAAAAAATAAGAACACAATAAACCTAAAAGCTCATTGGTAGTTTTGAAACAATTTCATTTTAATCTTCGGGGTTTGGGATTTGAAATGCTTATTTCAGTTTGCAATTAAACAGAAAACAATTTCAATTATCAATTTTCAACCTTAAAATTCCATTTAAAGCAAAAATGTAGTAAAACCAAAATCGTTGGAAACCGTTAATGAAATCCTATCATTATCCAATAACGATTAAACGTTTTGTTGAACACGATAACATAATGTGGGTTAATGGCCAAATTCATGTTCCATTGCTCCATAACTGAGAACGATAATGGCGTAAGCGGCTAATTTCCTTTAACGATTATATTTATGAGCGGCGTACGTTAAAACAATTAGCTTTTTTAAAGATCTGTTTTCTTTTATTTTCACGATTATTATTCGAAAATCACCGTGAATGGTGTATTATTTTGGCAGATAATGACTTTTTTGAAGTGATACTTCTTTGTGATTTGAAATTCGGGTGAAACGGAAGTGCTTCACTAAAATTTATTATTTGATGGGTCCTTAGTTCTAATATAGTGCGCTGAATCCGCGCCTTAGCTCGGACCTCCCGTAGCCCAGCGGCTGAGGCGCTTGACAAATCCAAGTGGCCATCATCCAAGTAGACATCCAAGAAGACATCAAGCGAACGGAGTTCGATTCCTACTAAATCAAAAAAAAAATAAACATTTTTATTTTTCTGAAATTAATACCCAATCTTCAAACCACTCTAAAATAAACAGGCAAAAGAAAAGAAAGCGACTTTTTCGAGTTCTTCCCCGTTTGAAATTTTGGGAGTGCACTTGTATCTGTTCGACTACAGCAATCTCAATACTAACTTAAAAATTATACAAATACAGAAATGATTAGATTTGAAAACGGTGGGAGGAGTCAACACAACACAACACAAGGAAATGGTTCCATGCCAACTGAGAATAAAGTCAACTCAACACCTCCTTGAAAAGTCATTAAAAACTATGAAAAAAATAATTTTAAATTAGCCGATAACCCTAACCTAACGTAACCTATTTAACCGAATTTTTACATATATTTTTTATCACTCTAAATGACTTATCTGAGTTCTGGTTCTGAGTTGGTTTCATTCCGAGTTGTCCGGTCACCCAAGGAAATCACCATTAGGCTGGGCGCATACATCCGATTTTGCTTTCCGGTTGTCTGATCGGACAATCGGATCGGATTAACACCGCACACATCCGATTCGAAAACCGGATAGGTAATACGACCGCGACCACGCCCTTTTTCAGACCGGATTGGACAGCCAGCATGGAAGAGCGTGGCCTATTTTTATTACCGATCAGTTTTTCGAATCGGATGTGTGCGGGCTTTCATAAGAAATGTATGGCGCGAAGGCCTTCCGGTTGTCTGATCAGATAATCGGGTCAGATAATCGGATGGAAAAATGGGATGTATGCGCCCAGCCTTATTGACAATGTTTCCTTATTATTTTGACTTCTTCCACCGTTCTCCCCTCCCTCAAAATCACTACTCCCACTACCTCCACCCAATGAAATTTAATCAATTTTGAATTTGTATAATTTTTAAATTAGTTTTAAGATTTTTTGTATTTCGTGGGCATTAATTATGTAACAATTTATAGACATTTTGCTTTGAAGATTGTTAGTGAATGACATGGATGCGTGAAAACCGGTTCCAGATAAATAAAAATTAAATAAGAAATATGCATGTGAAATAAAACTCTACAAAACAAAATATCTAGAAATTGTTATATATTTAATGCCCAAAAAATACACAATTCAGTTAAACTAGTAATATTTTAAAAACATTAAAAATAAAGAAGGTATTTATTGCGCTGAATGCTTAACAATGTTTCGTTTACATTGATGTTCCCCAGAGAGAAGACCGAGTATGGTTTGTAACATTTTTTCATCATAATAATTTTCCACCCTCCGAGGACCAATTGCTACGACAAGGCGTCTCCAGTCACCTCCACTTGTGCTTTTTCAGTGTGCTTAGTCCTTTATTATCCCAGTTTCTGCTGGCGTAGCAATGCATTATTTGTTTTTTCCAGTTTCGCCTGACTGAAACAAATTGAACGTCTTCCCATAGGAATTACCGATATAATTTTGTTCCACAGTTATTCTGCTGACGTTCACACATGTTATATGAGATCAGGTAGATATATCACGTGACTCCTTTGTTTGATGTCAAGCCATTTGGATAATCGCCTCAAATTTTAAATATTTTAAATATTAAAGATAATATCCGGAAAACTTGAGCCGAAAATAATTATAATAATTATATCGGACGGGTGTCCTCTATATTGACTGTAATAAGGATGCTGGGTTCTAGTCGGCGAGCTGCTATACTGGTGCCTGATCCGGTTGATATCCAAGGAGAGAATTCGGTAATCCAAGGAATGTGCGAGGTCGGAAGTCAAAGGCGATTTATGGAATGGTAGAGGCGGGAAGGAGCGGTCCAATGAGAAGAAGTAGCCAGAGTATTTGTTGCGGTGAGTAAAGTTCCGATGCCACTTGTGTGGGAGTCCGAGAGTGGCTTGTGACTGCGAGAGTGTGACTGCGAGAGTGTGACGTGTGACTGCGAGATTGTGACTGACCGCTCGGAACAGAATTTGGCGCTATTATATACGCCGCCGCATGGCCGTGCACGATATTGGCTCGCACTCGACAGAAGTACACCTTGTTTCGTTGTGTATTTCTTTGCAGCTTTGTGTGTTCTAGGGTGAGAACTAAATTATAAAAATGATTTATTTACGCAACATTACTTGCTGGCCGCTCCTTCTCATGTAAAACACTTATTCCTTGCATTTTTATTAAACATAGTAAAAATTACACAATATTAACCAGTGGGTGTTTTGCCCGACATCAGTATGAAAAAGCTTTTTATCTTTTAAATAATAACATTTGCATACTTAATTTTAACATAACAATTTGTACGCGAGTCCAATATTTTAATCTACATATTTTTATTTGAAGTAACTATTGCAGGACTCGCGTAAATTTAACATTCATTACACACATAACTGTTCATTTTAATATGAACCTTGAGAACGAGCGCGCTGATTGGCTGGTAGTTGGCGGACAGCTGAAATGGTGAAGGGAGGGGATGCGACGTAAATACAGCTGTTTTTTCTTCCTCGGCGGTCAGAAAGCTGTTTCGCATCGTTCGGGCTGCATACACGTTCGATACAATAATCTTAATATATAACAATGAATATTTTTTTGTTTGTTTCCTCGCGGTACCTAAACCATTCATCCGATTGCGACGAAACTTTGAGGATTTGATGTGCGATTTCTGTCTATAATAGTAGCTCTAACGTTATTAAATTATTTCCTTTGCTTTCCATCCGACTGGGATGAGACTTTGGTGAATTGTTGTGCGCCCGCTCTTGAAGATATCTATATACATATTCTGGAGGCTCTGGTTAATGGCAAGTTGAGCGTGGATTGGAGTGAGATTGGTGAGTGGATTTCACGGCAGTAGTTTAGTGTCAGAGAGGTAAGGCGGAAGGGGGAGGGGGAGGGGAATCCGGGAGGGGCAAAGGAAAATGAAAGAGATGAGGATTTGCTGGAGGGGGAAGGCGGGTAACGTGTAAGGTGAACGTGCGGTGGAGAGGGGAACGCGGGGGGGGGGGCTTTGCCGGACGGATGTATGCGAAAGAGTGAAGGGTGAAGGTGAAGCGGAACGCGGCTGGGGAAGGAAACAAGGGAACGAGTCCTTTATTTAAATGGCATGGCAACGCATGCCGAAAATTATGCCACCGAAAAATGTCATAACCGCATGTCCTTCTGTATTTGAATAAAAAGATAATATTGTGAGTAAAATGATTACCGTTCTAAGATTTTTTTTGTAAATTCTATCTAATCGGCAGCAGAAGACGACGGCCTCCGTGGTTGTTGGGTAAAATTCTCGACTAGCATTCTGAAGGCCACCAATACCCCGCTCACTCACTCAATATACTCAATACATTTCATTTGATTTATTATTATTATTATTATTTTAAAATAAACATAAATTAATTTAAAACTAATTAAACTTAAAATAATATAAAATGCAAGTTGAGCTTTGCTCTAAAAAAGGGTGTAAGACATATCATTTCATGTATTTTAATAGAAAAAACTTTATTTAATGTATAAAAACATGTTATTAATACCATTATATGAAATAAATAAAAATGAAAATTTGAGGCATGTTCCAGAGTGGAATATACTCTCACTATTGCCCTGGTGTAAGACCACCATTCAGGATTGAAACGTTGCTTCTAAAGGCTTTAGACATGTTTGGTGACCAGATCTGACAGCCAGGTACCTCCCCACCTCCCTCTTTCCCATCTCCTTCGCTATCTACCTTCAGCCTCATGACATACCCCAATTGGGGATGCCATAGTCTTACTTGCTTCAAACGAGAGCAGTTGGGACTCTTGTGCGATATTCACGTTAAAAAAATAGATAACCTGTGTGATAATCATATACATACGGTCTCCACTATCCAAAAATTTGAGTCATGCATCAATGTTTTGAATACCTCAAATGCAACTTTCAACCCTTTTTTAATCAGTTCAGATCTGAAAAGCGCTGTAATAATCACCTCCTCTTTGAGCTTGATATTTTACCTGTCTAAATGCACAAGGACATATTTTACGTTATATTAAATTCAGTCTATGTATCTTTCTATCTTCTACCTTCCCTGTAAGGCGACCGTCGCTATTGAAGTTAGTATTGAGGAAAAATGAAATAGAATTCATATTATTGGACATTTCCCGAGATGGTCATAGCCCGTTGAGACGACGGAAAGCTCAATGGAACACTGGTCGAAAAACAAAACAAATTTGTTTGCCTATGCATAACTTGCTACCGCACCTGGCTTCACCTGGGTTTGCAATAAACTTTTGTCATATTCTCACATCTTAATAAATAAAAGTCAATGTATGACATCTTTGAGAAAGCTGTCTAGCTAGAGGGTATTCCTAGGGAAATATGGGTGAATCTGACTATTTGATTGTGTGGGGACACACAGAAGTTGGTAGAGCTTTCCATTTGATCGCGGGGGTAGGGAGGGCAAGGGAGGGTGAAAATTGCTGATATATTTGAATATTGTCACAAATATATATTTTTTTTGTATTATTGGCAACAAACATAGTGTATGTATTATTGGCGTTCTGATAGTGAAAAAGCCTTATAAAATCTATAACTTCCGATAACTTCAACACTTAAGGCGGAGTAACCAGCTGATAAATAATTCGTCAAAAGACGGTGCTTGCAAACGAATAATTTTATAACGAAATAGATATACCGCATCGAATAGTATTAAAAGGCTTCCGTCTGCGTGGTTGAATTCCAGAACCCGGCTCTGAGTGCATGTCTGACGCCACGCCATACGCGCCGCGCCACAAATAACATCTGGGTAGGCGGAATTTTAAACAAAGCCACCGTTGTAATTCGGTTTCGAAATCAAGAATTTGTCATGAGATGTCCACCACTTCCGTCAGCAGGTCGGATGGGAACGTGTCCCCCCTGGGTATAACTGCTACGAATTTGTGAACATCGTCTTAAACCGTAGTGAACTAACTTAATTTTTGCAGTTTCTGAATTAGAGCTTGAAATTAGGCCTCCAAATCATAATACGGCTCTGCCAGAGAGAACTAATCAGAGAAATACTGTCTTGACCAATTAAAGATAGTTTTTCTCTGATTGGTTCTTCTTTCTGGCAGAGCTATATTATGATTTGGAGCCCTCAATTTAAACTCTAACTCAAAAATTGCAAAGTGAGTTAGTTCACTATGGTTTAAGACAATCCATATGTTCATCTCTATTTACTGCCTTAATTATTATTTTTCAACTCTAAGGAATGCACAATTAAACGAAACTCAAGCGAAACACAACGAAACGCAAGCGATTTTTTTTTCGGAAAGTGCTTTAACTTATTTTTATTAATTTATTTTACATTATTTAAGAAACACCTACATGATTTTTTTATATATCACATATTTTTATTTTAATTTATAAACTTTTTCCTCTTCTTTTTCTGTATCATGCACTTTGTCACATATTATTCTATTATTAACCTACGTTATATTATTATTTCTATGCCATCTGCAATTTAAAAACTCTCTCTATTCTTGTAATACATTATTTTCACCTAAATTCACCTTCATGCCTACTATTTATATAAAGTTCATTTAAAAACGGTGTCTCTGCATCATACACTAACTACGTAAAAGCCCATTAGGGCGTTGAAAATTAATGAAATGATAAAATAAATAAAATAATATTTAACGAACTAACAACTATTACATTCATATAATTAATTATAAATGTATATTTTGACTACCTTAATATGGGCATGTGACTAGTGTGGTAGTCAAAAAACCTGTAAAAAACTGTATACAAAAGTTATTTTATGAATAAAAAGAAATAAAACATTAAAACGTTGTTATTTCGTAACAGTAATTAATCGAAAAAACAAAATCACAAAACAGAATTGTAGAACATATAAAGCTTCGAAATATTTCAACGTTTTCCGTATTGGTAACCACATAGATCGATACATTTATGGACCACAATGAATATGTGCACCTTTTGTCCTGGAGTATTGAATTGCGGCCCATATTCATTCGACAGCGTTATAACAATATTATTCTGCATGTGCAATGTTACGAATTGCTCCCTGTTTACAAAGGCTGTGAAATGTTTGCATATGTGTAAACTAGCATCAAATTTATTTCACGCAAGTTGCCTTTAATTGTGCACTTTTGTTCAGATGAAAATAAAATCAGAAATCATTCGTTCATATGAAGCAGATACTTTGTATTGTTTCTAATAATTAACAATATCGACAATGCTGAAATATTGTAATATTATTGCCTTTAAATATATTGATTTAGATTTCAGAGTCAAAGATGATGTAAAGGTAAAATTTTTTAAAATGATTTTAAGGTTGAGGCCGAATAAGAATCTCAACTGCCCGGAGTTAGGACTCTACGGCATCCGCAATTGTGGAACGTTGAGAGGCCGGAGGGAGTGTCAAAGGAAACGAAACGGTGAAAGGTAAGATTGTGAAGATAATGTCCAATCTTATGTGGTCATCAAACATAGTTAAAGCCAATCTTTATTCATTACTACCGAGTTCCCAGCATGCGTTGGAACGCCATTAAATAAATTGTTACTCCCTGCGTGTCTTTTCCAATTCGTCCCGTTCCCCTTCCGTCCACTTCCCTCTCCCCATTCCCCTCTCCCGCTTCCCCCGTCCCGTGAATCTCCATCCCGAGTTCTCCTCTAACCTCCCGCATTCCATACATTCAGTCCTGGTACATTCAGTTTTCAAACAGCTCGCGTACCACCTCTAGGAAATTTTTTATACAAATTTTATAATGCCAGAGCTCACTATCATATATAGAAACCATCGCGGGCATGTACACTCGCACACAACAAATTTTCATCGCAATCGCATGAATGGTTAGCAACGCTTAATTTCATGACCCCAGAGCTCACTATTGTATATCGTGGGCATGCGAACATCAAATCTACAAATTTTCATCGCAATCGGATAAATGGTTTAGCAACGCATAGACATCTCAAATACTCAAGTACACCCAAGCAAAGATATTTTGATTTTTATCTGTATTAATTATTAAAAACGTATATTCTGGATGGTTCCATGCCAACTGAAAATAAAGTCAACTCAACACCTCCCTGAAAAGTCATTAAAAGCTATGAAAACAATCATTATAAATTAGCCGATAACCCTAACCTAATGTAACCTATTTAACCAATTTTTTTTATTTTTTATCACTTTAAATGACTTATCTGAGATGGTTCTGAGTTGGTTTCATTCCGAGTTGTCCAGTCACCATTGTGAATATAGATACTTCTTATTATTAATTATTCTCAAAATATTAATAATACTAAGACATTGAATATTGTCCTCCACGCTAGGAGTTATGGAGGATTTTTTTAATTGTAAACACTAAGGACGGGTTGTTTCAAAAAATTTTAACAATTGTATTGATTCCATTACAATATTTGGAGATACGATAACGAGAGACTTAGTTCAGAGACTTTTATGAATGTGTACGAATTTTTTAATAATTTTCCAAAAGGGGTGGTCTCTCGTCTGCGGGCACCTATAGAAGACGATTTATTTAAACGACTTTAAAAATTGTTTTGGGCGTATACAACCTACGTAATATATTTAAATTATTAGCAGAGTCATCCAAGAACTTTATGACCAATTTGATGTTAGACGCATCGCAAATTCCGCTCGCATTTTCATATTCATCGTCAATACCCCGCTCCCTCTTCCCGGGCGCAGAAAAAGAACAAAAAACAGCGGGCGGATATCGCGGTTCGGACCACACTTTTTGCCGTATTTGCACAGATGTGCGGTGAAATTGAAAAATATCGACGGGGTTTGTGGTCCCGGGTTATATCAGGGTCCCTTCGGGGAGTCTTTGTAAAAAATCTCCGCCATAAAGCACAATAGATGATTGGCGGTTCAAGGCAGGGCGAAATAGAATTCTATAGGTCGGAGCTTAGATTATTAAGAAAATGATTGACGACGTTTTGTGTGGATCCTCGTTGAGATGTGAAAACGGTTTGAGTATGGATTGTTTGTACTTCTTTATTTGATGAATTGAATAAAAAAGGAAAAGGGAAATTCTGTCTTTCAAAAGGAATTCATTTTTTTTTTAATTTTCAATCTATTTCCAATGAATTAGCTCATTCAGTTATAAATTTATTATGTTTTACAATACAACACTCAGGACGCCCAAAGGAAAATATCCCTTTTGGGATGCTGTGGAGGGTAATTTAAAATAAAGGAAAGAGAGGAAATTCTGGGAAGGACAAAGGTATGAGGGTTGGACGGGGTCAATGGGTCCAAGAGTGTCGGACATATGGATTTATCCCTCTCTCAGCGGTGCAACACGATGAGTGGAGAGAGTCCCGCTAGAGAGACCCAATGGTATCTCTTAACCAGTCTCTTCCGATCTAGCCCGCCACGCAATAAGTGGGCAGACGCGTCCACCACTAAGACCTACACAAATCTCACCCCTTAAATCCAGACATCCCTGCTAAGTCACTAAATGTAGCGAACCACTTGGGGTGACCTATGGCAGAGGTATTAGTTATCCAATAAATGGTTCCAGGGGCAGCGATATCCATACCCGCCTCCCAAATGCCATCACTTAAAAATTTATTTATTTACGCCTATCTAGGCTTTTACATATATATATAAAAATATTGAAATTATACTCGTAAATAGTGCAGGAAACAACTGTTTAAGACACTTATACAAAAATAATTATTAAGTCAAAACATAATTGAATTTGATCCACACAGTAAGTAGGTATAAAGTATAAACAAAATATTTAAAATATAAAAATCCAAAATAGCTTTTTTTCTTTCAGCAGACAAAATACAATATAAATAGCTTTAGCAAAATATTCTCCTAGTGAACGAAAAAAACTTTGATAAGGTATGCTTATATATTAAAATTGATGTACTAAATATATCAACAAAATCAGAGTAAATTATTTCTAGAATTAAATTAAATTATTTCTAGAATATTACTATCATTATTACAAGAGCAATCATCGACAAGAAATTTTATTAAATAAAAGATGTAAGTCAAATAGATTTTCAAACTTCCAGGCATTCAAAATAAGTCATTTGTTTTTTTTTTATACATTATATTTCTTTTACAGTTAAATTAATTGAATAATCATACAAAAACTTAATTTAGGTACCTACTTAATATTATACAGAACTTTTGATATTCATTTAATCTTGGAAATATAAATAATTTTTACTTTGAAATTTGAAGAATTGTTCAAATTATGTGAAACAACCCATCCGTATGAAGAATGTGTACTGCAAAGGCTTAATATATTATAATATACTTAACTAAGATAACTTTTAAAGTATGTTTCCTCATTCCCTTCCGCAGTGCCATAGGACTCGAAGCAGTTAATTAGTTAGTCTCTTCTAAAGTAATCACAATTTAAAAGCTTTTGCTTTCTGAAAATCAAGTTTTTTTTTAATGTTTTGAATTCTAAACATGTTCCACCACAATTTTTTCTACAAAAACTATATTTTCTACTTTTGAATGTAACTAATTATTATTTACTTACTATAACTACATAATTGTTATCATTTACTCATAATTGTATTTATCTTTTTTGTAGGATTATTATTTTTTTTTTTAAGTTTAAACATATGTTTTTTAAAATATTATTTTTGTAAAAGCTGCATATCTCGCTACAGGAATACCCTAGTGAGATGTGCAGCTTATATTTCTATGTAATACTTTATTTTTCAATCAATAAACAAAAATAAAAACAATAAACTATAACTTTGTGGTTATCCATTACAAATAAATGAAACAATATAATTTTGTTAAAACCACTTTATATTTTATCTACGCGTGCCGGCCGGTTTCGGAACGACCGTTCCAACGACCGTCAACTCATTGTATGTTTGCCCTGAGGAAGGAACGGTCGTTACGAAACCGGTGTAGATAAAATATAAAATGGTTTTAACAAAATGATAATGTTTCACTTACTATATTTTCTCTTTTTTCCGGTTTTATTAATATTAACTAACTAACTAACCATCACGCGGAGGTAGGCAGAGAGGACGGGCACCCAAACAACTTGATCTTGGCACGCCAAGTGGGTTTGTTTTCATTCACACATTCATACATACTCTTCTAATACTCAAGTATCTGATTCGCTTGACACTGCCATACAAAGATATTTAAATATAAGAGATGTGCTTTCGGCAGTTTTTGCTGGGTGGAAGGGTGGTGGCTTCCTGGTATCGCCGATATTGTTAACCAGTACTAACTATTGCACACCTTCAAAAAATAAACTAAATGAACGAATTATTAACGTATTCAAACCATATTGTTAACCAATACTACTGCACACCTTCAAAAGATCAACTAAATGTACGAATTATTTCCGAATTCAAACAATATCGTTAACCAATACTTCTGCACACCTTCAAAAGATCAACTAAATGAACGAATTATTTCCGAATTCTAACAATATCGTTAACCAATACTTCTGCACACCTTCAAAAGATCAACTAAATGAACGAATTATTTCCGAATTCGAACAATATCGTTAACCAATACTTCTGCACACCTTCTAAAGATCAACTAAATGAACGAATTATTTCCGAATTCGAAAAATATCGTTAGCCAATACTTCTGCACACCTTCAAAAGATCAACTAAATGAACGAATTATTTCCGAATTCGAAAAATATCGTTAGCCAATACTTCTGCACACCTTCAAAAGATCAACTAAATGAACGAATTATTTCCGAATTCGAACAATATCGTTAATCAATACTTCTGCACACCTTCAAAAGATCAACTAAATGAACGAATTATTTCCGAATTCGAAAAATATCGTTAGCCAATACTTCTGCACACCTTCAAAAGATCAACTAAATGAACGAATTATTTCCGAATTCGAACAATATCGTTAACCAATACTTCTGCACACCTTCAAAAGATCAACTAAATGAACGAATTATTTCCGAATTCGAAAAATATCGTTAGCCAATACTTCTGCACACCTTCAAAAGATCAACTAAATGAACGAATTATTTCCGAATTCAAACAATATCGTTAACCAATACTACTGCAGCTTCAAAAAATCAACTGAAATCCGTATTCAAACTAGAACCATTAGACCGTAGTTCGCCGACAGTCGGGTGGCCATCATGGCATATCTCTTGTATTTCAATATATTTGAAAATTACCTAACCTACCAAATAAAAATGTTTCGGTATTAAAATTATTATGGAAAGAAAAAGCAATATCAAATATAAATAGCCGTTAAGACTATTAAATATTGAAACTCATTTTCCATTTGGTTCCGCCATGCAATTACGGTCTTTGAGCTAAAAATCGCCCGGTTTATTAACCTTGGGCGAGGAAATATGAATCATTGTGGACCGTGGACCCCCACGAGAGGAGGTCCACAGCTTTATTAACTGCACTACTGCCGGTGACGTTACGTTGATGGCATTTTAAATTAGCATTCCTATGAAATTCAAATATTACCTGAAAATTTATATCACAGTATATATTATTTTGAGGAAATTTAAATATAACCTGAGAATTTGAACATTGCGCCACACCGGATTATCATAATGTGTATAGTTATGAATTTGAATTCTTGATCTCGACGACGCTTTGTGGATTATCGCACTTGTATAACTTAATGTGTAGTTTTGGAACCTTTCCACCATGCATGTATAACATTATCACAAAATGAAATTATTAAACAAAGGATCCGCTTTGTGTATCTTTGGGGATGCTGTGTGAGGGTTTTTAAGGAGAGGAAGGGAAGGAGAGTTCTGGGAAGGAAAAGGGTTTAAGGGGTGGGTAGGAATCTGGGGTTCAGTGAGTCCTGGTCATCCGCCTCCAAGACCTAGACAAACCTCACCCCATAAACCCGGGCACCTCTGCTAAATCACCAAACGTAGCGAACCACTTGGGGTGACCTACGGCAGAGGTGTTGGTTATCCAATAAAGATTCCTGGGGCGGCGTTACCCATTCCCGCCTCCCAAATTGTAAAGTATAATGAAAGTATCATGGTTTACGACAAGAGATTGAACATTTCTTAATTATTTTATACTAGCTTATGTCCTCGGTGATTCCCGAGCTTTACGCAAAGTTTTCTTCTAAATCTCGTGTAGAGAGTCCCGTTCTCCTTGATTTGAATATCAAGGGTGCAAAATTTCGTCAGTGTCGGAATAAAAAGGTAGATTTGTTTAAACATCAAATACACGCCGCCCCAGAAACTCTACATTATATTATTTTATAGTCAATAATTGATCAAATTGTAATTATTTATTTATTTACGCCCTGGTGGGCTTTAACAAATATAAGTAGTAAGTAATAAGGTAAGTAATAAGTAATAATAAATTAATAAGTAATACAGTTGTGTTAAGCAAGTACGTAGTACACAATATATAATGATTACAAAATAAAATATAACTAACACGGAATCTATAAACATGTCTATAGTATTCCCAAATTTATTACTAGAAAAAGGTAGCACTTTTTCTCGTACTTTTTGTCGGTACATAAAATTTTATTTTGGCGAGAATTTCAGGGTTGACAATGCAATTATTAATAATTATATTTAATAGTACAAGATCAGAGATGATCCGCCTATCTGACAGCGTAATTAAGTTGAATTGTTTCATCAAAAGGATATAGTTTATATTTTCAATTGGAATATTCAGCTTTAAGTTAATAAATCTTAGAAATTTGTGCTGTACCCTTTTTATATTGTCGGAATGTGTTTTATACAATGGGGACCAAAAAAGCGAACTATACTCTACGTGGCTTCTTACCAAAGAAGTGTACAATGTTTTCAAACATTCTAGTAACTTGAAATCACTTGCTGTTCTGCATATGAAACCAATTAATTTGGTAGGCGGGTATGGGTACCGCCGCCCTGGGAACCATTTATTGGATGACCAACACCTCTGCCACAGGTCACCCCAAGTGGTTCGCTACGTTTGGTGACTTAGCAGGGGTGCCCGGGTTCATGGGGTGATGTTTGACCGGGTCTTGATGGCGGGTGCGTCGGCCCACCTTCTGCGTGGCGGGCCGGATTGGGAGATGCTGGTTGAGGGAGACCCTTTACAACCGGTTACCGTTGTCCGGGCCGCTCGGTAGTACAGGGGCCCGACCCTCAGGCTCACGACTGAGGGTGGGCTGCCCCATCAACGAGTGTAAAAACCCCGCCACTGCTGTTGTGCCGGTTCGTGACCGGAGGGGACCCAGCAGCAGCGTTCGGGGCGCATTGGGCGACCTCTCCAACCGGACTCTCCCTGCCCATCGCCTTGCACCGCAGTGGGTGGGTTGGATTCATACGTCCATCACTCCCGGACAATCTGATCTCCAGCATCCTACCCACCCCTCATACCCTTTCCTTCCCGGACCTTCCATCTCCACTAACAAAAAAAAAATATATATATATGAACATACAAACTTACAACCATAACGTAACAACAACGGCGAGAAGCAGGAGTCCCCGGTGCAGGCCAAAACTGTTGGTGAATTTCACCAACATTCGCGGCCTGCACAAAAACCTTAACTCCGTCCACCACCACCTTCTCTCCCAACGTCCTAACCTTCTCTTCCTCTCCGAAACACAGATAGCCGAGCCTCCTGACGCCTCCTATCTGGACTGCCCGGGCTTCACCCTCATGGGCAAATTCAGACCCAAGGGAGGTGTCTGTCTCTTCAGCCGAGCTGACGTCAACTGTGTGCGAATGTTGAATCTGGAAAACTCCAGATTCGACGTAATGTGGGTGCGCGTCAATCTTGCCAGTACGGTAAGGTTTTATGCGTGTTTATACCGTTCACCAAACCTAAACGAATTAGACACGTCCGAGCTCTTCAAACATTTAAGCAACACTATTGATGACCTCTTGCCCCGCTTCCCTACGGCAGAGTTTGTGGTCCTGGGGGACTTCAATGTTCATAACGAACCTTGGTTGAAGTTCTCAGGGTCAACAGACTCAGCTGGACGACAAGCGGAATCCTTTGCCCTTTGCCACGGACTGGAGCAAATGGTTCAGGAGCCCACACGGGTTCCTGATGTCCAGTCTCACCGCTCTAATCTGTTAGACCTGTTTCTAACCACTGTGCCACACGGTTACAAGATTGACGTCACAGCGCCTTTAGGATCGTCGGACCACTGCCTGGTGACGTCGTCAATCCCCGTAACCTTCAGACCGCCAAACGAGAGGCTGAAAAGAAAAGTGTGGCACTACAGGTCTGCAGATTGGTTCGGTTTGCGGGCACATTTTAATGCTTTCCCGTGGTCAACTGTCTGTTTTCGGACTTCGGATCCCTCAAGATGTGCCCAGGAAATTGGTGAAGTCATCGCGTCCGCGATGGATGGCTTCATCCATTCCACTGTTAAAGAAACTGGTGTGGGCTCAAAGCCGTGGTTCAGTCGACAATGCTCTGAAGCAGTGCGACGAAAAAACGCGGCTTATCGAGCCTACAACACATCTCGAACGTCCGAAAACAGAATAGTTTATAACAAAATGTCAAAGGAAAGCAAGAGAATCATAAATAGGTCGAAATTTGAGCACGACCAGCAGATCAGCAGAAAGCTGGCTGCATGCCCGCATGGCAGCAGAGCGTTCTGGTCGCTTGCGGGCTCAATAGGTCGCAATTTCTGCAAATCCAGTCTGCCACCTCTTACCAGAACTGACGGCTCTCTAGCTAATACCGCCGCCGAAAAGGCTAACTTATTAGGCAAAATGTTCGCGGAAAACTCGACCCTCGATGATCAAGGTGCTATCCCGCCGTCGGTTCCTCACTGCGGTTTTCATATGAAAAAGCTGAGGATCCGGCATCGGGATGTACTCCAAGTCTTACGAGGGCTCGATGTTAATAAAGCTAGCGGGCCTGACGGAATACCTGCCCTGGTATTGCAGAGGTGCGCTGCAGAAATAGCTCCAATTTTGACGAAGCTTTTCAAAATGTCCCTGAAGTTTGGGACTGTGCCCTCCGGTTGGAAAAAAGCGATCATTCACCCTATTCCAAAGAAAGGTGACCGCTCCAACCCGGCCAACTACCGCCCCATAGCGATCACATCTGTTCTGTCAAAAGTGATGGAACGTGTGATCAACGACAAACTGCTCACATACCTCGAGAAGAACAAAATTATTAACGACCGTCAATACGGATTCCGGCGGAACCGCTCGTGCGGTGATCTTCTCGCGTATGTGACGCATGTTTGGGGGCGGTGCCTGGAACGTTTTGGTGAAACCCAAACGGTTTCACTGGATATTTCCAAGGCCTTTGACCGGGTTTGGCACCGAGGGCTTGTCAACAAACTGCCTTCTTACGGACTTCCCGCATCCTTGTGTATGTGGATTGCCGACTTTTTGAGGGAGAGGTCGATTCAGGCGGTTGCTGATGGTTTCACCTCTTCCTCGCATTCGATAAATGCTGGCGTCCCACAGGGATCGGTTCTGTCTCCGACTTTGTTTTTGTTGCACATCAATGACCTCTTGACGTGTGCACCGATTCATTGCTACGCGGACGACAGTACAGTCCATGATAGCTTTTTGTTTGACAAACCTCCAAAGGGCTCACAAACCCCAATGGCTCGGAGGGCTTTGAAACAAAGAATGGACGGTTACCTCGAGAGTGTTTCCTCTTGGGGTAAGAATAACCTCGTCGAATTTAATGTTTCAAAGACCCAATCATGTCTGATCACGTCTAAAAGGGATCGAAATGATAATCTAGTCTCCTTCAACGGAAGCATTCTCCCGAACAGGCCTTCCATTGATATGCTTGGTGTAACTCTAAGTGACCAGCTCAGGTACGGGGGCTCCATCGAGGCCAGAGTTAAATTAGCCTCTCAGAAACTGGGCATACTGTACAGGGCACGCAGATACTTTAATAGTACACAACTGCTAGCCCTGTACAAATCGCAAGTGCGCCCCACGGTTGAATTTGGCAGCCACCTCTGGTCTGGAGCCCCAAAATACCTGAAAAAAACCCTTGACTCTGTGCAGAAACGGGCGGTCCGTTTGATAGATTCTCCTAATTTAACTAACGGATTGCAATCTTTAGAGCACAGGCGCCAGGTGGGAATGCTGTCCTTGTTCTACCGGTATTACAATGGAAGATGCTCCGAGGAACTAGCGTCATTGATCCCCTCGGCACCGGTGCATAGTCGGGAAACACGCCAAACGCGCGCTCAACATTTGTACACGGTTGACATTAGTCACATGAGAACGGGTCGTTTCTACGACTCGTTCTTGAGTTCAACAGCTCGGCTGTGGAACGATTTGCCGGCTTCTGTGTTTCCTCCCTCCTACAATATGGGTCTCTTCAAGACCCATGTTCACTCCTTCCTCTCCTCAAAAACACCCTCCACACAGCATCCTCAAAGATGACATAGGCCCTGAGGGAAATTATTTTTTCCTCAGGGCCTCCTGTGTGGAGTTAATGTAAAAAAAAAAAAAAAAAAAAAAAGCATTAAAGTATAAGTAATAGATCGAATAGTTTACTTGGAACATCGTCTTGCAAGAGAGGGATGGATTTATGCGTTCATCACTCTTGGACACATTGATCCCCAGATTCCTGCCCACCTCTCATACATTTTTATTTTTCAGAACTTCCTCTCCTTCCTTTTCTTAAAAATAAATTGTTTTTCTTGGACCCTCCTGTGTGGAAAAAAACAGAATACTGGACTACTTTTAAAGCGCCGTTTTTATAAAAGATGTATGAAGCATAGAAAATGAGTCAAAGAATAATCGGGCTTTTATGTATGTTCTTAAATAGCGTTCACATTTATAGTACTAGAGCAGAAAATTTTATTTCGATTCCTTTATTTTTCAACTTCTGAAATTTTCTGATTTTCATATAAATTAGGTTTCGAAAAATTGCTTCTAAAACTTCGTATAACACCATCAAAATAAGCTGATATCTGCGCCTCTACACCTCACAAAAAAATCAATTATTAACATTGACAGGATGGTGCTTACTGCCTACTGACTAGGTTGAAGGGTGAGAGTGATTAAAGAACCTTCTCCCTCTCCCCCTCCCTCTCCGTGTCACGTCTGGGCCCTAGGGTGTTATAATTCTACAGAATTCCACCCCTTTCGCTAAATAAGCACCGAAATGCCTTTACGCCGGAATCGAAATAACATTCTCGAGATACTCTTGACGAAATTGAGATTGGCACTCTAATTCAATTTCAAATAACTAATAGCGTCTTATTTCAAATATATTGAATCACTAGAGAAATGGCTTCCGAGGTGACTTTAAGTAGAAAGGTTTCCAGTTAAAAGCCTTACCGACGTAAGGAAAATGACAGGTTATATTTCCAGTATGTTGCAAAAGCTTTCACGGTGTTTTATCTTTAACTTAATTCATTATTTTTATATTTTTACTGCTTTCTTAAAAACATGTGTACCTAACAAAATTATATTATAATAATTTCGATTTGGGAGATGGGTTTGATGGATTGGATAACCAACACCCCTGCCATAGGTCGCTCCCAAGCGTTTACTACGTTTGGTGACTTAGCAGGGGGGCCCGGATTCGTGAGGGAGGTTTGACTAGGTCATGGCGGCTGATGCGTTTGCCCACCTACTGCGTGGCGGGCCGGATAGGTAGAGACTGATTAAGCGAGACCCTTTGGCCTCTCCAGCCGCACTATCTCAACCCATCGCCTTGCACCGCAGTGGGGGGATGAATTCAGGCATCCCTAAGTGGGGTATGTTGTGAGGCTGAAGGTAGTGGGGAGGGAAAGGAGATGGGGGAGAGGAAGGTGGCAAAGTACCTGACTATTTAGATCTGGTCACCAAACACAGCTAAAGCCATGTCAAGCAACATTTCAATTCTGAATGGTGGTCTTACACCAGGGCAATACTGATAGTATCTTCCACTCTGGAACGTGCTTCAAATCTTAATATATATTTCTTCTGTCCGTGTGTAAGTCACTGAACTCCTCCTAAACGGCTGGACAGATTTTGATGAAATTTTTTGTGTGGGTTCAAGGGGATTCGAGAATGGTTTAGATTCACAATTTGGTCCACTGGAAAATGTTCTTTTAATTATTTTTTTTTATTTCTAAAGAGTTGTTGATTTTGGAATGTTTTACATTGGATCCGGCAGACTGCGCTACCATCGCATTATCGAATATTAAATATAATTCTATTTTAATTTTAGTTTGTCCCGACAGTTGTGTACAAGACAACGTCTGTCGGGTCCGCTATAAATAAATAAAATAAATTGTGGAACATTCCAGAACACTCTCGAATGTTGTCCTGAGCGAAGCCGGGTAACCCAGCTAGTATACTATACATTATTTTAAATGCCTTATGTGTGAAATAACGCATATTAATCAAATAATTCGATTAATCTGGTATTAATTTGGTAGGCGGGTATGGGTACCGCCGCCCTGGGAACCATTTATTGGATGACCAACACCTCTGCCACAGGTCACCCCAAGTGGTTCGCTACGTTTGGTGACTTAGCAGGGGTGCCCGGGTTCATGGGGTGATGTTTGGTTGGGTCTTGATGGCGGGTGCGTCGGCCCACCTTCTGCGTGGCGGGCCGGATTGGGAGATGCTAGTTGAGGGAGACCCTTTACAACCGGTTACCGTTGTCCGGGCTGCTCGGTAGTACAGGGGCCCGACCCTCAGGCTCACGACTGAGGGTGGGCTGCCCCATCAACGAGTGAAAAAACCCCGCCGCTGCTGTTGTGCCGGTTCGTGACCGGGGGGGACCCAGCAGCAGCGTTTGGGGCGCATTGGGCGACCTCTCCAGCCGGACTCTCCCTGCCCATCGCCTTGCACCGCAGTGGGTGGGTTGGATTCACACGTCCATCATTCCTGGAAATTCTGATCCCCAGCATCCTACCCACCCCTCATACCCTTTCCTTCCCGACCTTCCACTCCACACACACAAAATAAAAACAAAAATAAAAATGAACTTACAAACTTTCAAAAATAACTTTTCAACAACGGCGAGAAGCAGGAGTCCCCGGTGCAGGCCAAAACTGTTGGTGAATTTCACCAACATTCGCGGCCTGCACAAAAACTTAAACTCTGTCCACCACCATCTTCTCTCCCAACGTCCTAACCTTCTCTTCCTCTCCGAAACGCAGATAGCCGAGCCTCCAGCCTGGACTGCCCGGGCTTCATCCTCGTAGGCAAATTTAGATCCAAGGGAGGTGTGTGTCTCTACAGTCGAGCTGACGTCAACTGTGTGCGTCTGTTGAATCTGGAAATCTCCAGATTCGACGTAATGTGGGTGCGCGTCAATCTTGCCAGTACGGTAAGGTTTTATGCGTGTTTATACCGCTCACCTAACCTTAGCGAATCAGACACGTCCGAGCTCTTCAAACATTTAAGCAACACTATTGATGACCTCTTGCCCCGCTTCCCTACGGCAGAGTTTGTGGTCCTGGGGGACTTCAATGTTCATAACGAACCTTGGTTGAAGTTCTCGGGATCTACAGACTCGGCTGGACAACAAGCGGAGTCCTTTGCCCTTTGCCACGGACTGGAGCAAATGGTTCAGGAGCCTACAAGGGTTCCTGATGTCCAGTCTCACCGCTCTAATCTGTTAGACCTGTTTTTAACCACTGTGCCACACGGTTACAAGATTGACGTCACAGCGCCTTTAGGATCGTCGGACCACTGCCTGGTGACGTCATCAATCCCCGTAACCTTCAGACCGCCAAACGAGAGGCTGAAAAGAAAAGTGTGGCACTATAGGTCTGCAGATTGGTTCGGTCTGCGGGCACATTTTAATGCTTTCCCGTGGTCAGCTGTCTGTTTTCGGACTTCGGATCCCTCAAGATGTGCCCAGGAAATTGGTGAAGTCATCATGTCCGCGATGGATGGCTTCATCCAATCCACTATTAAGGAAACTGGTGTGGGCTCAAAGCCGTGGTTTAGTCGACAATGCTCTGAAGCAGTGCGACGAAAAAACGCGGCTTACCGAGCCTACAACACATCTCGAACGTCCGAAAACAGAATATTATACAACCAAATTGCAAAGGAAAGTAAGAGAATCATCAATAGGTCGAAATTCGAGCACGACCTGCAGGTCAGCAGAAAGCTGGCTGCCTGCCCGCATGGTAGCAGAGCGTTCTGGTCGCTTGCGGGCTCTATAGGTCGCAATTTCTGCAAACCCAGTCTGCCACCTCTTACCAGACCTGACGGCTCTCTAGCAAATACCGCCGCCGAAAAGGCTAACTTATTAGGCAAAATGTTCGCGGAAAACTCGACCCTCGATGACCAAGGTGCTATCCCGCCGTCGGTTCCTCACTGCGGTTTTCGTATGAAAAAGCTGAGGATTCGGCATCGGGATGTACTCCAAGTCTTACGAGGGCTTGATGTTAATAAAGCTAGTGGGCCTGACGGAATACCTGCCCTGGTATTGAAGAGGTGCGCTGCAGAAATAGCTCCAATTTTGACGAAGCTTTTCAAAATGTCCCTGAAGTCTGGGTCTGTGCCCTCTGGTTGGAAAAAAGCGATCATTCACCCTATTCCAAAGAAAGGTGACCGCTCTAACCCGGCCAACTACCGCCCCATAGCGATCACATCTGTTCTGTCAAAAGTGATGGAACGTGTGGTCAACGACAAACTACTCACATACCTCGAGAAGAACAAAATTATTAACGACCGTCAATACGGATTCCGGCGGAACCGCTCGTGCGGTGATCTTCTCGCGTATGTGACACATGTTTGGGGGCGGTGCCTGGAACGCTTTGGTGAGACCCAAACCGTTGCACTGGATATTTCCAAGGCCTTTGACCGGGTTTGGCACCGAGGGCTTGTCAACAAACTGCCTTCTTACGGACTTCCCGCTTCCTTGTGTACGTGGATTGCCGACTTTTTGAGGGAGAGGTCGATTCAGGCGGTTGCTGATGGTTTCACCTCTTCCTCGCATTCGATAAATGCTGGCGTCCCACAGGGATCGGTTCTGTCTCCGACTTTGTTTCTGTTGCACATCAATGACCTCTTGACATGTGCACCGATTCATTGTTACGCGGATGACAGTACAGTCCATGATAGCTTTTTGTTTGACAAGCCTCCAAAGGGCTCACAAATCCCAATGGCTCGGAGGGCTTTGAAACAAAGAATGGACGGTTACCTCGAGAGTGTTTTCTCTTGGGGTAAGAATAACCTCGTCGAATTTAATGTTTCAAAGACCCAATCATGTCTGATTACGTCTAAAAGGGATCGGAATGATAATCTAGTCTCCTTCAACGGAAGCAATCTCCCGAGCAGGCCTTCCATTGATATGCTTGGTGTAACTCTAAGTGACCAGCTCAGGTACGGGGGCTCCATCGAGGCCAGAGTTAAGTTAGCCTCTCAGAAACTGAGCGTACTGTACAGGGCCCGCAGATACTTTAATAGTACACAACTGCTAACCCTGTACAAATCGCAAGTGCGCCCCACGGTTGAATTTGGCAGCCACCTCTGGTCTGGAGTCCCAAAATACCTGAAAAAAACCCTCGACTCTGTGCAGAAACGGGCGGTCCGTTTGATAGATTCTCCTAACTTAACAAATGGACTGCAATCTTTAGAGCACAGGCGTCGGGTGGGAATGCTGTCCTTGTTCTACCGGTATTACAATGGAAGATGCTCCGAGGAACTAGCGTCACTGATCCCCTCGGCACCGGTGCATAGTCGGGAAACACGCCAAACACGCGCTCAACATTTGTACACGGTTGACATTAGTCACATGAGAACGGGTCGTTTCTACGACTCGTTCTTGAGTTCAACAGCCCGGCTGTGGAACGATTTGCCGACTTCTGTGTTTCCTCCCTCCTACAATATGGGTCTCTTCAAGACCCATGTTCACTCCTTCCTCTCCTCAACAGCACCCTCCACACAGCATCTTCAAAGATGACATAGGCCCTCCAGGGAAATTATTTCCCTCAGGGCCTCCTGTGTGGAGTTAACATAAAAAAAAAAATAAAAAAAAATCAAACAATTCGATCCCGCGATCTTCGGATTGCGAGTGAAGAGCCTTACCGTTAGACCACACCGGCCGTCAAATAATAATATGCTTTCGAAAAATCATGCCTGTTACTCCAACCTTTAAGTTATCCCGGCAATATTCAGACCCAACGTCTTTTACAAATTAGCATGCAAATAGTTTTTCTAGGATGACCTAATACCGGTGTAAACCGGTAACCATGGGCGTAAAATACAGCTTAGATGCAGCGTAAAACTCTCGTTAGTGTAAGTGCGTACCCCCTGTCGGGTCCGGAAGTGTAAATATCGTTCCTACTCAGACCTGCAAGAAGCTCTCAGCTTTATACATTGCAACCAAAGTGGTCTTCAAAATCTATCTCAAATATCTATTGGACAGCTTTTACTGATTTACTTACGTTGGAGCAAGCAATATAAAATTGTTTCTTTATTTAAAATTTTCCATTCCAAACGACATTTCTGTAAAAGCAGGTAAAGCTGGTAAGTAGATTGAAATTGGCGCCGGTTACCGGAAACCAGGAAAACTGGCTCACCGACTTTTCTTTCATAATGCAGACAACTCTGGCTCTGCAATTTTTATTTAACTTTTATCGCGATTTTTATGATAAGATGAAAAGATTTTATTTAAAATTTTATTTTAGATAGTCATTTTGCATTAAGTACCTATTTAGTAATTATGACAAAAGGTTCTAACTGACTTTTATTTTCAAACATGACCTCTGAATACCAAAGCATTTCTTTTGCTCATTTTTATACCCAAAATACTTCTCGGAATAATCTGTATTGTTATTTCATAAAATATACAAAGACAAAGTTCTAACATCAAGCATTTTAAATAATCATTTATTTCACAGGGTTCTAACTTACACTCTCTTGTTTGTATCTTTTGTTTTTTTTACATGAGCTCCACACAGGAGACTCTGAGGAAAATAATTTCCCACAGGGCCTATGTCATCTTGGGGGATGCTGTGTGGAGTGTTTTTTTAAGGAAAGGAAAGGGGAAGAGAGTTCTGGGAAGGAAAAAGGTTTAAGGGGTGGGTAGGAATCTGGGGTTCAGTGTGTCTTGGTCATCCACCTCCAAGACCTAGACAAACCTCACCCCATGAACCCGGGCACCCCTGCTAAATCACCAAACGTAGCGAACCACTACTGACAGTTGATCAAAATTATGTGCTATTCGCCTTGGTTGAATAGGGTTCTAGCTTCGCCTTAATATTTTCTAAGGTTTCAAAATTCGCAAAGAAGAATTTTCTTAATCTATTTAACAATTTTATTTAAAGTATTTTAGTTGAACATATTTTGATGAAAAGTATTTAAATAGGACGTCGTCCTAGCTCGGAATTGCATTAGGGAAATGTAATTAGAACCTTGTGCAATGAATTATTTGTTGGTTGCACATGGTTCTATTTGCATGTTTAGATGTGTTCTAAAATAGTAAGTTTACGTCTTATTTCAAAATTTTCCTTTAAAATATGTTCAATTAAAATATTTTACACAAGATTCAACCTCAAAATCGGTAAATCGATGATGAGTGCATGTCTTTGCAAACTTTGACACCTCATATCTCAGAACAAGTTGATGTGAAGTTAGAACCTTATCCAAATGAAATGTGAATTTTGGTCATTGGATTTGTTTATTAAAATTTGTTCTAAATATGACCGACTATCAATAATGTTATCAGCTGAATAGTGAAGATAGCAATAGAATATTGATTTAAAGTAGAATCTGAAGATTTAAGTCGTATACTATTGTGATGCCATATACTATTATGATGTCATATACAATGACGGTTTGTGTCATATACTACTATGATGTCATATACAATGACGGTTTGTGTCATATACTACTATGATGTCATATATTCTCTTCCTTAAGTTTTAACATTATTTTTTTGTTTTTGGTTTGTAACACACAATTGTATCACATACCTATTAACTAGCCTTTATCACACTTTTTTTGTACATCAAATTGTTTTATATCAGTTCTTATATAAACCTAGTATGTATACTATTTAAATATTGTATAACTATTATATTTTTGTTATTATCTAAATAGTGTTACCCCCCAGTGTACCACTGTATCATGTAACACTTGAATGTAAAAGCCATTTTATGGCGTTTAAATAAATAAATAAATATACCATTATGATTTGTGTCATATACTATAATGATGTCATTTATTATTATGATTTGTGTCATATTCAATTCTGATGCCATATACTATTATTGTTTGTATCATATACTAAAATGATTTCATATACTATTATGATTTGTGTCACATACTATAATGTTATCTGTATCTCTATCGAACATGTCGTATGTAGAAACCGTGATTAATACAGTCTTTATCATAAATCAGTTTCCAATAAGTTATCCACTCCAAATAACAAGCTAAACAATTTGAAGTACACTCACACAACCATACCGTCAGTAAAATCATTAAAAAATGGTAAAAAATCAACATTTTGAAGAAATTTTTTTTTTACTTAAAATGTTTATTTAACACAATAAGTGCATAAACTATTGCTATATATAGACTGATTCCATGACTATTGATCTCCCGACAATTGGTCCCCTGTCATACTTATTTATAACATGAAGTCGGTTTAGCGAAAATAAGAAATATAACTAAATTTCCCCGTAAGGGTGTGTAGAGAGAAAGTAACGCCGAATAACAAAAGTATAAAACATATTTCATACAAATGCATTAAGATGAAGCCATAGTAAATAATGCAAAATCACACAAAATCATGTGTTTTTGTTTTGACAATTTGATCGCTTAGAAATATTATAGATGCTTCAATTAAATAATACGTGTAGAACATATCTTGGCCCTTAAAAATATCGGTCATTTTTTTTATAAGTCTTTTAATAAGCCTAGAAAAAAAAAGTAACAGGTCTTTAAAAAAACACTTTCAAGTGCAAACTCTCCTACTTATGAACATTTTTTCGGATATGATTTTATTGCTTATTGTAGCAAATTTAGTTTCTTTTATGATAATCGCAAAAAAAATTGATATTTACGCCCGATATTCACAAAATAAAATAAAATATGCATATTTGCGTTGTTATTTCACAATACGGCTGGCAGTCGACGAATGTGGATTTTCAAAGTGACCTTTATGTCGTTCACCGAAGGACTACTGGCTTGCCACACCCCACTTCCATTCAGAAACGCCCTGGCCGGAGCAGGGAACAGTCGTATGACTCCACGTCGCTCGGTTCCGTTAAATTAATTTTAAATTTCCTTGTTGTTACAATAAACAATGTGTAATAAAGGAGTTAATGTTTTTTTTAGGTCTTTACGAAATCAACCTGAAAAAAAAATTCTCAAATACCCTTTTCAACCGTTCCAAAAGCTTTTTCTCAAATATTTTTAAACTCCTCCCACAGTGGGCATGAATTCCGACTTCGATTTTTCCCTGGACTATTGGATCCCCTTAAAGCTAAAACTGCTGTATATACCAGCGTATAAGTAATAAAAATCGACATCGTATTGAATTGCCAACTTATTATTATAGGTATTTCTCATGTCAATTTTAGGTTTGCAATAACAAAAAACTATTAATTTTATAAATATTACTGTTTCGGGGGACCAATTGTCTGGTCAACGTACAGACTATTCCGGAAATCTTGTTGAATATAATAAACCCATTGAGCGCTGTTATTATTACCGTGACGATCCATGATTACAGAACCGTGACGGTACAAAAAAGGCAATAAACATACGCTCCCTATAACAATAATGCTGCAGCTCTTTCAAAAGATGCGATACAAAACGTACGCAGGTCTGTTTCCCCCAAAGGAAAAGGTAATTATTTTCTTGCATTTCTCTCACACACCGTGACGCCTCCGTCGACCCTTACGATACTACTAGCTGTAATGATAATTTTAAAGTATGGAATATAGTTACAAGGATAATATTGAAGTCTGAGTCAAACGTCAGTGCGCTTGTTAAACACATAATGCCACTGCTCTTTCTTACACGCTAAATAACAACAGTCGAAAATGAGACGAACGGTGAACGTTTATCTGCATCCCCCAAAGAAAACCAACAATCATTATTATTGGTTTAATTCATTATCATTAATTTGGGAGGCGGAAATAGGTACCGCCGCCCCAGGAACCTTTATTGGATAACCAACACCTCTGCCACAGGTCACCCCAAGTGGCTCGCTACGTATGGTGATTAAGCAGGGGTGCCCGGGTTCATGGGGTGAGGTTTGTCTAGGTTTCGGAGGCGGATGACCAGGACATATTGAACCCCAGATTCCTACCCACCCCTTAAACCCTTTTCCTTCCCAGAACTCTCCTCTCCTTCCTTTCTTTAAATAAAAACTCTCCACACAGCATCCTCAGAGATGACATAGGCCTTGAAGGAAATTATTTTCCTCAGGGCCTCCTGTGTAGAGCTCATTTAAAAAAAAATACATCTCCCTCACACATAAAGAAAATGAAGCGCAATTCCCGTCGCCGTAGCTGAGGCACAATGAAATATATCCGTTTCCTTCAAAGGAAAAAATAGTACTTTGGAGGGAACAGAAACATACAGTGTGTCTCGTCTTTTGTCTTACCATTATTTAATGTGTAAGAAAGAGCTGCAGCATTATTAGAATAAATAACGTACGTTTTATACATTTTTTGAGCCGTTACGGTACCGTAATAGTGGATCGACACGGTACTAATTGAAGCGCTCATTATTGATAATTGTATTCCATAAATCATTAAAAGAAAAACTGCTTTGTGGTATTTTTGGACAAACAGGGTATTTTATTATTTCGACATCATGAACGTAGTTAGAAGCCTTTTTACAAAAAAAAACTAACAAAATGTTAAAAGTGAAAAATGCAAATACTTTTGAAATTTTTTTGGTTGTCACGGTTTGAAATTTTAATTCTTTGTCACTAAAAGCACCTGAACATTTTTACAAAAAATGTCTGAATAAATAAACCCACTCCTGACAAAGACTTTCAGTGAACAAGCTTTATAGAATTATCCCTGACATTTTTCACAGGGCAAGGGACTAACGCGATAAGTCCTTTCTTGTCCGGAGACGCGTTAGGAATTTTTAATTGATATCACCCGCACCACCTCCCCGTCACCCCTCACCACCCCCGCCATGGAGATCAAAGCGAATGATAGACTGGAAAAACCAAGCCGTCACAATGTGAAGCGTTTATCAGTATGAAGACAATAAGGGTTTAAACAATTAATCTGGAAAGTTCGCAAAAGCCAAAATAATTATGCATATTTTTGGAGCATTGTGTTAGAGAAAAAACATTTTGATAGCACTTTGTAAAAGCTAAGATAAAAGACCAATAAATATTACAATTACCTTTGTTTAAACAACACAAATACATCTTATGATTAAAATAAGTAATATTATTGAAAACCTCTTATGAACATTTAAATGCATACAAAAGATATCCCATCGAAAAAGAAAATTCTATTCAAAATTTTGGCAGCCGATTTAATTAGCATGTAATTATATGAATTAAGAAATAAAATTTAATTCTAAACTAAATTTCACAGTGTGGTGTCATTTTAAAAACAAATCACTTTGTACACCACTTAGGTATTTCATCAAAATTATGAACGTGCTTTTGAAAGTTTATTTATGGTTAAGGTTTTCACGGGTGTAAGATGTAAAACAATTTTCTCGGTTTACCCGCGTAACGTAGTCCTTAAAAAGACTTTTTATCTCCTGACGTTTCAGACAGATCTCACTGTCCATCTTCAGAGGCCTTATGTCTTGGCTTTTGTCTCAAACTGTTCGCTTTCGCGTGTCCGTTCGGTTCAAAAGTCAAAACCTAAGTGAGTGCTTGTCAATTTTTGCTTGTCAATTCTTGTCAAAAAATTGACAAGCACTCACTTAGGTTTTGACTTTTGAACCGAACGGACACACGAAAGCGAACAGTTTGAGACAAAAGCCAAGACATAAGGCCTCTAAAGATGGACAGTGAGATCTGTCCGAAACGTCAGGAGATAAAAAGTCCTTTTAAGGACTACGTTACGCGGGTAAACCGAGAAAATTGTTTTACATATGTATATATATATATTTTTCATGAGCTCCACACAGAAGGCTCTGAGGGAAATAATTTCCACCAGGGCCTATGTCATCTTTGGTGATGCTGTGTGGAGGGTTTTTTTGTGGATATGAAGGAGAGGAGAGTTCTGGAAAGGAAAAGGGTTTACGGGGTGGTAGGTATCTGGGGTTCAGTGTGTCCTGGTCATTCACCTCCAAAACCCAGGCAAACCTCATCCCATGAACCCGGGCACCCTTGCTAAATCACCAAACGTAACAAACCACTTGGGATGACCTATTGCAGAGATGTTGGTTATCCAATAAAGGTTGGACATTTTTTTCCACGAAAAATCCTATCGGATAAAGTTTTCAGTACTCAAAGTTTAATAACTTCATATTTTTTATCATGATATTATTTTGATAAAATATTCAAAACAACATTTAAAAATTATACTAAAATACAAGGTTCATAGGTGGATAGCTTACTATTCATGCTTTTTGATGGTTGTTTTGTTATTTTTCTTTCATTAAAAAGAAAATTTTAATGATATGTGTATTTTTAACGAAAAACGTATTATTACTATAGAAGAATCTTACCACGTCTAACTAGTAGTGCACATTAATTACAGTCTGGCGTCTCGTAGTTTTTATTTCATTATCCGATATCGTGCAGGTCTCGCATTATTTTGTAAAAATACACTGGCCAACAAAACACCACCCGGGGAAAAATGAAAGAAAATCAGATACACGTTATGAAGTATGAGCCGCATTCGTTCCCCTGAGATTTATCGTAATTTCCCTGCGCTCCTCCCTAAGTAATAACTCGTACAATTAGCTACTCCGCTAGGTAAAGTATGAATAAGTGCAGAATCTCACCTCCAAGTATTAGGACACGGACCATTTGTTACAAAAGAGGATCATACTTCACTGATATTGCGGTAGAAGTTTTATTATTACCTCCGTGTCCGTTCAGCGAAAGAAATATTAATCATCTCCGCCATTTTCGCATTCGCTGGCATCAGTTACATTTATTGCGCTTCCATTTATTGCGTTTGTTAATGATTTTCGCTAATCGTTTATTAAAGCCGGAACAGTTTTAATGCGAGCTTTTAAAGGCGTTTAACGTTCGCTTGTACTCATTAATCTCACTTAAATGTTTTGTTCACAATAAAGACTTTCATTAATTCAACTAATGTTCCAAATCTTTAATCCGTGGGATTCTATGTATTACTGCTCACTTATATTTTTAGAGCATCATCAAATCCAAACTTGGTGATAAGCGAATTAAAATTTGAAATTAATTTAATTATTAAAACCCGGCGAGAGTGTGGTGAAAAAATGTAATAAGAAGTATGTGGCAGCGTATGACCTACCCGTTTACAAATTTGATTGTAAAACTTGATTCTTAAGAAAAAGCATTATAATAATTATTTTTTATTATAGCAAGTCTATATTTTAACGTATTGGAAATAAAACATTTGTGCCATTTTAACAATTTTTAACAAGTCACTATGCATTTTAATCAAAAATTTTCACTCCAAAAAAAAACTACAAAGGAACTAAAGAAAACAAGTTTTATGAAAAAAACTTAAAGATATGATAGAACATGAAACAAGTAAATTCATAAACTTTAAAAAGAATAACAAAAAATATTAGGAACTGGAGTTCAAATCAATGCAGTTTTTTTTTATTTAGAAATTACTTCTGATGAGCTCGCCTCTTCGAAAGTATTTTTTAATACTTCTTCTAGCATTGACCAAAGTCGGGTTTCGTCAACGTCCATTTTCTATTAAAATATACAATGCAACAAAGAAAGTAAGTTAAAATAGCAGAAAAAGTAATGTTATTTTTTGTCACGAAACCACCGGCTATGGGGCAGGGTATCACATACCCGAACGCAGTTTGCAAGCGTATAACTCGAGGGCAGGCTGCCGCGACACTGCAATCACACCACTATTCCCTCCCGCAACCGCAAAAGCTGGAGTTAAACAAACAACAGGTTCTAAGGTCACAAACAAAAAATACACCCAAATAAGTAACATGGTGGGTATGACATACCCTGCCGCACTCTCGCCGGGTTAAAATAAAAGCATACCTACACAAAATGAAGTGAGTCTGCTGACATTTTCGTTCAACCAAGAGAAGATTTTAAGCGTTGACTTTAAGCATTCGTAAAAATTCTATTTCTTATTCGTCTGGATTTTAGTTCCTCCACAGTGCATTTTATAGCATTTTTACAGTTAAATGGCGGTATGCAAAACTATGCACTTAAGTATTTTCTTAATGCGACGAGTAGAACCATAATGTCTTTGCCTTCAGTTCCTTCTGTTTTTGGTCTGATGTCTATCGGAGTATACGGGAAGATATTAATAAATGTGAGTTATGTTTTTCCCTTGTATAAAATGCAACCAAGTAGTTCAGACCAGTTGGGATTATTTACTTCTCGTATTTTTCAGTTCAGACGTTAGAAAGTCCATTTCACTCGATATTCCCGACTCGTACAATTGTTCGGATTTATTTTTAGAGTACATTCAAAATTTATGACCAACAGTAGAGGAATTCACGCTGTACAGCTAAATGATATTTATTGCCCGACTTGCAGTAAATAAATAATGCGATTGCTTGAAGGCATAGGACGGAATCATAAATTTACAATACGATACAAGAATTCGCTGAAAAATATTGATCGTAAATAACGGTTCGATAAACTCGATATCAAATACAAACAAAGGTTTGTAAATTTCTTCCAACTTAGGTACTACCATTACTTCGGAAGTCTTAATTCTTTTGGTTTTCAGTTTGAAGGTTCTCGTAAAAATAGAATCCCGGGAATTTACAGCAGTTAACAAAACGATTGGAAAATTCTGGGAAATACTTCGCTGTTTTACAGTTTAAAAATATTATGAAATCTGCATTATTAGAAAGTTAAGTACTTCTTTTTTCAGAGTTTATATAATTTGCCCATCTAAAAATGGGAGATGAGTAATATTACTATGTTCAAGATTAGTAAAGTTTTAAGTTATTAGTTATCTAAGTTTTAGTTGTAAGTTATTAGTTATCTAAGTTTTAGTTGTAAGTTATTAGTTATCTAAGTTTTAGTTGTAAGTTATTAGTTATCAATCTATACTTATATTATAAATGCGAAACTGCGTATGTTTGTTTGTTACGATTTAAAATTTTTTTTCAACAATAGAAACCTACATTATACGCGAGTAATAAAGGCTGTATATAATGGTAATTTGTTGCGTTATGAAATTATAAATATTAATGCATTATATTTATTATATGTCTTCTATCGCTATTGCGAGTAATTGCTTACGTCAAAAAACATATCGTTGCCGTGGAAACGACGTTGATATATTTAAATAAAAATGAACCTCCGAAATGTTTGTATGCGCGCATAATTTCCGAACAAAATTCTATATTTCTTTTTTATTTGAGCTCTGGTTATGAAATTTAGGTGGCACGCGAACTGTTTGAAAACTGGATGTACCGGGAATGAATGTATGGAATGCGGGATGGGGGTTGTGGGGAGGGGCGAGGGTAGAGGGGGGAGGGGGGACAATTGATAAGTGCAAGCGCTACAGTAATTTCCCCCTAATACCATGCGAGCGAAGCCGCGAGTAAAAGCTAGTCTTAATTATAAGCCACTTGTAATATAAATAGATTAAATGTATAAATGAATTTGTGAAGCACCCCTGGGGTGATTTTCTCACGAAAATGGCACTATAAAAATCATCCAATAATAATAATAATTATTAAGATTAATTCATGACTTTTCTGTGCAATCTTCAATCTGTTGATTGAAAGTCATTTTATGGACAATTTTATACGACATTAAGAAATGGGTTTTACTGCGACATCAAACTGGCAAACAGCTCTAACAATGTTGAAATCGTTTAAAGTTCGTAGACTGCAGACTTTGTATCTTTTGCTACAAATAATCGTAGATTCTGTAGATCTGCAAATGCTGTGACTCTTATTACAATGTAATGTTGAAACTGTAAGCCGTGAAGCTCTACACTTTATTGTGTTTTTGCTCAGCAATTACATTGTCAGGAATAAGCCACTAATGAAACTATTCACCGATTCATATGTAGGCATATTGCAGTGTGTAATAAAAAGCAAATTGCTGACGTGGTGCGTTGGCAGCACAAATATAACCCACGGCGCGGCATAGAACCTCTGTCACGTTCTCGATGCGATGAGCAATAATTCAATGCATTACGAACATTAAATTCATGATTACGAACGCATTCATGCAGATATTGCGCATACCTAACATATTTCAAAACTATCAAAAAGCTGAATTAAAACATCGTTTTCAAATAAAATAAATAAATCTTGCATACTATCGCCGAAGTTAAAATTATATTGCCCTAGCGAGAGAACGGAAAGTATTATCGAATCGTTGCTGGAAAGAAGTTTAGCGTTGTTGCGACATATTTTTATCAATTTGGGGAGCGGAAACCATTTATTGGATAACCATAGGTCACTTAGCTCAACTTAACAGGGGTGCCCGGGTTCATAGGGTAAGGTTTGTCCGAGTCTTGATGTCGGATGTGCCTGTTGCGTTGCGGGCCGGATTGAAAAAGACTAGTTGAGGGAAGCTTTTCGACCTCTCTAGACGAACTTTCTCAACTCGTTGTCTTGCACCGCAGTTGGAACAGTGAATCGGCACGCTGACCTCCAGATTCCTGCCCACCTCTTATACCTTGTTTCTTCCCAGAACTTCTTCTCCTTCCTTTCCTTAAAAAGACCCTTCACACATAATACCCTAAGATGACATAGGCCCTGCTGGAAATTACTTTCCCCCGGGCTTCCCGTGTGGAACTAATGTTAAATATATATTTATACTATCTGCTGGTAGTTGCCAATCATCCTCTTACCCTTCCCCTTTTCCTCCATATATTCTACAGCTTCACGCCATGCATTCCCCGAAATGGGGATTATAATCTCCACAGTCCCATAAGCTCCGGAACCGTTGCGAAGTATTACGTAAATAATTAACTCGTTGCTTTGACCGACGCGAGTAGAGTGTTTAGGTACAGAGCACTTTATCAATACAGACGATAAAGCCGAGAAATCAATTTTGACGGCTTATTAGATGTGATCAATATCCACAGAATATCGATAAAAAATATATAGTATTTCATCTGAATGCTACTCCCATCTTGAGTTAGTGATACTATGGCATCCCCGATTGGGAATGTTGTGGGGCTGAAGGTAGTGAGGTGAGGAAGAAGATGGAGAAGAGAAAGTTGGAAAAATATCTGGCCACTCATATCTGGTCACCAAACAAAACTGATGCCATTTCAAGCAACGTTTCAATTCTGAATGGTGGTCTTACACCACGGCGATACTAAGAGTATCTTCCACTCTGGAACGTGCCGCAAATATACAATATATTATTTTGAATAAACTAGTTTGTGAAATAACATATTAATCAAATAAAATTTTGTTGCGCATGCCGGCATTTGAACCCACGAGCTTCTGATTACTAGTCGAGAGCCTTACCCCTCTACCACGGAGGACCTCAAAATAGTATACTGATTATATATTATAACAGTAAGTCATGACTAATAACGGCCGCTTTTATCGATCTAAACTTAGCGTCCGCTGAAATAGGCTCAACCGACCAATTGCAGGGTAACCAAAGCTTCCGATTGTAATTTAAGCTCAAAGGTCTGCTTTAAGTTAAGCCATCTATTTGCATGAATTTAACTCCTCTGAGAGCTGAACTTGTGAGATGTGGGGTTTAACCGAAATAATAACTAGGATGCACAAGTGAGTGGTAAAAGGAGCAGGTGTCGTGCCCGAAAGACATGGCACAAAAAATATGTTAAATATATAGGGTATAACTGCACGTAGCCGAAGGATTTTAACTATATTAACGAAGCATATTTGGAGTAAAAAAATGTACCTACATATCGTTGTGCTGTCCGATGATATTTTTTTTTCTATTCAACTCAAAAAAACTATTTTTCAATCACATGTCGCTGCTGATCCCATAAGCGCGCTGTTTCGTGTGTTACCGTGCTGTTGGAATGATATGGAGTGCTTATTACACGACTCGCCGATTTGCTACACTGGACCACTCAGTTGCGACGTGCGATGGAAAAATGTTTTTTGTGGTTTTTCATTGAAAAAAAAAACACATCGGACAGTAAAATGACGTGTATATTTTTTACTCCAAATGTATGCAAGAATTCTGGTTAAAATCCTTCAGGTACTTGCTATTACACCCTGTATAACATGCTAGTAAGTACCCGGCATGCGTTTCAATGCCACCCAAAGAAAGACGTTATTTATCACGGCATCCCGTTTTCTCCCACGTCCCCCTTCCACTTTATCGGCATCTCACGTCCCCCATCCCAGATTCCCCCCCTCCATCCCGCTTTCCCACCTTCCATTAACTACATGGAATAAACACATTTTTCAAATAGCTCGCGTGCCACCTTTTACATTTTTTTTTTAAATCATAACGCCAGAGCTCACCACTATACTCGTACAAACAAATCACCAAAGTTTCATCGCAATCGGATGAATGGTATACGCATGGAGTACGTTAGGGTTAGGAGGCGCTAAACGATATTGTCTGACTATTTATGCCGAGAAATATCATGATGGAACTCATTTCAGTAAGAGCACTGAAACTGGATTCAGCCATGCTGCCTGTTAAGCATTGCGTTGTCCTATGTATATCTAATATTTAAACTCATTCGTTACTTAGCATTTCAAATTTCTTTATTTTTTTCCTAACTTCCATGTGTAGACTCTTTTATCACAAATTCAACGTCTATGTCACCTTTCTTCTGAATTTTCTATGCAACTTTGTCTATGTTATCATTTCTGTGGTAATTCTGTCGAATTAAAATTGCACAAGAGTCTCAAATGCCGCCATTGTCAGTCGCCAGTTGGGTAATGGGAATGGGAAGGAGATCGGGAAGACGAATGCTATTTCAAGCAACGTTTCAATTTTGAATGATGGTCATACACCTGAGAGGATCTTTCACTCTGGAACGTGCAGCAAATATGCCTTATATTATTTTTAAATGAATAAATTGGAAATAATGCAAAAAAAATTTACTTGATTTAAACCCGTGAACTTCGGGTTGTTAGTCGAGAGCTTCCCTCGACCACGGAGGCCAAGATAAGAACGACAAATGTATAAGGTAAGATCAACATTTATTTTGTGTTTTAAGTGCTGTAATGTCATTTGAATTTTAATAGAATTGCGGGAAAATGCGTAGAAGTGCTTTATCGCTACCAAAAGTTGATAGAATGCATTGATGTGAGTCTATTTGTCTAGTTTCTGCTCGATCAGTCGTCGGGAAGTAGTAGTAACTTCTACTGAATTAATACATTCATTCAATTAAGAAAAGAAAAGCGAAGTTCAGAGAGGTGTATTTAAAAATAAATTATGTGAGTTTGGGACATTTTACTTCCCTTTTCTTCAATATTCTTCAACGAAACCGCCGAATACATTTTATGAATAGGCAAATACTGTCAAAGTTCAGTTCCATTCAACGGGGGAGTGGGTCATAATTTAATCTGCTCACATTCTGGACAAGAGACGCAATAACCGTTAATTTAGCAAATAGCGTTATGCAGATTCTGTTATCGGAGGTGGTCGCTCCATTCACTTCCGAGCGGATAGGCAATGTGACGATGTCATATCCGCTGCGACGGCATCCGCCATTTCGTAACTTAACAGAGGCAGGAATTCATTAGGGATTCATTACAAAATAGTTTTAAATCACATCTTTTAAATATCAAAACCTTAAAAAAATCGATGGGTATTTCAATATAGATGCGAGGCATAAAAAATGGTTGGAAAAGTTCATATTAATGCTCAATCAAGTTGTTCAATTAAGTTTTTCGCTCAATAATCCAATATAGATTAATAATAATAATAATATTAATATTTAGGGATCAGTAGGATTTATCGGTCCGGTTAGGAGTTCTATCGAGTCGAACCCTCTGATATGAAAATATCTGGAGTCGGTGAAGTATTTTCCCATATGGTCTCTGGTAGGTTGACGTGTTGTTCTTGTATAGTTTTGTATTTATTATACTTATACAATGCAATTACATCGCGTGGATTGACTAGATGATCATTTGTGGAAAAGTGTGTGGAAGGGTTAAGTTTTTCCTGTGGGAAAGACCCGGACATAAAATCTAGAACAATAAAAATAGAGAACAATAAAAATAAATGTTTTAGTGTTTTAACGTTTCAGGATGTTGGGAGGATAGTGATAGATGGGGAAAGGATAGTGATAGATTAAAACTGCTTACTTTTAAATTGAGGTAAACTGCCTGAATAAAATTACAAATGCGAAAATATTTTTTTTTTTACATTAGCTCCACATAGGACAGGAGGCACTGAGAAAAGTAATTTCCCTCAGGACCTATGTCGTCTTAGGGGACGCTGTGTGGAGGGTCTTTTTAAAGAAGGGAAGGATATGAAGTTCTGGGAAAGATAAACGGGTGGGTACTTGGGGTCAGCGTGTCCAGGAGTGACAGACGTAAAAATCTATTCTTCCAACTGCGGTGCAAGGAGATGGGTCGAGAGAGTTCGGCTGAAAAGGTCAAAAAGCCTCACTCAACCGATCTTTGTCGATCCGGCCCGCCACGCAGCAGGCAGACGCATCCACCGCCAACACCTGGACAAACCTCACCCCATGAACCTGGGCACCCCTGCTTAGTCACCAAACGTAGTGAAACACTTGGGGTGACATAGGGCAGATATTGTTTTTTAAATGTTGTTTTTTAAATTTTATAGTTCTGGAAGTACTTTCAAGAACTACCGATGGTCCAGTTGTTTAGTCAGACATCTCCAAATAATAAATTTTTGATATCGAGGAAAGCAATATTCGAATGTTCACCATGAACAAATATTATTTATACGTGCTATTATTTATACATACTAAACATGCTATAAAGATATATTTTTATATTATATTTTCAAGAAACAACTTGGAATACATGTTACCGCTTGTTGGCGACCCCCTATACCCCTGATATTCAGACCTACTAGACGAACAATAGCGGTCTCTCACACTAATTATATTTTCTGCTGTGGTAAGCAAATCACTTTATACTCATTTTATGTCAACAAATATTCTACTAAAATACCTACTGATTAATATTATTAACCGTTCTTACCTCAAATACAGATACCTACCTCTAACTGACTATATAAACATCAGAATATTATTATCAGCCAGGCTTGAGATGCATATTTTAAGACTTATATATTATTATTATTTTAAACTATATTATGCACCCACACCATTAAATTTTTGTGTTAGCTGTACTTACAATGTTAAATTGTTTGACCACTACAGCCGAATTCACTTATTGCAGTTATCATTTATGATAACTGCGATGAGTGATTTCGGTTATAACCTATCGGTTGTAACTTACCGCTTACTCACGAATATTTATTTGAATATTTCCCCATGTCTTTAGAAATCTATTACCAGAATGTTAGAAGTCTTAGAACCAAAACAACGACGATCCTTCAAAATACCTTTTCAAACAATTACGATATAATCGCTCTCACAGAATCATGGCTCACCAAAGGCATCAGAGACGAAGAACTTTTCGACCCTCGTTACTATGTGTATCGTAGGGACCGCGATTACGTTTCCACCGGTCAACGTCTTGGCGGTGGTGTAGTGTTAGCTATTAAACAGGAGCTGATCAGCGTCGCCCGACCTGAATGGACTTCTTGCGCTGAAGATGTATGGGTCACCATTCGCACTAATAGTACACCTCACACTTTGGTCCATATATGCTGCGTGTACATCCCCGGAGGGACTCAACATCAATATTTAATCGAAAATTTCCTAAACATGTTGTCGGATGTAGT
Source organism: Glyphotaelius pellucidus (assembly GCA_936435175.1). Taxonomy (NCBI): domain Eukaryota; kingdom Metazoa; phylum Arthropoda; class Insecta; order Trichoptera; family Limnephilidae; genus Glyphotaelius; species Glyphotaelius pellucidus. The sequence continues at coordinate 700,897 of OW386540.1, forward strand.
ATCAAATAACCCCACGGATTCGTTCGTTATCTTAGGGGATTTTAATCTTGCTGAAATTTCATGGACCCAAACTCCACCATCTACGCATTACGCAGCTAGTAATTACTCTACTCACATTAGCAATCATTTCGTAGACTGCATGCATTTCCTGGATCTCTCTCAATACAACGGTGAGCTAAACTCAAGCGGCCATATCCTAGATCTGATCCTGTCAAATTTACTAATTTCCGTCAAATCTAATGACGATCCGCTAGTTCCTGAAGACGCACATCATAAAGCTGTATCCGTTAGTGTGCCATTTCAGGAACCCCCCCCCCATTGAAAAATGCGAAAAGGAAAGTTTTTCTCTATAATCGTGGAGACTACGAATCAATTAATTCCGCCCTAGAACAAGCTGACTGGGCATCCATTTTCTCTAACTCTCAAATAGAACCAGCGCTTGACAGTTTTTACACATTTTTGAAACACCTGATTAATCTTCATATTCCTCATAAATTTTCGTGGAACTTGAAATATCCTCCTTGGTACAATGCTGCCCTTATTAAAATAACTAAGGAAAAATCAAAATATTTTACTAAATATAAAAAATACAAAAACCAGGCTGACTACGACGCATTTTCTCTCCTTCGTAAACGGCACAAAGAGTTATGTCGGAAAAGCAAATCTAGTTATTTAAGCAATATCGAAAATAATATAGCCTCAAACCCGAAAAACTTCTGGAGTCACGTCAAATTTTCTAACAAATCCCAAGGTGTTCCAAAATGTATGTATCTCGGAGAGCTGAGAGCCGATAATGGAACAGGTGTTGCAAATTTATTTTCAGAATATTTCAGTTCGGTTTTCAGTAAACCCTCCAATTCACCTGCCAGTGATCCAACTGACGTCGGGAACCATACATCCAATATAAGCAATATTGAGGTGACACGAGATATTGTTTTAAAATACCTTAAGGAAATTGATATTCGCAAAGGTGCCGGTCCTGACGAAATACCTTCAATCCTTATTAAACGATGTGCATACAATCTAGCCTTACCCCTCTCCATGATTTTCAATCTTTCTCTAACTGAATGCACTGTCCCTATCATATGGAAATCCGCGTTTGTGTCTCCCATCTTCAAAAATGGTAAAAAAAACTGATGTCAAAAACTACAGGCCAATCTCCAAACTTTGCATATTTAACAAAATTTTTGAAAAAATAGTCTATGATCAACTATATGCTGCTCTCAAACCTAGCCTGAATGTGAACCAACACGGTTTTATTAGTGGTAAATCTACAACCACAAATCTTTTAACTTTCACAGAATACCTGCAGGATAATTTGGATAACAGAATACAAGTGGACACTGTATATACCGACTATAGTAAGGCGTTTGACAGGGTCGATCACTCAACCTTGTTAAAAAAGCTTTTAGAGATTGGTATTCACGGCAATCTCTATCGTTGGCTCTCCTCTTATATCTCCAACCGTAGTCAAATAGTAGTAGTTGCTGGATTTAAATCCGACTCTGTTGCTGTTACATCGGGAGTTCCTCAAGGCAGCCTGTTGGGACCATTATTATTTAACATCTATATCAATGATGTTGGTAACTGTTTCTTAAACTCGCAAACCATCCTGTATGCAGATGACATGAAAATCTTTTCACCCATAAACTCAATCGAGGACTGTCAGAAGCTGCAAGATGATTTGCAACGTCTGAGCATGTATTGTAATGCCCATTGTCTGGAAATAAATATATCTAAGTGCTTCGTTGTGCGCTTTACTAGAAATAAAAATGTGTTTGTCCATGAATACTCAATTAATCACGTACCGTTATCTGTCAAATCCGAAAGTAAGGATCTTGGGGTTATACTTGATAGTAAACTAAATTTCAATAAACATGTCGACCACATAGTCACTAACGCATCTTCTATGCTTGGTCTCATAATCCGAGCCTGTAAACAATTTAAAGACCTTATTACCTTCAAAACACTATATTTCTCGTATGTTCGTAGTATCCTTGAATACGCATCTCAAGTGTGGAACCCAGGCTATACAATACACAAAAATAGAATTGAAAGCGTTCAAAACAGATTTTTAAGGTACCTTAATTTCCGCTCTTTTCGATGTCATGTAAGTAACGAAGACTCTGCAAAGTTCTTCAAAATACAGACTTTAACTTGTCGAAGAAATATAGCAGATTCGGTAATGTTATTTAAAATTACACAAAGCTTAATCGATAGTCCTGATCTGCTTCAACGCCTATCATTCCATGTCCCAAACCGCAACAGTAGACAGTCGCTTACTTTTAATCTCCCTCTTTGCAAGACCAATTCCAAACAGAATTCATTTATCTACAGATCCACTCATTTATTTAACTTAAATTATAACCACATTGACATTTTTAACTCGACGTTACGTGACGTAAAACGAAAAATCGCTAAGCAACATGACCCAAACTAGGAAGTTCAATTCTACCCCTCCCCCTCTCTATTCCCATCCTTAGCCTCTTAATCCTCATCCTTTATTTCTCCTCGCCCCCCTTTCACATATTGTAACAAAAAAAAAAAAAAACTTATTCAGAAAATACCTTATAATGTCACACATCATTTACTAACATAAGTGGAAGTTTATAATTGGCATAATGAACTATTTTCTTATTGTATTATTTTTTGTAATTAATGATTTGCTGTTAACTTCCCTAAATAAATAAAATAAAAATAAAAATAAAAAATAAAATAACACCGGGAGGGCCGACGCTCCGGTTCATATGTATGAGATTTTAAAATGTCCTGCGTGTGACCCAGAAAACATCAACAGTTTGTTTAATTCACTACAAGTTTTTAATTTTTTTGGCGGTGTTTACGAGTAATCTGAGTCATGAATCAAATAGAGGGTACACTTTTAAATAGAACTGCATACTCAACTCAAATTTAGTTTTTTCGGAAATGTCTGACTAATCAACTGGACGATCGATATCCTGAATATTCTTAAAATACGTACATTTTTAAGCCGTGATAAGTTGATTTACTTGATTAATTATATTGCTCCATTAAAGAAATTTTTCATTAAAACTTTTTATTTTTACTAATATAGTTGCTAAGTGACATTAACAAACAAACCAAACTTAGAAATGAAAGTCAATTTACACACAACCTAACCCAAATAAAATAAAATATTTTAATCCTGTCAAATCTAATGTGGGTACTCAGTGTAGGCTGGTGGTTAAAAGAAGAACAACGAAGTTGCGTGATAAAAAAAAACCTTTAATGAGTTCCCACAATAATTATAATTTGTAATCACACAATCACGGTCAGCGCAACAGTCTTACGATATTAAATAGTACTAACGAAGTTACACACTGGGTCAAGGTTGATTGCGGATAGAAGAGGCGACTGCTTTGGTGAGTTGAACGAACACTGGTACCTTCGCTGTTGGGCGCGTTTTATATGGCCAGACGAGTGGAGTATTAGTAGTAAATCATCACTCGGCTAGTTGCTCGAAAGCGCTGGAACTGTGCATTGCAAGCGTACAATGGTTCGTACATTTTCTGGAATGCGTGAGAGGTAGGTAGGTCCGCGGCTCTGTTTCGATGAACTGGGTACCTACTGCTCAGTCGCGTACCGTCCATGCCAGACGCCTGACGGGAGCTATAGTAATTTTGCTTGCATATATTTGAACACAGGCGCCGCTTCTGGAAACATCGATACGTTTCGGGGGCAATCCAAAGCGTGACGTAGCAAAGGCTGGTTGCTACACTAACTTACATAATATCTATTTTATTTCATCCTTTCCTTGAGTTATAGTAGAATACACTTTATATGATTAACCCACACTTCCTTCTATTTCACTAGAAGATAATTCTAATACTACAAAGAAAGAATGTTAAAATGTATTAGAATGTATGTTCGTAGTTGAGGAGTAAGGCTCGCAATCCGAAGGTCGCGGGATCGAATCTCGGCGTACTCGTATAAAACTTATTTGATTAATTTAAGCTATTTTACAATTAAATTATTAAAAATAATAAACTATATTTGCAGCATGTTCCAAAGCCGAAGATACTTGTAGTATCGCCCTGGTAAGACCAGCATTCAGAATTGAAACATTGCTTGAAATGGCTTTAGCCTGGCTATTCACATATGTTTGGTGAACATATGTGAATAGCCAGGTACCTCCTCACTTTTCTCTTTCTCATCTCTTTCCTCTCCTCATTACTTTCAGCATCACGACATACCCTAATTGGGGATGCCATAGACTCCGGACAGGAGCAGCTGGGACTCTTGTGAGGTATTCACATAAACATTTTTTAAAAGCATTTATGTACTTGACATATCTTAGTGAAGCAGGCATCGAAAAAGCACCTGCAACTAAACTTTCTACAGATAAATAAATAACGAGTTTTTTCTAAACAATCAGTTTAACGTTTTATTAAACCCGATTGATGACCCCTTATTTTCAAATTGGTAGTTTGTCCAACGTAAAATAAAGTAGATCGAACTGAGGAAATTAATCGAATTAACCATCTTCTTGTGTAATGCAAGTACCCGGTTTATCCCAGTAATTCCAATCGTAGTCGCTTCCCAGTAAAAGTCAGTTAAAAGCAAATCTCTCATTTCGTACAAATCACAGTTGATCCTACCCATTTCAGCTTTACAGGGCGGGTTAGGGAGGTGTAGCCTAGGGGTGCGGGGTGAAGTAGGTGAGGGTGGTGAAATGGGAGTGAAATGTGGGGATGTTTATTGGACAGACTTTCCTTATATTCCATTTGCCAGAGGAAATCGGAGACATGAAATTGACCAATGAATTTAATTAACTGTAAGGTAATTGTATTTATTAAGGATAATAACGTATAACACCTAAGAATTCTGGAAATCCTTGATTGAATTCATTCCATTTGATTAATGAGAAGTGTTTGATAACTTTTTTGTTGTAAAGGTTAACATGTTTACTGAAAGTGTTTCGATTTTGAGGCACAAGCTTATTCTGAAGCTAGTTATGTGTACACCATTTTTTAATTAAAATAATCGACGATTTTGAAACATCAAAACCAATGGTTTCTTATAATCTTAACGTGTATATACTATTGACAAATATTCAACGATTTCAAAAACCATTGATTTTGAAACCTTTCGATTATTTTGATTAACCCTAGAAAAATAATCTTTTTTTTTCAGTATTAAACATGCGCCTAGAGGCGCACATAATGAAACAATTTTACTATATTTTTAAAACTTCAATTAAGTGTTACATTTTCAATAAGTAAGTAAAACACAAATATAAATTATTATTTATTTTAATTTTAAGGAAATTTATAAGGTTTTACAAAAAGAAACAAAAATTAGAGGTTTTTACAGTAGTAACCACATGTAAGGATATTTAAAAAAAAATAAAAAAAAACGTTTTTATTATTTTGACTACGTAACTAATTAATTAAGTTATAATCATTCTCAAATTACAAAAAAATACTTTCCTCCCTCGGCAGTGTTGACCGGCAACTGAGTTGGCTCGGAAACACAAACTTGTACAAGAATCGGTTAAAGAAAGACGATATATCGGTTTCGCGGGCGCCTCCGGGGCGCACGTTATCTTTCTTGGGTTAAATAGTTGTATAAACAAAATGATTTAATTTCATTATATTAAGATGACGTCGCAAAGTTGATTTGCAATTATTTAAGAAGTCCACTGAGTGATTGTTTATTTCATGACAGCCTAAAAGTTTCAATTGTTCTAGCAGTCGCAATATTTCTAAATGATAGTTAACGGAAAGAAAACGGGCTTCGACAAGAGTATAAAAATATATTTCAGCGTTTTTAAAGTAATTAATACGTGTATACAAATTAAATTTCAGTATTTCGCAATTCTATTTGCTTTTCATTTCCATCGTCAAAGCGAAAATATAAATATAAGAGTACCTAACGTGATGAGAGAAACGACAATTTAGAATGTGACTGAAAACGAATAAACGAATTCCACAGGCAGAGATATGACTAAAGTCATATATTCATTCGCTTTGAACTTTAATGTTTCATGATATCGTTCAGCGAAAATTGAACTATTAAAGTTAGCTGGTTTAATAACCCAACTGCACATATTGCCATTTCAGCAATGTGAGGTTACGGACGCAAAGGTATCAACCGAATATAAATAGAGGCGCACTCGAGCCGTGCACCGGGAATACCTGATTTATATTCATCCCGCAAAAGCCATAACCAAAATCTGGTGGTGATAAAACCGTATTAATATGGCTTCCAGGGCTGTCCAAGGAAATAATACCCAGAGATTATTGCTCCATGATACTATTTTACTCCTCCTCTTACTCAGAATCGCCTTCTTACAAAGTTCTCTATTTATAGTCAAGGCTGCCATCTCAGCCCTATAATACTTTTTATTGGGACATTGCTCCATTTTTTCAGCAGTTTTCGTGGTAGCAATTTATCCACCAGTCTTTTGTTCCTAGCTTAGTTGTCTGCCTATTACCATTGTACTTCATTCATCTATCTAATTTAATAAATTTAAAAGTGTGTTAAATTCATTCTAAAACTGATTTTTAAATGATTGTGACAAAAATATGTGTGGTGTCTTGATATTAAGTTTAATGTGAACTAGGAGTCAAGCACCGAAAGCTCGATAACTTCACAATATCGGGTCGATATGCGTAACTTCCGACGATTTTATATCGCTATATCGAGCACGTTTTCACTGTTGACAGCCAAACCGATATTGACAGTAAATAAATAGCAAATCGGTATACGCTGGCAACACTGAAAGTGTTTTTTTTTTATAAATTGACACTACGAAATGTCAGAAGGCAAACAATTACATAAAAAAAATTAATAAATCGACAATGTTGAATTGAGATAATAACCTAAATATATTTTGGCAGTCTGCAGTTACTTTTTTACACTAAAAGAGAGTTAGTTAGTTAGTGATGTGTAATGATGTCTTTATTCATATTTCAACAGAATAAATTGATTGTGTCTTAGGTGCATTATTTAAGAGGAACGTTTGCGCGACCCATTTTGGCCAGTTTCATACAAATCTTAAATTTGGATTTGAAATCAAAATATCGAACCAAACTGAAAAATTATTTTTATTATCAATTATAAATATCTAGTACGGATGTGGGCTACTTTATTTATTCTTGCTTCCACACGCGATAGAAGTGAAAGCTTCAGAAAACTAAAGTGGACAAAAGTGGGGAGGCTACGAAGCACCGCACAAAGAGCGGACCGATAGTCTGTCTCATTCTCTCACAGGTTAAATCATATAAATGTATTTGTTTGTCTCTTTTTAGTGTCGTTTTTTCGTTACATCGAGTTTCAAATAACAACAGCGATTGAACAAGTTTTCACGTGAAAGCGGTCGGTGTATAGTTGTACATGATGCACATTAATTAGCATTCGGTGCGGCGGTCGATGCATTTGAGCGGCTCTCAAATGCAATTTGAATCATGTAGGATATTACTGTGATCACCAATAACAACTAATAACCTAGTATATTGCACACGGTAAACCAACTAGTGGTTTGAGTTGGTGAGAAGTTTCCAATCAAACTTTAGGGAAAATCGACATGAAACAACCAATATTAATTATAAATTTTCCCATTGCTAATTTACTCAGCGTCACCCGCATTAGTGTACAAATTATAAATGCATACAAAGGATGCAAATGAATCCCATAATTTTATAATAACGTATGCTGATTCTATGATTGTTCAATCAACCGACAACATATTTCCATAAATTTCTTTACTTTTTTAAAAACTTTTTTGTTTAGTATGTTCTGGATATGTTCTAACTGAAAATAAAACTTCAATAATATTTAATCTCCAAAATCCATACAATATTTTACGTGCCCCGTTTAATCGTATTTTGTTTCAAGTTATTTTGAATGCTGTTGAATCTTGTTGTGAATACATAAATTCGTCGAATAATATCATTTCTTAATAATGTTAGGTAAAATAGAGCCTGGAAATAGAGAAGAAGTCGATAACATTAAAAACTTATTCGATTCCATTTCGCAAGCGAGTTTTTCAAATTAGTGCAAGGTGGCGAACCACCGTCTGAAGAACCTCTACCGTAGTAGGGGTTTTACCCCCTACCCCAGGGTTTCCCAAACTTTTTCTACAACGGAACTCTTTGCAAACCGGTAAATTTTAATGGAACACTTGGCTTATTTTTTAGATTGGACAATTTTTAATAGCAAAAATTATTAAGCACATTGTTTTTAATTTATCATTTATATTCCATTTTTGTTTATATATAAATTTATTAAAATTATTTATATTCTAATTTTTAGTTTACATATTTATAATACAAACGAAAAAAATAAATACAAATAAACAAAAAAAAATGAATAAATAAAGCACGTAATGACTTTGATGATTTCGAGTTCGTGAATTGCATTTCTTCTTGAAATCAGGCACCGTATTGGTAAGTTGGATTCTAATATCTGGTATGGCGTCGAGCCTGTTCCTGTACTTTGATTTCGATGCATAATTAGAAAATCCCTCTTTGCATAAATAGAAAACAAAAGTAAAACAATAATAACATGTTTTGATAAATTGAGGTACCCTTCTGACAAACCCGCCTAGAAATTATTAAAGGTTGATCTTCCATCTGAAAGGGTCTGCTACATAAATTAAGAACTATTGTAAAAAATGTATACAAATAATAATTTCTTGTGAATAATATCAGTAGTGTTGCAATATGAACATGTTTACACTATATTAAATTAAATTGTCGTGGAACCCCTATTCAGGTTCAGCGGAACACTGGTGTTCCGAGGAACATAGTTTGGGAAACCCTGCCTAACCCATTTGCGGGGGTGTAGAATTCATTCTGCAGCCGCCAGATCATTCCCATTAAAGAAATCTCTGCATCTTGACACTTATTTAATTGGACGGCTGCCTGTAGAGTTTTATCAACGGTCTATTTCTTTTATAATAGATAACTTTACTTGGTTGTTATATCAGTGATGGTTCGTTTCCTTTAACAAGCGTGGAAGATACTATCAGTATCGCCCTGGTGTAAGACCACCATTCAGAATTGAAACGTTGCTTGAAATGGCTTTAGCCGTGTTTAGTGACCAGATCTGAATAGCCAGGTACTTCCTCCCCTTCCTCTTCCCTATCTCCTTCCCCTCCCTACTACCTTCAGCCTCACAACATACCTCGATTGGGGATGCCATAGTCTCACTGGCTCCAGACGGGAGCAGTTGGGACTCTTGTGCGGTATTTACTGTAAAAAAAAAAAAAAAAACAAAAGGGTTGTATTTAAAAAAAAATTGTTTAACTACCCGGCACTGCCGTGATTTAGATTCTTGAAAATATTATCACAGAATAAAATACATTTCACAGAAAAAACGCTTAAAAATAAGGTTTGCGGAAAAGAAAAAAAAATTATATGCGAGATCCATCTTACATCTCTGAACTATGTGTCCCGGAAAATACTGGTCTGAGGCAGTCAACCTTTAGATCAGCAACATCACCAGCTACAGGCAGAATAATGGAACCTAAACGCAAGCCAAATACAAAGTTTGGAGATCGCGCTTTCGGAGTATCTGGGCCTAAGGCTTGGAATAAACTCCCTCCGGAACTAATCTTAGTTCCGGAGGGAGCATAAGCATTCTCTTGGGCATAACTAGCCCAAGAGAATTTAGGTCCAAATTAAAAACAAACCTTTTTGGGCTCTCATATCCTTAATTTTTTTTTTTTTTTAAAAGGCGGAGACGGTTTACAAGTATATGTTCCCGTGAGCACTTAGGCCATAGGCCCATTGTGCTATCTCCCATTTTACCTCAATCATTTAGTAACAACCCAGTCCCTTTAATAAAGTTCACCAGGGTTGTCACCGGATATGTGGCTATGTCTTCTGGTTCTACTGTGTGTCTCCCCAGGTATCTGAGCCTAGTTCCCACCAGGGCAGGACATTGGCACCATAAGTGAATTCCTTAATTTAAATATACATATCTGAGAGTATCATACTTGTATTGCCTATGATATGTCTTAATCACACCTTTCTTATTGAATTTAAAATTACTTGAATCTTTACACATCAATCTGTCTCTTGACGAATCACATTTAGAAGATGAAATCCTTGTACTACTGTACCGCCCACTATAAAATATTGCTTTTGATTTCCAAAATACACTCATTAAAGAATGTATTTTTTTACTAATATTAAAATATATTTCAGAATTAAATACACGTAACAGGTGTTCACATTGATGTCCTCTGCGTGCAAACTCTATCTAAGTTTCTTAATAAACAATAAACAAGTGTTAATTTCAAGCGACCTTCCAGGTAAGTATGGTCCTGTATGCATTTTTAAAAATCATCGCGTTCATTGGTCGAGACATTGTACATATATTTGAGTATGAACCGGTGGATGCAATTTTTAGTAATAAGTTGTTTTTAATTGTTTGTCTAGTTTGTAGTTTTCTAGATTTAAGAAATATATTGTAAGTTTGTACAGCGCCCTTGAGGTGATTTTTCACAAAAACGGCGCTATATAAATCATCCAAATATTATTATTATTAGGGGTCTACTATTCGTGAATACAGCGCTGAAAAAGAAGAAGATGGAGAGATATGTAATTACGAGTGTTGGACAGAGCGCGCTAATATGTTTAGTCGTAGAATAGCAGCGAAAATTGCGAAAAAGCTTAATAAAACATGACTCGTTTAAAATAGAGCAAAAATCTCGTGGAACGTATCTTAAGTATCGTTCAAAGAAACATTGTGAATTTTTTCACAAATATAACTTGTAAAATAAAAGAAATAGACTTGCTTAAAATAATTTCCGGAGCATACTTTGCGATTTTTTTCTATCGAGGGAATTTCATATAATTTGGATTTCGGCGTGGAACGTATCTAGATATTATCTTCAAAAATAACATATATTTTTTTAAAAGCTTAAAAACTTCAAATGTTTAAGGGAGATATGTAAGAAATCGGTCGAAATACGAATAGTAGACCATTAAGTTGATATTTTAAAACAAGGATGGTGGACCCTCCCGTAATTGTGACAATAACGTTAGGAGCTAAAAAAGATGTGTTTATCTAAAATAATTTAATATTTAATATTAGTCTTAAAATTCTCCAGTTGTAAAAAGATCCCTTACCAGTTGAGCAAAAACTAAGTAAAGTGGTTTTTAAGCATATTTGTGTGTTTTAATGCTTTGACCAAAAAATTACACTCGGAAAATCTCTGTAAAACTGTGCGTGGAGTCCGGAAAACAATGATACGTGTGTGAAGCTGGTGAATCTACATAATGGCTCGTCCATTAATCACGCGAGGCTTGAAAGGGGAGGAAAGGGTTCGGACAAAAATCACAAAAAATCACAAGGGGGGGGGTATAATGAGATATCACGTGTATCTTTTTTCGTTGAGCGCACGATTTCCAAACCAAACAGCGGCGCGTGGTCTTGACTCACCGTTGCCAGGCAACGATTTCCCCGCGCGTTGCGACAACCGCCACCACCACAAATCACGAAAGGGGGGGGGGGGGGTTAAAAAGTTGCTGAAAACATAACGTGATTAATGGACGACCTCTAATATATAGAACCGAATGGGTAGTCAACTTTTTTTTAATTTGAGAGTTCGTTTTCGAGTAAATCGAAGTTTGATTTTCTTATGGCAATTTTGATTAAAAAAATGACTATCAACGGTTAATCGTCGAATCACGTTGAAGCGTGAACCCGGCACCAATAGTTTATTTATCTAAAAGCTTTTGGTAAGATGTAGGAACTGCTAGTAATTCGATTTTTAAACGTTGGCAATGTTTTTTGAATTGCCACTCGCAGCGTATTTTCAACGACGGAGCGTTTTAAAAAACCAATCGATATCCTGGTATGATTTTAGATTTTCACTGCCAAAAATTATTTTTGTTATTTATTCTTGGGGTGTTATGCCGTGTTGCGCTACCTCCTTCTTAAGCCAACGTTTGTGACACTGTAACGCTGTCCGAAACATTGTCTAAAGAAGGAGGTAGGCCAACGGCATAACACCCCAAAAATAAATAACAACTGATATCCTGTTTTGAATGTCGCTGACAATAACTTCGTAGTTTGAACTACACATTATTTTTAAGTCCGTATTTCAAGCATTCTGATAACTATGTGCTTAAAAAAGTTGATTCACCTTTCCTATCTCTGCTGTATCTACAGCTTTGTCTCAAGGAAATTGTTAGCTGATCTGCAGGTGGTTCAAAACCGAGCTCTCAGAAATGTTTTTGGATTTCCATATCATAGATATTTATTCAGTTTCCGGTACTCTTCCAATCATAATCCTTCCTAAACATAAAATTACAAGCACCATCTTCCAATTTACTCAACAACTCACACTAACATCTAGCCACTTACATCAAGATATCCACAAATACAATTTTCGAAATAGCAATAAAATTTGCGTATTTCAAACACAATCTACAAAATATGGGATAAAATCTATGAACTATATATATTGCCTACATTTTTGTTATTTATTTTTGTATTATGGTGTTATGCCGTGTTGCGCTACCTTCTTCTTTAGCCAACGTTTCGAAAAGCGTTACAGTGTCCATCATCAAAGCAGATGAGTAAATTATATTAGTGAAATTGTGTGCTTATGTATGTAGAAGCTTATTAAGAATATTGCCTACTCACTATATAATTCGCTTCCAGATATGTATAACGGAATTCAGGAAAACAAAAAAAAATCAGAGCAATGCTTTAAAAGAATATTTTTTAAGTACGTTTAACGTGAAACTTTGTAATTTTCTTGTCATGTTCTATTCTGTCTTGTTTCTTTTTCTCTTTTTTTATGTTTTTAATGTTCTGCTCTTTGCAGACACACAGTCAGATTCTCCAACTCCCTTGGATGGAGATTACTTCGTTCAATAAAAGAGTCTGGTTCTTTATCTGGTTTTATTTGGTTTTATTTTTCCCGCAAACGGACCGCAGTAGTCAATATGGAGCCTACTCCATGTTGAACCCGAATTAGGCCAAACTGACAAATGACTCTTAGCTGGTAACGGCCTAACTTCTGCACAATCGTTGCAATTTTGAACGATTTCTTCTAAGTCCTTGCTTAATGATGGCCACCAAAAATAACCTTTGGCAAGGCCTTTCATTTTCACAATGCCCAAATGAGATCTGTGTAACAGATCTAATACTTTTCTCTGTAACGAACTCGGAATTATGATTCTATGCTGCCAAAACAAACAATCATTGACAATAGATAATTCGTTTCTTTTAATCCAGAATTTCCATAGAAAACTGTTCCGAATAACTCTCTTGGGCCATCCGCTACGCAGATGCCCTAAAATTTCTTGAATTCCCTGATCTGAACCTGTCGCTGAGACAATACCCTTTACATTTAAGTGCTCACATTTTCACAATTTTCCATTGATCTGTAATCATCGATATTTTTGTAACCTTTTTCTTTTATATTATAATAAAAACAAATATAAAACTTTTTTCCACTTTAAGTTTAATGACCGTAACCGGTTTCAGCTCGCTAGAGCCATCTTCAGACTGGTACAAAATATTCTTAATCTACGGTTTATATACATAACATTTGAGGGAGGGGAAGCGGGGTGGTCTTAAGGGTTTTAATCAATTATACTAATTACATTTGTTACTAAGTAGTTTTAGACTGTTGAATTTCTAAATATTTTGGTTATTCCAGTGAGTTAATTACCTTGGGTTTGTAGCTCACTTCAATATTGTTTAGGAAAAACCTTACAAGTGGTATGAATTATTAAAGACCTAATTTTATTGTCAAATCGTTATTACATTTATGATGCATGGGATTTTTTAATAGCTTTTTGAAGGGATGCATGTTTACATTGGAGTAGGAATGGTCATTTTATTAGCTAAATACATATTTTAATTTCGAAATTATTATGAAAATTACAATGGGTACAAAAGTGGAGACTTAGCAAATGACTCTAATTGTTTATTCATTACAAATTTATGGTCTATTTTTTTAGTTAAGCGGGAAATTTCTAAAGATTCTAGTCTATCTAGCTTATGGCCTTTATTACAAGTGTGGAGGACTTTAATATCTCTGTCTTTATCAAACGAGTGATTGTTTTCTAGTAAATGTAATGCTACATTTGATAATTCGCCTTTGTCATTTACCCAGTTTGTAAAGTGTTCTTTGATTCTGGTTTTGAATGACCTTCCAGTTTGGCCTATGTAATATGACGGGCAGTTGGCGCAGTTCACTTGGTAAACTCCCGAGTTTTCAAGTTTTTCTCTCTTGTCTTTATTGTTGATTAAAATTCTTCCCAGAGAATTCACATTATAAAAAATTCAATTCAATTCAAAACAGCTTTTTATAATGTGAATTCTCTGGGAAGAATTTTAATCAACAATAAAGACAAGAGAGAAAAACTTGAAAACTCGGGAGTTTACCAAGTGAACTGCGCCAACTGCCCGTCATATTACATAGGCCAAACTGGAAGGTCATTCAAAACCAGAATCAAAGAACACTTTACAAACTGGGTAAATGACAAAGGCGAATTATCAAATGTAGCATTACATTTACTAGAAAACAATCACTCGTTTGATAAAGACAGAGATATTAAAGTCCTCCACACTTGTAATAAAGGCCATAAGCTAGATAGACTAGAATCTTTAGAAATTTCCCGCTTAACTAAAAAAAATAGACCATAAATTTGTAATGAATAAACAATTAGAGTCATTTGCTAAGTCTCCACTTTTGTACCCATTGTAATTTTCATAATAATTTCGAAATTAAAATATGTATTTAGCTAATAAAATGACCATTCCTACTCCAATGTAAACATGCATCCCTTCAAAAAGCTATTAAAAAATCCCATGCATCATAAATGTAATAACGATTTGACAATAAAATTAGGTCTTTAATAATTCATACCACTTGTAAGGTTTTTCCTAAACAATATTGAAGTGAGCTACAAACCCAAGGTAATTAACTCACTGGAATAACCAAAATATTTAGAAATTCAACAGTCTAAAACTACTTAGTAACAAATGTAATTAGTATAATTGATTAAAACCCTTAAGACCACCCCGCTTCCCCTCCCTCAAATGTTATGTATATAAACCGTAGATTAAGAATATTTTGTACCAGTCTGAAGATGGCTCTAGCGAGCTGAAACCGGTTACGGTCATTAAACTTAAAGTGGAAAAAAGTTTTATATTTGTTTTTATTATAATATATTATAATGGAATTCCACCATGAATTATCAGTTTCAAAAATAGAAACCTTTTTCTTTATTTGTTTTCTAATGTTGTTTGTTTCTACTAAACCTGTCTATTATTTTTTGTCTTTACTGTATGTGAACTTATATTTGGCGTAGTCCAGCGGTAAGGCTCTTAACTCGCATTCCGAAGGTCGCGGGATCGAATCCCGGCGTGACAAATAAATTTTATTTGATTTAATAAATTTTATTTAATTAATTTGTGTCGTCTCACGATAATTTATTTATTTAAAATAATACACGGTATATTTGTGGAAGATAATCTCAGTATCACCCTGGTGTAAAACCACCGTTCAGAATTGAACTTTGGTTGAAACGGCTTTAGCCATGTTTGGTGACCAGATCTGAATAGCCAGGTACTTCCCACCTTTCTCTTCCCCATCTCCTTCCCCTTCCCACTATTTCAGCCTCACAATTTACTCCAATTGGGAATGCCATAGTCTCACTGGTTCCAGACGGGAGCAGTTGGGACTCTTGTGCGGTATTCATATATATAAAAAAATCAAAATACCTATGTAAAATTGTAACTATTTCCTCCCACATATGAATTGTAAGTTACTCCCGTCCTTAAATGAGTTCTGTAACTCATCGGGATTGCCCTAGCAAGAAATAAAAACAATTAAAAAAATACATTTTAAACGTTAAACCTCTTTATTTTAATAATCCTAAAATAACTTCAATCTCACCATTAAGATTTTTAAGTTTCCAAGTTGTACCAGTAGATTCCGGACACCGTTTATAAGCTCATCATTGTAGAGCTCATGCATACATGCATGCTGTTTCAGCACACAGATTTCCTGAATACACCACGTACTTCAAAAATGCGCTGTGATGACGGTATCAGAATATGTAAATATGTACACTGTACACCTAATAACCGTTCGGATTAATACGAAAACGTATAGCGTAATAGCTTCAATAGAAATGGTAATTAGTTGTAAATGGCCATAACTGATATAATCTCAGCAGCGCGTTCGTGATGTTGTGTGAACGCGTACTTTAAGTTGAAGAGTACTAAATGGCAGTTATAATTTAATAATAAAGCACTCAAGGAAGGACGTTCCTTGTTAATGAATTTTACGTAAGAATTTATTTTTAAAGTTCACTTTGTGAAAATAAATGGAAATGCATGTTACCATTTTCTCCTTTGAAAGAGTCAATTTATCATTTCTGAGAGGTTTTCTGTATTCAATAAGAGCTTGCTTCTTCCTACTATCAAATGCCTTCATATTTTATTTTTTTCATTACCTAGCGCCTAAAACTAACAAATATAAAACATGTCGGAATATAACGAAAATGTTTATTTATCTCTTACGTTGTATGTTCACGTGTCGTGGTAAGCTTATGAAGATTTTTTTTATTGTTATCAAGTTTAATTTTTTTTTTTCTTTTACGTAATCAATAATATTATTTATTAATTAAAAAAAAACAGTTTATTTATAAGCAAGTTCTGCTATGTATTATTACGCGTAATAGCTGTTTCGCCTACTGAAGGCACTATCAAACTGTCTGATAATGTCTTCAGAAGGCGAAAATGCAATATGGGCAATATCTATGTGCCAATCTATAGAGGTGCTAATACATTATATTAAATTTAGAAACATTGTGTGAAAGAAATTATTAAATTTAATTTTCCTCGCCGGGTTTCAAAGTCATGTCCTTTGAATTCGACGCAAATAAGTTTATCGCTCTACCACGGATGTTGTAAACGGTTTTACTTTTATTTGATTTCTATACCATATTGCTCATTTTACAAACTGATTTACAAAAGCAATAAATGTACAGATTCGTGTTGGATACACGTAACGTATCTCGCACGTAGACTGACTGTAAAAGCGTTGCTTACAGTTTGTTCACGTGTTGTAGTAAACCTCTGAAGATTGCTGAATAACGTTACCAATTTCCCACCCATAAACACGTGATGGCAAACAGGGTCATTTTTATACCGCAGTCTCCCCCTCGTCGCATTGCAGTGGGCGGGGGAGGGTTGATCTCTCACCGAATAGCCCGGGGGATCACCGCAAAGTGTCGGAAGGGAAGGAATACTTGCCTAACAAACCTACCTAGGGATGCTACATTTCATAATGCCCCGGAGATCCCAATCCAGATATTAAACTTCTCGCCCATTAAACCCTTCCTCCTTCTTATGACACTTACATATTTATTTATTATTGAAGAAGAAGATAAAACTAACAAATATTACAAAGAACAACCAGCGGAAAGAAACTAACAATTATTGCAACCTATCTATTGTGTGATTATATTTGAATATAAGTGTAGGTTTGTTAACAGTATTATAAATAATTACTGCCTCAACACAGGCTAGCCTAGTAAGGCAGGTGACGAGAAACCTAAATGTATAATTATAAATCTCTTTTCTTTAAGTACCTACTGTTTATATGTATATTGTTTTCTGTTTTTTAACTTTTGTACTTATGAAACTTTTAAACTATTGTAACATGTACTTTTTTTGTGATTATAAATCTTTCGAATTTCTTTCAATAAAGATATATTATTATAATAGATGAATAAGACAACGCACTGAACTCCAGCAGTCATACTTTAGCGGCTCGTTTTCACACATATTATTTGAATGGCTACCTTTTTCACAAGCGGTTCTACATTTTTTGTCCATAAATGACGTAATTTTTTAAGTTAACCAACATTCGATAGGAAAATGTCTACTTTTATTTCAGCTTAACAAATCGTATAAATTCTAAAATATCCCACTTTTGTAAAAAATATTTTATATTTAAATCGTTATGAATGCACAATGAAGTGTCAAATTATATTATTCACAGACAGACAGATGCTCCCCCGTCGCGCGTCGGTGTGTTCGAATACAGATTTGTGCGGCTGGCTTCATAGCACAAGAGGCCATGTTGACGTCTGACACGAAAACCGTTTTTGTGAAAATATATCAGTTGTGGCCCATGGTAACAGTTGTTCGAGTAAAATGCGTTGTTGAAGAATTTAAAACACGATCGACGTATCACTTGTGTGAGGGTGCGATTCTTCGAAAGGGGATAAAAAATTGCTTAACATTTTTGGGTAAAGTTGTTTAGTCCGCTTCACCGATAACACGGTTAATTCCTTATCGAAGTTCGATACACGGATAATACGGAATAATCCCTTTTTTAATTAATAAGCAATCAAATATGACATTTGTCGGAAGTACCAACCTTATAAAATAAATTCTTATCAAAATAAAAACAAACGTACCTAATTCGAATTATTCCCGGTACTACTGGTACTAGATTTAGGTTCAAGCTGCGGAAGCTGCGTACCATCATCGCATGGATTATATGTACTACTATCTTTTGAGGGGATATTTTAATATACATACCAGGTTTCGAATGTTTGTTCGGCAAGCAGGGTTTGCCTAACGGGTATGTATAATTATTCTAATACCTTTCTTTCCATGTTCTTCTGTTATAAATACGGTTTCAAACTTGTCAATAAGGCATTCACTTCATAACATGAATAAATTATTGTTTTATAAGACAACTGGCGAGTTTCCGGCATGCGTTGCTATTTCACTTAAGAACGAAATTGTTTCTCCCTGCGTGTCCTTTCCCATTCGTTCCGTTCCCCTTCTACCTCCCCTTCCTCTCCGAGTCCCCTCCCCGTCACGTGTTCCTACTCCGCCTTCCCTCTCCTCTCTCCCACCAACCCCCCTTCCGCGATCCCCTCCCCTCTCTCGTTTTTAATACATTCAATGCCGGTACATTCAGATTTTCAAACAGCTCGCGTGAGACCATTTTTTACAAATTTTCTATCAAATTCGGTACCTAACATAGGTACCTATTTAAAATAAATATAAATTTTGATAATCTTCAAAGTATTCGATTTTGCCTAGTACCGTAGGTGAGAATAAAACCATTAATGTAAACATTTTTGAAAATTGAATTTTAATTTAACAATCCATGGCTTTCAAAATGTCATTCTCAAATTGTGACAGTTTTGTAAGAGTTTTTGTAATGATTAAAAAAACTTTTCCGATGTATTGTCATGTGGTTGTAATAATTCAGAAACCTTCGCGAGGATGGAAATAAGGTATTTTGATACTACAAATTAATAAAAATACCTTATTTCCGTCCTCTTTTCATACTACAAATCCTCAAAGATTCATCGCAATCGGATGAACTGTTAGCAACGCATAATTTAACGATACCGGAACTCACTATTTTATACAGTAAGAATCGTGGGCATATGCAGAAGGTGGGCCTACGCACCCGCCACAAAGACCTGGACAAATATTACCCCAAGAACCCAGGTACCCCTGTTTAGCCACAAAACGTAGCGAGCCACCTGGGGTGACCTATGGCAGAGGCGACTGGCATCCAATAAATGGTTCCCAGGGTGGCGGTACCCATATCCGCCTACCAAATTAAAAATATGAATGTGAATTAATTTTTTTGTCCGTATAAAAACTCAAATCTTTCAAGAAAAGCATAAACATGCAATATTTATTGGATTTAATCTTCGGTATAGTATTGTATTTGTTTGCCTTCATATAAAGTATGTGTGGGCGCAAACTAACATTTTTTTTTAATATTGCAAAGCATGACTGCTAAAATTGTTTTTTTTCCTATAATAACTAAATATACGTTTTCTACAAACAAGCAGAAAATGAAAAATTTAAAGTTTACCTTTAAGTGAAAGATTGTATTTTACTAACAAAAAGGATAAATTATCAGAAAGAATCAATTTGAATGACCTGAAAGTTTCTCATTTGGGCTATCTTAAAATACTCGATATTTTTCCACTAATTAAAAAAGAAATCTATCATGGTCAATGGAAAGGCTTTTTTTCAAAATATATTGAATCTTTCAATATGTAAATTCATCGTCTTTTTTTGGATATCAGATATACTCCAAAAAAGGGAAAATAATAATTGACAATTCATCATCTTCATAAAGCAGACTCAATCGAACGGAAAAAATAATTTATCTGTTGGTAAGAATTAAAGATTTATGATGCCTACAAAATAATATAGCAAATAATGCCTTTGTAGCTTAGAAATATATTCATGGAGGGAAGACATCAATCATTTTCCTTTGTAATAAATCATTGTTTTCCTCATTTCCCGTCAAATTTTTACTCTTTTTCTGTTGAAGTCTTTCGCATTTTACGTTCACCTTTACCTACAATCTTTCTGTCTCCCTCGATAGGCTGTTTATGTGCACAGATCAGAACAGGCACGTAAAGCCAGGTCTCCTGCGTCCTCCGACATAAACATTCACTTGAACATTATTAAAAACATTTTTTGTTTTCCGTCTCCTCCGTTTGTTGAAACGTAGTTGAAAAATTGGGGTGAAGTGGGCGAGGCCACACACATTTGTCTGGTGGTCTGTAGTGAAGTCGTATCTACGCACTGAATACTTGACGTTTGACGTTTACATAAATGTCAAGATGAGGAAGAGATGCTACATTAGGGAGAAAGATTTCTGGCTAATTTTGATTATTACACGACCCAAACGGACCATTTAAGTATTTCGACAACTTAAATAATTACGTAGACGTCAAAAATCGTAAAGTTCTGATGGGGAAGTGATTCTTACGGTTTTGGCTACAAGATTGTATTTGCTACATGTAGATCTCAGGGAGAAAACACAAATTTTTAGCTTGACCCGTTCTACCTCGAAATTTGAATGGGTCTTTATTTATCAGGAATTAAGAATGAAATACCAGAATAGAATTAATTAATAGACTTTGTTTACATATGACTTCACGATAGAAATGATCATCCGAATTTATAAATTCGTGGTTAAAATACAAAATGTTTGTTTTAATTTTTTTTAAATACGATGTCTACCACAAAGTGCCTAATTGCTTCCTACGAAAAAAAACATACTTATAAGTTTGTTTTGATAATATCTTTGAAATAATTATCAAAACGAACTTTGAAGATTTGTATTTCAGATACGTTGTGTTTTGTCTAATGGCCAGTGGAAGTGCATTGAATAGTTTTTTTTTGCAAAGTATCTAAAATTTCTAAAAGTTGTTGTGGCAAAAGGGACATTATTCCTCTTAATTGAAGTAAGAAGTTAAGCCTTTTGGTTCTAGTATCTCGAGCAGTTTGGACATATTCGAAAATAGTTGTGTATTTGAAGAGATACTGCAAGCTGAACTGCTTGTGATCGACTTTAATATTATATATACTTTAATATAAACTTTATAATTAGTTTCTGAGCTTTAAAAATCGGATCATGTTTTGAATTGATGATTGTAACTTATATTGTAAATATTGTAAAATAACATCCCACTGCAACATCTTAGGCAGACAAGTTAGTGACTGAGTTGGCATCGCGTTTGGGTCCCACCCAAAGGTCGCGTGTTCGATTCCTCGGTTGGCAAAGTCCTCCATTACAACAAGCAACATTTTACGCTTACCGTGGTGGTAGTAAGAGATTTTCAAATACGGGTTATTCGTAACCCGGGAATGTTTGGAAAAAAAAGATCCTAGTTTCTTTAAAAAGACCCTCCACACAGCATCCCTAAATGCACAGTGTGACCAATCTTATTCAATATCTATCGTGGTAAGTAAAAAGGTGGCAAACTGACAACCATACTGTTAGTTCCTATTTAATGAAAATCACTTTAAAAAAATGTGATTTTGTGAGAATATATTTTTCCGTGTCGAATCCGTAAAATTAAATACCATTAAAACAAAATTTTAATACACGGAATTGTGTTGGTCTTTTTAATTTCCATAGAGTTTTTCCAACGGATCCACCAAAGGCTCTCCGGAAACAGCCTTTGTTATGCAACTCCAAGGTTTTGTGTTCGCTTTGAACACTGTAAACCGTAATGCACACATGTTTTTCAGCTCGAATTTAATAGTTTCGTAAATTTCAAGTAAACTTCTGCATTATTTCCGTTTTCTATTGTAAAAAAGTTCATCAAAAGCCTTTTCAACGGGTTTTAGAGTTTAGTGGATACTAGTTTTATCCCGTCCACTGCGCTAATAATAACAGTAAATATCTATGTTTTCGTTTGGTGTCATTCTTACAGTAGTGGTGTCACACATTTAGCCTTCCATTTCGGATGATCTCTCGGATATCTACTACTTTTGTTCTATGATTTTTTTGCAGCGAAATGCTTTTACACTTTTTATCAAATTGGGACCAAAAAAACTATTACAAAAAGCTAAAGGTTTTAACCCCTCGGGCTAATTTGTTAAACAACTCATGTACGTCTCATAGAAATCGTTGTGTCTCCCTTACTATCATGGTGAGAAATATGATCCAAACGGTGTTGGACAGAGAAAACACCACGCTTTATATTCAAACCTAAAACTTGAGCACAAATAATTAACTGATTATGAAATCAAATTTTCCGACCAGAATTTTAAACAAAATTATGAAACTTTGTGTTTTTTCTAAGTTATTTTTACATAAAACGACAAAAAAGTGAGGTGACCATAACGTATATAATACATTTGTTTAATAAGAGTATTTTTTTGTCACCAGTAATTTTAGTTAGAAAAAACGTTGGTGAGCCATTTTTTAAACAGTTTTATGTGTGCATTAAATTTTTTATTGTTTCAAAAACTATTTGTTTATTTTGAATCATATAATTTGAAACCAAATTTTATCACATTTCATAAACAGTTTTAGTCTTCGAATACGTTCAGATATATTTCATTTATTTGGATTTTTGACAAAATATGCCCGAGACCGGAGGGTTTAATCAGTTAAAGTTTGGCAATGAGCCAGTCAACAGATCAGCTGATATTTAAGTATATCAATATATTAATTTTATTAGCATTATTATGTAAAACATGTATATACTCGTAAGTGACCCAATGTAATTATTTTATGGCATTCGCAAGCCATGCAAGGCTGGTGTAAGCGTCTTCTGTAGCACATTTACTTATCTAACAGTATTAATACCCTTCAATCTGCGTGGTTGAATTTTAGAACCCGACTTCGATTGCATGTCAGACGCCACGCCTTACGCGCTGCGCCACAAATATCATCTGTGTTCGTGAAATTTAAGCATAACTACCGTTCTAATTCGATTTTTATTCAAGAATCTGTCAAAAGATGTCGCTACTTCCGTCAACAGCTTGCATGTGGACGTTTCCCCCCTAGGTATGTGCGCTGCGGATTTATGGAATTAAAATACATTTCAGGATATGGAAATATTGATGGCAATACTTAACGAGTTGTGAATATTAGTGTTACGCGGCTATATGCTATATATTACTTAAGACGTCATTGCGTGTCTCGGTTACTTTGTCACGGTTACTTTGTCTCGGTGACTAGCTGTCACTGGATCACAGTGGATCCGAGTGGCTATTTTTGGAACCAGTCGGATTTATAAAATGGTCACCGACAGTCAAACTGGGCGAAGCCGAACTAAAAGCTGCAGCAAAAACCTGCGGAGCGGGTTTTTAACTGCTAGTATTAAAGGAATATGCTTACCCACTAAGCAGAAAAGCGATTTCATAAGATCAATTTGTTTGAGTCGCATCAAAGCGAGTTTTTAATTTAAGAGACTCAATTCAATTAAGTTCGCCACTGATGATAACGATTTGTTTTGGGGTTGATCAGAAAATTCGAAAAGCCCTTTTGATGAAGACAATTAGTTGTTCGTTTTCGAAATTCACCCTCCTCTAAACTTGACGATGTTTAAACAATAGTTTTGTAAATTAAATTTTTGCTTAATTAACGTCTTACCATGCTGTCAGTATTCAAAATACATAGTTCCGAATAGGATGTTGTAGTTTCGACCTCATTTAAGTTTGCTATTGAGATGTACTCAATAACCAGGCTGGCGTTACGTTCCAGTCCTAATTAAGCATCCGTCGCTAGGATTGTGGGGTGGGGGGTTTACGCCAAATGAAATGTACACTCTATTCTCTATTCTATAGGAACATTAATTAACAGGTGGAATTGTAATGGAGTGATCCCAATAAGGTACAGGACGAAGACAACAACAAAACGCCGTAGATATAAAAAAATAAGCAAACGAAGGATTTTAATGAAATCAGGTGCACATTTTTATCTTATTTTTATGTGAATACCGCACAAGAATTCAACTTGTCAGTAGCCAGTGGCTTTCCTAGTAGGTCTTTTGTGAGGCTGAAGATAGTGAAGAGAGAAGAGGGGTGGATTGGCTATTCAGATATAGTCACTAAATACGGCTATTGCCATTTCAAGCAACTTCTGAATGGTCTTCCGCCGAAACCGCAACCTCTTGATTCGTAGCCGAGTATCCTAACCGCTCGGCCAAGGAAGCGCTTAGATGATTAGTAAATGTGTAACGAATTGGTGAAGAGAGGAGTGCCAAGCATTGTATGTCGATACCTTTTGCGCTATTAGAAGTATCTTCAATTTCAATTTTTTGAATAATTTTAACTACATTATCTTAACAACATTACGACACCTGCACAGGTAGGCTTGGAGGATGGACAAGCACACAAATATGTCTTAATATGCACTCAAAAATTATTTTTCCATAATGTAACTTTATATACGCAATGTGGACATGTTGAAATGAAATGATGATATTTCTCATTGTTCTTTTTTGTTATTTTTTGTTGTGATACACAAAATAATTGTATGTTATTTTTAGGTTTCAGTTAAGTTTTTATTTTTTCCATAATGTAACTTTATATACGCAATATGGACATGTTGAAATGAAATGATGATATTTCTCATTTTTATTTCTTGTTATTTTTTGTTGTGATACACAAAATAATTGTATGTTATTTTTAAGTTTAAAACTACTATTATGTAATGATATTATTTTTCTTACTTTTGTACTCTATTATATGTTTATTTATAAAAGGCGGTATAGCCGTTTATGTATTTAAAATAAAATAAAAATAAAATTAATGCACATGTATAACCTTCTGTAATTATTACTCTAGACACAGTCCGATGGCTTCCGTGGTTGAGGAGTAAGGCTCTCACCTAACCGAACACCAAGAGTTCAAAAATCCAGGCGTGCAAATAGCCCATAACCTACTAAAGCCCAGCTAACTTGAAATAACTTATTTAGCCTAGTTTGTTCTTTCATCACTTTTAAAAACTTTTCAAAGGAACGATGAAGTGCTACTTTATTGAATTGTCCGGTAACCGTCATTAATATAATTTTTTTTCATAGGAAAAATAAAAATGTAGAAAGAAAATATGAAATAAAATAGATGTAAAAATACGGAAGGTAAGTTTTAAGATATTATTTTAAAAGGTATGTAAAAAGCTACTATAGGTAAAAGATTATAATAAGAATCGCATACAAGTATAAGTTCTACAGCAGTTTGCAATAATGGGATGACCTGTTTAACAATCGAATTCTTTATTTCACATATAAATTTAGAATTTATTCAGTGTTTCTATTCGTCTAAGCGTTGCTGATAGTGTATTGTATAATTTGCATTCAATCTGCCTTACTAATAAATAAAACATCAAAGTTATGGTGTTTTTGTTACACATTGAATAAAGACTGTTTAAGCTCAGATTCGATTTAATACCAATTAAAAAAATTTTAACCTTGTTTTCAATCCAGCAATATCGGATTTAGCATCTAGCAATTAGTATTTGTGGTAAGTTTTACCGCCACGTGCGTTGTGCAGTATTTAGAATGACATATAGTTTGATGCATTCTGATATGTCTACTTTAATAGTGTTTTTGTTCGTAAAATGGTCAATGACCTATGTAATATTCCATATATTTGCCACCCGTTTTTGTTATCTTTCGTTAGTTTTAGCCAATAAAAATGCAATAAATGGCAAGTTGTAAACTGTACATTCATTTTATGTCAAAATGTGGGATGACATCAAAGACATCTTATTGATGATGGCAAAGGACATACAATTTTAATTTAACGGTCTAAATTTTATAAGAATATCATGAAAGTGATGTTTGTTCAATATAAATGCTTAATGCATGTATTGGGAAGCATGTATTCAAGAAATACAAGATGTTTTAAGATGTGCAAGCAATGCGTTCGAGATTTCAATTTTTTTCAGGGAATTAAAAGCAACATCAATTTTTTTTAATACTTTTATTAACGAAATTCTGACTAAAGATGTTTTGAGCAAGCTGTATAAAAAAAACTATGTTTGAAACTACAATATAGAATTTTTAATATATTAAAGTGTAATATAATATTTTAAAGATATATTTTATATTTTAAGAGTTCTACCGAGCCGAACCCTCTGATATGAAAATATCTGGAATCGGTGAATTATTTTCCCATTTGGTCTCTGGTAGGTTGACATGTTGTTCTTGTATTGTTTTGTATTTATTTTACTTATATAATACACTCGCATAGCGTGGATTGACTCGATGATCATTTGTGGAAAAGTGTGTGGAAGGGTTTAGTTTTTCCTGTAGGCAAGATTTAACCCGGACATAGAGTCGAAGTACAAAAATCTAAAGAGTGATTTAATATAGTTTCGAAAATGCTATGTTTTTACGATATCTTCAAAAGGAACAAATGTATAGAAGATTTAAAATATGTTCGAAAAATAACGAAATTCGATGAAATTATAATTATTATTAATTAACTGTTTGTACAACATTTTCTTTGGCTAAATAAACAATGTTATTACATTAATTTTAATGAACTGTTTTTTGTCAGTTTCTATTTTACGCTTCTATTTATGAGGTTTTCACAAACACGGCTGTTTATCAAAAGGATTAAATTTTCTCTACGTTTATTAGTAAAGCTATAGTATTTAAAATGACTTTGTTCAAAGTTGGATTTAACAAAGGAGTTTTAAGAAGTTCGGCTGTTATGTATGCATAGTTTGCGTTGATTTGGTTTTATTGATGTGTGGCAAAATGGCCAGAATCTATTTTAATATCACGGAAGTACATAATGTACATAACATTGATATCGTCCATGTCAAATAGTATTAATAGGCTTGCGTCTGTGAATGTCTGCGTGGTTGAATTTCAGAACCCGGCTTCAAGTGCATGTTGTAATTCGGTTTCGAATTCAAGAATTCGTCACAAGATTTCACCACTTCTGTCAGCAGATGGGGACGTGTCCCCCCTTGTTATAACTTCTATAAATTGGTGAATATGTATTATCTCTCCGGAAATTGAAAGATTGACGGTAATGCGAATTATCATCAAGCGGCTATATATTACACAAGACGTAATTGCCTGTCTTGGTTACTTTATCCCGGTGACTAGCTACACTGGATGATAGTATATCCGAGGAACGGGCTATTTTTGGAACCAGTTCCTATTGGATTTTTAAATTGGTAACACTAACTGGGCGAAGCCGAACCAAAAGCCGCCCGCAGGGCCTAGCATCAAAAACCTGCGGAGAAGGTTTTTAACTGCTAGTAATATTTTAATGAAATAAGTTCGCCGGTCCACCCCTCAGAGAGGCAGTTTGAGTACTTCAATATGTGCACAGTTCGCGGCACTCGCGCCAGTGCCGTCAGTGGCTCACTAGAGGCCCGGGCTAAATACCTACACCGCATGACTTCACTTCAAAGTAATACGTAATTCGCTTAAGCCTCGACCCGTTTATTACCGCATACCCGCATGTTGCACGCTGTGTGCCGAAGACTTAAGCAGCGGGTTTAAGCTTCGAGCACCAGCTATCGAGTATCAAAGGTAAACTGCGACTGACAAACTGGGCCAGAAAAAGAAGTGTAATTAAACTTCTTAAATGAGCTTTTCACTAATTAAAAAATAATTATTTTTACCTGGCTATAATCCCGGATAAATATACCGACAGAAATGAGTTGTGTGCGTGTCCATGTACCTAAATGTACATAACTTTTCCTTACTTCTGGTGAAATTGATCGAACGTTTTTATATATCTAAATCCTTTCTTGAACATGAGAATATTTTTAGTTCATATGTATGTACATAGATAAAAAATGTAGTCCCGCAGGTAACTGTAGTAGACCCGATTTTGTTTTGAATGTATATAAATGGTTTATGTATTTTTGTAATCCCTTGAACAATTGTTTCTTACGCTGACGTCACGGCAATAATTGCAAACGGAAATTCTTGGATCGAACCATTTTCAATGAACAGAATGTATTCAACTTGTTTTAATATGGCTAAAATATAACAATCTTGTTTTAAACAACAGCAAAATATTTTATTAAACTTTTTATAAAAACATTTAATAAAAACCTCACGATAATTTCGATAACAATGTATATTATTACATACGACAATTTGCAATGGTAATAAGATTTGTAAAATTTACTTAAATATCTACCTATTTAATTAATAAACACGAATATTCCACCTTTTAAAAAAAAAAACTTTACAGAACTATTAAAACAATTGACCGGTCAGTGGTTGAGTGGGCATCGCGTTTGGGTCCCACCCGGGCGTCCCGTGTTTGATTCCTCGGCTGGCTAAGTCCTCCATCACAAAACAAGCGACATTTTCGGCTTTCTGTGGTGATAATAGGAGATTCTCAAACATTGCTGGGTTTTTTATCTTTCTTAAAAAAAAAATAGTGAAGTTTCCACTGAATTTAACTGGGTGTTTTAAATAATAAATAATAAAAAATAAAATAAAAATTAGATATTGATTTAGATGGTTGATTAATTGGTCATTTTTCTCGTTGCAGGAAACTATTTCCAATCTAAATCTATTCGTATCTATAACGATCAAATTTCGTAAATATGTAAACAAGCGAAAATCAGATTTACTTGGAGTTTTGAAAAGCGGTACCACTGAGAACTGAGAACCCTTCAACAGCACTTAAAAGTCCGAGGATAACGAAATTTCAAACTTCTGGTCTGGCCACTGGATGATAGAAATTTACTCTCCGTGGCACCAATCCTAAATGTTGGAGTGAATTGCGTTTCAAACTTCTCACCAACAGAATTTGA
The DNA here is from genome assembly GCA_936435175.1 of Glyphotaelius pellucidus. NCBI lineage: Eukaryota > Metazoa > Arthropoda > Insecta > Trichoptera > Limnephilidae > Glyphotaelius > Glyphotaelius pellucidus. The sequence goes on from OW386540.1 coordinate 729,938, forward strand.
ACAGACTGTTTAGCCTAATTATTACAACGTTATACTAAACGTATTTGAGAAGTATTGTTTACTTGTGCGATCAAGAATCATTGATCCCCGAAATTTTATAAGAAAGATGTGAGTACTCTAGTTAGTTCTGAAGGTGCTCGTAAGGCGTCTATCGAATAAATTCCATGTACCTATAAAGTAAATTAAGAAATAATGTGTAATAGTTTTTTGAGTTCTGCATTGTTGTGTGAAAAAAAACGTTAAACTAGTGTGTTCTAAACTTTTGATATTATCGGTGTGCACAAATACATTTAAAAAATAATATTCCTGCATATAATATAGTTAAGACTTTGAATATTTTGTGCAACTCGTTGAATGACTTGTGGTAAAAAGTTGCAGTTTTTACAGTTAACAAACCTTGTAAGTATTACCAGGAGCATCAGCACGGGTACGTTAGTTCTAAGAGGAATGTGTGCTGACGGCCTCGCCTGAAATTCCTACTTCTACTAATATAATCCTACTTCAGCCAGGATGTCCGGTTTAAAACCGACTTCATTAGCAATGCTCTTGTCAATAATTGCATCAATATCTTTCTGAATTATAAGAAACAATGATAAGGAACCGTTCGGATGCTTATAAGCCATCAGCAGTAATGCGACATCTCTCTCAAAATTAAGATTGCAGATACCCAGAATTCCCGGAATAAATTCAATAAGAACCTTACTCTCTCTTGTAGAGATTTTATTTATTTATTTATTTATTTATTTATTGAAACAAAATACATATACATTATAAACAAATACTTTGACCGTCCAACTAGGAGATTTCCCGTTTTAGGACAGTCAAATTTCCTGGTTTAGTTCACATAAGGTAGTTGTTGTTTTTTGTAAAACATAATATTGTATCTAATAATTACAAATGTAAACATCATTTCAAGTACAATGTTATAAAGGCCGTAAAGCAGTTAAATATAGTGATAGTTGTAAAAGTACTGAGAAAAGTTACAAAGTTTAAATAAATAAAATGATAATATATTAAAACTATAAAGAAAACCAAAATATAAACTCATTGTTTTGTGAACAGAAAATAAAAACTAAATCTTAAAAATAAAAGCTTAATCTTAAAAATAAAAACTAAATCTTTCATCGATACATTTCCTATCCGAATGTTCAAACAGGAAATATATCGAAGTTTTTTATTTTTTTTTTTTTAAATTGTTTTTAAGAAAATATACGATAGGTTTGAGTAGAGGCAATCTCATTATTTTTATGTATTAATAATTTCATGATCTATCTTATATTTTAATAAAAAAAAATATATAAATATATATATATAATAATAAAAATAATTTAAACAGTAAAGTGAATGAGAGATATCGAAGAGTTCTTCTCCGTAACTGAAAATTGAGAAAGATTATAAGTCTGATAGTACTAGTAATATAATTCTGATAGGAATAAATAGTTCTATAATTCTCACAGTGTTTATTACATTGGAATCTCAATCAAAACTATATCATGTAAAAAAAAGAAGGCAGGAATCGTTATCATTTGAAAAAAAAAAAATAAGTCATAGAAATGACATATTTGCATAATGCTTTCGTACACAATAGCAAAAAACGAATAAATAAAAATATAAATATATATTCCAGTTATTTTAATCTGTTTGTTGTTAAATTGATAATTTTGTTTATGTTGCCATCTGTTAAATTATTTAAAATTATATTACACACAGTCTTGTTAAATTTCAATATATTATCAATGATACAAATAGTAACTTTAATCTAATTATACACATTTATATAAAAAAAATACATTCATTAGCTAATTGAATGGTTGCTGTGTGGTAAGTTTCCTAAACAAGGTGAACAGAGTAATCCAGAATCCAGGTATATGCTAACATCAGGGAACAATTACCTTCAGCTTTACAATATGAGATATATAAATGGTACGGGTCACAAATTCGCTGTTTCTATGTGAATAATTTGTGTACAAATTTATTTTTTAGAGAGTTATTTTGATTTATTTGAGACGTGTTCATAATATATATTATGTAAATTTTTCAGAAGTGAGATACTAATTTATTGACTAGCTGACAGTAATAATAAATAATTGCGTGAGCGTACATAACAATTTTGTTTATCTGTTCGTAAGCATAGATTCGCATTCGGCTCTTCCTAAGCTCAGAAGCCAGTCATTAACCAATTTACGCAGAATGCGTACACCTTTCGATTTCCAAGAATCGGGTACGAGGTTGAGCATTTTCGGGCCTAAGAAATAGAATTGCCTTTGAGCGAGGGATGTCATAGTTGTAGGTGGAACTACTGGATTTCTTCTTGAATGTCGAGTGTCATGATAATGTTCGATGGAGGGGTAGTGTTGACGTTGTTTTTGTGTGTGTAATATAATTTTTCTTATGTATAGTTGTCGAACATCTAGGACACGGAACTCCTCGAATAATGCATCACTGGGGTACCTAAAAGGTTTTTTAAGGATGACCCTTAGAAGAGATTTTTGTGCTTTTGCTAAAGGATCCAGTATTGTTTTAGTACATCCGCCCCATCCTAGGGATGCATATTCAAGAATTGAGTTACACATGGCGTAGTATATTCGTTTCAGTTCATTTAGGCAGAGAATATTTCTAATAGACAGGAAAAGGTAGGTAAGTTTTCTGACCTTTATGGAAATTGAGTCTATATGTGCGTCCCATCTCAGAAATCTATCTACGATAATACCTAGATATTTTATATTGTCCACACGTTCTAAGGTAACACAGTTACATGTATTTGTGTCATTGCAATGGTGTATAATAATTTTTTGTATTTCTTTGGGTTGTCCTGCTAGAGTTGCACTGAAGCAAATGAATTTTGTTTTTTCTGTGTTGAGGGTGAGTAGGTTATTGTCTAGCCACTTTTTAACCTTGTTTATACCAACTTCTGCTTTGCTATGCACTTGATTCCAGTTTTTGCCTTCGAATAACAAGACTGTGTCATCTGCAAACGTAATAATGTGGTCGGCGTAGGAACTGTTGCACAGCTCATTAATATAAATGTTAAACAAAAGAGGTCCTAGAGTACTTCCCTGCGGTACGCCATAATTAATATTGGATGGATCGCTTAGAGTATCATTAATATCCACTCTTTGGCTCCTGTTCTCTAAATAGCTGCCCAACCACTTGAATAGCTGACCCTGTACACCAATGTTCTGAAGTTTTTTCAATAGAATTTTGTGTGAGATGGTGTCGAACGCCTTAGCTAAATCCAGGAAGAGCGCAATGCATTTATTTCCTCTATCGATATTATCAGAGATGAATTTCGTCAAGTTAGCAATGGCCGTTTCCGTACCTAAACCTGGTCTAAAGCCGTATTGTCTATTAGAAAGGAGTTTATTATTTTCAAGATAAAAGCTTATCCGGTTTTTGACGATTTTCTCTATAATTTTCGAGACAGAATTGAGCAAAGAAACTGGTCGGTAATTGTGTATAAGCGATTTATCCCCATTTTTGTGAAGCAATATAACTATTGAGTGTTTTAAATGATTCGGGAATATACCTGATTTAAAGCTTAAATTGGCAATGTACGCGATTGGTGTTGCTACTGAGAATTTAATAATTTTTAGCAGGTTAGATGAGACCTTATCAGGACCACAAGCATTCGATGCCTTAAGGTCGTCAATTGTTTTCAGGACTTCGTTAGTTGTTGTTTGGATGTTGTCAATTTTATGGCCGAAATTGGAGACAGTTAAATTAGCGAGATCAGTTTCAGTTGTGTTACGATTATCAAGAATTTTTTTCGCAAGAGTGTCGCCAACAGACGTGAAATAATTATTAGCAAAGTTTGCCATTTTTTTTGGGTTTGAAGCGTTTGTGTTATTAATTAACAATGATTTTATTTCGGTAGATTTATTGATTTTTGTTTTAGTTATATTACGAAAAGCTTCCCACAGTCGTTTTGGCGTGCAGTTATTTTCGTAAATTAATTTTTTGTAATAATTTTCTTTGGTTGACTTGATTAAATTTTTGCATAAGTTCCTATACTTTTTGTAATGAGCTTGAACTAAAATATTTTCTGGGCACCTTTTCGCCCTTTCGTGTAAACGATTCCTTCTATGAATAGATTTAACAAGCCCTGGAGAGATCCATGGCGCAAGTTTTACTTGATTATTTGATATGAGTTTGTCGCTGGTATGTTTAGATATATATGAATGTAATTTGGTGATAAATTCGTTCATTGCTAAGTCGATATTGATTTGATCTAATACATTTTGCCAGTTTTCCGTGAGCAAGTCCTCGAGTAAGTTATTATAATTAGTACGAGGTACAGATTTAATTTTTGCTGCTACAGGAGGCTTATTTTTGAGGCAGAGAGCTGTACTATAATGGTCTGAGATTGTAGTGTGAAAAACAAAAGAGTCGAAATGGTTAATTTTTTTAACAATGATGTGGTCTAGGCAGGATTTGCTCGTGCCCTGTTCTCGAGTAGGACTGTTGATTGTGTGAATGAAACCATTTTCTGTAAGAAGACATATATATTCATTGGATTGGCGGTGGTATTCAGGAATAGTATTAATATTGAGATCACCTATAATGATTTGACGTTCAAATTTTTTTGAGTTGTTGATGATTGATTGAAGAGAACATAAAAAAGAGTCAATATTTTGGAAAGAAGGTGATCTGTATATTGCGAAAATGCATAAGTTGTCATTCAATATAATTTTCAGACAGTTTGCTTGAGTTAATAAAATTTCATCTACTTGTGCTTGAATTCCGTCTCTGATGTAAACAACAATTCCACTAGATCTATTTAAATTTATATTAGTGTGGTGTTCAGAGTAATTGTGCAACGCTTTGGAGGTGTAATCTTTATTTAACCAACATTCTGATAAAATTATAACATCAAAAGCGTAATTAAATTGATCTAGAAATATTAAAAAATCATCGAGTTTTGAAATACTTCTGATATTTTGATGTATGATTTTTAGATTATAAGATGACCAGTTATGATTGTTTAGATGATTTAGATCATAAATTACCTTCGAGTTAAAATTTAAGTTGGAATCATAAACATCACTTTGTAATTGAAACATAATAATAATTATAATAATAATAAACATAAGCAAGGTAAGTACAGATTGTGAAGAGAGATTGATGAGAATAATATGTTATCATGAAATAAATACATACATCAACATAAGAAATACACAGAGATCTGATTAAAATAGTGCGTAGGCATTTGCTGTGACATTTTATCACCGATATATAAATAATTGATATAAGTATGCTGTTTTCTGTTGGCAAATTATATGTGATAACAACAGATAAGGCAGATAAATACATATAGAATACAATACATTGCTTACATAACATCCTGTTGAAGATTATGAAATTACTTTTAAATGAATAAAAAAATGAATATAATAATTACCGACTTATCCATTTTAAAGGATATTAACATAATAATGTAACTCAGGCACTGTGAATACTTATGCTGTAAATAGGTTGATGCGAGAAATAAGTTTGAAAAGAATAGGCAGCTACAATAATCTGTGATGTATACAAATATATGTCTACTAACAGGATATAGATACAATCATTAGGTTTTTTTCCCAGAATTTATAAACATTTCCTCTAAGTATGAGAATACATAAAAACTCACTGAATACGTTTAAAATATATAGGCTTAAATATAATACTTTTTTATATATGTTGCTGTTGGTGGTGTGACTCATAAAACAAAAACAAATAATATGCGATGTAATTAAAAAAAATAATAATAATAAGAATAATAGTGATGTGCATTAATTTGAGCACGTGAAAACTTGTCAAAAATGAAGGTATGTCCCTTGAAAAAACAAACGAAGGAAAATATGTTTACATAATTATCCATCTTAAAGTATGTATTAGTAATAAAGTAAATAATAGCAAGAAAAGTGGTAATAGATTTTTTGGTGGTAATAGATTGGTACGATAAATCAATGAGCATCAAAGACGCAACTAAATTGACAAATACATTCAATAACATTAGAAATACACAGAAATGTGACTAAAATAGTGCGAAGGTATTTGCAATTAATTATTTTTTCTGATGTACGAACAGTTGTATTTAGAATGTTGTTACCGAATGTCAAATTATATGTGATAACAACAGCTAAGGGTCGTAAAATATAGAATACATTACATTGCTGATATAATTTCCTGTTGAAAATTATGAAATTACTATTAAATGAACAAGTAATGAATGCAATATTTACCGACTTATCAAACTTAAATAATATTAACACAATAATATAACTCAGAGCAGGGTGAGTACATAATACGTAAATAGGTTGGTACGATGGATGTGTTTGAACAGAAAAAGAATCTGCGATAACCTGCGAACTATTCCAAAAACTGACCATGAAAGGAATATAGATACATTCATTAATTTTTTTCCCAGAATTATATAGATTTACTATAAGCATGGGGTTACATGAAATCTCACTGATTATGATAAAAATAAATGAGTATATAAGTATGGTAAGTATTCGATAACAATGTATTAGATATGGGAACAAAAATAAAAAATAAGAATGAATGAGTGTATAAATAATCGATAACAATGTATTAATGATTTGAGAACATGAACTGATACCTTCATTAACAGCCATAATGACAAAGTGAAATAGAAGTCAGATAGATTGACGTTTTAATCGTTGTAGGTCATTGGCATTGTTTATTGTTATGATTTTTGAGCTGTCAATTTCCTTTAGTAAGATACGACCAGATGATGACCACGCATATTTAAAATTGTTTTCTCTGGCGAATCGTTTAGTTTGTCCTAAGAGGAATTTAGCTTTTTGTGTTAGATGATCCGATACATATATTCTTTTGGCATCTTGCGATAATCCTAGATCGTATGTATTTAATTTATTTGTGCTTGGAGTTGTGGCCTTTATGTATGTTTTTAATTTGTATAAAAAACTATCCCGATCTGGAGTGTTATTAAAAGTCGCAATGATTGATCTGTGCTTTTTTTCATCAATTTTATGTCCCATTCTATAGATTTTTTTTATAGCCGAGTTCATATTTCCTGAAGAGCCCTCAAAGTTGATGATTTTTGCTATTTTATTGAGAACTTCTAAATGGTTAGTAGAGATGGATTCCGGGATGCCTCTAATTTCAACATTACATATTTGATGCATATATTCCAGTCTGTCGATTTTGACGTCTTGTTGTGAGATTGTATTAGTTAAAATGTTGTTCTGGTTTTTTAATTCAAGTATATCGGCATTATCTTTAACCTGAGATTTTTCGATAGAAATCACACGATTTTTTAGATCTTCATGTTGATCGGCTATGAATTGGAATGACTTTAGTAAATCGTTGTTTTGGATTAATATTGCTTCATATTTTTGATCGTAAATGCTTAGTTTCTTGTCCACAAAGGAAATCATCGTAGTTTTAAAATTTTCAAGTTCCTTCAAAAATATTTCTAAGGTTAACAGCTGATTAGAGCCATCTGTGAATGACGGTACTGGAATTACGCTGGTTTCTGACTGTGCGGTTGTAGACTTCGCTGAGTGGGCAATTAGTTTTTGATTTTTGGAAACAGGTGTCAGGTCTTGATTGATTTCATTCATGTTATTCGCGATAATTTTCTGTTTTGTTGACTTTGGAGTTTTTTCACACTTTTTGCATTTCCACTGTTGTAATTGAGATTGACTTTTTGCCCCTCGGCGAGAAGTTTCCGCAATATCAGCACACAAAATGTGATATCCATCTTCACATACAGAACATGATATAAAGTCAGCCGGAACTTCAATATTTTTTTCACACGCAGTACATTGAGTATGCATTTTAATTTCGTAGAGCGTGAATGCAAACTAAAAAGAGCACTTTAGAATACTTGCTTCCTTTAAAGATGCAACACAATTTTAGAGATGCAACACAATTTTAAGATCCTCCTCTATAATGTTCAAGAACTATGGCACCGATTGTTTAGTTTGTGACGTAAACTTTGGAGAAACAAAAAAACCTCTTTTGGTGCAAAAAAACACACTTTTTGTGAAAATAAATACACTGGGAGAGTGCGCAATCTTCGATTTAGATGAATTGACCACTTTTTAGTTATTGTATACTGATTAATTTGTTAATTCTTTGATAATTTGAAAGAGATACAGAAAAACGTCAATACTAAACTTTGTAACTTGTAACTTGATGTAGTCATATTTTTTTTAAATTTTCTCGATCGACAGTATCTAGAGGGTGTTCTCTGTCCTCGAATTCACTCTCGAGAATGCTATGCATTAAAGCAGCCTTATAATAAATTGTAAAGTTTGTCATCTCCTTTGAGTTGTTTATGGCAAAACCCAATGTGGCTGATTTGCAGATCTTTTCAACGTAAGCATGAAATAAAAACGAGAGTTATACTCAATTTCCAAGTTCTTAAAAGTCGTTTAATGTTTCAGAGAAGTATATTTCATTTTGTTAAAAACACGATCTTGTGTGACCTCGCGAAACATATAACTGGGATATATTTTTTGGAAGTTAAGCCGAGTTTATTAGCCCTTGTCAATAATTGCAATAATATGTTTTTGAGGTTGCTAACAGTATTTCAATGACCTTCTTCTCAAGAAAAATTAAATGTCATCAGCGTAAAGCAAAATCCAGCGAATTTGATATACTTGCGAAGAATGCTGTAAAATTAAAAATAATAAAGGCCCTTAATATGATCCTTGTGGCACCCCAGTGTTTGTGAAATAAGTTGTACGCACTGTAGAATTTGACCCCATTAGTCATCTTTCATTCTCGCAAAATGGTCAAACCTTTCCCAGCTATGCTTTCAGCCACATCGATTTGTCTGTATTTCGTATCTCAGGCTTCTCCAACAATCCGTCCATGCTATTGAATAAAGAATATTCTATGGCAGTGATGTCTGATGCAAAAAATGCAAAATCGGGAAAACTTTTTTTAAAGATTTCCTGCAATTATTAAATAAAAGATAATATTATTGGTATAGTTAACAAATTAAATCAAATATTTGTTGTTCGTAAATCTAAAAGACGGGACGTAAAAATGTGTGTATATTTTCATGATTGGATATGCTTTTCTTCACGTAAATTCAATTATTTAACACATGTCTAGATTTGAAACCCACCGAGAGAACTCACACAGAGCCAAGAAGCTAACTGCTCTGACAAATGTTGCGTTACGACATGCATTAGAAAATAGGGTGAAAGAAATATTACGCACATGGGTCAGCTTTCGAACCCATAAAACATATCCCGTGTCAACAACTAATTGCGTACTGGTTGTGAATTCGCACAAAATCATCAAAAGGGGCATACTAGTTAACATTACAAGTTAATGAAAATATTGTTATATCGGAGTAAACTTCACGACTTTGAGTAAGTGGTATGGTTAGAGGTGCGGTTTTAAACTCGCGCCCATACGTGAAGTAAGCGTCACTTGATTAAGCTCTGGTTTTGCAATGGGCGGTCAACGCTTGATACAAGTTATGGCTTTATTTCGGGATAACTTATCACCAGTCTGCTAATAAATAACATCACTGTACATGTGAAATACACCTGGCTGGGTTAGTAACTATTTTGATTAATTGTTTGACTTAAGAGAAATATAAACGCTAGAAATATTTCGATTCTCATGCCTTCAATGCTTAAATCGAGCGTCTTATTTGCGCGAAGCAAGTAAGCAAAAAAGTGGTTTTTATTTATTTTGTGCATATAATAATGAAAAAAAGTTAGAACAAACAAAACCTCAAAAATAGTCTTAGCCATAAAGTGGTGTTTTTTAAAAATTGTTTCTTATATTAATTCATAGTTAAGTCATGCAAAAACATTTATTTTATTGGTTTACGTTTATATTTTTTGTTATGTAAATGATAATTTTATTGTAATTCCAATACAAAGAAAAGCTAGTAAAAGCTTCAAATTATCCGTAACATATTTGTTGAGGATAATAATGAAACCGATCCGTCGTAAGGATTAATCAAAATAGTATTTAAATGGGATTTCACGAATAACTTCACCTTAACCAGTTCAGGATTAGTCTTCTTATTTCATAAAGAATCACATATTGTGTGAAACGGCTTGAAGTACTAAAAACTGATGTTATTGTAATCACTCGTTTTTTTTACATTAGCTCCACACAGGAGGCCTTGACGAAAAAAAATCCAAGTGTTTGCAAAAACATTGGCCGTCAAAACTTTGACAAAGCTCACTTCATGAACCTAGGCACCCCTGTTAAGTCACCAAAGTGTGGTGAACCACACGGGGTGACCTATGACATGGGTGTTGGTTATGCAATAAATGGTCCCCGTGGCGGCGGTACCCATACCTGCCTTCTAAATTGAGATAGAAGTTAAGAAGCAGTTTAGTACGCGTTTCAATGAGTTTTTATTTTGGAACAATTGTTTTCCAGTTATTTAAAGAAAGTTATTTTGCTATTTAATTCCCTTTTTACGATTCCACTCTTTTTCTCAAAGAGAAATTAGATAAATGTATTAAGAATTTAGGTAATTATCCAGATATATATAATGTTTTGAGGAATTTGGTAACTTTGGGGGTAGCCGTCCATCAGTTGTTTAGGGAAAGTCACAATTTCAGGGCAAACCCCAAATAAAAATATTTTTTGTTGTTAAAAAGAAAGAAAAAAATTATATTCTACGAATAGCCCGACAATATTTGGAAATCTCCTATTACTATCACGGTAAGTGGAAACTTTTATAATGATGGAGGACGTAGCCAGTTAAAGAATTGAACTCACGACGCCCGGGTGGGAACCAAGCGCGATGCCAACTCAGTCACTGACCGTTCTAATTCGTGAAATAAATAATTTAAAAAACTTCGATTTTTGTCTCTATTTCTTTATAGGTTACGTATAATTATTTTTTTATTTCTTAATTTCATTATATATTTAATTGTTTAAAGTTTAAATTTAAGTACAAGTGTACAAATTGCTAATTAATTATAAAATTTCATGTAGCATATTATATTTTTTTTCTATTTTGATGTAGCTCCTACAATACAGACCCAAGTTTCTGGTAGCGTGTTATAAAACTTTATTCGTTGGTACAGTAAACTATTCTGCATATTCGCTTTGTCCTTTGTCTGTAGCCTGATTTCCTTGCACGTCCTTGTGTTATATCTGTGAATGTCTTTGTTGTATATTATTTTATTTGAGAAGTATTTCGGTAACAGGTTGTTTACTATTTTATGGATAAATATCATCGTATTCGAGGCAAGTATCTGTTTCACGGTAGCCAATTTAGTTTCTTTAACATTATATTTATTTTTCACTACACCTTTCGTATTTCTGTAATTACCAGCCGCTTTTCTACATTAACTCCACACAGTGGGCCCCGAGGTAAATATTTTAGCTGTACGGAATGTTGGGAATTTCTAGAAAGGAAAAAGGAATGATTAGAGTCCGGAAGTCAGTATGTCCAGGAGTGAAGAACGTATGAATCTATCCCTCCCACTGTGGTGCAAGGTGTTGGTTCGAGAGAGTTCAAGTGGCCGATCAACCGGCCTCCCCGATCCGACAGTTGGTAAACTGACGCATCCGCAACCAAACTCTGGACAAACCTCATCTCATGAATCCGAGCACCTCTACTAAGTCACCAAGCGCAGAAAACTACTTGTAATGACTTATGGCAGAAGTTATCATTACCGCCTCACAAATTGATAAAATTACTTATTGCATCATTAAATAAAATTAAATCAAAAACAATAATAATATTAACAAAAGAGACACCTTAACATTTATTCAAAATATTTATTTAAAATTTTTAGAGTGCTTTTTGAAAATTATTACCAAAACAATTAAATTTTCTCAACACAATTTGAACGCAGACTATTTGAGATTTGAACTATGTTCATGTACAAATTATAAGTTATATTATAGGTTGGTCTTGGGTTATTTACTCTTCTTAATAATATAATTCTTCAAACGACAAAAATGCCTCTGCTTCTATGCAGTTTGGTTGCAGTTTTACATTACTATCTACGTAGCAGGCCGGATCAGGAGATACCGGTTGACCTTGACCTCTTCAACAGGACTCTCTTGGAGCGTCACCTTCACTACAGTGGGAGGGATAGATTCATACTTCCGTCCCTCCTAGACAAACTGACCACTCATACGTTTTTCCTTTCTAGATCTTCCTATCCTGATTCCTACCCAGATTTCATACCTTTTTTCTTCCCAAAACCCTTCGCAAAGCATCACCAAAGCTGACGAAGGCCCTGGGTGGAATTATATTCGACGGGGCCTCGTATGTGCAGCTAATGCAAAAAAGGTAAGAGATATATTTTTGGTTCATATAAAGCAGATACTGTAAACACCATTTTTATAAAAGTGGTGCTTGAAAGTTATTGTTTTATTTTTAAAAAAAGATTTAATTTAACTGCTGAACTCACCTAGGTACTATTAATTGCGATAATAGGTATAAAAACCTGTTCAGTACATTAAAATCTCTGGTTTCACGAAATTCGCAATCGTTTTCTGATCTGAATACAAAGTTCGATTAAATATTTAAGCGACGTAGAAGTTATATTAACTAAGTAAAATAGTTAGCCGAACTACTACTCAGTTATGACTAAACGTATAAATAACTTGATTTACTAATTTCCCAGAAAATTGTAATTTCAAACCAACAGTATAAAGAAAGGCAATTTATTTTTGAAGAGTTGAATTTTTAATAAAAGATTATTTCAGCTTTGAGATACTTAGTAAAACAACTATATTTCAAAAGTGTTTTCAATGGGCCAAGTCGTTCGTTAGCGGCAAATGATCATCCGACCTTCATTATATTAATTTCCTTTAACATCAAAGCAACATTTATTTAATATATTATTTTGTGAAGGAGTCTAATCATAACACATTTCCGTATTTAATTATCATTTTACGAGGCGATATTTCACCATTAAATTTCCCACCCTTTGAACTGCTAAAATCTCCAGCCTCCGCCGGTTAACGATATTTAACTCATTTAGTGTATTATTACAACACCACTTTCAACATTATGTTGAGAAGCTAAACTCTTACTCCAACAGTACCTTCGATACCTAATTCCTAGCTGATTAAAATAGCTCAAAGCTCCTTTAAGGTTAAAAGTAAAAGGTTTAAGGTAAATGTTATCCTTCATAATGTATCACAGATAACTTCATTAAAAAGAGCTTCTAATAAAGCTTATAATTAAAAGATGGTTGAAGTTAAAAGGGGTGAATATTAATATATTTAATGAAAAACAAATACCTTTGTATAACACCACTATTTTATTAACTATATCAACATGTTTCGAAAACTATGTTTTCTTCGTCAGGATAATAAGTCAATAATAAATAACAAAAGACAAACAAGTATAGACTAATTAGAACATAGACAAAATATTAGAAAGGAGAGGTGATTAATTACCTAAAATATATCATAAAAAACAATTATATAAAATAAAATATAAAAATTATTTTAGAATGGGTAAAAAATTACATTAACATAATAAAAAATCTTTTAAAAGGAAAACAAGAAGTCTAAATAACAAAATAAATTATTATAAATATAAGTATTAATACGAAAATAAATTTAAAAGATGGCTATTTTTAAAAAACGTTTGGTTATTTATAATATTTAATTTACTATTAACACTTTTTCTAATTTCTAAAATTTCTAAATTATCTAATTGTATACCCGTTGTGTTAGTGTGTAAAATTTTTAAACCTTTATTAATATCAAAAGAATGACCTGTTTCCAAAATGTGGTTTGCAAATTCTGAATAATTATTATTATTTAAACATCTTAGATGTTCCTTAACTCTAATGTTAAAATTTCTAGAAGTCTTCCCAATATAAAAAAAGTTACAATCATTACAAATTAATTTATAAACCCCAGATTTGTTCAAAAACACACCTTTGTCCTTGTTATTTAATATATAATTTTTTAATTTGTTATTGGCGTAAAAAGCTGGTTGGATATTATCTGGCATGTTTTTAATTATCAAATTTTCTGCGTGAATGTCAAAAACGTCAAATTATTCCAAATTACATTAATTTTAAATTTAAATCTATTTCAAACTCGGCAAAAATAGCAAAAATGTCTTGGCTTAAAGAAGATGTGAAAAATATTTTTAAAAAACGAAATAATATTAAAATTCAAATTAAAGTGTTACACATGGATTTGGCCAGTTCTTTACATCCTCTGGAGTGGGACCTTTTTGACGACCATGTCAGGTTTATTGCGAGCATAAAAGCATTTAAAAAGAAGGAAGAATTGATGAAGAAATTAAATAAATTAATTGATATTAACAATAAAAACCAAAATCAGTGTTCTTATAATACTCTACCATGTGAAAGTGACAATAAAGAAAACTATTTAACAACTTTTATTAATAAAAACCAAAATTCTTGCTCAAAAACACTTAAAAATGATAATAAAACAATAGCTTTATTTCATGATCGTGTCATTAACTTTACTAACCATATTTTTAAGAAAGAAGAATTAAATCTTTTATCAAAAGGTTTGAATTACAATTTACAAATTGAAAATAAAAAACAAATAGAATTGTTAGCTGTTGATATAAATTGTGCACTGAATCAAAAAGATAGTTCATATCAATATAAATTTGGTGAAATTGTTAAAAACATAAAGTCTAATAATTATAAGGAAAATAATAAACAATGTGAAGAAAAAAAGCTTGCCGTCAATATTTCAAAAGTTACACACGACAAAAACCTTATCATAACAAAGGCAGATAAAGGAAATTCAATTATTATTTTAAATAAAGTGGAATACATACAAAAGACTTTGAATTTTTTAGATAATGATAATTTTGAAATTGTTAATAAAAATCCAATCAATAAATGCCAGGAAGAAATTATTGATACATTAAAATCTTGCAGAAGTGAAAATATTATTAGTTTATTTAAAAACCAAAAATTAACTATTAAAAATCCACAAGTACCAAAATTATACAGTTTGCTAAAAATCCATAAATTAGAAAAACCTATTAGACCGGTTGTGTCCAATTGTAACGCCCCTAGTTATAAATTGGCTTCTACAATCAATAAATTAATTCTTGATAACAAAATTTTTAACCCTAAACATACAATAAAAAATTCCCTTGAGTTAATTGACAAATTAAAATCTTTGGATATACCTAAAAATGCAATGTTAATATCATTTGATGTTGTAAACTTATTTCCAAGTGTTCCTCTTTTAGAAACTAAATCTATTATTAAAGAATTGTTAGATTTTTCAAACATTTCCAAAAACTTGTCTCAGGATTTATATAAAATTTTTAATGTTATTCTTAAACAAAATTATTTTCAATTTGATAATATTATTTACAAACAAAAAGATGGTTTAGCAATGGGTTCAAGTACTAGCCCCCTAGTCGCAGATATATTTTTAAACAATTTTGAAGAAAAAATTTTTAATAGTCGTGCTTTATTATTAAAATATGTTTATTTTTGGAAAAGATATGTAGATGACGTTTTTTGTATATGGACTGGAACTAATAGGCAATTAAATATTTTCTTAAATTTCATTAATAAACTCCACAAAAAAAATTAAATTTACCCTAGAAATTGGAAAAAATTGCAGTTAAAATTTTTTGGATTTAAGTATTTCTATTGTCAAAAATAAATTTGAATTTAACATTTTTCGTAAAGACACATATACAGATATCATTATACATGAAACTTCTAATCATCCATTTTCACAAAAATTAGCAGCGTTTCATACCTTACTAAGTAGACTAATTAATGTTCCCCTATCTTTAAGAAATTTTAAAACAGAATTAAATACAATTAAACAAATTGCAATAAATAACGGTTATTCTACACAATTAATAGATAATATGTTAAACAAAAAATATAAGAAAAAGTTTTTTAGATCTTTTGTTTATCCACACGTAGTTGACAAGAATAATAATTGAAGAAAAATTGTATTTTTAAATAATAACACTTCAAATTTGATAATTAAAAACATGCCAGATAATATCCAACCAGCTTTTTACGCCAATAACAAATTAAAAAATTATATATTAAATAACAAGGACAAAGGTGTGTTTTTGAACAAATCTGGGGTTTATAAATTAATTTGTAATGATTGTAACTTTTTTATATTGGGAAGACTTCTAGAAATTTTAACATTAGAGTTAAGGAACATCTAAGATGTTTAAATAATAATAATTATTCAGAATTTGCAAACCACATTTTGGAAACAGGTCATTCTTTTGATATTAATAAAGGTTTAAAAATTTTACACACTAACACAACGGGTATACAATTAGATAATTTAGAAATTTTAGAAATTAGAAAAAGTGTTAATAGTAAATTAAATATTATAAATAACCAAACGTTTTTTAAAAATAGCCATCTTTTAAATTTATTTTCGTATTAATACTTATATTTATAATAATTTATTTTGTTATTTAGACTTCTTGTTTTCCTTTTAAAAGATTTTTTATTATGTTAATGTAATTTTTTACCCATTCTAAAATAATTTTTATATTTTATTTTATATAATTGTTTTTTATGATATATTTTAGGTAATTAATCACCTCTCCTTTCTAATATTTTGTCTATGTTCTAATTAGTCTATACTTGTTTGTCTTTTGTTATTTATTATTGACTTATTATCCTGACGAAGAAAACATAGTTTTCGAAACATGTTGATATAGTTAATAAAATAGTGGTGTTATACAAAGGTATTTGTTTTTCATTAAATTAATGATGACACCCCAAAGTAAATATGCCTATTTTGAAGAAATAATTAATTTAATTATTGAATTTGTTATTCTTTGCATAGTATTTAAAAAAATCTTTGAATACTGATGAATATTTTGAGTAGGTACCAAAAATATAGTATCTCGCAGCAAATGTTCGCTATTACCTCGTGAATGTGGGACTAATGAATATCACAGCAAGAAAAGAAATTTAGTTTTTGGAAGATAAAACTTTACACTTAGGTATTATTTGTTGGCCTCCAAATCTTAAATTTGGGGGGCGGGTATGGATACCGCCGCCCCGGGAACTATTTATTGAATAACTGAAACCCCTGGAATGGGTCCCAAGTGGTTTTCTATGTTTGGTGACTTATTTGGGGGGCAACAACTCTGTGGCAGCCCTGCAACGCGCGATAATATATCAGATCAACAAATTAACAGTTAAACTCCATATAGGTACATGTTTTATATGACCAATCAGAAGGCTTCCTTTACAATCTCTCTGATTGGTCATTTAAATTGGATCAGCAAAAGAACTGTAAAACGACATATAGGTACATAAGTTATACGATTATGTAGATCAACCAAGTATGTGAGGGTTCATGGGGTGAGGTTTGTCTAGATCTTCGCGGCCAATGCGTTTGCCCACCTATTGGTGGCGCCGGATTGGGAGGGTTTGGTTGGAGGAGACCTAACCTAGACCTTTCTAGCCGACTTTCGACTCCCAGTCTTGCACCACAGTGGGAGGGATGATTCATACGTCTGTTACTTCTAGAAACATGGACCCCAGATTCCCACCCACCCCTCATACATTTTTCATTCCCAGAACTTCCTATCCTTCATTTCCCTAAAAAGATCCTCCACAAGCATCCCCAAAGACGACATAGATCCTGAAAGATTTTTTTTCCTCGGGGCCTCCTGTGTGGAGTTAATGTAAAAAAAAGTATACTTGCGAATTTGTACAACATGTTTTTCTTAATCATCTTGGCATCATACTTGTTGATTAAACATGAATTTATTATTGTTATTTTAATACTTGTAATGGCGTTTGTTTAAATAACATCTTATGATAGCTTTTTATTTGAAGAGCTTCCAAAGGGCACAGAAACTCCAGTGAGTTTGAAGCTGAATATGTATGGTTGCCTCGAGATAGTTTCCTCTTGGGATAAGCATAACCTTGTCAAATTTAATGTTTCAAAACCCGGTCATGTCTGATTACGAGTAAAGGGGATAGAAATGGTAATCCAGTCCCTCTCAGTGCAATCTTCCCAATAATCCTTACGTACTTAGAATCACCTACTCGAGCATGGGGGACTCCATCGAAACCAGAATATAGCTAGCATCCTATATTCTGGTTTACACCCTTTGAGATTGAAAGCCACCAGTGCCGAAGTAACTTAAATAACTCGAGACTATGTGCAAGAATCTTCAATACCTTTGATAACATCACCTATTTTAACGAACTGATTGCAATCTTTAAACGGGTTATTTTTACAGCTTTTTGTTGTTCCCTAAAACTCAGCTGTGGGTTTTGAATTTCCTCCTTCCTGCCTTACATTTCTTTTTGCAACCGAATTTAACTCCTTCCTCTCCTAAAAAAAATATTTTGCGTAGCGTCTCCAAAAAATAAAGTCATAATAATAAAGGAGCGGAGATATTACAAAATGAAAATAAAAACCAACAAACATAAAGCTTCTTACTTCTCTAACAAAATCCATACACGTGCATTCTTTGTGGCAATATTTTGCTTCAGGGGCTCTAGCGTGGTGAAATCGATAACTTTACAATATCGGATAGTTAGGGGTAACTTTCAATATTGGTGGGGAATAAATTAGTAATTGATATACGCTGGCAACACTGGCGGATCTGCCCATAAATTCACATTCAGAAACGTCAAACGCCAGTCAAATACGTAAAAATATTTTTTTTTTTTTTTAATCATTTATTCCAGATCTCGGGGAGGGTGGTGCAATCCCACGAGTTCCATATTATACATATATAATAATCAAGAAATGATGACAAGATATAAAAAGGATACATAAAAAAAATATTTACATGGTTAAAGAAATTTAAAAGAAAATAATAATAATAATAAAAAAAAATAAACTTTTTGTTTTAATCTATGTCCTCAGGAAGTGGATCCATCGCTTGTAGATCACAATACTATTTTCGCTCGAGACTAGTCGCGTTCTGTAGTTGGTGATCCGTTTTTTCATTAGTGCTCGGAATCCGGGAACGCACCCTTCTTCAAACATCTCGGTGGCACTGCAGTACCAGGACAATCCAAAGAGCGTTCGATATGAATTGTTGTACTGTACTTCCATTCTTTTTAGTGATGCTTTCTTAAAGTTGGTCCACATCTCCGAGGTATATAGGCTCGTACAGTACGTATTAAAAAGTTGCCTTTTTGCACCTGGGCTGCACTTGTTAAATCTTCGAGAAATCATATTTGCCCTAATGCACAGTGATCTTCTCTGTCGCTCAATATCCGAGTCGTCGTTGAGGTCCGCTGTTATGATGTGTCCTAAGTATTTGACCTCAAATTTTTCAGCTATTTTTGTATCGTTTAGGCTGACGGGTAATACTTTTATGGTGCCTGCACCTGATTTGAATACTATCAACACAGATTTAGTTGGGTTGTAGACCATGTTATATTCAGCAGCGTATTCTTCGCAAATCTTTATCAGCTTTCTCATTCCTTTAATGCTTGGTGACAAAATTACCATGTCATCTGCGTAAGCAATGTTATTAACGCAGGTGTTTCCCAGGTGACAGCCTACGTTTGCGGAGGTGAGTTTATCGCTTAAATTGTTCATATAGACGTTAAATAGAATCGGTGATAAGCTTCCTCCTTGTCTGACGCCGCATTCCATTTTCACTGGTGTTGACATTTGTTTTTCCAAATAACTTGGTTCTCTTGTTGATGATGCCAGACTGCCAGAATGTTAATTATTGAACCTGGCACCTTCCTTTCTTTTAGTTTTTTCCAAAGCAGTACGTGAGAAACCCGATCGAAGGCTTTACTTAAATCGAGAAAACAAGCGTACACTGTTGTTTTTCTTGACTTATAATATTCGACACATTGTTTCAAGCTGAATATTGCCATATCTGTTGACAATTTAGATTTAAAACCAAATTGATTATCGGATGTAAATAGTTTGCCCTCTATTTGAATTTGTATAACTCTTTCAAATATTCTGGATATTATTGTGGCAAGAGATATCGGCCTATAGTTAGAAGTACTGGATAAGTCTTCTTGTCTGGATTTAACTAGTGGTACTATAATTGTACGTGAGAAGTTTCTTGGCATTGTGACGATACACCCTGCCTACGTGCGCCAAATCGTGATAAATCTACCCTGGCTACGCTGTATCAAATATGTTGAGATTCTACCCCTATGTACGATCACGGTACCGAATGCGCTGTGTCGCGCCTACCCTCGTAGCTTCAATTTTCGTAGCTTTATATCATGATGTACCTA
Source organism: Glyphotaelius pellucidus (assembly GCA_936435175.1). Lineage (NCBI taxonomy): Eukaryota > Metazoa > Arthropoda > Insecta > Trichoptera > Limnephilidae > Glyphotaelius > Glyphotaelius pellucidus. The sequence goes on from OW386540.1 coordinate 750,112, forward strand.
GCCCATCATTTAGGGTATTTCTAGTCTAACTTTAAATCATTCGCACTTTTGCGAAGACCTCTTCTCTCAACCTATTTTTCAAACTTCTACATTTTCCTGAGCTAATCTAAACCCTATTTTTCGCAATCCCTTTGATAATTTCACACAGTAATCAAGATTTTTGAATTTTTGTTTACATTATCTCCGTATCCTGCGTTGTGTAATTTTTTGTTTTAGGACTTACACCCATACGCGTAATAAAACGCATACAAATGTAAAGAGTATAATGTATGGTTTTGTGGTAACTTTGGTTCTTTAGAGTAAGAGTGAAAGAATTCTAAATTAATTGATTTAAATATCTTCTAACGCGTTTGATAAACTAACCCCGTCCTAGATTTTGTCTGTACCTGATATTCGTTTTGTTTATTTCCTCCCTAACACAGCTATATTTAAAATACAAATAAAAGAGAATACCAGTTAACAGTTTATAAAAAAACATTTCATGAAAAGTATTTACTTTACCTGCGTGATATGACCTAATTCTAGGTCTCAGTTTTTTCACCTGAAGTCTGCAAATCTCCACCTAACATGAGTTTTATTTTCATGGTTAGTAAACACTAGATTGTTTGGGGAAGGGACGTGTGTAGGGATTGGGACAAGGATAAAAAAAAATTGTTTTCTGCAAAGGTTGGCTCCTCCACTAACCAAATAGATTCTGGTGACCGACTTCCGAAAAGGCCTTTGTCAATGCACGGCTACACATACCTAAAGACCGGATTTTACCCTCTTCTGCGGGATTCCTTGCTTCGATAGGAGCTTTACGTACCAGAGATAAGTACCAGGTCTTCCATCGTATCCCAGAACTATCCCAACCTCCTCACCTCCAGGTAGTTTAACTCGACTGATTCTAGAAGGGGTATTTCATTGCATCCCTTATCACGACTCTACTCGCGTTGAATGTGGTGTGCGACTGTTTTTGCCGTATCCATCTCCCTCGTGATCCGACAGAATCGCACTCCTGCCACCTCTTAGACCTGCTGCGATTGCGCCAAGGGAGCGTTCCAGTTGGCTCGCATCAAATTGTAGGTCGACAAGACTACGATATGCAAATGACTTAGAGTTTTCTTTAAGCGCCGCGCCAGCGTATTCCTCGCATACGTCTCCTCCTGCCCCCGCATGCCTCCTCCTTGGCAATACCGTCACAGGGCCTAAAGTTTCTCTCTCCCTCAGGGAACGTTTGACACTAACCTTCCCCAGAGACACATAATTGCATACAACAATCCTGAAGTTTACTGCGTGGGTAAAGTTTTTGGATTTGGACTGTATGTCTTCATTCACTACCAGTGCTTTTTAATGTGGTCACTGAGTCCACGTGTTTAGGTATGAAAGGATAAGGGATACCTATCCTATTAGGTAGGTATAAATTGGAAAAGTGAGTTTTGGTTTGGCTTTGTTTTTATTGAGGAAGCCCTCCTCATGAAGTAGTAAGTATTCTCCTAGATAACTAGAAGGGCACTGTCATGCACAAAGTTCTAATTTCAATATTTGATAAATTTCAATTTGATAAATTTAATTTTTAAATTTTAAATTATCCGACCACAATTGATAAACTTCCCTAGATTTTATGCTTGTGATTTATTGCTTTAAAATTGCACATATTAATTTTCACATATCAACTGAAAGTTTATCGCAAAACTATAATTAATAAACTTGTCCCCAAACACGCTGCACCCCAACTCGTTCTAAGTAAGCAAAGTAAAAGAATGTCAATGTTTTGTTTATAATAAACCATGTGTTTGCTGGATGTCCTACTGCCCCAGAATACGTGATTTTTCTAAAAGATTCTTAGATACTTCGATTAAGGAACAAGTTATTTAAATTCAAATATGAAAGATAGATAGTTCTGTGTATATACTCGTCGTTGCAAACTGGGGGATGACCTAATTTCTTGGATAGGTATTTATTTCATAATTCCTACGCACAGCTAAGTATTTTGTTGTTATTAAAATTGTTAATTATCGACATGCTCCGTTCGCCAATTTATAAATGATTGTGACTGCTTGCTCTGCATCGTCTCCAAGAACCTGTAAATAGTTTAATGATAAAAGACTCACCAAAATTCTGCAAGTTACCTTTTTGGTGTTTAAAATTTTAATCGCAATCCTTCAAACTAGATTTTTCCATTATAAAGGAATCGATACTAAAAAAAACTTTTACTTGGATATTTTCGACTATGTCTAAAACCTTCTCCTACGATTGTTGAATTATAAAAATAATTCTATTTAAAATTTCACTTGAGTATTATTAGATTATGTTAAAACCCTTTGATCCTCTCCCTCTTTTAGTTTAAATCATTTTAATCGCCCATAATAAATCCGTTATTATTATTTATTTATCTCATTGATGTTATTTTAATTGTTTTAAAACCAAAGTTTTAATTGTTTAATATTTCGTCGATACTCTATAATTTATTTCAGCCGGACTTCTTGGTCGTAATCAAAACTTTATTTTAGATATAAAATTCGAAATTTTATTATTATTATTTTTTCTTTGTAAACTCATAGTGAAATTAAATTATTTTTCAATTATATGTCGCGTATCTCATGATTATTATCGTCTCACTAATGTAATTTAAATTGTAGTAAATCGGGTTTCTAAAGTTTTAATTATGTTATTATTATTCCGAAATCATATTTATTTTTTTAGACACTAAATTTTTATGTGTTTAAAGACCACTCTCCAATTATCTTTAAGTCGTACAGAAACATCGAATATAAATTCACTGGATTCTACACTTTGATTTAAGTTATAATTAGGCACCGAATTGTTCAACCGTCTCAGCCGCCCACCGTTCTCTAAACTCCAGACCGTCTCTGCCGCTAACTGTAACCCAACTAACGACAAGGGCCGGATTATTTCCCTTCAAACTTGTTAAACGCCTTCTTATGTTTAAAATATTTTGAAATAAATCTTCATTAATTGAATTCTGTTTATATTAGAATTTTTACGTACTTGGTTATAATTCAATTTTAATGGCCGCACTGTCAAATATAATCGGGTTTCTCTAAAGTAAACTTCTATGTCTGATGTGTTAAACCAAACATGTACTTACGCCTTAATTTTTTTGTTTTGATTAGACTAACGGCGCCCAAAGAAACTCATGTTTCCAATGTCACTTATATAAACACTCTTCAGGGCCAATAAACATTCATTTCTTTGTCTTTGATTCTGTTTAAAATAAAGTTCGTTCAACTTTAATTCCTGTGGGAACGAAAATGAAGGTCGCCCATCGTGATAAAAGTTCACGTGTCTCTTGTTTTGATTATTAGGCGTTATTGGATGTACCCATAATTTACACGATATTAAGAAAAAACTTCGCAGGCACTCTTGAACGTGAAAATATTTCTCCTCCCATAGCGCAGGAGTAGGTAGGCATTACGATTCATCACAGCATGTACGTGTGTCGAAGAATTTGTGTAAATAATGTTGCTATTAATAAATGGCAATGTTGAATTGAAATACAAACCTAAACATGCATTGGCAGTCCGCATTTACTTTTTGACACTACACGGGAATTAATTAGTTAATCATTTCTTTAGTCAAATTTCCGCCACTTAAGTTTATCAAAATTCGAACGGAATAATTGGTGGCTTCTTAGTTGAATTATAAATTCTATGGATCGCGTATATGACTTCTTTCAATACAAAAATCTTTGTTAGTTCATTACGTTAATTAAATGAGCCAGTAGTGTTGATTAACGAACGACATAATTCAAATAAATGCATATATTGACAGCTAGCCGATGAAATTTCTCTTGCCAATTGTTGACCGTGATCGCAAATATTGCTAACTGACCATTGATGACGAATTTGGGCAATATCGTATTGATATAGGGTTATATCATTCGACCATGCTAGGCACCCTTGTCATCTTCTTAAAGGTTGCGTTCGTTTGCACGTATAATAAACGAAATCTATCCACATTTTAAATTCATCGTGTTCGAGTGGGAACAGCGCAACGCTAACAGTGGCTTCTACTATTACTTTTATGTTGACATTATAAAAACGATATCCATCTGAAAACTTCTGGTGAACAAAAACTACATCGAATGCATGTTTCTACAAGTGCTTCAGCCATCTTCGAGGGAAAATAAAGTATAACAACGGCAGAACAAACAGAATAACGTATTTCAATGTAGGAAAAGAGCTTTGTAGTAAAAACTGGAAAGGTTTTGAAAAATGTGCAGCACATAGGAAGACTGCGATATTGTTAGGCTCGCTTGCTTCCTTTGAAAGAATTTAAAAGTTTGTGTATTTCAAGGAAATAAATTTTAAGCGTATTTTTTAATACCATGTCCCACCAAAAGCACGTCGGAGAAGAATCCATAATATTTTAATATATTGGTAAATGTAAAATGTAAACGGCCATTTGGGCTACTTTGTCTAACTCCATCCCACCATATTAATTATAGCTGTCATCACACCAATTATCGTTAAAGTAAGATAAATTCGTAAAATCGCCGTTGTTTACATTATTTTCTCTTACCGGAAGGATCATGCTTTGAAGTTCAAACAAAGCACTATCAACGCTAATTCCTTGAATCGAGATGTACGAGTACTTCAAAGTCTTGAACTTTGAAAAACACGAACAATTCTCCGAATTGTAAATAAATGATGACCGAAAAGTTTAAGCTTGTTTTTTGTAGGAGTATTAATAGTTAATATTATTCATTTTAATTGTTTACCCTTTATTTTTCTGGTGTGTCTGCTATCCTTCACATTGTAACGCTTATTTGATTAATCTATTGCTTTTGGGAGACTGTTTTGTGTCAATCTTGAGCCGCTTAGTAGAACTTTGGATTTACTAGTAAAGGAACGTAGGAAATAATTATTTCAATCTCTTAAATATTATCAAACGTTTTGCTTATTATGGAACTTATAAATCTAGTTTTCATTTACTGTTGAAACATTTTAGATAAAATAAGAGACCTTTCCAATAATGTATTATTATAACGGACGGGGTTAAAATTGATTCTGGAATGCCACTCTAGACACGTAATACCTGAGTCTCAACGCGCTCAATCTACCCACCGAATGCACAGTAAACACAAGGCACTTACGTTTTCTCCTCCCGATGATTTCTTGTGATGACTGAGGGACCCTCTTGTCAGCGTTGTAGTACATATATAACGATATGCATTTGTTATAAGATTTCGTATGATACACTACACAAATGTTTCTATTTTAATTCCACTACTGAGCAAGCACACTCGACAGCGATATGAAACGATAACGGGCGCGTCGATCCGATTCTTCACAACAATAATTTCAACTGACGTTGATTGTGTCTTTCGGCAGACGTAGGTACATAATCTGTGCGTATCCAATGAAACCGTTGGATACTGTCCGACCCTCGACAACAGAAATAACGCACCAAGACTCAGTTGGCGTCACTATACAAATTAAGTTAAGCGCTATTCAGTTATGTAGGTACCGACATAAAATAAGACATTTGCGAGATGAGGACGATAACTTATTCAAGAAAATGGCGCAATTCACTGCCAAGAAGCTTAAAAGAGTGGTAATGTCTTTCAACTAAACTTTCGCAGGAATTAAAAGTGACTCAAAAAGGGGCAATAAAATTCAAAAACTTGAAGGAAACTCGGAAGGAAAAAGTTGCCTAATAGATTTTAAAATTTCAGTGAACATAATTTTAGTGAATTTGATTTTACGTGGGCGAAATCAAAATGTAAATAGAGTTATATTATGGAATATAACATTGTAATTTTCAGTCTTGTAAATTACGCTCGGTATTAACAAAAATTCTCTTAAAGTTTGTACATCAATTTACGTTCTTTATAATCGTACAATTTCTCAAGGGTTAGTGTTTTGAATGAAGATTCTGGGAGACTTTGTATTTTGAACCATTTGTTCTGATATTTGCCAACAAAATTCAACCGAGAAGCCTAAGTAATTACTCAACTACCCAATAGTACGTAAAATTCTTGAATATTTATGTAGTAATACTACACGGTGCCGTGTTACAAACTATTAGATACGGAATAAAGGAAAGTAAAGGAACCTTACAAAATCCAAACAGTGCATTGTAATATATTCTCAAGAGTTTCTATATGTAAGTTGTGATTTCAGTACGTGCATTACCAAAACAAAGAAAAATGGTGTATCGCTGTAAAAAATACAAACAATTACTATTTAAAAATATATTTCAGCACATTTTTTAATTTTTTTATTTTATTTTAAGCACCCGCTAAACTTACAACGCAGTTTGTCAGCAGGTCAATTTAACAATAATAATATAACACTAAAGCACACATGTTACAAGAAACCTCAATAAAGAAAATAGATACGGAAGAAAAACTTTTAAATACAAAACGAAGGTATAAAATACACAGACAGTTTTTTTAAACAGAAAAATTACTAATAGTCATGTACAAACAATTTCAAACAATTCATTTTCAGGTCATTTTTTAATTTTAGTTTTTGAGATCGATGGAGCAATTTGATTCAATTTTTATGTCCATTGGCATCTTATTAAAAATGGTAGGCACAAGATAAGTGAATGTCCGTTGCCCATATTTATTTATAATTTTCGGAATGGACGAACCCTCATTTTTATTAAATCTTATGCCATATGCACGAAATACTTTTTTGGAATTTTGAATCCGACAAAAGGTTTTGGCATACAATTTTAAACCATAACATCCCTCGAGCATTGACCGACTCATATAATAATTTCATATCTCCTCTTTGTGCATAAATACCTTTGCTTACCAAAAACATAAAGTGTTAAATTTTGTAAATTCGATCCGCAATAGCTCGTAGGTGTTTGCAGATGTTGCTTATTTTAGTATCCCATTTTATATGCTTGTCTACTGTTACCCCAAATATACATTCGTTTGTACCAGTTCAATGGTGTATTATTATTATTCCATTTTTGCAGGACTGTGAAGAATTGTCCACAAACTCAAATGTATGCGACCTTATTATAGGCATCCATTTGGCATGTGGAGATCATATACTTTTTTCGTCGTAATTTAGTTTTTTTGTTGAAATATTGTATAAAATGCTATCACATTAATTTATTCATTAATGTTTCGGATCACCTGTGCCTTTGCCAAGATAGATAACATAAACTGTCAAGATAAACCTATTGGTTACCTTGTTTTTTTTAAACAAAGCGAACGACAACAAAAAACAGGGTTTTGCATAATGATTATTTATTAGAATGCACAGATTTCTTTCTGTAAATTCATTTTTACGATTACAATTAAAGTCCAATGAAAAGCTTTTCAGAAGCTTTTTCCAATGATAAATAAAGCGTTATCAATACAAGATTTAATATCAAAAATTCTCTGAAGTTTAATATCAAATTTTCAGGAGCATTATGTCCATAATTTATTTAAAGTTTCCCAAAAATGTCTCAAATAACTTTCTTCGTTTGAGAAAGATGTTTTGAAAGTTCAAACTTTGTCGAGCTCCAATTTATTTCTGAAATAAATTTATAAATAAGTCAAGAAATTTAATACATTATTCAAGTATTGGAAAAGAACAAGCTCAAATTAAAGATCGCAATTATTTTGAGAAGATGAATTTTCCAATAATTAAAGCTCACCAACGAAACGTGTAATCTTACTCGACATCATTTTAGAGCAGATAAATTACCCGTCGCTAATAAATATTTTAAATATTCCAACTTTAGAAAGCAGAAGAAAAACAAATAACCCAACCTTTTTATAAAAAACTATTAAACTAAAAATTTGATTGTTGTGAACTCTTGCAATTATTAAATCTACATGTATCTATGTACAGTCTACACGAACAACTAGATAAACATTAACGTTTTATAAACATCTCATTCCAACTATAGTTTGCATTCCCCAATACAACGTTTACATATGTACGTGTTTGACAACAATTTGAACTTGGCAAACTTCAAACGCTGTATGTGCCAACTATTTTTAACCTATTTCATAAACTATTGTGAACACCATTTTTAACCTATTTCATAAACTATTGTGAACACCTTTTTTAACCTATTTCATAAACTATTGTGAACACCATTTTTAACCTATTTCATAAACTATTGTGAACACCATTTTTTACCATTTTTAATTATATTATTGTTGATTTAGAGTATATTGGAAGATTATTCCACTATTCTTGTTCATTATATAGACCGGTTATCATATAGGTTTATTCATAACACCGGTTATGTATAAAGTTTTATTTATTTTTTCTTTGTAATTTAATAACTTAAAATAACATAATTTATATACCTATTTTTTTACAATGGCACTACTCCGAAATTCAAACACGAGAAATTCTTTCTATATTGAGTTGAGTAGCTTGTTAACAAGAAATTCATATATTGCAATTAGTTTTAAGATCCATATTGTTTACCTTTAAATCTGTAATATGTATGTTTTCTAAATAATAAAAAAAAATATATATATATATATATATCTATTTTTACTTTACTTACATTTTGTGTTACCTACTTTGTGACAACTCTTATATTTTATGTAACCTATATTATGTTTCTTATATTCACTTTACATGTATTTTGTCAACTCTATTTTCATTATAATTGAAAAAAACACTTTTTTCATTATATGTGTAAAAGCACTATAAATAAATAATAAAAAATTAAATCTTAGGTTTTGTAAGCACGTTTGTATAATTAAAATTATTAAATGTTAAATTATTTGGGATAGATCCCAAGTGCTTCGCTACATTTGGTGACATTGCAAATGGGCTGCCTGGGTACAAAAGTAGAGTTTTGTCCAGGTCTTAGATGCGGATGGTTCTTCGGGCCAGATCGAGAAAGACTATTTGAGATCACCCTTTTGACATCTCCGTAAAATTCTCTCGACCCGTCACCTTGCACTGCAGTGGGAGGGATGAATTCATACGTTCATCACTCCTGAACACACTGACGTCCAAATTCCTTCCCACTCATTCCTTTTTTCTTCTCGGAACTTTGTATCCTTCCCTATACACGCACAAAAATACCCTCCCCAAAGATAACATCGGCCCGGAGAGATATTGTTTTTCTCAAGGCTTTCTGAAGGAAGCTTAAGTAAAAAACCCTGAAATCGACGTATTCTTTTTTTACGTGCATTTCTTAAAATTGCTTTTCCAATCATACAAGTTTGTAGTGGGGAAGCAACATTATTGCGTGGCTGAGCAATAAAAAAAACCAAAACTCAGTTCTGAGCAGTTGCAATAAACTTTTACGATCTTTATACTTTTCCCTCACTGGGAAATAATCTGTATTCTAAAGAATCCCCACCATAATGTTACGCTTTTACAACATCCGATAGCGTCAGACGTCTCAATAGTGCCATTAGACAAGTTGCTCGATACCTCAACAACTCTAATAAAAGTATTACATCAACAATAACACTAAAAGTTAGCGCGAAACTGATCAATACGTGATCGCGGAAAAGGCAACCGAGCACAACCTACTTGCGGTCGGGAAACCTCCCCTAGCCAGAAAAAAACATAAAACTTTCTGCCCTTGGGCTTCGGAAAATAAAAAATATCTGCAGGAACCGAGAAGCCTAGAAAGGGCGCGATTAGGAAAAATGTTACTTAACTTCAGGGCGTAATAATTTTCTGCGATAATATACTGATATTTTATAAGTTAGGAAAAATATTGAACTTTAACAGGAAGTCACAAGTCAAAAAAGTTTGTATTCCTAGTATGCCTTACAACGCCACGTTTATAGGTAATAGGCAAAAAATTCACTGGGTTTTTATTTATTTTAACTTTATAAAAAAAAATTAAGTTAATCAATGGAATCATTTACGGATGATTTTTGCCAAAAAAAAATCATTTTTTAAAAACAATTTTCCTGCATGCTTTCATACATTTCTAATGAAAAAATGTGGTTTTTAGTAGTTCAAGCTAATATTTTTGAATAAATTAAATAACAATTTAATTTTAATTCCATTCAATGAAAATCGTAGGAAAACCTTCAATTTGTTCAAAGCATATTTTTTATGTTTATATTGTAATTTTTAATCGAAAAAAGTGAATAAGCATTATTCTTTGCCTTTAGATATCTCGTTAACTATGCGCCGTCTATGTTTATTTATTTATCAATTGTTCAACGCTTTGATGGGTTATTCAAGACTTTTTTTATTGAAAACATGATAATACAGAATCAGGTTTTAAATAAAAAAGGTTAATTTGAAGTGATAAACATCATTTGATTAAAATAAAAATAGTGTTTAGAAAAGTGATTTTTTTTTAATTTGCAGATGGCATAGTTTGGTTTAGTGTGTGTTGTGATGCCAATATATTTATTTTATACAATTTCCCACTGCTGACTTGCTGATTTGCTGACTTCTGGTTTGTTTTTTTCCTCATACAATTTGGTTCTCCTCCACAAAAAGACTCTCCTTACAGCATTCCCAAATATGAAATAGACCCTGAATGAAATTATTTTTCTAAGGGCCCCCTTGTGTGGAATTAATGTTTTAAAAAATCGTCAATTTTGTTTTACTGTAAGAATGTTGAATAATCGAATGTTTTTTAAACCCTAATGTATTTAAACCCTATGTATTTCCCACCAAACTGTTAAGCAAATGCTATAATGTTATTTTTATTTCTGCCACATCTATACCTGTTTTATCTGTATTGTATTTCTAATTTTAGTAATTGTTGTTTTATTCAAGTTCGTTATGTAGACTTGTTAACATGTATATAGTTAATTTATTTTCTAATAACATTATGTCTGTGCCTATTTTACAATGACACTACACCAAAATTCAAACACGAGAAATGTTTTCTCTATTGAGTTGGGTAGTTTATTTAACAAGAACCATATGTTATCCCTTAAATCTGTTATATATATATATATGTATTTCAAATAATAATATAAAATAAATAAAATTATAACGTTCCCTTTAAAGATACAACATTTTTCATGAGTGTTTCAATTTCTTAAACATTTTTTTCTCTAAGGAACCGAACAAAACACAAAAGCATTCCAACTTTATGAAGTGGCTTTATTGAAGGCATGCAATATGCGTTGCAGATAGCTGCAATAGAAAATTGCTACCATTCAGCCATTTCAAACGTCCGTAGACACTTGTGTACAAAATATTATTCTCTAGTAGCGCTCTTACAAAATGTGAACATAACGTAGCTAATATCTTAGATGCTACATGGCTTCGTTTCTAACGTTCCACAATGCAAGTTTGATATTGGCTCAGTGGCGTGTCCCTGCACTAGATAACCTGCGAGCTGCGAAGCACGTCCCCGGGCCCCGGGCACTTAATGCGACGCTTAATACAAGTTTAAGAGAATGCGCTGTTGGCTACTTTAAGTTGAGTGACTATTAAAATAACGTCGTCTACTTGACGGGGAAGTTTATAAAATATTCAAACGCAAAATTCTACTTGGAGTATGCATTTTTAAGAAACTGCATATCTGTGTCGTTATGTAATATGATTTTCAACTTATTTTCTATCTTTAATAGATTACTTAGTTTTAACCATGTTTATTGTTTACAATGACGACATGTTTCGTAAGCAATGCTCACATTCTCAGGTTTTACTTAAGAACTTTTGTTTTTAAGTAAACCCAGAATAAAAAAGTTTTTAAGTAAGCCCTGATGAAGTGAGCATTGCTCACGAAATATATCGGTTTTTTATAAACAATAAACTTGGTTAAAACTAAGTGATCTATAAATTTCAAATATTATTTACTTACTGAATAAAAGTTGGTTGAAGATTCTACTTACAGAGAAGTTTACATGACAGTCTACTGTGAGTAGGTATTCATTGTTATTATTTTTATTTTTATTTTCTAAGTGAATACGCACAAGATTCCCAACTGCTCCGTCTGGAGCCAGTGAGACTGACATCCCCGATTGGAGAATGTTGTGGGGAGGGTAAGGAGGTTAAGAAGATGAAGAGGGATATTCAAATCTGGTGACTAAACAAGACTAAAGCCAATTTTTTACGAGAAAAACTCTCTTTTTATAACTTTTGAAGGTTATTCCCATCAACGTAATATATCATTGAAGAAGAAGATAACACTTTTAAATCTAAATGAAAATATGAAAGAAAACAAGACACAGAAAAACAGAAAAAGACAATGGTCGCAACTGGGACTCGAACCCAGACCTCTCGTCTAACCGGGACGGCGCGTTTTCCAATTTCGCTATTGCCACCTTCTGTCAAACCGTCATATTTGTCAATCTCATATTTCAAATATTTAGAATCATTAATATTATCTTCAACTAGTTCTTTTTCCATATTATAGGCAACTACTCTTTTTATTGGAAACAATCATTCAAAGAATTGGTTTGTAACCTGAATAGCGTCTCGGATAAATGTATCCGAATTTATTCATATGGAACTATTGACTTTATGAAAGTCTAAATGAATATTCAATTTTTTACGAGAAAAACTCTCTTTTTATAACTTTTGAAGGTTATTCCCATCAACGTAATATATCATTGAAGAAGAAGATAACACTTTTAAATCTAAATGAAAATATGAAAGAAAACAAGACACAGAAAAACAGAAAAAGACAATGGTCGCAACTGGGACTCGAACCCAGACTAATATGGAAAAAGAACTAGTTGAAGATAATATTAATGATTCTAAATATTTGAAATATGAGATTGACAAATATGACGGTTTGACAGAAGGTGGCAATAGCGAAATTGGAAAACGCGCCGTCCCAGTTAGACGAGAGGTCTGGGTTCGAGTCCCAGTTGCGACCATTGTCTTTTTCTGTTTTTCTGTGTCTTGTTTTCTTTCATATTTTCATTTAGATTTAAAAGTGTTATCTTCTTCTTCAATGATAAGACTAAAGCCATTTCAAGCAACCTTTCAATTCTGAATGGTGATCTTATATCAATGCAATATTGTGAGTAGCTGTGCCGCAAGTAGACTACATATTATTTTTAATTACTTTTTTGTGAAATAATACAAATAAAATTTGGCATCTACGCAGGTGGCGTTATACAAGATGTTGAAGGACATACTTGACTTACTCTAACCAGCAATTCCTTACATTATTTGGTGTAAAAAATGTGACCGAAATTTTGATCTCAGGTGATCTTTTTGATGACATTTTTTTTTAAACTTAAAACAAAAAATTTGGAAGGTTATTCCGCTTTTGTTGTTCCGCTGCCCCGGGTTCCGCTGCCCCGGATCGCTACCATTTATTGGATAATCAACACCTCAACCAAGTGGTTCGTGACGGTTAAGTTTGGTGACGTAGAAGGGGTGCCCGGGTTCAAAGGGTGAGGTGTGTCCAGTTCTTGGCGGTGGATACGTCTACCCATCTGCTGCGTGGCGGGTTCGAGAGAGACTGTTTGAGAGAGGCCTTTTGACCTTTCCAGGTGGACTCTCTCGACCCATCGCCTTACGCCGCAGTTGGAGGGATGGATTCATACGTCCGTCACTGCTAGACACACTGATCCCCAGATTCTTACCCACACCTCGTACCTTTTTGCTCCCAGAATTTACTCTCTTTCCCTTCCTTAAAAATCCTTACACATAGCATCCCCTTATTTGTTTATTATTGAGACAGCTGTTTCGGCTTACGAGGCTATTTTCAAACAGTTTGAAACCAAAATACTTGCAGAACTTTATATTAAAATCATCAAATTCAATTTTTTGTAAGAAAAACTTTCTTTTTATAACTTATGAAGGTTATTCCCATCAATTGAATAAAAATATCATGACATATCATAGTACATAATGACGGTTTGACAGTAGGTGGCAATGATGAAATTGATAAACGTCTCGGATAGACGAGAGGTTCTGAGTTCGAGTCCGTTGCGACCATTATCGTTTTCTGTTTTCCTATGACTTGTTCTCTTTCGTGTTTTCGTATAGATTATTATTGCTATCTTCTTCTTCAATGATATTTTTTATTTATTTTATTTATTTATTGAAACAAAAATACATATACATTATAAAAAAATACTTTGACTGTCCAACTAAGAGATTCCCCGTTTTAGGACAGTCAAATTTCCTGGTTTAGTTCACATTAGGTAGTTGTTGTTTTTTGTAGAACATAATATTAAATGAACATTATATTAAATGATGTTTACATTTGTAATTGTTAGATACAAATGTAAACATCATTTCAAGTACAAGGTTATAAAGCCCGTAAAGCAGTTATTTCATCAAATGTAATTTAAATTTTTTTTTTTAATTAAATGGAGTTCCATGACTTACGCCCTGGGGAATATTATTTTCCTTGGCCTCCTGTGTGAAACAAATTAAATTTAATTGGATAATTAATTGGATAAATTGGTAGGTATTGGACAGTTAGTCAGTTCGGGGACCAGTTATGACATGTGAAAAGATAATATTCAAGACAATGTGGAATATTTTTTTGATGTTAAGTTTTGAAGAAAAAAAACTTTAAAAAAAGTCACCAAAGACGAAAATTTCATTTACATTTTTACTCCAAATAATTCGGGAATCACTGATTAAAGTAAGTCAAGTTCGTCTCTTAACGCCTTGTATGTATTGTAGAGAGATTGGTGACTGATCATAACATTATGTATTAGTTAGTTTTATACCGGAACATATACCATTTTCAAGTTCCATCTTTTCGTGAAGGGTATTTGCTACATATAAGTAAAAAATAAGTTTTATGAAGTCGTTACAAAAGTGGTAAACGGTGATCTGAAATGTCTTGAATATTACTTTTGCACGGCTTTTTCGTCCAGATCTGCTAGGTCAATGGAGTTATTTGTAGTTAGAATCATTTCCATCCTAGTGTTTGGAGTTTTATCTATTAAACTGTCAAACAATTGGAAATAAAATGCTATATTTCTTGATTCACTTCTTTCTACCCATTTTTTTGGCAACGACGGGTAGTAAAACTAGTGAATTTATACAATTTCAGGTAGAGGTTTCATAAAGCTTAGAAAGCATTCAGTGATTTCAAATTATTGTTAAAATCTTCGACTGCGAAACCCGACTATCAGTGCTGGAATATATAATTACGATTTGAAGCCTGATATCCTTGATTGCGGAATAAGAAGGACTCCAATTTCACCTGATCCATTACTGATCTGAAGTTTCCTTGTAATAACTTCATTGAAAGCCTTTCTGATCACCAATCTACAACCACCATGAACTTATACATGCATAAATCACATAACAACAAAGGAGGTTTCTTTATTAAGGCTGTTTCGTAATACAATACTTAGTAACTAAGTATTTCCTCCAAATCTAAAATTCGTATTTAATATCAAAGCAGGAGCTAAAAAAAAAACAATGTAACTATACAATACCTTATATTAAAACATGGCCCTGTTTATATTTGTAAGATGAAATGAGTACTAGGAAAATATCCAGTCTCCTGCTAAACAAAACAAAAAAAAAACAAAGTAAGTGAAAAATCCTTTCAACGGTGAAACAATAATGTCATATCTTCAACGAAACCTTTTTAAGAATTTATATTGACAGCAGAATTTAACAAATTACAAGCAATATGAATGAAGGTCGTAAAAGACAAGTTTCCTGAATTTCAAGATTACCCTTTAGGGGCCTATTTTCACTTCGCGTATATAATATTATATTATTGGCATTATTCGCCGCTTGGTTCGCCGCATTGCAAAGTTTCGACAAAATCCTAAACCATTCAGATTTTGGGAGTTCAGAAAGGATTTGTAACGTTCAGGTGTTATTTTTTACCACTCAATATGACACTTTTAACAATAAAACTAACTACCGTAGAGATTAAGAGATTTCCTAGCACAGTTTGATGTAGGTCACAAACAAAACTGTTCTATATAAAGAGATTTTGTAAAACCCTTTTTGAAAATGCTGTATTATCATTGCGGTGCATGTCAAATCCGCAATTCTCCGAATCAATTTCAATTGCGTAGATCTCTTGTCTACACAGACAGGTTAGATTAAAAGCTTTGGATCATTTTGCCTACTCTCTGAATTTTAACTGCGTGAATAAATTTGCGGTACGATGAATTTATTATCAAAACTGTACGAAAGTACAATAATGGCACATAATTTTGCAAAGAGCTTTCGTGTCAGGGGGTATAAGTGTTATAAAATGTAATGGCTCTTTGTTTGTTTATGATAAAAACACAAACATTGTCCATATTTCCATAATATATTCACAACATATTATTTCTCTCCATAAAAATGGAAAAAACACATGGTTACCGTAATGGTCCGTTTGATAGAATCTCCCATCTTAACAGACGAATTGCAATCTTTACAGCACAGGCGTCGAGTGGGAATGCTATCCTTGTTCTACCGGTATTTCGATGGAAGATGCTCCCATGAACCAGCGTCATTGATCCCTTCGGCACCGGTGCGTAGTCGGGAAACACGCCAAACGCGTGCCCAACATATGTACACGGTTGACATTTGTCACATGAGAACGGGTCGCTTCTTCGATTCATTCTTTTGTTCAACTGCTCGGCTGTGGAACGATTGGCCGGCCTATGTGTTCCTATCCCTCCTTCCTACAACATGGGTCTCTTCAAAACCAAAGTTCAATCCTTCCTCTCCTCAAAAAGACTCTCCATAGAGCATCTCAGATGACATAGGCCCTGAGGGAAATTGTTTTCCTCAGGGCCTCTTGTGTGGAGTTAATGTAAAAAATAAACGATAGTTAATAAGTGAGATTGGTCGGTTATGGACAGATTGACAAGGTCAGATAATTTATTTGTTGAAATTACATCATCCCCTGAAGATACTTAAGGAAGCAATTATTATGTTTTTGATTTCGTCAGCCGTTTTTAGTTTGAAATAAAATTCCTTTACCATATTGAGGGCTTCATTTTCTTAAGGGGACCCGGTGGTCTAGAAATTAAAAAAAAAATTTTTGTTCAATATTTCAAAAGTGCAATTCTATAAAAATATACTGTAATTTTTTTGTAATGGTATTGATGATATTTAAAGTTCTGCAGCACATTTAGAAAAAAAAAAAAAAAAATTTCAATATTTCGAAAGTATTATCCTTTAAAAATATATTGTAAAATTTTTGCAATAGTTTTGACGATATTTAAAGTTCTACAGCCCATTTAGCAGGTCAGCGCAGAAGCAGGTAAAAGGGCCGGGCGAAACTTCAAACTCATTTATTTAAAAACTACTTTTTTCTGCATGGTGTGAGGCAAAAAAAAACTACTCGGCCGATTCGTCTCAAATTTTACTATGTTATTCCGTACACCAGTACCTATCGCAGGAGCTAGAACAAAGTTTTTACGTTGAATACTTCTATTTTTTTACATACAAAATATTTTGAAAAAACAGTCTGTTTTCTGTATTTAAATTTCAACAATGCGCCATTTTGTCAATTTTTTTTTATTTATTTTTTATTCTATTTCCTGCAATAACTACACTCATACTGATCATAAATATTTTTTTGTTTTTGTTTACGGATAAATGAAAGAGCCAAAACTGGTCACACCACCAAGGTCCGTATTTATGAGGAGGGTAACTTCAGCGCAGTTCCTTAACTACTTAGAATTTAATTTTTTTGTAATAACAATATTTTTGTGTACTGTTAAAGTCATTTAATATATCTATACAGTTTGAATGGCATTGTTCACTGTTTTCATTTAAAAAAAAAATCCTAAAAATCATCGAAAATATGGGGGCTAGACACTGGGTCCCCTCAAAGTGCATCACTTTCACATTGTGTAATTAGTTTTACTAATTTTGATTCGATATTTGAAAAAAAAATATTGACACAATCAATAACGAAGCACGTTTATGATCAGATCGTCAATTTGAGATGTACTATCTATTTACTTCGTAACAAGTTTTCGATCTATGAGATTTGGAATTGTGTTTATGTATTATTTATAAACTAATATTTAAATAAGACACTTTCCGAATATGTTATAATATAATTCGAAAACCTTATATTCGTGTGCAAAATCTTTACATTCTGGCTATTGGGAATAAACCTTATGATTGAAGGTCTGGAGAAGTTCTCTAACTAGACTAGCAAAACTTTTGGATAGTTTTCCCAGTAAAAACATCTTCGCTCCCGGAGCTAGCGTAAGTTTTCCCTTATTAATTTTGCTGTCGGATTGTGGAATAACTAACAAATTTTCTTGTATAATTTCAAAGAGTTTTAATACCACTTATAATTTTCCTGTTATAATATCTGCGCTACGCTCTCAGTTAGACTTATTTTACCAAGTTTAGAAAAGCAGAGTGTTACTCTCTTAACTATTATGTTGCGCAGATATTGCTTGGATTAGTACAGGTTGTGTAGTGGATGAGCTCGATTCCGTGCCTCCGTCTTTAAACTGTCACAAAAATTGCAAAGAAAATAAGATTACTGTATTTTATTTTTTAATGCAAGTAGCCATACTTCAACGTTGTTGGCAATTACTCACAAGAGAGTTTTTTTTTATATTGGGAGGCAGGTACAGGTATCGCTGTTGTGTGATCCATAATTGTAAAACCAACACCTCTGCCATAGGTCACCCCAAGTATTTGACTACGTTTAGTGAATTAGCAGGGGTGCCCGGGTTCATGGGGTGAGGTTTGTCTAAGTCTTGGTGGCGGATAACCTGGACATACTGAACCCCGGATTGTTACCCACCTTTTTATGCCTTTTTCCTTTTCAAAACTTCTTTTCCTTCCTTTTCTTAAAAAGACCCTCCACACAGCATCCCCAAAAATGACATAGACCTGGGGGAAACTATTTTCCTCCTGTGTAGAGCTAGTGTAAAAAAAAACACGTAATGTTAAATGAAAACTCACGACGTTTGAATCATTACTCTTTGTTGAGTAAACCATAGGAATAAAAACCAAAAAAAAAAAATGTCGCGACTTCTCTCAAAGCAGCTCATAATAGATAATATTATTCAAAAGTGTCCATTGTAGCGAGGAATCAAAGTGATGACATTGGTTTTTCTGTACAGCAGGCATTTTTTTTTACCGACTTTCATGCTTCCCTGTAAAAGCTACTCCCGAATTTATTTCCCCGAAAGATTTATAAGAACGGCTTTGTACATATTTAGGTAGATTGTCTTTTAAATCTGGGATTACCATTTTAATCACAGCATTGAAAACAGGAAATGGAAAAAAAGATTTCACGGCTTACGTACCAGAATAATATTGATATTTTGGCCTTGAAAACAAAGAAAAGGCACCCACTGGAATTTTTTTAATGTGACCCCTCACAAGAGTGCCCCTGTCTGTACGGTGTAAAGGCAAGGTAATTATATCGCCATCCGGTTGGGCAGCTTTGTGAGGCGGACTATGGGAAATGATTTATTTATGCGGGATGTACGAGTCGACTTACACAAAAACGAGTCGAAGAAACGACCCACTCTCATGAAGCCAACATTAACAACATGTGAAAGGTTGTTCTATTCGTTTACATTGTTTGTACAATGAGTTTCATGCATTGATTACCGGTGCTCCGGGTTTTAACGTTGCTAGCACCTCAGATCTGGCTCCATTAAAATACCTGTAGAACATACTTAGAATGCCCACATTGCTTCCGTGCTTTAGAGATGACAATCGGTCTGTTAACAACGGATTGTCAATCAGACAGACCGCTCTATTTTGCACAGTTAGGTAACAAGTGTTGTTGGGCTTTGCCCAAAATGACTCCAAAATTCATGTGCCAAAATTTTCCTGGCTTATTACATAATTTCCCAATATAATAATAATAATAAAAACATTTATTCGTCAATAAATGTTAACAATTTCAAACATTTTAATTAGTTATCGTTGATTCTATTGACAAAAAGATCACTGTTCATTCAAGATTTCTCCCGGAATACAGTTGGTTTTCAGCAGTGCCTCTGATTTAAAACACAAAACTAAAAATTAAATTAAAATAAAAAAAAATATAATTAAATTAAATTACATGAAAAATAATTAAATAAAATCTCTTATTTAATTCACATAATACATACAATTTAAAAAAAAAAAATTAAAACATGTAAATCAAAATTCAAATTGAAGCAAATATTATTAATATTAACATTCAAATAGTAAACTTCAAATTAAATGATAAAATCAAATCAAAAACAAATGTTGGTTTTCCTTTCATAAAAATTTCTATTTTTGAAACTGACAATATTCATGGTGGAATTCCATAAAACAGTATTAATATGGTAACGTCTGCGTGTTTGAATTTCAGAACCAAGTTTCGAGTGCATGTTGACGCCACGCCCTTACGCATCGCGCCACAAATAACATCCGTGTACGTGGAATTCCAAACAAAGCTACCGTTGTTATTCCGTTTTGAATTCTTGAATTCGTCACAAGATGTCGCCACAAGTCGGACTGGAACGCGTCCCCCTAGGTATAACTGCCACGAATCTGTTAAAAAGCATTATCTCTCCCGATGTGGAAATCTTGACAATAATACATAGTTGTATCAAGCGGCTGTATATTACATATGACGTCTTGCCTCTCTCGGTTACTTTGTACCGGTGGCTATCACTCGATGACAGTAAATCCGAGGAACAGGATATTTTTAAAATCAGTTCCTATTGGAATAAAATGGTCAAACACAAACACTAACTGGGCGAAGCCGAACCAAAAACCGCCCGCAGAGCCTAGCAGCAAAAACTTACAGAGTGGGTTTTTAACTGCTAGTTACAAATTATTGTAATCAAACAAATATGAAACATACTTAAATTTTTATCAATGATTAAGTTGTTGTGCGGTTGACTGTGCAGTCAGCAACATTGGCAGCAGAGCTTCTTGAAGGGTATCGAATAGATTGGTATTTAATTCCAAAGTTTTGATGATGAATAGCTGAAAGTACTACAAATATAGCAGCTTCATGTCTGGGGAGAATGAGTAAATGGTCCCTTTGACATTTACTGTGTGCATATAAATTATATGAACTACGTATATGTAAAACAGTTCTGTGTATGCCTTGATGTTTCTAATAAAGAACAAATTTACCCAGGCACGCCTCATACGTCATACGTATGTCTAGTGATTTTATATTGTCGTGTAAACAAGCTGAGTGATGAAATAATAGAAACAATAACATTTTGTGAGATTTAGGACCGGACTTTCACAGAATTAAAACAATACACCAAATTTCACAGTTAAAATTAAGGTGCTCTGAGAGTTTTATTCAAATTCTGCAAGAATTTCATGATAGCCAGTCGTTCCACAGTTCTTGGATAAAAACAGAACTTGAAAGGACTCACATAACAACGTGAATAATAACTTTCAAATTCTATTACACAAACCGTACAAAGTCATATGACATTAATTTGATGACGTTGTTCAAACGCAATTCATTTTTTTTCGTTATTCGTTTTTAGAGTGTTATGTCGTGTTGCGCTACCTCCTTCTTTAGCCAACGTTTTGGACAGCGTTACAGTGTCCATCATCAGAGCAGATGTGTGTACTTGTTAGTGGTGAAATGTGTGCTTATGTACTTGGAAGCAATACCGTGTTGTCAGCTCCACTCCACTACGAGCTTGTATTACAGTTTACTTTAGAAACCACTGTCATCTAGTGATCCCTAGTCACCGGTAGAAAGTAGCCGAGACAAGCAAGGGCGTAGGAACTGGTTCCAAAGTAGCTTGTCCCTCGAACCCATTGTCAACTAGTGATCGCTAGTCACCGGTACAAAGTACAATGTGCAACAAAGTACAGTGCCCTGACGATGGACACTGTATCGCTGTCAGAAACATTGGCTAAAGAAGGTGGTAGCGCAACACGGGATAACACCCCAAATACAAATAACGAAAATACTTTCGGCCGTGAATATCTAAAAAGCAATTCATTTTGTTTTTTTTTTCATATTTCTTTATAATACTGTAACAGTGTAAAAATAAAAAAAGCTAACAGAATATCAGCCTTATAAAATAATTTTCTAAGTGCTTTTAAAGCAGGTTTCCGCGAGTAAGGTACCTACTTACTGTTTAAAGGTGTTCTTGGAAACTTTATTTTTTTGCGAAAAATTCGTTAGCGATATCTCTGTAAAAAATATTTTTGTGAGCAGCATTTTCTTTTAATAATTTTTTCTTTAGATAATTGAAATATATGTCTAATATTTATGAAAACTGTCTATTCATTTAAAAATAACAATGTATATATAATATTTCGTAATAATTGATAATAATCAAATCCTAATATAGGGTCCTGTGTTTGCCCTGTTTTTATTGCGGCAGAAACTTTGAAATTATCTTATCTGTTTCAGTATGAAAATTTACTTTATCTGTTTAGTGCATTGATTCCCAAAGCGGTCCAGGTAGACCCCTAGCGATCCACGTGAGACCCGACAGGGGTCCACGTAGGCGCGATAAAGAAATGGGGGTCCACAAGTCGTAAGCGAGGGTCCACGAACTGGTTTCGTGGACCTCCACTTGCGCCATATCCATATCCCATCCCACCCCCGTCTCATATCCCATTACGCCAAATATGTTACTTATCATCAATAAATTGTAGTGTGGCCCAAATCTTTTTCGATCTCCGTGAAATTATTTTTGTAAAATCCTTCGCTAATAAGTTTCTAGACACCTATTACGCTACCTAAGTTTTCCATTTGGGAGGCGGGTACCACCCCCCTGGGAACCAGTTTTTGGATAACTAACACCTCTGCCGTAGTGGTTTGCTATGTTTGGTGACTTAGCAGGAGTGCCCGGGATCATGAGGTGAGGTTTGTCTAGGTCTTGGTAGCCGATGCGTCTGCCCACCTGCTGTGTGGGGGGGGACTGAGGGAGGTCTAGCAAGAATCTCTCGACCCATCGCCTTGCACTGCAGTTGGTGGGATGGATTCATACGTCCGTCACTTCTGGACACACTGACCCCAAGATTTCAACCTAAAAAATACCCTTCTTACAGCATCCCCAAAGATGACACAGGTTCAGAGGGAATTTGTTTTCCTCGGGACCTCCTGTGAAGAGCTATTGTAAAAAAAAAATTCGCCTGATTTGCTTAACTTGTATACTTCCCATTTTTGTAGCAACGCTTCTTCAGGCAAGCAAGTCGAAATAGCTCAATGGAGAGAAAGTTTTATTAAATTAAGATTCATCATTATCAATAATAAAAACAGATTACAATAATGACATAATTTTAACAGAGCAAAGTCGTTATGTTGATAACGGTTTGGTTCTCCCCCGAGGTATAACTTTTACTTCTGATCGACAAATAATACGACATGGCGAATATTAAATTCCGCTGTGAAAAGTTGCAGAATTCCGGGACGAATTATTTCGAAAAGTATTTACGAGAAAGTTGTCGGGAAAGTTTCCGCAAGAAAAACTTATTTATATTTTCCTCTTTTTTGGTACATTGATGACAGATAAAAAAACGTATTTCCTTTTCCTGGAAAGTGGTTAACTATTTTGTTTGTGTATTTTTTTATACTATCACTTTTTTTTCTTTTATACGTTAATAAAAAAATAAATTTTTCGTGTTGAACAGTGTTCAAAAAGTGTGTTAAAAAAGTTTATTGTATTTGGTGATGAAATTTCCCTCAAACAATAAAATTGTGTAATAAAATAGTGTTTAGTTTTTACAGCGGAATTAAACGAAGCCGTTATTGTGTCAAATTTGTTAAAGTACATTAGTGGAAAGCAGAAAAACCAAAATTTATTCATTTATTTTCATTGCATTTTATTTTAGTACCAAACAAGATTTAATTTGGGAGGTGGGAATGGGTACCGCAGCCCCGGGAACCTTTATTGGATAACCAACACCTCTGCCATAGGTCACCCCAAGTGGTTCGCTGCGTTTGGTGATTTAGCAGGGGTGCCCGGGTTCATGGAGTGAGGTTTGTCTGTCTTGGAGGCCGATGACCAGGACACACTGAACCCCAGATTTCTACCCACCCCTTTAAACTTTTTCCTTCCCAAAATTCTCCTCCACTTCCTTTCCTTAAAAAAAACCTCCACACAGCATCCCTAACGATGACATAGGCCCTGAGGGAGATTATTTTCCTCAGGGCCTCCTATGTGGAGCTCATGTAAAAAAAAACACAGGTTTGCTGCCCAAAAATGTACATATATGAATGTTTAAATACATTGTAATAAGAGAAATTATTATTTGATACAATGAGGTTAAGTTAAATTTTAAAAATCACTTAAAACACATACTTCTGTACAGTACCAATATATTTTTTTTATTAAATATGTTGGTACAACTAATAACATGTCATTTTACATTATATAAAGTTTTTCTTTTAAAAATACATTAAACAATTCATCTTACACCTTTTTTAGAGCAAAGTTTGAGTTAAAAATGCGGAGAAACGTGTGTAAACAAATAAGAAGAAAGAAATATAACAAAAAAAGAGGCGAAAAAGAAGAAGAGAGAAAAATAGAAAGAAAGGAAAGGGATATCTTATATTGTAATTGAGTTGTATTATTGGATGTAATGATTGTAATAAGCTATTTAAGTAAAGAGTGTTTTTATTGAACTTATGATTTTTTTACAATTTGTTTCCAAACTTTATTTAACGAGTATTTGGTTAAATCTTTTAACTCCAATATATTTGTAGAATTGTTGGGCTTGGTGGTGTCACAGCGCAGGAATATATAACAAAATATATTGCTATTTCTTTGCTATATATAGCAAACAATTTTTGGTATATTGCTAATGATAGTAGTAAAACAATGTATCTAGTAGTAAAACAATGTTGTCCTAAAATTTTTATTACATAATGATGTAAAAGCTCATTGAGGTGTACATATTAGAAAATAAAATTTTTAAACTTATTATTATTGGACAATTGAAAGTTTTGAAAAAAAAACAAAATTGGAGAGTTGATCGAAATAATAATAAACATTTCGTAAAAAATTAAATAGGCACCATTTTAATGATTTTCAAAGAAAACGTTTCGATTATAAAGCAAACAATATTAAAGACGTTCATGAGGTTGTTTGTTGTGCGATGTTATGTCAGATAAATACGTATGCCAAACACATTAAAAGCGAGGAGTCTGAGGGTGACATAAAACCTAAGGGGTGATAAAATCCCTTAACGTCGTTAGGCTGTGTCGCGTTTACTAGACACGAATAATTACAACTTTCTTTACAGGACTTTGTAATTAGCTTTATAATAATTTACTCCTGGTATTAAATACAATGTGCGTTGGCAACTTTTACGGAGAGGAGGAAAGGAAGAGCTTTCTAATTACGTGCAAAATTAATTCAACCCTTATTAGGTTGTGATTATATCAATCTGCACACGGAGATTGATTAAATCCGCGATGTCTTAGTATAGTTCTTTTTATCGATTGAAAAACTTGTAATGAAATAATTACTTTAAGTAACCTTAAATTAAAAGATGGATTACTGATCTTGGACTATCACAAAAGAATTCGGATGTACATTAAATAAATGTTTAATATTTCCTTATTTTTCTTATTTCCCATGATCCCCATGCTCCTACTGGCGTTCAGATTTATACTGGATATTAAGGAACATTCTTGGTTTACTTTAATCAGTGATTCCTGACATTATTTGGAGTAAAAAATGTAAATGAAAGTTTGGTCTCCGGGGACATTTTTGATAGTTTTTTTTTGTTGTTCAAATAAAAATATTTAAAAAAATCAATAGGTTTTGGTAGTAGTGAGCGGTTGGTATGTGACTCATTCAAGAGACCGGTCACAATGTGAAAGGATTTATTTTTGTTTGATTTTTTATTTTATTATTTTTTTTATTTTAGGGAAATCAATACAATACGATTTGTTTAATTCATTATTTTTTTTTTTAATTTTATGGAAATCATTACAATTACATCATCATCTTCATCCCCTTATCCTATTCGGGTCGGGGACCCATTGCATTGCATCGACAAGGCTCCTCCATACGTTCCTGTCTTGTGCTGACTATTCGGCCTCCGTCCATGGCAGTCCCATCCTCTCCTCACACAGTTTCTGGAGTTGCCTCGCTCAGCTGTGTCTGGGGCGGCCCACTGGACATCTACCCTCTGGAATCGCACTTAGTATTTTCCTCGGAATTCTGTCATCAGACATTCTCAGTACATGCCCAAGCCACCTCAGTTGCGATTTTACTGCTTCTACTCTAAAGCGTGTTCGTTCGCTTAGCATCGATATCTGGTGGCCATAAGTGAGCGTCGGGCGATATACTGTATTGAACACTGCCATCTTTGTGTTGATACTGAGCTCGGCTTTCCTTATCACTGAGCTGTAGAGAGGATGCAACACACCGCTTGCCGCACTAATTCTTCGATCAATTTCTCCGTCTTGCCGTCCATCGCTGGAGAATTCAACAATACAACATTTACAACTTGATTAATTCATACATGTATAATTTACCTATCTTAGAAACCAATTATAAATTTCATCATTATACTTTTATAATATGTATCTATAAATTAAACAGTAATCTAACAACAACTAAAAGATATTATAATGTCATTCCATAATATACCATTACATGTGCAGTACTCATATAAACATTTTTAATAGAGTTTTTATATTTATTTTCGTCAAAATTGAATATATTTATTTAAGAGAGAATGTTCTTATATGTTGAACACAGTCTTATAAAGAAAAGAAAATCAAAAAAGTCGCCGGAGACCAAATTGTAAAACCCTGTATATGCCAGATAGGCCACCCCATAAATGCTTCCAATTTTGTCGATTTGTGGTTGAATTTAGAAATGTACCGCCAGGAATAATTCAGAACTCATCAATTTGAACATAACAAAATTATGGCTTCATATATTTTGATGAAAACGCAGCTCAATAACCATCGTTAAAACGTCATAAAAAGATCAATTTATTTTTTACGTCTTCAAGAAATTATTTTTCGAGTTACAACGATGGCCGAACCCTACTATCTCAAAACTTAAATGCTATAAAAAGACAAATTCTAATAAAAACGCCCTATCGAAAGTCAAAGACAAGCCCCTGGAACTGTCAGTGGGTTGACAAAGGGAAACAGAATGATTTATTTGTTTAACCTAAATTCAAGAAAAAGGTGCACAAAAAAAGAACAAAGCAATTCTCCTCAAAAAGGGCACCTCCTTTTTAGGTGTGCCTCCGGAATGCTTAGCTGGAATTATAGTGAAAAGGGGAAAGCTCTATTGAGAATTTTGACAATATTCTGATTCTCTAGCATGCGATAAGTATAAAATTTTCTATTTAAAGAATGCCATGATTTGATTATTGAGATAGGTTATCTCTACTGTTTTTTCTTTATTAGGTATTTTTAAATTAGATTTTTTAAGTTCCATCAAAGTTTTTGATAAAAACTTGTAACCAAAGTAAGTCAAGTAGTCTCTTAAATACTATAAAATAAACACTGAAATCATAAAGTAGGATATATTTTTTAATGCAATCACTACAATCAGAAGGAACTTATACTTACATATACCTGATGATCTCCTCACTTAAAACCACCATAATTGTGATGTCATGTAATTATGGATTAACTGTATAATTACTGTACGTTACCCATAACACGAGCATGTGCCTAGCATGGTGGTCGAAAAATCCACAAATTATGTTATTATCAAAGTAATGAATAAAGAAAAAATTTAAAAAATATATATTTATTTATTTATATATAAGTTGTACATTTATTTATAACAATTACAGGCAATATAGCCTAAGACGTTATAATTGTACCATTTATGCAGTGTATATGCAATGCCAAAAATCTTACAAATGCGCTATAGGACACAAAAAATAAATCTATTTTTTTATCCACCGCATTCAAAAAGCACGTAGCTCTCCCCAGAGGTGAGTTCATAAATAAATTAGTGCGGCTTGCTCTACTGCTTGCTCTACTCTCTGCGGGTTGTGATGACGTCCTCGAGAGTGAGACTCTGGTACAAAAAAATTTAATTGGGCCAGTATCTCATTATTAGATAAGTGACCGTTCATTAATTGAAAAAAATATTTAAGCAAAGCAATACCTCTACGTGTCTCTAGGGAGTGGTAATTGGTCATGCCTAATATATAAATGGACGGGTAAAGCCAAGGGTAACGTCCATAGAGCCGCGAGAATAAAAACCTTAAAAATTTCTTATGGACTCTTTCAACGCGTTAAGTGTATGTTAATTCATGTGGGGCCCAGATGATCGAATTTGACTCAAGTACACTCAGGACTAGTGTGTTATATAATAACGTCAGTGTTTTTGTGTTACGAAACGGATATGAGTTTCTAATTACGAAGCCGAGAAGCCTGTATGCTCTGCTTATTAAATCATCGATGTGTTGGTGAAAAGTTAGTTTGCTGTCGTAAATAACTCCTAGATCTTTGATTTGGTTTAGGTGTTGGAGAATAATTTCATTAATTGTATATTCTAATACATGCGGTTTCTTTGATCTTTATAAGAAACGATATTGCACTTGGGTGTACTGAAGTTCAAGCCATTTATTTTGTATATGTATGTATTTACTTTATGTATATGTGTATGTAACTAACTAACTTTCCATCGTGCCGTAAGCAGAGGGGACGCCAAACAACTCAGTCTCGGCACACACTATTTGCCTCATTCACATTCATACATCGTCTCACACAAATAATTCCGACTCTTGACATGGCCCTACTCAAGAATCTGAATCACTTGTTTGTGCCTTGTCTTCAATGGGCGTCACCGACTTCATCTACCATTCACATTTGTATAATATATTCTCCTTGCACTCCTTTCTTTGTTCGTTCGTTCTACATGCGTAAATCACCTGAGGGTCCCTTTCTACATTTCGACATTTCTCACACGATCATACATGGTTTTATCATACACAAGTCTCAGGGATCTCATTTCTACAGCAATTAATCTATTTTCATTCTTCCTCTGCCAGTTCCATTGAGGACTGCTAACTTCGCTTCTTTGGACAGTTTTTTGTTCGCGCCAAGAATGTATGTAAACCATATATTTATTTATTTGAGCAAATAAATAAACAAATCAAATTTTTAAAAAACTTTTCACATGTAGCAAACACTTTGTGGGAAAACATAATTATAATAAACACAATAGTATAATTTTTTCTTCAAACTTCATCAGGGGTGAATAATAATGAATAAAAATATATTTTTATTCATCCCTGATGAAGGCCCAGGTCGAACCGAAACCGGTTGGATAAAGAAATAATAATGTGGAATTAAAACAAAGTAATACTATTTTATTTTATATAATTATTTTTTATGATATTTTAAGTAATTAATCACCTCTCTTTTCTAATATTTTGTATATGTTCTTATTTGTCTATACTTGTTTGACTTTTGTTATTTTTTATTAACTTATTATCCTGACGAAGAAAACATAGTTTT
This sequence comes from Glyphotaelius pellucidus, assembly GCA_936435175.1. NCBI lineage: Eukaryota > Metazoa > Arthropoda > Insecta > Trichoptera > Limnephilidae > Glyphotaelius > Glyphotaelius pellucidus. The sequence goes on from OW386540.1 coordinate 779,317, forward strand.
CGAAACATGTTATTAAATATATAAATATGTGATTTAATAGTGGTGATTAAATAGGTAATACACAAAGTTATTTGTTTTCATTTATTTATACTATTGTGTTTATTTTTGAAAAACTTTCAGAAAACGAATCACGCGTGGTAGTAAACATACGTACAGATTTTCCAGAAACAAAACATTTGGTCTGGAATTTTATTATAAAAAGTATTTTTAATCTTCAAACTGCTTTTTTACTTGGGCTGTTCTCTAAAAATATTTACTGGAAGAAAAAAGATTTCTTCAAGTGATTTTTTTTTTCACAACGTTATTTTCTAGAAAATCTCAACAAACAAGACAGAATAATAAGTAACAATAAGCCTCAGCTTCTCAGCAAAACCATAAAAAATCGCACATAAAATTTAATTATCAAATGTTTTTTTTTTTATATGAACAAGAGTTCCAACGTCTGGAGCCAGTGAGACTATGGAATCCCCAATTAGGGTATGTTGTGAGGTTGAAGGTAGTGTAGAGGGGAAGGAGATGGGAAAGAGGAAGGTGAGGAAGTGCCTGGCTATTCAGAACGTTTCAATTCTTAATGGTTGTCTTACACCAGGGCGATACTAAGAGTATCTTCCACTGACTTGCCGCAAATATACTATATATTATTTTAAACGATGTAATTGTGAAATAACACAAATTGATGGAATAAAATTTGTTTGCCACGCCGGAATTCGATCTCGCCACCTTCGGATTGCGAGTCAAGAACCTTACCCCTAGACGTCGCCTTTATTTTCACTATTAAATTACTTTCACCTTTATGATATTTTGGTTAAAATTTCACTTTTCATGTCGTCTTGTTCGATAAAATATTTCATAATTTGCTCGTTCTTAGATGGCGGAAATTTAATTATTTTAGAAAAACCCCTTTTGCAAGTTTTGCTAGGAAATATTAAGACGAATTATTGGTTTGCGCCCATGAATACGGCGAATTGCGCACATCCATACGTAATATGAATAAATAGTTTTGTTCGTGAAAAATTCCATTATTTCAAGAAAGGCAATCAAATTCATTGTTTTATCAGTCATTTAATTCAATATTGCATTTGCATCCATTTCTTAGAAAAGTCGAATTATTTTCTGAACAAAACTATTTATTCATGTTCATGTTGAAAATTTACGGGGGCAAGCAAACAATTCATCTTCATATTTTACAGAACTTTATTCGATATTTACGTGGGACGATCTGTACACATCACCGCTGTTTGTGTTTTCTTTCGACCCACTCCACCGGAGTCGACGTTAAATAATACGTCTATATTAGAAAGTCGCAAACCAATAATATTCGTTGATTATAATTTTATAATACTTGAAAGATTCTAATGACGCTAATGAAAGCACAACTATATTACTATAAAAACTAAGCTGATCACAATTTCTATAATGATGATTGTTTTTGTTAAACCATTATATTTCTGTCGACAGCCCACCTCAGATTGTAGTAGTATTGTGTAGTGTTGAAGTGATAGTAAATACGACCAGAAGTTTAAAAATGTGTTTTCAATTGTTCGAATTCAAATAACCCCGAAAATCTCTGCCCAAGATGTTCGAAACATCAGGTGTCTAGAAATTCTCCAAGCACCACTTCCATAAAATAATTTTATTCCAGTGAAATTGAAAAAAGATTCTTATATTTCCGCCAAAATAATGTTTATTTATGAGTTCAGTGGTGCTGGTTATGATTCCGATGAATAATTTATCAAAAATCTGAAACGGGCTGCATTATTTTGCGAGAACAAGCGAAACATTGAACATTCAAGAACTTTTTTTAGACTTTTACGAAAAACATAAAAATCGTAGAAAGCTTATTCGGGACATGTTTAGTTCGGTTCTATGCCAACTCGGAATGAAACCAACTCAGAACCATCTCAGATAAGTCATTTAGAGTGATAAAAAAATAATTTTAAATTAGCCGATAACCCTAACCTAACTTAACCTATTTAACCAATTTTTTATTTATATTTTTTTATCACTCTAAATGACTTATCTGAGATGGTTCTGAGTTGGTTTCATTCCGAGTTGGCCGGTCACCGTTTAGTTCAGACACGTTGTTCGTATCATGATAAGCTGTAAGTTTATCGACTGTATTGCATTAATATCGAAGTTTATCCTACACTGGGAACAAAACGTATCAGAAACCGGACTTTGAAGGTAGTTTCCGACACGTCTGATTCAACCAAGTTCAAATCTATTTCTTGTTATAAAACAATGCGCTTTAACACAGAGCATGAGATTTAGTGATAATATCACGTAGTGCTAATTAGAAAATATTTTTGAAGGTCAAATTGATCAGTCTACTATGAGAAATGATTTAAAAAGCAATACAAATAGAGAATAGGTGGTCTTATCAATTATTGTTTTAATTGTTCTAACATCTTGAGATTTCCTGGTAATGGGAACTGTGCGGTATGTTAACTTCTTAAAGATATACTATTGTGCTGATCATTTGTGTTTCACAACAATATCCATGATAAGGTCTGAATGACAACATTCTAACTGAAATACCTACGTTTATAATTATTTATTTGTATATGGAACATTATTCTTGATTTAAATAAATCATTATATCTTCTCAAACCATTGTTATCACTGGATGATTTTTGATTTTACTAATTGAAATGCTTTTCAGTAACTGTTATAACGTATTTTTTAAGCGAAAGGCTTAAATTTTGAATTGTGCATTAAATTTAATTTTCGCAACAAATCAATTTTTAACACCTTACCTTAAGATCAGTATTTTTTTAGTGTAATTTTGACTGTGTGATTCCCAGTGTTTCGACTACCGTAACGAGACGAACCGTGCGAGCTTGAATACTTTCTCGCTCCCACCTAATACTACATTGTTATCTACAAACGCAGGACATCGTATATCTCTAATTCGGCACGCAGCTCATAGTTCACCAAACAGCGGCTCACCTCCCCGCTACCCGCCGAAAGAAGGCCTTGAATGAGGATATATCCCTAGTCGATCAAGACCTGATACCGGTAGCGAGATGTGTCGTCCTTGCCAGTGAGGTTTTAGAGAAGTTCTAGGCTGAATATCTGAAACTGCAACGAGATTTCTCTCCCTTTCAGTAAGATTGAAGAGTACCTACTGTAATTATTAATATTTGGAAAATAGAGGGAGATAACGCGCCGTATTGGCTTTCTCGCTGGTGTAGTAACGTTTTTTTAACTGTCAACTGTTTAATGTTTATTATTTTTTTTACTTTCTCTACTGTATAAAGTCTTTGTTCCGAACTCACTCTCTGTTTACCATATTCAATGTGTTGCATTGACGCCCAACGTGCGGCGTCTATGTCTAGTATTATTCAGTGTTTTACTTTACCCAATTTTGCACAAGTTAAAACACTTTTTTCTTAAGGAACGATAAAAAACATAATATTTCAAACAACACAGCATCTCATATTCTATTTCGACAGTTAAAGTGATATTTTAAAGTATTTATCCTCATGATTTGAAAGTCAAACGTAGATACCATAATATTGACATTTCATGCATAAAAAACTTGTAAATCACACCTTTTATTCATTGTTGTACCAACAAACTGTTGGTACAACAATGAATAATCTTTTATTTATATCGGTGGCAGTGGTTAAACGATGAGCCGTTCTATGTTCCAGGAGAGAAGAGGTGGAGAAGCTTCCAAGTTGCGGTTTTACTTACGATAGACGGGATTTTTTTCGATTTCGATTCGATCATTGTTTGCAATAACAAAGCGCTGTTTACTTTGGTTCCGGCAGCCATTTTCCAATCTAATACCTTTTTCTTCCTTCTCCCAAACATTTGTTCCTTCAGGAATTCGTGAATAATGGGTTTAGAAAGGGATGGACGGTATTTATAGGCAATATATATCTGCTGTTGTTAGGTGCTTTATAAATAAATCACAGGTTTAAAATATTGTTAAAATGTAGTTGTGTTGACTACTGTTGCTTTTTTTAGAATCACTAAATAAATGTATGAAATCACGAATTCATACATTTCTTTTGGGTTTTTTGTAGGAGATCTTATATCAGTATGTGAAAATCGTATTTTGAGTAGGTAAAGCGTGTTTGAGGAGCATTTTTGCCAAGAGAAATATCTACCCCAACAGATTTTTTTTATTCTCTACATTAGATTTTCAATCAATATCTTTACCTGCTTTATGTATAATAGAAAATGATAAATTTACTTTATAAGTAATTTTCACTTATCTACATCTCTATATAAAAGTGTTATAACTACATAGATGTATAATGAAAAAGATCATACGGTACTGAGTGACCCCCTGGTTATATAAAAAATAAAAATTAATTGTGAATTTTTATAATATTTTTTTAGGTTTGTACCTACTTGGAATGATAAAACAAATATCTCTTCTTATTTTTATTTAAAAATATCTATCGAGAAAGAACAAAGCAGATTCGTACTACTAGAATTGGCTCAGGTCTGAATTTTGTGGCAATTCAAACAAAATCTTCGTTTTTTTTTTTTTTATTGTTTTTGGGGTGTTATGCCGTGTTTCGCTACCTCCTTTTTTAGCCAACGTTTCGGACAGCGTTACAGTGTCCATCATCAGGGCAGATGAGCTCATCTGCCCTGATGAGGAGGTAGTGAAACACGGCATAACACCCCAAAAACAATAACAAAAATACTTTTTGGCCGTGAAAACCTAAAAATATACCTAAATCTTCGTTTGGTCAAAGAAATTATTTTTATCAGGCTCCGCTCATTTTTAACAGCCTTGTAGAAAATATCAAGTCATCTAATTCCTTGAACACTTTTAAAAATATTGTTAAATTATTTACGTTAGCCGAGGATTGCCAATTGATTTTTTCTATTTTGTCCTTTCTAAACTATTAGCTAAATGATTATGTTTTTAATAATAATAGGCAAAATTAATATTATCTTTTTTCTGCCAAATTTAAAGCTTATTATATTATATTTAACTATTCATTATTTGCAAATTAGTCGTTAAAACAAAACAAAATTTTTATTTTTTATTCTAAATTAGATCTCGAAACTATGGTCACCCTAAAAGTCTACATGTTTACATTAATGCACTACCTAGCGCCAGCAGTTTAGTAGGTACTAATAATCTCAATCTGTAAGAAATACAACAATATTGTTCTTTCAATATCTGTATAATTTTGTGTTATTTTATTTTATTTTATTGATTTGTAGAATTGTTAACTTCAACACAGGCTTGTCCTAGTGAGGTTGCAAATTGTATTATAAACATTTTACCTACAGTGTAAAGAAACAATAAATAAATATATTTTTATATTTAGATCTTTATTGTAGGGACGCTTACCTTGTAAATAAACCATTATTTTTAAATTTGTAGATATTTTCTACGAGGTCAGTCAGAAAGTAATGTCTCCTATTTTTTCTACTTAATTAAAGTTATTTAAGTGAACAATTTGAATTTGGTGCTACTCCCTCAAACCTTCTACAATATACTGCAGTAGTAACTTTCCGCGTCAACTTGCAACTGTGAATCCTTGAATGCAGAACTAATCGTCCATTAGTATTCATGAAGGACTGGAAAATGTGCACGGTGATGTAACAGTGAATGTCAACACTGTTAGACGATGGGTTCGTCGTAACGAAGCTGAAGGACAAACACCGTTGGTTGATGAAAAGCGAGGCGGCAGACAGTTGACTGCAATGACTTCACACAACATTCAGCTAGTCGATGACATCATTCACGGTGACTACCGGATAACTACATATGAATTGTGTCGCATTCTCTCCCAGAGAAAAAAAGTAAAAGCAGTGTGATGAAAATTATTCGACAATTGGGGTACTCAAAAGTTTGTGCAAGGTGGGTTCCAAGAACGTTGACCGACCAGAATAAAGAAACAAAAAAAAAACAATTGCCTCACAACACTTGCAGCGCCTACGTTTGGAGGGAGAGGAATTTCTGGAAAAAATTGTGAACGGATACGAAATATGTGTTCAGTTTTTGAATCTGAATCAATGAGGCAGTCAATGGAATGGCATCACACAAATTTATCGATAACGAAAAAATTCAAAACTGTGCGATCAGCAAGGAATAGTGTTCTGGGATTCAGAAGGTGTGATTATGGTTGATTTTTTGGAGCAAAGATGCACAATAAATTCTGTCTAATACGTAAGAACCCTTAAAAAGCTTTAAAAACGTCTTCAGCGAGTTCGCTCAACAAGAACTATGGCGGATATTCTTATTTTGCATGACAATGCAAGATCACACGCCGTCGTCACATCGCTGAAGAGATTGTGAAAATTGGATGGGTAATCTTGCCTCATCCTCCATACAGCTCTGACCTGGCGACATCAGATTTCTTTCTGTTCGGGCTGCTAAAAGAAGCTCATCGTGAGATTCACCTTCAAGATGAGGAGGTCGTGAAAACGTCTGTGCGTCAATGGCTTACACCGTGCACACTGGGATACATGCTCTTGTTAAAAGATGAACCAAAAATGTGGAAATAGACAAAAAAATTATTGAAAAGTGGAAAATTAATCGTCCAAAGGGTGGTTTTCAACCTTTTTAATTGTATTTTAATTTCAAGGAGAAAAAATAATAGGCATTTGTTTTTTGCTAACACTCGTATTTTTAAAAAATTGGAATATCCGGCGTGTTTTTAAATAAAGACGGTTTTTCACAAATGACTTGAGTTTTCCTATTATTATTCATGTCTAATCGAGTACACATTCACTTAAAAAAGTCCCACGAAAAAATGTTTTTGTTGAAAAATATCTTTGTGAAAACTCTCCTCAATTTTGTTTTGCCAATACGTGTTTTGCAAATAAAATTAATAGGGATGATTCGAAATAAAAACCAAAATTTCAAAAGCACACTTGTTTCGGTAGCGGAAATTTGATAAGCTGTAAAGAAGAAAATGTTAATTGTTCAGGAGATTGTTCAGGAGTTGTTGTTTTATTTCAAAAACACGTCTCCTATTTAGTAGACCTGAAATGAGTTTTTATTACAAAATAACATTGAATAGGTCCTTTCAATTTTTCAAAAAAAATCCTCTTGCACTTACTTTCAGATTCAGATTGATAGAAAAAAATTCTTCATGTTATTTTTTTTTGCACAAGAGTCCCAACTATCTGGAGCTAGTGAGAATGGGGCATCCACAATCGGTGGATATGTGGACATTGAAGAGATTGGAAAGGGATAAAAGATGGGCAAAATGAAGGCTACGAAGTTCTTGGATTTTCAGATCTAATCACTAATGACGATAGCAATTGCAGCTTTTTTGGTTTCTGAATGGTGGTATTTTACCAGGTCAACAGTCAGAATAACACCACTCTTAAATTGTTATCTCGTGATTTCAATAAAAACTTTCGCTTTACCTTCTATGCATTTAAATACTATTGCTATTAAGGTCAGAGGTCAGGTTGAACAAATAGCCCTTATTCTCAACTAATTAGAAAGCCTAATTATTTTAATTGCCTTTGCTTACATTCCTCGTGACAATTCCAGCTTTCAACCTCCCACAAATCTCATATTCATCGCTATTTAGGAACAATGCGTAAAGAGGATTATTTGGTTAGTTTGTGTTATATCACTATTGTTATGTGCATCACATCACTAACGGTGATAACATTATTGTTTATGGTCTGTCTCTGAAACTAGTCTAACATCAAAGGTGGATGGTTTGGTATATTTATGCATCAAATTCTGAAATAATAAGGTCATGTTATAAAACAGTTGTCAGTGTTTTCTACAATAAGTCTCCCAAAATAAAGACTAAACAAAACAGTGATTTTATGACAAGAGAAGATTTATTTCACGAAATATTTAAAATATTATTTATCTGCAAAATATTTAATTCATGAAATAAAAATAACCAATTCAAAAGTTTTAAACCATTTCATTTATTTGAATCAACCATTGTTGAACTAATAATGGATGATTTTTATAGCGCCGTTTTTGTGATAAATTAATTCGCGGTGTTCCCACTCAAAAATAAGAAGATGAAGAGATATGTGACCGGTCAGTGGTTGAGTGGGCATCGCGTTTGGCTCCCACCCGGGTGTGACGTATTCGATTCCTCGGCTGGCTAAGTCCTCCATCACGATTCAAGCAACATTTTCGGCTTACTGTGGTGGTGGTAGGAGATTTTTAAACATTGTTGGATTATTCGTAACCCAGGAAAGTTTGTCTTTTTTTAAATATATATATATAAAATGTAAATACGAATGTTAGAGAGAGCGCTCTAATATTAAAAACAAACATATTTAAGCGAAAATTATGAAAATGTTTAATAAAACACAGCTTATTTAAAATAGAGCAAAAATCTCAGGGGTTGTCTAAAATAGCTTTTAACACTTCCGTAGCGGACCGGGGGAACGCACTTACACTAACGAGAGTTTTACGCTGTATGTAAGTTGTTTTTTAAACACCACGTACTCAATAATTTGGATAATCCTAGAAAAACTATTTGGTTATCGATGTGCATTAAAAAAATTAATATCGCATTACTACTTTTCTTAATATTAAATAATTTCTATCAAATTCCGGCGGAGAATCTGTCACGCCCGCCCCGCTTCCCCTCTGTTCGGGCGTTACCCCGTACCCATCTGCTGGAAGTATCGGGACAATTATAAGCGATAGCAAGTAATTTCTAAGTTGTTAGTGGAAAGGACGAGATCCCGTTTGTTTACACTGCGCATCTCGTTTGCCCTTTTTACAATGCTATAATGTTCGCTTGCCGGTCAAAGATCATTCGGTCTGGGTCGTTTCCTGTAAGCGCCAATCGCCAGTCGAGATTCGGAAACAAGAAGTTATATTGGCTATCGGCCCGCCTTCTCTGTTTTCTATGGAAAAATACATGTAATGGTCTAAATTCATTAGAATATTAATTACGACTTTATTTATCAAACGATTTTGAAAATGACTACTGAAATATGATGAATATACTTTCCTCTAATTATTACCAAAACAAATTACAAAAAAATATGTTATTAAACCCTTTAACATGCAAAACAAATTGGGGTCCCCGAGTGACTGTTATATGTGATTTTTTTCTTTCCGGGACGAAAAGGTTAACAAAACACTGCGATTTTTTTCATGCTGCTTGTAAAATAACTGAAAAAAACGTGTTCATAATAATTTTCAGAACATATTTCCATTTCACCCGAATTTCAGTTCACTAACAGGGCTATAGAAGTTTCACTTCAAAAAATATAATAATGCATATATATTTTTTTCAAAAACTACATGGTATTCACCCGTAAACTCTTCCTACATCAAAGCATTTATCAATTGTATCGGTTTATCCATATTGTTTGCCATATTTATCCAATTTTGTTTTTATTAAGCCTATCAATAGATATTCCTGACCTAATGTCACACTTTCACTAATTACCATTATAAAACTCTCCTTTCATCTCGCAACAACCACGTTGAAACATCTTTCCGTATTCAACCATACATATATAAATGGATGCGTATGATAAGTGATTAGTTTACATGATTATGAATGAAGTGTCTAAACCCCAATCGCACCCCTACTCAGTAAATAACGGGCCACCGACATAAGGTGCTTTCCAAACTAAAGTCTTGACTATTTGACTACAGGAGGGGCACGTGCCATTACTGTTCACAAGTAAACATATTGGCATTCAACTCCGTTGATGTTTACTTCATATTGATAACTTGTCTATGGTGATGTGTTGAGAGGATGTAACAAGTCCACCCGTATTACCTCGGAGCGCTGGAGGGATGATAGTCATTGTTAATGTTTACTGAAGGTTATTTGATTTTGTCAAACAGTCAATGGTTCAACATCAAAATATTGATGAAATCCATTTTGTGCCTCGTAGGACGTCGGACAGAATCAAAATAATTCGACTATATGAACCGCAAAGTGACAATTAAGTAAACTCGTTCATTTTGATTGGAAAATATGGTGACCCGAAAGTTGGTACGCCGACAATAGGCCCCCCGAAATGATATTTACTATAAAATAATAATTTTTAATGCCTTATATACCAATTTTAAACGTAAAATCTTCAAAAATACCCTCAATAATAATTTGGTATGAATATCAGATGAATTTATATACAGTGTCGATTTTTTGTACATATGCGCTGGTATACACGGTATATTTTTATTAGATTTTTTTTATGATGCATTTGATTGAAAATATATTTTATACTTCGTTATTCGGCGGTACATCCTCTCTGCACGTTCCTTCGGGGTCACTTAGATATATTTTGTATAGTTAGATATACTGTATTTTCCCTAAACCGACCGCATATTATAACTGAGACATATTATAACATGGGGACAACTGTCGGCGAATCAACGTGGAACCAGAAAATGTAAACCAACAGTAGCAATATTTTCCTTTTTTAAAGAAGAAGCCCTAAAGAAAATAATTCCCCGGGCCTATGCCATCTTTGGGGATGCTGTGTCGAGGGTCTTTTGAACAAAGGAAGGAGCGCACGGGCACCTCTGCAAGTCACCAAACGTATCGAACCATTTAGGATGACTTATGCCAGAGGTCGAACAAGTCATCGATCTGTAGTCGCACAGCAATACGATTGGTACCCTATACACCAATTATCACAAGTTACTCTCTTGCGCCGCGGTGAAGATCATGCAGACCATTCTCCTCTAAACTGCCGGATAATAAACAGACTTGTAAATCGTAACTCGTTGGCTCTCCACTTTTTAATCTAAATTGTTCAAATTAAATGTTAAATTATGGTGCTGTGTGTTCGTATGTAATTTGTTAAATAAACCTGTAAGTACTGTATCTTCGATCTACTTATTTGATTTACCACTTTCACACACACACCCATCATAAATAACACCGATACAATGCTTTACTCAAAAGTACAAGAGTACGGTACACGTTATATAATTATTATTATTACATTTATATCCTGAAGGATAGCTTGTCAGAACTTCTTACTCAGCTGTTGTAGAGCTTTATTAGAAATTTTCCCCGGATCACAACTTAATTTTAAATATAACACACTGAGACTGATGTGTACTTCATAAAGTTTCTTTATCTTATTTCCTCTTTCTTAAAACTATCAGATAAATAAGGCTTAAGAGACTTATCACATTATCATATAAAATTCATATCTCCGTTCTCGTGGAGTGAGGATTTCCAAGTATAATCTACGTGCCTTTGCAAGCGAAAGGTTGAAACAAAAGGAATTATTATTCTGAAAGATTACCAAGCTTGGCTGAACATAATTCATAACGGTGTACTTATACCAAATACATGTACATTCTAACAAGGAAAAGCATTAAGGATAATAGAATATCAGCCAAGTTATAATTAGCACATCTTTAGGAAACACATTTATTTTCATAATTTACGTCTAAATGTAGAATAGTTATGTTGAAATTTCAAATTACATGAATTACCCACGTGAGATATCTTTTTATTCCAAAATCTTTTTGGAAATATTTTTTCTTTCTGCTTAGCGGTCGAGTCGTCCAAATAGTTCCACAGCTGATTAGTAAAAACAACTCGTGATCATTGATCGCTTTCCGTGGAGGTCCTTTTTTATATGAACATCGCATAAGAGTCCCAACTGCTCCCGTCTGGAGCCAGTGAGACTGTGGCATCCCCGATTGGGGTATTTGTGAGGTTGAAGGTTGAAGGTAGTAGGGTGGGGAAGGACTTGGGGAGGAGGAAGATGGGGAAGCACCGGCTATTCAGATATAGTCACCAAACACTGCTAAAGCCATTTCAAGCAACGTTTTAATTCTGAATGGTTGTCTTACACCAGGGCGGTACTAAGAGTATCTTCCACTCTGGAACGTGCCGCAAATATACTTTGTATTATTTTAAATGAATTAATTGTGAAATAACACAAATTAATCAAATAAAATTTATTTGCCACGCCCGCGCCGGGTTCGATCCCGCGATCTTTGGATTGCGAGTCAAAAGCCTTACCGCTCGACCACACCGGTCGTCAATTACAAATTCATTCTACGATTACAAACATAACAAAATAATCGAATTGACCGTTCGTGTACAGCAAAAAAAAAAACATTTTCACATAGCTATTAATCCGGTTAGTAGTCATTTGTTCCAAAGCATCGGATTCCTATCAAAGAGTCGGATTCCGCACCAAAGTGTTGGATTCCCATCAAAGAGTCGGATTCCGCACCAAAGCGTCGGATTCCCATCAAAGAGTCGGATTCCGCACCTAAGCGTCGGATTCCCATCAAAGAGTCGGATTCCGCACCAAAGCGTCTGGTTACGCCCATACACATACCTACACATACACATACCTACATAGCACGCATACATACTGTCACTGCTTGGGATTGGTATTAGTATTGTTGCAAATTCCTTTCCTACCTATCCCCATTGCCTATCCGTCAATTCTTACTCAGTGTCTGTCATAAACGCCCGCAAACAACATATAACCATTATGCTCCGCTATCGGTGAACCGTTATTAAAATAACTCCGCCGTGTATTATGTATTGTGTGGGAGAGAAAGCAGACGAGGGCCAGCCTACAAGTTCTTTCATCCTTTCGGTGAGTCCTTTCCTTTCTATGCTACATGTATTTTTATCATTTTTCAAGCAGTGATAGCAACACAAATCAAGGTCCTTCGCCAGTCATTCTTAATACACAAACATATCAATCCACTCTACACAATCGTATATCTCATTCAGCTTCGGATTACCATCAAAGAGTCGGATTCCCATTAAAGAATCGGATTCCGCACCAAAGCGTCGGATTCCCACCAAAGCGTCGGATTCCCACCAAAGCGTCAGATTCCCATCAAAATATCGCGAGTTCAACCTTCAGCTGTCAAAGTTCTCCATCCTTTTAAAAGTTTAATTTTCAATTCATGACGGTAGTACAGATAGATTTCAAATATTGTGAGATTATGTCGGATATTCCGTTACCGGCGAATGAGAGTTTTAATACTTTATAAATCGCTGGAATTTCCAAATATTGAACTGGCTATCGCTTTACCCCTTTATCTTGCTACGGGTACCTACGGACAATGTTATGTAATAAATTATTGACCCTGAACCTTTATTAAATTCCTTTAACATTCCGTATATTATTTTCATCTTCAATTTGGTCTGAACCCGAATTCTTCGGGTCACCCTTTTTTTAATAATTTGATATCGTACAGAGGTCAGGACAAGAGGTCATGAAAACCAAAATGAATATAGCATATCACTAGAACAAATATTAAATCCTTTAGTTATATTTAAAAATAAATATTAATCATAAACCCAACCTAATATTATAATATTAACTACTTAGTTATTTTTTTACAAATGTTCCTTGCTATTATTAAGCAAACTACTGTGCATAATACCTACCCAATAAAAATAATATTCCCTGGTTGTAATTCAATCTAAAACCTCAAAAATTTTTGAGATTTCAAGAGGTCTAGTTTGTTATTTTTTCACAGTTTCATCTTATATAGGCTTGTTTCCGTGGTTCTTAATTATTTTTAACACCAGGTATTTATTTATTAATATAAAACTTTTACTTAAAAATTACTAGCTACTGAGTAAATTCAATATTCGTTTTTATAGATATGTCTTTGTAAAAGGCTACTACCTATACATATATCTACTGTAGGAAGTCTGTGGACAGTTTACCTAGTTTTCAAAAAATATGTTTCCAATTTTACTCTATTTAATAAATCGAAAATGAAAATTACAAATTAAAACTAAAAAAGTACCAAAACCAAAGGAAAAAAAACCAACCGAAATTATTAGATCTGGAAGTAGATAATCGTATTAAATATACATTATTAAATTAAAAACCATAAATTTTTTACGTAACTTTTTTTGTTTAAAATTGTACAATTAGTTGAAGGAATTTTCACCATCTCAATTACAATTATTTTTTAAAACTTTCTTCAGGCCCGTAGGCATAATATTGCTTATTCCGATTTGACAACTTTGTGGAAGCAACCATGATTAGTTAACTCTGGCGGGGTAAAAAGGTGGTATCCAATACGGCCACCATCTTGAACCGAAACCGAAACATATAAAACAATTGTATATATTGGTAAAATTCCGAACGGTCGAGTTAAAGCATGACCTCGCTACCATGATCGGTCAATTAAGCTAATACAATTATCAGCGCTCGTTAAAGCGTTAAATAAAGAAGGTACCTTAATAAACATAATCGAGTAAAATAAATAGCCTTCCTCAACAGGCAGTCAACTCCAGTAGTTCGCTACGTTTAGTGACTCAGCAGGGGGGTCTGGGTTCATGGAGTGAGGTTTGTCTAGGTCCGTCCAGTCAAGCGTCTGCCCACTTACTGCGTGGCAAGCCGGATCAGGATTCACCAATTGGAGGAGACCTTTTGATCTCTCTAGCCCAATGATTCCCAAAGTGATCCAAGTGGACCCCATTGGGGTCCACGGCAGACCCGACGGGGGTCCATGTAGGCGCGATAAAGAAATGGGGGTTCACAAGTTGTAAGTGGGGGTCCACGAACTGGTTTCGATTGAGACCCATCCATTGCTCCATATCCATATCTCATCCCACCCCCCGTCTCATATCCTATTACGCCCCCCTCCATAACAGAGCGACTGGCATACAGTGCAAGTTGTTGTACCGGTTATGTGTGAAATCTTAAACCGCCCAGCTAGGCAGGGGGGGCGTAATGGCGTATAGGTGTACTGTACTGGGATGGAGACATACCCATATCCCCCCCCCCCCCCCCCCCGCTTCATATCCCATTACGCCCCCTCCGTCTTGGTAAATATTATCTCGAATACTGGTCCATTTTGACCCCGTTTGAAAAAGTCGTAGATCCGGTACTGCTCCGTTGTGACAGACCACACCTCACCACTCAATATTCAGTACAACGCGTGTCGAGTTTGGGAGTATGATAGAAATGTACCAGCAGGGGGTCCACCGTGACTAGTAAAATTTTGAAAATGGCGTACGAGAAAAAAAGTTTGGGAACCTCTGCTCTAGCCGAACTCTCTCGACACATTGCCTTGCACAGCAGTTAGAGAGATGGATTCATATGCCTGTCTCTCCTGGACACAGATTTCTACCCACCCATCATCATACATGTTTCCTTCTCAGAACTTCATACCCTTCTTTTCATAAAATATACCGTCCGTACGGCATCCCCAAAAATGACAATGCCATTAGGGAAATTATTTTCCGCGTGGCTTCCCGTGGGGAGCTAACGCAAAAAAATACAAAATACAGATCACTAACTTAATAGCCAGCCGACGCGACAGAAGGAACAAAGATCTATTCATTAGGCATCGTGACCATCCGTCATTTGTTCCTTTCGTTTTCGTGAAATGAGAAAACTGCACGTGTCAGCTTCCCACGGGACAAACAAACCCTCTTAAGGACCAATCACCCGATACCCTCCGATGTCCTCCCCCACCACTCCACCCCTGCTACCTGCTGTGTTGTCCTCGAAAGGGATGAAAAGTTTTTCTTTTTTTTTACCATTATTTTAAGCCGATTCCTGAAAGTTACATGATTCTCACGAGATATTTAGGATTATTGTTTGAGTGGTATAAGACGAGCTTACGTCCCAAGTTCTTAGGATTGTATTTTCGTTAAATACTTTCCCTTATTTCATCCAATATTCCCGAGTACCGTTTGCTATGTTATTTTAGATACTTCTATGTATAGGAATATACTGCCTGGTGAATGAGATAAGAAATGGGACGTAGAACGTGGGAGAGAAGAGCACCCTAGACTGGGAGATTTCTGGCTTAATTTTCATAAAAATGTCAAATTCTAATAATATAATTGTAACTTTTCTTAAAAGATTTTGACAAAGTACATTTGAAAATAATTTATTCTCTTGCATGATAAAGGCGTATTATGCAGGGCCGCAGATACATTAAGAGTACACTACTAACTGCTAATTTTCCAAATCACAAGTGCACTCCATGGTTGAATTTAGCAGCCACCTCTGGTCTGGAGTCCCAAAATACCTAAAATAAAACCTCAACCCCGAAAACTTTGACAGATTCTCCTGTTCGATGTCGGGTGGGAATGCTGTAGACATCTAACGTTATTTCAATGGAAAATGCTTCGAGGAACAAGCGGCATTGATTCCTTCGGCACCGTCGGGACAAACGCAAAATGCGTCGGGACAAATGCAAAGAGCTCCAAAATTAGCTTTTCTCCGACCCGTTCTTGAGTTCAACAGCTCGGCTGTGGAACGATTTGCCTACCTCTGTGTTTCCCCCCTCCTATATCACAGGTCTCTTTAAGACCCAGGCTTACTCCTTTTCACGAAAGGCCCTCCACAACATCACCAAAGATGTCATAGGCCCTGCGGGAAAATATTTTCCTGGCATTCAGGAATTTATTAATTATGATCGACGCGTTGTTATTTTTAATGTGATATATAGCGATATTTGCCACCTGATTGCGCCCGGAAAAAAACACCCCCGTTTTAAAACCTTAAATAACGTGTAAAATAGTCAAACAAGGTGTAATCAGAATACGATTGAATAATAATTGAATAATAATTCAAATAATTAAAATATTAATGAATAATTCTTAGTGCCCCTAAACTGGCTAATTATTCGGTCACATAAAAGATAAGTACGGGTAAAAGACGACGGTAAATTCGAGAAACGAAAATTTCTGAAAACAGGAAAGGTATCTAAACGGCCTTGTAGCCCAAATACACCTCATAAAGGTAAACATTTCGAATGAATTCTCAGAATTATCACAAATTAACATTCGTTTGCGTTTGAACGACGTGGCCCACAGGGCTGCTTCGGATTTAACGTCAGGTTTACGGCACGTAGTTAAAGTGAAGTAATTGGAAAAGGTTTCCGAAAAGGATACTGACGGACTACATTGTCTGCCAAATGTAGACAACTCAGAATGTAATGAACAAAGGAAACAAAGTACATAGAGAAATTACTTTTTCTACGTTAGTTCGGACAGCCCAAACAGCCGGGAACGTGATCCGGAACATTCATCGCCCACAACTCAGCACTGAAAACACACAGCCGAACATTCACCGTCCACAGTTCACCGCGGAAATTTCACCGTCGGGAAAATTATTTACATTATTTGGTAGGGTTAGGTTGGGGTTTTTTTCTTCTTTTTATTGTGTTTAATTTTTAAATATTACATTTCCTTAATATTATTGTTTGTTACATAAGTAATATATTTACGGGATTTAAAGTGCATTAATTTCTGGAGGTGATTCTACATGATGGTAGGAGTAAAAAAGATTAGCAACTTTTTTCCATGCAAAAAGATATACCTACTAAAAATCCTTAGTGAGGTACAAACTTTTTGCTAGCTTGCCGAACGCGATTGTGACCACGTTGCTAGTTATGATTGGCCCGTATTCATGGAAATTGCACGAAAACAATAACACGACCGAGAGTTCGACATTTACAATGAGCTACAAAATCGTATGCCCAATTCAAAAAGAGAACTGCACTAAAATGACAATATGAAGTTATATTTTTAACAATAATATATTAAAAACTTTTATGTATATTTAGACTTCCTGTTTTGTTTTAAAAGATTTTTTTATTATGTTGCATCCTAAAATATTTTATTTTATGTAATTGTTTTTTACGATATATTAACTAATTAATCACCTCTCCTTTCTAATATTTTGTCTATGTTCTAATTTGTCTTTACTTGTTTGTCTTTTGTTATTTTTTATTAACTTATTATCCTGACGAAGAAAACATAGTTTTCGAAACATGTTGATATTGTTAATTAAATAGTGGTGTACACAAAGTTATTTGTTTTCATTAAATTAATAATGACGCCACAAAGTGAATTTGCGAATTTCGAAGAAATATTAAAAACTAATTTGAACACTTAACTAATTTCATTGATTTTTACTAATTTAACAAATTTTCAAAATGTCCACCTTCAGCTTGTAGGCCATATCTCATCTGCGCCTTTGTGAATACATAACCGGAGTTCTTTGACAGTTTTTACTTCTTTGGCGTAAACTTTGTCCTTCATAGAACCCCAAAAGAAAAAAAACTAACGGTATCAATCCTGGAGACCACGTCAGTGATGTAGAATGACTCCCACACTAATTTAATAACAAAATAACGCACAAAAGAAACAAAATTTTTAACAGTTAGATAAGTCTGAACTAAATAAACACAACAAACTAATAGTAAGTCTGTGAAAAAAATTCGACTGCTTAACAATTCAACATCGACTATCACGGTCAACGTCACTTACAGACAATTCAGCAAATATACTCTGACGCATCTCACAAAATGTTACAACTACCCACAATTAAACCTACACGTACCTTAAATTTGTGATCTCCTCCGTGATAAATTGGTGTACGTGTACAACCGTTTTACGGATAAATAATATTAAGAAAAATCAGGGCAGATGTGCGATTTCACACATAAAGAGGGAGGTAGCGCAACACGGCATAAAACAAATAACGATACTACTTTTGGTCGTGAAAATCTAAAATCATATATGTTTATTCCGTTCTCTGCTTCCAGGCTATCAGAAAGAAGACCCTCACGGCCCACGCTTCCTTTACCACTTTCAGTCTTTACCATAAATATACCAAACCACCCACGTCTTTACTGAAGTATTTCAAATGTTATCTTGTGTAGTGTGAGAATTATTCTTTGAGGCTTCACTGAATGGTTGGTTGGCTTAGGGACACAGAAGTTAATTGTGGTTTATGGTCAGACCGAATCCATTCACATTTTTTGTTGGTACTTGCCCATTGATTTGAGATTTATTGGTTTTTTATGTTCTCTATTTTATGCAGGTGCTTGCTGGTTTTTACACGATGCATTGACGCCTCATGGAGCCTCATGAATGGGTTTTTCTTTTGCCCTATTTAATTCATATTTGTCTTACTAATCCATTTTTTTGCATTTTGTTTTCCTGTTAAGCACTTGCATACTGCTTACTAACAACGTGAGGGACACTGGAGGTCTAGATTCGTCCAAAATAAATAAATGTAGCTTCGTTTAACAAAAAAAAAATTGAATCTTGCGAGAGCCTTGAAGGAGTAACCATCTGTTACTTATACCAGGGCGGGTAAGTGGTGGATAATCTCCAATGTTCATGTATTAGTGATGTTTTTTATAAATGTTGTTTTCAGTTAAGTTAGTAAACGTGTTTGGTTGGGTTAGGATAGGTTGCATTTTCCTATTGTGCAATTTGTTGCTATTTATGTAATACTAACAATCCTTAGCATCATACAGACATTTTATTTTATCTATCGCGAGTGGTGAACATTCCTCGGGGAGTAGTGTGCTGTCAATGCTCGTCGTGGTGAATGTTCCACGGTGAATATTCCGCAATGAACTTTTCGCGGTGAAATGTGGGCGGTGAATGTTCCTACAACCGCCAGGAACACGGTGGGGAATTGAATTGGAAACGGAACCTTGATTAGAGGGTGAGACTGTCATTAATCAAAATAATAGTCCTGATGGACAGAAGCTCCCGAAGTTTAATTGTTGGAAGTTGCGGTGTAATAAATAATGGACGTTCGGTCCAAATCGTGAGGTTGTTCCCAAAAGTTGGGCTGTGAAACGCGTTGTGAAGTAATCGCAATTTTAAAGTTCGACGTGCTCTCTCTAAATCAGACTAACTGAAATTTGTTCGTGCTTCAGGGAGATCGGAGGGCCTAAATACTTTTGCTACATTAACATTTATACTTATCTTCAGTAAATCATTTTATTACAATTAGTTACCTCACTATAAAATTATACGCCAAGTTATAAACAATACATTATAAGATGGGAGTCGCAGGAATCAAAAAAATGGTATTTGTAATGTTTTTAGTTTCCCGCAAAATTACGACAATTAATGAATTTTTGATTAATATATTTTTTTAAATTACTTAAAATGTGTCCTTTTCAATTGCCGCCAAAATGACTTATTCTTTTTTATTCCTCAGTATGGCGGAATTGACGTTATGCCGGGCACCGTTAGTGCAAGCCGGCTTACCAGACTACGACGTTTTCTAGGTCACAAAAACGCTGTAGCCAGTTGGAAAAGGAACAGCTTAGGATGGAGCAATGGAACAGTTGTGCAGTCTTAGTACATTTTTAAAATCAATAATTTTTTTATAAAAATATTAAAATTACTCATATTTAGTGCAATGATCAAAATCAGAAAAATAAACTTTTAATCTGCCATACACTTTTTAACGGCATTCATAGTATGTAAAACGATTCCATTGCTTTTGTATTTTTTTTTTACATGAGCCTCCACACAGGAGGCCCTGAGGAAAATAATTTCCCTCAGGGCCAATGTCATCTTTGGGGATGCTGTGTGGAGGGTTTTTTAAGGAAAGGAAGGGAAGGAGAGTACTGGGAAGGAAAAGGGTTTAAGGGATGGGTAGGAATCTGGGATTCAGTGTGTCTTGGTCATCAGCTTCCAAGACCTAGACAAACCTCACCCCATGAACCCGGGCACCCCTGTTAAATCACCAAACGTAGCGAACCACTTGGGGTGACCTATGGCAGAGATGTTGGTTATCCAATAAAGGTTCCCGGGGCGGCGGTACCCATTTCCGCCTCCCAATTGTATAACTTAATTATAGTATAACTTTTATATCTGTCCTGATTCTATTATTCACAGTCGGAATTCCTTAACGTTGGGTTTTTCTGAAATTATTACGTTATTTATTATTTGTCAAATTGTTTGCGTCAATGTTGGCGTTATTTCCAAAGGCTATATTCAACGGTTGACAATCGCCTACAACAGCGGTATTTTTGGAATTATTGGTAGTGCTAACTGGGCCAAACAAAAGCAAACAGGCTCCGATAGGAACAATATTTCCTAGTTTCCTGCAGCGTGCAGGCAGTACACCGCGATTGATATTCATTTATGGGCCTATTAATGCATGCGGCGTTTAAATCTCATAACCCAAATTTACTTGGACACCTTAAAATGTGGCTGCAGAGTTATTAAAGACAATTATTGTTCATTATTCATTGTCATGTATCAAGAACCATCGTTATGATCTTTAAGTATTTGTTTTACGATATGTTAGTAGAACGCACACGAATAGTATTAATCCAATAGAGTACCGGTAAACATGGACACCTTGATCCCTGAGTTGTTATCTGACTGTAAAAACTGCAAGAGCTTTGTAGGAGCAGTATGAACATTAAACAACGTATGACTGCTTGTACCATTCACTTCTATAGTCATTGGGCAAATTCTACACGAAATTCCTCACATGTGTTCAATAAGGGTAATTATTTTATTATTGGTCATCATCCTTATCTCCTCACGTAGTTGAACAAAAGACAATTCTTCAATGTCTGATAAGGCCGAAAATTCATTAACATTAATTGCATTAGTCTCACGTTTGAGGATGCACGATATGGATTGATAGTGTGTTATGATATTATTGTATCATGGTTGCAGTATCCAGATATGATAAAGATTTTATCAAATTAATGTTGTAAAAATTAGAGATCTTGTTATCTCTTAATGACGTAAAGCACATTTGATTCAGTACCGATGTAGTATTTATATTCAAGTTTTATGTTGTCAATATTGCTGGCGTCCAGTGGATTTTTTTTCTGTTTTAAGTTCATGTAAGTATTTCAACACTGAAAAGGTTTTATAAATTTTGACACAAAGGAAATTACCGGAAAAACAGTTCATATCAAGAATCATCATATACAATAATAATAATTGGATGATTTGTATAGCGCCGTTTTGGGTGAAAAATTACCTCAAAAGCCCTGAAAAAAAGTATAATATATTTCTGCAATTTGGCTTCTAACAAGACAAACCATTATTACAACATATATTTTAATAAATACAAATATAAAACTTTTTTCCACTTTAAGTTTAATGACAGTAACCGGTTTCAGCTCGCTAGAGCCATCTTCAGACTGGTGACCGGTTTCAGCTCGCTAGAGCCATCTTCAGACTGGTGAATGGCTCTAGCGAGCTGAAACCGGTTACGGTCATTAAACTTAAAGTGGAAAAAAGTTTTATATTTGTTTTTATTATAATATATTATAATGGAATTCCACCATGAATTATCAGTTTCAAAAATAGAAATATTATTACAACAGATTGCATCCAACGGTTCATCGATCACCACTGCAAAACGCAAAGCATTCGACTTACAAATGCGATGCTGCACGAACGTGTATTGTTTTATTTATACTCTGTACAAGCAGAAAATATACAGGACCATACTTACCGGGGAGGTCACAAATAATGTACACAAATTAATAATGAAGGTACGTTAAATTGACTACTATCAAAATAAAACCTAACCTAAACCTAACTCAACCTAACCTAACCTAGCCATTATTTGTGTTGATTTTTATCTGCTTCAACATGTTTTACTTATTTGAATACTTCAATCACTACTGGAAGAACTACTGCTGACAATCATTCGAATATTTTCACTTTATTCAAAAAGTTTTATGAACTTTCATACACAGTTACCCATGTTATTGTGTTATTTGTTTTACAAAAAGCATGCCCAGTGTGAATTCTGCTCTAGAATATTGTAATAAAACATATTCTACTTTTTTCGATCGTTGGATATACAGCAGGCACTTGGCACTAATAATATAGATATGCTCGTTATTTTGTCTCGACATCGCCAAAGGCCCATTGGTTCGATGTCATTATTTTTATGACAGATACGAATGTATTTGCGATGTTTGGTTTTGACATTTCATAACTAGCAGAGCCTATTTACGATTTCACAGAACGCGCAAATAGCAAAATAAACTCAATATCTTAACGACTTGAACCCCTAAATAAATATGTTGGTTCAAAACTTAATAATTAGTAACTATTAATAAGAAGTAAGATTTTTCAATTGTGATTTGGGGACAGGTAATACATGTGACCATAATGATCTCCAAATTAATGTTATTGTCTACGTGGAGTTGGGGCATATTTAGTGAGGGATGTATATTTTGAATTTCCAATGTCAATTCCAATATAGTAATGTTTATAACCTGCGTGGATCAAGCTTTAGAAAATAATTATAAAGCTATGTTAGGCCGGCATACTTCCGGGAAATTTAATTTTGAAATATTATGTCTACACTGTCGGATAAAATAAACATTTATAAATGTGGGGTTTTCGTAAGGGTGATGTGAAAATTTTACCCTTTTAATTGGTTCGTGACATTCCTCCTGGTTAATAAATGCTTCTAAACGCTACTGAAAAGCCATAATATAAAGGACCCCGACAGATGGGTAAATAATTGGATATTTTCTGCACAGGATTAGTGAAAATTATATTGCCTGACTGGCGAATTTACCCGATTCTAAATTATTCAAAAGGTC
This sequence comes from Glyphotaelius pellucidus, assembly GCA_936435175.1. NCBI lineage: Eukaryota > Metazoa > Arthropoda > Insecta > Trichoptera > Limnephilidae > Glyphotaelius > Glyphotaelius pellucidus. The sequence continues at coordinate 802,580 of OW386540.1, forward strand.
CTTCGTCGTGCTAAGGTCTGGTGCTACTGTATTTCTATTTTCATCTTACGGCCTTCCCTTATTTTCCACCCAATTAATTTCTTATTTTCTTGGGAGGTTCTGGTTAGTGTCATGAGCAGAAACACATAGGTACTCTTAATTAATGAAAAATCGTATGTTTTTAAAGTTCAATTACAACAAGATATTTTTCATCTTTTTTATAATATTGCAAGAACCATGTTTTTTCTTACTATGTACATACGTACCTACATAAATAAACAATATAGAATATGCTATATATTTGAAAAAAAAAGAATATGCAATTCACATGCGGTGGAAGTGAAACCTTCAGAAAACTAAAGCAAACAAGAGAGGGGGGACTACGAAGCATGTTTTTTATCAATGTAAAGGATGATTCTTTCCATATTTTTGTGGTCGAATTCAAGTGCACCTTTTCCTTTACATTTAGTCATCTAATTAGTATTTGTATTGACTTCTTCGAAGTCGCTAGATGTCGTTTTCTTTTGACTGTTCATTTTGAAGTGGTTTGAAGATTGAATATTGATTTTACAAAATATTTTTTTTATTGTCGGCTGAATGTCTACAAAGATTCGTTTGGCGCTTTATACCACTATACCTGTGATAAAATAAATATTTTGTTTCTATCTCATTCTCTCGCAGGCTTAAAATCTTGTGTATGTGTTTGTGTATGTTGGTTTCTTTTTAGTGACCCTCGCTTCCGTTTCATCGAGTTTCAAATCATAATGGTGCTAAAGCAGTTTCACCTCGAATAATTGAATTTTTTTCTAGAGTAGGAAATCAATTTAATCTGTTCATGTGTAGGAGTTGAGAAGTGTTATATTTGGGCTATCAGTATTGTTTCAAGTCAGTATGGATCACCCTTCTAGGGAGAATGTGTTCAGTGGCTACCTACGATTTAATACCATTTGAGACATTAAATATGTTAGCAGATAAACAGAATACAGACAATTCCGGAATGTCCCTATTAATGTCGATCAAATCTGACAAGTTTATTTAATTTCCCACGAGGCGGAGGCACCACCAAGACTCGATCCACTAAACCCACTGATTGAATACAATCCCGCGGAGAGTACATTAGTTCCACGATTAATGAAGCCTCTGAGAACGAAGCCGCGTTATAAGCCAGTAAAAGAATAATTATTACGACCGCTGCGCGAGATTTAATAGAAGGCGATCTTGCAAATTAGGGATCCGTGAAACTTTTTGTACGAAATTAACGTTTTCACGCGGAGCAAATCACATTAAAAAAAACTGCTCTGTGAAAGGGCGCGTTTCGAAGAACAGCAAATTATTTTTAAAGAAAGGCATTCAGTGTAACATTATTACATTTATTATTTCTGTTTACATGCTTTCATGAAATTAATAAAAGAGAAGTCATTATATTACCTTCGTAAAATTGCTTTTTCATACAGAGTGCGGCAGCATAACTTCCTTTTTTAAAATGCGCGCCATTCAGTCGGTTGATGTCGTAGCGGAACGTTAATGATCTCGTTCGAGAGGCGGAACTATAAAATTTTGTCCCGACATAGTTTAGTCGCCATCATGCGTTGGAAAAGTGGGGAGCGTGCGTTTTCCGTTGAGGCCTACTTTTCGAACGGATGTTCTGTGATCGTGTTTTGTTCCTCATCTCAATTAGGGGCAATTTGGAGTTTCCGGCCCGCTCTCTCGATTTGCTCCCTTGTGATTTTTTAATATGGGTTTTTTTGAAATCCCGTGTTTACGTGAACCGTCCAATCCTACTACAGATTTGAAGACCAACAGTCAGGAAGAAATTGCCAGGATAACGCCTGATATGCTGGCAATGGCCTAAATGCCAGAAATCGGTTTACTCAGTGTATGGAGAATGGGAGACGTCACCTACATGATTTGTTGTTCTTCAAAAAATAATTAAAACAAACCTTTAGGTAGGTATGTGCCTACATTATAAAAAACAAATAATAACTTCTGATTCAAACAATGGGTTTCATAAGTTTTGAAAAAAGAAATTTATGCTACGCTATACAACCTGTATAATATATTTGTTTTAAATATTATAATTTTTTTTTTATATTTTCATGGAAGAATTTCGAACTTTTTCATCCTGTTAACCAATGTATTACTGTGTACGCTTTGACATGAAGCGATGAGCCACATACAAGTTTTTGGTTTGTGGTTCGATGAATATTTTAGTGCCATCGATAGTGACACAAAAATATTTGAATCCATGGCTTTTTTTTATTTGTGTCATTTTTTCTATGAAACTCAATATTTGATGTGGGAAGCGATGGCTGAGAATCCAAAATAGAATAAAATTGTCTGAACGGCAAAACTTTAAATAACGTTAATGCAACATTTATATATTTAACGTCCGCAGGACTTTTGCAAACATAAAACAAATCGAATTTTTTCCGAGTCCCTAAAATAAATAACAGTTCGTACAATAAATACTTTTCGTGTGAGTTCAACAAATGTATAATTTTAGAAAATTTCGTTTTTTATTCCTGTTGAATAGACATTTACACAAACATTTGTATAATTTATGCAAAATGTTCATATTATTGTTTGACTTTGAAAATGTTCTTTGTTAATTGTCCTTTTATAAATAAACTGTTTTTATAAATTGAATAATAGTGTTATTTAACGAGGAAAAATATTCAAAATTATCATTCCCTAAGAATTCCATTTTTTTACATTAGCTCCACACAAGAGGCACGGTGAAAAATAATTTCCAATAGGGCCTACGTCATCTTAGGGGATGCTCTGTGGTCGGTTTTTTCAAGGAAGAGAAGAAGTTCTGAGAAGGAAAAAGGTACGAGGGATTTTTTTATATGAATACCGCACAAGAGTCCCAACAGTGAGACTGTGGCATCCCCAATCGGGGTATGTTGTGAGGCTGAAGGTAGTGGGGAGGGAAAGGAGATAGGAAAGAGGAAGATGGGAAGTACCTGGCTATTCAAATCTGGTCACCAAACACGGCCAAAGCCATTTCAAGCAACGTTTCAATTCTGAATGGTGATCTTACACCAGGGCGATACTGAGAGTATCTTCCACTCTAGAACGTGTCGCAAATATACTATAAATTATTTTAAATGAAAAAATTGTGAAATAACACAAATTAATCAATTGAAATTTATTTGCCAAGCCGGGATTCGATCCCGCGACCTTCGGAATACGAGTCAAGAGCCTTACCGCTGATCTACGCCGGCCGTCAAATATAGTATGGGGGTCAGTATGTCTAAGATTGACGGACGTTTGAATCCATCCCTCCAACTGCGGTGCAAGGCAATGGCTTGAAAGAATCCGGCTGGAGAGGTTAAAAGGCCTCTCAACTGCCGCAAAGACCCGGACAAAGTTCACCCCACGAACTAGGTCACGCCTGCTAAATAACCAAACGAAGGAAACCACCTGCGGTGACTTACTTACTTAGAGGTGTTCATGGTGGTTATTCAATTAATGGTTCCCGGAGCGGCGGTACCCTTATCCGCCTTCCAAATTGGTATCATATTAAAAATTAGTTTGCTTACTGTTTTACTAATTAATAACTTTATCAAACGACGTAATTTTTTATATTAATTAAGTTACATTTGTACGTATATTGTGAGCAAAGCCGAGTAGAAGAGACAAATGCAAGTGTTGGTCAATTAAAGTGCGCTAAAATCATCTGGTTCATTGATCATTTCAATTATTTTGCTTGAATAAACTAGATAGGGCTTATCGGAAACGACTTCGTATGCATTTGAACCTAGTTAGAATTTCCTCAGTGATCTGGAACCACAGACGTTAATGTATTATTATACATTTAAAAAAGTGTTATTAATAATAACAGACTTTATTATACATGTCAAATATTGAATTTATTATCAATAATGATATTTTAATTCAAAGTGGGTGTCTAAGGACCTACATACACACATTAACATAATAACTTGGTATCGAATTATACACATTTGCATACTTGATTAGGTACATGTAACAATGTTAGCAAAATACTTTGACCTTTTCGGTGGTCAGTTCATATTTGAGTTTTTTTCGTCAATTCTTATGAAAGTAGACTGAATGCTGCACAAATGAGATCCCTGAGGTGCGTGTGTGTTAAAACCATCCACGAACAAAAAATATGGAGATTCGCAAAGAATGTAAGGCCGATGTAAGCGTAATTTGTATGATAAAGAAAGGGACGTTTGGATGGTTTGGGCTCGTAGAGCAAATGAATGAAGAAATGAGTGTAAGGAAAGTGAGAGTGAGTGAAAGTGAATGAGGCAAGGAGTATGTGCCAAGACCGAGTTGTTTGGCGGTAGGTCCTGTCTGCCAGCCCCTGCGGGGAAACGGCGTGATGGTTTTTTTTTTTTTAATATAGTTTAACTCCACACAGGAGCCCCTGAGGAAAATAACTTCCCTCAGGCCCTATGTCATCTGGGATGCTGTGGAGGGTCTTTTTGAGGAGAGGAAGGAATGAACATTGGTCTTGAAGATACCCATGTTGTAGGAGGGAGGAAACACAGAAGCCGGCAAATCGTTCCATAGCCGAACTGTTTTACTCAAGAACGAGTCGAAAAATGACCCGTTCTCATGTGACAAATTTCAACCGTGTACATATGTTGGGGGCGTATTTGGCGTGTCTCCCGACTATGCACTGGTGCCGAAGGGATCAATGACGCTAGTTCCTCAGAGGATCTTCCATTGAAATGCCGGTAAAACATGGATAGCATTCCCACCCGACGCCTATGCTCTAAAGATTGCAATCTGTTCGTTAAGGTGAGAGAATCTATCAAACGGACGACCCGTTTCTGCACAGAGTCGAGAGATTATTAACAACTCAATGAAAATATGAAACGGATGAATATTCAGATAATAAAAAGGTAATGGTCGCAATTTTGAATTAAACCTTTATTCATCGAAGAAGATAATATCGACAACTCTTAATCAATACATGAAACAGATCATAAAAAGGTTACGGTCGCAACTGGGACTTGAACCTGGATCATTTATTCTAAATACATGTGTCTGTTTTCATCGCTTAATTTAGGTTTATATTTTGGGATCGGTAGTGCATATTTAACAAGACTGATAAGTAGTAAGCGGCTAGAGAAGGCAAAACTAAAATTCCAGAGCCGCTCATTATTAAAGACAGAACAACTAAATTATAGTTATTTAATCGATCGACTTTGTTTTATGGAGCCAACAGACCTAGCTATAAAAATAAAAAAAATCATTCGGTTTTGGCCTATTTCAGCATTTTGCTCGCCATACATTCCCAATGTTTTGCCTCCGCTAGCCGCTTACTAATGATAAGCCTAATTGACCGGTCAGTAGCTGATTAGGCATCGCGTTTGGGTTCCATCCGGGCGTTGCGTGTTCGATTCCTCGGCTGGCTGAGTCCTCCATCACGACACAAGCAACATTTTCCGCTTAGTGGAAGTAATAGATTTTCAAACATCGTTGGGTTATTCGTAACACAGGAATGTTTGTCTTTTTTTTAATAATAAGTTTCAAATTCTCAGAAATAGGGCAAAGAGAATAATATTTCGGCAAAATAGATTTTCAAAACTAAATTAGCTAACCGTGAAACAGATACTGATCTTGAACACGATCATATTTTTTCCATAAGATAATAAACAACCTGTTACCAATATACTTATCAAATAAAATTATATACAACAAGGACATTCACAGACGTAACATAAGGACGAACAAGGAAATCAGGCTACAAAAAAGGACAAAGCTAATACGCAGAACAGTTTACTGTACAAAGGATGAAGTTTAATAATACGTTGTCAGAAACTTTAAGGTCCGCACCAGTTGGAAGGTTCAAGACGTATTGTAGGAGCTACTTCAAACTAGAAAAAAATATTTTAATATGTTATATTATAATTATAGGAATTTGTACACTTTAAAATACGAATTACTAAAATAAAATATTTGAATAAGATAATATTTCTTTTTTGTTATTTATTTTTGGGGTGTTATGCCGTGTTTCGCTACCTCCTTCTTTAGCCAACGTTTCGGACAGCGTTACAATGTCCATCATCAGGGCAGATGAGCTGATGATGGACGCTGCAACGCTGTCCGAAACGTTGGCTAAAGAAGGAGGTAGCGAAACACGGCATAACACCCCAAAAATAAATAACAAAAATACTTTCGGCCGTGAAAACCTAAAAACATACAAGATAATAATTCTATCATTTATTTATAATAAGTTTTCACTTTATATCCGATGGCCTAATCGAAAAATTTAGTTTTTATAAATCACATTAGTAAATTAACAATTGTTTTGTCATCCAGTTTTACAGTATTTTTTGTTTTTGTTTTTAGGGTATTTGTACCGTAAATAAATAAATAATATTACTAAATTATAAAAAAATAGACTTTTAAAGGGTTTTTGGTCCGCGGCTTTTAATAAAGATGTCTTAATTTGTTATCATGATCAAAAATGCTCCCTTATCAAAATTATAATATTAAGGTTTATGAACTAACTTTGGACTGCCAGTGAATATTAAGGCGGTGGGTTATGATTAAATTTCAAAGAAATTAATTTGCGTACTTTGATTATAATATTGTCAAACGACTTGAGGGTAGAGAAGTGCATACATTTGAGTATTATTAATCTCGTATGCGGTTGGGGTTTGGAACACCATTGTACATTAACATCCAACCCTTTGAACATCTGTCCGTGACAGGCGTCCGTTGTCCCAATTTGCTTTAGAAGCTAAAATTAGAACCAGGCGCCAATTTACATAAGGCCACACCGAAGTCTCGGCCAGGCAAAGAGGACGAGAAAGGGGATGGAATAAGAGGTTGCTCACACCAAAAGAAAAACAAGCCGCTATTTGCACTGTCCAAAGAAAACTTCAAGTGCGCTGGATTCTTGGCAGACCTTTTGGAAAATCAGTGGAAGCGTTTGGGAAATTCTAGGAATTTCGCCGAGCTGTTATTTACACAAAATTTCATTAAGAATAAAATGGTCGAAATTATTTTCTCAAAATTAATAGTTGACTGGTATTAGTCCAATATCGATTACGTGCTGTTTATTTTAGCAGGGACCTAAAATACTGTCATTGTATTTGTTCAGCGTCTTATTAAATGTTTTTATTAAAGAAGAAGAATTGAAAGTTTTGGCGCTGTTGAGTTTATTCTTTTTTTTAGTTGAAAGTGCCGGAGTACGTAATATTTATACTTTTTATTTTATTTTACATGAGCTCCACACAGGAGGCCCTGAGGAAAATATTCTCCCTCCCTCAGGGCATATGTCATCTTTGAGGATGCTGTGTGGAGGGTTTTTGAAGGAAAATAAATGGAGGAGAATTCTGGGAAGGAAAAGGGTTTAAGGGGTGGGTAGGAATCTGGGGTTCAGTGTGTCCTGGTCATCCGCCTCCAAGACCTGGACAAACCTCACCCCATGAACCCGGGCACCCCTGCTAAATCACCAAACGTAGCGAACCACTTGGGGTGACCTACGGCAGAGGTGTTGGTTATCCAATAAAGGTTCCCGGGGCGGCGGTACCCATTCGCGCCTCCCAAATTGAAATTTGTGAGTTCTAAAAAGAGAAAAAACTGAAAATCAAAACTATTAATGAGACAATGTCACAACCAAATCGGTTTCCCAAGGAGGTGTGTAAAGGCAGCAATCTCCAAAATATCGGAAAAAAGTTGTAAATGCAATTTTAGAGTGATTCGAATTGAGAACCTAAATTTAATTTGCAAATCTGGTTAGTTACAAACTCTGCTTTCTCTCATCAAAATCAGAGAGAAAATATGTATCAAAGGCAAAGATATTAATGTGTTTTTAGCCTTTTTTTCAAAAAAACGAAAGTGAGGATTGCCGCCTTTACTTCTCTTTCTTCTCCAAAGCACTGGTTTTTATCATTATTTTGTGCGATTTTCATGAGGACGGAACCATTCTATTGAGTGCCTGTCTCACTAGGTTTTGTCAACACATTTGCAGTTTATACACTATTACAATCAAAATTAAAATCAATCAACATCGTAATATTATTTATGAACAGGTTTAAAAAAATTGTTGATGTTTGTTTTGTCTTGTCAAGTAATCCAAAACTTGATATCCAGCTTATATTTTGCTTAATTTTTGGTCTGTCTAAATGGCCAACGGAAGTGCATTGCATGGCTTTGATGCTAAATTTCTAAAATCGGCCCAACGGTTTTTTTTAGCGAAAAACTATGTAAGCCATTTTTCCTAAAATTAGTTTTATCGCATTTTTGGACACATAGTATCCCAGACTCACCTTTTAAAAATGAACTGGGACCCACAAAGGGCTGTAAGATAATATTTGTTTGCAACACACTGCATACATCCGTTGAAATATTTGCAGGCGATTATTTATTTAATGTGATTATTTTTTTCTTTACCATTATTCTAATTTATGTACAACTCACTTAACGCTTAAGCTCTAGTCTCTTTTAACGTTACCCATTTTGCGAAAGTTTAGTAAAAATAATAAAAAAAAAATAAAATAAAATAGTTATTTAAAAACATTTCATAAAAGCATGAAAGGCACAAAAGTTGCTGAATGGAAATAAAAATAATGTTTTGGCTGTAGTTGCTGAATGGAAATAAAAATATAACACTATTTAAAATACCTCGGATTGCTTTGCTACCAATTATGGCAAATTTTCCCTTATTTGTAAGTAATTAAGTAGAAGTTTACGATCTTATAATATTTTTTTTATAAATCATACAAATATTTGATAATCAATTAATCAAAAGATAGGTGAATTCATTGGCTACGTAGAATTGTAATCAGTTTGTATGTCTCCATCATAAAATTCGGAGGTACGACTTTTTTTTAATTTGGGCGGAAAATATTCAAAATGATCACCAAAACATGTCGAGCAATCGAAGAAAAAGTTTTAAATTGCGCTGTCGCTCCAGTGGCTAAAGTCACAGTTTTTAATCTTGGAATAACCGACATGATTACATAATATCATTTAGATTCGTAATTGAAAGTAAATTTTCACATCATTGTATTGGTTTCCTTTCAAATTGACTCACAAAAAATATATCGATAAGCTTTTGAATTTCGTTGGCATAAATTATTACAGATGATTTCATAAAATGACCCAAATCGGTTTGTTTTTCAGTGGCTAACTTTTAAAAAGCGTTCAGGCCAAAGGTCTTGGGTTTGAGTCCCAGATATGCCCAAATCTTTTTCTGATTTTTCTGTTTTCAGATTTTCGATCGAGTTTCGCTAATATTGTCTTCATGTTATTAAATATTACAATTTGAGGTAGAGTTGAAAATTAAAATTAAATAAAATGTCTGAACATCATATTTTACATATTGTTTTAGGTGATTGCTTATTCCTGATAGTTGATCCGCCGACAGTTGGCCCCCCGGCATACTTGTATACAATATGCAGTTGGTTTAGGGAAAATTCGGTAAAGCTAATTACACAAAATATAACTCAGTGACTCCGAAGGGATATGCAGAGAGGGTGTACCGCCGAATAACAAGCTATAAAACGTATTTTCTTTCAAATGCTTCAAGGATCTATTTGTTTATATACTGTGTATACCAGCTCACAAGCACAAAAAATCGACACTGTATATAAATTGTTTCCTATTCATACCAACTTGTTATTAAGTGTATTTTTGAAGTCGATTTTACGTTTGAAATTGGTAAATAATGCATTGGAAAAAAAAAATTATACGGATCAACTGTCAGGTCACCGTGATTGCCAGATCACTTCGATCCCTTCATCAGTTCCCTTTCAAACTTGCGGGCAAAGACAGAAACGCTAAACTGTTCACAAAGGTGGCAAAATCATTTTAAGGGTTTTTTTACAAATTTGTAAAACTGTATTTTATAATGTTTGCTTATATTCGTTCATAACAAATTGTAAAGTGATCAGTATTTTGCAATCGCTTTAGAGATTAATCGTGTATAAAAGGTTTACGTTCAACACGTCGTCGTGACGTTAGAAACAGTTTAATCCAATTATAACTCGACTGTTGAGCCATATGCTACCCTGTTCCAGAAACACTGCGCATTGTAGTACCATTCCCTACCCTGTGTACTTCAGTTTACAGTGTAGAGTATACCTTGTTTTGTGTAGGTACAGTATAAAGTGTACTGTGTAGCTCACCTACAATCTACAACAATGCAACGTGTTGCCTTGCCGTGCTTAAGCGAATCGTGTTGTTCTTGTTAGGCAATTAATTACATCAACAAAACAGAAGTTTGGAAAACTTCAACATATTTGCCTGTCCTGTAGTAGCGAAGGTTCAGAGTTGACGTAAATATGTATAGTGCTGTGAACTACCATACTGCGTTCTAGGAAGTTTGCGCTACTTCCCTCTTCTCCAAGTTCCTTTGTGAGGCTGTGTAGGCTGCCTTTATACAAATTGCGCCCGTCCGAAAGTGTCGCATGTGGACATGGATGAATAAAGATATTCTGGACGACGCTGTATCTATTTTACAATTATTTTTATTGGTTTCGCTCCTATATATTGTATTTGGTGATGCTGATATTTTTTGGGGATGAAACAGTGAACTTAGGTAAACAAGGAGGAAACACAAAAGTCATCAAATCATACATTCATCACAGCTGAACTGTTGAGCACGAGACATACACCCAACCCGCCCTCACGTGACAAACGTCAAAAAATTGAGCACGTGTTTGACGTACATGGTGCGAAGGATACACTGTTTATTTTTAACACTTTTAATTAAAATCGTGATAGAGCAAACACAACATCTCCACTATATTCCGCTTGTTTTAACAATCGCTAAAATAAGATAAACATTGTGTGAAAGCTGTCCGCTACAGTAGGGTCTAAGTTTGCTTCGCTGAAACCAGGAAACACTTATAAAAGTAGAGTGCTGGAAGTGAATTTTCCTAGGATTTTACAAGAGCAAAATGATTTTGATTTGTATTTTTAATGCAAAAACTTTAAACATGATATATTCAACACTAAAAATAAAATCGTAACTTTTCAGTAACTGCATTCTTTTTAGAATAAGGTTTAATTTTGCAATCCAAGTACATATATTTATTTTAATATGTACCTACTACATCTGATTTTACAGGCACTCCAAATTTTTTTCTATAACTATCTCATTCCCTTTACATTCTTCAGTTATACAAAAAAAGCTACATAAAGTTTACCTACACATATAGCATGAAGTGATTTTTTTGTGAACTACAAAATCGGCATAGTTGGGAAAGATGCTCCACATATTAACAATTAAAACTTAAATAAAAAAAATCAGTTATGTTAACAATTCTTGGATACTGCAAAAGCTTTATATTTTATCTTTATCACCTAAGTATGTATAGCTCAGATTTTACCTAAGCATGTATAGCTCAAAAATGGGAAATAAAACACACATAAATTTTGTTAAATATCATTTAATTTACAGATAATACATTCATAGATTGGTAGAATGGAACAAATAGTGGAAAGAAAAAATGTACACATACTATTTACCGCACTTAGAAACTTGAAAATTACAAAAGTTTCTGGTAGTGCATTTTGGTGTCAAAAAGAGGCATAAGGTTTCGTGACTCTAATTGTTTTTATTAAGCCATCTCGTCTAAAGATTCCACTGACATTTTTAATGATCAGCCGTAATATTTTTTCTGCTTTTGCGTGACTTATTAAAGTAAATAAGTATCTACTGTAGTTTATTAAAACTAAACTAAAATGTGTAGGTAAATAAGTAGCTACTGTAGTTTATTAAAACTAAACTAAAATGTGTAGGTAAATAAGTATCTACTGTAGTTTATTAAAACTAAACTAAAATGTGTAGGTAAATAAGTATCTACTGTAGTTTATTAAAACTAAACTAAAATGTGTAGGTAAATAAGTATCTACTGCAGTTTATTAAAACTAAACTAAAATGTGTAGGTAAATAAGTATCTACTGCAGTTTATTAAAACTAAACTAAAATGTGTAGGTAAATAAGTATCTACTGTAGTTTATTAAAACTAAACTAAAATGTGTAGGTAAATAAGTATCTACTGCAGTTTATTAAAACTACAATAGATACTTATTATAATATGTATATATCTCGAAATGCTCGTATGGTTTAATGGAAATGACGCTCTATTTCAGATAACTTTCAACTTCACAGAATTGTCTTCATATGTACCTTTAAATTATTGTTGATTAGAATGGTGGATCCGTAATAATCATCTTACACATCTTCAAAAGTAGGCAAAACATTGAAAAGTAATTTTCATCCGGACGCCACTGTGCCATAATGCTAAAAGTTCAAAGAACAGTTAATATAAACCCTTAAATAGTCGATCGAAAATTAATTGAACATTCTATTAGCAGCACACAATAAAAAATGCTACGTAAACTGACCTCGACCGACGCTCACTTTGATAAACAAATAACACCGAAGAGACTTAGGCCTAAAACATACCCCCAATAAACAATAATTCTCCGAGTTCCCCAAGAAGGGGAGGTCCTAGTCCATTTCGAGGGACCTCCAATCCGCTAGATATGATGGAAAATTCATCAAGATCAAATCACTGTATTTGAAACACGTTTGAGGTTGGAGAATTGAGCGCTCTAGTTGTTGCTACGGTGTTTCTTTATAATTACAATATAGGGGAATAAATAAACATACAATTTTTTTTAGTCTAAATATTAGAATTTCTAAGAATCGGGAGAACATTATTTGTGTTTTCAATGTTTTTAACAAAAATTCAAAGTGGTTGCGGGGTCCTAATTATAAAAAAAAATTTTTTTTAAATTTAAGATAAGTACATAACGGAGTACGAATCCTGAGTACGCCGGATTCTAAATTACGAAACATACTAGACCGCTCCACCCTACTACACAATGTTCGCCAAAAAAATAGGACCACAAAGAAAATAACTTTTTTAAATACTTCTTCGGTACGCATGATCCCCTGGCAATCAAGTTTAACAGTGAACACAGCTGTAAGCTTTACCTTTGTTTTTTTAACCTATTCTTGGTGATATTCTTGGTGGACTTTCTTCTGTGGTCTCCGCTTGGGACTAGCTCCAAAATTTCAGAGATAAAAGTATCCTTAACTGATATTTATCACCCAATCTACCAAGCTTTAACTTTTTTAATCTTTTATTTTTACGTTACCTCCACAAAGGAAAATTAATTTCCCTCGGGGCCTATGTCATCTTTGGGGATGCTGTGTGGAGGGAGTTTTGTGAAAAGGAAGGTATGTGTACCTGGGTCTTGAAGAGAAGCCCATGTTGTAGAAGGGAGGAAACACAGAAACCGGCAAATCGTTGTTTTTTCACATCCGAGCTGTTGAACTCAAAAACGGTTTTATGAGCCAAATGTCAACTGTGTACGAAAATTGGGCGGGCGTTCGAGTTGTGTCCTGACTGTGCACCGGTGCCGAAGGAATCAATGATGTTTGTTGATTGGAACATCTTCCATTGAAATACAGGTATAACAAGGATAACATTCCCACCCGACGCGACGCCTGTGCTCTAAATCCAAATCCATCAAACGGAGTCATGGGTTTTTTCAGGGGTTTTGGGGCTCCAGACTAGAGACGGCTGCCAAGTTCAACTGTGGTATGTTTTGTAATATCATTAGATAATTATTATCAGTAGTACGACTTCCGTGATGTTATTCTCACCTCCGCTCAGTGGCCGGGGGCTTTCTTCACACGATTTGCGCCTACTCTTGTGGTTTCCCCGTGCGCTTAGACCGCTTAGGAGCTAACCCCGAAGTTACAGAGATAATATCCTCATCGGATGTTTATCGGCCAATCGACTAAGTTTTAATCCTCTTGGAAACAACGAATTGTTAGTTTTACGGTGAGAATTTGTGTTAACGAGGAAAAGTTCCAAGTTGGACTTAGTAATTAAAGGAAATTCGGAATAAAGATGCTTCAAGTTTATTTACTTAATCTTTCCAAAGGTACCCAATACTCACCTTTTCAAAGGTTTTTGAAGACTGGGTCGATAACCAACCACATTAATGATTGCATTACACTTCAAACTAATTTGATATATCTTTTTGAATGATGTTCTATCAACAAACTAGCATTGAACATAATTAAATGTCAATTCTTTCTTTTCTCCAAAATAAATAATCCTATATTTTGTTCAGTATTCATTAAATGATGAAAATTTAAAATTTGTTAGTGAAATTATTGATCTAGGCATTATATTCATAGTAAACTCACCTTTGTATGTCATATTAATAATATTATCAACAAGGCCCTAAAGATTCTTGGCTTTGTTTTGAGAGCTGCAAAAGATTTCAATAATTTTGGTATATTATCATATTATATGAAAGCCTTGTGAGATGCCAACTTGAGTATAACTCTACGTTATGGTCTCCATTTTTCAATATTCATTCAGACAACATTGAAAAGAAACGTAAGTTTCTAAGGTTTATAACTCTTTGCTCACAAGTTTTGGTGTAATCCATGAATTCTCGTGGTGTTGTGATGTTCTCATGGTGGGCGATAACGCTCCCTCGTGGGCTTTTGAGACTTTCAAGGGGCGGTAGAAGACCGAGAGAAAACTAGGAGGCGTTGAGGAAAACTAGGGGGCGTTGAGATAGTGAGGGCGTGGGCAAGTAAAAAAATTTTTTTTTTTTCGTATGAAGCAATTACTTTGTGGTTAGACATTATATTTAAAAAGAATCAAAACACTTTGTATTAAGCCACGAATTTTTTTTATATATCTACCGGTTTCGCTTCGACCAAGCTTCATCAGGAAATCTTTTTTAAAAAAAATATATATATATGGTCTAAAAAAGAAACAAAAACACAAAATAAACACGCTTATCACGTACTAATAATGTAGATGTTTCAGATTCGCGACAGATGGTAATGGTAACAATTGGGAGGCGCTAGAAAAAAAAATATGCTCAAAGCAGGCGGTGGGCAAAATAAGGTTGAGAACCTATGGTGCAACTGAACCACTTTTCCAAACTAGCATTTTTATCAATCACCTGTCTATATAACTATGGAAAAAAAACATCACTGTTTCAATTAGTTTTCTTAAGGAAGCGATCATTCGACCCAAACTAAACCGCAAGTGCTTATCTAAGATAAGCTAATTTAAAAAATTAAATTGCTTGTTAAATTCTCAGTCTCACCTAGATCTTTATCTTTTTGGTGCTTTTTAATTCATATCATGTATCAGCCAGAGGGTTAATAATTTTGACTATTTTATTGTTTTAAAATGGCAATTATTTTATTGATTTCAAGGTACTTACAGGATACAGTTGGAAGGGATGAAGGTGCGCCTCTTCTTGCAGGTCACTGATAGTTTGTATTATAATCAAATTGCAACACTTTTATGATGCGATTAATATATTGTGCGTAGTAATAACAAAAAAACATGCGTATTGCTTTCACTGCGTCGTTACACTTGACCGGATTATCGTCAACTCCTCGCAGGCGGGAACGGGAGCGGGGGAAAAGAGAGGGAGGGCCAACAATAATTGCCATTGGAAAGAATTTTAATTCCCAATAAACACAAAATCAGCGCAGCCCATAATAACTGGCGCTAACATATCATTTCCACATTATTTAACGTATTTTAAAAATGCTGCTTTTTAAAAACATTTTTTGTTAATTTATGACAATTTAAAATACAGAAATAAAATAAACTAACCATTAAACTGGTTCCTCGTAGATACTGGAGCAAAAAACCACCAAACACATTTTACCTATTCATTGATTCAACCATTTCATGCAATGGTATTTATTACAATGACCTCGAGTATTTGATTCACTTGATCTTAGCACTAATTCAGCTCTGCTGTTAATCCACGGGAGCAATTTGCCCAATCTACTGAAATTGTAGCTATTGAAATCATAAGCCAATAGAAGTGTGGTTTGGGCGTGTCCACATACCAGAAGAAACAAAAAAGAGGCAAACACTTACATATGATTTAGTCTGCGAGATTGAGCTAGAATTATCAGTCTCTTCTTTGTGCGGTTCGTCGTAGCCTTCTCACTCTTGTTTACTTTAGTATCCTGAAGGTTTTACTTCTACCGCGTGTGAACTGCACACTTTTTTTCCGGTGCAATTCATGAAACATTTGCAAATTTAAAGGTTCTATCTTGAACATAAATATAATCAATTTTATCCGACTATCTGTAACCTGGGGGTCATAAGGTATTGCGCAAATAGACAACATCGGTTTTCTTCAAATAATAAAGACCTACACATAATGTACACTTTATAAGATTTTTTTGTTTAATAGTACAATCCGAATAACCTTTCATTATTGAAATTTGAGTAAGAACTCATGTCGTTAGAGATATCATGTGGGTTATATTGTTCATTCATGGCTGAATGGCGATTTAGCACTAAAATGAGTAAATTTTCTTCTTAATGCTTATTAATCATAACTAATTAACAATTGTAATGTAAATGTAATTCTTTACGTGAGTTAGAATAAGCAATAATAACATATTTGTCTGATTAGTATAGCGTCTTTTTTATGAAAAATCACCTCAAGGGCGCTGTGTAAAGCTGGTCTTAAGTTACGATAAAACGTATTTTTCAATTACGCTCTCCATTTCTTTCCTTTTTGTACTCTGTGAAAATAAATAGTCAAATAAAATATGAATAACTTTAAGTATTTTCTAGGAACTAAACACTGTACGATCGTTGAAATTGTAGCTGATACTTTAGCTAGATTGAATAAATTTTTTTTGTTTCTTTAGATTTTTAAAAATTCTAAAGCATTACAGAAAAACACTGCTTTCAATGTACTTTAAGCGATTTAATACAGTGTAGGAACTGTAGTTAAACAATGATTTTTCGGTGACCGGACAACTCGGAATGAAACCAACTCAGAACCATCTCAGATAAGTCATTTAGGGGGTATTTCACCATCTTGCTCACAAGCACTACCAATAGGATAAAGCATTTTTTCGATTTCACCATCCTTCAAGGATGCTTATGTGGGTAGATAAAGTTTATTTTTATTAATTGGTACTTTGACCAGCCAGTAACGTTTACCGGGTACAAATTAGCAAAGTTTTCTACCATATTAGCAAAGTTTTCTACCACGGGTTCAATAAATATGACAGACAGCTGCTGTCAAATCGTATTTGCATTACCCGAATTTTTCACGATTTCTACTTACGAAAATGCCGTTCTTGTAATCCATGACCAGCCTAAAGACAAAAACTCTCAACCACTTGGTGTGTTATTTTAATATATATATATTGAAGAATAATACAGAATTGTAGTACTTACATCATATTTCAACAACAATAACAAGTATATTAGGTTTTATGTCATTCTATAACCATATAAATTCCATTCCAACAATTTCCAACAAATAATAATTTCATTGTTGTCAGCCGGAGATTTTGTTGGTGTCTGCTTGCAGATTTATAAAAAGATAGTCGGAGGCTATTGGATATAGCCGTCCAATGTGTATTCGCTTCCTTCTGGACCCGGCTCTTTTAAAAGGTTTTTATAATTTGACCCAGTTCCCGAGGGTCAAGGGATTATGGACTGCAATCATGTTGCAATGTGACCAAGTAAGTACCTCTGAATATCATATTACTGTAACGGATATTTTTACAATCAATATTTGTACTATCAATGAATTCACAGGAACAGGGAAGGTATATAAAATGTACCTATATCCTCACTACACACCTGTAGTATTCATTTCCTTATTCCAACAGTATTCGATTTCCCCAACTGAAAAAACCAAGTACTGAAATGACTTTCTTCTTTCAGACGGAGAAAATGCCGAAGTAACCTTAACCAGTAACTGCTACAGAAAAGGTGTCTTCTCCAGGTGGACGTGCTGATTGAAGTGATTCTGTATGAGACCCTAGAAATTTTGTACAACTGTGTTTTAAAGAGTAGATTCCCTGTACTTTTATTGTGAAAAACACTTATTTAGCTTTATGGAAACTGTAATAAAACTTTAGAATATTTTGGTATATCTGTACAATATATTTATTTAATAACATGTGAGAGAAAAACATTTCTCTTTGTAGGAACATACCTAATACGGTAGATTATATTTAGTTTTTATAAATATATGGCAACATTATCAGGAGTCAGTGGGACGACGGCAGCCATAATATTTTATAATATTGTATGGATGAATATGAATGGTACAGACAGGTGATTGTATATTATTTATAATCATTCTCACGCAAGGTCATTTAGTAGATGTTGCCCCATGTGTAGGCACGGTGGGGCAAGGTGGGGCATTTGCCAACTCTGGCTGGGCGATGCATGACCTCTTAGATTGTAGACCAAGTTGCGTTTTCAAATTTACAGCACTTCAAATGACGGTTTTTCCGTCTTCCGTTCATGTTGATAGAGCCCAAAGCATGAATATGTTGTCGAAGCCTACTGTTTTTGGTATCTACTCTAGATTTTTATTTTTTGTCCCACCCTAAATCAATACCTAGCTACACCCATTTGTTCAACTACAAACATTACAAAAATTTCAATGAACTAGAACTAGCTAGAGAATAACTAGCTTCGTGTTGGGAACACCTTACTAAATGAATATTCTAGATTGTAAAGTAAACAATACATTCTGTTTTATATAATCATTATGTTAGCAGCTCTGGAGACTCTGGATGGCTGATGGCTATTCTTTTAGTCTTCCTCATCCACAACGCACAGCGGTGTACTCCTCAATTGCATTCGGTTTATCTGAAAGTAATAATAAGGGATAAAACATTCATGAAACACTAACCACCTGCCACATTCCACCTGTGGATCAATGAGCATGCTCACAAATCAACAGCCAGTTGATTTGTGAATGGAGGGAAATAATTATGCCGAGTCTTCAATTTATGATGGTCCGATGCTTTGTGACCCCCTTGCACAACGTGTGAAACGCTTGTAAACTGTGCGACCCAAAATTTAAGTTTCTTGTTTTTGTAAAAGCGCAATGAAACCATGCATTATTTTAATTCAATGGCAAGCCAGAATTTAACACTAAACAAATACTAAATATTGTTACTGAAGTCGCTCAGTTGTACATAATATTGTATATTTTTTACTATTTCTGTGTAAAAGTCCCTGAAAAGCGTTTTAATAAATACAATAGGAAATGTACAGGTTGATTTTTAAATATGCAATGTAAATGTTTTACCTAGAGCAGAGGCATCGATATTCCAGCCGCTGGTGGTGCCTCTGGTGAGGGAGATCGTACATTTTATCATCGTCTCTATGTTGTCCAAGGGAACAGCGTTGCTGGGTCCCTATCTGATGAGGGTGCACTTTTGTCTCTCCAGTCCCTCATATTTCACTTTAATGTATTGGTTCACCTGAAGGCTCTGCAGACAAATACACAATAGATGTTAAAGACACTGTACCTAAACGATTTAACAGCAGAAAATCACAAAAAATAGCAATGAGGAAAGAAGAAAGAGTAAAACATTTTGTGACGCATGAATTAAGACAAATCTACAAATTCAACTAAATTCTTTAGTAATATCACTCAATAATCAATAAAACATAACAAAAACCCGTTGAACTTACCTTATAGTTTGCATAAATAAACCAATCCCGTTCGTAAACAACAATAAACGAACACTGTGTTGACACCATGTTGACACTTTTGACGTTTGTGATTTCGTAGAAACAATGGCGTCTAAGACAGGCGTGGCAGTAGACCAAAATAGCTACTTGGCACCATATTTTCTGTGGTGAAATGCGCACGGGATTTTGAGCATGATTCTCCTACCAATAAAGTTATGTGACCGGTAGTTAAGAGCAACATTTAAAGAGATTGGTGAAATAGCCCCTTAGAGTGATAAAAAAAAATTGGTTAAATAGTGTAATGTTTTGCTACTTGCAGACACACAGTCAGTTTCTCCAACTCCCTTGGATGGAGATTACTTTGTATAATAAAAGAGTCTGGTTCTTTATCTGGTTTTATTTACACTTCGCGTATACAGTTTGAGACTACGTTAGTCAACCTAACTGAGAGCTGGCTAGAATGGTTCTGTGGTCTGAACATTAAAAACACAGCCTCTCAGCTGTCTTGACCTCCTGTCGGAGAACTCACGCACTACGGCTTACCATCTAGCGGATTCTACCGATAACTGATGTTATCGCCATCTGTATCTACAAGGCAGAAGCTTTACGATACATTACAAATAGGTTATGTTAGGTTAGGGTTATCGGCAAATTTAAAATTATTTTTTTCATAGCTTTTAATGACTTTTCAAGAAGGTGTTGAGATGACTTTTTTCTCAGTTGGCATGGAACCGATTTTTCAATGCTGTAAGCATTCATCCTATGGCAACACCTGCTCCTGACACTGCGCACTGGATAAAAACGCGCACGACTGTCAAACGGGAATTCGAGGAACCATTCTGTGTCAACCACCGGCTTCGAATAATTCGTTTAATCCTAATTCCTGCATCTGAATCCGTGTTTCATCCTTCTGATATAAAACCGCTTGGGTGTTAATATGTTACAATAAACTTAATCATCTTTTGAACAAATGATCTTTCACTTTTATACATCCAAACATTCAAAGAGTCCTTCGTGCAAACATGCATTCTATAACAGCTATTTTACTACCCGGCTTCAAAATTTAACAATCTTTTTTTTAACTCTTTATTCTTGAGAGAACGACGATGATTTTGGCGTCTTGCTTTATTTTAACGGAGATTGTTAGACGTTTCTAATGTCAGAAAAGGTGATGCGAATGATAACGATTGTGCGTGGTGTTCTGTCAATGATTTACAACTAAATATTGGTAAATGCCAGATTATTAGTTTTTACAAAGGTAAAAATCTCCTTAACTTTTCTTATGAAATGAATGGTGTTAATCTTTTTCGTGTATCGCAGATTCGTGATCTTGGTGTTATTTTCCACGAGAGTCTACAGTTCAACGTACTCATCGATGAAATAACAAGCGATGCAATGAGAATACTAGGTTTTATTTTGAGAATGGGGGCAAATTTTAAAAGTATGTCAACATTTAAATATCTAAATTGCTCGTTAGTACAAATCAGATTAGAATACAATTTCACCTTACGGTCACCATACTAAAAAGTCAATTCTCAATCATTGGAAAAGGTACAAAACAAATTTCTTCGATACATCTATTTAAAAATAAAAATTCCAATCCAATTTATAAATTATAATTACTTACGCGTTGAAACCAGACTTCTTAAATTATCAGATAGAAGAGTGTTAATTGATTTGTTATTTTTATACAAAATTATCAAATCTTTAATCGACAGTCCTAATTTGTTGGAATTAATTTGCATTAACATACTTGCCAGACAAACTCGTAGTAAAGATATTTTTAAATGCAACAATACATTCAATATTAATTATTCTATATACTCACCAATTCCAAGAATCCATAACCTTGCGGATAAATATTGCGAATTTATAGATATATTTAGTATTGACAGTTTTGAATGTTTCAAAAGTTAACTAATCTCGATTTTATATGCTAATAATTAACTGTAATCTTTTTTTATTCTTTTCATAAAATCTTTTCTCATCCAAAACCTTGCCAGTAAAATATATCTTTATTTTATTATATTATTTCTGTTCTATTTGCAGTAATAAACACATAATAATGTAAATAATTATTTCTTCAAAATTCGCAAATTCACTTTGTGGCGTCATTATTTAATTTAATGAAAACAAATAACTTTTTTTATTAACAAATAGTTATTTGTTTTCATTAAATGTAAATAATTGTTTGTTTATACCCTAATACTAACTAGCTCTCATACATTACACTTTTTTATTTCAGATCTTATTATTGATAATATGTACATATATTTTAAGCCGAATTGTATTTTTTTGTTTTAGTTTTTTTTTGTAAGTACAACTCATAATCTTTCATTTCTTTTTTTTTTTTTTTTTCAAGAGCGGAGACGGTTTAATTTCTCCTCCTAACTCCTACATGGTTCCCTGAAGGCCCCACATGGGAAGAGGACATCATCTCTCCACTTCACTCCTCCTTGGTTCCCCAAAGGCCCCGTGCCGGAAGAGTGCCCTTCCCCTTGGTTCCCTGAAGGCCCCACAAGGGTTCATGGAGGTGGACTCAGCTCTCCTCTCCATGGCTTCTCCTCTTGGTTCCTCCTAAGGGCCCCAGGAAGAAAGTCCACAGAGGTGGCCTCAGCACTCCTAGGTTCCCAAAAGGCCCCTAGTTTTCGAATGGTCCAATTTTTTTTCTCCCACGAGTTACCAGGGAAATAGAAGGTCCACTCCAGCAGAGCCCCGAATGTTGGAGTAAGGTCTAAATACTCCGTGATGCGACCTTGTTTCTCGGAGGCACCGTTCTTGACACTGTTCCCCAGGACATTCAGCCTGAGCACGGTAGCTCACACCTTGGCTTGGGATGGCTATTGCAGGTTTGTGTTTCCACTCCCTGAGCGATGGTTCATTTCTTTTAGTCTATGTTATAATATTCTATACCTAACGAGTTAATTGCATTCTTATTTATTCTGTTTTATTGGTTTTGTAACACACATAATTAATATTATGAATATAAAATTCCTTCTATTCATGTAAATATAAATAAATAACGAGTTGCGTTACTCTAAAATTCAATACTACTATTGCTGTGCTAAATGTGTATCGCCAGTGTTCCCATTCGACGCTTTATAGTTAATATTGCAAAATGTTTAAGTTGGTTTGATTTTACATTGAAACTCTATAATGTGCTTACGTATGAAGGATTTTGATTATGACTTATTCCTTAAGTTAATGATTTATGGAACAAGTAAATAATTACGAAGAGCGTAGGAAGCTCTCAAGGATTCGCTGTCGAGTTCACAAAGCCGCACAAATGTATTAATAAATACGAAAGTGCTGTTAACTTGGATATAATTTCCTGCTTTTCCGGATTCCCAATTGACTTCACAAAGTTCATACCAAACTCCGATGGTAAAGCAGATATCTTGACTCGAGCAATGGGTAGATAATTCAATTTAATTTAGCAACTTGCCTTATGGAACTATTACGCAACGGTTCTGCGTTATTCAATTTTATTTATTTATTTATATTATGTACGCCTATACCGGCATTAAGAAAACATGTGATAATCATAGTGGAACGGTAACCATAAAATAAATTATGGTAATCAAATTTCATTTTACTTGTGCAGAAGAATAGTAGGTAGTATGCTAACATTTATTTATTGAGGTACATCATTGTAGCATGTTAGTAACTATATCTCGTGCAGTTCAACACATCTATTACTTCTGAGAGTTCTGAGAAAGCATTTTCAACTGCGTGCAATCTAGATATAAGCCAGAATCTAAATGATTCAGTCCTGAAATTGTTGTAATAGATAATTTTAGATCGAGTGGTTTTTATTGATATTTGGAAAATAATTAAGCTTTATAAATCAGGGCTGTCTGTAATACCATTAACAAATTAAAAATAAAAGTAAAATCGGAATTAAGAGGTTGTAATTTATTGTTTCTTTAGGTAGCCCAAGTTTATATGAGAAGTTTGGCTGAATTTTTTCAATGGAACCGGAGTGGATTTAAGTGAGGAGACCAGATAGGAGAGTTATATTCGCCTTCACTTCAAACAAAAGAAGATTATAAGATTTTTAATATTGAAATATTTTGGTAGTCTTTGCCATTGCGGAGAATGAAGCCTTTTCAAATATTTTTTTAGTAACTGAACATTTTACTAATATAGTAACGGTATAAATATGTGAAATTAAATTAAATTTGGAAACAAAAATAATGCCGAGATCGTTAATTTCATTGACAGAGGTGATGGGAACATTGTTAATTTTATTTTGGTTGATGAAAGGTGGATTTAATCTGAAAAATCTTATTAAGTGACATTTACTAATACTGAAATAAGGTTTGTTTGGTTTTCACCAATCTTATAGTTTATTTGAACTGTGAGTTTTGTTCGATTTCTTCTTCTTTATCTTTCACGGTTTATAATTTTACGGGAGCTTCTGACTTTCTTTTTAAACATACCTACAGCAAATTATTTTAAGAGCCATTAACCAGCGGCCGAGAATTTAAATTTCGTCGAACGTGGTCTTGCGATTATACCCTTGCAACGGTACAGGGTGGTTCCGATGAGAAAGATTAATTATTCTCCATACCAGCATTTTAACATAATGACTCAATATCGATTTTATTTCATTCCAAATTTGCTTTGATAAATACCCACATTCAAAAATGTTTAAATTCATGATGATAAAACAATTGAAATGATCTACTTTATGTAATTATTGTTTGATCATAAGTATTTATAATTTTTCAATAATGTTTAAGCAAAATAAGAATGCAATTTTTTTTAATAGATCATTTTGTAAGACCGTAAATAAATAGACAAATTGAAGTATTTTGTCACAAAACAAGAGAGCGGATCTTTTTTAACGATTTTATTTGAAGTAATATTAAAATTCTGAAAAATAGGTATCCCAAAAAATTATTGATTTATTTTACTGTATAATTATATGATTTGAAATGTATGTTGTATAAAACAAAATTTTGTTTGAAAATTTAACCTTATTTTACTAAAAATAAACATATTTTCTCAAAATTAAAAAAATAGCTTCACTACATAAAAGAATAATCTTTCAAAATTAATTTATAATTTTTTGTGGAAAAGTCAATACGTCTAAAAGTTGATTTGAAAATGATATATTTCCGGTTTTGTCTGGTTATTCCCTCTTAAAGAGTACACGATTGAATGCAATTGCGCACACTGCTAACGAAAGTTTCATAAAAGTTTTTTTAATTATTTCGGATCGCCCGCCCACGGTTCCCCGAATTTCCGAAAATAAGCGCAGATACTGAGCGCTTTTATTATTATCATAATAATTAACGATTACGGTACCGTGACGGCATAAAAAAGGCAATAAACATACGTTTCTTAACTCAATAATGTTGCAGCTCTTTCAAAATATGAGATACACAATGCACGTAGGTCTGTTTCCTCCAAAGGAAAAAAGTAATAATTTTCTTGCATCTCTCTCACACCGCACCGTGACATCTCCGTAGACCCCTACAATACTGCTAGCCGTGACGATAATTTTGAAAGGAATATAGTTACAAGGATAATATTGAAGTGTGAGTGAATTCCAAAAATTATAATATGCTGATGGTTTCGCTGTTGTTCTTAAACATTTAATGCTGCAGCTTTTTCCTACACACTAAATAACAATAGTCGAAAATAAGACAAACAATGAACGTATGTCTGCACGGCTTCAAAAGAAATATACAATCATTATCATTTACGATCGTATCTCCTTCGCACGTATAAAGAAAATTACGTTAAAGAAGGACAGGAAGTTTTGGAAAGGAAGGAAGGATGGTTAGGTCAATCTGGGTTTCAGTGTGTCCAGGAGTAACGGACGTATGAATCTATTACACCTACTGAGATGCAAGGCGATGGTCAACAAAAGGTATCCCTCAACCAGCCTTTCCCGATCCGGCCCTCCACGCAACACGTGAGCAAGACCTAGACAAACCTCACCCCATGAACTCGGGCACCCCGTCACAAAACGTAGAGAACCACTTGAGGTGCCCCAAGGAAGAGATGTTGGTTATCCAATAAATGGTTCCCTGGGGCGGTGGACCCTTACCCGACTCCCAAATCGAAAGTAAGACATTGGTAGATAATAAGAGCGTCACATGAAATAAAAAAATTAAGTTTAGGTGCATCAAACACAGTAAAAATCGTTCCAGACTTATATCACCACTTTTTTTGCTTTACGTCACTATCCCTCGTCAAGTCAGATATGTAAACCATTAGGTTAAGGAGATCAGTATCATTTCCCATTATCAATTATACAGCAATTTAGTAAATAAGTGTAATATGTAAGATCAGTAATAAATCGCCACGCGTGTATAATTTTATTGTTAAAACTAATGTGCCTAACCAAACACTATTATAATAGTATTTTATGATTACCTACGAATAATTTATAGGTATAATTTGCAAGTAGTTAAATCCCGACCGCAAACTGTTTCACTAAATAAATACCCCTAGTTAAGGTTTAGTGTCCAGAAAGGGTGTAAAGTTAATGCTACCCGAAAGTTTAGTACGTTTTACCACAAGTTACTTCTTTCTGACATACTTCAGATTTCGGCCAGTTCAGTACGTGAATGTAGCGGGTGGCGCCGCGCCGCGCAGCGCCGGATAAAATATTTTTTGAAAGAACGTGAAAGGTGAGAGGTCAAATTCGATTTAGATACGCGAGTAGCTTATCTGGGACAAAAAAAATCTGAAATAAGTATGCAATGGTAATAAAAGTAGTGTATTTATTGTAATCAAGTTTAATTTGTAGAACTCCATTTTAATTTTCTTTATTTCTTTTTTTATATTCAATAATATTATTATTCATTTATAAAGAAGTTCTGCTACATAATTATTATTACGCGTGACAGCTGTTTAGCCTTCTAAAGAAAGGCAAACAAACTGGTCAAACTGGTCAAATTTCAAAAACTTAATTATGCTAGAAAAAAAACTATCAGTCATCATTTGGGAATAATTCATGTAAAGATTAAAATACATTTATTTATTTATTTCAAAAACATACGGCACAACATGTGCCATTAACATAAATTATATTATAAAACAATAACAAAACGAAAGTAACAACATAAATTGAAGTTAAATATAAAAACAAAAGGTAAAAAAAGGAGTTGAGGTAGTAAGCAGTAAGTAAAAAGTAAGATAGATAAATGAAAGTATAAAGTAAAAGCATAAAATTATAAAATATAAAGTATAATGAAAAGTTACAGATTGAGATAGAAAGTTAAAAGGTAGGAAATAAAAAGTGTAAAGTTATAAATATTAAAAAAAAGTGTAACAAGTAAAGAGTAATAAATGCTCTTAGGAGCCAAAAATTGAAGATAATATAAATTTACCAAATATAAAAGGTATCACTGATTATGATATGTTTCTAATCATAGATATTGGGAACGCTCATACAATTGCGTATACATACATCTGTTTACAAAGTTAATAATAGCGAGTGCGTACTGGTAGGACTTGATTAATGATTATATTATGATTACGTCGTAGTAATAGCAGACAAA
The DNA here is from genome assembly GCA_936435175.1 of Glyphotaelius pellucidus. Taxonomy (NCBI): domain Eukaryota; kingdom Metazoa; phylum Arthropoda; class Insecta; order Trichoptera; family Limnephilidae; genus Glyphotaelius; species Glyphotaelius pellucidus. The sequence goes on from OW386540.1 coordinate 829,560, forward strand.
TTCTGTTTTATGCATCTTTTGTATGATGACAGACTTCCGGCATTATCGATATGAGCAAATTCATTACCTAAAGAGTGTAGACGATGTATTATTGAATTTTGTTCAGCATTACTGAGAGTATTGTTGCAATAATAAGGTGTTTTGAGTCGAGTTATTCTACTAGGTACGTGATAATTCACCAGCGAAACTAGTTCAGGGGAGTCAAACCAGTTATTATTTATTTTAAATAAAAAAATTAGATCATTAAATATTCTTCTATCTTTTAACGATAACAGTCGCATTTTTCGTTGTAGAGAATCATAGTTTATTTCGTCCGCGGGAATTCCTAACTTAAAATTTAATGATCTAAGAAATTTGCGTTGGATTCTTTCAATGGACATTTCATGACTTTTGTAAAAAGGGTTCCATAAGGGGGAATTATATTCCAAATGACTTCTAACTAGAGTCGTATAAAGTATTTTAAATGTGTTGATGTTTTTGAAATCCTTGGATATTCTTATAATGAAACCCAACATTTTCATTGCTTTACTAGTTATAATATTAATGTGATTATTAAATGATAGTTTCGTATCAAAGATTATACCGAGGTCCCTTATTTCAGATACTGACAATAAACTCTGGTTGTTGAGTGAATAACTGTATTTTATAGGGTTTTTTATTATAAAGAAACTCATGATTTGACATTTTTTAATATTAAGTGTAAGCTTGTTTATGGTACACCATTCTGCGAATTTTAAAAAATTGGATTGTAGGGACAAGCAGTCGTACATATTTTTTATGATTTTATATATTTTCATGTCATCAGCAAATAATAATACATTAACATCAGAAAATACGGAAGTGACATCGTTTATAAATAGAATAAACAATACTGGACCAAGGTGCGAACCCTGAGGCACGCCACTAGTGGCTTCAAATTCGTAAGACAAGTGATCTTTGATAGAGACAGTTAGTAAACGTTTTGATAAATAATCTTTAATCCAGTATAATAAGTTGCCACTTATACCAAGTTTTGACAATTTATTTAGAAGAATTTTATGGCACACCTTATCAAAAGCCTTACTAAAATCTGTATATATTGAGTCAACTTGTTCTCTATTAGCAAGGGCACCTGAAATAAAACTTTCGTACAATGTAAGGTTAGTTAATGTAGATCGTCCAGAGACAAAACCATGTTGAAATGATGAGATATTAAATTTTATACACGAAGAAATTTTTTGAAGAATTAACTTTTCAAAAATTTTCGGTATCGACGATTGTATACATATAGGTCTGTAATTTTCAACTAGAGACTTGTCTCCGCTTTTAAATATTGGAGTGAGAAAGCTGTTTTTCCATATTTGCGGGAACTTGCCTGTTAAAAGTGATTGATTAAATAGTAGGTACAGTGGGTAAGAGACACTACCCCCACATTTTTTAAGAAATACGGAGGCATTTTATCTGGCCCTGAGCAAGTTTTAGGTTCGAGTAGTTTAATACATACAGCAATTTCTTTAATCTCAATATGTATCTGAGATAGTTGTAAATTTATATCTGACTCGAAGTTTGGAATGTGTTCATCGGGGATATCTGTTTCATATACATCCTTACAAAAGTCTGCAAACAAATTGACAATCTCTTTGATTTTACAGGAAGTTTTCAGTTTGTAGTGCGTAGTTTCAGGAATGCCAAGGTTATTGTTATTTTGGGACCTACAATATTTGAAAAAATGTTTTACATTTTTAACAATCGAAAATTCAACATTCTTAATATAATTATTATAACAGATGTTTGATAATTTATTACAATCTTTTCGCAGCTTGCTGAAAATGTAAAATCGGAAAGATTTTTTGTTTCTTTGTAGATTTTATGAGCTTTTTTCTTATCAATTACTGTGTTAATGAGGTCTTTGATAAACCAGCTAGGGAAATTTGAAGATGATTTATAATTAACTGGAACAAATTTTTCTATGGCAATATACAGATGATCATAAAAGGCTTTAATATTTTCATCGAGATTACTTCACAGACCTTCAGTCGAATTTAAACAATGCAGTAATTGGTGAAGCTTTACATTAATAATTTCGGATAAGTTTTTAGATTTTCACGGCCAAAAGTATTTTCGTCATTTGTTTTTGGGGTGTTATGCCCATGCATGCAAACATGAACATAACACCCCAAAAACAAATAACGAAAATTAATAATTTCAATCATTTATTTCACTCATAAATCAGAAATCAGTCGTCGTAAAAACCTATCTAGAAATAATATAAATTCATCGTCTGAAAGTGGCATGACCTCAGTTTGATAATTCCTTCAGAAGGTGAAACAGCTGTCACGTTTAATAATAATTACATAGCAGAACTTGTTTATAAATAAACTGTTTTTATAAATTGAATAATAATATTATTGAATATATGAAAAAATAAACAAGTAATGTAGGTAACATTTAGTGACAGTTTTTGAGTGTTGTGGCATCCTCTTTGAAATAATTATATTTTAACTCGTTTCGATTGATTTCCGTTTTTACTATTAATTTAACGCTTGTGTCGCATTTTATCTTAAATTTTACAACGAATTTATATTTGTATTATTTTGTCTAGTAAAATACTAGAACCAAAAGTTTCAAATACTTTCGAAACTATTATCATGAATTCCAGCCAGCATCAAACATCATTTCACTTTATTGCAGGTTTATCTGAATTTTTTACAAGCAATCAACCAGTAATTCAATAAAAGTGTTTTGTTTCGAGTATAACCTTCAAAATTACTGTGCGATCAACCCCTTTGTTTTGGAAAACAAAAGAAGAAGTCATAACAAAATCAAAAACGAAATAAAATAAAAACAAAACATTCCACCATGTAAGACGGAAAAAACAGTAGACTGGCTAGAGTACGTAGATGAAATAAGTTGAAGCAGAGTTATGTTGTTTGCTTAATTAAATTTGTTCTTCTTCTTCCGATATTAATTCTACTATGACTTGTTTATATTTTGTGAATGTTGTGTTAAATATGTCAACAACATCTATTTATAGCCATTACCCAAATTTTGTATTCGGCGAACGGGAGTATGCTCGTACAATCATGATTCTGTGTTGAAGTTTTCACAATAGAACTTATTAGGTAATCAATTATTCAGAATTGGATACAGGTTCGAAAGATGTTCTGATTAAAACATATTGCACAGTTACGCACAGCTAATTCAAAGATGACAAAGGTTGTGTAAATAATTCATTTTATAAACGGTACACCAAAACTTATCACCATAAGACCGCACTCTTGAAACGCACAGCGCTGAAAAAGAAGAAGATGGAGAGATATGTAATTACGAGTGTTGGACAGAGCGCGCTAATATGTTTAGTCGTAGAATAGCAGCGAAAATTGCGAAAAAGCTTAATAAAACATGACTCGTTTAAAATATAGCAAAAATCTCGTGGAACGTATCTTAAATATCATTTAAAGAAACATTGTGAATTTTTTCACAAATATAACTTGTAAAATCAAAGAAATAGACTTGTTCAAAATAATTTTCGTAGCATACTTTGCGATTTTTTTTCTATCGAGGGAATTTCATATAATTTGCGTTTCGGCGTGGAACGTATCTAGATATTACCTTAAAAAATAACATATATTTTTTTAAGAGCTTAAAAACTTCAAATGTTTAAGGGAGATGTGTAAGAAATCGGTCGAAATACGAATAGTAGACCCTTAAATGTAAAAAATCCTGCTTTGAAAACGAAAGCCTTTTTTAAAGTTTATTTATTTTTGGGAAAGTTGTCAATAAATCTTAAATTATACATACATACACAAATAAATACTTAATTATGGCAATTACGAACTTTCCACCGACGATTGTTCTTACTGAACAATTGATATTTTAGATTATTTTACAACAAGGCTGTAACGAGCGTGTTTAACGATTTGTGATGTGGTCACATGAAAAAAATTCGAGCCCAAGGCATGGTTGAACGAAACCACGAGTTTCTTCAAAAATGTATTTGAATTGTACTATGTCTGTAGATTTAGGTTAGGTTTTTTTTCCTTGATTCTAGGAATAGTGCCCGGGGGCGGTGCCAATGGTAGACTGCTGCCGTTGTCACACCCCCTATAAATACGGACGCCAAGCCCTTTTCCATAACCATGAACACCCTCGACAACAACTCTCTACGCCCGCCCGACCTCGCTCTGGCCATGCATCTATTCGCCTCGTTTTCTACTGACCATCGATTCACCCTGGACCACGGATTACCCTACACTCTCTAGACCAGACCCGGCCAATGGTGCCATTGGATCACCTCAGACCAGCTCTAAAGCAGACAACACAGATTACGTTCTCCTTCACACGTGGTGAAGTAGCTACATCTTGCGCCTCCGTGGATTGGGACCTCCAATCTTTTCTTACAGTTCTTGTGTGTCACCCTGTCTGGCACAACGTACGTATATCAGATTCACTATAGCTCAATGCAGACTGTAAATAGTTTCATTGAATTGAGTTTCATGGTGACACGACCGTTGGTCACCCGAAAGTTGGCCCCCTGAAAATATAATTAATACAAAATTTATGATTTTTGTGCATTATTAATTACCAATTTCAAACCTAATAGTCCTGAAAAATACATTTCATAATAAGTTGATATGGATATAAAAGGAATTAATTTATTTACAGTGTCAAATTTTGTATTTATAAGATATCATTGATGCGTTTTAATGAAAATATGTTTCATTCTTTTGTTATTCGGCGTTACATCCTCCCTGCACACCCCTTCGTAGACGCTTAATTACATTTTGTTTTAGTAGGTTTACCGTATTTACCCTACTATATATTGTATGCCGCGAGGATCAACTGTCATGGAATCTAGTTTCATGAACAGATAAAACATAGCTATTTTCGCAACCCGAAAGCTTCACCAAATTAGTAGTGCTTGATATCAAATATATATTAGGTATACATTACGTAACTAGAAACACCCACTGAGGTGAAATTTCGTAGCTAAATCCAAGATGTTAGTCGAGACGTAAATCACAGACGTACACAAATTCAAGATTAATTAATCTTCCAATTGGACCGCAGAAGACGTATTGGAGTGGCGTTAGCTTATTGACTTGGATCTGAAACTGAAATGTTCAATCTTACCCAACTGAAATGAATCTAAAAAAATGGTGACAATGATGAATTCTCGTGCAATATTATAATTCAACTATTTGGTCACCTGTCTTCAACAATCACATCAATACCATTGAAAGAGTCCGACACAAATTTTTGAGGTGTATTAATTTTAGACTTGGAATTCCCTTAGAATCAATAAATTATGATTTTTTGTTGCACTCATTAAAATTGTTGAAATTAAGTGACAGAAGAAAAATTTTTGATCTGATATTTTTGTATAAAATCGTTAACTATCAGTTGGATAGCCCTGATATATTAAAGTTGATTCACTTTCATATACCTACAATAAGATCAAGGTTCCCTAGTTTGTTTTATTGTGACAACTACATGTCGGTATCAGGCTCCAATTCAGTTGTAAATAGATTACACACAATTGGAAATTTTTATGCCAATGTGGCTGATATTTTTAATATTTCCATACTGAAATATAAGGTTGTACTGATCAAACATTTCAGACAATTATACGTTAACGAGGTCACTACATAATGAGTTTTTGATATTATTTTTTATTTTTAATGCCTATATAATGTACTACGACTGTAATTAAATATACACAAGCTTGTAAATGGCACTTTGTGCCGTAAATTTTAAATAAATAAATAATCATTAATTAATACCTCGGATTTTTAAAGTTTTTTGTTGAAACGTACATGAACAGTAACTACAACATCATTGTAATGAAGTTTAATCGCTTAAGAGCTTGATACTTAGAAGTGATTTAATTTTTCGCCATTAAAAATTTCGTCAGCAAGAAAAAACGTCTGTTAAATTATTTGAAATCAAATTATATTTTTGTCTGCCCAATATCTGGTGGAGGCAGGTGCAGCGCTCCATTTATTGGATAACCTACACCCATGCCGTAGGTTTCCCAAGTAATTTTCAATGTTTATTGTCTTAGCAGGGGTGCCTGAGTTCATGGGGTGAAGGTGGATCCCCGGGGAACCACGAGAGACTCGACGGGTAAGCGTGATAAAAAAATGGGGGTCCACAAGTTGTTAGTGGGAGTCCACGAAAATTTATCTGGTTTCGATAGTAAAAAACAAAAATGTTGGCTCGGCTTCACCTGTCAATATAGGCAGATAGTACACTAGTATTTCGGTGAAAAATGGTCATATTGAGACCCCCCCCCCCCCCCCCCGCCCCCCGTTATGACAGACTCAACAATATTCATTACAACGCGTGTCGAGTTTTGGGAATATTGTAAAAATGTTGCAGTAGTGGGTCCACCGAAACCAGTAAAATTTTTAAAGTGGTCTGTGAGAAAAAAAGTTTGGGAACCTCCGGTCTAGGTCTTGGCAGTAAGTGGTTTGCCCACTTACTGCACGGCGGGCCGGATTGGGAGAGACTGGTAGAGTGAGACCTTTTGACTTCTCCAGCCGGACTCTTTCAACTCATGGCTTTACACCGCAGTTTGAGGAACATATCCACACTTCTCACACCATTTTCCTTCCCAGATCTTCGTCTCCTCCCTATCCCTAAAAATACCCTCCATCCAGCATGACATAGCCCCCAAGGGAAATTATTTTCCTCAAGGCCTCCTGTGTGGAGCTAATGCAAAAAATAATAAAAAATTAAACGTTGTTAGTAGAGTTTAGGCTAGGTTGGATTAGGTTAGGTTAGGGGTTGACACAACTTACTGTCGACATGAAACCTTTTAGAGCTGACTGAAACCCCAATCTTAAGCTGACTATTTAAATGATAGCCCTTGATATTTGTAATTAACTCACATGCCTGTAATTTAATCAGCTGTTTTTGCCGTTTTCGTGATTTGAGTGAGGTAGGCACAACCTTTGTTTGGAAATGAAATGTGTTAAAATATTTCCAGTACTTTAATAAACGTTTAACTTGAATATAATTTTATATTGTCAAAGATATTTTATTAAAGATGATTCATCTTTTTCCCGCCACCTGGCACATAATGTACAACCCAGCCCCGCAGCACACGCGGTGAATCAAGTGGGGTGGACACCCTGACAAATGTGCGAAGAGGCGACTACAGGGCCTTTTAGGGACCTCATCAAAGGCGTATTAAGGTCACTGCGATATTTATATTCATAGCGCGCACTCACGGTCACTACCTTACTCCTAAGTAAACAAAAAGTTAACTCGTGTGGATACCGGCTGCTGGATAACTCGAGGGTTTATTACAATTTATTCAGGTTCAGTTTTCTGTGGCCAGAAGCAGCTTGCTTTAAACGATAGTAAATGCTTGTTCAACCGTATTTAAAAAACAAATTATCGTCCAATAATGCAATCAATTGGATAATTTCTAAATAATTTCAAAAATATTATAGGACGTGATACGATACGATAGGATGCGATTAGACCACCCCAGCCAGGAGCACTGCTGTCCCGGTGAGATCGTAAACCAGAAAGTATTGAATTAAATGAAGACATTATGAGCGAAACTCAATCGAAAATCTGGAAACAGAAAAATCAGAAAAAGATATTTACACCTCTGGGACTCGAACCCAAGACCTCCCTACTTTCCGGGTTGGGTGCTCTTATCCACTGAGCTAAGGTGTCGATATCCAATTCAGTCACCTTTAACTGTACCACACTTCGACTAAGAACCACCCACATTATCTTCATTTTTCTTAACGCATATTTTTATTGGCTGAATTGGCTATCTTTATGAATGATTGCAAGAACGAACTCGAACTAAATGCAATCTAGATGGTGTCTGGATAAATTTTTATCCATTTTATTTAATGTGCGACATCTATTGACTCTTCTGCAAGTCTATTAGAAGGTATTGATTTGTTCGGACTCGAATACGTGCTCTAAGCGTGGAGTTTAATCAGACGGTAAACATGGCAACCTAATATAGGAATGTGAAATTGCATATAATTGGCTCTTGTATTAGTAATAAAAGGATGAATTGGATTGGTGTTGATTTTTTAAATATAAATTTGGATGTTACAGGGTGTTAAGAGATATACCAGATAACCGATCAGTGATTCCTTCTCTTTTTTATGACAAAATATCATTTCGGTCTGCAGTGCTTTTCTAACTAAAAATAAAAACCATGTATCTCCCTCTCTCTCCGATGGCACTACAGCGCATATCGAGCCTTGGCCTCCCGCAACATTCGCCTCCAACTCCTTCTGTCCTCAGCGGTTGACTACCAGTTTGTTACCTGGAGAAGCTTACTGTATCCCCTCTTACCTCGCATCCGACACCAAGACAAACCTCATCCTCTGCTAAGTCACGAAACGTAGCGAACCGTATGGGGTGGCCATGGCAGAGGTGTTGGTTACCCAATAAATGGTTCCTGGGTCGACGGTACGCATACCCACCTCCCAATTTGAAAATGGTGTTAGACCACCGTTCAGAACTGAAAAGTTGTTTTTTTTTACATTAACTCCACACAGGAGGCCCTGAGGAAAATAGTTTCCTCAGGGCCTATGTCATCTTTGAAGATGCTGTGTGGAGGGCGATTTTGAGGAGAGGAAGGAGTGAACATGGGTCTTGAAGAGATCCATGTTGTAGGAGGGAGGAAACACAGAGGCCGGCAAATCGTTTCACAGCCGAGCTGTGACGCTTAAACAACTTTAGCCGTGTTTGGTAACAGATTTGATTAGTCAGGTTCTTCCTTACCTTCTTTTTCTCCATTTTCTTCCCTTCTCCACCACCTTCAAGATCCCAACATAGCAAAACGACGGTTGGAAGCAAATGGATCTCTTTTGCGGTATTTAAATAAAAATCATTCATAAACTCGAGCGACGTCGGGTACATAACAACTAGTGCAATATAATTAATTGTGGTAATCAGTACATAAACTCGAGCGACGTCGGGTACATAACAACTAGTGCAATATAATTAATTGTGGTAATCAGTACATAAACTCGAGCGACGTCGGGTACATAACAACTAGTGCAATATAATTAATTGTGGTAATCAGTACATAAATGATGTTCAAAACACGTTATATTGTTTTTCTCATTTTTCAAACTCAACAAAGGTGTGCTTTTGCAACTGGAAACCTTAATTTGAGAAACTTAAGCTTTAAAAATTTGCATTTTTGCATTTTAACTATGACCAAATGTTGCCTTCGTAAAGAAAAAAAACACTCGGAAAACTTGAATATATAACTTCTCTCTCTTATTCCCCGCTCTCCTCTCCACATTAGCGAACTTCACCTGCACTAATTATGCTTTCAAATAGTCAGCAGTTTACACCAACTGGTGTTGCATTTGCACGTTTTTCTTTGGATTTTACCTTAAAATAGAAGTCATCTAGAGCTGTGCAGCGTTTTATACTTCCGCATTTTGATACCTTGCAACGAGCGCTGTCTGGTGATCTTGGATGCGCCGGAAAACTAATAAAATTAAAACATCTCCTTTTTAACACACAAACATAATAAATTATAAAAGTTTCACTTTATTGTTAAAGGGAGAATTTTCAGCACGTTGCTCGTCGTTCCATAAAACGTATTTTCAACTCGGTGCGTCGAAACGATTGTTTTTTATAATTAAATTCCATCCAGGAAGCGTCAGTAATAAAACCTAGCTATTTTTGCTTTAATTAATTTATTATATTTGCTCACCGTTAAAAATAACAAATATTTAGAAAAAATTGTGCTTCTTCCATAGTTTAAAATTCTCAATAGGGAATTTTGACCGTTTTTTTATCTTCAAAAAAAAATTACGATAATGAAGTGAAATCATTTTTGGCGCCGTTTTGATTTTAAACGCGATGAAACGACACTTAAAGGAGATAAACACGTACATCTTTAAGATTTAGCCTACGAGAAAATGAGTGAGAATAATCGGTCTCCTCTTTGTGCGTTGCTTCGTAGCCTCTCCACTCTTGTACTTTAGTTTTCTGTAGGTTTCACCTACACCGCGTGTGAACAGCACACATTTTTTTTGTTTACGAATATATTTTCTAACGATTTAAAAAGTGCCATTTTCGATTTGGCGCCAAAACGACACGTTGGTTTTTTTTTGTGAACTCGGCGGCATTGACGTCACGCAGGGCTACGTTGGTGTCAGCTGTCTTACCAGCAAGTGGCGGGTTCTATGTCACAATGACGTTGTAGTCAGTTCCACCGTTTCGGAATGTCCGGTTTTTCAAATCAATAATTATGAATGAAAATGTTAAAGTTAGACTTTTGTAGAACAACGATCAGAATCAGAAAGATAAAATTTAAAAATTCCACAGTTCAGTTGGGGATGCCATAATCCCACTGGTTCCAGACGGGAGCAGTTGGGACTCTTGTGCGGTATTAAAAAAAATGATGGTTTTTGAAAATTCCCCATTACTAATTTTGACAATAATATCAAATTAAATTATTTTTTTGCAGCAGGACATAATGATAGTAGTAACTGCTTTATTTGCTTAGGACTATCTAATTCCTTGTAGTAGTTTAGGTATTGAATGAGTTATTAGACCACAACAAACTTAAACAAACAACACTAAATTATTACTGTAAAGGCAAATAGACATTTGCACGTAAATTCAGAGATTTCATATGAAAAAAATAAAACTTTTAGTTTTGAATATAAAAATTTTAAAAATCAGAGTTTGCGATTCACTCGCGGTAGAAGTGAAACCTTCGGAAAACTAAAGTAGGCAAGAGTGGGAAGACTACGAAGCACTTTTTTATCAATCAAAGTGAAGGATGATTTTTTCCATATTTTTGTCGTCGTGTTTCAGTGAATCTTTTCCTATACATTTGGTCATCTTAGGGGTTGTCCATTAATCACGTGATGTTTTTTAGCAACTTTTTAACCCCCTTCTCCCCTGGCGTTATGTGGTGAGGTTTTAGACTAACCCCCGTACCCAAAATCACGAGTATATTTATTTAGTACAAAGTACATTGAAATTTTCAAAATATTATTTTAAGGCAAAACATACGCGGCAACGATTTACGCATGTATTCGGCGTCAAAATCACACTTACTGGCAACTGGTGAGTCAAGCCGAGCGGTTGTCGCAACGCGCGATGATATCGTTGCCTGGCAACGGTGAGTCAAGGCCACGCGCCGCTGTTTGACTTAGAAATCGTGCGTTCAACGAAAAATAAATACACGTGATATCTCATCATATCACCCCCCCTCCTTTTGAGCCTCACGTGATTAATGGACGACCCCTTATTAGTATTTGTGTTTTCTTCTTCGGAGTCGCTAGATGTCGCTTTCTTTTGTGTTTTCTTTGCCAGTTCATTTTGGAAGGGTTATATATTGATTTTACAATTTATTTATTTTTTGATTTCGTAGGATTCGATCCTTGGTCCGCTGAATCGCTAGACCAAAGTAGACTTGCGTGAGGCCGTGGATAAATATTATATTGGAATCGAGTACCCGTTAAATAAATAAACATTTTATTATTATCTCATTTTATGGCAGGCTAAATCCTATAGATAGTCGCTCGCTTCCGTTTCATTGAGTTTCAAATCACAGTGATGCTAGAGAAGTTTTCACTTCAAAATTGAGTTTTCTGTATATTTTTAATGAAACGGGGTCGAGTGGGAATAAAGTTTCGGGGAAAATAGTTTCCGATGAGTGTTTCTGGGCTGCGAAAGATCGCCCTGTGACCGCGTTACTCGTTTAGAACGCGGAAAGCGTGCGAGGGGCGTTCGTGCATCCGCGCAGATGGGGTTCCGATAAAATCACAAAAACAAATTAAAGTGCTTGAATTATTTACTGTATCCATTCGGGCAAATACGTTGAGTTATAACTAAACATAGGGCATAAGACATGCGTGGAGAGGTCGGCAAATCGTTCCACAGCCGAGCTGCTGAACTCAAGAACGAATCATAAAAACAACCCGGTCTCGTGTGACAAATCGTCATCTCAGTTCTGATTTGTCCAACAGACCATTTTAGTTTTTGTTCAATCTCCACTTTAAAATTTAAAATAAAGTATAAAAAATGATATTTAATCACTTAAATAAGAATTATTTCAACTAATGAGTCCGTTATCTTTACGGAGATGCTTTATCTTAAAAACATGTCATAATGTTTCATTAAAATAATAAAAGAAAACCTTATTTTCCTGTAAAATTTTCTAACGGTCTGTTGGACAAAAACGAACGACGAAATGTCAACTGTGTACAAATGCGTGACGCGCATTGCGTATTTTTGCGACTGCGCACCGGTGCCAATGATGCTAGTCACTCGGAGCATCTTCCATTGAAATACCGGTAGAGCAAAATTCGTGGTGAAGTACAAAGAGCGTGAAAATCTATTAATTTAATTATTATGTATGCAAAATTATAGTTTAACAACTAAGAATTAATTTAAAATACATTTTTTTCCAGTTTTAAACTTATGTAATCTACACTTTCACAACACATATCGATGGTGGAAAGTAAGAATGGCTAACAAGCCATACAACTGAAAAAAATGACTTAAGATGAAGCTATACGTGAAATCCTGTTTATATACTATTTAGATTTATCTTTATGACGAATCGCTTTACAGAATAAACATCAAAAAATATGCTACGGAAAATTAAAGTTTTTACTAGCTTTTCTATATATTGGAATTACAATTTAATTATTATTTACATAACTAAAAATATAAGCGTAAGCCATTAAAAAAATGTTTTTGCATGACTTAACTATGAATTAATGTAAGAAACAATTTTTTTTAAATACTCCTTTATAGCTAAGACCATTTTTGAGGTTTTGTTTGTTCTAACTTTTTTCATTGAATAAATAAAAACCACCTTTTCGCTTACTCGCCTTGTGCAAATAAGACGCTCGATTTTAAGTTTTGAAGACGTGAGAATCGAAATATTTCTAGCGTTTATATTCCTCTTAAGCACCTACAACTGTATGGCGCTTAAGCTATAATATTATTTGTGTACATACTCAAAGCATATAATTTTTCAACAAGCCGGAAATTGAATCCACCTGCATGTTGTAGTACTGGAAACGACAAAAAGTCGTTATGAAGCAGTACCACGAAGGCACACAAAGCTCTTCGCGGAAATTGAATTTCGTACTAGGATGTTCAACTTCCAATGATTAAAGCTCACGCTGCCTTGTCAGAGATGAATTTAATTGCATCCAGTCAGAGATCACGCAGACATTCATGTTTAATTCCTGCTCTTGATTCATGAAATTTCCTGAAACAGTCTGAAACTCGATGTATCTACAGTGTTCACCTGTTCACCTGGCAGGTTGTACAGTTTTATAATGAGATTAAATGGAGAAGCAGCGACACAAGAGGGTTCCTGTGTTGTTTTGATATTGAATTAAATCACTGGGCGGGATTTCGCCTACTACACGGCATCTAATTGAAAATCTTCACTGAACATAATTTTGTAAGTGCGCCAGACTGTAAAATGGAAGCTAGCAGCAATAATAATAAGATTTAAATTCAAACTAACATCCATGCGAAGGTTATTTACGTAGATTCGTCGAAGTGCATAAAACGGTTAATGTTATTTGAAGTCAGTAAATTTATACAGTTATTCAAATTAATGTGCCCTGCAAAAAACGACCTTGTAATAAAAAATTATGGAATAATCTCTACCAAAATGTTCTTAATATATATTTTTCATGTGATAAAATTTTTTAAATACAAAAAATGAGCTGCTCGCCTGTAGATCGTGATAAGTGACAAAATCAAATTTTAAGAATTATTTAATTATTTATTTTAAGCATTTTGAATGTTTTAACGCATAAAACATAATTCATAAAAAAATAGTGACCTTTTTATTTTGCAAGTTTTATTGACATGTAATACAAAGTTATGCTCATAGCAGTAATTCGATTTGGAACAAAATAATTAAACTTGGAAAATGGAAAATTAATGCCGGTTCAAAATTATGGTGGGAAAAAAATAAGTTTGGAAAAAATAAGAACACAGTAGGTAGAAAAGATGTTTCGGCAACATTCGAAAATTATTTTAAATAATGGATTGTGCAATGTCTAGAAGAATATTTCTAACTAAAGGGTTTTCCAATAAGAGGTGTTATTTGTTCCAATAAGAGGTGTTCTTGTGTCAACTGAACTTTATAAGCCTTAAGACCCAATTTTTTATGCAAAATACGGTGTAATGACGTTTGTGGAATGCCTAATTCCAAAGAACGACGAGGAACGGACAAACCTGGGTTTTCTTCAACATTTTCGGCTACAGCAGCAATATTCTCGGCTGTTCTTGAGCGACGTGCACGAGTTTTATTCTTTACATCACTAAGCTGACCCAACAGCTCGAATTTTCCCACCAATTTCTGTATTGCGGTCCGACAAAGTGCTTCACGACGACCCAAAAATGTTCGAGTTTTACAAACCGTCTCTGCCAAATTTTCATCTAGTAAATTTTAAAAATTTTAATGCAATTTTTATAAATGGCGTAGTTTTTAATTATCAAATTTTAAATAATGGCCGCTTCAAAAGTGACATTTACCGAAATAACGGGCTATTCAAAATAACACCTTTTATTGGAAAACCTGTATATAAAACAATCAAAGTTGTGGCGTGTAAAACAAGCTAAATGAAAACACATAACACGCTTTATACGAAACATGTTGGAAATATGTCAAAATTTTACCGTGGTTATATCTTCACTACTAAAGAGATTTCTTTACTGTTTTCGATGGGAAATATGGGATCTGCTACCCTGTCATCTCTGTCAAAAGAATCCGCAAAATTTACAATGTTTTCTATCACTTACTGTTCTTTGCTTGAAACCATCTTTTATTTACCATTCGATATTGTTATACATTTCCCTCGGTGCAACACTAATTCTAAGCAGAACTCGTTCATTTATCGCGCACACTACACATAATTTGACATTTTTAATTCTGCATCACAAAGTTCTTTAAAATCACATAGGCGGTCTCTCGATACTTCACAATAACAATAACTATAGATATCCATCTAATGCAACCATCACCCTATGAACTTTTTTTTTTAAATTCTTAATTTTTTATTTTTTGCTGTGCATATTTTTAATACTATACCTCAACCTAACCGATTCCCCCCCATCCTACCCCCTACCTATTCCCACCTCAATAACTTGTAATAATGTTTTTTGTAATGTAATTTTTATCATCTGTCGAATAATACCCATGTGGAAACCTGTAAATGGTACAATTATTATGAGACAATTACTATTATGCTCTGATATTAATGAAAGCTGTTGGTCTCCCAAATAAAATAAAATAAATACTTAAACAAAATAAATACCGATGTTCGTTAAAACAGTGCTACCACTACCAAAATGATCCCCAACGAAAGAAGACATAAAAAACACTGTTTATTGAAAACAAAATCAGAGTGTGCATTTCACACGCGATAGAAGTGAAACCTTCATAAAACATAAGTACAGAAGATTCGGGAGGCTACGAAGCATCGCACAACAATAAAAAAACCAGAGTTCGCAATTCACACGCGGTAGAAGTGAAACTTTCATAATAACTTACTACAGCAAGTATAAAAATGTATTAAAGCTTTGGATAAATACCATCAACACAAACATTTACCTGCTGTAACTAAAAAAAAATTAATTAATCTTTATGAACATGTCTTTTGAATATGTATTTCAGTAAACACTGAATCTATTTTTTATGTATTTAATTTTTAAATCTTCTACAAAGATAGTGTATATTTATGAGTAAATTTCATATCCACGAACTGGCGATGCCTATGGGGGATTTTTTTGGTTAATCTGCTAATCTATTTGTATTATTCTCTATTTTTTTTTAAACTGTTTATATAAAAAGTTTGTATTACAAAATTTTACCAATTGTACCAAAAAAATTGTTAATAAATAAAATTTAAAAAAAAAAATAAAAAACTTACCCACAATCTCAACCAATAGGAGCCTTGAAAAGTGAGCTCATAATCAAAGCGGCCAATGCGGTAAATTTTCATTCTATCTCATTCTCTTGCAGGCTAAACTCTAAAGATGTACGTGTTTGTCTCTTTTTAGTTTCTTTTCCGTTTCTTCGTGTTTCAAAGCACAACGGTGCTAAAGAAGTTTCACATCAAAAGATCAGTTAACACGGTCTACACCCAAGCAGCTCAATTACTACTTCCCAGGAAAAGCGGTCACTAATAAAAACTGAGCGAACGCCAATTTACAACAACAACAAAAGTAGTCAGTCTTAGGTAGCTAAATAGCTTACTAAGGAAAGGCTATCTATCTATGGTATTCTTCTCTATTTCACTGTACTAAATTCCAGTGCAAAATGTCAAAACACTCACAAGAGATCTTTTTACTTTTTATAAATATTAGTGAAAAGCAGTTTTATTTATTAATACTTCTGTAACATTTGAATTGAAAATTAATTATAACTTCTTTCGTTGATACGTTTTCATGTACCGAGTAGATCAGTTCGTCACAAATTACCTTATCATTGTAATAATGCAGGATCTAATGCTGAATTGTATTCCATTATAAATCGCCTGGAAAGGGTTGGTAATAAATATTTATTTATTTTTTTTTTTTAATTAAATGAAGACATTGTATAAAATTTAATCTAATTAGCTAGGACTCACACCTCTCCAGACATTTCGATTTTTTGGTTTATGTAAAGTTGATTAATTAATAGAAGAAATTATCCATAGATGTCAGGAGATGCAAACTCCCTTCAGACTTAGGCAGTATAAAAGGCCTATGCTTAGGTTTTTTTCTCTCTCTTCTCTTCTCACCATCCTACTCAACTTCTTAATAAGTAAAAGTAAAATCCTTGGTCTGTCTTGGGTAGTTTGGGTCTCCTGAAATATTCACAATGTAATTGGGAATAGAGCAAATAAAAGTCACGAGTCCTTTAAAAGTTTCCTGAAGATGCCTTATTATTTACGAAGTTCCTTCCTCCAAAACAAAACATATGATCCTACGAGTCGGATAATTTAACGCGAGTGATTAAATTAGAAAAGAAGAACCAGCACTGAAAAAAGGAACAGCCAACCATGCAGTTTCCAGCATCCAGCAAGCAGCAGAGGCCATCAGCGATAAAAAAAGGGCAAGTGACCAATCCATATCCATACTACCTTACCATTAAAATCCTTAAAGCAAAAAAATCAATGACATCAATATTGTGCATTACTCAAAAAAAAAAATTGTTGCAAGCCGGTATGACAAAATTATTGATTATTGACAAAAACTACAGCAATGTTGTAAATTTCGAGATTTAATAAAGTTTGTTTGAAATTTTTATTTTAAATTAGCCGCGAAGTCAATAAAGCAGTTTTTGTTGGAAATGCTCTATGGGCGATTGAATAAAAATCAACGGGATTCATCTATGATCAACGACGTTGGTAGATTATTGTTGTGTTATGACAGTTCGTGAAGTAAATAACTAAAATTTGGGAAGTTATCAGTGCGTATATTATATGATTAATAGTGATTAAACGGTGATTGCGATAAAATAATTGGATAACTCTGTAAATTGTAAGTACACATCTGATTGATCAAAATGGATTTAAAAACGCTGATTGCTCAACGGGGCGTTTGTAAGGGGAAAATGACAAGGTTCAAGGAATTTTTAAACAAAGATTCACTGACGCAAAGCGAACTAGAATTGCGTATAAAGCGTTTCGAACCTTTGCTAGATAATTTTGAAGAAATTCAAGATAGAATAGAGGCATTATCTCCCGACGATGACGAAGGCGACCGAGCGAGCTTTGAAAATGATTATTTTTGTATATTGGCCAGCGCAAAAGAGAGGTTAGCTAAAAAGGATTCTGCAATCACGGCGAATAACAATATTAAATTACCGATAATTGAATTACCGAAATTTAAAGAGGATTACTGCGAATGGATGCAGTTCCGGGATGCGTTCATATCTTTAGTAGACAGCAATCATAACCTGGATGCCGTTCAAAAATTTTATTATCTGCGGTCTTGTCTGAAAGGGGAAGCGTTTAAACTCATAACAGCGTTACCGATATACGCGGATAACTACGTTACGGCCTGGGAGATGCTTACGGACAGATACGAAAACTCAAAAATAATTATAAATAATCATGTAAACGCATTGTTTAAATTACCGGAAGTAAAGGCAGAAAATCACGTCGCAATAAGGAGTCTATTGGACGAGGCGCAATTACATTTAAAATCACTAAATAACTTAAATATAGCTACGAAAAATTGGGATGTAATATTAATTTATTTGTTATCAAGCAAATTAGATTCAAATACAAGGGCTCATTGGGAACAATACCCAACAAAAGATAATTTACCTACCTAAGAAGAATTTATTAGGTGTTTGTATACAAGGGCCCAAGTACTAGAAGCCTCGGCAAATAACGAAAAAAGAATTAATCCGGGAAAAACGAATCCGCATAATTATAAAAAGGAAGTTTTGGTGTCGTTGTCCGCACAAAAATTAAAATGTTTATATTGCAACGATAATCACAAAATTTATTATTGCCGCAAATTTTTGGAATTAAAACCGAAATAACGAATTGATAAAATACACAAATTAGGCGCTTGTTTAAAATGTTTAAACCCCGGTCATAAATTGAAGGATTGCAGGTCTAAATTCAATTGCCGTAAATGCGATGGTGAGAATCATAATACTTTACTTCATGTTAAGAATGAGGAGGAATCAAAACACGAAAGGGCATCAACATCTTCCGCTAAGGAAGCGCCTTTAGTATCAAATCATGCCGCGAAGGTAGAACAAAATTTCGTGTTATTGTCAACTGCCATCATCAACATAAAGGATGATGCAGGAAACTCAATTCAAGCAAGAGCTCTATTAGATTCTGGGGCTCAAACGAATTTCATAAGTAAGGCATTCGTCAAGAAATTAAATTCAAAAACGAAAAGGGTCAACATTCCTGTCACGGGAATCCACAATAAAATTTTAAATATAAGATCTAAAGTGGGATTAAATATAACTTCAGGCTACTCTGAATACGAAAAGAAGATAGAATGCCTGATAATACCTGAGGTGACCAGTAATCTGCCCCAAATTTCCTTTCAGAGAAAAGAAGCGGAGATCCCCAGCGGTCTCCAATTAGCAGATCCAAACTTCAACATTACCAGCCCGATAGATCTACTACTAGGAGCGGAGGTATTTTGGGAAGTCTTGCATAACGATCGAATGAGGATTGGAGATGCGGGACTCACGCTGCAAAGGACCGAGCTAGGATGGCTTGTATCCGGGCCTATCTCCACTCCGAAACCAAAAAGGCCAGTAAATTCCTGTCATTTATCTTTAAATTTATTGCATAAGCAATAAGAAAACTTTTGGAAAATAGAGGAACTAGCTCCTGTAAAACATAGAAGCCACGAAGAAAGAGCATGTGAAGAGAGCTTCTTACACACGCACAAAAGAGATGAGAAAGGACGTTTTGCGGTAAGATTACCGCTGCGGCCTAATATTAATCAAATGGGTGAAACCCTAAAGGTGGCTGAAAAAAGATTCTATAATATGGAGAAGAAATTCCTTGCCAATCAAGACCTGATGCTAGATTATAAAAAATTCATGAAAGAGTATCAGGAATTGGGGCACATGACGCTGTGCGAAGCACCACCAAAAGATAAAATTTGTTATTATTTGCCACACCATGCAGTGATGAGGGAGTCTAGCACGACAACCAAAACCAGGGTCGTGTTTGACGGATCAGCCAAGTCATCAACCGGTATATCATTAAACGACGCCCTCATGGTAGGGCCAGTTTTACAAAAGGATTTATGTGCACAACTGTTATTTTTCAGAAAGCACCAGTATGCATTAACCGCCGACATTGAGAAGATGTATCGTCAAATATTGGTGCAACCTGAGGATAGAGATTTGCAGCGCATAGTCTGGAGGGACTCTCCGGAAGAAGAAATCCGACACTACCAACTCAATACTGTCACCTACGGTTTGGGACCATCATCCTTTCTGGCTACCAGATGCTTGGAGCAGTTAGGAACGGAAAATCAGGAAGCATACAGAAAGATGTAACCCGAAAACAGAACAACAGCTGATGGCGGACTTACCGACCGAAAGAATAACGGAAGGTCGCCCGTTTCAATTATCCGGCGTGGACTACTGCGGACCCATTATGATTAAATCAGGTGTCAGCCGTAAGACTCACAGCGTAAAATCTTATATATGTCTATTTATATGTATGGTAACCAAAGCTATACATTTAGAAGTAGTAATGTCTTTAAGCACTGATAGCACTGATAGCTTCCTAAATGCGTTTAAACGTTTCATCTCGCGAAGAGGGAAACCCAGTAAAATGTTTTCAGATAACGCCACGAACTTTCGGGGCGCGAATAACGAATTAAGGGAAATCTATGAATTTTTGAAGAATTCAAATGAAAAAATCGATAAATACTTAGCCAATTTATCCATTCGGTGGCATTTTATACCCGCAAGGGCTCCGCACTTTGGGGGGCTGTGGGAAGCAGGGGTCAAATCAGTAAAATACCACTTGAAGAGGGTGGCAAATGCTTCACTACTAACATATACTGTGTTATGTCAAATTGAATCATGCTTGAACTCCCGTCCTCTCTGTCCGCTGTCCAATGACCCCCAAGACCTAAATCCTCTGACTCCTGGTCACTTTCTCATTGGAACGAGCTTAGCAGCGATCCCGGAGCAGAATTTGCAGAATGTGGCAGTCAATAGATTGAATCATTACCAAAAATTAAATCAACTAATACAGTCGTTTTGGTCGAGGTGGCGCAACGAGTACTTGGCTGAGCTGCAGACCCGGACGAAATGGACTGGCAACCACCAAAGGCAGCTGCAACCAGGCCAAATGGTCATTTTGAAGGAAGATAATGAGCCTCCTTGCTTTTGGAGGCTAGGACGAGTGCACGCTGTACACCCGGGGCCCGATGGAAGAGTACGAGTAGCTACCATCATCACAGGACAGGGAACGGTTCAGAGGGCAATATCAAAACTATGCCTGCTGCCAATTGAGGACAACAAATGCGGATACCATCTACCCGAGATGGACCAAGGAGTATAAGAAGCGACCCGGCAGCGCCTGTGCACAGTGCGGCGCCCACAAGCAAAGGAAATATATGGATGAAGCTGGGTGTTTGTTTTTATAATCAGACTTTAATAATAAATTCGCTTGTGTGAATAAAAGTGAAAAGCAATAATAAATTCGCTTGTGTAAATAAAAGTGAAAAACAATAATAAATTCGCTTGTAGAAAAGTGGAAAAAACAAGTAAAATAAAAAAAAAGGTGCAAAATAAATAAAGATGGTGGAGGTCGTGACCTCCACCATCTTTATTTATTCGCTTGTGAAAACTCATATGAAAATTAAAGGTCATAATCTAGCCAAAAGAAATGGAAAGAACACTGCAAGTGCCCATTTAAATGTATATAATAAAATTAGCTGTCCTGGAAGGAAGACCTGGTCCAATCCGCATGGCATTGTGTTTGTCCTAAAATTAAATGTTTAATAATTGTAGAACTTATTGATTTTTAATGTTAATCGTTAACTTAATCTTTAGCTTTAATGTTTAACTAGAGCATGTAAAATATGAAATGGTTAGTTAATTTAATCTGGTGTGAAGCAGTTAAAGTTGTCTGAGTTATCTTTAGTAGTATAAGTGAGATATTTTAATTATTATATTCTATTTGTGTATTAAAAAAAACTCTGGCCTTTACCGTTTTTTTTGGGCGGGAATATGTATAAAATTTAATCTAATTAGCTAGGACTCACACCTCTCCAGACATTTCGATTTTTTGGTTTATGTAAAGTTGATTAATTAATAGAAGAAATTATCCATAGATGTCAGGAGATGCAAACTCCCTTCAGACTTAGG
This sequence comes from Glyphotaelius pellucidus, assembly GCA_936435175.1. Lineage (NCBI taxonomy): Eukaryota > Metazoa > Arthropoda > Insecta > Trichoptera > Limnephilidae > Glyphotaelius > Glyphotaelius pellucidus. The sequence continues at coordinate 851,395 of OW386540.1, forward strand.
CAGTATAAAAGGCCTATGTTTAGGTTTTTTTCTCTCTCTTCTCTTCTCACCATCCTACTCAACTTCTTAATAAGTAAAAGTAAAATCCTTGGTCTGTCTTGGGTAGTTTGGGTCTCCTGAAATATTCACAATGTAATTGGGAATAGAGCAAATAAAAGTCACGAGTCCTTTAAAAGTTTCCTGAAGATGCCTTATTATTTACGAAGTTCCTTCCTCCAAAACAAAACAGACATTATGAGCGAAACTCAATCGAAACTACTTTCCGGGTTGGGGCTCTTATCCACTGAGCTAAGGTGTCCATAAGGTGTCCTAAGGTGCCCAACCCGGAAAGTAGGGAGGTCCTGGGTTCGAGTCCCAGAGGTGCCAATATCTTTTTCTGATTTTTCTGTTTCCAGATTTTCGATTGAGTTTCGCTCATAATGTCTTCATTTAATTAAATATTACAGTTTGAGGTTTTACTCATAAAGTTAAAATAATAAATAATAATTTATTTTTAATTAAATGAAGACATTATGAGCGAAACTCAATCGAAAATCTGGAAACAGAAAAATCAGAAAAAGATATTGGCACCTCTGGGACTCGAACCCAGGACCTCCCTACTTTCCGGGTTGGGCGCTCTTATCCACTGAGCTAAGGTGTCGATATCCAATTCGGTCACTTTTAACTGTACCATACTTCGACTAAGAACCACCCATATTATCTTCATTTTTCTTAACGCATATTTTTATTGGCTGCCATCTTTATGAATGATTGCAAGATTCAACTCGAACTAAATGCAATCTAGATGGTGTCTGGATAAATTATTATCCATTTTATTTAATGTGCGACATCTATTGACTCTTCAACAAGTCTGGGATGTTTCGCTCATAATGTCTTCATTTAATTAAATATTACAGTTTGAGGTTTTACTCATAAAGTTAAATTAATAAATAATAATAATTTATTTATTTATTTATTTAAGGAACATTAATAGTTTTAGTAATACAATAAACATAAGAGGATGATAAAAAAACAGACCAATTATTAATGTTCACAGATAGGTATTTAGAAACAAGACTAACTGAATATAAACTAGAATATTCAAAAAAATAATAAGAGTACAAATGTGAATTCAACAAATGGTAAACTAATACACAACATTAAAATAAGTGTGATTATAACTGAAATAGACTGCAAAATAGGGATTTGGGTTGGGAAGGGTAAGAGGAGGAGAGGGAAAAGGAAAGTTGACACGCAAGTAATATAAAAATATTAGATATAATTAATTCATGTGTTATTCGCATCTAGAATGTTATACAGTGAAGTTCTCTAGCGACAGTAACTAGCAGTAAATACGTCAGCACGTGTGTCTATATTTGCAAATTTGTTGTTATAGTAGTTACATGTCCTTTGTATAAATTCATTTTGATTGGAATTGGTGTTGCATCTATCAATATAGAAAAGGGTATTTTATCTACTATATCGAATGGACGTGTGGAAATTTATTTTGTTTAGCAAATCCGGGCAGTCAACTTTTGAGTTAATAATTTTGTACAGGAGCATCTGATCAGCGACAAGCCTCCTGTTGAGTAGTTTTGTGATTCGAAAATGTTTCTCGATTTCGTCGTAAGAGTTGTATATGTTGAATGATTTAAAATTGAGGAATTTGAGAAATCGCTCCTGAACTCTTTCTAACCTGTTAACATAAACAATATAGCGCGGGTTCCAAACCTGTGAACAGTATTCCAGGTGAGGACGAACATGTGAATTGTAGAGAATCAGATAAGTCTTAGTGTTTTTGAAAAATTTGCATATCCTCAGTACGAAACCCAGACTTTTTGTTGCTTTAGTGACAACGTTATCAAAGTGCTTTTCAAATATAAGTTTAGAGTCCAAAATAACACCGAGGTCACGTATATAATCTTTATTTGTTAACTGCGATCCAGAAATGGTGTAATCGTGTAGTATTTTCACACGGTTACGTGTGAATGTAACTTTGCAACATTTAGGACGGGTTGTTTCAAAAAATTGATGGATTCATCAAATATTTGAAGTTGATTTTCACGTTCTGTGTAAGTTCTATTCAAGTTCTGTGATTATTTCAGTTTTGTGAAGCAACTGTTCTATAACGATGTAATGACAGAACTTGAATAGAACTTACACAGAACGTGAAAATCAACTTCAAATTTTTGATGAATCCATCAAATTTTTTGAAACAACCCATCCTTAGAAATATTAATAAAAAGTTTATTTCTAAGACAGTAATCCGTCAGTCGGTCAAGATATGCCTGTAACCGCGTAGAACAGTCCGGGGAGCTTATAGGAAGGTATATTTTCATGTCGTCAGCAAATAGTAAAATTTGAGAGTTGTGAAAACATGTCATAATATCATTTATATATGTTGTTGATGATGTGATAAATATTGAAAAATTATCAACATACAAATATTATCTAATTAAAGCTGTTTGTCAGCGCTTCCCAGTTGGATTATAATCAAATTTACTTTGAATGTTTATATTCTTCATCAACGTTTACTTCTTTTTTAAATTTATTATGGTTTCGGATTTGGATTTCTAAATTTATTTTTGTTACGAACTTAGTTATTTTTTTAGTTCAAAATACCTTGTTGGTATACATGTATATGAGGTTTTCTTTTTCTTCTTTATGCTGTCACTTCAATATGTACTTTTAATTTTTTGGCATATGAATATTTTTTTTAACTATGCATATTCTGTATCCATTTCTAATTATTGTAATTCCTATGTAAAAGGCGTTAATCGGTGTTAATTCATAATAAATAAATAAATAACTCAAATATGAATAAAAAAAACCTGTGAAAAACCACTCCGCCATCACTTTGATATTCAATACAATTAAGCTGAAAAAACTTTCCATAATAAAAAAACAACGTTGAATTGGAAAATGTACTATTTTTAATTATGCTTGCACATGCTGTTAGCTCTTTGGCGAATGCTGTGCGGAGGATCTTTTTAGGGAACGAAAGAAGAGGAAGTTCTGGGAAGGAAAAGGATTTGAGGGGTGGGTAAGAATCTGGTAGTCAATGGGTCCAGGAATGACGGATGTATCCATGCCTTACATTGCGGAATAAGGCGATGGGTCGAGAGAGGCTGGCTTAAGAGGTAACTTTTTTTTTCACATTAACTCCAAACAGGAGGTCATGAGGAAAATAATTTCCCTCAGGGCCTATGTCATCTTTGGGGATGCTGTATGAAGGTTTTTTTTAAGGAAAACGAGGAAAGAAGAGTTCTGGGAAGGAAAAGGCTTAAGGGGTGTGTAGGAATCTGGGTTTTAGTGTTTCCTGGTCATCCGCCTCCAAGACCTAGAAAAACCTCACCTCATGAACCCTGGCACCCCTGCCAAATCACCAAACGTAGCGAACCAATTGGGGCGACCTATGGCATAGGTGTTGGTTATCCAAAAAAGGTTCCCGGGGCGGCGGTACCCATTTCCGCCTCCCAAATTGTCTCCATCAACCAATCTTTCCTGATCCGGCCCGCCACGAAGTAGGTGAACATAAACAAACCTCACCCCGTGAACCCGGGCACCCCTGCTAAGTCACCAAACGTAGCGAATCTTTTGGGGCAACCGATTTCAGGGGTATTGGTTATGAAATAAATAAATGGGCGGCGCCACTTATACCCGCCTCCCAAATTAAAAATCAAAATAAATTTAAAATATTTTACGATGTTACAGAATTTTTCAATGGTCACAAAATTTTTTTCATAAACTTAAATAATGAGTTCTTGTTGTAAAAGATTCTGAGCACGCGTGTACTTACACGTTTCCCTGAAAGATAAATAATTTCTGGTCTTTTCTATTTAATATAGTATTGCACAGTTTTTGAAAAACTCACTTTTTCATAATTTAGGCAAAAGACGACCTTGCCGCCCCTCAAGTTTTACCCGTTTCGAGGTTCAGTTTCGCTCGAAAAAGAGGGCTTTTTTTTTCAGTCAGGGCCTCCCACGCCAAAATGACCTCTCCGCTCTTCGAGTCTGACCGACCTCAGAGACCACTATCGCAAGACAGGAAACTCACACGAAATTCTTATTTTAGAAACGCCAAAAGTCAACGGAAAAAACTGATACAAAATCAGCGGCGATAACTGGAACCTCCGGCTGAATCTCTCATCGACGAAGAAATCGGCCCGGTTATATTTCCCGCCGACAGGTTCGCATTTGCAAAAAAGATAAGAAATCTTAATCACTATTTCCTTTACGCGAAACGAATTTGCTAGAAATTTATTCTTTTATTTTAATGGCGATGCTGCTAAAAAATGACATTTTATAGGTACGACACGCGGTACGAGATATCGTCGAAAAAGCGCATTGTGGTCGAGATGTTTTTCAATAAATAGGAGGAATAGAAATTAAGGAAGCTTTTAAAATCGACAAATATGTCGGTCACCATTCAAAATGCTACACAATATCGCGCGGAAAAATGATATTTTCTGACGTTTCGCAAAACTCGCATTTTTCTCGAGGGTGCATAATATAACTGGCCAGTAGAAGACCTAATTTTCTTACAAATAAATTCAGGTTGGGTAAATTTTCTCACACCTTGGAACACTCGATTCTGAAATTTTACAAATGGCGGAAGGCCGCTCTCTCCGCCAACTAAAGATTTCAATCCAGAGACATCTAGCGGTGTGGAATATAAGTACGGATCGTTCACACAAAACAAAATCAAATGTCTGTCGAACACGCCTGTAGTTCTATTTCAATCCGTTCAAATCGGCAGGTTCGTCTGTATCGAAAGAAATTTGCTCAATTCACGAAAAAAGATCTCGGTATCGAGTGTTGCTAGACGCTCGGTTTTGAAATGCCTATTTTAGGAAAGTAGTACCTACACTAGCTAGAAAAAATATTATTAAAATTGTGAGAGGACTAAGTATAAATACTTTGCGAACTCTTTTTCATTGAAATGATTATTTGATAAAAAATTCTGAATATACATTTTAATGGCGTGTTTTTTTTACGTATGTGCAGGTGTACCAACTGAGAATCTGAGTAGGTAGGTACCTGCACATAACAAATCGGAATCATCTGTTTTTTTTTTTGGAAATTTGTAATAAAATTATTTGAAGTTGAAAGGATAATTTCTTTTGTAATAATTTTTTGGGCTGTTATGCCGTGTTGCGCTACCTTCGTCTTTAGCCTAGATATTTAAGGGATTTATTTTTTTTAAATATTAAAGTTACATAACGCTTTTTTTGTATTTTGCTTCTTTATGATAATTATTCAACGTTAGAGGCGGGCATTGGCACTGCCGCTCAGGAAACCATTCGTTGGATGAGCAACACCTCATAAAAATAGGTACACAATAATTTTGATAATTATATTTTTATAGGACCGTTTTTGTAAAAAATGACAAAAAGGGTGACGTACAATATTGAAAATCTACCAGGAGCTCATAATACGCAGAAGTAAAATATTACAGAGGGTACATTTATTTACTGGGCTACTCAGACCTCACTTTTCAAGTATTAGTTGAGATTGTTTTGGAAAAGTTTCACTTCTACCGCGTGTAAACTGCACTCGAATTTTTTTTGACAACGTACTCGGACACTATATATTCTGAACATTTCTAATAAAATGAGTAAATTTAAATAAAGATGGTCCATTTTTTTTTTGCGAAATGGTGTAGGTACCTTTTGAATACTGTACGGGAACTAATCGTTGGTACATTTTACATTAAATTTCAATGTGAAAACCGCACAAGAGTCCCAATTACTGCCGTCCGGAGTCAGTGCGACTACGGCGTCCCCGGTTGGGTTTGGTTTTAGTTTCTGAAAAATTCTGAATAATACATTTTTATAGCGCCGTTTTTTGAAAAACTACAGTAAGCTGCACTCGAATTTTTTTTTGACAACGTCCTACTCGGATACTATTTATTCTGAACATTTCTAATAAAATGAGTAAATTTAAATAAAGATGGTCCAATTTTTTTTTTGCCAAATGGTGTAGGTACCTTTTGAATACTGTACGGGTTCATACATTTTACATTAAATTTCAATGTGAAAACCGCACAAGAGTCCCAATTACTGCCGTCCGGAGTCAGTGCGACTACGGCGTCCCCAGTTGGGTTTAGTTTTAGTTTCTGAAAAATTCTGAATAATACATTTTTATAGCGCCGTTTTTTGAAAAACTACAGTAAGCTGCACTCGAATTTTTTTTTGACAACGTCCTACTCGGATACTATTTATTCTGAACATTTCTAATAAAATGAGTAAATTTAAATAAAGATGGTCCAATTTTTTTTTTGCAAAATGGTGTAGGTACCTTTTGAACACTGTACGGGAACTAATCGTTCGTACATTTTACATTAAATTTCAATGTGAATACCGCACAAGAGTCCCAACTACTGCCGTCTGGAGTCAGTGAGACTACGGCATCCCCAGTTGGGTTTAGTTTAAGTCTCTAAAATTTCTGAATAATACATTTTTATAGCGCCGTTTTTTGAAAAATTACTTTCAGTTATAAGTTCAAAAATTTCCGAGATCCGACAATTTTTTTTTCCAAAATTAAAAAATTTCCAGAATCCAATAATTTTTTTTTCCAAATTAAAAAATTTCCAGAAAACAAAAATTTTTTTTTTCGAAATTCAAAAATTCCCAGAAACCAAAAAAGTTTTTTTTTCAAAATTAAAAAATTTCCAAAGTCTAAAAAATTTTTTTTCAAAATCCAAAATTTTTTATTTTTTAAATTACACCCTAAGTACCCGAGATGGATATCAAATTACGCGTCTCGACCTACACAATCCGAAGGGCTGACTGAAAAAATTGAACGATAAACTCCGAAGACCCTTTTAGGCTCTATTGGTTTTTCTAATTTAAATTAAATGAAATACTGAACGCCCTGAGTCGGGCGGCTGGATTGGTTCAGTACTGAATTGAGCGGTAAGCTCCTGGGACGTTTTAAAAGTGTCGGCGACCAAAGTGGCACAATGGTAGGAGTCTTTGCAACAGTAAATTATACGTTACGGGTAACAAATTACAAACATCGTTTTTTTCTTTACCTATTTTATTTAACACACACTCTTCGCTTCATCCGCGTTCACACGTCAAATCGTGTAGTGTTTAACCCCTTGGTTGCCTCTGCAACAGGCAAAGCTAGTTAATATAGTATTGCACAGTTTTTGAAAAACTCACTTTTTTCATAATTTAGGCAAAAGACGACCTTGCCGCCCCTTAAGTTTTACCCGTTTCGAGGTTCAGTTTCGCTTGAAAAAGAGGGCTTTTTTTTTCAGTCAGGGCCTCCCACGCCAAAATGACCTCTCCGCTCTTCGAGTTTGACCGACCTCAGAGACCACTATCGCAAGACAGGAAACTCACACGAAATTCTTATTTTAGAAACGCCAAAAGTCAACGGAAAAAACTGATACAAAATCAGCGGCGATAACTGGAACCTCCGGCTGAATCTCTCATCGACGAAGAAATCGGCCTGGTTATATTTCCCGCCGACAGGTTCGCATTTGCAAAAAAGATAAGAAATCTTAATCACTATTTCCTTTACGCGAAACGAATTTGCTAGAAATTTATTCTTTTATTTTAATGGCGATGCTGCTAAAAAATGACATTTTATAGGTACGACACGCGGTACGAGATATCGTCGAAAAAGCGCATTGTGGTCGAGATGTTTTTCAATAAATAGGAGGAATAGAAATTAAGGAAGCTTTTAAAATCGACAAATATGTCGGTCACCATTCAAAATGCTACACAATATCGCGCGGAAAAATGATATTTTCTGACGTTTCGCAAAACTCGCATTTTTCTCGAGGGTGCATAATATAACTGGCCAGTAGAAGACCTAATTTTCTTACAAATAAATTCAGGTTGGGTAAATTTTCTCACACCTTGGAACACTCGATTCTGAAATTTTACAAATGGCGGAAGGCCGCTCTCTCCGCCAACTAAAGATTTCAATCCAGAGACATCTAGCGGTGTGGAATATAAGTACGGATCGTTCACACAAAACAAAATCAAATGTCTGTCGAACACGCCTGTAGTTCTATTTCAATCCGTTCAAATCGGCAGGTTCGTCTGTATCGAAAGAAATTTGCTCAATTCACGAAAAAAGATCTCGGTATCGGGTGTTGCTAGACGCTCGGTTTTGAAATGCCTATTTTAGGAAAGTAGTACCTACACTAGCTAGAAAAAATATTATTAAAATTGTGAGAGGACTAAGTATAAATACTTTGCGAACTCTTTTTCATTGAAATGATTATTTGATAAAAAATTCTGAATATACATTTTAATGGCGTGTTTTTTTTACGTATGTGCAGGTGTACCAACTGAGAATCTGAGTAGGTAGGTACCTGCACATAACAAATCGGAATCATCTGTTTTTTTTTTTTGGAAATTTGTAATAAAATTATTTGAAGTTGAAAGGATAATTTCTTTTGTAATAATTTTTTGGGCTGTTATGCCGTGTTGCGCTACCTTCGTCTTTAGCCTAGATATTTAAGGGATTTATTTTTTTTAAATATTAAAGTTACATAACGCTTTTTTTGTATTTTGCTTCTTTATGATAATTATTCAACGTTAGAGGCGGGCATTGGCACTGCCGCTCAGGAAACCATTCGTTGGATGAGCAACACCTCATAAAAATAGGTACACAATAATTTTGATAATTATATTTTTATAGGACCGTTTTTGTAAAAAATGACAAAAAGGGTGACGTACAATATTGAAAATCTACCAGGAGCTCATAATACGCAGAAGTAAAATATTACAGAGGGTACATTTATTTACTGGGCTACTCAGACCTCACTTTTCAAGTATTAGTTGAGATTGTTTTGGAAAAGTTTCACTTCTACCGCGTGTAAACTGCACTCGAATTTTTTTTGACAACGTACTCGGACACTATATATTCTGAACATTTCTAATAAAATGAGTAAATTTAAATAAAGATGGTCCATTTTTTTTTGCGAAATGGTGTAGGTACCTTTTGAATACTGTACGGGAACTAATCGTTGGTACATTTTACATTAAATTTCAATGTGAAAACCGCACAAGAGTCCCAATTACTGCCGTCCGGAGTCAGTGCGACTACGGCGTCCCCAGTTGGGTTTAGTTTTAGTTTCTGAAAAATTCTGAATAATACATTTTTATAGCGCCGTTTTTTGAAAAACTACAGTAAGCTGCACTCGAATTTTTTTTTGACAACGTCCTACTCGGATACTATTTATTCTGAACATTTCTAATAAAATGAGTAAATTTAAATAAATATGGTCCAATTTTTTTTTTGCGAAATGGTGTAGTTACCTTTTGAACACTGTACGGGGACTAATCGTTCGTACATTTTACATTAAAATTCAATGTGAAAACCGCACAAGAGTCCCAATTACTGCCGTCCGGAGTCAGTGCGACTACGGCGTCCCCAGTTGGGTTTGGTTTTAGTTTCTGAAAAATTCTGAATAATACATTTTTATAGCGCCGTTTTTTGAAAAACTACAGTAAGCTGCACTCGAATTTTTTTTTGACAACGTCCTACTCGGATACTATTTATTCTGAACATTTCTAATAAAATGAGTAAATTTAAATAAAGATGGTCCAATTTTTTTTTTGCGAAATGGTGTAGGTACCTTTTGAACACTGTACGGGGACTAATCGTTGGTACATTTTACATTAAATTTCAATGTGAAAACCGCACAAGAGTCCCAATTACTGCCATCCGGAGTCAGTGCGACTACGGCGTCCCCGGTTGGGTTTGGTTTTAGTTTCTGAAAAATTCTGAATAATACATTTTTATAGCGCCGTTTTTTGAAAAACTACAGTAAGCTGCACTCGAATTTTTTTTTGACAACGTCCTTCTCGGATACTATTTATTCTGAACATTTCTAATAAAATGAGTAAATTTAAATAAAGATGGTCCAATTTTTTTTTTGCAAAATGGTGTAGGTACCTTTTGAACACTGTACGGGAACTAATCGTTCGTACATTTTACATTAAATTTCAATGTGAATACCGCACAAGAGTCCCAACTACTGCCGTCTGGAGTCAGTGAGACTACGGCATCCCCAGTTGGGTTTAGTTTAAGTCTCTAAAATTTCTGAATAATACATTTTTATAGCGCCGTTTTTTGAAAAATTACTTTCAGTTATAAGTTCAAAAATTTCCGAGATCCGACAATTTTTTTTTCCAAAATTAAAAAATTTCCAGAATCAAATAATTTTTTTTTCCAAAATTAAAAAATTTTCAGAAACCAAAAATTTTTTTTTTCAAAATTAAAAAATTTCCAGAAACCGAAAATTTTTTTTTTCAAAATTCAAAAATTTCCGGAAACAAAAAATTTTTTTTTTTAAATTAAAAAATTTCCAGAATCCGAAAATTTTTTTTTCCAAATTTAAAAAATTTCCAGAAAACAAAAATTTTTTTTTTCAAAATTCAAAAATTCCCAGAAACCAAAAAAGTTTTTTTTTCAAAATTAAAAAATTTCCAAAACTCAAAATTTTTTTTTGAAAATTCAAAAATTTACAAAATCCAAAAATTTTTTTTTTGAAAATTCAAAAATTTCCAAAGTCTAAAAAATTTTTTTTCAAAATCCAAAATTTTTTTTTTTTAAATTACACCCTACAGTACCCGAGATGGATATCAAATTACGCGTCTCGACCTACACAATCCGAAGGGCTGACTGAAAAAATTGAACGATAAAATCCGAGGACCCTTTTAGGCTCTATTGGTTTTTCTAATTTAAATTAAATGAAAAACTGAACGCCCTGAGTCGGGCGGCTGGATTGGTTCAGTACTGAATTGAGCGGTAAGCTCCTGGGACGTTTTAAAAGTGTCGGCGACCAAAGTGGCACAATGGTAGGAGTCTTTGCAACAGTAAATTATACGTTACGGGTAACAAATTACAAACATCGTTTTTTTCTTCACCTATTTTAGTTAACACACACTCCTCGCTTCATCCGCGTTCACACGTTAAATCGCGTAGTGTTTAACCCCTTGGTTGCCTCTGCAACAGGCAAAGCTAGTTAGTATAGTATTGCACAGTTTTTCGAAAAACTCACATGGGTCATACAGTCAAAAGACGACCTTGCCGCCCCTTAAGTTCGTCCACCCTAAGGATCGCTTTCGCTTGAAATGCGATTCAGTACACCCCCCTCCCTCAAGCGAAAATCGACCACCCTGCCTATCCAGTTTCACCGACAGCAGAGACCATTTTGGCGAGACAAGAAATTAAGATTTTTAAGATATTTTAAGACTTTTTAAGACTTTTTTCTCATACAAAGTGCAATTTGCTAGGGATTTATTCTATAAAATTTTACGGCGTTGCTGGGAAAAAATGGCATTTTATAGGTGCGTCACGGAATTCGAGATTGCGTCAAAAATAACCCTTCCGCCGGAGATGTTTTACGACAGATTCGTAGTAGAGAGTATTATTAAGATTTTAAAACCGCGACATGTAACGCATTTCATCCAAAATGTTCTGCAATATTGCATAATACCTTGCATTATTTTTGACATTTGCTAAGATTTCACTACCGTCGAAAGTGAAAAATTTGGCGGCCAGTAGAATAAGTCGTCGAGTAGGTACTTAAATTCGATTAAATTGACTAATAATTGATAATAAAAAACAATCTTGAGTTTCAAGACACGTCAGTTAGGAGAAAATTATGATTTAGCCGTATAAAATAACGGCTTCAAGCCTGTTTCGGAGTCGACAATTTGAAAACGCCTCTGCGGCTCGAAAACCGATTCTGGCTGTAATGTTTTTGAATATTATCGAGGTCGAGAGATTAAAAAAACATTTTCAACGGTCGTAACATACGCAAACCATTAAAAATATTTCACTATACGCTACGGAAAATATGACGTTTGAGAAAAATAACGTGCTTTGAAAATCCCACAGAAGAGAATATATTGCTGGCCATATAAAAAGAACACGTTTAATTACAGGGTAGGTACTTTTCCGTTGAATTATTACAAATTTGTTCGTAAGATGAACGGATTTTTTTAAGGAAATGCTTAGGTACCTACATCAATATTGTTTGTCTGCGTAAGAACCGGGTAGGTACCGGCTTACGCATCGGTTCTTTCCTTCAGATATCAAATAAAAAATTAATGATTTGAAATAAAAGAAATCACTCGGGATGGTCGCAATTTTTGCCAAAATGCATTATTTCAGGTATGTAGACTTTTGTAGTTATGAAGGAAATTAGTACTAAATAAATCGGAACGTTTTTGAAGTAAGATGGGTCCAAATACAATGCTAAACACTTTTCTTTTATGATTGTATTAGTAAGGATTCGATTTCTTTGGACATTATTAAATAAGTACCTACAACCATTCTTTGAAAGAATATATTTTTCTGTAATTTTTTACTGCAATTAAATTGTTCGAGTTAAAGCGATCCTTTCATTGACAAAAATTATGAATTTAAATAAAAAGAAAGATAAGATTAATAAATACAATATGCTTTCTTAATTTTTCACGTCCGGAGAAAAAAAAACTGTGTTTTCATTACACATTTCAAACTATTTCAACAAATGATACAAAACTCGCAGAAAAATATATCGTTCAATTACAATGGCTGTAAAAGTCCAATGTCAAAATTGCACAAGAGTCCCAATTACTGCCGTCCGGAGTCAGTGCGACTACGGCGTCCCCAGTTGGGTTTAGTTTTAGTTTCTGAAAAATTCTGAATAATACATTTTTATAGCGCCGTTTTTTATAAAACTACAGTAAGCTGCACTCGAATTTTTTTTTGACAACGTCCTACTCGGATACTATTTATTCTGAACATTTCTAATAAAATGAGTAAATTTAAATATAGATGGTCCAATTTTTTTTTGCCAAATGGTGTAGGTACCTTTTGAATACTGTACGGGTTCATACATTTTAAATTAAAGTTCAAAAATTTCCGAGATCCAACAATAATGGCGATTCTGATACAAAATGACATTTTACAGGTACGACACGCGGTTCGAGTTATCGTCGAAAAGTCGCATTCCGGCCGAGATGTTTTTCGATAAATACGAACAACAGAAGTTAAGGAAGCTTTTAAAATCGACAAATATGTCGGTCACCGTTCAAAATGTTACACGATAGCGCGCGGAAAAATGATATTTTCTGACGTTTCGCAAAACTCGCTCTTTTCTCGAGGGTGCATAATTTAACTGGCCAGTAGAACACCTAATTTTCTTACAAATAAATTCAGGTTGGGTAAATTTTCTCACACCTGGGAACACTCGATTCTGAAATTTTACAAATGGCGGAGAGCTTTGCCTTCGCCAACTAAAGTTTTCAGTCGGGCCAGGACAGCGTTGTTTGTATGGAAAACGTTAAAAACAACATGGCGACAGTCGATTTTCAGGCCGTGCTCGAGGTGGTGACTACATTATTTCGTTTCGGTCTTGCCAGCGATGAAAATATAATTGCAGAATATTGTACGTCTGCGAATGACGAACTAAGTAGGTACCCGATAAATGGGCTCCGATGCATTAGGATTCGTATTATTTATAAATATAAATACTTTGCGAACTCTTTTTCATTGAAATGATTATTTGATAAAAAAATTCTGAATATACATTTTAATGGCGTGTTTTTTTTTACGTATGTGCAGGTGTACCAACTGAGAATCTGAGTAGGTAGGTACCTGCACATAACAACTCGGAATCATCATATGGGAAATATATGTTTTTTTTTTTGGAAATTTGTAATGAAATTATTTGAAGTTGAAAGGATAATTTCTTTTGTAATTATTTTTTGAGCTGTTATGCCGTGTTGCGCTACCTTCGTCTTTAGCCTAGATATTTAAGGGATTTATTTTTTTTAAATATTATAGTTACATAACGCTTTTTTGTATTTAGCTTATTTATGATAATTATTTAACGTTAGAGGCGGGCATTGGCACTGCCGCCCCGGGAACCATTCGTTGGATGAGCAACACCTCATAAAAATGGGAATACAATAATTTTGAAAATTATATTTTTATAGGGCCGTTTTTGTGAAAAATGACAAAAAGAGTGAGGTACAATATTGAAAATCTACCAGGAGCACATAACATGCAAGAGTAAAATTTAACAGAGAATACATTTATTTACTGGACAACTTAGACCTCACTTTTCAAGTATTAGTTGAGATTGTTTTGGAAAAGTTTCACTTCTACCGCGTGTAAACTGCACTCGAATTTTTTTTGACAACGTACGTAGGTACCTACTCGGACACTATATATTCTGAACATTTCTAATAAAATGAGTAAATTTAAATAAAGATGGTCCAATTTTTTTTTTGCGAAATGGTGTAGGTACCTTTTGAATACTGTACGGGAACAAATCGTTCGTACATTTTACATTAAATTTCAATGTGAAAACCGCACAAGAGTCCCAATTACTGCCGTCCGGAGTCAGTGCGACTACGGCGTCCCCAGTTGGGTTAAGTTTTAGTTTCTGAAAAATCCTGAATAATACGTTTTTACGTTTACATTACATACATTAATACGTTTTTTGAAAAATTACTTTCTGTTATTATGTTAAAAAATTTCGAAGTCCCAAAATTTTTTTTTTCCAAAATTAAAAAATTTCCAAAACTCAAATTTTTTTTTTCCAAAATTAAAAAATTTCCAGAAAACAAAAATTTTTTTTTTCAAAATTAAAAAACTTCCAGAAACCGAAATTTTTTTTTCAAAATTCAAAAATTTCCGGAAACCAAAAAATTTTTTTTTCAAAATTAAAAAATTTCCAGAATCCAAAATTAAAAAAAATCCAGAATCCAAAAAAATTTTTTTCAAAATTAAAAAATTTCCAGAATTCAAAATTTTTTTTCCAAAATAACAAAATTTCCAGAATCCAAACACTTTTTTTCCCAAAATCCATAAAAATTCACAGTGGCACAGAGGTAGGAGTCTTTGCAAAAGTAAATTATACGTTCCGGGCAACAAATTACGCGTATCGACACCTGCACAACCCAAATGACGCGGTGAAAAATTGAGCAGGATGCTCTTTGGCCTGCTTTTGCGAGAAAAGGCCCGTACCGAACGCCTTGAACCGGGTGACCGAAGCGGCCAGAGAGCAGGCGTACGCAATTAGGCTGTCAACTATCTGTGCCCTTTGTAGACGGACACTCCTCGCTTTATCCACATTCAAAAAACGTTTTTTTCTCTACCTATTTTATTTAACACACACTCTTCGCTTCATCCGCGTTCACACGTCAAATCGCGTAGTGTTTAACCCCTTGGTTGCCTCTGCAACAGGCAAAGCTAGTTAGTATAGTATTGCACAGTTTTTCGAAAAACTCACATGGGTCATACAGGCAAAAGACGACCTTGCCGCCCCTTAAGTTCGTCCACCCTAAGGATCGCTTTCGCTTGAAATGCGATTCAGTACACCCCCCCCCCTCAAGCAAAAATCGACCACCCTGCCTATCCAGTTTCACCGACAGCAGAGACCATTTTGGCGAGACAAGAAATTAAGATTTTTAAGATATTTTAAGACTTTTTAAGACTTTTTTCTCATACAAAGTGCAATTTGCTAGGGATTTATTCTATAAAATTTTACGGCGTTGCTAAGAAAAAATGGCATTTTATAGGTGCGTCACGGAATTCGAGATTGCGTCAAAAATAACCCTTCCGCCGGAGATGTTTTACGACAGATTCGTAGTAGAGAGTATTATTAAGATTTTAAAACCGCGACATGTAACGCATTTCATCCAAAATGTTCTGCAATATTGCATAATACCTTGCATTATTTTTGACATTTGCTAAGATTTCACTACCGTCGAAAGTGAAAAATTTGGCGGCCAGTAGAATAAGTCGTCGAGTAGGTACTTAAATTCGATTAAATTGACTAATAATTGATAATAAAAAACAATCTTGAGTTTCAAGACACGTCAGTTAGGAGAAAATTATGATTTAGCCGTATAAAATAACGGCTTCAAGCCTGTTTCGGAGTCGACAATTTGAAAACGCCTCTGCGGCTCGAAAACCGATTCTGGCTGTAATGTTTTTGAATATTATCGAGGTCGAGAGATTCGAAAAACTATTTCAACGGTCGTTACATACGCAAACCATTAAAAATATTTCACTATACGCTACGGAAAATATGACGTTTGAGAAAAATAACGTGCTTTGAATTTTCCTACAGAAGAGAAAATGTTGCTGGCCATATAAAAAGAACACGTTTAATTACAGGGTAGGTACTTTTCCGTTGAATTATTGCAAATTTGTTCGTAAGATGAACGGATTTTTTTAAGGAAATGCTTAGGTACCTACATCAATATTGTTGTCTGCGTAAGAACCGGGTAGGTACCGGCTTACGCATCGGTTCCTTTCCTTTAGATATCAAATAAAAAATTAATGATTTGAAATAAAAGAAATTACTCGGGATGGTCGCACTTTTTGCCAAAATGCATTATTTCAGGTAGGTAGACTTTTGTAGTTACGAAGGAAATTAGTACTAGATAAATCGGAACGTTTTTTAAGTAAGATGGGTCCAAATACAATGCTAAACACTTTTCATTTATGATTGTGTTAGTAAGGATTCGATTGCTTTGGACATTATTAAATAATAAAAAACATTATGTGTGTATGGCTAAGTACCACATACAAGCATTCTTTGGAAGAATATTTTTTTTCTGTAATTTTTTTACTGCAATAAAATTGTTTGAGTTATTTTATGCTCAATAATGAAAAAATTTATGGCGCAGTTTTGTGAAAAATGACAATGAGGGCGCTGTACAATATTGAGTTTCCATCAGGAATACACATTTTGCAAGGGTAAAATATTGAATAAAATATACTTATTTACTAGACAAGGTAGGTACTTAAATACCAAGGGCCTTTTTTCTTTTAAAAATAAAAAAAAAACAAGATATCAAATAAACGGACACAAACAAAGATGGTCGTGATTATTTATCCTTGATACTTTTAATGAAATTAAATTAATTTGTAAAAGGTTAAGGCTTCATACACATTCAAATATCATTTCAAAACCGAATTTCAAAATTTAAAAAATTAGGATTCGTAATATTTATTCAAAAAATATGTAGGTACTCATGTGTAGGTCGCTACCCTGATTTATTTTTTATATGAACGATTTTGCATTAAAATTATTATTTGATAAATAATTTTGAAAAATACATTTTAATGGCGCCGTTTGTGTGAAAACTTACTAAAAGGGTGACGTACAATATTGAAAATATACCGGAAGCACATAATACGCAGGAGTAAAATATTACAGAGAATACATTTATTTACTAGACTAGGGAGGCCATCCTTTCATTGACAAAAATTATGAATTTAAATAAAAAGGAACATACAAAGACCCGGGAGTTTTGAAATGATACTTCTATAGCACGGCTGTGATTTGGATTTCGGATGCAACGGAAATGACGATTACTGCTCCTGCGACGCATCAACTGTGCCCATCGGCCGCTTTGATAAAAATTAGTTGACATATGAAAAAGTATTGGTTGAGATTGTTTTGGTAAAGTTTCACTTCTACCGCGTATAAACTACACTCGAATTTTTTTTGACAAAGTCCGTAGGTACATACTCGGATACTATATATTCTGAACATTTCTAATAATATGAGTAAATTTAAATAAAGGTGGTCCACTTTTTTTGCCAAATGGTGAAGGTACCTTTTGAATACTGTACGAGAACTAATCGTTCGTACATTTTAAATTAAATTTCAATGTGAATACCGCACAAGAGTCCCAACTACTGCCGCCTGGAGTGAGACTACGGCATCCCCAATTGGGTTTAGTTTTAGTTTCTGAAAAATTCTGAATAATACATTTTTATAGCGCCGATTTTTGAAAAACTACAGTAAGCTGCACTCGAATTTTTTTTTGACAACGTCCTACTCGGATACTATTTATTCTGAACATTTCTAATAAAATGAGTAAATTTAAATAAAGATGGTTCAATTTTTTTTTGCCAAATGGTGTAGGTACCTTTTGAATACTGTACGGGTTCATACATTTTACATTAAATTTCAATGTGAAAACCGCACAAGAGTCCCAATTACTGCCGTCCGGAGTCAGTGCGACTACGGCGTCCCCAGTTGGGTTTAGTTTTAGTTTCTGAAAAATTCTGAATAATACATTTTTATAGCGCCGTTTTTTGAAAAACTACAGTAAGCTGCACTCGAATTTTTTTTTGACAACGTCCTTCTCGGATACTATTTATTCTGAACATTTCTAATAAAATGAGTAAATTTAAATAAAGATGGTCCAATTTTTTTTTGCCAAATGGTGTGGGTACCTTTTGAATACTGTACGGGTTCATACATTTTAAATAAAATTTCAATGTGAATACCGCACAAGAGTCCCAACTACTGCCGTCTGGAGTCAGTGAGACTACGGCATCCCCAGTTGGGTTTAGTTTAAGTCTCTAAAATTTCTGAATAATACATTTTTATAGCGCCGTTTTTTGAAAAATTACTTTCAGTTATAAGTTCAAAAATTTCCGAGATCCAACAATTTTTTTTTTCCAAAATTAAAAAATTTCCAGAATCCAATAATTTTTTTTCCAAAATTAAAAAATTTCCAGAAACCAAAAAATTTTTTTTTCACAGTTAAAAAATTTCAAGAAACCGAAAATTTTTTTTTTCAAAATTCAAAAATTTCCGGAAACCAAAAAATTTTTTTTTCAAAATTAAAAAATTTCCAGAATCCGAAATTTTTTTTTTCCAAATTTAAAAAATTTCCAGAAACCAAAAATTTTTTTTTTTCAAAATTCAAAAATTTCCAGAAACCAAAAAAGTTTTTTTCCAAAATTAAAAAATTTTCAGAATCCAAAAAATTTTTTTTTCAAAAACAAAAAATTTCCAGAAAACAAATTTTTTTTTTCCAAAATTAAAAAATTTCCAAAATCCAAAATTTTTTTTTTTTAATTACACCCTACAGTACCCGAGATGGATATCAAATTACGCGTCTCGACCTACACAAACCGAAGGGTTGACTGAAAAAATTGAACGATAAACTCCGAAGACCCTTTTAGGCTCTATTGGTTTTTCTAATTTAAATTAAATGAAATACTGAACGCCCTGAGTCGGGCGGCTGGATTGGTTCAGTACTGAATTGAGCGGTAAGCTCCTGGGACGTTTTAAAAGTGTCGGCGACCAAAGTGGCACAATGGTAAGAGTCTTTGCAACAGTAAATTATACGTTACGGGTAACAAATTACAAACATCGTTTTTTTCTTTACCTATTTTATTTAACACACACTCTTCGCTTCATCCGCGTTCACACGTCAAATCGCGTAGTGTTTAACCCTTTGGTTGCCTCTGCAACAGGCAAAGCTAGTATTAGTATAGTATTGCACAGTTTTTGAAAAACTCACTTTTTTTTCGTCATTTAGGCAAAAGACGACCTTGCCGCCCCTCAAGTTTTACCCGTTTCGAGGTTCAGTTTCGCTCGAAACACAGGGCTTTTTTTTTCAGTGCAGGGCCTCCCACGCCAAAATGACCTCTCCGCCCTTCGAGTTTGACCGACCGCAGAGACCACAATCGCTAGACAGGAAGCTAAAAAAACCCACGAAACCGAAACGCGAAAAATTAACGGAAAAAACTGATGCAAAATCAGCGGCGATAACTGGAACCTCCGACTGAATCTCTCATCGACGAAGAAATCGGCCCGGTTATATTTCCCGCCGACAGGTTCGCATTTCGAAAAAGTCGGAGAAAAATTAAGCACTATTTTCATACAAAACGAATTTGCTAGAAATTTATTCTTTTATTTTAATGGCGATGCTGCTAAAAAATGACATTTTATAGGTACGACACGCGGTACGAGATATCGTCGAAAAAGCGCATTGTGGTCGAGATGTTTTTCAATAAATAGGAGGAATAGAAATTAAGGAAGCTTTTAAAATCGACAAATATGTCGGTCACCATTCAAAATGCTACACAATATCGCGCGGAAAAATGATATTTTCTGACGTTTCGCAAAACTCGCATTTTTCTCGAGGGTGCATAATATAACTGGCCAGTAGAAGACCTAATTTTCTTACAAATAAATTCAGGTTGGGTAAATTTTCTCACACCTTGGAACACTCGATTCTGAAATTTTACAAATGGCGGAAGGCCGCTCTCTCCGCCAACTAAAGATTTCAATCCAGAGACATCTAGCGGTGTGGAATATAAGTACGGATCGTTCACACAAAACAAAATCAAATGTCTGTCGAACACGCCTGTAGTTCTATTTCAATCCGTTCAAATCGGCAGGTTCGTCTGTATCGAAAGAAATTTGCTCAATTCACGAAAAAAGATCTCGGTATCGAGTGTTGCTAGACGCTCGGTTTTGAAATGCCTATTTTAGGAAAGTAGTACCTACACTAGCTAGAAAAAATATTATTAAAATTGTGAGAGGACTAAGTATAAATACTTTGCGAACTCTTTTTCATTGAAATGATTATTTGATAAAAAATTCTGAATATACATTTTAATGGCGTGTTTTTTTTACGTATGTGCAGGTGTACCAACTGAGAATCTGAGTAGGTAGGTACCTGCACATAACAAATCGGAATCATCTGTTTTTTTTTTTTGGAAATTTGTAATAAAATTATTTGAAGTTGAAAGGATAATTTCTTTTGTAATAATTTTTTGGGCTGTTATGCCGTGTTGCGCTACCTTCGTCTTTAGCCTAGATATTTAAGGGATTTATTTTTTTTAAATATTAAAGTTACATAACGCTTTTTTTGTATTTTGCTTCTTTATGATAATTATTCAACGTTAGAGGCGGGCATTGGCACTGCCGCTCAGGAAACCATTCGTTGGATGAGCAACACCTCATAAAAATAGGTACACAATAATTTTGATAATTATATTTTTATAGGACCGTTTTTGTAAAAAATGACAAAAAGGGTGACGTACAATATTGAAAATCTACCAGGAGCTCATAATACGCAGAAGTAAAATATTACAGAGGGTACATTTATTTACTGGGCTACTCAGACCTCACTTTTCAAGTATTAGTTGAGATTGTTTTGGAAAAGTTTCACTTCTACCGCGTGTAAACTGCACTCGAATTTTTTTTGACAACGTACTCGGACACTATATATTCTGAACATTTCTAATAAAATGAGTAAATTTAAATAAAGATGGTCCATTTTTTTTTGCGAAATGGTGTAGGTACCTTTTGAATACTGTACGGGAACTAATCGTTGGTACATTTTACATTAAATTTCAATGTGAAAACCGCACAAGAGTCCCAATTACTGCCGTCCGGAGTCAGTGCGACTACGGCGTCCCCAGTTGGGTTTAGTTTTAGTTTCTGAAAAATTCTGAATAATACATTTTTATAGCGCCGTTTTTTGAAAAACTACAGTAAGCTGCACTCGAATTTTTTTTTGACAACGTCCTACTCGGATACTATTTATTCTGAACATTTCTAATAAAATGAGTAAATTTAAATAAATATGGTCCAATTTTTTTTTTGCGAAATGGTGTAGTTACCTTTTGAACACTGTACGGGGACTAATCGTTCGTACATTTTACATTAAAATTCAATGTGAAAACCGCACAAGAGTCCCAATTACTGCCGTCCGGAGTCAGTGCGACTACGGCGTCCCCAGTTGGGTTTGGTTTTAGTTTCTGAAAAATTCTGAATAATACATTTTTATAGCGCCGTTTTTTGAAAAACTACAGTAAGCTGCACTCGAATTTTTTTTTGACAACGTCCTACTCGGATACTATTTATTCTGAACATTTCTAATAAAATGAGTAAATTTAAATAAAGATGGTCCAATTTTTTTTTTGCGAAATGGTGTAGGTACCTTTTGAACACTGTACGGGGACTAATCGTTGGTACATTTTACATTAAATTTCAATGTGAAAACCGCACAAGAGTCCCAATTACTGCCATCCGGAGTCAGTGCGACTACGGCGTCCCCGGTTGGGTTTGGTTTTAGTTTCTGAAAAATTCTGAATAATACATTTTTATAGCGCCGTTTTTTGAAAAACTACAGTAAGCTGCACTCGAATTTTTTTTTGACAACGTCCTTCTCGGATACTATTTATTCTGAACATTTCTAATAAAATGAGTAAATTTAAATAAAGATGGTCCAATTTTTTTTTTGCAAAATGGTGTAGGTACCTTTTGAACACTGTACGGGAACTAATCGTTCGTACATTTTACATTAAATTTCAATGTGAATACCGCACAAGAGTCCCAACTACTGCCGTCTGGAGTCAGTGAGACTACGGCATCCCCAGTTGGGTTTAGTTTAAGTCTCTAAAATTTCTGAATAATACATTTTTATAGCGCCGTTTTTTGAAAAATTACTTTCAGTTATAAGTTCAAAAATTTCCGAGATCCGACAATTTTTTTTTCCAAAATTAAAAAATTTCCAGAATCCAATAATTTTTTTTTCAAAATTAAAAAATTTCCAGAAACCAAAAAATTTTTTTTTCAAAATTAAAAAATTTCCAGAAACCGAAAATTTTTTTTTCAAAATTCAAAAATTTCCGGAAAAAAAAAATTTTTTTTTTTAAATAAAAAAATTTCCAGAATCCGAAATTTTTTTTTTCCAAATTAAAAAATTTCCAGAAAACAAAATTTTTTTTTTTCGAAATTCAAAAATTCCCAGAAACCAAAAAAGTTTTTTTTTCAAAATTAAAAAATTTCCAAAGTCTAAAAATTTTTTTTTCAAAATCCAAAATTTTTTATTTTTTAAATTACACCCTACAGTACCCGAGATGGATATCAAATTACGCGTCTCGACCTACACAATCCGAAGGGCTGACTGAAAAAATTGAACGATAAACTCCGAAGACCCTTTTAGGCTCTATTGGTTTTTCTAATTTAAATTAAATGAAATACTGAACGCCCTGAGTCGGGCGGCTGGATTGGTTCAGTACTGAATTGAGCGGTAAGCTCCTGGGACGTTTTAAAAGTGTCGGCGACCAAAGTGGCACAATGGTAGGAGTCTTTGCAACAGTAAATTATACGTTACGGGTAACAAATTACAAACATCGTTTTTTTCTTTACCTATTTTATTTAACACACACTCTTCGCTTCATCCGCGTTCACACGTCATATCGTGTAGTGTTTAACCCCTTGGTTGCCTCTGCAACAGGCAAAGCTAGTTAGTATAGTATTGCACAGTTTTTCGAAAAACTCACATGGGTCATACAGTCAAAAGACGACCTTGCCGCCCCTTAAGTTCGCCCACCCTAAGGATCGCTTTCGCTTGAAATGCGATTCAGTACACCCCCCCCCTCAAGCAAAAATCGACCACCCTGCCTATCCAGTTTCACCGACAGCAGAGACCATTTTGGCGAGACAAGAAATTAAGATTTTTAAGATATTTTAAGACTTTTTAAGACTTTTTTCTCATACAAAGTGCAATTTGCTAGGGATTTATTCTTAAAAATTTTACGGCTTTGCTGGGAAAAAATGGCATTTTATAGGTGCGTCACGGAATTTGAGATTGCGTCAAAAATAACCCTTCCGCCGGAGATGTTTTACGACAGATTCGTAGTAGAGAGTATTATTAAGATTTTAAAACCGCGACATGTAACGCATTTCATCCAAAATGTTCTGCAATATTGCATAATACCTTGCATTATTTTTGACATTTGCTAAGATTTCACTACCGTCGAAAGTGAAAAATTTGGCGGCCAGTAGAATAAGTCGTCGAGTAGGTACTTAAATTCGATTAAATTGACTAATAATTGATAATAAAAAACAATCTTGAGTTTCAAGACACGTCAGTTAGGAGAAAATTATGATTTAGCCGTATAAAATAACGGCTTCAAGCCTGTTTCGGAGTCGACAATTTGAAAACGCCTCTGCGGCTCGAAAACCGATTCTGGCTGTAATGTTTTTGAATATTATGGAGGTCGAGAGATTAAAAAAACATTTTCAACGGCCGTAACATACGCAAACCATTAAAAATATTTCACTATACGCTACGGAAAATATGACGTTTGAGAAAAATAACGTGCTTTGAAAATCCCACAGAAGAGAATATATTGCTGGCCATATAAAAAGAACACGTTTAATTACAGGGTAGGTACTTTTCCGTTGAATTATTGCAAATTTGTTCGTAAGATGAACGGATTTTTTTAAGGAAATGCTTAGGTACCTACATCAATATTGTTTGTCTGCGTAAGAACCGGGTAGGTACCGGCTTACGCATCTTTAGATATCAAATAAAAAATTAATGATTTGAAATAAAAGAAATCACTCGGGATGGTCGCACTTTTTGCCAAAATGCATTATTTCAGGTAGGTAGACTTTTGTAGTTACGAAGGAAATTAGTACTAGATAAATCGGAACGTTTTTTAAGTAAGATGGGTCCAAATACAATGCTAAACACTTTTCATTTATGATTGTGTTAGTAAGGATTCGATTTCTTTGGACATTATTAAAAAATAAAAAACATTATGGGTGTATGGGTAAGTACCTACAAGCATTCTTTGAAAGAATATTTTTTCTGTAATTTTTTTACTGCAATAAAATTGTTCGAGTTATTTTATGCTCAATAATAAAATAATTGTATGGCGCAGTTTTGTGAAAAATGACAATATCATATTGCTGTACAATATTGAGTTTCCATCAGGAATACACATTTTGCAAGAGTAAAATATTGAATAAAATATGCTTATTTCCTAGACAAGGTAGGTACTTAAATACCTAGGGACTTTTTTCTTTAAAAAAAAAAAAAACATGATATCAAATAAACAGAAACAAACAAAGATGGTCGTATTTTTTTGCCAAAGTCGATAGGTACCTATCATTTCAAAACCAAATTTCAAAATTAAAAAATTAGGATTCGTAATATTTATTCAAAAAATATGTATGTACTCATGTGCACCTGCCCTGATTTATTTTTTATATGAGCGATTTTGCATTAAAATTATTATATTTGTGAAATAATTTTGAAAAATACATTTTTATGGCGCCGTTTTTGTGAAAAATGACAAAAAGGGTGACGTACAATATTGAAAATCTACCAGGAGCACATGATGTATCACTATAGAGTTCAAGTGGGGTGGGTCGCGAACTCACATGTCAAACTTTTGTTAACAAACCGGACCTCTCAGCGGTTTCGGTTGTTGTTTTACGACAAACGGCATTACGGCCGAAAAATCGATCCTGGCTAAAATGTTTTTGAAAAATATTATAGTCTAGATGTCTCCTCAACTTATTCGATTGTCATTACATACGCATCGCATGTGAAATATTTCAGGGCAAGCTAAACAAAATCAGATTTTTCCACGAAAAACACGTGCTTAGAAATTTTTAGTTTTTTATTCCTGGGTAGGTACTTATTTGACGAGGACGTACTTCATTGAAAAAATTTGAAAAGAAAGGTACTTTTTTACTTACTACTGTAGGTACTTTAACGAATAGGTAGCTTCACAATAAATTAGGTTTTAATGCAATACTAAGGTAAAGTTGTTTCAATAAAGTTGAATAATTCAACAATGTTTTTAAAGTTAATTTTCACGTTCTGTGTAAGTTCTATTCGAGTTCTGTTGTTTTATCGTTGTAGGCCAGTCGCATCATAAAACTGAAATAATTACAGAACTTTAATAGAATTTGAACAGAACTTTCACAGAAGGCTAAAATTAACTCGATTAGTACATATTTTCTACACAAAATTGTAGAATATATGTACAGGGAGACATCTAGCGGTGAAGAATGTAAGTACTGATTATTTTCATAAGAAAAATTCACACGAATTTATTCTTTTTTTATTTTATGGCGAGGGGGACGGAAATTTGACATTTCGAACGTACATTGCGTCGTCGAAGATATCGTCAAAAATACGCATTCTGGCCAAGATGTTTTTGAATTAATCTTAAGTAGAGAGTAACTACAAGCAGATAAAACTGTGACATGGTTCGCTTTCCATTCAAAAGGTTACACAAGAGTGCATTTCACAATGACATGTTTTGACACTTTACGTAAAAAGCATTTTCCTCTAAAATATCTTTTGGCTTTCTAGCCAGTATAAAACCTAATTTTCTTACAAATAAATTCAGGCTGGGTAAATTTTCTCCAATATTGCAACACCGAAAATGAAAAATTTTCCATAACCCTCTTGAACTTACGAAATCACCCCATAATACGTTTTTGTATGAAGATTTTTTTTTAAAGATGGCGGATTTCAATTTTTACGGCTTGGTGCGGTTAAAATTCAAGCGGGATTAGTCCAAGTTTGTTAGTTGGTCTTGCATGTGTAAAAAATATAAATACAGAATATTGTAAAACTGCAAATTATGAACTAGGTAGGTACCCGATAAACGGATTTAACTGATAAATTGGGCTCCAATATAGCTCAACATTAGGATTCGTATTATTTATAAAAATAAATACTTCTGTGAACTTTTTTTCATTGAAGTGATTATTTGACAAAAAATTCTGAATATACATTTAAATGGCGCCGTTTTTTTTTTAATTACTGTAAGGAAACTTAGTACCTACTCGCGCACTATGAAATAATATTTTCTCTGTAATTTTTTTACTGGAATAAAAATAAGTTTAAGTTTCTAAAAAATTCTGAATAACACATTTTTATAGCGCCGTTTTTTGAAAAAATACTACAAGGGCCCCAAGTACCTACCCTGATTTATTTTTTATATGAACGATTTTGCAATAAAATTATTATTTGAGAAATAATTTTGAAAAATACATTTTAATGGCGCCGTTTTTGTGAAAAATGACAAAAAGGGTGACGAACAATATTGAAAATCTACCAGGAGCACATAATACGCAGGAGTAAAATATTACAGACGATACATTTATTTACTAGACCAGGGAGGCAATTCTTTCATTGATAAAAATGATGAATTTAAATAAAAAGAAACATCCGAAGACGGGAGTTTTGAAGTGATACTTCTATAGCACTGCTGTGATTTGGATTTCGGATGAAACGGAAATGACGATTACTCCACCTGCGACAATGGTCAAATTTTTTTTGCCAAATGGTGTAGGTACCTTTTGAATACTGTAGGGGTTCATACATTTTAAATTAAATTTCAATGTGAATATCGCACAAGAGTCCCACCTACTGCCGTCTACGAGACTACGGCATCCCCAGTTGGGTTTAGTTTAAGTCTCTAAAATTTCTGAATAATACATTTTTATAGCGCCGTTTTTTGAAAAATTACTTTCAGTTATAAGTTCAAAAATTTCCGAGATCCAACAATTTTTTTTTTCCAAAATTAAAAAATTTCCAGAATCCAATATTTTTTTTTTTCCAAAATGGAAAAGTTTCACTTCTACCGCGTGTTAACTGCACTCGAATTTTTTTTGACAACGTACTCGGACACTATATATTCTGAACATTTCTAATAAAATGAGTAAATTTAAATAAAGATGGTCCAATTTTTTTTGCCAAATGGTGTAGGTACCTTTTGAATACTGTACGGGTTCATACATTTTAAATTAAATTTCAATGTGAATACCGCACAAGAGTCCCAACTACTGCCGTCTGGAGTCAGTGAGACTACGGTATCCCCAGTTGGGTTTAGTTTGTCTCTAAAATTTCTGATTAATACATTTTTATAGCGCCGTTTTTTGAAAAATTACTTTCAGTTCAAAAATTTCCAAGACAAAATTTTTTTGTTTTCCAAAATTAAAAAAATTTCCAAAACTTAAAAATTTTTTTTTTGAAAATTCAAAAATTTACAAAATCCAAAATTTTTTTTTTTGAAAATTAAAAAATTTCCAAAGTCCAAAATTTTTTTTTCAAAATCCAAAAATTTTTTTTTTTAAATTACACCCTACAGTACCCGAGATGGATATCAAATTACGCGTCTCGACCTACACAAACCGAAGGGCTGACTGAAAAAATTGAACGATAAACTCCGAAGACCCTTTTAGGCTCTATTGGTTTTTCTAATTTAAATTAAATGAAATACTGAACGCCCTGAGTCGGGCGGCTGGATTGGTTCAGTACTGAATTGAGCGGTAAGCTCCTGGGATGATTTTAAAGTGTCGGCGACCAAAGTGGCACAGTGGTAGGAGTCTTCGCAACAGTAAATTATACGTTACGGGTAACAAATTACAAACATCGTTTTTTTCTCTTCCTATTTTATTTAACACACACTCTTCGCTTCATCCGCGTTCACACGTCAAATCGCGTAGTGTTTAACCCCTTGGTTGCCTCTGCAACAGGCAAAGCTAGTATATATTATTGCACAGTTTTTCGAAAAACTCACTTTTTCCTTTACGCGAAAAACGACCTTGCCGCCCCTTAAGTTCGCCCACCCTAAGGATCGCTTTCGCTTATTTGATTTTCAGTACACCAAGAAATTAAGATTTTTAAGATTTTTTAAGACTTTTTTCTCATACAAAGTGCAATTTGCTAGGGATTTATTCTTAAAAATTTTACGGCTTTGCTGGGAAAAAATGGCATTTTATAGGTGCGTCACGGAATTCGAGATTGCGTCAAAAATAACCCTTCCGCCGGAGATGTTTTACGACAGATTCGTAGTAGAGAGTATTATTAAGATTTTAAAACCGCGACATGTAACGCATTTCATCCAAAATGTTCTGCAATATTGCATAATACTTAACATTATTTTTGACATTTGCTAAGATTTCACTACCGTCGAAAGTGAAAAATTTGGCGGCCAGTAAAATCAGCTGTCGAGTAGGAACTTAATTTCCTTTTTACTCGCTAAAAATTGAAAATAAAAAACAATCTTGAGTTTCAAGACACGTCAGTTAGGAGAAAATTATGATTTAGCCTAATAAAATAACGGCTTCCAGCCTGTTTCGGAGTCGCCTATTTGAAAACGCCCCTGGGGCTCGAAAACCGATTCTGGCTGTAATTTTTTTTAATATTATCGTGGTCGACAGATTCGAAAAACTATTTCAACGGTCGTTACATACGCAAACCATTAAAAATATTTCACTATACGCTACGGAAAATATGACGTTTGAGAAAAATAACGTGCTTTGAATTTTCCTACAGAAGAGAAAATGTTGCTGGCCATATAAAAAGAACACGTTTAATTACAGGGTAGGTACTTTTCCGTTGAATTATTGCAAATTTGTTCGTAAGATGAACGGATTTTTTTAAGGAAATGCTAAGGTACCTACATCAATATTGTTTGTCTGCGTAAGAACCGGGTAGGTACCGGCTTACGCATCGGTTCTTTCCTTCAGATATCAAATAAAAAATTAATGATTTGAAATAAAAGAAATCACTCGGGATGGTCGCACTTTTTGCCAAAATGCATTATTTCAGGTAGGTAGACTTTTGTAGTTATGAAGGAAATTAGTACTAGATAAATCGGAACGTTTTTTAAGTAAGATGGGTCCAAATACAATGCTAAACACTTTTCATTTATGATTGTGTTATTAAGGATTCGATTTCTTTGGACATTATTAAATAATAAAAAACGTTATGGGTGTATGGGTAAGTACCTACAAGCATTCTTTGAAAGTTTTTTTTTTCTGTAATTTTTTTACTGCAATAAAATTGTTTGAGTTATTTTATGCTCAATAATAAAAAAATGTATGGCGCAGTTTTGTGAAAAATGACCCTGGATACTTTTAATGAAATTAAATTAATTTGTAAAAGGTTAAGGCTTCATTCACATTCAATCATTTCAAAACCGAATTTCAAAATTTAAAAAATTAGGATTCGTAATATTTATTCAAAAAATATGTAGGTACTCATGTGTAGGTCGCTACCCTGATTTATTTTTTATATGAACGATTTTGCATTAAAATTATTATTTGAGAAATAATTTTGAAAAATACATTTTAATGGCGCCGTTTGTGTGAAAAATGACTAAAAGGGTGACGTACAATATTGAAAATATACCAGGAGCACATAATACGCAGGAGTAAAATATTACAGAGAATACATTTATTTACTAGACAGGGAGGCAATCCTTTCATTGACAAAAATTATGAATTTAAATAAAAAGAAACATACAAAGACGGGAGTTTTGAAATGATACTTCTATAGCACGGCTGTGATTTGGATTTCGGATGTAACGGACGTAAATGTAAATGACGATTACTGCTCCTGCGACGCATCAACTGTGCCCATCGGCCGCTTTGATAAAAATTAGTTGACATATGAAAAAGAATTGGTTGAGATTGTTTTGGCAAAGTTTCACTTCTACCGCGTATAAACTGCACTCGAATTTTTTTTTGACAAAGTCCATAGGTACATACTCGGATACTATATATTCTGACCATTTCAATAATATGAGTAAATTTAAATAAAGGTGGTCCACTTTTTTTGCCAAATGGTGAAGGTACCTTTTGAATACTGTAAGAGAACTAATCGTTCGTACATTTTAAATTAAACTTCAATGTGAATACCGCACAAAAGTCCCAACCTGGTGCCGTCTGGAGTCAGTGAGACTACGGCATCCCCAGTTTGGTTTAGTTTTAGTTTATGAAAAATTCTGAAAAAACATTTTGTTATCGCCGTTTTTTGAAAAATTACTTTCAGTTTTATTAAGTTCAAAAATTTCCAAAATCGATTTTTTTTTTCAAAATTCAAAAATTTTCAACATCAAAAATTTTTTTTTTCTATAATTAAAAAATTTCCAAAATCATTTTTTTTTTAAATTCAAAAATTTTCCAAAATTTTTTTTTCAAAATTAAACCTTACAGTACACGAGATGGATATCAAATTACGCGTCTCGACCTACACAATCCGAAAGGCTGAGTGAAAAACTTGAACAATAAACTCCGAGGACCCTTTTTCGAGATAAGGCTCTATCGGTTTTTCTAATTTAAATTAAATGAAATACTGAACGCCCTGAGCCGGGCGGCTGAATTGGTTCAGTACTGAATTGAGCGGTAAGCTCCTGGGACGATTTTAAAGTGTCGGCGACCAAAGTGGCACAGTGGTAGGAGTCTTTGCAACAGTAAATTATAAGTTACGGGTAACAAATTACAAACATCGTTTTTTTCTCTACCTATTTTATTTAACACACACTCTTCGCTTCATCCGCGTTCACACGTCAAATCGCGTAGTGTTTAACCCCTTGGTTGCCTCTGCAACAGGCAAAGCTAGTAGTATTTTATTGTCATCATTCACTCACCACTCAAGACACCCCAAAAGTTAAACTATAAAAAGCCACTACTAACTCCTCAAAAAAACCTCCCATTCTTCCCGACGAAATTTCGAGCCACTCGTCTTTTATGTTCCTTTCCGCAATGGCACTCCATTTGGTCTGTTTTGTTTTATTTGGTGGAGACGAAGAAAGCTCCTTGACTTCAACGTATGGAGTACAAAGGCGTACAGTTTGCTTGACGAATATTCTCGTCACGTAAGCGCTCTCCAACCTTCACTCCGACATAATATCAATTACGTTGACGATGGACGCATGCGCAGGTCTTAAGTTGTTAGATCGCGCGTGGAATGGCTTTTTTCCGACATGCGGGAAATTCACGAATGCCTAAAATAGCGTGCTAGCCCCAAATTCTCGAAAACGGATGCAATGAAAGTGTAATACTCAACATATACTCGTAATAACACAATATGTACATTTTTACGCAACATCGCGTTCATTGGTCAAGTGCACTGTACGTATAGTTTTATATTTTTAGTGATCGATGAACCGGTGGATGCAATTTTTAGCCATAAGTTGTTATGATGTTTTGTCTAGCCTGTGGTTAGAAGGAAGATTGTAGAAATGTTTTATAAATTTGTACAGCGCCCGATTTTTTACAAAAACGGCGCAATTCACAATTATTTTCACAAAAATGCGCAAAGAAATCATCAAAGTATTATTACAATTAACATTTTTTATTGTGTTATTTTCTTTCTCGTTAAAGTCGAACGAATGTCTTGTAAACACATGTTTAAAAATTACAAGACAGCAATAAAATTGTGAAATAAATCATTTGTATTAATTAAAATTTCAAAATTTCATCAAATTTTACAAACCCTTAAAAAAGGATTTTTCGCGTTTGTTTCTCGGATGGGTAAAATAATAAAAATGCATTATTATTTTTTTCTAAGAAGTGTACCTAATAATCCGACTTCAATAGTGTTTCTTTCCTCCTTTTAGAATATTTTTTTAAACCATTGAAAACTTGTAACGAACGAGGTAACGTTTTAACAGACATACAAATTTCAAAGCTTCTTTTGAAAATAATTGTATGAACTGAAAGTCCGTAAATGCTTTGTCCCAGAATTTCCTGAGAGAAAAGTTACGTCCGCCTTCAGTTTACGCGATCAGCGCCGCTCTGAATACTCTCATACAGATAGGAGGCGCGTTGTTCGACGGACGACGGAGCGCTGACGAGCCGAACCGAAGGTCCTCGTACGCACCGCACAGCAACTCGCGCGCGGCTAGCGTTGAACTAAGGCCCTTCGTATTTAGAAACTACATGACTGTGACACAACCACCTACAATAGCCCAAAGATTTACTACTGTTTAACGCTGGTTTCCGTGGATTGATCCCGTGGTTCAGAACCAATTTAACATTCGATTCATGTTCAGTCGCTATTTCTGTCAAAAGATTCTGTCAGTACTGTTGGTGGCGTACAATTGACGTCACACCCATAGTCAGTGCACAGCATCGTGTATGAACACTAGCGAAATAGTATGGCGGGTACTCACGAGCGGCGCGTGTGCTACGCACATGAAACTCTGGTCATTTGTAGTGTCTCCTTGTACAAATGGTTTAAGGCTCATCATTTGTTCTCCATCATTTTGTGCCCAATGTATGCTTCCGACGTACGCGACCGATATACTCGTCGCATTATTTCCAAACATGTTTCCAGCATTTCTCTTTTATAGCAACTATTTGAAGAAGGTACAAAATTACGCGCAAGATTCAAGACTAGAAAAATAAAGAAAACGTATGTATACGTGCTAACCGTGCTTACAGTGCTTTCTTAGCATGCTTCCTGATAATCCAAATGTTGGTTGTCATAACCTCCAGACCTTGGTGTAATTATGTTGGTTTTATATTAACTACTCAACATGCTATACTCCGTAATAAAGTAAGCGTTAGTTATCTGGAGGATTACTTTAAAGACTTGAAAAATTACATTTAATTACATTTTAAAGACACGAAAAAAATTCTCTGTATTTGTTTAATGAGGTTGAAATTAGGATTGTTCGAGTAATTTGTGTTTGATACAACTTATACCTAATTTTTAGCTTACTAAAAATTCTTTCCAATTTACCACTGAGCAAAAACACGTTATCTAATGGCACATGTCAATCACAATGGCAATCAAAAAAACTCTTTTTGGGTAAATTAATTTTTATTTGTAATGACAAATAATATAATTTGGATTAAATAACTTTGTTTGGACACCACTTTGATAAAAAATAATATGAAATATCATCTCCTACATTAACTATGTTATTCGAACGCTTTACTTTGAAGACAATGTATTAGCAATTCTCAAATAAAAATTTGAAAAAGTAAAATCAGAAAAGATAGGAATCGAACCTATAGGACCTTAGCCTTTCCGGGGCTCTGCTCTAACCACTGAGCTTATTCGACCCTAACCTCTTTGGTCAAATTTAACTCTATTTTACCTCGAGTAAGAACTAAGAACTACCAGGTTCAATAGGTTCTAAGTTCTAGGTTCAATATCATTATGCGATCGTATCTTCTTCTGATTTTTCTGTTGCGAATTTTTGTTTGAGAGTCGCTAATATTGTCTTCAAAGATTAAATATTTCAATTTTAGCTTTTACTCGTTAAAATAATTTCGAAAAAAAAACTTTTTTTTTTTGAAACATTTTGTGTAACTTAATTCAATTCTGAAAAAAGGACATTGTTTCTCATCATAGTCTACGTCTGTATAGTCATTTTTTACCGGCACAAACGAAATACTAGGAATTGAATTAAATATTAAAAAATTGCCACCTAAGGTCGTTCAAACAAGCTCCAGTGCAAAAATTTCATTTAACCTTAGTAAAATCGATAAATCGATTCCATGAGAGTTCATTCCCCGATAGTTGGCCTCCCGGCATATTATATACTTGTCGGTTTAGAATATATACACTTTACCTACTTACACAAAATATAACTAATTGTTCCGAAGGGGTGTGCAGAGAGGATGTAGACCCGATTAGCAAAGGTTTAAACAAATTTTCATTCAAATGCATCAAAGATTAAACTACTTGTCTATATACCTACTGTATATACCAGCTTATACGTAAGTACCAAAAATTGAAAATGTGAATAAAAATTGTTTGATTTTTTTTTTTCTATTAGAAAAAAAGTAAATATTTACAATAAATAATAATATATTAAATTTCATATCAGACTTTTTTTGGTTACCCAATTAGTAGAGAAATATTCTCGGGTCTAACTGGGGAGCTAGTCTATGTAATTATATATATAGATAATAAATAATATGCATAGTTACAAAAATGGAAAAATAAGATTTTCAAAAATACTGTGAAATATTACAAAAATATTGTACAATAAGAAAATAACATATAATTAAAGAAACAGAATATCAACAAAAATCAACAAAAAATCAACAAAAATAATAGCAACAAATCTGAATATATCTGAAAATCGTCGATAAAAGCGAGTCAATCTTCTCTGTAAAAATACAACGAAAGTTTTTTTTTAAATTTAGAAAAGTTTTTCTCACTTTTTATTGTATCCGGTAAATTGTTATTATTTAAAGATATTTTTAAAGTCGATTCCAAGTTTAAAAATGATAAATAAATAATTCGCAAGAAATTTATTGTTTTATAACAATTAGATATAATTTTCCCAAACCAGCCTCTTAAATTGGAGTTGAAATTGGCTCCCGAAATTATAATTTTTGTTATAATTATAATTTAGGGGGCCAACTTCAACTTCGATTTGGAGGATTTGGATAACCAAAACCTCTTCCATAAGTCACCTCAAGTGGTTCGCTACGTTTGATGACTGACCAGGGCTGCCCGGGTTCACTGAGTGAGGCTATTCTAGCTCTTGGCTACCAATGCGATTGCCCACCTACGATTTGTTAAGGGAGACCTTTCCTAGATCTCTTCGGCCGGCTCTTCCGACCCGCCGCCTTGCACCGCAGTGGGAAGGATGGATTCACACGTCCCTCTCCCCTAGACCCATTGACTTTCAGATTCCTACCCATCGCCTATACCTTTTTCCTTCCCATAACTTCATCTCTTTTCTTTCCCTAAAAAGACCCTCCTCACAGCAACCCCAAAGATGACACAGGCTCTCAAGAAATCATTTTCATCACGGTCTTTTGTGAGGAGCTAATGTAAAAAAAGAAACTGTCGGTTCACCGATTAATTGATATGTTAATATTTTTATGACTCACATATCAATGTGGCGATGGGATATTTTGGCGTACGTGCTTTCCCTCTATTTGTTCCCCCCTTTCTGCCTCTTCAGACCTACCCCGCCGGACCGTTCTACGCATTCGGATTTTTTATAGAAAACCGTAACACCCGCAATCACCATAATGGGATCCCATTTTCCTCTCCATTTCATTCAGGTTTTTATAGAAAATAAGCCACTTTCATATTGGAAAATTCAATTCTGAAAAAAAAAAATATTTTAAACATGTTTCTTGCATTCTGCACAATTTTTGCAAGTAGAAACTAATTTGGGTTATTTTAAAAATCTGGAAGATCACTTTTATGCATTCATATTATTTATTTTTTACAATAGTTGTGATCAAAAATTATCTAAGTTCATTATTTTAATTAAGTAAATAGGTGGGTATATATTGAGTGTTGTGTTGTCCTATATCTAATATTTAAAATCATTTAGTACTTAGCATTTCACATCTAATCATTTTACTTAACTTCGATGTGTAGACTCTTTTACACATAATTTTAACATCTATGTCACTTTCTGCTAAATATTTCTATGCACTTTTGTCTATGTTTTCATTTTTCTGTGGTCGTCATGTCAGCTTTCTCTGCTTGTTTATAAAAATCTCAATTTCATTTCTCGCAACTCATTCTCTAAATTAAAGCCCAAAGGCTCAGATTAGAATCAAATCTCTGTAAAATTACTATTCAACTGAATAAATTTACGTTTTACAACAATATCCAGTATAATATAAGTGGATACTACAAAAGGATAACACCTCAAACCATCTCTCTCTGTACGAATCCCTTGGCGTGGAAAAGAAGTAAGTCAACAAAAGCTGCTCACCTTACACCTGAAGTCTGTCAGGAGACCATACCCTGGAACCGTCCAGGTATATACCTAAAATAATAAAATATGAGAATACGATAATTGCACGTTAGTTGGGTAAATGTCGAGCATTTTTTTTTTTCATTTTTTCTGTGTTGAAATACTTGTTAATGTTACTCTTTCATGGAAGCATTAGCTTGTGGTTGAAGGGGAATGTACTTGTTTTATTTTATTTATTTATATATTTATATTGAAACAAACAGTGCATTGGTTACAGTGATGAGACAATTTACAGATATTAAGTAATATTTCATGGTATGTTTCTTTGTAGTGTCTTATTTATGGTATGCATCTGAGTTTCAATACGTTAACGTCTGCGTGGTTGAAATTTAAGAACCCGGCTACGAGTGCATGTCTGACGCCACGCCGTACGCGCCACACCATGTAAACATCTCTGTACGTGAAATTTCAAACAAAGCTACCGTTGTAATTCGGTTTCGAATTCAAGAATTCGTCAAAGGATGGCGCCACAAATCTTTCTATCAAAATAATATTTTTTTGAATGTTAAGATTATTATATATTTTTTAAACTTTATTCAACTTGTAAACCATACAAAACCATTGTGGGTTACTAACAATTTTAAACAAAAAAATGTTACCATAATATGTACCCAATGTAATGGGCTTAAAAATATAATAAATTAGTATGAAGTATAATATGCGCTTTTATTGCAAAGAACTGTCCTCTAATTGCTCAAGTGAGATATCATTTCAAACTCCCACTCACTGGCATACACGTATTTTAATTAGACGAGGCACTTAACGAAATACTTAACTCCACTTGTTAAGTCCACAAAATATTTAACCACTTTAGTCAAACTACATTCATCGTCGGGGAATACTTTTGTAATGTGTTTTACGTTACTCCAAAAACAACACCAAAATGTTTCTAAAAGCTACGGATATGTA
This sequence comes from Glyphotaelius pellucidus, assembly GCA_936435175.1. Taxonomy (NCBI): domain Eukaryota; kingdom Metazoa; phylum Arthropoda; class Insecta; order Trichoptera; family Limnephilidae; genus Glyphotaelius; species Glyphotaelius pellucidus. The sequence continues at coordinate 888,378 of OW386540.1, forward strand.
GATAACTACATATGTCGAAGTTTCTCGAGAAAAGTGTGTTTATGTGACTAAAATTATTACAACTGTCACAACATAAAGTTCAGTGAGGTTCACCTAATTTCACCAAGATTTATCCATTTCGGCCAGTTTCATACAAATCTTAAATTTGGATTTGAGATCAAAATACGTAACTAAACTGAAAAATTATTTTTGTAATCAAAAGGTATATCAAATATCTAGTACGGATTTGAGCTACTTTATTTATTTTTGCTTTAAATTAAAGGATATAGGCCATTAAAGACCTTAGTATTTCATGATATTTGAGGCAACTTCGGCAATTATTTGTGACTAAATGAAAAACATTGGAAAATAATTTTACTATTTTTATTTTACAAATACAATGAAAAATAAAATAAAACATCGTTAAAAATGCATTTTTTGGGTAGTAGTTTTATCTATAGACGTCAAATTTTTGTTCCGCCGTAAAGAGGCGGCGGATGACTAGGACACACTGAACCCCAGATCCTGAACCCACCCCTTAAACCCTTTTCCTTTCCAGAACTCTCCTCTCCTTCCTTTCCAAAAAAAACCCTCCATACAGCGTCCTCAAAGATGACATAGGCCTTGAGAGAAATTATTTTCCTCAGGGCCTCTTGTGTGGAGCTCATGTAAAAAAAAATAGGTAATTTGTATTTTTAATTTACACCCATCAAAATATATATTTTTTTAATTTTTATTTTTTATTTTATATTTCATTATATTTCTGTGATAAATACAGTTTTTATTGTTTTCCATTCACTCACTTGCCCAAGTTGCCTCTAAAATCATGAAACACTAAAATCTTTAATGGCCTATATCTTATAATTTAAAGCAAAAATAAATAAAGTAGCTCACATCCGTACTAGATATTTAATATACCTTTTGATTGCAAAACTAATTTTTCATTTTGGTTTGGTATTTTGATCTCAAATTCAAATTTAAGATTTGTATGAAACGGGCCGAAAAGGGCCGCGCAAACGTTCCACTTAAGACCACCGCACAATGCACCGAGCCGCTCTCAACTAGCAAGTAAGTTGATTTTATTTGAACTTTATTATAATAAAACAATATGAAACTTATTTCCACTTTAATTTATTTGACCGTGACCTGTTTCAGCTTGTTAACGCCATCTTCAGACTGGCCATGGCTTTAACAAGCTGAAACCGGTAACGGTGAAATAAATTAAAACGGAAATAAGTTTCATATAGGTTTTATTATAAAATATCAAAATGAGTTCAGTATCCACCATGAGTTTAGCCCTTTCGACTGCATATTTATTTCTTTGTTAGTTGTGCGGACGGAACCATTGGAACGCCAGAATCCCCTCTCCCTACCGCATACCTCCAAACAAAATGTTTACGATTCCAAATCTCCGTCTGTCTGGACAGACTCTACTATTTTATATTTCTATGCTCACCACACGCTTTTGGGTAAAGCCTGAAACACGAGTAGCCTCTCAAACACCGCCTTCAAAGTAAAATATAAGAGATACTTCTGTTCTAACCAGATTATTACTTCTCTCCCGCCCACCTTAACTCCTTTAGATTTTCTCGCCCCATCCTCTCCCTACTTGAAAACATTTTTTAACCTTCACGCTACTTTCAGGGGTAATCAAAATCCCTAAAATTACTAACCCCTGTTAATAATTTTAAATAGAGACCTCATAGTAGATTTTTTTGTATTCCTATATCACCTATAAACAGATTAACTCCGGGTATGTCTAAAAAATTCTTAAATAAATCTCTGGGATCAACAAAGCACTTTGGACTTTATTTGTAAAAGACAAAAATTGGTTCGAACGGTTTATTTAGCAGGCTGTAGGAATTATTGTCTCGACTTTGAGGTTGGAATCGTATTTAAATAATTTTAATTATCGTTAGCTACATGCCATCTATGGGTAACTTCTTAAACCAGTGTCTAGGATATCACACATATATACATTTCTGGATATCATTAAAAAATTTGAATAAAACAGTTTTTCGCAAATAGGAATCATTCATTGCCATAAATAATAATTATTGCACGCTGGAATCACACCCAGATTTGAGTGATGCGTACTTTCTCACTCGCTTGCGCTATTACCGAATCTGCGTGAGGGAGTAAGGTACCAAAGTAAATATCCAATGTTCATCCAATATTTCACTGATTTTCACGCGGTAAATCAGTACAACCCCGGCCGTCCATCTCACATTCGTTGATGAGTGGAGAGAGTGTGAGAGAAAGACAATTAATTATATTACGAAAAAAGATTTTTATTTGAATTTCTCTTTATACAATACATATAATAGATACACAATAATTAAAAGTATATAAAAAAGCTTAAAACAATAAATTTATGAACAAAAAAATCCCACAAAGGCAATGCTTTTGCGTGGGTATAATGTTGATTTTTTTTATTTCTATTTTTATTTCTATGGTTAAAGTGAAGATTTTAAGTGTATATAAATTAGGTATTTAAGAAGAGTAACAGAAAAAATGCAATTAGAAACTACAACATAATAAGAGTCTGCACTGTTATTCTTGCATTTGTGAAAATTTTATAAGAATTAATGTTACAAGTGCAATTAAAAGACCAAAAAAATAAAGCACGCAATAACATCTACTCTAAATGCCGTCTAATGATACTTATGATTAAATAATATGTACTAATGGTTAGTTACATCATTTATAAACAACCGAAAAATTGCATTAAAATGACAAAATGCGTGGGGTAACTGATTAACCCCTAACGACAACGCAAGTTTTATTTTGCATTCTGGTTTGCCGAAGGTTAGGTATTAATATTATGCGGGAAAATACGCAAAATAATTTTATTCCAACTGTTTGGGATAGCCGTAAGTAATTACCAGCAGGCAATGCTAAACAAACACTTTACTAATGAAATGTAAATAATTGAAGGTATTAAAAGATATAAATAAATTAAATTGTTATTCGTTTCAAAATAAATTAGGATAATCTCTCTCTACAATGAAGCGTAAAGCGGCCAATTCTCGAATATACGAGGGTTTTCCAAAAATTAAATACCTTTCTAATTTAAAAAATTAAGAAAAAAATATATTTTCCAAAAAAATTGTATAATATTTTGGGTGCATATGCCCTATTTTTTGACAAACTCTCAGTGAGATGAGGGGGATTAAGGGGAATTGACAAACTCTCAGTGAGATGGAGGGTGAGATTAAGTTGACTTTTAGAAAACACTTATTTAATTACTATGAAATAAACGTTTTTTAAAAGTCAACTTAATGAACGGTCAAACCATCTACATTATTTAATTTTGTAATAAAATAAGCTTGTGGCATTAAAAAACCTCAAAAAATGGTTCCACTTCACCCCCGCCAATGCGAGGGCACCTATACTTTTTTCCTTCCATTTTTATTGCTGATCTTTTTCCTTCCTTTCTTATTTTTATATATTTTATTGTATGCTAGCCAATATAGATTACACCCCATTGCGCAACTCTGCATGAACCTGGAATAAAATTGTATTACTAGTGGTCGCCCAATGGTCGAAATTCGACCATAATTGTTATGTTTTTTTTATTGATTTAATGTATTTTTTATGCATGATTTAAAAAAATATATTAGCATTCTGCACCCTTCTGTATATAAACTATAAGTGTGCCAAATTTCAAACTCTTCCGTCCGCGCAATTTTCGTAAAAAGGGGTACAAAGTTTTTGCTTCACGTATTAATATACTGATTATTAATATTAATTAATCCTACATATGCGAACACCTCAGGGCAAGTTTTCCCAAAATTTAAAAAAAAATGTGAGATGTTCACAAAATGCTACAACTAACCTTTTCACATACAGATAATGAATATCAACATTTTTTTTAACATATGAACCGCTGTATAAAATGTGTATTCAAGAATTGATTTAAATAAAATAAAAAAATTTATATTACAAATATTAATGAAACAGTGAGCTCACGCATTATCCAATAGAAATTACTATTTTGAAGAAAAGTTTATATTATTCCAGGATGTGGGGTCGGATGGTGCAGTCCCACACGTCCTTATAATTATATCATAAATGATGTCCCGATAGTTGATCCCCAGAATTTATAATTGTTGTAAAAATAAAAATATTTTTTTGCAATACTTACCAATTTCAAAACAAAAATCGATTTCAAAAATACCTTGGCCATAAGTTGGTAAATGGATATCAAAACGAATTTGTGTACAGTGTCGATTTTTTCATACTCATTCGCTGGTTCATACAGTATACAGACAAGTAGTTTTAATCTTGGTGCATTTGAATGAAAATTATTATGATTAATGCTTTTGTTATTCGGCGGTACATCCTCTCTCTCTACCTTCGGAGACACTTGGTTATATTTTGTGTAAGTAGATATACCTATTTTCTCTAAACTGCATATTATGTATAAGTATGCCGGGGGGGGGGTAACAGTGCCAACAGTCGGGGGACCAACTGTCATGGTATCATTAATACTGTTTTCGCTACTGGTGCTACCAGCAGCTGATTTTGTAACTGTCAGAATTAGTTTGCGCAAGAGTCGTAATTCTCGCAACTGGTTAGCGTGTGGCGCTAGCTGTGAGCTCAAGTTTTTTACAAAATGTCGACCGAATTGGTTCGCGCGAGAGTCGTTATTTTAGCTGCTACTGTCGCTACTGAGTGAGTAGACAGTTTTGTGTGTCATCGTGACAATCTCACTCGCCGATTCACCCGCTTTTAAACTTACCGGCTAGTAAACTCGCTCATTGTAATCGGGGCTCAAATTATTTTAGACGGTCGCTAAACAATTTACAATATTTTATAACTAGGTATTTTGATTTCTAGCAAAGATTTGACTTGACTTGTCACTTCTTTTTTCCAATATTTATCTCTGATTTTGTCTTTTCTTTCATTTGTCTTCCTTTAATTAATCTTATAATGTACATTTTTTTTAATTCATGTAATTTTTATTGTAAATAGGGCTTTAGTCCGTTAATAAATAAATAAATAAAAATAAGAATTTTCGGGCAATCATGTTAGACAGTTTACTATTCTCCTTTATTGTTCAATATCACCATCGTCCGAAAGGTTTTTAGTAATGATGTGCCCCAAGTATTTTACGTTCTTAGATGAATTTATTTTTACAGCATTAAGTTGTACGAGAAGCAAATTCTCTAGATTTCTTCCGTGGTAGAAAGCGATTAGCTCTGTCTTCTTGGGGTTTGATATCATAATATTATTTATATTCTATAATATTCAATGAATTCTAGGGTCAAGAAATTGGCACAAAATTAATATAACTTCATGGTAACACCAGTAATTTTTAACGCACAAGAGTCAAACCGTCTGGAGCTTGAGATAATGGGGAGAGGATTGAGATGGGAAAGAGAAAGATGGGAAAGTACCTGGATATCTTGTCACTAAACAAAGTTGAAGCCTTTTCAAGCAAAGTTTCAATTCTGAATGGTGGTCCTGGCGATGCTGATAGTATAAGGTACTGAGAGTATCTTCCACTCTAATTAATTGTGAAATAACACAAATTGATCAAATTTAATTTTTGGCGTACGCTGAGATTTGATCCACGACCTTCGGATTGGTAGTCGAGAGCCTTACCCCTCGATCACGGAAGCCGTCATCAAGTAAGGGTAGTTACCTAATAGGTATCTTATCTGCCTTTAGAGGCAATAATAAGTTAGAAGCTTGATAACATTGAATTGACAGGGTAAGTAAAATCAATATTTATGTCATTATTCGTTTCGCGAAATGAATACTGTGCAATGAAAACAACTGAGCCATTCTGTTGCAGCCCGAGTAATGGAGTTTGCCGAGTTTCGTGTTCTATCCCGAGGGCTGATGGCGGCGAAATGGGATATTTTCCCGAATTAATGAGGGATACTGTTAAAAACGTATGGAATTTTTAAAGTTTATTTTTCTGTTTCTGATCAACACTCTAAAATAGTAAATTTACATTATGAAGAAGATCTAAAATGGAAAATATCTAAACGGTTCGATATTGGTTACAGTATATGCAACGCTACCGACTGCTAAGATAGCTGTTATCACCGGGATCCGGAATTGCTCCTACAAATGTTGGCCGGTGTGACGTCACAATCGCCCTTTACAAGAACATAAATAAACAAATCGTTTGGGCAGTAAATCAAAAAGGCATATTTTAAATCACGTAGGAACACAAAACTTAATAAAATTGCCAATCGTATTTTTTTTCTTTAAGTGATACTTAAAATCTTTCAAGAAAGTTATACAAATGCAATATTTTATCTTGAAGAATTTGAGTTTGTTTAACGACAAAATTAATTCACGTTCATATTAAGTATGTATCTACCTACCGTCGCAAACAATTAAATAATCTTAATATCTTATAGCACAACTTCAAAAGGTGTTTTTCCTAAAATAATTAAACTCGCGCCGTCTATGAAAGTGCAGATTATGAATTCTTAGTATTGCCTTAACGTTTTCAACAAAGAAAGTACCCTGTTGGGGGCGAAGTGAACGCACCCTGTCTTCCGTATCAATTAAAGACACACTGAAGAGTGAAGAATCTCGTCGTCCTGAGTGGATATTAAAACGTCAAACGTTAAGTGTTCAGAGCATACGCGTGGACAGGTCCTTATCACAGACCAATAGCCAAATTGTGTGCGACCGCGCGAACTTCACCCTGGTCTTTCAACCATGTTTCAACAAACGGAGGAGACGGAAAACAAAAAATGTTTATAGTAACGTCAAAGCAATTGTCAAAGCACTTGTTTAAGTCAACGCTCGGAAGAGATCCGCCTTTAAGTTGGCCCCGTAGTTGGTGGTTATTCCCCGTAGATACTACTCGTACCTACATAGAGCAATGCAATACGTGCGTAGACTGTATGTGAATTACATACGCCAACTGGGAAAATTTAAATACGAGAGTAAGTCTGAACACGTGTAGCTTCCAACATTTTATAAGCTGACTTTGCTTGTGAGTATTTTCTATTATTATACTAATATTATTATACAAAGTATTTTCCACTGTCACGACAGATACCATTCCCAAGTTTTTTGCTATCGTACTACAAGACAATACAACCAGAAGTACAAAAAATAATCATTTCGTAAGCCCATTACCTCTTTACACGTATGACTTTACATGTATAAGTTTTACATGTGCAAATGTAGTGTCGCAACAAAAAAGCTTAGTAACGCTTCATCTATAAGCATATTATGTGTTGGAAGGAATATTTGAGTGTCATTAAAAAGTCAAAAGGGGTTGAGATCAGCGCGAACGTGTTAAAAGTATCTTGGCATCGCTGTTACAGCGGTGGAACCGCCTTGAGAGCATTCTGTTCCGTGAATTAATGACTCTTCTCTGCAGTTTGAATAGTTTCAGATAACATCTCTCCGGGGTTCTGTCAGAATTAGCAACTGGCGTTTTACCTAAGAGGCTGATGGTAGCTTCTTTCCGATTTGGCCAAATTAATGCCGAATCATCAAATTGATTTTTACTGTCTTAAACAACAATTTTCATAGATTTTCTTGGAATTTAAAATTAACTATGCAAGTTTTCCAAAACTTTAAACATTCGCATTGATCGCTTTCCAGCATTAATAAGAAAGCTATGTACGCAATTAACATGTCAGTACCTACTCCACCAGATACGAATATTTTTGTGAGATTTTTCAGATCAATTCTTTTCAAAAATATATATGTATATATATATATATATATTTTTTTTTAAATGCCTATACGAGTAATTATTTTTACAATCTACAAATATTTCACAAGCGCATTATTGAATTAAGGTATTGCCACTGGCGTAGTTTTAACATAAAATGTATAAATAGAATCGATAAATAAAATAAACGTCTAGTTATTCCAAAGAAATTAACAATATTATTCATGATTGTAAATATTTACATTTAGATTGCAATGACCCCTTAAATTTATTTTTAAAACTACTTGTAAAATAAATGTATGTTAAGTCTCCTAATTTCCAATAAAAGGTTGGGTATCTTCCAAATAAGTAATGGGTTCGTGTGATTACTATGGAAGGGGGGCGATACATGTAACCGCTTGAATTTTGACCGTTTTTCAGAGGCTTATTTAAAAAGGAAGAAATATATTCAATTCGGAAAAAACTAAATTTATACGATTTAGTGCGACAGAAGCGGGCCAACCCAAGGAAGCATATAATATTTTTATACACAAATGCAGTGACTCAACTACCTGTAATTGCTATAAATTAGAATGCGTGGATAGTATTAAATACCTTTGTGTTATGTTGGACAAATGTCTTAGATGGGACGGACACATGGAACTAGTCACTGCAAAGGTTAGAAAGCTTACATACATGTTTATAACAATCAGAAATATCTTAGGTAAAAAAGAATTGAAACTCATCTATGATGCTATGTGTGGGTCACTTCTAGACTATGCATCCCTAGGCTGGGGTGGGTGTGCAAAAACTGTTTTGGACAAATTAGCAAAAGCTCAAAAATCGCTAATCGGTAATCCTTAAAAAACATTTAGATATCACAGCGATGCACTATTTGAAGAGCTACGAATTCTGGATGTTAGACAACTATACATGAGAAAATTAATTTTAAACACCCATAAACAACGCCATCTTTACTCATCTATTAACCACTCTTACGACACCCGACACTCACGGAGAAATCCAATTGTACCACTCACAACCAAAACATCTCTTGCTCAAAGACACTTCTCATTCTTAGGTCCAAAACTATACAACTTAATGCCTGATGCTTGGAAAAACGAAAGCACAAGTGTTCTTCGCAGATTGACCACTACTTGGTTTCATCGATTAGGGAGAAAGGAGAGTAAACTTTTACTACACAAAAAATAAAATCAAACACAAACCAAAAACAATAACAAAAATTCCGACAAAAAATAAATTGTGTAAAAGATAACTTTTATGTTCTAATCGTTTATATTATTTGCATGTATGTATATTTTATTTTATTCTATCACTTCTCTATTTTATTTCATATTTATACAAAATATATATGTAAGCTTATTATTTTGTAACGCAAACGCCATTTATAAGTAAACTTATTTTATTATTATTTTGATAACTATGCAAAGCATAGAACAGTAATAATCATTCATTAATTGTTTATTTTATTTTATTGCTTCTGTTCTCTTTATAGTTCTCATTAATAGGACTATATTATGAAATACAAAAACCAGTTCCCTTTATGTTTAAGTGTAAAAATATTTTTATTCCTTTTATTTATTATTATTATCATTTTAATAACTGTAGCATGCCATGCATACACAAGTGAACTATATGTTTAAACCCTTTTTTTCAAGAACCTATACATATAAACCTTTTTTTTAAAGTAATATGTTAATACGTTTTTAACTTTCCAATTTTATGTTTTATTCTTTCTCTTCTTTTCATTTCCTCAATTTTCCCTCTTTTTTGTATAAATCGTGGTCCATATATATTCACACTTATCCTAATTTGACTGTCCTAAAACGGGAATCATCCTAGTTGGACAGTCAAAATATTTCTTAAATAATAAATAAAACGTGTAAATATTTTACTAAATAAAAATGAAATAAATAAATAGTAATTATGAATCCGTTTGTATGTTAAAATACAAGAATCAGATTTTTATTTTATAATTTTTTCAAAACGGCCCAATAAGTAACTAATCTCCTGAGACCCTCGCGGCGAAAGGCATCAATCGGTTGGATTTTTAGCTTCTGTTACAGCGATTCTAAATCAAAAAAATTGGTTTGTGCGTGTTCATAAATCATAAAACATATATCTTCTAGTTGAACCAATAAAAAAACAAAAAAGTAAAAAAATCGTAAATTGACACGCCTCAGAAAAAAAAGTCCGATTTTTCACCCTTTTTGACGGTTTTTGGGTAAAAAATGGTAATTTTTTTTAAAAAATTTGGCATTTTTGGGGTTCAACTAGAAACTCATACTATAGAGAAGACGTGTGCAAAATTTTATAAGAATCGGTTTTTTTACATTAACTCCAGGAGGCCCTGAGGAAAATAGATACGGTTGATAACTTTTTGGGTTATCTTGCCCACCAATTTAAAAAAAAAGTAGTTTCGAGAGAAACGCGTGTAAAGTTGATTACAGCGACTTACCAATTAGTCAGCGATTTTAGGGCCATACAATAGTCCTTCGGTGCGTTCGTAGTACTCGCTTGATGAGCTTTTTTGGTTGTCAAAGAGCTGCGGCGATTTTCTCGACTCACCCTTTGGTCATCGACTTTGTCTTTGAGTTGGGGCGGAGCACATAAATAAGTTTTTAATCAATAAATAATGCGAATTTCATTCTAAAAATTGACAAGCACATTTTTCGATTGTTATTTTAACTATTTATGCAAAAAAAAATCGTTTTTTTACATGTATCGCCCTCCTTCCTGTACAAACGTCCTTACAAAACTACGCTCATAAGCTAAGTAGTTCTGCTGCGGACGGAATGGAGGAGTTCACCCAATCTCGTCGATGCCTTCGGCAAACATCGTAACCAATCGTATCTACGACACGAACGTTTACACTCAACTGTTGGGATATAGCAAAACATCGTATTACCAACTATGCTATCGAAGGAATCTGAAACTACATGAATAATCAATACACTACAATTTACTACGTAGGGTATTTTGTGAATTTAAAGATCCACCAAAATGAATCAAAAAGACTTGTTTGATAAATAAAATTATTTTCAGACCATCTTTGAATAGCAAAAAATAACAAAAACTTTTTATGATGGCGTATCTTCGTAGGGAATTTAAACCAAACAAATTCCGCCCAAGGTTGAGCTGCCAAATAAAAAGCTAGTACATTTATTTATTTTCGTCCCCTATACATCAAATTAGAATTTATATTTTTCCGATATGTAATATCAATTTCGCTTGACGTCTCGGAGCATTTGGCGAGATGGAATTTTTCGGTGATTTACGCACAAATTCTCCCGAGCATTTCCGTAACTTATCAGCACGTTGGGAAATCTGCCCCCCAACTGAACTGGGTGGATTAAAACAACTTTTTAGACTTACATGCTCAATGCTTTTCTGAAATGCGCGAGAAATACACATGAAGAGAGATATTAAGGGCAGGTTGTTTTTCAGAATTTGAAGAATTCATAAAATTTGAAAGTTAAAATTGACGTTCTGCGAGAGTTCTATTCAAGTTCTGTTATTCCATCATCGGCCGATTATTTCTCAGTATTTGGATAGTAACAGAACTTGCATAGGACTTTAATAGAACTTGAATACTAACAATGAAATTTGATTATTTGTTCAAATTCTGAAAACCACCCGTTCTCCAGCTATTACATTTTATGTGCATTGATGTCCTGATATCCTGGCAACTCTTAAAAATTATTTGATTAACGGCGACGACCTCCGTGGTTTAGAGGTGAGGATCTCCACTAGCAAGATTTGAAGGTCGCGGGTTCAAAACCCGAAGTACCCAAGTAAATTTTATTTGATTATCTTGTTTTTTCACAATTTAATCATTTACAAATAATATAAGATAAATTTGAGGCACATTTCAGGGTGGAAAATACTTGCAGTATCGCCCTGGTGTAAGAGCACCATTCAGAATTGAAACATTACTCGAAATGGCTTTAGCCGTGTTTGGTGACCGGGTCTGAATAGCCACCTTCATAAACCCTATCTCCTTCCCCTTTCCACTACCTTCAGCCTCACAACATATCTCAACTGGGGATGCCACTGGTGGTTAGGAGCATTTGGGACTCTTGGGCGGTATTCACATAAAAACAAATAAAAAAGCGGAACTTTTCTGTCGTTTCTGAATAAAGTTAAAGATTTCTGATAATAGATACATAATACTATACTTTTTGTGAAATTTCATTCCAGAATTGCTTTACAAAGATAAAAACAAGAAAAAAATTAAAACCATATTTTTAAAAGTTTTTTTTTTAGGTTCAATCCAGTTTAGCAAAATGCTAGATTACGCACTAGCTCAACGACAACTCAATAAAAGAGAAGCAAAATAAGAAAATTAATTAAGATAGTTATTGATACTTTTAATTGAGAAATTGATACCGTCAATAATAACGTCACTACACACGGGTGGAATTGTTATCATCATCAGCAATTTCTGAATTACTCATAATATATATATTTTTTTATTAAATTACTTTAAAAAATTATATTTGATTTCTTAACAGAGCACTATTTATTAAGTTACAAATTTGTATCATTAACGCTTTTCGGCTTAAATATAAAACATATATAAGGCATAAATTATTATAACACAAATTTTGTAATTACGCATGTAATAAAGAGCCCACGAGCGTGCGAAACAGCAAAGGATAGTAAATGTGTAAAAACCAAAGCGAAATGGGAACCCGTAAGTAATTGCAATGTTGGAATGCCAAAGAAATACAATTGCTTAATTTTTTTTTGTATTCATTTGCTCCACACAGGTAGCCCGAGAAAAAAAATTTACCAGGGCCTATGTCATCTTTTGGGATGCTGTGTGGAGGTTTTTTAGAGAAAGAAAGTTCTACGCAGGAAAAAGGTGTGAAAGGTGGGTAGGAATCTGGGGGTCAGTGTGTCCAGGAGTGACGGACGCATGAATTCGTCCCTCCCTCTGCCAACAAGGTCGAGAGAGTTCGGCTAGAAATATATAATATATGTAACTAACTTAGATGAAGGTGAGGTACACAGTTAATGCTTATGGTTAGGTACATAAGGAGTAAAGCATATATCAAGATGAAAACAATTTATATTTTTAACATGAGCTCCACACAGGAGGCCCTGAGAAAAATAATCCCCCTCAGGACCTACGTCATCCTTGAGGATACTGTATGGAGGGTTTTTTTAAGGAAAGGAAATGGAGGAGAATTCTGGGAAGGAAAGGAGTTTAAGGGGTGGGTAGGGATCTGGGGTTTAGTGTGTCCTGGTCATCCGCCTCCAAGACCTAGACAAACCTCACCCCATGAACTCGGGCACCCCTGCTAAATCACCATCACTTTGGGTGACCTATGACATAGTGTGTTGGTTATCCAATAAAGGTTCCCGGGGCGGCGGTACCCATTCCGCCTACCAAATTGAATTTTTTCTAGATTACTAAACTCAACGTTTAGGTATAAAATATATTATTATCGCGTTTGGCTCCCACCCAGTCGTCGCGTGTTCGATTTCTCGACTGGCTATTATTCTCCATTACGACACAAGCAACATTTTCCGCTTACTGTGGGGGTAGTAGTAGATTTTCAAATATTGTCAGATTATTCGTAACTCGGGGATGTTTGTTTTTCTATTTTAAAAAATATTTATTATTGAATACATTATAGCAAATAGGTATATTTTCGCTCTATATTTCACTTTCTTTTTATATATTTATTATTAAATATATTGTAACAAATATATTTTCTATCTCTACATCACTTTCCACCATTTGTTACACATTTTTGAAGGAGTTTATTTTGTCGAAAGATAATATCGTTCTAATGAAGGCAAAAACCTGTGTTTCAGCCAAACTCAAAATTCGGAAATTTTCAGATTTTTTTCGCCACCCTGTAACAACTCGTGACGGATGGTAAACGCAATACATTTCGTCTTTGATATATATCCCCCATTTGTAATACAACTTACCGCTTACATACAGGGTTTTTTTGTTCAAAAATAATGAGTGTACCAAAAATGGATCGGATTTCATGGGAAAAAAGAAAACAAACCATTTTAATTTACGAATATCATTATTTTTTATCTGCTTCTCGGGAAACAGAAGCGCAAACACCACTCCCCATCATTAGACTAAATAAACCATCACAAATATCCTTTTACATCGTTTTGTAAAATTCCTTACTTTTTGAATACATAATATATTGATTGCATACTTCTATTTAAAATACAGAAACATTGTATAACAATAATTATTATAATTACTATACATATTTTATCAATTTGGCGAGTATGGGTGCCTTCTCACCGGGAATAACTTATTGGAAAACTAACACCCCTGCCATTGGCTACCCGGAGGTGCCCGGGTTCATGGGGAGAGGTTTATCTAGATCTAGATCTTGCCTACCGCGTGGCGGGCCGGATCGAAAGAGAATGATAAGGAAGACTAAAGCTGAATTTTTAAAAACTTAATCTCCAGCCGGACTATCTCGACCGACTACCTTGCACCGCAGTGGAAGTGGTGAATTCATACGTTAGTCACTGGATACATTGCTTCCCAGATTACTACCAACCCCTTATCCATTTTTCCTTCCAAATCATGGCCTTCTGTGTAAAGCTAACGTAAAAAAAGAAAGTACTGTTTTCTTGAGGATGATACTATCACCTTAATTTGTTATTTTTTCTAGCACAAATTAAATCTTATGTTTGCGCCAATCAACGTTCTTTTGTTTGATTTAGTACCTACTGGAAAACTGCTTATTCCTTTGCCCAGTTCCTTTACCCAAGTACCTGCCCAGTTCCTTTACCCAAGTACCTGCCCAGTTCCTTTACCCAAGTACCTGCCCAGTTCCTTTATCCAAGTACCTACGCATCCCACGCCAAGATAAAACAAATATAAAAGAAATAAAACGTTCGATTTACGCATTCACTTGTTTTTTATTTGACTTGTTGAAAACGCACCCGCTTCGAGTTCGGAGAAGTTTTTGCATCTTACTTTAATTGAAAGTAACGCCATAAGTTCAATTTGCGAACTTATCGGATCACCGCCGCGGCTGCAGAAGTAACCGTGTTTACGTATATAAGTGTATAAGTGAACTATTATAAAGACAAAGGGAGAATTGTTAAAAGGACCAAAGAACCAGTGGCAAATGTCTAGTGAAATCGGTAAGTCTTGGCTAACCTTTCCTTCATAACCTTTCCTTTGAGTAGTTTTTCAGTAATTGTTGTTTTAGATTCACACCGCACCCGCCTGCGAACGAATTGATTTGCGCAACCATCTTACGTTTAAGGAAAATGCGTTTTTACTATTACCAAACCATTTATTTAAATTGCCCATTATGTACCAGCAATGCTTTTTTTACAGTGTTTGTAATATGTATTTTTTTATTCAGCAAATCAATGATAAACTACTAGGGTTTTCTTCTCCTGTGTAATATCTAGCTCAGGGGAGTTACTCAATCAAGTTTTTTCAATCTACATTTACACAATACATGAAGTTTTATTCTTCAATCTTACACATGTAGAGATTGCGTAATATTGTTACCGTATCAATGTTCCCCGGGTGATGGTATTAATTTCAAACTCGGTTTATCTCAGATATTTTTTTGTCAAATAATTATTATCTGTGTTTGTTGTTGATATTCCGACTACCCAAAACAAGTGGAAATATGTAAATTTCGTTTGGGAATGCTGCAAGGCGGAAGTTGTCTAGAGTGGGGGAGAAATGTGTAGAGAGATATTGGATAGTACTTGTCAATAATTCTGATCCAGTTGTTGAACAATTTTCTAAAGCCATTTCAAACGATATGCAATTCAAGTCTCATTGGAGGGTCTTTCTCTAGATCTATAAAACAGTATAAAAATGTATCCTTCCCTTTGAACACGATGTGTAAATATTATATGTTTTACAAACATATTTAAATCTGCTTTCATTTGTGCGTGATTGTTAAAAGGCATTTAAAGTATGTGCCTAAATGTATTTAATCTTCAGAAATGAAATCTTGTAATAGTAAATATGGTGTTTTATGGTATTATTTAGCCGATGTAATATATTATGCTTCTTCTAAATGAGAGATCAATCAGATAAAAAAATTACATTGCTTCATTTTAAATTTTACTCATTTAGATAATAATATTATTACTCTAGTACCTACACAATTCAATGGCAAAAGAAGAAATAGTGAAATAATTTAGGAGTAATACTGGAGTTTGTGTAGGAGTAAAAAATAACATTATAGAGACAATGATAATGTGTGAGTGTACAATAGAAAAGGATGTGAAACCGTTACAAAATAGAAATGTGATATGAAATGAAGTTACTACCATTTGTTTATAATGTTACGATTGCTTAATTTATAAAAACTCAATTACTTTTTTATTGATCAATATCAATTGCGTGTTTTTTTACTTCTTCGGGGAGACTATAAAAGAATTTTATTTATTTTTATTTTAAACTTAAAGAGTAAATCTCAAATTGTAATATTTTAATTAGTGAAACTCGATCGAAAATCTGAAATTGAACGCAATATGCATTAAGAAAATGAAGATAAGTTGGTAGTTCTCAGTCGGATTATGATACAGTCGAAAATGACAAGTGACACATATTAGCGCAGTTGGTAGAGCTCCGCCCTGGCAAGGCGTAGGTTCGAGTTCGAGTCCTAGATGTGACGTATCTTTTTCTGATTTTTCTGTTTTCAGATTTTCGATTGAGTTTCGCTAATATTGTCTTCATTTAATTAAATAGTATAATTTGGGGTTTTACTCATTCAAATAAAACTAAATAGTATTTTAGGATTTGCATATCATTATTTGAATTTTCTATAACAATGTTCCGGTCCTGATCCTTTACTATAAATAATACACTGACATGAAAACGTACTTTTTATATTTACGAAGCGTGGTGTTTTGCTTCAGAAATTTCTCCAGTGTTTTCACAATTTATATTATTAATTTTACGCTTCGGTAGAGAAAAATATTAGTTGTCGAACGCAATTATCTGAAGATATTCACCTGTATTTATATCCTCAAATAAAATGAACCCTCACGGCCATTATTTCTTAACACGTGTCGGGCTTCTTCGACATCGGACATCTTCCTGGTTCGTTGATGTATAATTATTTATTTTCTCTTCCATTAGCTCCACAATGGAGCCCCCAAGAAAAATAATTCCCACCAGGGCCTATGTCTACTTTGGGGATGCCTTTTAGGAAAGGAAGTCCTGGGAAGCTATGATGTGTGGGTAGAAATCTGGGGGTCACCGTATCCAGAAGTGACGGACATATAAATCCATCCCTCCCACTGCAGGGTGATGATCCGAGAGAGTCCTGCTGGAGAGGTCAAGATATCTCCCTCAACTAATCTCTTTCGATCCGACAAGGCACGCAGTTGGTGACACATCCGCCGCCAATACACGGTCAAACCACACCCCATGAACCCAAGTACCCCTACTAGGTCGCTTAACTTAGCAAACCACTTGGGGTGACCTACTTCAGAGGTGTTGGTTATCCAATAAATGGTTCCCGGGGGAGCGGTACCTATAGCTGCCTCCAAAATTAAAATTTACGATCTGCAAAAATTAATTATAAGAATATGTTTAACAATTAAAATATATTATTATCTAAGTACTTAACCACTGGAGCGCTTTTTGCCACAATATGGCACTATCAAAATACCTCAGATTGCTTTGCTGCCATATTTTGGCAAATATTACCTCGATTCTATAAAAAAATATATATATATTTTTAAATTTTCCCGCGGTACTTGACGTTATAAGGAAGCTAGAAGAGTCTACTTCTACTTATACTCAACAATTATTTCTATTTTTGCATACCGTTTGATTTTAGTCATTGGCTAAAATAGAGTAATCTAGCATTGTGGTTATTGTTATCCTCAGAATTAACTTTGTTAGAAATTCTACCATTCACTTTCGCATCATGTATTATGTATTTTCCTTACGCTCTTTTTTTCATTGCGTTCATGGGTCGTTCTTCTTTTTAATCTACATTAAGTTGTCTCCACCAGTTAGTGGAGAAAAAATCAACAGAATCAGCAATATTTTTATTGTATAATTACTTTAAAATCCACTGTACCAAACACGTAACGACTGTGTTCGTTTTAAAAAAATATGTGTTTATATTTTTGTAGTAAAAATTACGTTACAGAGTTGTAACTTCTCGTGATAGAAGTGTATTTCATACAAATCACAGTTGTCTGCTGCCACCTCGACTTGAGTATATCTATAATGTTACAAAAAAATGATATGACAACATAAAATATGAAACTTTTTTTAAACATCAAAAGGTATAACCTATCAAGTAACAGCGATTATTATTTTTAATGATGTTTAATAAAATATTTTTAAAAATCTCTAAAATTTGTCTCCTACAACATTAATGTCGTACGTTTATTTTATCAAGTGGGTTGTCATTCGAAATACACGCAGTTAGTGTTTGTCACCCCCAATAGGCATTTTAGGCCTCCTTCCCCTCCTTGCTACAATTTCCCCTCTGAGATCCAGAGCAAATTCTTTTATAGTAAAAACAAAATGTGGCAGAGTGGTAAAAGTTACTAGGTAAAAAAAGAACAACCCTCAAAAGGTTCACGAATATCACAACAACAAAGGCGATATAAATATTGCTAGAAGTCAAAAATATATATAAAAAGAAGACCTCGTATTAATGTAACGAAAATAGGGTTTCGATATTGACGCTTTATTTTTTCCTGTATGTATTTATATGTAGCAAAAGCGCCCACATAAACCCGAGTAACGTTTTCTTTGTTTGCCTGAATAATTGAAATAGATAAGAAAATAAGAAAAGGTTGTGTACAGGGGGCTATCTCTAATGTATGGCGGCTTTACCCAATTCACCCGAGCAATTCTGCCCGCCGCTAGCTTGGTGAAATTGGTTTTATAAACTTAGGGTGGATTAACAGCTGTACAAGTCAGAGCAGGGGCTGGAAGTATTTTAATGTTCTGAATACATAACGCCCGACGCCTCACACCCGCGGAGAGGCCAAATGCGGAGATGATGTTATCAACGGAAACTTAAGCGAAAATTAACAATTTCAAAGCCAGACCTACTCCGATTTCACTGAATCTCCTTAAAGCTTTCAAAGTTCACTAAAATAATTCAGTAAACACATTTAACCTTTGTGAAACTCAGTATCTCCGACTTTTAAGAACCACAAGCGCGAGCTCTTGCCAAAAACAGTATATAAAGCAGTTTTCCATGATATTCGAATTTTGTTTTTTTCTTTAATATGAATACCGCACAAGAGTTCCAACTGCTCCCGTCTGGAGCCAGTGAGACTATGGCATCCCCAATTAGAGTATGTTGTGAAACACGGCTAAAGTCATTTCAAGCAACGTTTCATTTCTGAATGGTGGTCTTACACCAGGGCTATACTGAGAATATCTTTCACAATGGAACGTGCCGCAAATTTACTGTAAATAATTTTAAATGATTTATTTGTGAAATAACACAAATTAAAATTTATTTGCTGAATTCGATCCCGCAACCTTCGGATTGCGAGTCAAGACCAACATTTTAATAAACTTTACGGTGATTTCTCGATGGATGTTTCTCTGTACTCTGTCTCGTAGGCTCTGAGGAAAATATTTTCCTCAGGACCCTCTGTATGAAGCTAATGTTAAAAAAAATACCATTTTAGTAGTTTTTAAATCTTTGGTAAAACTGTAATGAAAACATTAAGGCTTCATAAACGAAACTCACGAAACCAGAAGCTAATAAATTAATAATACCTTAATATTAACATAATTAATACTTTCCCAAAAAGCACTTCTTTTCTTAAATTCAGTGGCAATTTCAATTTTTATTACAGAGATTACTTTTCGTTCTACTGAGGATGAAATATTTAATGTTTTTAATGAATTCTTTTAAAAATTCAAGCCACTTCAGCTCATTTTTTACTGTAAGAATTTACAAATTTTAATATCATACTGCGATAAAATACCTCAGCGAAAAATATAATTGAAATTGTTTTTGGGGAATTTTGAAAAGGGCTGTTTCTAGGAACCCGGTTAGAAGAGAAATCCTTTGAACTTTATTAAAGAAATTCCAGGCTAAATTAAAACATGCTAAATGTCAAATACGTGCGAGACATGCAGTTGTCTTTGTAAGAATGCATGTTATTTGACGAGAAATGTAATAAACATTTTGGTGGCTTTTGCAGCTTTAATGCAATAATTTCTTCGTTGAAATGGGTGTGGAAGATTTGATTTTCATCATAGCATGGCTACAAAACGTTATCTATAATTTGAAATAATAAATCAAAGTTTTTTTTACTATGGTTGATTGTAAAATGACAAAACCGCCTTAGGAACCAAAATATTTTTAAAACGTTAATTTTAGAGAAATAATTTTTCAAATATTTACTACTTAAAACTTAACTTAAGGTGATCCAATAGTCCAGGAAAAAATCTAAAAAAGTCCAGGAATTCACGCCTTTCTTGGGAGGAGTTTAAAAATACTTGAGAAAAAGCTTTTGGAAAGGTTGGAAAAGGTACTTGAGAAAGTTTTTTTAGAGGTTGATTTTGTAAAGGCCTGTTTATAGATTAACTCCTTTTTTTACGCATTGTTTATATAATAACAAGGAAATTTAAAATTGATTTCACGGAACCTAGCGACGCCGAGTCTAGGACGTCTATTCCTTTTCGCAGATGGGGCGTAACTGATACGAAATGGGTGCCAAGTGCATGGTTCTTGTGCCGGTGGCATAAAGTTCACTTTAAAAATCCAAATTCATAGAGTGCGGGCCGTATTGACTGATGTCAAAAATAACAACTAGAAAATGCATATTTTATTTTATTTTGTTAAGTTTGGGCGTAAATATATATTTTTTGCAATTATTGTAAAAGAAACTGAATTTGCCACATTAAACAATAACACCGTATCCAAAAAGGGGTTTATTAGTAGGAAAGTTTGCACTTGAAAGTATTTTTTTAGATCTAATGCTTTATTTTTTTCTAGGCTTATTAAAAAACTTATAAAAAAATTGACCGATATTTTTAGGGCTTTAGCCGTGTTTAGTGACCAGATCTGAATAGCCAGGTACTTCCCAACCTTCCTCTTCCCTATCTCCTTCCCCTCCCCACTACCTTCAGCCTCACAACATACCCCGATTGGGGATGCCATAGTCTCACTGGCTCCAGACGGGAGCAGTTGGGACTCTTGTGCGGTATTAACTGTAAAAGGGGCCAAGATTCGTTCTAAGCAAATTATTAAATTGAAGCATCTAAAATATTTCTAAGCGATCAAATTTTCCAAACAAAAATACATGATTTTGTATGATTTTGCATTATTTCGCATGACTTCATCTTAAAACCGTAATTTCTACATTTTTTATTTAATAGTTTTAATTCGTTTTTACTTATACTAACTACCTTATAACTTTTAATATCTATTTTTTCTAATCTGTTACTATCCCAAATATTCTTCTCGTGCCCTGTCCATCCAACGGATGTTGGCTATCATGTTGGCAAGGCGGACTTAGTTTACTGCGGCCCGAAACAGCTCTAGACTGACCAAACCACTGTCTCAATTAATTATTATAAATCGTAATTATTTCAAAAAAATATTATAAATGGAACTAACTAATGTTCACTATTAAGATTATTTTTGGCGGCCTCTGTGGTCGAGGGGCAAGACTTTCGTTTAGCGATCCGGAGGTCTCGGGTTCAAATCGCAGCGTGCACAAGTAAATGTTTGTTTGATTGATTTGTGTTGGGTATCTGTGTTTATTAGAGACAAAAATGTCTTTATTAGAGACCTGAAGTCAAAAAATAAAATGACCTGAAGTCATTGGCATTATTTTTGAAAAATCAATTACTTTGGATTTGTTAATTTTCCAAAGTTCAGTATTCAAATTGGTGTTAGAAGGCAATGAGGCATTGTGTAATTAATGTTGAGCTTCGGAGTAAATCAATATGCATAATACAGATCAAGTAAACTCGCACCACTTCACACCATTGATGTATTATATTTAGATAACACTTGAAGCGTAATAATTGCGTAGAGTTGTTAACCTCCAACGCTCTAAGGCGAATTCCAAATAAACTGAGCGTAGTTTTGTGATAGAAATGGTATTATTGTTAAGTATTGATGAAGTCAATTTTCTCACGGTGTCCCCGATTTCTACCATGCACTTCCATGTCATACATTCTTTTTATATGTCTGTGGTTGTGGGTTAACGCTCTCGACTTGCGATCCGGAGGTCTCGGGTTCAAATCCCGGCGTACTTAAGTAAATTTTTGTTTGATTGATTTGTGTTTTTACAAATTAACCATTTAAAAATAATATAAGGTTTATTTGCGGCACTTTCCAGATTGGAAGATACTCTCAGTGTCGCCCTGGTGCAAGACCACCATTCAGAATTGAATCATTGCATGAAATGGCTTAAGCCATGTTTGGTGACTAGATTTCAATAGACAGGCACTTCCCATCTTCTACTTCCCCATTTCGTTCCCCTACCCACTACCTTCAACCTTACAACATACCTCATACAATTGGGGATGTCATAGTCTCACTGGCGTTTGGGATCAGTTGGCAATTTTGGGAGCAGTTGGAATTTTCGGGACCATTTGGAACCAGGCATATGGGACCAGTTGAAACTCTTGTGCGGTATCGCATAAAAATAAAAATAAATTCCAAAATATGAAATGAATTTGTTTTTGAGTATGTTTCTTAAATAAACTTAAATAAGGTACCGACAAATAGATACTTGGTAAATAGTTTTGTTAACCTTTCGATACACCTGCTGAATACAATCTCTTGTTTATACGAGTATATCGTACGTTGTATATTATTTAAGTATGTATTTTCGAAAACGATAAAATTCAATAAAACATTGTTTGTATTTATCGTTGTTTTAATCCGTGCTCTTACAAGAGGAATCTTTTGCATGGCAAGCGCTGTTAAGTAAGATGTTACTTAAAATAAATCATTTTTGAATGTTTGACTAAATTTCCCACCAGAAAATGAACAAAAAAATCTTTCATTTTTGCGTTGCTTCGAACGTCTCACTGATTTGTCTCCGACTTTTTACAATGTTTCCTAACGGCTTGAAGGAAGAATTAATGTTTTTATTTACATTCAAGTTGATGAAAAAACAATTGGTCATCGTTCGGTCATTACCAAATGAAAAATAAATCATGCTGTTTAGGGTAACCGAGACCACAAATCATTGGGAAATTAAGAGCCATTAACCAACGGCCGAGAATTTAAATTTCGTCTAACAATGTACTGAGCGGTTCTGATGAGAAAGATTAATTATTTTCCATACCAGCATTTTAACATATTAGCTAAATTTAGATTTTTTTTAATTCCAAATTTGCTCTGACAAATACCGAAATTCAAAAATGTTCAAACTCGTGATGATAAAACGATTAAAATTATTTACTTTTTGTAATTAGTTTTTGATCATAAGTATTTATAAATTTTCAATAATATCTAATCATAATAAGAATGTAAATTTTTTTAAATATATTAGTTTGTAAGACCGTGAAGAAATATTCAAACTATAAAGTATTTTCGTCACAAAACAAGGGCGCGGATCTTTTTTATGATTTTATTTGAACTAAAATAAAAATTCTGAAAAGAAACTTTCCAAAATAATTTATTGATTTATTTTACTGCAGGATTATTATATGATTTTAAATGTTCGTTGTAATATACAAAATTTTGTCTGAACATTTAACAAATCTGCCAACGACCTACGGTAAAACCTTATTGTACAAAAAATAAACATATTTTCTAAAAATTTAAAAAATAGTCTTTCTAGGTAAAAGAACAGTTTTTCGAAATCAATTTATAATTTTTTGTGGGAAAGAGTTAATACGTCAAAAATTTGATTTAAAAATTACATATTTCCGGTTTTGTCTGGTTATTCCCACATAACGCAACGAAGTAACTTGATTTATGAATGCAACGTTGAAGCAAATGATTCGTTCCATCCAAAAAAAATTATTAGTTTTTTAAGCGAAACACTAAAAACCATTGACTTCAAAAACCAACTCTTACTGACAAAAATATCATTGTATCCTTCACTGAGATAAGATTCGTGATATTCCGCAATTTTTTTCATTGCCTTGTTATTTTCTTTTTATAAAAAAAACAAGTCAGAAATAACAGCGCCATTAAACAACAGAAACAATCTTAAGCATTTTTCTTTTACATTATTCACTACATTGAATACCCATTCCGCACACTTCGATTCACTGAGCACGACGCAATACCAGGGAAACTTAATAAAAAAAAGATTCTTTAAAATTATTGTTTTGAAAATGACAGGCTCGGAATTTTTTGGAAATAAATTGCCATAGCGATTTCGATCCGAAGGCGATTCTTAACCCTTTAATGCCAACAATCCTGTTTGGGAGATTTTCGGAAAATAAATATATGTTTGGGTAGATACTTACATATAAGACGTAGGATTTCACTCCTTTTATATCTTATCTAACTAATCCCAGCACTCGTGAGGCATTCCACGCGTAGGCCGTCAATGAGCTAGAAAAAATTTAAACCGATGTACAAAAGCGTAATTTTCTACATTTTTTTACTGTGTTAACCATTCTACATGCCAAAAACAAATGTTTTACTGCCATCACTTAATATCACCTATTATCTAAATTTTGCTCAGCATATTCGTGAAACACAAATTCCTATGATCTTGAGCGATTAGATAGAAAAACGAGTAGATTAATCTATTTGAGACTTTTGCTCATAAAATCCGCTGACCGACATGTACGCGTGTTCGTTAAAAATATAACATTTATTTACCAATGAAGAACTACATACAACATCAACAACATCAACAGTAGTTGTAACAACATCAACACAACACAGTGGCGGATACATATGGGGGCGTGGGGAGCGCACCCCCCCCCCCTTCTTCTTGCGAGGCTGCCAGCCCGCACGCTATTCGTTCGTTTCTTTCGTCATTCGACTCTGATTCGAGTTATCGAGTAGTTATACTTTCTTATGCAGCACGCGCGCGCGTCCGCGTCATCGTATTTTATACGTTTCTGTCTTAGCACATAGATGGCTAACCTACGAGAAAAGTCGTGGCCATTCTAATGATCACGATACGTTATTCTGTCTGGCATTTGTTCGAGAAAAGTCGCGAATGTTCTACTGGTTGTATTTGTTCACACTCCTTTTCTATATCATAAGATGGCATTGTCTTGTGTATGTGTATAATCAGTTTTAATAAAATTTTCTTAAACTTTGCACGAGACTTGTATATTTTTTTATTATGATAAAAGAAAAGGAAGCTCAAGATATTTTTAGCGCCCCCCCCCCCCCCCTTTTGAGCTTTTCTGTGTCAACAGTAGTTGTAACCATGTTCACATTGTACACCTATGTTTTCTTTGAAGTTGTAGATGTGTTCAACTGTACGGAATACAGTTTAAAACAGGCTACGATAATGGGTTCCATGCCAACTGAGAATAAAGTCAACTCAACACCTCCTTGAAAAGTCATTAGAAGCTATGAAAAAAATAATTTTAAATTAGCCGATAACCCTAACCTAACGTAACCTATTTAATCATTTTTTTACATATATTTTTTTATCACTCTAAAGATTTATCTGAGATGGTTCCGAGTTGGTTTCATTTTGAGTTGTCCGGTCACCACAATAATGTACCTCAATAAATCAATACTACCATGATACCTACTATTCTTTTGCATGGGTTCTTTATAATTTAATTAGCATATTTTACCTCATGATTACTGTTTTACAAAATTATTAAATTACATCACTTGTTTTATAAACGCCCGAATAGGCATAAGATGCAAGCGAGAGCCAGAAAGGCAGTCGACGCGATGAAGCCAATCTTCAACAGAAGAAGTCCGCTACTTCCTAGAACCAAACTCCTGATATACTTTTCGCTTATTCGACCGGTACTGACCTATGCCAATCCCGTGTGGAGTAGCATTTCTCACTCTGAACATATGGAACTACAGACTATACAAAATCTCTGCATTAAAATCACGTACAATCTTCATACAATACTCGAATCAGAACGAATGTGAAAAGACTGCTTACCAGAGAATACGTACCGTACATTTATTTGAATACACACAGACCGACAGACCGATTTTACAAGTCATTAAGACATAATCAACTCATCAGAGAAATCGGTCAATACAATGCACTTAGTTTCTTTACTTTCAGATACGTACATAGGCTACCAAAACATATTCTGATGGACCTAAATCACATCTGGCACGAACCAGATTCAGACGCGGAATAAGCGAGCAGTAGATATTCCTAACTTCCGGACCCCTTACCCTATAACTTAAGTTTATATATTTATTTATATAATATTTTGTATTATGTGTTTATATGTATGTTTATTGTCTTTAATCTCATACAGTATTTATTCACATAAAAACCGACACACACCCCACACCACACAATGCAGAACATCATCACATACCGATGTCACCGAAGACCGTTCAATTTTATGCTGCCTGCCGCCGAATCTTCCCGGTTAACGTTTTTCATGGTTTCCTTATTCCCGAAGGCAAATGCGAAAGAATTCCAAATAAAAAGAACATGACCGCCTTCCTCCCACTTTCAACATAACACAAACAGATACAAATAGCAGCCGGCTGCTGGTGCTGATGGTTGATGATGTTGAGGAAATGCAAAACATGCAATTTTAGTAAGGTTTTTAGATAACAATTTTGCCCTACCAATGAAACACAAGACCTCTAAGTCTATAATAGCCAGTAATATTTTGAATACCCACATGATTTTTATTGAAATTTCATTTCCATTTGATTTCGAAAACAACTTTAAAATTCTTTAATATTAATTATTTAATTGATGGTCATAGTGTTTGTCGCATGGAATCTTCTACGTGATTAAACCGAATGAGCGGAAGGATCACTGAAAGCTACCCCTTGTTGATAAAAGTAAAAGCTTTTCCTCCCCTGTTTGTTCCCACCCCTTCCCAGACTTGAGACGGCAGGTGTTCTCTCGAGATGCTCCTAATATCCCATATCTGCCATCAAACTGCGACTCTGTTTACTAGGCCGGTAAAATAATACGTCGCTTAATGTCGCCGAATAATTCAACAGCCCTGTGGTAAGTGTATTTATACGTGTAATGATGCCGCGACAACGGCACACGAACACAAGAATGTTTAACCCTCTCAGTGTATTATTTAGAAAATAGTCAAGAAATAACTTTTATTCATTTTTATATAAGCTTGTTTATTTATGTGCTGCTGCGTGTAGATACAATAGGAACTTTGGAGTATACATTATAAGCATTTTTATTGGTAACCTTGATGCCAGTAGCTGATCATTTAAACTTTAAATGATAAAAAAAATTTAACTTTACGAGTAAAACCTCAAATTTTAATATTAATTAATGAAAAAAATATTAGCGAAACTCTATCAAAAATCTGGAAACAGAACAATCAGAAAATAGATATGGCACATCTGGGACTCGAACCTAGGACCTTCGGCTTTCCGGGCCGAAACTATTCTTGCTTGAAGTGGTTTCATCCTTCGACAATAATAACTAAAAAACATTAATTGCAGTTTCACTCGTCGTCACTCAAAACTCTCTTGTTAACTCCGATATTCGATTAAAATATTATTATATCACATTACTCTCAGACGTTAATTGCACAAATAAACAATTATTTGTAGATTGAAAACTGAATCAATTAATTAAAATGTGTATTGTGACAAACTTTTAGCCCGATTGAACGTAATCAAACACGGTCACTCACAAAAAAGCTCTAGAAGTCGACGAAACACGTCAAGCCGTGATCGTCATTCGGCAATTCTCTACATAAATATTATTTTCAATTTTATTAACTCATTTATAAATCAATGTATCTTCACTACGTTTAAATGTATTTTTAGTTAGTGTAACAATTTTTTTGACAATAACGATTTATTGCTTTTTTTCTTTATGAAAAGGGTAAAATTGAACAGTAAACACTTTTCAATACCTTCACCGAATTTTTTGTGGTTGTAAAATATTCACCTTTTCTGTAAAAATTGTCACGAAATAGTTATCATAACGAGAAAGTTTTAAAAATCCTTATGCAATGTACCAATGCATAACAACGTCTCATTAAAAGTGTTGAACTCGCCATCGGAAGAAACGACAAACTTTTCAACTCTACTCTTTATCTGTTATGCTTTTTTGCCATAATACACATTGCCCAGAGCTAACACACTTCTAGAGAAGTATAAATTACTGAGCAATAAGTTTTTTCTTCCTACGCAGTTGTGATGAAACTCTGACTCATCCAGAGTAACGTGCGATTATTTTCTTCCAAAGGAATTTTATGTAAACTTTCCAAACTTCCCCAGAATCAAATAATATCAACACAAACCATCACTCAAGACCACACCGAAAACGCTAAGGGAATTTCGTTTTTATTGAATCATTTGGTAAAAAGTTTCACTTTGGCTACCCTGGCAACTTGTATTCGAACGTGACTGAATATTATATAGGAGAAAATAATATTCAAGCCTCCGGATGGATTGAAATATTGAAAAAGCAGATTTTGCCATTGGGCAGATTGGAAAATGAAAATGAAATTGAACTGATCGGGCTGGTTGATTGGGTGTCCGCATTTCCAATCGTGCAAAATAAACAAATTCCTGAAAACGTAGCAACACTTGATTTGATTTGATTATTTTTTTTATATTTCAAATACGAAGCGGAACAGAAATCAAATATTTTTAGCGGGTGTCACTTTACGGTACTTGGAAGAATGCGGCAGGGCAGTATTTTATAAGCAAATGATTTATTTTCTTGAAAATGCTTGAGATATCTAATTGTAATTTATGAATTCTATAGAATTTTAATAAACATTAGAAATTTAATTTAAGTTGTCTTTTTTGCGTGAATTCCTTGAAAATAAATTTTTAATTCCCAGCATAATATAAATCGGAAATTCTGTAGGTCTATAGTATTTATAACTTTCGAAGGATGAGTTAATGGATTAAAAAAATTGTTAAGCTATCTTCCAGCTTCCCGGGTACAGTTTTTTGTGGTTGCTTTCCTCTGCTTCTTGCTGCTTTTTTCTAGCTTCCTCTTAGTTTTTGCTTTTCACTATACGCTTCCAGTTTTCCTCTGGTCCTATATCCTGCTCTCCGTTTTTTGTTTTTTTGCTTCCCGCTGCTTCTGATTTCCTGCTTTTTGCTATTTGTTTCCCACTTAGCGTTTCAGGCTTCCGACTGCTTTTAACAATTATAACACTTATAGCATCGTCATGATGAAAGCCTAAAATTTGGACAGATTAAAAGGTATTGATGTCCATTACTGTCCAATAAACAGTAAAAAGTTAAGTCCAGAATAAAAAAAAATAACCTACAGGCCAAAATACCACATTCCAATCGAGTACGATATTGATTGATGAATCAATTTATTTACGAAATCATCACTCTAGTAATAAAACACCCCTCGTGCTTGTCATATCACCCACTCCATTTATTCTGATTCGCGCTCATTTGAAATTCTTTACTCCGCGGACCAAACATACCGCTTCAAACACGTCCGTAAGCTAATATACCGAACAGCCCTACAGAGCTGCGAGCTGATTATTCGCTCCCGGGCCGGCCCTGCACCAACGTACAAAATTACGCCAATTTAGGGGGCAATTTTCCAGGGAATTGGATCCACGCGCTCCCTACGTCCAACGAATGCCAACTTTCTTTATTCCCCCTGCCCCAGTCAACCCCTGGAACTTCCGGAGATCTGCAAGATTGAAAAAACTGTGAGAGATTCCAGAACTCACCTAATATCGTTTATTTTTATTGTACGCATTAGATACTTCTGTCACCTTGGGAAATTAGTCGATAAATAACCCAAACACCGTGCTACAAATCTAAAGCAATGTTGTTACTTTAATATGACTTTTCTTTGCCATTTTCATGTGAATTCCTGTAATCTAGTTGTCCGGGGCCCAAGGAACTCTGACACCAATAAGGTTATTTTGTGAGGAAAGTAAGAAAGGCAAAGCACTACGAAGTATTATAAATTATTTGTTTTATATTGAAAATTGTATCGCTTAGAAATATTTAAGATGCTTTAATTAAATACTACAAGTAGAATTAAAAATATTGAAATATAAATAAAATATAAATTTTTGTTTTTGAAGAGTTTTATTATCCAATGCACATTTGTTACTTAAATTTCATTTTTCCGCGACCGGTTTCGATACAATCGTATCATTCACTAGCAGGACTAAAACTAACTTAAAAATTAAATGCGAGTACCAAAGATCAATCAGTGGGGGTAGTAGGAGGGATGATTTTGGGGGAGGGGGACAGCGGTGGGAGGAGTCAATATTACACGGAAACATAGTTAGTAAAGGAGATTTGCAAGGCGCTATTATAATTTTCGATTTAATTTTTTTGTTTATTTTAAGGGTTTCTAAAGCGCACATATTATAAGGACTAAAGATTCTTAGATTCTTAGTTCTTAGTTCACATTTTTAGTAAAAATGTGAACAGAGACTAAGAATCCCCACATAAATAGATTATCAATAACATAAAGTATACACGTCTATTTGTGTCTAGATAAATAAAAGTATTGGAATAAGAGTATTTATTTCCGGACTGTGATGTCTCGGAATCGGGGAATTTTGATAAGCCATGTCTAGGTGTTGTTAAAGTAAAAAGGGTAATAAATGTCGGCTAGATCTTTTACGGTCGGACGTCAATTAACCGAAGCAATTCAGAAGTCATTTTTGTGACATAGTATTTTATGCAATAGTATTTAATCCGTGCTTATTTTTCAATAAAGACGTTTTAACCAGGAGGTAATTATAATCAATGTTTTGTAAAGGAATATGCAATTTATATTTATATACCTCAGGAACTTACGTTCAATCTTTTCAATGTTGTCAAAATGAATATTGAAAAAAGGGGACCATAACTTAAGAGTTAGCGAGTATAAGGCACAAAACAATTTATTTAACCACTCCGGTCTGTCGCCTTTATGCAGATTTTTTGTTTTCAATTTGGGAGGCGGGAATGGGTACCGCCGCCCTGGGAACCTTTATTGGATAACCAACACCTCTGCCATAGGTCACCCCAAGTGGTTCGCTACGTTTGGTGATTTAGCAGGGGTGCCCGGGTTCATGGCGTAAGGTTTGTCAAGGTCTTGGAGGCGGATGACCAGGACACACTGAACCCCAGATTCCTACCCACCCCATAAACCCTTTTCCTTCCCAGAACTCTCCTCTCCTCCTTTTCCTAAGAAAAAATCCTCCACACGGCATTCCCAAAGATGACATAGGCCCTAAGGGAAAAATTATTTTCCTCAGGGCCTCCTGTGTAGAGCTCTTGTAAAAAAAAAAACGAACTGTCAGATTTATAAAAAAAATTCTTTACTTCCGCTTCGCAATTAAAGCTCAATAAATTAAATATTTCTGAATTTAGCCAAATACTAAAAATTGTTTTTGAAAGACGATGAAACATGTATTATTAATTATTACAAATAAATATTAAAATTTGTAAATATTAAAATTTAGGATGCAAACATAAAAAATTGTAAAAATGACTCACGTGATGTTTGTCAATGAAAACAGTAGATACTAAAATCATGATTAACGTAAAAAACACTTGTTTTATTAGACAAATATATTATAAACAACCTCATTTTTTTACCATTTAAAACAAAAATATTTAATAACAAATTAACTAGGTCTAACGGCGTGTATGCATTTTGGCGGATGAAAACTGTTTCTACAAAACTAGTATTTCTTATCTATTTCTACCGACAACTTTGAATAGAGATGTAAAGATGTTTATTATTGATATTCTCCTATTTGTTTTAAGATTGTCACTGGAACAAAAACGGAGTTTTAACCATTTCTATGGGAACACACGCATTAGCTTGTTGTACTTGACCGCTATTGATGTATATTGGAGTGGTTAAGCGCTTTTACATTCAAGTGATACATGAGTTTACACAGTGGTTCGCAGGAGGAGTTTTATAATAATAACAATATAAGAATGTACATTAAACAAAGTATGTAGGATAACAGCTGGTAAAACTAAAAATTGAATTAAGTTAAAAAAATCCCTGTAAAGTCACCATCGATTTGACATCGATTGAATTTTGATACGTGTGGTCGGTATTTTACCGCGTCGACCGCCGAAAAACATTCATAATCAATTCGGACCACGTCTCCTATTGTAGCCGAGCTCCTGGGCGATCCTTTGTCTAGGCTGCTACCGCGGGGCTTGCAAAAAGTTACCCGAGGTAGGGGGAACCAAATTCAGTAGACTCGGTTTAAAAACCTGCTTATGAAAACACTGTTCACTATTAAATTTTTCGGCGTAAAAATTATTTACAAACTGAAAATTGCAACAACAATACAGAATTTTCCTGTATTTTATTTTTTTTTTACATGAGCTCCACACAGGAGGCCCTGAGGAAAATAATTTCCCACAGGGCCTTTTTCGTCTTTGGGGATGCTGTGTGGAGGGTTTTTTAAAGAAAGGAAGGGAAGGTGTGTTCTGGGAAGGGGTGGGTAGGAATCTGGGGTTCAGTGTGTCCTGGTCATCCGCCTCCGATACCTAGACAAACCTCACCCCATGAACCCGGGCATCCCTGCTAAATCACAAAACGTAGCGAACCACTTGGGGTGACCTGTGGCAGAGGTGTTGGTTATTCAATAAAGGTTCCCGGGGCGGCGGTACCCATTCCCGCCTACCAAATTGATACTTAAGATGAAGCTATACGTGAAATCCTATTTAGATACTATATAGATTCATCTTTACGACAAATCGGTTTACAGTATGAACTTCAAAAAATACGCTACGGATAAATTGAAGATTTTACTATCTTTTCTATTGGAATTACAATAAAAATATTATTTACATAACAAAAAATATAACCTTAAACCACTAAAAAAATGTTTTTTCACGATTTAACTATGAAATAATATAAGAAACAAATTTTTTAATACCCCTTTATGGCTAAGACTATTTTTGAGGTTTTTGAGGTATGTTCTAACTTTTTCATTTTTATAAAATTATGCACAAAATAAATAAAAACCACTTTTTCGCTTACTTGCCTCGTGCAAATAAGAGGCGCGATTTAAAATTTTGTATGGCATGAGAATCGAAATATTTCTAGCGTTTATATTCCTCTTATACATTTAAACATTGAGATCTTGAAGGCCCGTACACTTCATTTAGCTCTTTGCTATTTGAGAGCGACTCAGTGAGTTGTTCGGGCTTCGTGTGGGCGAAACCGTTAAGCTTAAAAATATCGAGCGAGCATGGTCTACGATTGTTAATACGTTTTTCGACTGACGATTGATAAATTTTAGCGCGGCCTCCATAGTATTCGATAAAACTATCAACATACACATATTTTTGAATTATGTCGTTTGTTATACAAAATTACTAGCTTACTTAATGAATGTATTGAAACAACGAAGCTTTTAGAAATGAAAGAAGCTGTATACATGCTCTATAGATATAAATAATGCATCGAAGACGCGATCGATTTACTCCATTCGAACTTTGAGAAACGAAAATGGTTGAAATGTAAATAAAGACCTAATCAACTAATTAACTGCCGTTTGATGTCAAAAAGTAAATACGGATTGCCAATGCGTATTTGAGTTAGTATTTCAATTCAACATTGCCAAATTTTTAATATTTTTACGTAGTTGATTGGCGTTAGACTTTTCGGAATGTGGATTCGTAGATAGCCGCCAGTGTTACCAGAGTATATCGAGTTCTTATTTGTTAATAAAAATTAGGTTATCAACAGTGACGCTATGCTAGGGATATCTATATAAACTCATCTAAAGTTACGCCTATCGATCCGATATTTTAAAATTATCGATTTCACTGTAGAGCTCCCGAACTAGTTAACAATAAAGCAAACTTACCGTATATTGTTGTATTTGAAGGTGTTCAGTCTACTACAGAATACAGAAAGTGTTTGGTGTATGGTGACTCGTAAATCTACCCTTTTGTTGCTCCCTCGAATTCACAGCTAGACGACCATTTATCAAGATAGCCGCCCCTACAAATGGCCGGACTGAGGAAGGGTGGTTTCGACTAAGATGAATTCGAGCTGATTCAACAATCATTATTTCTCCAAGAAGCATTAATTATTTTCCTTTTATAAAGATGATCAATGTGTTTATTATCCTACTAGTTCATGGATCGCGAAAAGCTGTCTAAAACCAACGTTATTTTAATTAAGTCACGTCATCATTATTCAAAATTTTATAATTTATTTTGAGATCACGTTTAAGCGTCGTAGTGATTAAATGTGAGTAATTTTGTAAGTAGCTTCCGGCTGACTATATCTATGTCTAGATAATAATTTAACAATGAATAACTCATTAAGGGCTTCATTAGGTGTAGGTATACATTGCAAAAATGTCTATGATGAATGAAATCAAAATATCAAAAATGAAGATTTTCCGCGCTTTTAAATGTAAATATAAATATTTTTATTTTTATTTGAATATGTTTTTGAGAGCAACCCCTCCATAGCCTGCAAATGAATTTAACACGTCGACTCGGTTGGTGGGTGAGAAATGACCCAGTCCTGCAAAAATAATTGTTACGCCATAGATGTTTTGTTGGGGCTTTTTTTTATACCAATCTTTTACCAAATATTTCTCCACAATTTGAGGAAACCGAAAATTTTGCCGGACAGTATCTCACTCGTTGTAACGCGTTCGATTATTTCTTTAAAAATATTTTTTTACAATAGCTCCTCTCAGGAGGCCCTGAGGAAAAATCTTTAAGGGTCTATGGCATCATTGGGGGTTCTGTGTCTTTTTAGAAAAAAAAGGAGAGGAGGCTTAGAGAAGGAAAAGGCAAAAGTGTGGGCAGGAATCTGGGAGTCAATATTGTGTCCATGAGCGACGGACGTATGCATACATCCCTCCCACCGCGGTGCAAGGTGATGGATTAAGAGAGTCCGGCTGGAGAGGTCTAGATTAGGCCTCCCTTATCCAGTCTTTCCAATGCATCCAAGGTCTAAGCAAAACTCACCCCCTGAACCCGGACACCCTGATTAGTCACCAAACCTAGCGAACCTAGTCTCAAAATTCTTTCAGTGAGAGAAATTCTGTGGTTCAAAATTATATTTCAGCACATAAATAACCCTTTATATATTAACAGGCTGGAACACAACCATAATACTCGTTTCAACTTTAATGAAGGACTAATTGTTCCTAAGCATACAAATAAATATGGACAAAGAACGTTAAATTACATGATTCCAAATTATATGTTGCCTGCTGAAATTAAAAACTGTGCACAAAACAAACAATTGGTGAATTTACTTAAAGAAGCTTACTGAAAAAATCAGTTTGTATTAGCTTACAATGACAAATTATTCTAAAGACTTTAAAACTGTTATTTATGTTTTCTTTATTTTTCTTTTCTCTTTATTTCTGTTGAATTTTTAATTTTTATTTTATATTATTGCTAAAATGTAACTTAATTATTAACTCACTATAATAAGATTTTTAATGTAAATAACCCGTAACACAAATTGCTAAAAAGTAGTTTATCGGGACGTTTTGTCTTATATTTGTAAAGTGTGTAAAATAAATTTTAAAATATTAAATTAAAAAAAAAAAACACTTAATAATTCCTTACAGGAAACTTGACGTATTAATGAAAAATTGAACAAAATCATATAAAATGGAAGATGTGCGTAAAAATTGCATTCAAAGCAGTAAAAATTCAATTTTGGGTTGGCCAGTCTGTATCCATCACCGCTGCTTGTGTTTTGTTTTGACCCATCATGAGGGGGTACATTGTAAAAATATTCTTCGAGCTAAAACATTCATGGTTCTGCCTTTAGACTTCCAGTACGAAAAAAGTCACTCATCGTTACGGTAAAATTGTAATATCTATCAAATGTTTGATTTTGTCAAACATGTTGTGAATTTAACTTCCTTGTGCCGCCTGCTGTCTTCCGTTCAAATACTTCCTGTCAGTTTCGATACAAGAACATTTTATCAAATATGACATCTGACAACTCCCGTATGTTACAACTTTCTTGGTTTGCTGTTTACTTTCACCTCGGATATGAATATATAATGAAGGGTAGGTAACGGTACCTACCAACTTTCCTGGTAGGGTGGATAAGTTAAATAAAATATTTATTTCCATCTTTGAGAATGGATCAAGCCGATATAATTGTAGATTTCGGAATCAAAGAAAAAAAAACTCTTACAATAATAAATAATCTTAAACTATCCCCCAAACCCCTAAGCTCTAAGCGATTACGTGTATTTTTATAAACATAAATATCGCTTTTAGAATAGTGAGTGCACTTACGGATTGTATCAAAGACGATCAGATTCTCATGATCGGGAAGATAAACAATAATTTGTCGATAATCTTTACTAACCTTGTCGGTAAAGTTACAAGTGTTGTTACATTACTAGGGTGTTCAGAGACGTAATTGGTTTATTTATTTATTGTTTTGAACATTTACAGAGTGTTAACAATTATTACAATAATAGAATAGCCGTTGGGATGTACACAGATATTAATACTACAATTAGAAATGTTCACAGCATGAGTAATCAATGTTGAGTAGTGATAACAGATATAATGATAATCAAAATAAAATATAAAACATAGTAGTGTTAAATATAATACATAACCTGCAAAGAAAAAAAAGAAAGTTTGGGTATGACAATAAAGCAGCTACATAACTGTTCTCCACGAAGTGTCATGGTAGGAGTTTGATAATTTGTTTTTTGAAATATGCGAGATTGTTTGCGTAGATATCAATATGGTCACATTCTATTGTATTATGTAGACGACACATTCGAGACAGTGGATTGGATGAACTTTAACAAGTGATTCCTTATTCCTTTTGGAGCAAAAAATGTAATTGAAACTTTGGTCCCCGGTGATTTTTGATTTTTTTTTCTACTAAAATCATAAATAAATCAGTATGTATTGGAGAGTTAGGGTTGGTTTTGATAAACAAAAAAAATCTAGTGCATTTAACACGCGGTGGAAGCGAAACTTTACTAAAACAATCTCAACCAATGAAGAACCAAGGAGCCTTCAAAAGTGAGGTCATAATCAAAGCGGCCAATGAGCGCAGACCTAGCGTCATTTCCGTTTTATATCTCAACCAATAGGAGTTAGGAGATAGGAGTTTGATGCTTCGCAGGTGCTGTGTGCGTCATTTCCGTTTCATCCGAATTCCAAATCACAACGGGGCTATAGAAGTTTCACTTCAAAAAATTGGAAAAAAACAATAAAAAAAAGTCACCGGAGACCAAATTTCATTTACCTTTTTTACTCCAAATAATGTCCGGAAACACTAGTTAAATTTAGTCAAGTACTTCCCTTTATAGTCTCGTATGTAAAAGGAAAACTTAATAGCAAATTTATTCAGAGGAATCCAGAAGACCTTCAAATTACTTACCTAAAAATGTAAATGGTATTATTGTATAATTTAAATTTATTTTTAAAAATCCCTGAATTTTTTTTCAATTTATTAAAAATTCATGTAGCGCCGTGTAAACGAGTTCGGAATGGTAACATTGGCAAACTTTTTATTTGCCGCATATACCGCAGTGGGTGGGTTGAATTCATATGTCCATCACTCCTGAATACTTTGGTCCCCAGCATCCTACCCACCCTATGCCTTTTGCATCCCAGACCTTCTTTTCTCCTCATGATCTAAAAAAAAAATTAAAATACAGAAAAAAAACAAAAAAAATAAAATCATGAGCTCACAACCAAATAAAAGTAACATCCCTACAACGGCAAGAAGGAAGTGGCTTAACTCCACATAAAATTATAATTACTTCTTTAAGTCACTCAGGCAATTTCTCGATACTTCATAACTGTAGATACTGAACGAATCCTACTATCATTCAATGCACTTCATTTCTGGGTTATGAATTTTATTATTAGAATACGTACGATTCAACTATGTCAATCTTCCTCCCCCCCCCCCCCTCTCCCCCCTCCTACCATCTATCCTTTTCCACTTAAACAATGTATTATGTAATATTTCTTAATTTACATTTTCCAATCGCTAAACTCACTTCCATATTATAAAATGCACGTTGAAACCTGTAATTGGTAAAATTAATGTAACCTAGATATTTTCATGCTTCATTTCAATTTTATTTCTCCAATCATATCCATCATATTGTGAACAAAGGTATGAAAACACCAGGCTTCGTATTACAAATAACTAAAAACTTTAATTCCTTACAAGCCATTAAACTATTATATGTATCTCTAGTTAGAAGCCTAATTGAATACAACTCAATAGTTTGGTCCCCATCTTACAAAATTTACATTAAGTAATAACATTGAGCGAATACAAGAAAAATTCTGCGTTTCACAAATGTTAAATAAAGTATCTAAAACATTTTTTTAACACTATTACTGAACACAACTTGTAAAACTATAAAATAGCTTTATTATTCTGTTTTTGTTTCTGTGTTTGTACGATTTGTTGCATGACTTTTATCTAATGTTATTTTATTTTTTAAGTATCTGTCAAATTAAAATTATACTACAAATCATGTAAAAGCCCTCTGGGCGTTAAATAAATAAAATTAAATGAATAAATTTTACTGTTGGTATCCCAAATAAAATAAAATAAAATCTAGTGAACCTATAAAATATACCTATATTGAAACGCAGTTGCCGTTATTTTGCTTTGTTCTCAACAACACATTCGTGTAGCACGAATAATTGTGAAAACAAAGTAATTTATCGTCTTTTTTAGCATATAAAATGTGAAAAAAACGTTTTACGTTCGGTGCAGATGTCCCTCCCTGATGCGTCGGATTGCCGTTTTCCGATACGGCCGATATATCGAGGTAGGTTCGACGCGGACAAGCGAACAGCGAACAGCGGCTGTAGAACTGTAGACTGTAGCGAGTTTAGGTCCTTATTTATCGGCAAACATAAATCAGTCGATTTCTCAATGAGCCGGCCGATTCGTGGGCTTGTCATTATTGTGGAAATGTTGCCGCTTTGCATGTACCAGTGTGTAACTCTGTTGGAAGCGAACACTGTCGTGCGAGGAAACAAGTAGATTTGTTATCGTGTTCGCGGTTGACTTAAGCCATAAATCCCACGGGAAATACAGCTTTTTTTAAAGAAACCTTTTACGAACAAAAAATCTAAGTCAAATGGGCACTGTATTATCTTTAAAAGCTCTATTTGTATGTTGAAATGTTGAGCAGAATTTTTTTACATTAGCTCCGCACAGAAGGCCCTGGGGAAAATAATTCCACTCAGGCCTACGTCGTCGTTGGGAATGCTGTGTAGAGGATCTTTTTAGGAAAGGGTAGAGAGAATGTTCTGGGAAGGAAAAGGGTATTATGGGTGGGTAGGAATCTGGGAGTAGTTGTGGCAAGGAGTGACGGACTTATGAATCCATCTCTCCCACTGCGGTGCAAGGCGATGTTACGAAAGAGTTCGGCTGGAGAAGTCAAAGGAACTCCCTCAAACATTCTCTCCTGATTCAGCCTGCCATGCAGCTGGTGAGCAGAGGCATCCGTCGCCAAGAACCTCACCCCATGAACCCGGGCACCCCGTCTAAGTCACCAAACGTAGCGAACCACTTTTTTTTACATGAGCTCCACACAGGAGGCCCTGAGGAAAATAATTTCCCTCAGGGTCTATGTCATCTTTGGGGATGCTGTGTGGAGGGTTTTTTTGAGAAGGAAAAGAAGCCTCCAAGACCTAGACAAACCTCACCTATATAACTATAAATATCTTTTAGTAGCCGTATACGGGTCCCCTTAATAATCTCTTCGAGAAAGAAATACCGGTAGAACAAGGATAGCATTCCCACCCGACGACGCCTGTGCTCTTTCGATTGCAATCGAAGATTGCAATCCTTTGTTAAGTTAGAAGAATCTATCAAACGGACTGCCGGTTTCTGTACAGAGTCGAAGGTTTTTTTCAAGTATTTTGAGGCTCCAGTACAGAGGTGGCTGCCAAATTCAACCGTATAGCCCAGTCAATGAACGCATTGAACTGGAACATGCTAGAGGAAAGCTGAATTTTTGCAGGTGGATAGTACTTCTTATGTGGAGTATTTTCCAAAAAAGTCCCCACCCCTCCCCCGCTTGCTTCCTCCCCTGTCCCCTCCCAAACTTTACAATTTTAGAGTTCTACAAAATCCATTATATCTCTTAAACTATTATATGCATCTGAAAAAAAATTTCTCCG
Source organism: Glyphotaelius pellucidus (assembly GCA_936435175.1). Classification (NCBI taxonomy): domain Eukaryota; kingdom Metazoa; phylum Arthropoda; class Insecta; order Trichoptera; family Limnephilidae; genus Glyphotaelius; species Glyphotaelius pellucidus. The sequence goes on from OW386540.1 coordinate 928,215, forward strand.
TTAAACTTCTTAGAAAGCTGTCTAAAAATAAGGTGCAAATTTGTCTTTGTTATCTATTACGGTTTGGCAAATAATAATGACATTGTCGCAAAAATAATTTTTTTTTTCGTAAAATTTTGATTTAAAGGTGAATATTTTTTTTATCTGGGGGGACACGCAAAAATATTTCATATAATTTATTTGCCAAATTTAATAAGCTTTAAAACGATGTATAATATTGCTTACCTTTATTCTTAATACTGGTCAAAATCCGATTCGATAGCAGGGCGGCACGGCGTGCTTGGCGGTCGGGCCTAGCTCGCTGTGCTTGCAGATGACCGATTTGAGCTTAGGTAGGTATTTATAGTTTTAAATTGAAACACCGAGTACTTTTTAATTGATTCACGATATAAAAACGCTTTAACACTAAACTGTATAGTAATAGTAGTAATGGAGGCTTTCTTACCTTGCTTTAAAAAAACGTTTTAAAATAAAGGTGGATGCGAAGCTAGTTCAAACTCAGAGTAGGATTTGAGCTTTGCAGGACGGTCACATACGCATAATATTCTATTGAATATCTGATTAGGGTTGATTATAAATTCTTTGTTTCTAACTTTGTTAGATTTATTACTGGCTTGAATATCAATCATATCCGATCTGTGTAGTTTTACTTCTGAAAAACTTTGCCCTGCCATTTTCTTCATAGCTTTGAACCTTACCTCATAAGCATCGTCATATGTTTTAGTTGAGTCTGATACTAATCTCGAAGAAATGCAAATTAATTCACCAGACTTTCGAGCAAAAGTATTGTGTGTCACCAGTATAAATTTTGTTAAGTCTTGTTTGAAAAGCTTCACTGATTGAAATGAATAATGGAGCTCCTAATATCCATTTACTGAGAAATCCCACACCCTTGCGTAAGTGCTCCTACTGTTTTTAATGACTTCATCAAGGATTGTTCATGTCAATGCATGTATCAGTCCAAACTCCTGAGCAAAACATGTTGTTAAGTAAAAACATATTGTAAGTTTTGCTGTCCGACTTGTCGCTTTGATTGTGTTTTAAGTGTCGGTGAAATGTTTAAGATTTATTGCAACTGATTCGTCTTCACAAGCTTATTCGTGTGGCATCTTCTTGTTCACAATATTTCTTTTATTTCACGAGGAAAAAATGTATCATGAGAGTCATTGCAAATTATTTTGACGATTGCAGCGCCTGTAAGAACATAGGCTCTTACAGTTCTTGCACAAGCGTGTCCTTTTATCACGTGTATCACTGTGGGACCTCCGTACACAGTTTTCCATAAATCTTCGAGCCCACTTTCTTCCGTGATCCAATACATCCCAAATATGATATTTACAAATGAAACTTCCTAGTCATACAATAATTTTTGAAATTTCAGATGATCCACCAGCCCCCGCTACCATTTCAATAGGTTTGAGAAAAAGCGGTTGGTCGAAGTTACAATGTCACACAATCGTTCATAAACCCGTTCCAGCTAACTTTTGAATGCACAATGCTAATTTTATGTCACTTCACCACAAATAATTGGTTTGAGATACAAAAGATAATGAATCGGCATGCTCTTTTCTGAAAGATATACATTCACTGACATCTTTGATGGTTACATCTTTCAAGCCGCTCTTTTTTCTCTTCGCGTAACAAGGTTGAAGGATATTTTCTTGATTAACGTAATTTCCATTTCATCACTGAAGACGAAATACATCTAGACTTGTAAAATTAGAGGCTGGATTGATGCACATTGCACTTTATTCTTCCCACGGCATGAAATGTGCTTAGGCCATCAAATGTTTTTATATTAACGTCGGCATTTTCGAACACAAATTGTTAGAATGTATCATCTTCGATTGTAGGAGGCCCAGCTCTTATTACAGATCTTTGGTATCTGTCACCTTCATGACACGATGAACAAATGCCCAATGACGACAACACTTCTATTAAATTCTTAGATTCGTACATTCTCTGTAGAAAACACAAACTTGTCTGAATTGATGACAAAAAGACCTTGGCCTTGCAGATGCTATTATGGCGTGGTTAATTACTAAACGTCTTCTCGTAACATCAGGTCCATTATCATACAATCTCTTCTTGGTTACAGTTAACGTGAACAGATTCAGAGTTTCAGGAACTAAATCATCACCCCCACGACTGATTTCCGAAACATCAGGATAGCTTTCACAATCATGTGGCATTTTTTTTAAACTTCTTTTCTGATTATTTCTGCGGCAGCAAGTACAATTCTTAAACATTCCAGATTTGCATTCTTTTCTTTGTTTCTGTACCAGTCGCCTAGTATCTTATAACTTAAGTGAGACATGCACATGACAGTTTTTCTGCCAAAAATACACGTATACATAAAATCTTGAAAATAGTCAATTACTTGTTTTTTAGGAAATGTATATGAGGACGGAAGATCACTGCCACAAATGTCTTTTACTATTTTCCCTAATTTCTCTAATATAAACTGACATTCGTCAGTATTTTCTAAAAAACTACAGAGTTTAAGAAAATTTTTAGCTGAATTATCATATTTAGGTGTTCCTATATACTGAGTTGGTTTACTTTTACAGAACTTCTTATAGCAAATGCCATGATAGCGAGCTTCTGCTACGACCAAATCAAACACACCTAAAAGTTTAGATTTTATTTTTGCACCCCATTTGTCATCTATTATATTACAATGTTTCCCCTATTTCTGGTCTTAACACCAAATGTATTGTTAACGATATTTATGAGATAGTTTAAAATCAAACGCTGTTTTTTATTATCAAAAATAATACTCACAAATAGTTCTCCGTGAAATTAAATGTATTTTCTAAATGCCTTAGGAATGGCTGAGGTGTACCTACTGGTCAATAGGCTACAATTAACATTTGTAAAAGCTTTAATACTGCTAGGCTTATTATACATTTTTCTACAATCTACGTGGACAGTTGGTTACGCTACCTAAAGTGGTTAATTTAACATAATTATTATCTCTTTCAATACTAGCGTTAATTAGCATTTGTAACCCTTTCTTTACTTTAACAAAATTTCCTGGAAGGTATTTTTTTTACATAAAATACACAATAAGTTCTCTTCAGACATTTTCAGTGGTTTTTTTTTATTTATTAATTGTTAATTAATTTTTTCTCAATATTTAACCTGATGAAGGAGGGAAAACGCACAAAAAAACTTGATACACGGCTTGGCGCAACCACGTCAAAATATAACCACAAAACCGACACACACCTTAACCTTAAGACATATCTTTTTTTTTAACATATGAGATCAAACTGACCATATTTATTTATTTTTTCGTTTGTTTCAACTTGATAAAACAGTAAATAGCGACGCGACAAGAACGACATGTCGCTTGGCCTCGCCACTCCGTGTTACGGCCAGCCCGCGCACGCCGTTGCGTTTGTCCACTATTTTCGATAGAAATAAAAGATGTAAGTAAACATTGTTATGCATGGTTTTAAAGCTTATTAAATTTGACAACTTATTTGTCAAAAATATTTTTTCATATTTTCTCAGACAAAAAAAATATTCAACTTCAAAAAATAATTTTGCAAAAAAAAATTTTTTTAACAACAATCTCATTATTATTGGCCAAACTAATGCAGATATTAAAAAAAGTTTTATTATAGAATTTTTAGGCAATTTTATAAGAAATTCAACGATGAAATTTTTTTTCTGATATATCTTTTAGTTTACGAGATATAATCGCTTTAGTAGAACCCCACATTTTAATGTTTGGGAGGGCACAGGGGAGGAAGCAAGCGGGGGAGGGGTAGGAACTTTTTTGGAAAATACTCCACATAAGATGTACTATCCACCTGCAAAAATTCAGCTCTCCCCTAGCATGTTCCAGTTAGGGCCTGTTTTTTGTCTAGATTGACTGGGCTACGTAGGACTCACTTGCGATTTTTATATGGTTAGCAGTTGTGTATTACTGTGGGTCTGTGGGTCCTGTACAGGTACAGTATGCCCTTACAGTACAGGTAGGTACCTACTTTTGTCTTATATACGTTACTGTAAACTGTTACTGTTTTTTTGACGATCGATAAAAAACAAACAATTAATATTTTAATCACACATTTTTTTGCATTTATGTATTTACATTTTAAGAATTGACAAAAAATTTTTAAAAAATATATATATTTCACGAAGTTACACGCTGTTGAAGTAGAATGATAAAAAAAGAGGGTGTCCATTTTGTCACGATTTTCACACTTTTGTCATTTAAAAAATAAAAAAGGTAGATTCTTTATGTGTACAAATGTCATTTTGGTAGGTACCAGGAAAAACGAAAAAAAAAATTCTCGCAAAATGGCGGCTACTCAAAAAAGAGGAAGATTTTTTTCAGGTTTTTTTTTTACTTTCCGAATTTTTGAAAAATTGTAAAAAATAAAAAATATATGTTGTTTTAGTTCCTACCATAGAGGAATATATAAAAAAATTCAATTTTAAGAAAATCGGTCGATTAGAACTTGAAATTATTTGACAAACACGCGTTTAAAGTTTTAAGTCAAGTTTCAGAACAGTACATACAACTAAACGCAAATTAAAAAAGGATTTAGATTTAATTTACAATGACCTTCAAATCTTCGATTTTGTATACTCGAAATACAATGAAAGAATTTAGAGAGGGGTTTTCATTTTCAGGTAGTCGGAACCTATGAACCGCCTATTATTAGATTCGTTCCGTCTAAACCGGTCGAATTGCCACGACACTAAAACAACTACAACTTTTGAAATAATTCTAATTTCAAAAAATCCTTTTATTCTTAAATATTGACATTCTTGCTTATTTTAACTATCGAAATATGAAAAATAATTGATTCTTTTCAACTTTCTAGGGAAAGTACTTAAAATGTTTCCTTTTATTCGTAGTATTTTATGTTATCCGTTAAGCTACCTCAAAATAAAGATATTATTCATACGGAATCGAATGTATTTTTTACTTCACACTCAATAGCTAGGCATCACAATTTTTTTTACTTTTCCAACAGGCAGCACCATCCTACCAATGATCATTCCTTTGGCGAGAATGACTTCATACAACGCCTTTCTTCTGAAATACACATTTTTCAGTTAAACTCCAGTGACTTCAAGATTGCAATAAATATTTTTTTAACACAAGGCTACATCTCAACTGATAAAATAAATGTATTGTTATTAATTGTGAATTTTCTGAAGTGTAATTAGACTTAGTCCTTTTCACAATAAACATTTAAAATAGAATGAGAGAATTGTTTATATTATTTGAAACCGCTACTTCATAGACTTTAATCATTCCCACGAAGAAAAGGTGTTACCCGCTTTACGTTAACTTGCCTGAATGGTGTAGGTACTACGTTCATTTGCATCTACGTTCAAAGGACGACTGATTAAGGGAAAACCCGCCACCTGCCTTCTACGTATCAAAACGCTACTACCTACACAAACAAGATCGTGGAGAAATAAAAAAATACAAGCAGCCGGCAAGCGACCGGGTGAAATACGACATAAATCACAATGAATTTAATCTCGTTCCTAGCGATAAAAAGCTGCATTTAAGTAAAGATTTATTATTATTCCAACATTTTTCTACGGAAAAACATGCATTCTTTCACAAAAATTTGGATCGATTTGTTACATGGGTGATAAAGACGCAACGTTGCAGTTTAAAATCCGGTGCAACGTGAATAAAGGACGGAAAAATCTGGAATCCAATTTCCTTTGATCGGCGGATATCAAATTGTTTTCCAGATGCCGAGCTGCTCGCGCCGGGACAGACATGCGACCAGTGATGGGATTGCTGGGGAATTTTTACAATATCTGGGGAAAATTAAACATCTTCTGATTTTTTTTTTTCTTATTACTTAATATGGAGTTTTTTATCCTAAACAAATCTCGTGATCATGCAAACAGAGAGCTTGTCTGCATTGATTACTGAAAGAAAATTTATATTATTCATTTAAGTAATATTAATATTCTGAATAAATATGTGTTAATAATGTAATTTTAATAATTGAAGTATTTTAAATGAAACATTAAAAATACGGTTTGTTGAGGAAATCAACAAACATGAAAGCTAGGTCGACATTGACAACAAACATAAAGTATGTGGTCTACGAAAATTACGATCAAACAACCTAATCCATCCACCTCATCAATCGTAAATTAAAAAAAAAATTTTAACAAAAATTTAAAAAAATTATAAATAATATTTTTTTTAATATTACGGGCCCTTTTAGTAAGAATATTATTTGCAGTTGATTTTTTTATTTTTTTTATTTGTCATTATAACAAATCTTACGTTTCAAAACGAAAATGTCATGAATTTAATTATTTATTTTATTTTAGTAAATTGTACATTTAAGTTTACAATTTGCTTATTCATTATACCGTTTCATATTGCAAACTACATTTTTTCTAATGAAATAATTAAAAACACTTTGTTTTTACCACAATAAACTTTATTTATTAAAAGTCAACATGTTTCAAGAACGATGTTCTCTTCATCAAGACATAAAATGTACTAAAACTAAATGATCGAACATAGAACGGCGTGGGTAGAAATGGAAGTAGTGGGGGAGGAGAGAGGTGAAAAGGGGAGGTGCTTAGAAGATCAACAAGGGGGAGGGGGGAAAGGGGGTACTTAGAAGAACAAAGACAAAAAATTACAATGGAAATATGTTTAAGATAGGGCTACTCACAAAATTAATTTGATTGTTAATAATATTTAAATTTCTATTGACATTTTTCCTAATTTCTAATATTTCTAAAAGATCTAAGTGAAAACCACTAACATTAGTGTGTAAAATTTTAAAACCAGTATTTATATCAAATGAATGGTTAAATTCAATATTTTATATTTTTTCTAGTTTTATGTAGCTCCTACAATACATCTTGAACTTTCCAATTGGTGTGGACTTTAAAGTTTCTGGTAGTGTTTTATAACTTCATTCCTTTGTACAGTAAACTGTTCTGCATTTTCGCTTTGTTCTTTTTTTGTAGCCTGATTTCCTTGTACATCCTTGTGTTATGTCTGTGAATGTCCATGTTGTATATAATTTTGTTTAGAGGTATTTTGATAACAGGTTGTTCACTATCTTATGGATAAATATCATCGTGTTCAAGATCAACATGTGTTTCACGGTTAGCCAATGTAGTTCCTTTAACATTGTATTTACATTTGAAAGTCTATTTCGACGAAGTATTATTTTCATTGCCCTGTTTTGGAGAATTTGGAATTTATTTTGTTCTCGTTCTTTACACAGGAAAATAGTTGAGCAGTAGTTAAAGTGTGGAGCAATAATTGTTTGTATTTGCAAATTATACATTGTTATAGATCAGTGATTCCCAAAGTGGTCCTGGTGGACCCCCAGGGGTCCACGGGAGACTCCGCGGGGGTCCACGAAGGCATGAGAGAAAAACGGGGGTAAGTTGTAAGTTGTAGGTAAACAAGTTGTAAGTGGGGGTCCATGAAAAAAAAATCTGGTTTCGATAGACAGTAAAGAACAAAAATGTTGGCTTGGCTTTACCTATCATTAAAGGCGTACTACTCAAAACAAAAATAAGAGGAGCAAAAAAAATTTTTCGATGATTTTTAACAGGCTGTATTTTGGTGAAAAACGGTCATATTGAGACTTTAAAAAGAGCATTTTGAAGCTTTAAAATTCTAATTTTCAGATTTCTGGCTAAATTTTTTTAGGTGATAAGGTTCTTATGCAATCCTAACAGAAAGCGCAAAAAAATAATTTTGAAAATAAAAAAATAAAAAAAAATTTCAGTTAGGTCGGCATTTGGATCAGATAACTTGTTTATTTAGCATTAATTTCTTTTTTAATTCCTTTTTTTAAACCCACCCTTAATTTTTTTGAGTAGTGTATTTTAAGAAGGTCAGCGACTGTTGCCTAAATCTACTTGTATTTCGTTGAAATTTTGAAAGTGGTCGACGAGAAGAAAAAGTTTGGGAACCTCTGTTATAGATTATAACAATTGTGCCTATCGATTTCATATCTTGTAAACTTAATTTAATTCTGTAATGTAACCCTACGCTTAGTTTTAAAATGCATATTTTCTCTCTTCCGTGAATAGTTAGTACAGGGATCCTGCTTCAAATTCCACTGTAACCTTACTCTCTGTCTCATGAACGAGGCATTGATAAACGCAGAGATTACAATGGATCTCTTAGTGACGTATATAAATGATACTCTGAATCTGAAATTTTTCTGTGGTAGTTTGAAAAATATAATTTTTTTGACGTCACATCCCTGCAGGCCGCGGTACAGAAGCTCGAATGAGCGCATCACTGCAGCAAGCGCGAGCGTCTCACCTCGCAATCAAACGATGGATGGCTCCCCTTTGTTTCATTACCCGCCTGCCATACCCTGTCGCTTTCCTGTTCTCCCGATACGTCTGCTACGGAATGGAAATGTATACGTATAGGAGCTCCACCATGCATTGTTCCCCGGTTCCCCTTCTACCACCATGCGCGCGTAATGCCGGGAAGATAAATACAACATTATGTTCGACTCCGATACTCGTCCTGGAATCGATGTGGAGTGGGATGTTTCTTCAGTTACTAGACGTGTTTCAAGTTTCTCAAATGTTTTTCGGAATTTTATATTTATTGTAGATTGTAATATAACAGATTTTCTAGCATAGCACACAGCTTGATAAGAAAAATGGTGTTATTGAATGAAATTTCTAAAACTATACATTTTATTGAAATAAAACCATTACTTTGTTTGTAATCACGATTTATTTATTGAATTTTGAAGTGAAACTTCTTTAGCACCATTGTCTTTAGAAATTTGGATGAAACGGAAATAGCACTAAAAAGAGACAAACACATACATCTACAGGATTTAGCCTGCGAGAGAATGCGATAGAATGAAACATTATCTACGAACAGTACCAGTCGCATTGGCCGCTTTGATTATGACATCACTTTTCAAGGCTCCTATGTCGAAAAACTCCAATATATTTGTCTCTGTCGAAAAACTCCAACTCGTACAACTCGAACAATGCCGGAGAGTTCGACTAGTAACTAGAAAAAATAAATGAAAGATTTTATCAGGTTTTAGCTATGTTTAAGTAGTTCCATTCGAGTAGCTTTGTAAAACAATATTTGAATTCCACATTGTTTTTCTGTGAGCAACTTAATTACTTTAACTTAATTTCCCTCGACTTTTTTGTAAAACTAAACATTTTTGATTTAAAATTATAAAAGCTAGCTCAAGCCACCGTACGATGAAAACAGATCTTTTTTTTCTATTTCAGTAGAAAGGGAGAGTTATGTCAGAAAATATCGATCGGTCAGTGGTTGAGTGGGCATCGCGTTTGGCGATCCGGGCGTCCCGTGTTCGATTCCTCGGCTGGCTAAGTCCTCCATCACAACACAAGCTTCCGCTTTCTGTGGTGGTAGTAAGAGATTTTCAAACATTGTCGGGTTATTCGTAACCCGGGAATGTTTGTCTTACTTTTTTAAACATAAAAAAAAATATATATATTACAGGTTTTAAAAAAAAGTTATTTTGTAGTTTTTTTACATTAGCTCCACACTTGAGGAAAATAATTCCCCTCAGGGCCTTTGTCATCTTTGGGGATGCTGTGAAAAGGGTTTGGGAAGGAAAAAGGTATGTGGAAAAGGGAAGGGTAAGATTCTGGGGATCAGTGTGTCCAGGAGTGACGGACGTATAAATCCATCCTTCCCTTTGCGGTTCAAGGCGATGATCCGAGAGAGTCCTACTGGAAAGGTCAAAAGGTCTTCCTATACCAGCCTCTTCCGATCCTCAGAAGATGGGGAGACGCAACCGCCGCCAAGACTCGAACAATACTCACCTCTATGAACCCAGGTTCCCCTTGCTAAGTCACCAATCATAACAAATCTCCTGGGGTGGTTTATGGCAGAGGTGTTGGTTATCCGATAAATGGTTTTCGAGGCGGAATCGGAAAGTTCTTACTCCTCAGATTCTAGATAATTTCCAATAAAGGTCGAATTTATTTATTTAACGAAGAGCTTATACAATCATTCCTTGAGAAAATAATATTTCTACTACTTTCCTTTTCTTGCAACAATAAACAGATATTAAAACAAATTTTAATTGGCCTAAATTTGATATTAAAAACACTGGTTAGCTTGTCGTATTTCAAACAGATCAAAATTGAGCTTTACAGATGAATTTAACCCGAACTTGATCACAATAGAAAAGCCATTATGATGTTGTATCCATTCCAAGTGTGTATCGCCCAACATTCAGAATTATCAATTAAAATCCGTTCTGCCAACCGAACAAAAAGGCTTCAATTCGTTCGTGCTTGTATGAACTTGTCAATTAAAAATAATTGGCGCTGTATTGTTATGAAACTGGCTTCAAAGATTTTAATCCCGTTTTGTTCATTTATTGTTCGTTACTACTTTTATTTGATAGCGCAGAAAACAAGTGTTCTGTTTTTTTTTCAATTGTTCTTGAACAGTAGATCTAACGTCCGAAAAAGTCTATTTCTCATTTTCTCTTATTTGATTAATCAAAACAAAAACTTCTTCTGAAATCATAAGATATGTAAGTAGGAACTTAAATACCTACTCCATAAATATAATCCAAGAAATATTTTATGTAACGTTTTTATTTATTTCAAATAAAAATTAAACAATTTGTGCAAGAATACGAGACTATCTCGAAAATAATTCCCTTTTCAAATATTGAAAAATGTGAATAAGAAAATCCTAATAACATGACGGTTTCACATTTGAAAAAATATATTTACCGAACCACTAATTTGGGAGGCGGGAATGGGTACCGTCGCCCCGGGATAACCAACACCTCTGCCATAGGTTACCCCAAATGGTTCGCTACGTTTGATGATTTAACAGGGGTGCCCGGGTTCATGAGGTGAGGTTTGCCTTGGTCTTGGAGGCGGATGACCGGGACACACTGAACCCAGATCCCTACCCACCCTTTAAGCCCCTTTCGGTTCATGCCAACTGAGAATTAAGTCAACTCAACACCTCCTTGAAAACTCATTAAAAGCTATGAAAAAAATAATTTTAAATTAGCCGATAACCCTAACCTAACGTAACCTATTTAACCAATTTTGAATATATTTTTTAATCACTCTTAATTACTTATCTGAGATGATTCAGAGTTGGTTTCATTCCAAGTTGCCCGGTCACCGTTTGAAGCGATCATATCTATACGATCAATATACTTCTATGATTACGTAAAACGCGATCAATTAAATTGGACTTTACGATAATTTACATAATAACGTACCAACTAAATCAGGCATGGCCTAACCTGAGGCCCAATTGAACTTATAGCATTGAAGGTCGAGGCCCACCAAACGATTAGGGTGACTGCATTAAATAAATAAATTAGTTTTCAACTCCATTGGAATAACTTTTTTAATAAATTTTGATACCTATTTTTATTGTCATATTCTGCTTCATGTTTCGTTGAGAAATATTAGTATTATCTCCTTCTTCAATGATTTTTTTTTTTACTAATTATTATATTTCTTAGGTTGAATGAATGGTTGTCTTTCACAAGGGCAATAACGATGAGAGGTCCCAGTACACGGGGGAGTAAGTGCGATAGTGACAGCAACTAGTAAAATAACAATTGAACAAATTTCTCGTGGACGGGATTCTCTTAACAGTTTTTCAACGTCATAAAAGAACACAATTTATTAATCTATTCTATTCTCAGCAAAGATCCCATCCTATTCCATTGAGGAGTATTAAGAAAAAATATAATTCCAATTTTTCTCTAAGAACTTTTTCGGTGTAGGCGGCAAAAAGAGGAAACAACGAAACGATATGTCAAATAATAGCGCGTGAATGATTTAATTGTTCTAAATAAATTAATTTTAATATTATAATTAAATATTGAAAAATGCCAAACAATTACTTTTGCGCGAATCAAAAATCCCATTAATTTTCAATATAGCATCAACAACATTTTCCTGAAAAGAGTAGATCAAATCAAGGACCTCGGTATTATATTTGATAGTAAATTAACTTTTGTTCCTCACATTAATGTAATAACTAACAAGGCCATGAAAAGTCTGGGGTTCATCTTGAGGACGGTTAAAGAATTTAAATCACTAAATTCCTTTAAATTGCTGTACACTGGGCTGGTGAGATCAAATTTAGAATACAATTCAACCATCTGGGCTCCATTATATAAGACACACCAACTAAGAATTGAAAGAGTACAGCATAAGTTCTTAAGATTTATTAATTATAAACTCGGTATACCTGTCGAAGATCTAAATTATGTATATTTAATGGAATTACTTAATATAAGCGATTTAGCGTCAAGGCGCATAGCGAGCGATTTAGTTTGTCTTTTTAATATTTCGAATGGCAGACTGGACGCCCTTGATTTAATCAGTAAAATTAATTTGAGAATACCCACGCGCAATACTCGCTCTAATGCGATTTACCTTGTTACTAATTCTGCTAGTAATTATTTTGTTAACTCTCCTCTGCAAAGACTTCATATACTCGGAAATAAATATTCCTCTATAGACGTTTATCGTCATCAATCGATGTCAAAATTTAAACTCAGTGTATTAGAACAATTAAAATAAATCTGTTAATATCATGCACTATATAGCACCTTAATCGAAATATTATGGTAGCTATGTTTCGATAAACACGTAATAAATACTTTTAAAAAGTTTGCTAATTACAAACATAAATATTGACAATCCTATCGTATTTCCCTCTATAATTAAAATAACAATCTCACATTAATTTACTTACCATATATTCTATGTTACCTGCTTTGTGTCAACTATTATATTTGGTGTTATCTATATTTTGTATATCTTATATCTTATGTTATCTTTATTTTGTTTCTTATATTTATATTATGTTTATATTATATTGTGTTATTTCTTATATTTTTCCAAAAACATGTACTGCATTATATGTAAAAGCCCTATGGGCGTTTAAATAAATAAATAAATAAATAAATAAATTAACGACATTTGAAAAAGTCGTGTGAATATTACAATTTTCGCTATTACTGTACTATGCATACCGAAAATGTATACGTGGAAATCTGTTTTTGGTTTGGAAAACCAATTATTCTCGTGAAATATGTGTTCAAATATTCACTGTTTTACCAATTCAACCAACGTTAATTTGACATACAAAATCCATACAATGAAACCTTAATAGGCTGCAGAAAGGCCACAGCAACAATGCGCGATATGGAAATGAAAATCTCATTGTTTTGAATATTTTTAAAAATACCATTTTTGACGAAAAACAGCGCTTTGATGAAAAATTTTTGCTATCATGGGGACAGTTTAATAATAAAATAATGAATGGTTAAGGGTCTACTATTCGAATTTCGACCGATTTCTTACACATCTCCCTTAAACATTTGAAGTTTTTGAGCTATTAAAAAAATATATGTTATATTTGAAGATAATATCTAGATACGTTCCACGCCGAAACGCAAATTATATGAAATTCCCTCGATAGAAAAAAATCGCAAAGTTTGCTCCGAAAATTATTTAAAACAAGTCTATTTCTATTATTTTACAAGTTATATTTGTGAAAAAATTCACAATGTTTCTTTAAATGATTCTTAAGATACGTTCCACGAGATTTTTGCTCTTTTTTAAAAACGCCGTGATTAATTAAATATTTTCAAAATAGTCGCTTACGCTCATTCATTCCAACGCGTTATAATTTCAGTGCGCTCTGTCTAACATTTGTATTCGTGTATCTCCTTTTCAAGTTCTTCAGTCAACGAGCGGCAAGCGAGGGGAATGCACGTGTCGCTCGGTTCTTCGACGATCGATCTAAAATTACGAGATTATATTATTAGGATTTGTTTTATATGGGCTATAATATTAATATTATATGATTTATTATAATATTTTTTCAAACATGGGAACAATAAAAGAAATATCTTGTAATTCTAAACAAGGCTCGAACTCTTCGACCAAGGATATACTAGGCCAATGTTCGGACTATTATTATTATTTTCGTTGAGTCGAATAGGTACCCGCGCGTTTTAAAAACACCTCCTATGGTCAGCTACAGAAATCAAATTTATGTAATGCTCTAAATCGAAATTTTTCGTGCGGATAGCGGGGCCTTAAGGGTAGTTGGCAGTATTCTTTCGAATCACTCGAGCATTCGCGTTGATAATTGAAACACACGTCCAGCGTTCGGGATTTTGTAATTTCCGATTTGCAATCTTCCTGCCTTTAAAAAAATCACAACTTGGAATTTAAATATGGAGAAATAAACTGCTTTAGCGTTAGAGATCCATTGAATGAGCCTCTATTTTACTGTTTATCCCAAAATTGTCAGGATTAATACAAAAAATATAAAAAATCTTCAAATTTATAAACGCATGAATTCGGCGTATCATTTACTTTAAAAATGGCGTGCGTAGTTACCTCAAAACCCCAAAAACATATCGTCCATCTTACCTTGCTCGGAGGCATTTAATAAATACTATTTATTTATCAGTTATTCCGCTTGTTATTCTTCCATTTTATAAACGTAATGAATTTTCCTCTGATAGCTAAAAAATCAGACTTGAAATCACATGTTGACATAACTAAAACAACACGGCGACCGCCTGGTTTTCATTTGACTAACAATATAGCAAGTTTATGAACATGTTTGACAAAAACAATAAATATTTGCAAGTACACAAAATGGTATTGAGAGCATATTACTAATATGTGTTGACGGGATAAATTAAAATCAATCTTTCGGTTAACATGACACGTTTAACATTTTTTACACAATCTGTTTTTTAACTAAATCTTATTTTTTATTAAGACATACACAGTTCATTGTGAATTAGGTGATAGGAATAAATGTTAAATTAATTTTATTTTTTAATTTTATGTCATTTTATATTATTTTATAGTATTTCATATTCTTTTACATTATTTAATGTTATTTTATATTTCATATGCAATTCATACAAAATTAACCACCACAACATGGTGGACGAAAAATCCTCAAATTATTTAATTATAAAACAATGAATAAAGAAAAAAACCTATGACTTACTATTTTTCTGATTATTTTTATTGGCTTTTCAAAGAGGTGTTGAGTTGAGTTAATTCTGAGTTCATACATAGATTACAAACAATATCAATATAAAAAATTTTTGATCAATTATCATTTTTTTTTTAAAGACCGGTGTGCAATTGGAGTCGCTTTTCATATGCATTAGTATCTTATTAAATATCCGTTGCCCGTATTTGCTTGTCGTTTCCGAATTGGACTTACCTTCATTTTAACTAAATCTGGTATTATGTTCGTGATCTACTTTTCCTGTATAATCTATGGAATCTGACGATAGGTTTTGGCACATTATTAAAAATGAGGTGTAAGTAGTTTTAAATTATTAATATCACGGTCAGAAATTTAATAAATTAGTTTAGTACGTTAGAAGGGAATCATGAAAAATGACTTGGTGTGGTAATACTCGTATTTCGTAGTGTGTTTAAGTTGTGATTGCGCGAGTAATTTGTGAGTTATTTGCTGCAGTAGTATTGTTGGCTTCTAGAAAAAAAAGCTTATACCAAATATTACGTGGACAAGTAAGTTTTCGCGTGAGTGTTTCAATTACAATTTCGGTTACGTAGATACTAATGAAAAGAAAATAAAATTAACATTTCATAAAATGACCTCTAGGCTAAGTCAACAATTTCTAAAACAGACATTCAGTGGTTCTGAAGTCTAGAAAGTTGTGTTAGACTACGAGTCTAAAAATAAAATTCATGATTCCGAGAAGGAGATCTCGAAATAAATTCACCTTTAAAGGATTGGAATAGAAAACCCACCCTCGCCTCCGGGGCATTGGGGATGATATCAAGTGATTTCGAAAATGGTTCATGTATTAAATATATTATCACCTAGGAAGAAGCCGCAATTACGTGCCTAATGTGATAAAATAAATAAATAAATAACCTAATTATTTAAACAGTGCCTGAATATAACGAGTACATAATATTATAACTGCTTTAAATAGTTGTTTTTTTTTCAAATAATTTTATCGAAATTTAAAAAAGCAAAAAAAAAAAATGGATTTTATTTTCTATTAATTCCAGAGATTAACGCTGCTTACATTCAGTTGGAAAACTTCCAAATAAGATCGAGTTTCGTTATGTTTACAAATTACTTTATTCACATTTATTTAAATGTTTACAATGTAACATTAAAATAAATGGCTAACTGACCCTAACGTCCTTTCTAAAGGAGGCTCTAAGCTATTCTGCGGCTGCGGAACAGTGATAGTGAGTGTGTTTGTTTGTTACGCTTTCACGCTTAAACCATTGAACCGATTTTAAAAATTCTTTCACCAATAGAAAGCTACATTATCAGCTAGTAACATAGGCTGTATATAATGGTAAGTTCTGGCGTGATGAAATGTGTATAAATGAAAATGTGTTTATTTCATATATTTTAACAGCAGGGAGGAAAGGCAGGTGGAAGATGGGGTTCGCGGAGAGGGAAGAGATGAAGGAGTGGATTGCGGGGAAGGTGGAAGGGAACGGGGACGCGGGGGAAAGGACGTGCAGGGAGAATCAATTTATTTCTTTGGATGGCATTGCAACACACGTCGGGTACCAGCTAGTTTAAAATAAAGTCAGGACGTCACTGAAAGGAACTAAAATCTAAATATCTTTTATATGTCGCTGTAGAATTTCTGAAAAGAAATAAAATGGTTCTTTTTAATTTTGGTGTATCCAGGGGGAGCAGGGTGGCTGCTTGAATAATTGTGAAGTAAAAAAGCTTTCAATGCGAAAATAACAGGTTCCTGACATAACTCTTGGTTGCGCAAATCAATTCGTCCGCAGGCGGGTGCGGTGTGATTCTAAAACAACAATCACTGGAAAACTACTCAAAGGAAACGGAAAGGATAGGTATTGCCAAAACTCACCGAGTTCACTCGACATTTGCCGCTGGTTCTGTGGTCCTTTTAATTCTCCCTTGTCTTTATAATAGTTCACTTGTACACATATATACGTAAACACGGTTACTTCTGCAGCCGCGGCGGTGTGGTCAATAAGTTCGCAAATTAAACTTAGGGCGTTACTTTTCAATTAAGTAAAATGCACAAATTTCTCCGAACTCGAAGCGGGCGCGTTTTTCAACAAGTCAAATAAAAAAAACAAGTGAATGAAACAATCGAACGTTTTATTGGGTTTTGTCTTGGCGTGGGGTGGGTAGGTATTTGGATAGAGGAACTGGGCAGGTACTTGGGTAAAGCAGTTTTCCAGTAGGTACTAAATCAAACAAAAAGAACATTGATTGGCGCAAACAACTCTTATATTGTCTTTTTTCGTCCATGGGTTTTGTATAAAAAAAGGAGCAAGATTATCTGACAAATAAACTAAGAATTTTGGAGCTGACAGTCTCATTTTGGAGCTAAATGTAAAGGAACTGAGTTGGCAATATTGCTGTTTACCTGCAACATTAATGGCGTCTACCATGTATATGCTTTCGGCTATCATCGAATCCGTTCATACATTCGACACGTACGACGATAGATGATACTCTTCTAAAATAATACTTAACTGACATCGCTGAGATGCCACAAAACCACATATAACTAACTATACTGACGACACTACTGAAAGATGTTAAAACTACATGACTAACCTATGCACCACGATTTTTTTCTTAGGTCAGCAGAAAAGGTGGTGTTACCTAACCTTCCTCTTGTTGGTGATATTTTCTAAAGTCGTGTAAGTAGGAGTGACACAGGAACGCAGGAATTAGAATCAGTCATTAGGTATTCGTTATTACCCGCTATCCGTCTTTATATAATTAATACAAACCTGCTATCGTTAAAAAGGGGGAAAACCAAAATTTTAACAGTGAGAGTCTTTCATTTATAATTCAATTGGTCGTACAAATAAAAATATGTTAGGTATAAATAAATAAGTCTCCTCAATGTGGCAGAACTACAGATTAATAATGGCTGAACACCAAAATACCTGTCACAAAGATGAAATTTAAAATACTTGCAGAATTAAATAATAATTTGGGAGGAGCGTATGGGTATCGCCGCCCCGGGAACTATTTATTGGACAACCAACACTCTGCCATAGGTCATCCCAAGTGGTTCGCTACGTTTGGCGACTAAGCAGGGGTGCCCGGGTTCTTGGGGTGAAGTTTGCTGGATCTTGGCGGTGCACGCGTCTGCCCACATCTGCGTGGTAGGAAGAGACTGGTTGAGGGATACCTTTTGATTTCTCCAGCAGAACTCTCTCGGAACATGGCCTTACGTAGATTCTTATATCCGTCACTCCTGGACATTCTGACCCCAGCTTTCTAACCATCCCTCGTATGTTTTCCGTAGAACGTCCTCTCTTTCCTTACCTAAAAAGACCTCCCACACAGCAATTTTGGAGGCGAGAATGGGTACCGCCGCCCCGGGAACCTTTATTGGATAACCAACACCTCTGCCATAGGTCACCCCAAGTGGTTCGCTACGTTTGGTGATTTAGCAGGGGTGCCCGGGTTCATGCGATGAGGTTTGTCTAGGTCTTGGAGGCCGATGACCAAGACACACTGAACCCCAGATTCCTACCCACCCCTAAACCCTTTTCCTTCCCAGAACTCTCCTCCCCTTCCTTTCCTTGAAGAAGGCCCTCCTCACAGCATCCCCAAAGATGACAAAGGCCCTGAGGGAAATAATTTTCCTCAGGGTCTCCTGTGTGGAGCTCATGTAAAAAAAAAGCATTTCCAAAGATGACGTAGGCCCGGAGGGGTATTTTTTTCTGTTCCTGGGTGGAGCTAATGTAAAAAAATTAGCTTTACAACTTGGGAGGCGGTAATAGGTACCGCCGTCCCTGGAACCATTTATTAGATAACCAACACCTCTGCCATCGATCACCCCAAGTGGTTCGCTATGTTTGGTGACTTAGCAAAAATGTCCGAGTTCATGGAGTGAGGTCCAGAACTTGGTGGTGAATGACCTGAACACACTGAACCCCAAGAACTTCCTCTCACAGCCCTAAAGATCAATTATCTATTAGAACTAATTTAACAAAATAAATTCATTTGATTTAGGTAGGTAATTATTATTTTTTTAATAGAGTTCTACTCAAAAAAATAAATAAAATGCAGAAATTAGAATTGAGAACTGAGTAGTTGAACAGAGCATAGAGAAAGTACTCATATTACGTCTCCTTAGTTGATTGCATTAAATCCTTAGAGTTTATAACATCGGTCCTTCATTGTTCGATATTTGTAATGTATCATAAAAGTCTATTATCTAGTACATATTTTACCAAAGTAGTCTATGGGCTCTTCGGGTCGGAAGGTAACCGAAGCTAGTTTTATGAAGTCATTATGTTTCAAGAGCTCTCCAGGTCAGAACTATCCTAAAGCCTGGAAGGACGTTTATCCTCAGAAGTATTAATTATATTTAATAGTGTTCTCATCATCATCATCTTCTTCCCCTTATCCTATTCAGTTCGGGGACCCACTGCATCGACAAGGCTCCTCCACACGTCCCTGTCTTGTGTTGATTGTTCGGTAGTCCCAACTGTTTTATTTATTATCTATTTTATCATTCGGTAGTGCTTCCGTTCATGGTAGTCCCATCCTCTCCTCACACGGTTTCAGGAGTTGCCTCGCCCAACTGTGTCTGGGGCGGCCCACTGGACGTCTACCCTCTGGAATTGCACTTAGTATTTTCCTCGGAATGCGGTCATCAGACATTCTTAGTGCATGCCCAAGCCACCTCAGTTGCGATTTTTCTATGAAGAGTAGCAGTGGTTCAATGTTTAGATCGTCTCGGATTCTCGAGTTTCTTATATGATCCCATTTCGTAACCCCTGCTACTCCTCTCAAGTACGTCTTTTAGGCAACTGTACTCTAGAGCGTGTTTGTTCGCTTAGCATCCAAATCTGGTGGCCGTAAGTGAGCGTCGGGAGGTGTACCGTTTTGAACGCTGCCATCTTTGTCTTGATAATGAGCTCGGCTTTCCTTATCACTGATCTGTAGAGAGGAAGCAACACACCGTTCTTATTCTTCGATCAATTTCTCCGTCTTGTCGTCCATCGCTGGAGAATTCAACCCCGAGGTATTTGAATCTGTCCACCTGTTTCAACTGAGTCCCATTAGCGAATATGTTGCACTGAGTTTGGTCCCTTCCTATAACCATCACCTTTGTTTTTGAGGTACTCATCTTCATTCCCGCCGCCGTGCACTCTTCGTTGAATCGGTTGTTCCGTGTGCCGACCCGCAGCTTTGATCTTAATAGAGTTCCACTCATCAAAATTAATAAAATGCAGAATTTACAGTTGAAGACTGAGTGGTTGAACAGAGCTAAGAGAAGATGCTCTGGCTCTTTAGTTGATTGAAATTGATTTAGCTGTAGAATTTATTACAATGGCCCCTCATTATTGGGTAATTAATTGATTCTTTTGGGTGGTTAACTAACAGTCGGATGAATCAAATTCGATATTCTTATAGTGGGTAAATACTTATTCCCTTATGATTTGCTTATTGATTTGTTTTTACTATCTTAAATCTTATCACTTAAACAAAATATACTTAATAATTCCTTAGCGAAAATTCCAAAATATCAATAATAATTGCACCGCATGAAGTTAAAAACTTGTTTATTATAGATTTACAATATATTTCACCTCACTTCTAGCTTCTGAACTTCCTACATTTAGCTGCAATTAATGTTAACTTTCAAGAATCAAAAACGCACTAAATAAGCTTGCATGCACTTCTGAGCGTATCCCTGGGAATGGAAGTTGTGATAGGTTGGTTTATAGTCAATTAGACACATCGTTAGAGCAGAATTGAAGGATGATTACGAGCGCGTACCCGTAACTTGCTAATTGGGAGATAATTGAAACCGGAATCTCAATATTCTAAGGGGGTATTTCACCATCTTGCTCGCAAGCTGCCAACAGCACTACCCATAAGATAAAGTATTTTTTCGATTTCACCATCCGCGCAAAGATAAAGTTTATCTTTACTAATGGGTACTCTGACCAGCCAGTAACGTTTATCGGGTACATGATAACAAAGTTTTTACCTAAATTTGGTAGAAAACTTCGTTTTCATGATTGATCAGCAAAGTTTTCTACCATGTGTCAACACAATCATCTGACAGTTGATGTTTCGGAGACCCGAATTTTTCACGAATTCAGTTTTAATTATGGATTTGATTGAAGATTTTGAAATTATTGAAGCGTTTGAAGATGCAGAAATACGTGAAAGGGCGGCAGCAAAGAGGAGGCCGCGAGTTCCACGAGCTCGCGTAAATTTTTTTTAAGTTTTGGACGACGTGGACTTCAAATCGAGATTTACTCTAAAAAATGCCGTAAATGTAATCCATTAACGACAAAACCGCTCAAAGGACCAACGGTATGTTATTTTAATATAAATATTGAAGAATAATACAGAATTGTTGTACTTGCATCATATTTTAACAAACATGAGAGTGTATTGTGTTTCTGAGGTCATTGTACACACCCATACAAAATGACATTTTCCAACTTAAAACCAACCAGATGTACTACAACAATATTTCATTGTTTCCAGGAATAATGCTGTACCAACAAGTATTATTGACCTTGCGATACTTCGCAACTGGGTCCTACCTGATGACTGCCGGGGATTTTGTTGGTACAATAATAATAAACGAATAATAATAACAACAATGATTGTACCAACTAAATCGAAAACTGTGTATTGTTTTATTCACGGTGTTGACGTTCATGATTCCTTAGAAAAAAAATGGTATTTTAGACAGGCGTGGCTCTAGACACTAATAGCTATTGGGGACCGGATTTTTTGTGATGAAATGCGCACGTTTATTTTGCGGTTTATGAGCATGATTCTCCTGCCTATAAAGTTATGTAGCCCGTAGTTAACATCAATATTTTAAGAAATTGGTGAAATCGCCCCTAAGTTTAATATGAGTATATGTGTAATAATCTAGATTGCACGCAAAAGTTTTAATTTTTTTATGTGAATACCTCACAAGAGTCTAAGCCGCTCCCGTCTGAATGAGAAAGACTGTATTCTCAACTGTATTCTCAATCGGGATATGTTGTGAAGCTGAAGGTAGTGAGGGGAAGGAGATGGAGAAGAGGAAGGTGGGGAAGTACTTGGCTATCCAGATCTGGTCACCAATTACGGCGAAAGCCTTTTCAAGCAACGTTTCAATTCTGAATAGTGGCCATACACCGGGGCAATACTGTAAGTATCTTCCACACTCGAACGTGCTACAAATATGTTATATATTATTTTTAATTAATTATTTGTGAAATAACACAAATAATCAATAAAATATATTTGCGCACGCCGGGATTCGATCGCGCGACCTTTGGATTGCAAGTCAAGAGCCTTACCACTAGACTACGGAGGCCATCGAAGAGTGTGAAGTTTATTCTGTTAATCGATTTCTTAAATTAAGAATACTATAAAGATACTTTATTTGACCCCGAACGGGGTAACTTTACCCCGTCATACAAAGTTTTTTGGTTGTCATTAAATATTTCGATAATACCGTATTTTTTTTAAATAAACTGGTACTTGTAGTATGGTACTTCTTCAGGTGACTGAAATAAAGATAATTTAACATTGATTCAATTCAATTATCCCTCTGAGACTTAAAAAAACATGTTTGTTTAAAAAAAAACAATTTAAATACTTGTTTATTTTCTGCCGACATTTTTACCGAGAAAATCGCAGCAGGTCTCGAATCGTCGAGTTTCTTATTTGATCCCATTTCGTGACTCCTGCCACTCCTCTCAAGTACCTCATTTCGGCAGCTTCGACTCTAGAGCGTGTTCATTCGTTTAGCATCCATATCCGGTGACCGTACGTAAGCGTCACTTATCACTGATCTGTAGAGAGGACGCAACTCACCGCTTGCCGCACTTATTCTTGGATCAATTTCTCCGTCTTGCCATCCATCGCTGGAGAATTCGATCCCGAGGTATTTGAATCTGTCCACCTATTTCAGCTGAATCTCCCTAGCGAGTATGTTGCACTGAGTTTTGTCCCTTCCTACAACCATCAGCTCTGCTAATGTAACTTCAAGTAACGTTTCAATTCTGAATGGTGGTTTTACACCAGGGCGATACTGAGATTACCTTCCATTCTGGAACGTGCCGCAAATTTACCTTATATTATTTTGAATGATAAAATTGTAAAAATACAATCAATCAAATAAAATTTACTTGCGCACGCCGGGATTTGACCCCCGGAGCCTTGCTCCTTGATCAAGAAGGCTGTCAAATGAAATGTGAAAATAAATTAACAGTTTTCTATTTATTTCAAAACATTTTTTTTCTTTTAGTCCCTTTAAAGTTACCCATTAAGTGGTAAAGTACAACGCCTTTACGGTGCGCGTAATACTGAAACATTAATAGCCCGCCCGCTCGTACTTAGTCACAGACCACTTAATTCACACATCGGCGTCGTTCCAAGGGACCTTCTGTGATGAAGCCACCTTAAAATCATTTACGAGAAATACCAAAGGCTTCGGGGGTCAGGGGTGTCGTAAGGCACTCAACGTGACCTTAACTTCCATAAACATTCCGTCCTTCTAGAGAAATCAACCCCTTGGTATTTATTTTCGTCCCATCGGATATCCCTAAATATTCGTCTATCCGTTCCTTATTTGCTTTGATCTATTTTCAACGTTTTCAAATACATCTATTTGAATTTCACTTTTGTTTTCTTGATTGAATGAGTGAAGTGGAATTTTGAAGTGGAAATTAAACCCACTTCCCGACATCCGGTAGAGCTGAAACTTGGCAGACAGACTCGTTGTCGATGACGGTGCATTTTACAACTTTTGGTGGCAATCACGCGGACTTTTGATTTTTTCTGAATATCGAAGAAATTTGAGGGATTAGATTAGATTATTAGAGACGGATCATTGAAAGGCGGAGCAGTTGGTGAGTCAAAGTCTGTTTAGTAGCTACATAGTAAGGGTTAGGGTAGTGGATTAGACAGAGGTGTGAACAGTGATGCATAGTTGTGATGGTGATGAAGGTCGTGCTGTGAGTTCTTCCAGGCCGTCGCTCGACACCGTGGCGGTGGAGACGAACGTCGATTACTCGGGTGAGTTAGAGTCGTCTGCGGCGCGGGTAAACCTTGAGAGCAAATAGTATCTCAGTGGCTGCGAGATGCGGTGGACCTCGGTAGCACGACACTGAGCTGATCCCCGGCTGAAGGTGCGGAGGACGCAAAAAAATCACGTTATGATGTTGATCTCTTTATCTGAAGGTGCGGCAGACCGTACGAGCTGCGAGATGATGTGATCCTCGAATGTAAGTCCCTCAAGAGCGCGGCTAGCTTTAAGTTGCGATGGCCCATATCTCGTGACAAGCAAAAATTCCGGGACGGGCCTTAGGTCTTTGGCTTGCTATTATCAACGATCATGTAATGATTAACCAGAGCATAAGAGAGTGTCAATCCAGTAAAAATAAAAAAAACATGAGAGTTAAATTCATGTTTATTAATCTAAATTTTATACAGCAAGGATTATGGATTTGAATAAGAGACTATAAAATTATACTTATCTAAGATAACTTTTGATATTAAAATCATTATGTTTAAAGATAATATCACATTCTAAAATCTACAAAATATATCTATTGAGGCCGTAATTTAATATTAATCTAGGGCACCAACTCGTTTTCAAAAACTAGTAAAAGAATTTACTTTAGAGGAGAAAGAATTTACATTATTAGGCGATATACCTAATCAACCTAAAAATATCAAAATAAAATTTATAATTTAATGTTACGAAAATCTGTATCGCCGATATTTTCGGTTAACTGTTGATCCTCGCAGGTGTATCCATAAATATACTAAACCACCCACGGTTTATCTATGGAGCTCTTCAAATTGTGACTCCTGATTGCTCGGAGCCTTTGCAGTATGTATCCGTGTGCACAGTTACACGTGACTTTGTAGTGATGGGCGCTTCCAGTAATGATGTGTAGTAATTAATTTTTAACTATTTCTAATAGCATTGTCATCTCAAACCTAGCTACGAATAATAATAAAAATGACATTGCAAGTTAAAAAATAAAGCTGTACACACTGTTTCATACAGCTAAGTTTAAGTTCCCAAGATAACAGCAGAACCAGTATGAATTTAATAAAATTATTTGGTCAACAGATTTTTCAACCTTTGTCTTTAATACCGACATGTTTTGAAATACCTTTTGTCTATTCGTGTTTTTTGTAGAAATTTCGAAATTACAAATTTCCGATATTCGTGGAAATACTGTAGCCCGGATCAGATTTACATGTAGCCCGGATCAGATTTTCCGGGAAAAATGGTTTAATTTTTTCATTGTTTCCATCGTTGGGAATCAAAAGTATTTGCTCTTTGATAAAACGTACGTAAAGACTCTTCACTATTACAAATTACATTTTCATAATTTAATTAATTAGAAATATCATATTACAATGACTTTTGAAATATTTTAGATGAAGATATTTTTAGAAATGTCTTTCTATCTTTAGTACCTGGTAGTTTCCATAATTATTTGTAATATTCTAGAAATTAGTGTAAGAGCTAACCCATAGATGGCACTAGATAGTAGTTTCGATTACTTCCCAACTTTTTTAGACTTAAGTTATCCTTAAAAATAATAATCCAAAGTGATTATTATTTGTAACATTACAGGAACTGTTAATACATCTTAAAGGGTGGTTGTACAACTCTGTGAGTTTGAAGACAAATATATTTAATTTTTTTTATAAGAAAAACTCTCTTTTTATAACTTTTGAAGGTTATTCCCATCAACGTCCCAGTTGCGACCATTGTCTTTTCCTATTTTTCTGTGTCTTGTTTTCTTTCATATTTTCATTTTGATTATAAGTGTTATCTTCTTCTTCAATGACAAATATATTTGTTTACATCACTTTATTTTATACTGAGGTTGAATATTTTCCCACTTAACCGGTCTTTCCCTTCTAATGGTTCTCTAGCGATCAACTAAACAAACAACTTAATTTACTTGATGTTCGTCAGAACTCCATAAAAATCTAGTAAATCTTCATAAAATTCAGCATAAATATATCACAAGAGGTCACACTAGAAAGGATATCGTGGTCCCAGGGAGCAATACGGCAAAGTATCAAAAGACATATACACATCTGGGACCGAAACTTTATAATAAAATCTCCACAGAATTAAATATTAAGACAGCAAAATAACCTGCATCGGTTCATTAATAACAAAATGTTGATTGGCTTGGGTAGAATGGAGTCTGAAAAATTATTATATAATGTCACTTAAAGTTTTACATGGTTACCTATTAATGGCACAAAAAGTAAAAACTTAGTACATACTTAAATTATTAAAAAAAAAACATTTTTTTTACAAAATACATTTCTGGCATTTTCACCAGCATTTGGTTCCTTAGAACGGGAAATCTACCTAACTAGGAACTAATATCGACCTACAAGACATAATAACACTTGTACACATTTTTAATATTTGCAGTTATGTGTCTTGAAATATTATCATTTTGTTGTTTTCGCTACTTAAATGTATCTAATGTATTGTAATAAATAAGTAAAATAAAATGATTTTGTAATTCCTACTTCCAATAAACTTTCCCCACTTTTACCCGTCCCTTTTCCTTCTACTCCTTGCCCTGAATTTAATCTCTGATCTGTATTTAATTTGTAACTTCAGTGTACATTTAGTCCTGATGATGTGAATATTGTTCTTGAAACATGCAGAGTGTGTAAAGTAATGTAAACAAAGTTATTTTTCTTTTAATAAAATAAATAATGTCATCACAAAGTGAAAACCTTTCAGAAGAAATTTTCTTCTTATTGAAATGATTTGAAATGAAATGAAACAATTTGAAATGAAAAATGAAAGACGATTTTCGGTGGAATTTTCAGCGCACATAACTAATAGTTTTTTATTGTTATTTATTTACTTAGACCCCTATTGAACTCTTACATACATTGTTTATACCTACATAAGTATGTAAGTCATTTATTGACGAGTGATGAGTCTGAGAAACGAACCGTTCTCGTTCGCTCGACTTTCCCACTGGTGTCTACAAGACTCAGAAATATCGTTCCCTTTGAATAGCTTTAAATGGTAAAATTTAAAATGGGGGCGTGGGTCGTTCTTCTTTATAACCTACACAAAGCTGTCTTCACCAGTTAGTGGAGAAAAATTCAACAGAATTACGAATATTATTATTTTATAATGACTTTAAAATCTACTTTGCTACAGACGTAATGACTGTGCGTTTTAAAAAAATAAACGTTTATATTTTTGTAGTAAAAATTGCGTGACAGAGTTGTAAATCTTCGCGATAGAAGTGTATTTCATACAAATCACAGTTGTCTTCTGCCACCTCGACTTGCATATATTCTATAATGTTAAAAAAAAGAGTATGACGACATAAAATATAAAACTATTTTTAAACTCCAAAAGGTATAACCCATCAAGTTACAGCAATTATTATTTTTAATGATTTTTAATAAAAAAATTTTTTAAATCTCAAAACCTACAATTTTTATGTCGTACGACAATTCTGTCACGTGGGTTGTCATTCGAAATAGGTTTACACGCAGCTCGTATTTGTCACCCCAATAGGCATTTTAGGCCTGGAAGGAGGCCTAAAATGCCTATTGGGGTGACAAATATGAGAGATGAGATCCAGAGAGATTCATTTATAGATCCAGAGAGATTTATTTCTCCTCTGAAATCCAGAGAGATTCATTTATATTAAAAACAAAATGTGACAGAGTGGTGGAAATGTGACAAAGTGGTAAAAGTTATCTAGGTTAAAAAGAAGAACAACCCGCCTACAGAAAATGAATTTGAATTTACTGTTACGTAAGTTTCAACAAATATCATTCGTCATTATTAATTTTCGCAAACTTTTTGAATAATTTATTTGAAATAATCTCCGCCTCCGAACTTCCGAACCGATACCAATACTTCGATGTCACGCGAAGATCTTCTGCAGAAACTTGGGGTGATAATTTGAAAAGTTCCTTTCATCTTTGCGTTTCCTCGAGAAATGAAATTGAACTCTGCCAGCAGTAAGTTTATAGCGGGAATAAAGTGTGTCAGAGGGAAAGAATGTCGGATATTCAAATGAACGAGACCCAACTTCGGAGTCATTCAAAGGACACGGAGAACGACTTGCATCTAAAGCAATATGTATGACTTGTGCGAGATGTGCATATTACTATGAGGGAAGAATACGAGCGTTCATCGTCCGCTATATTTTATGTAAATGGCGTACCTGTGAGCTGTAATGCTAACCCCAAGTATCTACATACATTGTACGTTCTTACTCTACAAGTACGACGCGAAAATCCGTATTTTCAGGTTTTCGTACTTGCAGCCAGTGAACCAGTCATTTTCCTTCCGGTGTTCGCGATTATTCACAATTAAACTTTTTTCAGTTTTTTTTTATCAATTAGAAATGTATTTTTAATTTGAAGCTTTTCAATGGAAAAAGTTGTAAATAATAATAAACTTTTTACTGAAACAAAAATCTACAGTCAATGCTTCAATATTTTTTGGTTCGGTAAAACCTTGGGTATCGGAATAAATTAGGCAATAATTATAGGTTTTTTTATTAGTCAAGCTTCAAGCGCCAAAGTTTTTAATTTATTATTTATATGGTATATATGTGCCACTTAGATTATGTCATTCGCGATTGGGGTATTCTGTGCTTAAGGTAGTGGGGAGGGGAAGAAGATGGGGAAAATGAAGGTGGGGAAGTACCTAGCTATTCAGATCAGGTGACCAAACACGGCTAAAGCCATTTCTGAATGATGGTCTTAAGGCGCGATACCAAGAGTATCTTCCACTCTGGAAAGTGCCACAAATGTATTATTTTGAATTAATTAATTAGGGTATGATTTTAGGTTTTCACGGCCTAAAGTATTTTTGTTATTTATTTTTGGAATGTTATGCCATGTTGCGCTATCTCCTTCTTTAGCCAACGTTTTGGACAGCGTTACAGTGTCCATAATCAGGGCAGATGACGAGGGACACTGTAACGCTGTCCGAAACGTTGGCTAAAGAAGGAGGTAGCGCAACATGGCGTAACACCCCAAAAATAATTAATTTTGAATTTGACAAATTAATCACAGTTTAACAATTCTGACATTTTCTATTTTGTATAGCTTAATAAAAAAATAATTTGACTCCACAATAAAAAAATATATGTGTGTTGTCAGAATTTTTCGCTTTATTTACAATTATTGTCATCAATTATGATATTACATTATACACTATAACAAAATCACGTGCAGTTGCGCAAATTACAACAAACTTTCTTGTTACAGAGCATTTTTTATTAAACAATAAGAACATACACAACTTACCACATTTCTGCAAATTGTACAAAATTAAAATGGCTTAAGCTGTTTTATTTTCAGAGATATAGCGCTAAGACAAAAGTGGCTTCCCTTTTCTTTGCAGAAAGAAAGTGACACTAAAAGGGAACGAGGTTGAAATTGCTCCATGAAGAATAAAAACGTAACGGGAATGCCTTCATTTAAAAACTATAACACAAACTTTACCGTCGCGCGTCGAGCCAAACTAGCTTGCTTTTCGTTTTTCAATGCCCGGACAACTTTGAAAGTGGACTAAATTTATTTTATTTAATTTTGCTTTAATTAAAGTTTTCTGAAATAAAGAGGGAAAATTCACAATAGCTTTTCACCGTGATATACCTATATTATTCAAATATAGTAAAAGTTGGCGAAGCTCCTCGGAATCTTATGATTTTGACCACATCTAACTAAGGACGGGTTGTTTCAAAAAATTTGATGACTTCATCAAATATTTGAAGTTAATTTTCAGGTTCTGTGTAAGTTCTTTTCGAGTTCTGTTTTTTTATCATAGGCCAGCAGCTTCACAAAATTGAAATCATCACAGAATTTGAATAGAACTTACACAGAACGTGAAAATTAACGTCGAATATTTGACGAATTCGTCAAATTTTTTGAAACAACCCATCCTAAGTGAACTTCGACAAATTTTTGTAGAGTGGGAAGGGTGGAATGTAACACATCTGTCCTAGTGCACATTAAGTGCTTTATTCACCTTCATACATCGCTCTCGTAACTACTCGAGTGACGTATTATTGCGAATACTGCAGTTACAGTACTGCAGTTTTACAATTTGGGAGGCGGGAATGGGTACCGCCGCCCCGGGAACCTTTATTGGATAACCAACACCTCTGCCGTAGGTCGCCCCAACTGGTTCGCTACGTTTGGTGATTTAGCAGGGGTGCCCGGGTTCATAGGGTGAGGTTTGTCTAGGTCTTGGAGGCGGATGACCAGGACACACTGAACCCCAGATTCCTACCCACCCCTTAAACCCTTTTCCTTTCCAGAACTCTCCTCTCCTTCCTTTCCTTAAAAAAACCCTCCATACAGCATCTCCAAAGATGACATAGGCCCTGAGGGAAGTTATTTTCTTCAGGGCCTCCTGTGTGGAGTTCATGTAAAAAAAAAAAAGAAAAAAAAAAAAGTTAAATATGTCTACGTTTCTTATATTTTTCTATATTTTTTTTTTGTATTAATATTAATAATTGGATAATTTGTAGAGCGCCATTTTTGTTTAAAAAAATCACCTCAAGGGCGCTGTACAATTTATTAAGAATAGAAGACACAAAAAACATACTTACCTGGCAAGTTACTTCCGACAAACATACTTTAATTAGAAAGTTTATGCTTGGAGAAGATACGGCTTTGATATTGGTAGCTACCTATAGTATATAGGGAGTTAAGGGACGTGTTGAGAATTACCCAGTGATTCCTGACATTATTTATTTTGATTTTTTGATGATTTTTAAAAAAAAAATTTTTTCAAAATCTACCAGAAAAAAATTCTTCCACGTGTCATAGCCGAGTAACCGCCCAACTCCTCACCCCAACCCTAATTATCCAATACCTACTGTTTTTTTTATGTTTTAAGTTGAAAAAAAAAACATTGAAAATATCACCGGAGACGAACACTTCATTCACATTTTTCACCCCAAATAAAGCAGGATTCATCGGTTAAAATAAATCAAGTGTGTACCTTAATATTATATATAATTTTTTAATAATTATAAAAATCACCATGGAAGTGTTAGGCTATAAATAGTAAGTTTTAGTATTGTAGGTACGTAATTATTCACTTGAATCAGGAGAAAAACTGTGAAATCATTTTCCTCCTTACAACTATAACTTGGAACTCTTTAATACCCAGATTCAATCCATTCTTTCCTCAAAACATCCTCCACATAGCATTTCCAAATATGACATAGGTCTTGAGAGAAATTATTTTCTTTGGGGCTTTCTATGTGGAGTTAATGTAAAGAACAAACTATTTCCTTAAACAAAAGATTCCTAACCGTCTACTGCGTACCGTGTCAACCTGTCTTATCCCTAATTATTATTTCATCCACTTGCGCTTTGGTATATTTTGTTAACTATCTTTAAAAACAAAGTAAATTTTATTCAACAACATCAGCAGAATCTTGAACGAAGAACACCTTTCTTAAAATAACTTTGCAATTATCAAAGTAGGATAAAAAGGAGCAAAATGAAAAAGCTGCTCGTACAAGTCTGTAATACCTCGGATCACAATGTAACAAAAGTTTGAAAAGTTCCACAAATAAATCTGAAGCAGGGAAATCCGTGATATTCGATATGTGAGAGCGAGATATTTTGCTTCGCGCAAAAGCAAATAAAGTTTGACTGCTGACAAAATATATTGGAAACTTTGACTTGAACATTTTCCAGTTCGAGAAATATTTCCATTCGGGGCCCGTCTGAAGCGGCCAGGGTAAATAATTCTAAGCGACGTTAAAGTGTGAACACAGCTGTGGAAGAAATATGGAGGATGTTTTACAGAATATTCATAATTTATTTATTTATTTACATATATACGGCACAACATGTGCCATTAACAAAATTGAAAAATCATATAAATAGTACAACAACATAAAGAATAACATTATAAATGTAAGTTAAATTTAAAAAAAAAAACAAAAAGTAAGTAAGGTAATAAGTGGTAAGTTAAAGGTATAAAGTTTAAAGTATAAAATATAATGTGAAAACTATAAAGTTAAAAGTGAGAAATAGAAGATGTTTTTAAAAGTACAAAGATTCAGAAATAAAATATAAAAAGTTAGAAATCCTCATAAAAGTAAAAGAAAAAATAAAGTAATTAATATTTATGTCAACCAATATGATAAATTTTATAAGTACCTATGATTTCTAATGCACTAATAATTTAATAGTGCAATTACTGGTAGGCATGTTATGTTTAAATGTTGTATTATATTTACGTAGTACTAGCAGAAAAAAATGTTTAATGGATCTTTTGTAGAGGCCAGATTACCGGCGTGATCGATATTAGCATACTCATTGCCAGTATGCAATCGATTTATTGTTGAATTTTGTTCGGCATTCGTGCCAGTGTTGTTACAATGAAAAGGTGTTTTGAGTCGAGTTGGTCTCTAAGTTAGTAATATAAATATTCTCTAATTTCATAATATAAATATATGCACAGAAAGTAAATTTGTACGAACCGCAGTTAAAAAGCAAGTTAAGTTCTATTACCATACTTTTTTATAATTTATTCTAAATCTTAACACTCTCACTGGCCCTTTCTAATCAAATATTTTGTTTATATATTAACCGCAATCTATTACAATAGATTTCCAATTTGTCGGACATAAATCCCGGGGGCTCAATTCTCCAATCAAAGATGCTACTATCCCAATCGCCGTCGAAAGTACATACACCACTTGGTCGACTTTCTTATTCTTGACTCTCGTCGAATGTACGTACATAGACGCCAAACATCAAAAGTTATTTCAGTCGAACACCGAGTGTGTCGAACCACTCGACACCGACAAAACTATCGAAATTTAAGTACATTGTATCCTAACCTAAGATCGTTTCAAGCACGCTCTTCTAATGACAGGCATCGCACATTTGTATAATGCTGTTTTAAGGTTCCATAAATCGACCATCTTAACATGGACACCTTAACGGGGCCTAGCATGGTGGTCGAAAAATCCTCAAATTATGTAACCAATTACCGGCGATGTATGCTGCAATATATACACAATGTACAGCAAGCTGTCGTAGATGCTTTGAGGCCTTCGACCAAGTATATCTAGGTCAATGTTTGAGGCCAAGGGCGTTTCGTCGGAGGGTAGATGATTTTAACGTGAAAATTAGCTTACTGATTAATATAATGTAATGTCGTTTTGCAGGTGTTAGCATCACAAAATCACTTTTCCGTTGGTAGTTTTCAGCTCTTTTGGTTTTGAGTAATGTAACCGCCAGTCATGTCGGAGAAGTTGTGGTCGTAATTTCAATTTCACACCTTAGAAAGTCAAGAATATCAGAAACACAGAAAATAATCACAGGGTGCCAATATCACCCATTTTCTACCCTTCGACATTCGAAAATACGTATAAATGAAACATTTAACAGTTCGTCGACACGACGGGTAATTTTTCATTCACAGAATAGAGCATAACGAATAACCTTGATCGCTTTTGGAGTATAGAATATTTTTTTTACTTTGGCTCTACATAGGAAGCCCTGGGGAAAAAAAATTATCTCAGTGCCTATGTCATCTTTGGGGATGCTGTGTGGAGGGTCTTCTTAGGAAAGGAAGGAGAGGAAGTATCAGGGGTGGGTAGGAATCTGGGGGTCAATGTGTCCAGGAGTGACGGACGTATGAATCCATCCCTCCCACTGCGGTGTTAGGCGATGTTCCGAGAGGGAACGGCTGTAAAAGTGAAAGGGACTCCCTTAACCATTCTCTTCCGATACGCTCTGCCATGCAGCTGGTGGGTAGACATATCCGCCGCCATGACCCGGACAAACTGTTATGAAAATTATTTATACCTAAAGTGACTTTCCTACCAAACCGTACGTAGGTACGGTCTTAATTTATTATTTTTTAATCACTCGATTGTCTATGGGATATTACACGGGCAACAATGAGTTTCTTCCGCAAGGTGGCCACTTCCTGTCAGAGCCTGGACCGGGCAACAGACTCTGACGAGACGTCAATCATTGTGCCATGATTAAATTTTAAATAAAGTGTGTTGTGATATAGTAAAACGTAATATATTTTCCATCCGCGTTCGCGGAGCCGATATTGCAATAGTTGCGCGAAAGTGTTTTGCAAGACGCGATGTTTTAACCGCGTGATTTTGTGGGCCGGTCGGCCATATCTGAGATAGAAGATAATGATCCAGGCAATCGGGCTGATTACCCTCGTCATCCGCAGCCCAGGATAGCTGGGAGATGTCCTCAAATTGCGTCGAGCGCCCGGTGTATTTTCGGGATAATTCCACGCCCTGGACGCCACGCCAAACTTGTGGGGGCATCCACACGCTAGCGGTCCCTCATCAGCCCTGTGGGAGCATCCACTGGACCCGCCGGGATCGGACGATCCCTGAGACGTCGCCATCCGGAGAGCTGGCCCAGCATAGGCCCGACCTACCGCCAAGACGACCGCATGGATCCCTTTCCGAGAGATAATCCCGCTTCGTTCGCGACGTTTACTAGCTAGCTTATTTCAGTATGGTCTGTTATGGGGGTAAGAATCTCTAACATTGTTTGTAAATTTGTATGATGATAACAAGTGCAATATACGCTCTTTTTGTTTCTCAAGAAACTCGATCTTTGATTTATAATATACCCCGGATATCAAGGTAAAATCACCCTTTCCCCACGGCGCTGAGATAGCGTCTCAAATCTGAGCTACGCCTGATACACCTAACCTCCAAAACGTAAGTATTCACAGTATTAAATTTGAATGTAACAAAACCTCACTCCATGAACCAGCGCACCCCTGCTAAGTCACCAAACGTAGCGAACTACTTGGTGTTGGTTATCCAAAAAATGGTTCCCGGGGCGGCGGTACCATACCTGCTTCCCAAATTGAAAAGAATAATTTTGATCGCTTTTGAAGATTTGATCCCCTGTATGGATAGTAGGTGGGTCATTTAACAAAAAATGTTATTTTTAAATTCTAAGAGCGATTAAAGGGGGTCAAATGGGTTCAAACCGACGTGTTCAAAATTTTTCAAATTTCTGATACGATCTTCTTCCTCCGGATTCACTTCAAAGTTTTGAAAATTTTAATATATGTATATTTTTTAATATTTTTTTAAAATACATATTTTTTTCAAATATTTTTTTTTACCAAACCATATTTTTTGTAATCTTCCATAGCAAATGTAGTATATTTTGACGAAATCATTTACAAAAAGTCCCAAAATTGAGTTTCGCAAAATAATGCCGAAATTTGAGAGTAAGAAGGATTTTGCTGGTATTTGAATACACTGCCTTGAGATAATTTTAATTAAATTCAAATATATTTTTTAATAAATAAATGAAAATATTCCCTCTGTTTCGTGTTTTATTAAAAATTGTTCATTTTTAATGGTTAATCTAACATTTTTTTTAAGATTTCACAAGGGTTGGTTTTTCTCCATTTTGTGAAATTTTGATGATATCCAAATATAAAAAAAAAAAAATTAAGTGGTTTTATATCTCCATTTAACACCATTTTATCACTATTAGACAAATCAAAAAAAAAATTAAAAATTTCCCCATACAGTCGTGACCCACCCTAATGGATAGTATGGTTTATTAAAAGGTTTTGACGCCAGTTTGAAGCAAAAATCATGATTAAAAACTTCAATGGTTTATAATATTAAAAATAAAATCATCTTCGAGTGGGGTTCTTTCCAGTTATGATGTCTAAGGTAGGGAATACAAAGTTTACCATTTAGCCCTCCGGCTGTTTTAAAGAAACCTTAGTCTCGATTCTCACAAAAAGTTATCATATAAAATAGGTCGGTTTAAAAAAACGGTTGCCTTTAACATTTTACATCTTTCGGGCGAACAGTTTCTTGCCAAAAAAAACTTTGGTCGTTAAAAACCGGCTACCTTTGTATGTTTTTTAATGCTTCCATCGGTTTATTATTTTTAGCTTTTCACGTGAAAACGGGCTTCGCGGAAAAAAATGTTTGTGTACACTCCATAAGAAAAACACAATCTAAACGAAAATTTTATTTCGCAATACATCAAAGTCGATTAGCTGCATAAATTTGTGAAATGTGTTTTCTGTAACTTAATCCGTTTGTCTTTTTGTAATTAGCTCCAAACACGAGGCTCAGAGGAAACAAAATTCCTCCAGGCCTATACCATCTTTGGGGATGCTTTGTGGTGGGTATTTTTAGGGAAAGAAAGGAGAGGAAGATCTGAGAAGGAAAAATATATTTATTTATTTATTTTTATTTTTTTATTAATCTATAAACATAGGGTTATACATAGGGTTTAATTGATGCCTGTCTCACTAGGATTTACCTGTGTTGAGACAGGCTTTAACGTACATATTTAAAATTACAATAATATTTTAAGTAACATACAAATTCAATTGTATACTATAAAAATGGAAAGGTGATTGGAAGTGTGGGTTCACTTTAAAGAGAGTTATGTAAATGTAGGAAGAGATGATGTACAGTAAATGATGATGTATAGTAAATTCTGTCAAATCTATTTATGGGATTGATTAATTAATTTGACATGATTCTATTTTTAAGTTATTTTACATGGAGGGCTGGGTAGGAATCTGGAGGTCAGTGTGTCCAGGAGTGACGGACACACGAATCTATTCTTCCCACTGCTGTGCAAAGCCATGAGTTGGGAGAGTCGAGCCTGGAGATGTCAAACGGTCTCCCCCAACCAGTCTCCCCAATCGTATTGTTGGTCTACTATGGGTATTTTGCAACAGAATAGGCAACCAAAGATTCCTTTCATATACCCTTATAAATTATACATTATTTTGAAAAATAACAGAGTAACTAACGCCATTTCCAAACATCACACCGTTTTCCCGCAAGAGTAGGCAGAGAGGAAGGACCGCCACACAACAATGGAAAAACTCACAAGCCTTATATATTTCTTTAAAAATCTGAGGAATGTGGTAAATAAAAAGGATATGAAAAAGGTCTACTACGCGTTATATCATTCTTAAATTGAATATGGAATCATAGGATGGGGACCTGCTACATGTAAGTACATAGATAACCTGAGTACAATTCAAAAATAAATCACAAACACCATACTGAAAGAACCCATTAGAACTCCTTCAATTGAAATTTTCAATAGTTTTGAGGTACCAAATGTACAACAAATATATGCCAAAAATATATTATTGAAGCTATTCAAAAATACTGAATCCTTTCTAGACCGTATACGCATAACTTTGATCGAATAAAAATGACATAAAAAATTTTCCTAGTTTTAAAACCACATTCGTACAAAGAAACTACACATACTTTGCAACAAAACTCTTTAACATCCTTCCCAAGACATAAAACTAATAAAAAATTTCTAATCAGTACAAATCAAAAATAAAAATGTTGCTGAAAATGTTCAACGAAAAAACCCTAACGAAGACACTAAAATAGTAGACAAATAAACTACATTTAAATAAATTTCGTCCACCTCGGCACAGGACCCCTCTTGAAGAGGACTAAGAAATACAATATCTATACTTACTTAAATTCACCATTATATTTTGTAGATACTATTATTTTATATGGTCACTAAAATGAAATAAATAAAAAAAACAAAGGACGGGTTGTTTCAAAAAATTTGATGCATTCATCAAATATTTGAAGTTAATTTTCACGTTCTGCGTAAGTTCTATTCAAGTTCTGTGATGATTTCAGTTTTGTGAACCAACTGGCCTATAATGATGTAATAATAGAACTTGAATAGAACTTACGCAGAACGTGAAAATTAACTTCAAATATTTGATGAATCTATCAAATTTTTTGAAACAACCCGTCCATAGTCTTCCCAAACATTCCTTTCTTCATTCAAATATATTCATCGTATAATATCTGTGTAGAAAATTATGCCTGGACTTTATTCGGGCCTTGTCAAAACTCAGAATGTTCCTTCTGATATTCGGACTCTTGACATGGCCCGACTCAATATTATTGATGTGGTTCAACCATTAACCAAAAATATATAGGTCGATCGGTGGGCCCAACCATTCATTTGAAATACCTAATATACCGTTATAAATAAAGCTACGCGGAAAAACGTTAAAATTTCAACATCTTCATTTTTCTTTATTCAAAAGTACCTATGTTAAAATTTCCACCTACTAAACTGAAACTTGGCTACGAGAAAAAATGCACAACACTATCTTTAAATAATAACAATTAATCCTCAGGCAGTTTGTTTTACTCGTCTATGCATGTTATTACCATAGAGGTGAGGCGTAAAGGTTACTTCATAATAAAGCCAATAACATATTTTATTTTAACATAAAATAGAAGTGGGTTAACATAAAATAATGCTAAAAAATAACAATAAAATCAATATAAACGTCCAATAACGGTGTACATCAATATTTAAAATATATGAAAGATATGCAAATGATCAAAATATGACACACTACTCCAAGATTAAGATATTAACGGCATTCCACTGAAGGAGATAAAATACTTAAAATATTTGTGGCACATCATTACTGAAGACCTCTCGTACGATGGTGATATTGAGCGACAAAGGAGAAGTAACATTATACTTTCTAATATGATTGCCCGAAGATTCTTCCAGCAATAATGTAAAAAAAATATGTTCAACGCGTTTTGTACTAGCCCATTTACGTGTGAAATACGGTGTTTAAACTGAATCAGCTCGATGGGACGACTCCGGATCCAACGTGATCTAAGCCTTCAGAATAGATATA
This sequence comes from Glyphotaelius pellucidus, assembly GCA_936435175.1. NCBI lineage: Eukaryota > Metazoa > Arthropoda > Insecta > Trichoptera > Limnephilidae > Glyphotaelius > Glyphotaelius pellucidus. The sequence continues at coordinate 966,992 of OW386540.1, forward strand.
TTTGGATACAGAAGGTTTAGCAGCGTATCGACGGTGTTTACGGAACTAGAACTGACTGGCCAGGGGGCGGCTAATGGCCTCCGACAACACGGTGGCGAAAGCACCCTTCACCACTCTCAAGTGAGTGCTGGGCCCGAGCTCACTCAAGACCACGCCCTGCATAATTGATTATTGTTTTTTTTTTATTCTAATTGTTTTTCCTAATATTTATTGAGTTTTCATTTTTTTTACAATATGTATTACTATAGGGTACTTGTGGGATTGCACTATCCTTCCCACATTCTGGAATAAAATTATTAATATTTTTAAGAATAATAAAACAATAAGAGAAGAAGAATCATAAAACAATAAAAAGTAAAACAACAACAACAAGTAAAACAACAACAACAAAAACAAGTTCGGGTCAAGTGAAGTCAATTGAAAACAAGAGTTTTGAGAAAATTTGGAAGTTTCTGTGTGCTATCGATCGCTAAATATGTCCGGTATATTGCCACTACAGTGGATGCTATGTGGTCAACAAATTCGCGCAAGAGGTTGGGAGATGCGAAGCTCAGCGTGAAAACACTTTTTTCGATTAATCTGTTTAGAATATCAAAAATATTTTTTTTTGATAAATTGAAGCTTTTTTCGACGTTTCGCTTGAGTGGAATAAAATTACCTACAATTGTAAATGTTTAATATTTAAAATATAAGCGCAAACTACTAAAAAATATTTTTTCATTAGAAACAACTTACAATATACAGGCACTTGATACTCAGTGACACTTTCCCTTGATTCACTTTTTTCTTACTTATAAAATTATTCACTGAATAAATCTAAAAAAAACACTTTTGCGCTAAAATCGACCATTTCTAGACTCCATTTGCCAGGCGATTTTTATGCTTATTATGTATTTATATTGGTGGTGATATAAAGCAGGTCTACTCCGACCCAAAATATGAACATTTGCTTACACATTACTATAAACTTTGCCAATGGGGCCATGACCTTGCACATTTTTTTGTGCATCTGCAGAAAAGCCACGTCCCCATTGCAAATGTTTATTGTAATATGTAAGCAAATGTCTAAGCAAATGTTCATGTTTTCGGTCGGAGGAGACCTTGCTTTAGGCCACTAAGAATATATACATTTTTGACTTGAAATTTTCTGGGTTTTTTGGTGGACGGTGATGAATATTGATTTTGACTGCGGCCGAGAGAGAAGAATCTACTGGGTATTTATTATTTACAATAATATTTAGTTCACTTAAATAGCAGCATAGAACAGCACGAGCAGGGGAAGCTTTTTAGAATTCCTTTGATGATTTATTTAATTCCCGGGCGTCAGGGACAACATACTGAAATAGCGCGGCTCGCAAAGGGGATCTTGGAGTGTGGCTAGTGGAATTAGGAAGAAGTGGAAGGTAAAAGAAGTGTCAGGAACAGCGGAGTAGAAACCCGGGATCAAAGGGCTACAAAACTACAGAGACAGATAAACCATAAATATTTTGGTTCATTTTATTGTGGTTACACAAATTAAATTATACAAATCCAAAGTTTTTTTTTATTTTTACGTGAGTATCGCACAAGAGTCAAAACTGCTCCAAAACGTCTGGACAAAGTGTGGCTATGGCATCCCCAATTGGGATATGTTGTAAGACTGAAGATAATGGGGAATCCTGGCTATTTGGGTGGGGTAATCAAAAAAGGTTAATGCCATTTCAAGCAACTTTTCAATTCTAAATGGAGGTCTTTTACCAGGACGATAATGAGAATATCTTCCACTCTGCGACGTGCCGTACGTACGACGTACATATATTTTTTAAATACATTTATTTGAGCTTCACTTTTTTTGCACACGGGTATATAGAGGCAATAATTGGTACAATCCATTCGGAATCTAGCGCAGTTGATAGAGTTGTCGACTCCAGTTCGTAAATTGGAAGGTTCAATTCTCATTTAAACCAAAAAAAATTAAGAAGTCATTTGAAAATAGATAGTGAAAATCATTGTTTTAACATTCTCTTACACATTCACTTACTCCAGTTCCTGGGTAGGATGGTTCGATTCTCAGTAAAACCAAAAAAAAATAATTTAAAAGACATTTGAAAAGAGATGACATGTATTATAGCAAAAAACCTTGTTCTTTACGAGTTGATTTTTTATTAATTAAAAGGAACGTTTGCGCTGTTCTTCTTGGCCCGTTTCATACAAATCATAAATTTGGATTTGATATCTAAATACCCAACCAAACTGAAAAATTATTTTTGTAATCAAATGGTTTATCAAATATCTAGTACGGATGTGAGCTTTTCTATTTATTTTTGCCTTAAATTATAAGATAAAGGCCAATAGAGATTTTCGTGTTTCGTGATTTTAGATGCAACTTAGGCAATTATTTGTGAGTAAACAAAAAACATTAAAATAATATTTTCACTCTATTTTTTAAAAAATAACAATAAAAAATAAAAATAAAACATTGCTAAAAATGCATTTTTTGGGTAGTAATTTTTGTTTAAACGAAAAAAAAATTCCGCCGTAAATAGGTAATTTGTATTTTAAATTTACACCCATCAAAATGATTTTTTTGTAAATTTTTATTTTATATTTCATTTTATTTTTGTGTTAAAAAATGTAGAAAAATTATTTTTTTATTATTTTTCATTTAATCACAAATAATTGCCCAAGTTGCCTCTAAAATCATGAAACATTAAAATCTTTAATGGCTAATATCCTTCGACCAAGTATATCTGGTATACTAGGTCAATGCTTATATCTTATAATTTAAAGCAAAAATAAATAAAGTAGCTCACATCCTTACTAGATATTTGATATACCTTTTGATTACACAAATAATTTTTCAGATACGTTTTTAGATTTCCACGGCTACACATCTGCCCTCACGATGGACACTGTACCGCTGTCCGAAACGTTGGCTAAAGAAGCAGGTAGCGCAACATGGCATAATACCCCAAAAACAAATAACGACAATAATTTTTCAGTTTGGTTTGGTATTTTGATCTCAAATCCAGAATTAAGATTTGTATTAAACGCGCATACGTTTCTCTTAAGAGCCGAGAATTTAAATTTCACCGAACGATGATCTTGCAAGCGTACCCTTGCAACTGTACAGGGTGGTTCCGATGAGAAAGATTTATTATTCTCCGTACCAGCATTTTAATTTAATAACGCAATATCGATTTTATTTCATTCAAAATTTGCTTTGATAAATACCTACATTCAAATTGCTCGAATTCGTGATGATAAAACTATTAAAAATATGTATTTCTTGTAATTATTTTTTGATCATAAGTATTAATAATTTTTCAATAATGTCTAAGCAAAAGAAGTCTAAAAAATATATTAGTTTGTAAGACCGTAAATAATTAGAAAAAATGAACTATTTCGTCACAAAACAAGGACGCGGATCTTTTTTTGAGATTTTATTTGAACTTAAATTAAAATTCTGAAGTTTAGCTTTCCCTATAATTTATTGATTTATTTTACTGCATGATTATATGATTTGAAATGTATGTTGTATAATATAAAATTTTGTTTGAAAATTTAACAAATCTGCCAACGACCCACTGTAAAACTTTATTGTATTACTACTTGAAATCTGAAAGTGGTACATGGTTACAAAAAGTTTAAGAACCACTACTCTAAAGCGTTACTCCACGACCACGGAGGCCTTCATTTCACCACATTTAAATATTTAAAATTGGCTTCAAGCACACCTAGTATTGTTATGAATCCATTTTCCATTCATTTTTAACTTACCTACTGCAATGAAAAAGCCTTATTTTTTAAAACGACAGTATTTTTGTAAGCCTGCGGATTTATTCAACCTCTGATGAAAATTTCAGATTTTCAGTTCTAAAAAGCGAGTTACTCGCCCCAAATGTCGGCAGCCGCAGAAAGGAGCAATAACCTACCCGCATAAGCTTTCAGGAAGCTTTCAGACACCAGCGCACTTATTAAATATGAACATTGGAGAATTTACGTGATTTTGAGCTTTCGTTCCTTCCTCTTCACTGTTTTTGGTTAGGTACACATTAAGTTGATTAGATGGGCTCCTCTCCCTTTCCTTTCTTAATATGTGCAGTTCATTGAATTAAAATTCACGACATTGGCCTTTGCCCCATTATCAATGAACCCGAATCGACAACTTCAAAGAGATTCAAATGTACGAGATGTTTTGAATGTGTATAATGAAAACAATAGTTAGAATCATCTACACCCTTTACAAAAGCTATGACGCCGTTACTGAACATGGTTTTAGCATTAAAATTACGTATATTCAATACAGAAAAAATCAGCGTTTCAATTACCTTGCAATTGCATTAACCTAAAAGGCCTTGGACAGAGCTCTATGAGATCAAATTTAAGCAATAACATTTTATCCCAATCTCTGTCTCATCAAATATCCCAAAAATATCATAATCCGTTATAATTACATAAAAAAATGTAAAACAATTTATTTTTTGGTTAGAATAACTCTCTTTTATAATAACTTTTGAAAGTTATTCCCATCAATGTAATCCATCATTAAAAGAAGAATATAATACTAACAAATCCAAACGAGGTATAAAAAAAGAGGGGTAGGGATAGATTCAAGCATCCGTCACTCCTGGACACACGACACACTGACCCCCAGATTCCGATCCACTTCTCATCCTTTTATCTTCCTAGAACTTCCTCTAAAATGACCCTCCAAACAGGATCTCCATAGATGACATAGGCCTTGAGTGAAATTATTTTCCTCAGGGTCTCCTGTGTGGAGCTAGTGTAAAAAAAAAAACAAAAAATCTTTCGATTTAAAAAAAAATCGAAACTCCATCTTTCGTAGTAGGTATAAATGAAATTAGATTCGAAAATATGTTTTCGCCGTACGAGAATTTTTACTGGTAGAGATTTCTGCATTATTGTTAAAATCATTGAAAATGGTCATAAAAATAATCGGTCCGCGTAATAACGTCATTTAACCGATTTTACGGGTAAAATCTTAAGTCTTGCTAAAATTGCGTCATTCAAATATCTATTTTTGTTGTACTGTTTGTTACCATCAATAACTCCACTATGTGTGTTATGTATGCAGTATAACTTCACATATGAAGGTAGGTGTCTACCCAAGCAGAGATCACCGTGATCGGAAAAATGGCAAATTCGAGTGTCGATCAATAAGTCATGCTACGGACACACTTGCTCATTAGAAGCCAAAGAGCATGCTACCTAGTAGCATGTGTGTCAGTGACGTTGCTAGTATTGAGCATGCTCATTTGAAGCCAAATGAGTATGCTCACGAATCAACAGCCGTTTGATTTATGAGCATGCTCATTGGATTATCGGGTGTAAGGGGAAGCTTCTAAGCATGTGTGAACAGGCTGGCTTATGAGCATGCTCATTTCAATCCGATCTCAGTTCGCGCCTGCACGTTCTGTGCAAAAATGTCAAAATACGAGGGGCGGCTGAAAAGTTTTGAGCCTAAGTACCTATGATCATCACTAATGAGTAGCGCTGCACACCACTAATTGAGGGTATTCTAAACAATATAAATACCAAGTTTCATGTCATTAGCATCATTACATTTTTAGTAATTGAACCTTAAACATCACCATGTCTGACTCATCAGCGCTTCCTACGAAATTGGAGTACAGAGCTGTCATAAAATTCCTCACAAAGAAAAACAAAATGCCGACGGAAATATTTGAAGAGATGTCTGCAGTTTATGGGGAGTCAGCACCTTCATTTGCCACCATAAACCCTTGGAGCCGTGAATTCAAACACGGCAGGGAGTTGCTTGAAGATGATCCCAGGTCGGGACGCCCAAACATCGCCGTTACCGAAGAAAACATTAAAAAAGTGAAAAAAGTTGTTTTGGAAGACCGGCGAATCAAGTTGTGGCAGTTAGCTGAAGCCATAGGCATTAGCAAAGAACGAATCGGTGACATTTTGCATAATCATTTGCATATGAAAAAAGTGTGTGCGCGATGAGTGCCGAAAATGCTCACGCCGCTTGACAAGCAGCGTCGCGTCACAACTTCGGAGGAGTTTTTGGATATCTGTGGCAATAATCCTGACGATTTTTTTCTCGCCTTGTTACTGTCGATAAAACATGGATTAGACAATATAATCCGGAGTCAAAACAAGAATCAATGCAGTGGATAGAAAAGGGAGAAAAGCCGCCACGGAAATTGAAAGTGGAAAGATCGGCATCAAAGCTCATGGCCACCGTTTTTTGGGATTGTGAAGGAATTTTGTTCATCGACTACCTTCCCAAAAATACTACAATGAACGGCGACTATCATGCCGCATTGTTGACAAAGGTTTGTCAAGCTATTGTCGAGAAAAGGAGAGGCAAACTGGCAAAAGGAGTCCTGTTTTTGCAAGACAATGCGCCCGTCTACACTGCCAGAGTTGCAAGGCGTGTCCTCGCCGAAACAGGATTTGAAGAAATAAACCACCCACTCTACAGTCCAGACCTGGCCCCTAGCAATTATTTCCTTTTTTCCAATTTGAAAAAGGACCTCCGAGGACGGAGATTTTCAAGTGACGAGGAAATGAAGGCGGCCGTAAATGAACATTTTGAAGGCAAAGACGGCGAATATTTTTTACCGGGTTAAAAGCTCTTTTCAATAAATGAAGGAAGTGCGTTGAATTAGAGGGAGATAAAATGGAAAAAAAAAATTTCATACATTTCTATCGGCATTTTTAATACCTCAGGCTCAAAACTTTTCAGCTGCCCCTCGTAGATCGCTAGGGGTACGAAAAAACCATTATTTTCGTGATTTATTATGGGAATCACGAATGTGTTTGGATTGTTATTATTACAAGGTCACTATATATCCACAATAGATTTCCAAATTCCCCAAAAGTTCCTTTACCACCAAAACGAATCCACATTCTATTGATAATTAGTATTTATTTTTTATTATTTAGACATTTTCGAATTTGTTGACATCTTTGACACAAATCAACCTTCTGTCTATCCTATCTAAGCATTCGTAAATGATTTATATATCTGTTGACATCTTCTCGCATTTCTACTAACAAATGATTAGGTACTTGCTCCAAGGTTTGCTCTTCTAGTGATCCAATTACGAACCCAAATCGATATTTTAATTTTCTTTTTTTCTTTCGCCAAAAGTTTCTTCAATAAATGCGTTGCAGGCAATAAAATTACTTTATTGACTTCAGTGCGGGCGGAACTGACTCTTTTATATCCTTGTAACTTTATAACCGTTGAAATCTTGGACGCAAATCAACCGTTTTGTTTTCTTTCGTCAAAAGATTCTTAAATAATTATTTAATTTAATGATGACATTTATTATTTGACATGAGCATGCTCAAAGAGCGTGTGTGTCCAAATGTTGGCTTTGAGCACTCTCATTCACGAGAAAGCTCAAACCAAGCCTGCTCATTAATGAGCAAATGTGTACAGTTGACTATTTGACATGAGCATACTCATTAATGAGCATGCTCATAAGCCGGCTTGTTAATGAGCAAGTACAGTGTGTCAGTACCCTAATCGTGTTTGAAGACCCGTGGCGTTGCTGAGGGAAGTTGGCATTATCGCCGTGCATCTGTCAAATTAACCAAATTTCAGACTGATTCGTATGTTAGTTTTTATTCAACAGCCAGTTGTATCACATGTGTTACGTGTTTCTCGATAAACTTTCTTTCCTAAGAAGGGTACTTACTTATCCACCCTCGTAATATCAGCACCCACGATACCGTACTAACACTGAAATTCAACAGTAAAATAGTGAAACCCGCTCGGCTCGTAACCTACGGCTTCTTATCGCTGAGAATGTTATTGCAATCATACGGGGTACAATGCCGTATTTAGATCTAGGCAACCTAAGCAGCTGCACAAGGCGGTCATTTAAGGGGGCGGCATTTTACCGAAACTCTAAATGTTACATAGTTTCCATTTTTGGCAAAAACTTAGATAAATTTAAGAAATAGTAAGTCATTTTTTCGCTTTGTTTCAAATAGGTGACACCAATTCACACATGAACGCTTCCACTGGGGCGTTAGACTTGTTGTAAATAGTATACATAGATGTCAGGAGTCATAAAAAATAATTAATAATTATTTAAGTAATTAATTTAATATTAGTATTTAATTTAATACTTAACTAATACTTATTTAAAATAATTAATACTTATTTATTACTGTACAACAGATTCATCAATTTGGGAGGTACATTTGGGATTTGAATACCATCGCCTCGTGAACCATTTATTGATAACCAACACCCCAAGTTCTTAGTGAAATTTGTCTGGGTCTTGGCGAAGGATGCGGAGACTGGTTGAAGGAGACCGTTTGAACTCTCCAGCCGGACTCTCTCAACCCATCGCCTTGCACCGCAACGGGAGGAAAGTATGTTCACGTCCGTCACTCCTTTTCCCTCCTAGAACTTCAGTCCTTCTTTTCCCTAAAAAGAACATCCACACAGTATCTCTAAAGATGACACAGGCTCTGAGGGAGTTTTTGTCTTCAGGGCCTCCTGTGTGGAGCTAATGTAAAAAAAATCAAACATTAAAATTCCTCGCACGGAAATATGTTGCTCATGCTAAAATCATGATAAAATCAATTAAATGGTGAATTTCACATTTTTTTGGCTGAAATGTTTTTCTTGACTTGTGTCATTGCGAGATTAAGGCGCCGTATCCCCGCTCAAAAAGAAGAAGATGGTGAGATATGTAATTACGAATGTTGGAGAGAGATCGCTTAAAACGATATAATTGAAGCGAAAATTGTGAAAATGTTTAATAAAGCACGACTCGTTTAAAATAGAGCAAAAATCTCGTGGGGAATTCTAAAATAGCTTTTAAAGAAAGACTTTAATTTTTTTTTGTACATATAACTTCTAAAATAAATGAAATGAACGTCTTTATAATAATTTTTGGAGCACATTTTGCAATTTTTTTATAATCGAGGCAATTTCATATAATTCGCGTTTCAGCGTGGGGAATATATAGATATTATCTTAAAAAATAACATTTATTTTTTTAGGAGCTTAAAAACTTAAAATGTTTAAGGAACATATATTATGTAAGAAATCAGTAGAAATTCGGCTAGCGGCGGCTTAAGAGGACGATTTTTTATTTAAGGCGGCTCGCTACCCAAACACGATCCTGATGCAGGTAGTAGGTACCAGCCAATGAGAAATGCAAGGATACGAAATATACTCGCTAAAACTGCTGTGCTTTCAAATGGGACTTATTTAAACCTTGTGACCGGAAGACCCCTATAGTCACTACGTTGTCAAACGATTGTTTAAAGTTTTATAAATAAAACTGGAAGCCAAAAAACCGGCGGGAAGTTCAAAATGAAGCTGGCAGAAACAACACTGTTGATGGATCTTTTGTACGACGAAAAGCTGTAACTTTCATATAAGTAACATTTTTTTGTCATCCGATTTGCAAAATTGCAGGACAGTGTGCTGCTTTCTGCAAATTGGAGTAGGTATGCAAAACCGCCAGCCGAATTATTATTATTCCCTTTCTCGAGCCATAGGAATAATAAAAAGTCATTAAAAGCTATGAATTTTTTTTTAAACATAACCCATAATCTAACCTAACGTAACCCATTTAACTAATTTAAAAAAAAAATCATAATTTTTAATGAATTTTCAAAGGAGGAGTTGAGTTGATTCATTCTGAGTTGTCCGGTCACCTTTTTTCGCACAGTTAGGTAACCTCGAGGGAAATAATCTCTTCATATGTCGTCTTAAAAACCATATGTTTTAGGAGTGAGAAAACATAGGCCGAAAATCATTACGTTCTGATCATGCCGATGAATGGAAATTCTACTAGAATATTTAAAAGGAAAAGAAGGATTTATGGTGAAGAACGGTAAGTAAAATAATTTTCCAATAAACAAAACGAAATTAGGAAAGTTAACAATTATTTTTTTCCTGCAGATAAAAAATCTATTCAATTTTCTATCCAAATAAAACCATTTGTGCTTATGTAGCAAATATGTAGGCCGTTTAGCTTCGTTCATTTTATATTCACTGGGCGAATGAAAATTAATATCGGTTAGGTATTAAACTCTCAACTTCCCCTTTTTTCAATTTACCTATTGTGCTGATATTTGTATATTTCTAAAATTTGGGCATAATTTTTTTTTCAATATGTGCGGTATAAAAATACCATAAACAATGATTATTAAATATACTGTTAAACGTCACAAAAAATCAAAAGAAAATATTTTTTGAAAGAATAACGTTTAATTGTGGCTACATTTTAAAAAGAATAACATTTTATTGTGAAATGACATCAGAGAAAATAAAAGTGTTATGGATTTGATTCCGACTAAACTTCAAGCTTTCTCATGAGCTTGCGAGCGGCCCGATGCGTTTTTTTAATCAAAAATGGTCTTATGAACAAGCCTTGTTCAATACATTTTCTTCGAACCTTGATTTTATTTTTTTTTACCTTAACTCCACACAGAAGGCCCTGAGGAAAACAATTCCTCTCAGGGCCCATGTCATCTTTGGGATTCTGTGTGGAGAGTCCCTTTAGGAAAAGAAGGAGAGGAAGCTCTGGGAAGGAAAAGGGTATTAGAGATGGGTAGGAATCTGGGGGTCAGTGTGTCCAGGAGTTACGGACGCATGAATCCATCCCTCCCACTGTGATGTAAGGCAATGTTCCGAGAGGGCACGGCTGGAGAAGTCAAAGGGACTCCCTCAACCATTCTTTCCCGATCCGGTCTGCCATGCAGCTGGTGGGCAGACGCATCCGCCACCAAGATCCGGGAAAACCTCACCCCATGAACCCAGGCACCCTTGCTAAGTTACCAAACCACTTGGGTGACCTATGTCAGAGGTGTTGGTTATCCAATAAATGGTTTCCGGGGCTGCGATACCCATACCCGCCTTCCAAATTGTGGTTGAAGGTGAAACTTAACTATTAAGACATTAAAAATATGCTTCATTTTCTAGTAGAATATGGGTTCTATTGACGTTCCATGGCTTTTTACTTCCAAGATAATAACCTTGAAATAATATATAGTAAACGTACTTACGTTCATGCATTTTGTGATTATCTACGTTTTTAGAAGTGAGAATCAAATACTTGTAACTTGTATTCTAGCCGCTCGTTAATCTATGAAGTATGTTTACCAGTTTTCCATAGAAAACACAAACACAGTTCGCTGTCATTTTGGCAGATCGTGCGGCCAACGAAAAACGAAAACGAGTGCTGTTATAGATTGTTTAGAATAAAATAAGCCAAAATGTCTGAACGAAAAGTTTTAAACGTGAGTTTATTAAAATAGTGTTATTTAGTTTATTGAAATCGTGCTACAATCTTACAGTTTCTGTTCAAACGACCAACGGAATAACCTAACCAATGTTTATGTTTTAGAAATACTATCCCCCAGATTTCGACCCATCGAAGATACCTCGCATGAAATTGTCTAGGAATAGGCAATACACTGTGAGGTTAATGGCCCCATTCAACATGAGATGCGTAACCTGCGGGGAGTATATTTACAAGGGAAAGAAATTTAACGCCAGAAAGGAAGATGTTGAGAATGAAGACTATCTGGGAATAAGAATTTACAGATTTTACATAAAGGTATGTTATAAGTGATTGATAAACTGTGTATTCACAACAACGTTGACTTTATACATGTTGTAAATTCCACTAACTGCTCAGTAACGAATTTTAAATTTCTATACTTACCTACTTCACGAAAGTATAGAAATATTGGGTATCTGTATTTTACAACAACGTCTTACAACGTTTACAACAACAAGAGACCTGAAGTCGTTAGTATTATTATTAAAACTTCCGGCACAAGTACAATTTCCGTGGCGCCACGATTTGACGATGTGTTCAAGTAGAACAACCCAAAATTAGACGAAAATGAAGAATAAAATTTTTCGATATCTCGCCTAGTTTTTGAGATATCGATACTTAAAATTTCAGATTCAAATTGATTAATTTTATAAAGTACTGTTTTTTTATGTTAAAAATGACCTTTTTTATTTATAACCTAACCTTACCTATAAAAGACGTAGCACTGAGCGCAATCTATGGTATAAGTCTACATAGAATTAAAAACTTAAAGTATCGTTATATCGAAAACTAAACGAGATATCAAAAATTTTATTCTTCATTTTCGTCTTATTTTGGGCTGTTACACCTGAATACATTGTCAAATCGCGGCGCCACAGAAATCGTACTCTCCCCAAAGTTCCATAAGCCACAGCATAGATTATGGAAATTACACTTATTTCATCAATGACTACATGAAACAACTATTTATGTGCACAAAATAGGTTATTAGGTTCTTAGTTTGGGTAAACTAAGTAATTCATGCCTATTTAGATTGAAATGAAACTTCACAAATGTCAAAACCATACAAAAAAAAATTAATATGGCAGCAAAGGAAACATTTTATAAGGAAAATTTTGAACTTTGAATAAAAATTGAATTTTATTGCATCTTTTACCATTTATCCAAACTTTATTATTTTTTTCTTGAAGTAAGTAAGTTGAAACTTGTCATATCAGTAAGACCACTATTGCCAAGATTTTGACAGAACATTTGGGAGACCACAAGGTCTGTGCGATCAGTCCCAAATCCTCACCAAAGGTCACAAACAATAATGTGTTGAAGGAGCCCAAATTCCTGGAGAACGACATCAATTGCGAGGAATTCTTGGACTCAATTGTGACTAGGGACGAAACCAGCGATCATCACACTTTTTCGGTCAAGGGCCACATATGACAATGTGAGGTATCACTGCGGGCTGCACACTTATGAATTGGATATTATGTACATTAGCAATGCAGGCCTACCTGGAATGGGTGTGGATAAATATGTACGTAAATTGAAAAAATTGTATTTTGTATAAAAAATTGTGTAACAAGATTTTTATTAGAACAACAAACATATTATTTATGTAATTTTACACTTTCATATAATTTATTACAGTGTACTTTTTAATTATTTCTTCTGTCTTTGGGACTACATGCAATTCTCATTGCGTCTTCTGAATGAGTGGAAAGGCGATTGCGATATTAGTTTTTCTAGAAGCCCTCTTGAAAAATGAAACTTTACAGAAGATATGTCGAAGGAAATATCTCCAGCTCCATCGAGACTAAGCGTCACAGAGAGTGCAGCGTGGGGGAACCAAGCTGCACTCCAGTCTTGCTGGATCGCACGTAATTGTTCCTCGCGACCGCAGTACCTTGGAGACCTTGTTTTACGGACAGCCCTCGTATTTTATACTGTTTCTGTTAAAAAATATATTTTGTATTTTGACTTTAATTCAACTCTCATTCTACAGATCTCATCATAATAATTAAACAATCAGGCATTGCTACATCATTACAAACAAACATCGAGAAATGTGTATAAGATAACATGTTCATCACTTTTCAGGTTTTTCCATTCAGATATTGTAATTGTATTCATATATTGTATTCAGATATTATAATACTATACAAGTATTGTTCAAAATTATAACCTACTTCGTAATAGGATTCCGTAAACAGATATCAAAGTCAGTGTTGAGCCATTTAGTGACGTTTTAATAATAATGATTGGATAATTTATAGAGCCACCGCTTTTGTGAAAAATCACTTCAACGGCGCTGATTAGGGAAAATGTAAATAATGGAAATAAAATATAAATGTATGTATTGTAATTAACCAAGTTTAATTAAGTAAATCATGTTGTGTAAGTGTGGAGGAATGTGGTGATTGTTGTAAGTACGATGATATGTGAGAGATTGTATGCATGAGAGAAACAGCATGTATGACTATATAAGGGATGTACTTTGTCCATTGTGTCTCTTCACTTGAAATCTCCACTTGATACAGCATTATGTACTAGGCACTTGCTTGTACATTAAAACTCAGTAAGAAGAACCGAACTCTATTATTTGATCACCACCAATATAAAATCTGTGGAAGCCCTCGACCACGAGAACCTTGCACCACCCCCGGTGCAAATCCACCACAGTTGGCTTAAAAATGTACATATTTTATTATTTTACAAAAAACTTGGTTTTCACTATGGTACAAAACATAACAAAAAAAAGAACAATTTGCACATCTCCAGCGCCAAAGTGCAAGTTTCCTTTTGATAAAATATTATTCCACACAAAAGACGAGGAGAAATGAAGATTCCCTATCTTGTATCACATCTAAATATATATTTATACGTTTTATAGATGAACATTTAGTTGTGACCCTTGCTAAGAGATTGGTGTACAATATTCAGATAAAAATATTTGACAACAATGTCTTTCCAGGCATTCAAGTAGGACGGGCGAAAAAGGTAGAACGACCCTTCCCGCCGAAAGTGTGTTAATATTCCATACTTTATATACGAGTTTTGATCCAGTTTCGTTAATAATCATTATATTATTTTAATTTCCAGTGTACTCGATGCCTTCAAGAAATTTCATTCAAGACTGATCCGAAGAATACGGACTACGAGATAGAAGCTGGAGCCACCAGGAACTTCATGGCCTTGAAGTTAGCGGAGGAGCAAGCCAAGAGAGAGGATGATGAGCTCAAAGAAGAAGAGGCTAACAATCCGATGAAACTTCTAGGTATATTATTTTTAGATAAATTGACCCAGCCAATCATAGTTCGTAGGAAAGAAAGCTTCCATTTAAGACGTTAGATGTCACTGCTTGCCACTGCCTGCTATCTCGCGGTGCATTTCAAATACATTAGAATAATACCAGTTGTTTTGATTTGCATATTTCATATTATGTTTTACTGTCATCTTATAATTTTGGGAGGCTTTTGACCAATTGACCTGAGGGAAGGGACCGCCACTGATTACAGCCATATTTTCTATTTGCGGTGGAGGTTGTTTGATTGAAGATTCAAGAGAGTGAGAATATGTTTTTACATGAATTTTTTTCTATGAATGTATGAACTCTGTTGAAATATGACTACTGTCAGGTGCATCGACTAGTATTTCAAGCCAATATAGCAAGCTAGTACGCCTGCGGCCTTTCTTGGCTAGATCCTGGCTTACTTTCCTGGCTCGGCAAAAACTAGAGCGGTTTACGATGCTAGGAAATTTTAAGCCAATTTCATTGCAGTAATTTTTTTTTTTACATTTACTCCACACAGGAGGCTCTGAGGAAAATTATTTTCCTCAGGGCCTATGTCATCTTTGAAGATGCTGTGTGGAAGGTCTTTTTGAGGAGAGGAAGGAGTGAACATGGGTCTTGAAGAGACCCATGTTGTAGGAAGGAAGAAACACAGAGGCCGGCAAATCGTTTCACAGCCGAGCTGTTGAACTCGAGAACGAGTTGAAATGTGACTAATTCTCATATGACTAATTTCAACCGTGTAAAAAAGTTGGGCGCGTGTTTGGCGTGTTTCTCGACTATGCACCGGTGCCGAGGGGATCAACGATGCTAGTTCCTCGGAGCATTTTCCATTGTAATACTAGTAGAACAAGGACAGCATTCCCACCTGACGCCTGTGCTCTAAAGATTGCAATCCGTTTGTTAAGTTAGGAGAATCTATCAAACGGATCGCCCGTTTCTGCACAGAGTCAAGGGTTTTTTTTAGGTATTTTGGAGCTTCAGACCAGAGGTGGCTGCTAAATTCAACCGTGGGGCGCACTTGCGATTTGTACAGGGTTACCAGTTGTGTACTATTAAAGTATCTGCGGGCCCTGTACAGTACGCCCAGTTTCTGAGAGTCTAACTTAACTCTGGCTTCGATGGAGCCCCTGTACCTGAGCTGGTCACTTACGACTACTACGGTAAACACACATCTGCATCCGTCCGTAGGGAAAAATGAATGGTTTACATAGAAGAAACATTAAATGTGGAAGGTCATTATTATGCCTATTATATTATTAATTAGGCGCCATTTTTTTTGTAATGCTGAATTATGTGTGGATTTGATTGCAATCCTTGCATTCCACCGACATCCTTTATCGCAATACAATTGTGCAAACTTAAAATTAATCTCGTTATTGAGGTTTGGCATTTTTAGAATCGTATTGTGTGTCAGAAAAAATAAAGGTTGTCATCACCTTGCACTAGCCGATTACATCATTGTGGTTTCACAGAGATCTGTATGAACTGTTCTCAAAAGTGAACAAATTAGTCTGAGGGGTTAAATAAAATTAATAGAACTTCCAAAAAACATCTGATCTATATACACTGAATACCCCGTAAGAATGCACTACAAAATTTTTAATAATCTACTAAATTGTTAATTTGTATTGATTTTCAGAAAACAGGACAGAGCAGTCTAGGAATGAAATTGAGTTGCTGGAATCATTGGAAGAGTTGAAAGATCTTAATCGGAGACAAGCCTCCATTGATTATGAAGGGATGCTGCAGCAGTTTGCCGTAGAAACGGCTGAGGATCGGAGAAAACGAGAAGAGAAAGAAGACGAGGAATTTGTTAAGTATGTTTCATTTTAAAAACATTATCTCACTGCTAGGATCTCCCCTGACTTCCACATTCTTTACCATGATAAATTTATCAGTCACTATACTAACAGTGAAATCCTTTCACATATCTCTTTACATAGAAAAATATCTATTTAATTATTATGTAAGTATATATTTTTTGATCTTTATCGAGATCCTACCCAGTTTTTATATAGTACACCATTGGCCCAAGTCAATGCTTTTTCTTTATGTTAAAAACAGTCATATTATATGCATGTTTTTTTGTCATGTCGCCTGTGTAGGTCCAATACCGTGTATAGGTCAATAATCTAAAAATATTAACTTTTTTGGTGCTTTCGGTTGAACCCACAAGCTGCTTTCATTGGCACATAAAAGTTTTGAGATTGACTTCAATTCTTTTTCAATTTTTTTTTTTTACATTTACTTCACAAAGGAAGTTCCGAGGAAAAAAAATCCCTCATCTTGGGGCTGCTGTGTGGAGGGTCTTTTTAAGGAAAGGAATGAAAGAAAGTTTTGGAAAAGAAAACGGTATGAGGGGTGGATGGAATCTGGGGGTCAATATGGTTAGGAGTGACGGACGTATGGGTCGAGCGGAGAGGATGGGTTGAGAGCGTCCGGCTGGAGAGGTCTAGGCTAGGCTCATCCACTCTCTCGATCCGGCCCGCCACGCAGCAGATGGGCGTACGCATTCGCCGCCGTACAATCCTCACCCCCATGAACCCGGGCACCCCTGCTAAATCACTAAACTTAGTAAACTACTTGGGGTGACCTATGGAAAAAGTTTTGATTACCCGGGCGGGGGTTCTCATACCCGCCTCCCAAATTGTAAATACAATACTGCGAATGAATCATCTCCACTAGAGAAGGCAAGCAAGATGCATATATAGGTAATATCGTATTCTTGCCACAACTAATTTTGCATAAACTAGTTCTATCGAGAGCTCATGCATACATCATCAACATTTGTCCTACTCCTTCTCATGTGTCTTTTTTGAAAACGAAAAAGACAGAAGATACTAGAATGATGATGTCATGTATGATCGCTTGCTAGAACTGGTACTTACCCAATTGATAGTAAAAATATTTTCTAATATAAAACAGGAACATAAAATTAACTGCATTAAAATTTATTTTTAATGTTTTTCATTAACGAAATTGCAAGGTTTTTTGTGCCTCCTGAACATTTTAACAATTGTTGACTTTTCCCCAGGTGTCTCCCCCTTATTTTAGTTAACAACATCAGTTTTCATATGGAATGTACATATGTATATAATAACGTATTTATCAGTGGCGGTCGGTGACTTTTTGTATAAGGGATGCTGAAGTATATACCTGCCTAATATCAAATATAAATATCTGTAGACCAGCCCACCAACAAGATTACTGACAAAAATAGTATGTCAAATTAGCTCTATAAATCCTTTACAAATCAATTATTACATTTCTAAAATTAAATTAATCAAATAGATATTCAAAAGAAATTCAATGTATGAATCGGCTTCATTTATTCAAGTCAAACTGCCAAACTGTCAAAATGATAGCGCGAACAAAAGAGGCCCCTAGAAACAAAGACGGAAGTGTCCACTTTGTTAAATTGTTGGCAAACTAAAAAAAAACGTTTAATCAATCCGTTATTCATCAATATGGAAGGAACATTTAATATTATGTAAGTAAACCGGTTTAAGAATAATATTTCAAATCATCTATGTATCTTAATGCCCCAGTTTCTTTAAAAAATGCATTTTTTTGATGGACACTTCCGTTTTTGTTTCAATCATTTGGACACTTGCTGTTTTGTTTCACAAACAGTTGGACACTTCCGGTTTTGATTTAAATGTCAATCTTGAAGATGTTGCAGTGAATGTAAGAAAACAATATTTAAAAAAACATTTTTTAATTTTAAAAAATTATATGAAATGGAAATGATATGAATAGCTTAAAGTTCACTTTAAGAATTTATCAAGTTTAAAATAGTCATAAATTCCGAGAAATAGATATTAAATTTTTTGGTAAATTTGTTTAAGCTCATCTCACGGATAATACGGAACGTTCGTGTTGTTGAAGTTCGATACACGGATAATACGGAACGTTCGTGTTGTTGAAGTTCGATACACGGATAATACGGAATATTCCTCTTTTAACTAATAGACAATCAAATATGACATTTGTCAGAAGTACCAACCTTATAAAATAAACTCTCGTCAAAATAAAAACGGAAAAGTACCTACTTCGAATTATTCCTGGGTTGAGATTCTGCGAAAGCTGGATGTCATCACAATTTTGACGTACATACCAAGTTTTGAATGTTTTTTTTTTATATATGAGTACCGCACAAGAGTCCCAACTGCTCCCGTCTGGAGCCAGTGAGACTATGGCATCCCCAATTGGGGTATGTTGTGAGGCTAACGGTAGTGCGGAGGGGAAGGAATTGGGAAAGAAGAAGGTGGGAAGTACCTGGGTATTCAGATCTGGTCATCAAACACGGCTAAAGCCATTTCAAGCAACGTTTCATTCTGAACGGTGGTCTTACACCAGGGCGATACTGAGAGTAGCTTGCACTCTGGATCGTGCCGCAAATATACTACATATTATTTCAAATTAATAAATTGTGAAATAAAACAAAGTAATCAAATAAAATTTATTTGCCCCGCCGGGATTCGATCCCGCAACCTTCAGAATGCGAGTCAAGAGCCTTACCGCTGGACTACGCCGGCTTTTTGTTTGGCAAAGCAGGGTTTGTCTAACGGGTTTTTTTAATTATTCTACAACCTTTCTTTCCAAATCTTCTGTTTTAAAAATACGGGTTCAAACTTGTCAATAATGCATTCACTTCATAACCCGAATAAAGTTCTGTTTTATTTTTTATTTTATTTTTTTTTTTTTTTGTTTTCTTTATTCATTAAAATGTTTGTTACATGAATTTTATGATTTTTCGACCACCATGCTAGGCACATGCCCGTGTTGTGGTGGTCGATTTTCTATACAGTACTTTAACATATATGCAATATAAAAAATGTGTGAGAATATAAAAAAATATTAAATAATATAATAAGAAAGAATATTATTGAATACAAAAGAATATACAATAATGTAAATTGCTATGGAGTAATATGAAAGCGTAAGGAAAAATAAAGTAGAATATAGAAAAAAATAATGTAGTACTAAAAGTGTAGAACATAGGAAGAACATAGGAGTTCAGAGAACATAGAACACAGGAATACTAAAAGTGTTAAGTAAAGAACACTAAAAGTGTAAAGAAAAGAAAGCATAGGTATACATGAAAGAAAATAAAATGATATTATTATAAAATATATAAGATAAAGTATATAAGGTAAGGTAAGTGCTATATAGTAAGCACATAATAAAAGGTTTTTAATTACAGTGGAAATCTATCTGTGCGTGGTTATATTGGTAGGTAAATATTTTACAAATAAATTTTAGAATTTATGTTTCAAGTCTGGCGAATTACAATGGACATTGGAATAAAGTATTATTGCTACAAGTGGACACAGAGTACATGATACATGAAGGCACCGTAGAGTCTGTTACTCTAAGATACACACACAGTGGCAGTACTCAGTGGTGCCAAACAGTTTAATAAAGTAATTAGTTTGAAAAGTATTTAAAGTTTGGTTATTAATATTAAAGTAATTACTAATTACGTATAATTCTGTACATACAAAAACTTTTATTGGTGGTGTATTAACATACATTCTTTAACGAATTTTTTTAAAGAAATTCTTCAAAGAAATTATCTAAAGAAACTCTTTAAAGAACTTTCGACCCTTTCCGGATATCCATATTTGGACACCTGTTGTAAATTGAGTAAGTGTACTGGATCTTTTAATGTTGTAATTTAGTGTGTTGTATATTTTAGGTGCGACGTATGTGTATTGCCTTTGTGAAAAAGTGGTTTTTGTTTTTATACGGCAATAATATTTTTCTAGGATTGGCAGCATTGATTGATGATTGATTGTCTATGAAATGTAAACCAAAAAATGATGAAAATAAAAATGGCGGATACCGCGCGAGTGAAATAATTTTTACAAAATTTAAATGTAACATGAATATTTTATGCATATTTTATCGTCTCCCCCGACGTAAATACTCACTCTTCGTGATAATAAAGCTAAATCTAACTGTTTGAATAAGAAATATTGCGTATTAACCAGTAAGCGGAGTAAGACAAGAATAATGAATTAACTAAATCATTAAAAAGTCTGACACGATTTCTGCCGATCGTCCATTACATTCTACATGGATATAATCATCTTTTTCTTTTTGAGGTACAAAGTATTTGGAAATTTATAGTAGAAATTCAAGTCAGGAATATTTCTCCAGTCACCGCCAAAGTGATAAAATACTCCAAATATATATATTTTTAAATAATCATTTGAAATATTATATTAATAATTTTTATTAAATAATTTATAAAGGTTTAGTTGTCAAAATACACGACCTAGCCCACTCGATCCAGATCCTTAAAAAGAATTGTGAACAAATTCAGATATATCTAGAAAATGTCATATTTTGGCATTTGCCTACAACATATGGCGGTTTACCGTTTTTTCTTGGCAATGTTTGCATTCCTTTTTTGTTGTCGTTTGACGCGTTTCCTTGCTGATTCCAGTCGCAATATATCGGGGAATGGTTCCATTCTTGGAATATGTAACGTCCCATAATAATAAATGGTTATTACAACCCAAAAAATAACTTGTCAGTGCACGATTCATTGTCGATTCCGCACTAGTTTGTATGAAGAAAGTATGGCGGCCATTACGAATAGAGCGTCCTGATTGGCTATTTGAAAAACTGCCGCTTTTGTTTGAGAAGGAGGTGGACACTTCCGTATTTGTTACAACAACAAAACTTTAAATCCAAAATTTTATGGTTTACTAACATTTATGTTAAAAACAGATATATTATCGAGAAAGAATGAACTTTTCTCTATAAAACTGCATATTCAACTCATTTTCGACGTTTGGTGGACACTTCCGTCTTTGTTTCTAGGGGCGTCAAATCTAATACATACCGAATTAAATCCAAGCGTTTTAGTTATGCTATTCTGTGCACTATGCCTACGCGCATTAAAGTCGTTTTCTGCCCGTCAGATGCTCCCATGACTAAATACACATGCGCGAAAATCAAACTTTTTCTAACATTTGTTGTTTTTGGCCACTAAGGTTGGGACGGTGTTGTTAAATTGCAGTATTTTACTGTTTACTGTTAGAAAAAAATAAGCTCATAGCTTTTTTTAATGCGGAATAAATAAATAACAATTACTATTATATTTACTATACGCCTAGAAAGAAAGGGAAGCGCCGCATCCACAGTATGTATGGAGGAACCGCACCTAGTACTTATACTTAATGAGAGAAAGTTAGTTAAATAACATGTGTAGGAAATAATTTCCTTCATGGCTTATGCCATATTTTGGGATGCTGTCTGGAGAGTGATATTTGTATCAATAATTGATGCAATATAACATGTTTATTTTCTTCTTACATAAATATTTTGATTGCACATGATACCTTATTTTATTATTTTTTTATCTTATTGTTCTTATGTCAGCCACCGACCAAAAAAATATGTTTTTTTATACATCGCTAGCAGAATTTTTGTTTGTTTGACAGAACATTTTGAAATGGACTTTTTCATATGAAACTTATGTTTAGTAATGCTTTATTATATAAGCAGTAAAAAAATAAAACATTTGATTAAAAAAAGTTTTTAGTGCCAAATCCAAAAAAAAACTATCGACTGAAATTTTCAATTCACGCTAAAAACCGTCGCCGTAGATGTCAAGGGAGTCAAGCCACAAAACTACAAAGCTG
Source organism: Glyphotaelius pellucidus (assembly GCA_936435175.1). Lineage (NCBI taxonomy): Eukaryota > Metazoa > Arthropoda > Insecta > Trichoptera > Limnephilidae > Glyphotaelius > Glyphotaelius pellucidus. The sequence continues at coordinate 989,230 of OW386540.1, forward strand.
AGAAAACGGCCCTCAAAGATTTTTGGTGACACAAAAGTCACCGTTTTTGTTATAAATTTTTTGTTTTAAAGATAGATTCCAATTTGGGAGGCGGGATTGGGTACCGCCGCCCCCGGGAACCTTTGTTGGATAACCAACACCTCTGCCTTAGGTCACCCCAAGTGGTTCGCTACGTTTGGTGATTTAGCAGGGGTGCCCGGGTTCATCGGGTGAGGTTTGTCTAAGTCTTGGACCAGGACACACTGAACCCCAGATTCCTACCCACTCCTTAAACCCCTTTCCTTCCCAGAACTCTCCTCCCCTTACTTTCCTTAAAAAAACCCTCCACACAGCATCCACAAAGATGACATAGGCCCTGAGGGAAATTATTATCCTCAGGGCCTCCTGTGTGGAGCTCACGTAAAAAAAAAAAAAAAATGGAAGGGCGAAACTTTGGACATAGATATTTTGTGATGTTATTTATGCGGCTTGTCGTCATAGACTGCTTTAATTTGTATTAAATTTTTCTGAAATCAAAAGAACTATGCGGTTCATTCATTTTTGTACATTATAAGAACAAACAATCAAATTTGGTACCTAACATTGAAACCAATTTAAAATAAATATAATTTTTGATTAGATTCAAAGTATTCGATTTTGGTTAGTACCATCATAGGTGAGTACTTTAAATAAATTCATTAATTTTAAGAGTTTTGGTTGAACAATATCATTGTTTTGCAAAATATCATTCTCAAATTGTGACATTTTGACAGTTTCATGAGAGTTTTTGTAACAATTAAAAAACTTTTCAGATCTATTGTCATGTGGTTGTAATAATCCAGAAACCTTCGCGGGGGTGGAAAGAAGGTATTTTGAAAGTTTCAAACATTTCCTAGCAATACATAGACAACTCAGTTATCCAACCCCAAGCAAGCACATTTTGATTTATATATATAAACATAGATTATGTTGATGAAAATAATGATATCCCAACAGAAAATATTTTTCATAACCGGATGCAATCGCATAAGTAAACATGTCAACATGTAATGCTCATTTTCCACAACTTATTAAATTGGTCTGCAGAACAAACCAATATTCTGTTGGCGATATGACCAACGTACTTGACACATCAATGCAAAAATGCCCACTCAACCACTGACCGGTCAGTCGTTAAGTGGGTCATCATCGCGTTTGGGTCCCACCCGGGTGTTCCGTGTTCGATTCCTCGGCTGGCTAAGTCCTCCATCACAACACAAGCAACATTTTCGGCTTTCTGTGGTGGTAGTAGAAGATTTTCAAACATTGTTGGGTTATTCGTAACCTGGGAATGTTTGTCTTAAAAAAAAAATTTTTTAAAAAAAGATGAAGAATTCGCTTTAGTTCATACCTCATACCTGTTCCTTTTTTATTCTGCTTCAGAATCAAAATTTTGGTACTCAACCAAAATAATTTCCTCAAAACAACATATTTATTATGAATTTCTCTAGCACTTTTAAATACTTTGCCAAAATGAAACCCATAGGTTGAGTTGAAAAGGTTAATGATGACAAAGACAATGAAGAAGGCTTCTTTAACCGGTTGAATGCCTCGGTACTTACGGATGAAACTCGAAAATTTCGCGATGTTTTGACTTTTGACGTAAATTTTGTGGGTTAATTTTATGCTTTGGTATATAATATTTACCGAAATACGTTCCTTGAACAACAAACTACGCTTACAAACAACTTTACTTGCGTTTATTAGACAAATTGATAGGTTTATCGATCTTTTTATGACACACGACGCTCAAAGTTTGACAGCTCGAATCGCAGCAGAAATGCCCATTTAAAAAGTCATAAAAATGTCCAAAGACAATTATTTGAGTGGCTAGGTGTGTTCCTTATATCTGTTACGTCAAGAACAAGAATGCCCCAAGCGATTCTGACCTTGTTCTTCATACATTTTCTTTATACATAAGGTTTAAAATCGCATATCAAAAAGTTTTATTTTTATTTTTTATTCGGCTATAGGGCGCGCACCGGCGCGCCAACGGTACGCGACCTGTTAATAATCTGCTAAGGTTTTTCTACACATATAAGATGTTACAAAACATGATAATGATGATAATATTATTATTTTCTCTCTTACTAAGTTATATTTTTATTATATTTCCAGGTCTGTCAAATTCGAAAATAAACCAAGTCTACCCAACAAGCGGATTATATCGGAAGAAATCATCGAAGACGCAGACGATAAACAAGAACAATCATCGCACAGCAAGAAGATCAAGACAGAAGATGACTCCAACAGTACTGACATAATCAATGTACCATCATCCAGCAGTATAATCCCTCCCAAGGTCATAGCAGCACCAAAAGCTGCCAAACCAACGGAATCTTGGAATAAAAGCATCGGTGTGGCTTCAAGAAAAGGTGGCTTAGCCGGATTAGTGAAAATCAATAGGAAACCTGCAACTAGTGTTAGTACTGAGCCTTCTAGTGTATCGAATGACCAATCTTCTAAAATTTCTTCAAATAATGTTATGACCCCTGTTGCGGTAGTGCCGCCAGCCGTTGTTAACCCTACTGCTAAAACTACATTGCCAGCTGCATCGGGATTATCCTTGTTGGCGGGATATTCTGATAGCGATAGTAACCATGAGAGTGACTAGATATGTTATTACCTCATTTTGTATTTTGTACAAAGATTTAATATTACACACTATGTTATAATTTTAAACATTTTGATATTAACCAACTTTATTTTTAATTAAATGGGGTTTTGTTATATTTTTTGCTTTATTTTTCTACAGTGAAGCCACTACATATTCTGCACAATAATGTCGTTGTGTTGGGATAGTCTGTCTTTCCACTGGGTCGATTTTAATAAACAATCAATACAAACCGAAGACAATGCGCAGAAAAGTAAAGTTTGCTATGATTTGAAGTGCAGCCGTTGTGGGAATTATCTGTGCAGGGTCTTCAGTTTATGGCGATTGCTTACCGATACCGATCCAGTGGGACGACGACTTTAGTTACAAATCGATTAGTAAAAATATTTGCAGAAAAGAAAATGTATGTGAATGAAGGTGATGCGTTTAGAACAAAAGGATTTTTGAGTGCAAGTAAAGCCTGAGGGTCTAGCACAGTGAATCGATAACTTTACAATGTTGACCGGATAACACGGAATGAATTCAACTCAACACCTCCTTTGAAAAGTCAATAAGAGTGATGAAAGAATATATTAAAAAAATAGATTGCGTTAGGTTAGGTTACAGGCTAATTTTCAATTTTACTTTTTCATAGCTTAATGACTTTTCAAAGAGTTGTGAGTTGAGTTGATTCCGAGTTGTTATGGAGCCCTTTACAATATTGGGTCAATAAGCGCAACTACCAATGATTGTGTACTGTTTTCCCGAGTACGGTCGCAGTGTTGATAGCCAGACCGATATTGACATATAAATAAGAAGTCGATGTACGATGGCAACACTGGTAGATCTGTCTGTGGCCTAACATTCGTAAAAGTCAAACAATGTCAAACGACCTCGTAAAAATTAAAAATAATAAATTGAGAATTTTGAATTGAAATACTAACTTTAATACGACTGGAGCTTCGCATATACTTTTTGAGACTAAACAGGTTAATTAGTTTATGAGGTCTTTAGTCATATTTCAACTCTTTTTCTCCAAGATCGAGAGGAATAAATTTATTATGTTTTAGATGAATTATTTATTTATTTATTATATCAGGTTCTCCATAAAACAGTTATGCACCAGAATATTATGGAGAAGATTACAAATTATTATCTAAGTCTATGGATCCCGTGTATGATTACTTTCAATTCTAAGAGCTTCGTTAGTTCACCTCCATTCATTAATAAGCCAGTTCTGTTGCACAACGAACAACATTATTCAAAATGTTTTGTATATTGACAGCTTATCTGACACTCAGGAGGCCGTGCCAAAATTCGTTAATCATCAGTCTGAATAACTCTTATCAATTGTTGACCGTGCTCGCAAATATTGCTAACTGACTGTAGATGATGGATTTAGTCAATATCGTATTGATACGCGGTTTTATCGATCATAGAACAACAACATCAAGAGCAACTTGTGCCGCTGTTACAAAATTTGCTTATGTGCTCCAGTCCTGAAACATCAATTGATATTTTCAATGTGTATCAGAGGAATTTAGGTTTAATAACCCAACGTGATATGAGATTTGATGTTTTTTACAAAATTTATTTGCATGTGATACCTTTTGTTAAACTGAAATTTAACAATACATTCCAATGCATGTAACGGAGCCTACTTGCACCAACCTGTTAACCACTCCGACCCCTTGGCTTGTTTTAAAGACAATATACCAATAGCAGTCAAGTACCATAAGCTTGTTTTCAAGCTAAAGCGTGTGTTCCCACAGAAGTGGTTATAACTCCATTTTTTTATAGTGGCAACCTTAAAACGAAAGGAGAATATTTATAATAAACCACGCTTTACTTCTTTATTCAAAGTTGTCCATAGAAATAGATTAGAAATACTAATTTTGTGGAAACAGTTTTCACCCGCCAAAACACATATGCGCCGTTAGACTTACTTAATTTTTTATTAAATATTTTTGTATGAAGTGGTAAAATTGTTTATTATGCATTTGTCTAATAAAATAAGTGTTTTTTTTATTATAAAAATTTAGTACTGTAGACTAATAAACAGCTGGCTGATAAATAACTTACAAAACAAAAATATAATTATTTTTATCGGCTTCTGCTTGATTCTCTTCAATAACGTGTACTTTGCAAGGCCATGTAACATATTTTTCTGTAAGTGAAATGATATCTGAGATTAGAAGTTTATTTTTTACTCTACTTAAAATATCTTAATTGAATATAAACTTATGTAAATGATCAAATCATTATTATTTCTCCTATGTAAACCTCTTTGAATCATGGATACATGCGTGTTCACTTGGTATAATAAATGGCCTTCAAATTAAAGAGATCTCAAGTGATTGTCCAATTCAAATAAATATTCTGATTATGTACCTAAAACATTATTTCATCTTTATTGAAAAAAATAATATTCAATGACACTTAACATTACACACTATGTCACATGGTTTTTTTGCGTGTTTACAAATACAAAACGCAATTGACATTTGTTCTCTTGGATGGCAAGAAATTGAGCATGACGATAGCCAACCTCCATTGGGAGAGGGCATCAGAATAAGTCAGTGGTTTTTATGTTTTTCCAAATAAGATTACATATCTTCAAACATTTTCTTGACAAAGTTCATACAAGAGTTTCTGCAAAAGTTGTGTCATTTTCAAGCCTGTCATTTCAAGCCCATTTATTGTACATACATTACTTACCATAAAATATATCACTGTAAGATAAGGCACAATATTGTCATGTGCATAAATGTTCATATGCATTTTTTGAATGGAAAACTTCTTTAGCACCGTTGCGATTTTAAATTCGATGAAATGAAAAAGCCACACTAAAAAGAGACAAACATACATCTATAAGATTTAGCCTGCAAGAGATTTAGCCACAAGATAGATTAATCGGTCTCCTCTTTGTGCCCTGCTTCGTAGCCTGTGGTTTCACTTCTACCGCATGTGAACTGCACACAATTTTTTTTTAAATGACTTACGGTGATATTTATGTAATGGAGCTATTGAAACAGAATAATAACACAGGCCAACAAAAAAAATGTTTGTGAAAACTTTTTAAACAAATTTACCAAAATCTTATGTAATTTTGGATGCTGAAACCGTATTTCATAGCAGTTTTTTTTTTATCACCCACCATTCTTTCACAATATGATATCAATTTAATATTTCAAAAAGAAGGAAAATTTTGATCTATAAAAATGAAAAAATTCAAAGTTTTTGAAATTGGTTATATTTTGCTTACAATCATGTTTAGTTACTTAAATTTGAATATTAGATGCTTAGTTTTTTCTCTGTAAAGTTTCTTGCGTAGCTTTTTCGCCAATGTGTTGCGCTTTGTTGTTCTCTGTGAAGTGACCAATAGTAATCACCCATCATTTTGATATTCCACCGTCCCTGGTATCGTTTCTCCATCTCTTTTATGTCCTGATGAATCCGTTCCCCTTGCTCTTCACTCACATCACCTAAATTTTCAGGAAAAAAGTCAAAATAGTTGTGCAAGAAGTGGACTTTAAGGCTCATCAGGCATATATAATAGTGAAATGTGAAAAATTGGTGGGTGATACGACTTTTTTATAATTTTTTTCGTAATCAGGACACCAAATTACGCAGGAACTAGTAAAAATAATCAATTTTTTTTTTCACTGTTGGCCTGTGAATCAATATTAATGAAGTATCATTGAAGACAATACCAAGTATTGACAACATTTTCTTAACCCGGCGCCGTTTGGCGACCACACATAACACAGCCATTGTTGCCGGGTATATTTTACCCATGTAGATTATTGTACATATTAATATTCTATATGTCAATATTAATATTTTATATGAAGGAAATGGTTAGTTTATACATTATTTATGAAAATTAAACATATAATCATCAAAAATTAAGGAACTAAACATTTTTCTCCCGAGATCAATTTCTTACAACATAACACAGAATATAAATTTAAAAAACAAAACATAATAACAATAAAGGAACAAAACATTTTTTTTAACATGATAATGTAATCAAATTTAGTAAAAAAAAATAATAATAAAAAAATTTATCAATGTACAATAAACTCGGGTACATAAATGTTACGTGGCCATTGTGGCCGGGTATAACTTACCCGAGCGCTCTTCACAGACTTGTAAATTCCACCGTAGCAGTGACACTAAATAGAATAGCTAATATACTCAAACAGGTCAACGACCGCAACTACTGAGAACAGCAAATATTGCATGTATTTTGTTTTGAAGTTATTAAGATTTTAAAAACCGTCGGGTATTAGATGCCCGGCAACAATGATGCCGGGTAAAAGCACATTTTTATTGGCTGCTATCTGTAAGTATGATTGCAAGAATCTCCCCGAACTAAATGCAATGAGGTTTCACTTATTAAATTACTCTAAAAATAATAAAAAATGTAATCAATTTTGTTGAATACCTGAAGCTGATCATTGGAATTTGAAGTGAGATGTTTACCTAGAAACATTTAAGTGTTTACATTAATGTCACATACTTAATCAGTTTACAATAATAACTAAAATGAAAAATAATCTTAAATACAGTACGTACTTACCAACATTAATATTACTCGACAGAATAAAATTATGAACGAGCCAGGTCTCTGGCACATTCTTCCCCAAAACAACACTTGTAGCTGCATGACATGTTTTTGCAGGGGTCATAGTTTTTTACAATGTTGATTTTTATCGAAAGAGTAAAATCCGATACATTTTTAGATTTTCACAGCCAAAAGTATTTTCGTTATTTGTTTTTGGGATGTCATGCCGTGTTGCGCTACCTCCTTCTTTAGCCAATGTTTCGGACAGCGTTACAGTGTCCATTATCAGGGCAGATGTGTAATTGTTTCAATTACACATCTGCCCTAATGATGGACACTGCAACGCTGTCCAAAACGTTGGCTAAAGAAGGAGGTAGCGCAACACGGCATAACACCCCAAAACAAATAACGAAAAAGAGTGAAATCAGGTTACAACGTAGGCAAAGTACTATGAAATAATGCAAAATCATGACTGTTAATGTTCCTTAAATAAATAAATAAACTGATAGAGTGCCAGTCCTGGTAAGACTAGAGGACCATGACTCGAGTCACAGTTTCTTAACCTTTTTGGATTCTGTGTCTGTCTGTTTCATTTTTCATTAAGTATAGTTGATATTATCTTCATCAATGATTAAATATTACAATGAGGTTTGTAAGATTCCATAAGCTACAAATTACAAGCTTGTGAAAGGATTTGGATAAAAGATAAAAGATAAAACAACGGTGAAGGAAATTAAACCATCAAGTACCTACATAAATTCAATACCAAAAATAGTAAATTCCTTCTCAAAAAACTCATCAAGCAATCATCATGAAAACTACTATGTCAGAGTACTTAGGACAAAACTGAATGAATTTACGTTAAATGCCCCGATTATTTCACACAATGTCATCCTTACGGAAACCTGGCTAGAACTGTCAATCAGTCTGTCAACTGTCTCAACGAAGCTCAGTCTACCCTTTCATCAGGTCTACCGGCTTGATAAAAATAACAACACCAGTTCCAGATCCATAGATGGAGGAGTCCTTGTAGCAGTCTGCAACAGAATGTCTCAAAAGTACTGGAAACCAAAAGTTGTGATGTCGAACAAGTTCTCATTATGATAAATGGTAAAATTCCGTTATTAGTAGAGTGTACTTCCTCCGTCAGCTAATATTTCCATATATAAAAATTAGTACTTTCCTCCGTCAGCTAATATCTCCATAAAAATTGATCAAGATGTTGAACTTTCAAAATCAAAACATAAAAAACATGATGTACCACGAGCAGCCTATTTAAGCAGATGCACGGCCTGGAACCGGTAGAGATTCAGAGCCGGTCGTAGGCTCAAGACCTGATTCTGGTAACGAGATGTGTTATCCATTCTAGCGAGGACTTGAAAAAAGATTTATTAACTTCAGAATGGGTATTACAAGGGATTGCTGGGGACAACTAAATTTATTGAAATTATCCAAACGTAGAATAGTTAATGACTTATCTTGTTTAAATAAATTCAATAATTGACAGCCCTGAACTTTTGTTTTTGATCTCTATCCATGCAATATTTACCATTTTATTGCGACAACTCCAACAGGGAATCACAAATTTGTATTCCAATTCGCCCTGTACAGAATTTGGGAAATGATTATAAGGATGTTGTTGACATATTTAATGTATCAATAGCTAAATATAAACAGGTACTATATTGGAAAGTAAATCAACAAATCTAATAAACAAACTGCTTAACTCTGCTTTGACTTATTTCATTTATAAAGTATTTTCCCAATCTACTATTTTTTCATCTTGCATGGTGGAGTATTTTGTTTTGATATTACATTCGTTTAGATGTTCTTTGTGTTAAATAATTAACATTTTAAGCGCCCTTGAGGTGATTTTCTCACAAAAATGGCGCTATAGAAATCATCCAAAAATTATTATTATTATTAGCCCAGCTAGCATAAAATCAAAGTAAATAAACAAAAAAGTATGTGATTTTATAAATAAAAATCAATATTTGTCTGTTCGTATTTTATGCGCTGCTATACTGTTGTGATGAAACTTTGGTGATTTGTTGTGTGTACGCCCGCAAATGTTATAGGCTTTTATATACAATGGTAAGCTCTGGCGTTATGAACTTTGTAGAAATGAAAAGCGTGTATTTTATATATTTTAGCGGCAGGGAGGAAAAGGGGGAGGGGAACGGGGAGGTGGGGTTCGTGGGAGGGGTGACGAGTGAGGGGAAGGCGGGAAAGGTGGAAGGGGACTCGGGAAATGAGCAGGGACGAACGGGGAAGGACTGTAGGGAGAATCAATTTATTTCTTTGAATGGCATTGCAACGCATGCCGGCCACCAGCTAGTCTCTAATAAAATTACTTGCGCATACCGGGATTCGAACCCGTCTTTGAAATTTGCGTGACTTGTATGATTGCAGATCTCGTGAGCTCTTCCGGGCTGCACCCGTGGGGTAAAGATAGCCTTAATGTTAGTCACCCTTCGATAGTAGAGGACACTGGAAGAAGAATTTTGAACATTATGAGTGATGATTTCTTAGTACACTTAATTTTGTTTTTACATGGGGATACCTTCTACCAAATATAGTACAAATTGCATTGAAAAATGGGAGAATTCTCATAAGAATGTTGTACCTGTCTCTTTTTTTTTTTTTTTTTTTACATTAACTCCACACAGGAGGCCCTGAGGAAAAAATAATTTCCCTCAGGGCCTATGTCATCTTTGAGGATGCTGTGTGGAGGGTGTTTTTGAGGAGAGGAAGGAGTGAACATGGGTCTTGAAGAGACCCATATTGTAGGAGGGAGGAAACACAGAGGCCGGCAAATGGTTCCACAGCCGAGCTGTTGAACTCAAGAACGAGCCGTAGAAACGACCCGTTCTCATGTGACTAATGTCAACCGTGTACAAATGTTGAGCGCGCGTTTGGCGTGTTTCCCGACTATGCACCGGTGCCGAGGGGATCAATGACGCTAGTTCCTCGGAGCATCTTCCATTGTAATACCGGTAGAACAAGGACAGCATTCCCACCTGGCGCCTGTGCTCTAAAGATTGCAATCCGTTAGTTAAATTAGGAGAATCTATCAAACGGACCGCCCGTTTCTGCACAGAGTCAAGGGTTTTTTTCAGGTATTTTGGGGCTCCAGACCAGAGGTGGCTGCCAAATTCAACCGTGGGGCGCACTTGCGATTTGTACAGGGCTAGCAGTTGTGTACTATTAAAGTATCTGCGTGCCCTGTACAGTATGCCCAGTTTCTGAGAGGCTAACTTAACTCTGGCCTCGATGGAGCCCCCGTACCTGAGCTGGTCACTTAGAGTTACACCAAGCATATCAATGGAAGGCCTGTTCGGGAGAATGCTTCCGTTGAAGGAGACTAGATTATCATTTCGATCCCTTTTAGACGTGATCAGACATGATTGGGTCTTTGAAACATTAAATTCGACGAGGTTATTCTTACCCCAAGAGGAAACACTCTCGAGGTAACCGTCCATTCTTTGTTTCAAAGCCCTCCGAGCCATTGGGGTTTGTGAGCCCTTTGGAGGTTTGTCAAACAAAAAGCTATCATGGACTGTACTGTCATCCGCGTAGCAATGAATCGGTGCACACGTCAAGAGGTCATTGATGTGCAACAAAAACAAAGTCGGAGACAGAACCGATCCCTGTGGGACGCCAGCATTTATCGAATGCGAGGAAGAGGTGAAACCATCAGCAACCGCCTGAATCGACCTCTCCCTCAAAAAGTCGGCAATCCACATCTTTTGAATACTTCTACCGAAAGGAAAGCCACGTATCAACTTAGTAGCCGATAGACACATGAGCGTGCGTGACGGTGTATAGTCGGTAAGTTCTTTTCTTTTACCCTTTTGTTTTTCCTATCGACTATTCCTCATTTTGTCGAATGGTTAGTTCAGTGGTTTTGTCTAACTTATGCCAAAAAATATAAGCAATTTGATTGCCATCATTCTTTTATATCTTTTCTCTTCACTGTGTCGAAGAAAAAAGGCTATTTTTCCCAAATACAGTTTGGTATTTTGTTGTACGAAAGGTGACATTCGAATGGTTAGGTTATTGACCAGTTTGACCGGTCAGTGGTTGAGTGGGCATTGCGTTTGGGTCCCACCCGGGTGTCCCGTGTTCGATTCCTCGGCCGCCTAAGTCCTCCATCACAACACAAGCAACATTTTCCTAAATCCTCCATCACAACTGTGGTGGTAGTAGGAGATTTTCATACATTGTTCGGTTATTCGTCTTTCTTTTAAAAAAAAAATTTAAATAAAATAACAATGTTGGATATCCAGGGAAAATTAATCTAAGGATTACTCGTTCAGGCTAAAAATCGATTTTTTATTAAATTGGTTGCCAAAAAACCAAATTATGCTGCATTATCCCAATTATGTGAATATTATTTTTCAATATGTTGGATAATCAAAAAATGCCCAGAATCCCCGCATTTTCCCCACAAAAAGCTTCTCCTCACAAAAAACCCAATTCTTAAATAATCTTAAAAATTCCCCGCAATTTAGGGAATTCCCACGAATTGGCCACCCCGATTGTCATGTATCCTGCAAAAAAACTAGATTAACTTGTGGATATGTCAGCTTACATTAGTCATGGGGGATTGTCGGCTCAAACAGATCTTCTGGTAAGTAAGAGGTACCTACATCAAGAACACACCAATTAGGATTTTGGAAAGTTGGGCCTTAAAGCTGCTTTTTTTTCATCAGGAAAATAATGGATAATTTTTGAGGCAGTGATGACTGGTGGGGATTTAGAAAAGTTTCCACCACCCCTTGTGAGAGCATTTCCGCGGGCATTTTCCAGGAGTGCGTATCCGGGCTGCAGGCTGTAGGTTCAAGTGTAGATAGCCAACTCAAAGCAAAGCTGGCGGCCTTCCCTTAGTTTAAAAAGTTGAGAGGAACGTATGCGCAGCCCATTTCAGCCCGTTTCATACAAATCTTAATTTTGGATTTGAGATCAAGGTAACGTGGAGGCATTTGGAGGCCCCCCAAGACCAGAGGCCCGGAGCGAGCATAGGGGGTAACGACATAATTCGCCAATATTAAATCAATTAGGTCATATTTTATGACCTTTCATAGAATATATCGGGTAATAATTCTCCGTATGAGAAAACTGTATGTGTTTGTGTCTCGCGAACACTCGGTCAAATTTGCACAGCTTTTCCAGTTTTCAATTTTCTTAGGCAATGTGAAATCGGTGAATCGAAAACCTTTTCTTACGATAATAATAAAAATGCTGGACTAATTTTTATAGCTTCATTTTTTTAAATATCTCACGAGGACCAATTTAAAATATTGTAAAACTAGTCATAATTGAATTTATGATGCTACTCGAGGTATTCAATAATACCCTTGTACATTGTACGATTGCCTTATCTGGCCCCTAAAAATGATGGAAAAACAAAAATAGTAGCACGATTTCACAAATCTTCATTGTTTTTCATACTAACTTACAGATCTGTTTTACTTCTGAACAAGTAGAACTTTCTATATTAATTTACTGCGGATATAATGTAGGTACCTAACGACGTAACTACCTGCCGACAAAGGACCTTAAAATAAACATTAATCATGCCATCTTCAAATAAACCCAATTTTCAACAGATTACTAAAATAATCATTAATTATTATTTAGGTAGGTATTTGTCGTCACTGTTAAACTGTTGAGTATTAATGATTATTTTGACTTATCCCCAGAGAGTCATTTACAGTTACAGTGCCGGATCGCTCAACTTTACTAGAAGACATAGATTTGTGCTTCAAAGCCTTCAAGGTTATGGGGGCGCCAGCAGTGCTACCAACTCGATTTTTAAAATAAAGTCAGACGTCACCCAAAAAGGAAAGGCGCTCACCGGGCGATTGCTCCAAATCACTGAGCCTTCGAGAAAACTTTTATCGTCATTGTCTCTGTTACCACGTATTATATTAATATTTTTTGTCTTTAATCGCTCTTGCATTTTTATTTATTTAGTGTTCTTCAAAAGAACTATCATATTAAACTACAATTAATCGCAATGTTTCGCTTTAATGGCTCTTGCATTTTTATTTATGTAGTGATCTTCAAAAGAACTATCCTGTGAAACTGCAAATAATCGCAATGTTTCGCTTTAATGGTTCTTGCATTTTATTTATATAGTGTTCTTCAAAAGAACTATTCTGTTAAACTGCAAATAATCGCAATGTTTCGCTTTGATGGCTCTTGCGTTTTTATTTATTTAATATTCTTCAAAAGAACTATCTTGTTAAACTGCAATTAATCGCAAAGTTTCTCTTTAATCGCTCTTGAATTTTGTTTATTTAATTTTCTTCAAAAGAACTATCTTGTTAAACTGCAATTAATCGCAAAGTTTCTCTTTAATCGCTCTTGCATTTTGTTTATTTAATGTTCTTCAAAAGAACTATCCCGTTAAACTGCAATTAAGCAGTTTGTCAACAGGATGTTCAATTACAATTTAGATACAACTCTACAAAATATTATTTTACTATATATAAATACACAGACTACCTATATCTACATTTAATAACAACTTCACATTGATAAAACCGCCTAGTATACATTATCTCTACTTAGGACTTGAAGGTACTTTTCCAGCGAGAATATCTGAATCTATTGTGATGATCAGATGTTATATTTTGATACAAGCATACCTTCATAGTTTGTGAATCTAGTACCTATTGTGTTCAAGTTCTACGTTCTTCTTGTATTCAGATCAGACGAACACGCGCTGAATAAATATTGCAAGATAGTTAAGTTCTGATTCAAACTAACATGACATGTGTAATTATTAATTATCATTAACCATAAACTGCAATAGGTTTGTATCGCGACTATGCTTTAGTTACCAACCAAATTTCCGATTCAAATGTAATTTAAAAAATTGTTCTGAAACCAAAAACTTTGGATAATGTTTTCTGACACATGTATTAATTTTACTTTATGGAGCAACCTTGAAACCTCAATCCAGCACTGCATATTCGAACAAAGGTGGGTTTATTGGTAGATATTATTTGAGGCAGGAAGTGACATGATGTTTCAGCGCGGTTATTGTCATTTTCGTTTCAAAAGACATCCGCGACAACATCTCGCACTACCCTTTGAGAGCATCCGACAACAAGTGGACGGTGGACGCTCTTCTGCCCGTTGGAGCACAGATTCCCAGCCAAAAACAACATTAATCATGTCCTTCGATGCAAGAGCGGTGAACGGACTTTATGCCTACCCACATGGATATATGTTACCTACCATGCGGGGTGACCGGTGTTTCTGACTAAATAGGCACCTACAAAGATCACGTATCAACATGAAATATCGCTGCCTACCCAACTTACATATCATAATTAATTAATAATATAGATATAATTCTCTTGATTCTCGCAGATAAGATTACAAATGAGGAATGTTTCGGTTGTGCGATATTTTTTTCTAAAGCCTTTCCACAGACGGAAAATAAACGGAAGAAACACTCTGTCGGAAGATTCAGGGATTGGAGAGGAAATGGGAGGTAGGTATAACCCCCTGATGGGCTCAAATCGAGACTACACGAGACACCTCACGAATACACAGGGTGTCAGGTATAATCGTGATCCTTTGCTCGGAGGAATCGACTCTGGAGCCCGAATGATGCAGACTCTTGTATTCCTTGCTCCGTTGTAAATCCCAAAATCACTGGTTTACAGTAACGCGTTGGTATTCTACTTTTGACTTCGCGAGTTCTAATTTAGGCGCACTTCTCCATTATCTGATCATCACACACACCACACACTTATTGATTTCCAAATTGCCATATTCTTTCTCCTGATGGTACAGGATGATGTTCCCACATCCTATGTAGAAGCCTTTTCATTCCGTTGGCGATTCACACTCATGGATTGGCCGTAGTCGTTCGCCAGCGGGTAACGGTAGACGGCGATCACAAATCCAGCCAGATTACGACAACAAAAAGCCTGGTAATCATTTATCCGATTTATTCTCTCATGGATAAACATATGCAATAACACTAACATAGTCATACTCCTTCGCAAACGTATAGGTAGGTACCGGTAGATGATGTTCCTATACCCAACAGATTATCATAATAAGAGACCTTATCATTCCACCGTTAATACATACACATGGATTTCCATTTTTTTACATTTACTCCACACAGAAGGCCCTGAGGAAAACAATTTCCCGCAGGGTCTGTGACATCTTTACGGATGGTGTGCGGGTGGTCTTTTTAAAGAAAAAGGAGAGGGGGAAGTTCTGGCAAGAAAAAAAGTGTGAAGGCTGGGTACGAATCTGGGGTTCAGTGTATCCAGGAATATAAATCCATCCCTCCAACTGTGGTTTTAGGCATCGGAGCCGAAAAAAATCGGCTGGAGAGGTCAGGGTCTTTCTCATTCGTCCTCTCCTGATTCGGTCCGGCACGCACTAAGTCATCAAACATAGCGAACTGTTCGGGGTGACCTATGGCAGAGGTGTCAGTTATTCAATAACTGGTTCCCGGGGCGGCAGCACCCACACCCTCCTAAATTGAATTTGGTTCTAGGTATTGGTCATTTGCGCCGCTAGTGCAAATTTGTGGAAGAAGTAAGAAGCCTGGCTAGTGGTCATCCTAGCGGTGATACATACACCCGTGGATACACTTATGGAATTCCACTTGGCCATACTCCTTCGCTAGCGGGTACTGGTACTGAATACCGGTGGACGGTGTTGGTGTTCTCTCGGCCGCCTGTTCGCTGTGCGGGAGTGGTTGATTGAAAAAGCGGAAACCCAGCTTCGATAATTGCCTCGCTGCGGAATGTGTTACAGATTCACGTCACATATAATCCGAGAATTCACTTGCAGTCAATTATAAAATTATTTGCGACTTGCGACCGAATGTCTCCTGGGACCGGCCGAGGGACATCTGGGCGACTGGTGACGGTGACGGTGACGGTGATGGTGTCAAATACGAGTACATTACATCTCCGAGGGATAATATTTTTATTTTTTATTTATATGCAATCGATTTTTATGAAAATACCTACTACGGTATTTTGTCGGAGGATAAAAATATTTCCTTTTTGCAATAACATCCAAATAAATTTAATGGATTATTTCTGAATGTATCCGAAAACTAAAAACGGTTTTTGAAAGGTGATGAGATACGCTTTTTGAAATAGAATTGTGCATGCAAATATAAAAAAGTTTTAAAAATAGCCCATCTTACCTTTTTCGAACTAAAATTACTGATAACGATCACAATAAAAAAACTCATACATAATTTATTAGGAAAATATATTATTAACGTTATCGGCAA
The DNA here is from genome assembly GCA_936435175.1 of Glyphotaelius pellucidus. NCBI lineage: Eukaryota > Metazoa > Arthropoda > Insecta > Trichoptera > Limnephilidae > Glyphotaelius > Glyphotaelius pellucidus. The sequence continues at coordinate 1,005,700 of OW386540.1, forward strand.
CTCATATTTTTGTCGTTTCATGTAAAAATAAATAATAAAAAATTCTCAAAATTTCATTTTTTTGACGTGATAACGTCTTATAAATCGATGAACGCCGGGTGCACTCACGAAAAAGCACGACTCATTGTCACGTTCCGCCGGAGCCGAGCGTGCAAGCGAGAGCGCGGAACAAGCGATAAAGAGGCACGATCGGCCTAAGCGTTCGGCTTGTGACTGTAAAATTATATGTAAAAGTTTTCTTATGACGTTTTTACGTAAAATTATCGTCCGTAAACCGACTTTACAGACAACCAAATTTTTTTTCAAATGGCGGTCGGAAACTTTGGATTAACAAAGGTGTACATTTTAATTATTTTGCTGTTAATTATTTTGAAGCTTAACTTTTTAGCACCCTTGAGATTTGAAACTCGATGAAACGGAAATGACACTAAAAGAGACAAACATTTACATCTATAGGATTTAGCCTGCGAGAGAATGAGATAGAATGAAACCTTACTTACGAACAGTACCTACGATTCTGTCAATGGCCCTGCCCGCATTGGCCGCTTTGATTATGAGCTCACTTTTCGAGGCTCTTATTGGTTGAGATTGTATGTGCAAAGGTTTCACTTCTACCGCGCGTAAACTGCACTCGATTTTTTTAAGGTTTCACATCTACCTCTGATTTTGTTTTTAAAATTAGGTCCACACAGGAAGCCCTGAGAAAAAAAAATCCTCAGGGCCAATGTCATCTTTGTTAATGACGTGTGAAGGGTCTTTAAGGGTGTTTAAAGGAAAGCAAGGAGAGGGTTGGGTAAGAATCTTGGGGTCAATGTGTTCAGCAATGACGGAAGTACGAATCCCCGCCCCTCTCACTGCGGGTAACTCTCTTCATGAATCAACTTAAAGGGTTATATAAAGTTAGAAATTTCAAGAAATAGATTTTTTTAATTTCATTTTCGTAATGTACATATATTTAAATACACACACAGAAAATTTCAAGTCAATCCGGCAATTATTTTCGAAGTTACACGCATATTTATAAAGACGTGTCAGAGCATTTGAAAGTAGGGGGCAAACTTTAAACGCGTTTTACTCAAAACTGTGTTTTTAAAGTCAGTGACCAAGATGTCTCGGAAACGACTGAACCGATCAGTCTCAAATTTTAACACAAGCTTAGGTATATTTTTAAGTTATTAATCGAAGACCAGTTTTCACCGACAAATACCTTTATTTTTATAAACAATTTAAGGCTAAAATTTTAGTCAAATATCGATTTTTTTTTGAGAAGCCGCCATTTTGTCAAAAAAAATGTCTTGCTTTGTCCTTCGATTAATTAAAAGATCATACATTACTCTAACGAAATCCGTTTGGTTTTATCATTTTAAATGATCCAGTCTAGAGATATGGTGGTCACCGCAAGATGCCGTTTTTGAGAGGAGCTTCTGGAGGTCAGCTATAGCAGATTTCAAAATAATTATTTTTTACAAATACAAACATTTTAAAATACAGTTAAAATTACCATAATATGTGTACAAATTCTTAAATTTATAAATATAAAGGTACACTCAAAATAAATCTTGAAATATCGCTTTTTTTAGGCCTCCTAACTGTATACAACCCCTTAAAAAGACATTTTTGTTCCAAATGGGCCATTAAATTACCGGAATTTCCCAATTTCCTTGTTTCGTTGTTAAATTTATCAACTTTTTGTCGTTGTCGAGAAAATTATGCTCCGATTCTTCGATAGTTGGGTTCTTGTGAAAGTTAAACATAATGCGTCCAACAGCACTTACCGTTTTCTCAAAAATGACTTTGTTGTAAAGTAGAATGTAGATCAGTGTTTCTCAACGTGGGGCGCACGTCTCACTAAGGAAAGGCAGGTCATCTCTTACAACGAAATGTATTATGCTAATTAGAGTATGCTGAGGACAGAACTTTTTAAATTTTTGGAAAATCCCAAATAGTATCAAAGGTATAAGCCGTCAAAATGTTGATTTTTGCGGCTGGCCTGAAAAGCGCATGACGTCACCGAACACGTGCAACATCAGTACTGCAGCCATTTGAATTATATGAATTGTACCTACTTCGTGTTACTTCAGATGACACTATTGCACACAATTTACCAATTTTCACTTTGATCGAAAACCTAATTTTAATGTCGTTAATAAATCTTATAATTAATTTTCATAAAAAAATTTAGAAGCCGATCTCATTTCAATGTTTTGAGAGCAATGCAAATCAATAATTACTAGCATTTAAAAACCCGCTCCGCAGGTTTTGCTGCTAAGCCCTGCGGGCGGCTTTTGGTTCGGCTTGGCCCAGTTAATGTTGGTGACCATTTTATAAATCCAGTAGGAACTGGTTCCAAAAATACCTCGTTCCTCGGATCCACTGTCATCCAGTGTAGCTAGTCACCGGGACAAAGTATCCGAGACAGGCAATGATACCATCTGTAGGTACCTAATATATAGCCGCTTGATACAACTATGTATTACCGTCAATCTTTCCATATCCGAAGAGATACTACATATTCACAAATTCGTAGCAGTTATCCGTCCCCATCTGACCTGCTAACGAAAGTGGCGATATCTTGTGACGAATTCTTGAATTCAAAACCGAATTACAACGGTAGCTTTGTTTGAAATTCCCTGTACACAGATGTTATTTCTGGCGCGGCGCGTTTGGCGTGGCATCAGACATGCACTCTAAGCCAGGTTCTGAAATTCAACCACGCAGTCGCAAAACTATTAATAAAGTTCGATTAGACATTTTCAATTTGGGAGGCGGATATGGGTACACCGCCCCGGGAACTATTTATTGCATAACCAACACCTCTGCCATAGGTCACCCCAAGTTGTTCGCTGCGTTTGGTGACTTACCAGGGGTGCCCGGGTTCATGAGGTGAGGTTTGTCCGGATCTTGGATGTGTCTACCGGATCGGGGGAGACTGTTTACCTCTCCAGCAAGACTCTCTCGGAATATCATCTTCAGGGATAAATTCATTCGTCTGTTACTTCTGGACACACTGACCTCCAGATTACTACCCAACACACATACATTTTTCCTTACAAGAACTTCCTCTCTTTATTTTCCTAAAAGACCCTTCACGCAACATCCCCATAGCGGACATGGGCCCTGTGGTAATTATTTTTCTCAGAGCTTCCTGTATGGAGCTTATGTAAAAAAAATCATAATTGTTTCGCCACAAAAGTGGCGAAAAAAATTATTGCAATCTTAACTTCAAAAGAAAAAAAGGAAAGACAACACTAGCGCAAAAGTGAACACGACGTATTGAGTTAATAGTTAATTCGTGTATTTGTAGGCTTGTATTATTATCTGTTATTAGTAATTAATGGATCGTGATGAGTTTCCCCGTGCAAACATCTCTGAACCGAGGAAAAAATTTCGCGCGACACGCCTTTCCCGTTGGTGCATTTTGTTGTCTGAAAGCATGCCATCTAACTCTGTAAATTCAAGAATCTTATTTAATTAAATGAAGACACTATGAGCAAAACTCAATCGAAAATCTAGAAACAGAAAAATCAGAAAAAAATATTGGCACCTCTGGGACTCGAACCCAAGACCTCTCGCTTTCCGGTCGAACGCGCTGTCCACTGCGCCAAGGTATCGATGTCAAGAATCTTATACCATTCTTAGATAATGTGATAATGTGTTTATTCGAGGCCTTAGTGCCTGAAAGTACGGTGTCTAACTCTATAAATTCACTAATCTTATATCACTCTTAGATAACTGAGGCTCTGAAAGCACGCTGCCGAATTCTCTAAATTCACTAATCTTAGATAAGGTGGCAGTTTATTCGAGGCTGTAGTGCTTGAAATCACACTGTCTTATTTTAGCATATGATGTGGGCTCTAATTGCAGATTTAATATAAACCATTTTACTTTGATGCTGGTACCTACGTGCCCTACATATTCTGAACAATCAAAAAGTCAATAAGTCGGTATGTCACAATAATAATAAAACGATACTTGATGCAAGTTTGTAAAGAGATGGCGTGGCGGTCCTTTGAGGCTGCTCCAAATGAGTCGAGAAGGAGGGCAGGACCGCGAGGCGAGGCGGGAAGCGCCTCCAACCGCAACACACAATAGTGTTAAAGCGACATGAGAGCTTTGTCCTGGCATGCGGGTGGCAATTCCACTTTCGAAGGTTCTTCTCCGGTCTGCGAGCTGCGAGCTGCGAGCTGCGAGCTGCGAGCCACTGCCGCGGCCAGACATAGCTTTGCGACCGCAGTACAATATCGTCAAAAGAATCCTCATTGATTCCCCGCTTTTTGACGGGAATGAAGACGCAAGTGTCAGTTACACACGTATGTAATATATACTTTACTATTCTAAATTACGGTACAGAATGACTACTGAATCAAATTGTTTGGCATCAGAAGTTGGTAAATTGCTGTTTCTCAGAACTTGAGTTAATTTTTACAATTGAAATTCGGTATTCAGTCATGAGTTTTTTTTTTTCATAATAATAGTGGTAGGTTAAATTTAATTTAAATTTAGGTAGTTTTCATTACGTCTCTAAGGCGGCGCTTCCCCGCTCAAAAAGAAGAAGATGGAGAGATATGAATTTGCGAATGTTAGACAGAGCGCGCTAATATTTTAAATGATAAAATTGAAGCGAAAATTGTGAAAATGCTTAATAAACGTGACTCGTTTAAAATAAAGCAAAAATCTCGTGGAAGGCATCTTAAGTATCATTTAAAGAAACATTGTGAATTTGTTCACAAATATAACTTGTAAAATAATAGAAATAGACTTTTTTTTAATAATTTTCCGAGCATACTTTGCGATTTCTTCATCGATGGAATTTCTTATAATTTGCATTTCGGCGTGGAACGTTTCTAGATATTATTTTCAAAAATAACATGTATTTTTTTAAGAGCTATAAAACTTCGAATGTTTTAAAGCTCTTAAAAAGAAAATCGGTAAAAGAAATCGGTAGAAATTTCCGATTTTCAATCTTGTGTTGTTTGAACGATTTTGACAGTAACAGAACCGAAGAAAACGAGAGTTGGAAACATCAGTCGTTACATTAAGTACCTGGGTAATATGGTTTTAGTACATACTCTAGTATCTGTTTACATAGCTTTGAATAACATAATTTCTGCACTTATAACCCTCTTCTTCCAAATAACTGCTATAACCCCGCAAATCCTCACGCACGCCCAACTTATTGGCACTAAAGCCGCACCGCGACGATTCCGAAAGACAAAGACAATATTTCCCCAGTGTGGTCAAAGTTATTAGTTAAAAAGACAAAACTCCTGTTGCAGAGCGGCCCCAATGCCCCCGATACGAGACACAAAGCTCAGCCTTCGGGATGGAAGATACATATATCGTCGCTTCAGTTCTTATTTGTCCAACAGACCATTTTAGTTTTTGTTCAATCTCCACTTTAAAACTAAAAATAGAGTAAAAAGAAGTATATTTAATCACTTAACTAAGAATTATTTAAACTAATGAGACCTTTACCTTTGCGGAAATAGCTTTTTCTTGAACACCTTTCATAATGTTTCATTGAAATAATGAAAGAAAACCTTCTCCTCCTATAAAATTTTCTAATGGTCTGTTGGACAAATACGAACTAAGGCGACGATATACCTACTACCTGCCTCCTACCTTTGGCTGTTACTTATTTAATATACAGAACGGTGAGAGTCATCAGTTATTTATGCCATCTTCATGATCATGTTCTAATTCTTAAAACATTTATAAGAGTGAACATGTAATGATGTGATGATGACATTATTTATTAAATTGAAAGTGTGGCCTAGCAACCGCCTAGGGGGCACGTGCCCAGTGCCCTGAAGTGCGTGTGCTGTAATGTTAGATGATAAAAAATGTCTGCCTTTTTTCTTCTTCGTTAAGTATTCGTATGTTTATTATTTTTTTATATTTTTTTTTTTTTTTAAAAAAAGAAAGACAAACATTCCCGGGTTACGAATAGCCCAACAATGTTTGAAAATCTCCTACTACCACCACAGAAAGCCGAAAATGTTGCTTGTGTTGTGATGGAGGACTTGGCCAGCCGAGGAATCGAACACGGGACGCCCGGGTAGGACCCAAACGCGATGCCCACTCAACCACTGACCAGTCTATATATTAAGAATACACAGGAGGCCCTGAGGATTCCTTGATGCCATGTGTCGTCGTTAGTAAAACTTCGTGGGACAATGAAAGAGTCGGTAGGGACCAATACCAAAGCATTACTTATATCTTATATCACTTAACATATTTTTAATTAGAACACAACAGACGAAAAACCTTAGACTAAATTCGTATGCGTTTATTATTATATTTAAACTCCAGGAAAGCGATAATAAACTATAAATAAAGGCTGTAATCGACTCCTAATGGTCATCGTTTCTAGGAGGCATAAAAATAAAAATTAATTTGCCTCTCGACATACTTACAATATAAACCTACATAAAATTGGAAAACAGCTTTTAACACATATATATTCATCAGATTAGAAATATTCTCAAGTTTAACAACCTAAAAAAGATCTGTTAAGCACTTGTCCAATCATTAATTCAGTACGGAATCATTGAATGAGAAGGTGCATATGAAAAATTAGTAAGTCCTGTTAAAGTGGTACAAAAACTAATTATTAAAGTAACTAGCTTTTCCCCGCGGCTTCGCTCGCATGGTATTACGGGAAATTACTATAGCGGTTGAACTTATCAATTATCCCCCCTCCTCCTCACCCCCACCCACTCCCGCATTCCATAAATTCATTCCCTTACATTCAGTTTTCAAACATCTCGTCTGCCACCTAAATTTCATAAAGCTATAGCTCAAAGAAAAAAAGAATTTTCCAATTTTGTTCATTCGTTCGGAATTTATGCGCTTACAAACATTTCGGATGTTTATTTTTATTTGAATATTTGGAAGTTCGTTAATATAATAAAAAATACTCTATTTATCATTCAGTCTTTATAATCGTTACGAATTATATTTTTAATGTAGGAACTCTTGTCTGACATTTATTCCTTGCTTGTCCAAAAAAAAAACAAAACATATTCTAATATTTGAATTTTCTGGAGCAGTAGCTGAACAGGGGGCTGAGTACCTACCAGCTTAGAGCCCACAAATATATCAACATCGTTTCCATGGAAACGATTTTTTTCTGATGTTAGAAATAACTCGCTTTTGTTAGCGACAGAAAACGTATAACAAATATAATATATTAATATTTATAATTTCATAACGCCAGAGCTTGCCATCATATACAGTCTTCGCATATAATTTAGCTTTCTATTGGTGAATGAATTTTCAAAGTCTTTTTATTGGTTAATGCGTGAAAGCGTCATAAACGAACTCTAGCAGTTTCGCATTTATAATATTATTATGGATTTTGAAAAAAACAACCAACATTCCCTTCAGCATCATTGTTCAAAATTTTCGAAGCACCAAAAATTGAAGAACTCTATAAAAAAAGATTTAATATTACAAATATTCAAATAAAATGTAATCAAAAAATTTAAACTTAACTCATCATTAAGGGTTATGCCTTAATGATGAGTTAAGTTAAGTTAAAAAATAATATCAACAACCTAGTACTTAAGTTTATAATTATTGTACACTCTATGTAAAATTGTTATAATAATGAAATAATTATGAAATAACTCCTACGCCAAGCTCAAGAACTAGCACTCTTAATTGGCATATAAATTCATTAAAATATGTATTTCACTATTTTGTTTTGCGTAATTTCATGTTCAATGCTGTAACAATGTTATAAACAATAAAAAAATAAAAAACAATAAAAAAAAAACATATTGGTTTTACTTTTTCTTTGAGGTCTTTAATATGCATATTTTTTAAAAATAATTTTATTTCAGGTATGTTTTTAGGTTTTCACGGCCAAAAAGTATTTTTGTTATTGTTTTTGGGGTGTTATGCCGTGTTTCGCTACCTCCTTCTTTAGCCAACGTTTCGGACAGCGTTACAGTGTCCATCATCAGCGTTACAGTGTCCATCATCAGTGTCCATCATCAGGGCAGACTCATCTGCCCTGATGATGGACACTGTAACGCTGTCCGAAACGTTGGCTAAAGAAGGAGGTAGCGAAACACGGCATAACACCCCAAAAACAATAACAAAAATTTAATGAGTTGATCATTATTTTGATAATGAGTTGATCCCATATTTTTAGCTTTTCCATGTAAATTATTATTTATTTTACGTACGTTGGGTGTGATTGATGTTCTATGTCCTCCAGGTGACCTGTTTCAAGGTCATATTCCAGTTTTCCCTATCGTAACTGACACATCTTTTAAAAAACTATTTATCGAAATTAATGTCCGCCGTGGTTCAAAAACCTACTAACATTCTTCATTCTACCTACGTGATCGTGTTATACATATTAATTTTTTTTAAATAGCCCCACGCCGATTTTAATCGTAAACACACGATGTCCTAACGATCAAAGTTAGCATTTTTGTAACGAAGAATATTAAACTATGCTTTATGTTTATATAATGTGCGCGTATAAAAAACCACATCCTTTATATTAAACATTCCCAATATGGCAGATTGGCGCCAAAGTAAGCGTCGCTTCACCTATTTCCCGCCAACAATGTTTACGCGCCAAAACAACGCCCTAAGCCATAAACAACGGATTTACGGCATCAAACATCCTATAAAATCGTAACAATACCCATTTGATATCAGCCAATTAATAAGTCTAACACCGCATTTTTCTTCAATTCTTTGAATTTTCAATGGTTTTAGGGAAAATCATAGGTTTTCCTAACGAACTTTCATGATGCAAGTCCTTTGTCTTCCTTGAGATTTTCCCGCCCAAGGTGCGGAGGTCGATAGATGTCTCTACAGCTCACTCTTCCATGTTTGTAGGAGATCAAATACTATAGAAGCTTTCACCGTGAGCTTTTTCAACAGACATACCCATTTGAAAGATCTATACATTGTACCAATTAAAAATGATAAAAATACACTGCTTACGAATAAAAAATTTATTGTTTCGATTTTCTTGAGAGTTTTGAACAAATTGTGGCATCAGCGATAGAGGAATTTCCTTGTATATATTTGCGTAAAGAGCTTCGTATGCTTTTATCCATAGTATTGATTGGAATGTAGATCTCAGCTGTTATCCTGTTTTTCTTCAGTTGTTCTAAAAAGGACCAAATGAGGTTCTTTGTAAAAAATGCAGAAATCTACGTTGCTGCCTTTAAGACAATTTATTATGAAATCTCCCTTTTGATTTCGTAGCGAGCTTTATTTAGAATTCCACGGTAGTATGTGACTTCGATTCACGAAGATATTGGGTCGTGCTTCCCAATAACTTGATACGGGATCATAAAAACCAAACTTTGTATGTTGGAGCGGCCGCAGCATTCTTGCTAAAGTTTCACATCAAGGATGGTAAAATTATCTTCACATTGATCTATATTGTTGTTGTATGGTAGAAAATACAAGAAGTTCGTGGTTTGAATATGTAAGTAAAATCTACAAACCTACCTACGCCTTAAAGAGATGTGTGTAATAAAAATGTTTATAATCAAATTAGGATAATTAAGGCAGCGCCATTTTGTGAAATAAAAGGGCAGTTTACAATATGATATAACTATATAACTTCATAATTTCACTTTATGAAGAAGTGAGTAAACCTTTATTGAGAAATATATTGAACTTTATTACGTATTGGTTCCATTGAGGCTTACCGGTAACTTATTCAAAGCTATTAGTCTTTCTACTTAGAAATATTATATACTAAAAGTACTAAATAATCTAAAAGAATATATTATATACTAATATTAAAATATATTTCAGAATTAAATACATGTAACAAGTGTTCACAATATTATCCTCTGCGTGCGAATTCTATCTAAATTTCTTAATAGACAATAAACAGTGTTAATTTCAAGCAACCTCCCAGGTAAGTATGGTCCTGTATACATTTTTAGGCAGCATCGCGTTCATTGGTCGAGACATTGTACATATAATTTCGTATCGGTGATCGATGAACCGGTGGATGCAATTTTTAGCCATAAGTTGTTTTTAATCGTTTGTAGTTTTTCTAGATTTTAGAAATATGTATATCGTAAGTTGGTACAGCGCCCTTGAGGTGATTTTTCACAAACACGGCGCTAAATAAATCATCCAAATATTATTATTATTATTAAAGCACAATTAAATTATGATTTGGTTAGGTATCCCTTTTCCTTTTTTTATCCCTTTTGCAGCTGATTATGTTAATGTTCTATGATTTGACTTCAAATTATATATGAGGCGGGCTTTTCCATGAATAGCAACAAACAGACCTAGAATTTTTTAATTTTTTTTTAACATTTTTTCACACGGGTAGTAATCATGACAATATATGTTTGTAAATGTAAATAAATATGTTAGTCGTAAATTACTAATTTTAAGACAGTAGTTGTGAATCAAAATACGAGTAAAGCAGTATTGTGCAAATACCCCTCTGATTATAAAAAATAAGTGTAACTTTAAGTCTCTAGCTATATAAGTCTTAGTGGTAAGTCGTTAGTTATCAATCTCAGTTGAAGGCCACTTGTAATATAATAGTGGTTAAAATGTATACATGAATTTGTAAAGCGCCCTTGATGTGATTTTCTCACAAAAAATGTAATTTGTAATTTGAAAAGTAAAATGAAAATGTAAATGTAATTTAAATGTAAATTTAATTTACATTTAAATGTAAAATGAAAATTGTAATTTTCTGATGAATGTAAGTAAGTCTAAAGTCATGGTGTTTGAAAGAGAAAGTACGAGAACAGTGTGTGATATAGTTGTGAACGATGAATACTTGGAGCAGGTGGATGAGTTTGTGTATCTGGGTAGTATGTTTACGAGAGATGGGAAGGCTGATAGAGATATCGAAAGAAGGGTAAATGCCGGTAACTCCGTTAATGGAGGACTGAATGCCGTTGGCGCTAATAAAAAACTGTCAAAAGGAGCGAAACTAGCAGTCCACAATGGAGTCCTGGTACCTACCCTGATGTATGGCAGTGAGGCATGGAACTGGCAGAGGAAGGATGAAAGTAAACTGAATGCTGTAGAAATGAGATCCCTGAGGCGTATGTGTGGTAAAACCATGTATGATCGTGTGAGAAATGTGGAGATCCGCAAAGAATGTAAGGCTGATGTAAGCATAATGAGTAAGATTAAGAAAGGGACCCTCAGATGGTTTGGGCATGCAGAGCGAATGAACGAAGAAAGTAGTGTAAGAAGAATGTATGACGCAAATGTGAATGGTAGAAGAAGTCGGGGACGCCCGAGGAAGACATGGCACGATCAAGTGAATCAGATACTTGAGTCGGGCCATGTCAAAAGCCAGAATAATAGAAGAGTATGTATGAGACGATGTATGAATGTGAGTGAAGCAAAGAGTCTGTGCCAAGACCGAGTCGTTTGGCGGTCCGTCCTCTCTGCCTACCCCTGCGGGGAAACGGCGTGATGGTTAGTTAGTTAGTTAGTTACAAAAAAAACTTCTTAGGTAGCTGTATCTCTTACAAATCAGCTAATTCTTAACTAAAAAAAAATAATTGTTCCTGTAGTTAATTTTTAAAGGATAAGCGAACATAAACAATGGGAAAAAATATTGTCTTCCATTAATTTTGCATGTTCATCTGGCCTTCTATAATTTTGATTTCATATCTATTGGTTTTAGTTTTATTTTAGTAATCGATAAAAAGGTGAACATTGTTATCCATACATTAGCCATTGTTAGTTGTTGGAACATAGAGATATATCAATGTTGGAATAGTTAGTAGTAAGATAGAGATATATCAATGTTGGAATAGTTAGTAGTAAGATAGAGATATATCAATGTTGGAATAGTTAGTAGTAAGATAGAGCTTGGTAGAAGTCTATCACAAATTTCAACAGCGCTCTCGGGGTGATTTTTCACGAGAAAGGCGCTATGCAAAACATCCAAATATTATTATTTATTTGTCTTTGTTTGATGCCGACTTTTTTAAAGTGTCCTTTCTCCGAAAAGAGGAATCACACGCTTCTTGAATTATTTTTCCATGTATCATATTGCAAAGTGAGTCATGTGACATGTGTTTTGTGGCCATCCTCAGCGATTAGAGTTAGGAAACCGATCAAGTAAAATTGGGAACTTTATAAAAGTATCTGAAAAATCAATATTTTAGGAGCTCGTGAATCACATTTCAACTCATAGTTACGATTGATGCGCGGTGGCAAATTTTCAATGCACATATTTCATGATTCTATTTTCCCAATGTGTTGACGCAACTATGTATACCTATCTATATACCTTGTTCCATTTCTCTACCCATCCTTTTGTACCACAATTACCTGTCCATACTGACAATATTACTTACCGTACAACAATAAAATCAATATGTCAGTGAGTCGGTTATGTGCGGTGCAATGGTTCAGAATAACCTCTCTGTACATTCAAAATCCACTGTTGAAGAAGTCTAAGTGTGTTATGTGCTTGCAATGATCTACATTGATCTCTTGGCGTATTCAACATCAATTGTTAGTGAGTCTGTTAAAAGAAACTGTGCAACGAACATCATTATTCTCTCAGTTTTATATAACTTCGACCAGTTTTATGGAAGCTTGTGCAGTGAGTGACTTAGTGCTCCCTCAGACCCATAATATTGAGCCGAACATCAACCATAAGGGGTAAGTCAGTTTCCTTCCCCATTCATCTGTTTACCATTCCCCATAGTTGTGTCAGAGTATTCACAAGCATAATATTTTTTTTAATATATTGATACAGTCCACTCCACGTGTCGCATTTGCGATACCACAATGTCTTTTGCTCCCAATGACTGTACTACATAATGATTCTCTGCATTTTTCTGCCAAAACGACAGATCATCAATAGGTAAAAATAAATATAAAGTTATCCAGCCTGCGAGTGTCCGCCGGCCTCCGTGGTCGTGTTTACACGCAATCCGAAGGATGCGGGATCGAATCCCAGCGCGGGCAGATAAATTTTATTTCATTAATTTGAGTTACATATTTCACAATAAACTAATTTAAAATAGTACAAAGTATATTATGCGTGACATTCCAAAGTGGAAGATACTCTCAGTATCGTAAGACCACCATTCAGAATTGAAACGTTGCTTGAAACGGCTTTAGCCATGTTTAGTGACCAGATCTGACTAGCCAGGTACTTCCCCATCTCCTTCCCCTCCCCACTGCCTTCAGCCTCTCAACATACCCCAATTGGGGATGCGAGAGTCTCACTTGCTCCAGACGCTGAGAAGCTAAGAACATTGTGAGGTATTCACACAAAAAAATGTGAGGGACGTGAGGTATAAATGTTTTTTTTTTTTTTTTTTAATTTTTACCGCACAAGAGTCCCAACTGCTCCCGTCTGGAGCCAGTGAGTGACTATGGCATCCCCCGTTGGGGTATGTTGTGAGGCTGAAGGTAGTGGTGAGGGGAAGGAGATGGGGAAGAGGAAGGTGAGAAATACCTGGCTATTCAGATCTGGTCACCAAACACGGCTAAAGCTATTTCAAGCAACGTTTTAATTCTGAATGGTGGTGTTACACCAGGGCGATACTAAGAGTATCTTCCACTCTAGAACGTGCCGCAAATATATTATATATTATTTTTAATGAATAAATTGTAAAATAACACAAATTAATCAAATAAAATTTATTTGCTACGCCGGGATTCGATCCCGCGACCTTCGGAATACGAGTTAAGAGTCTTACCGCTGGACTACGCCGGCCGTCGTGTATAGTTTAAAAAAAATTATTCTTGGTTCGTTATTGTTGATTTATTGTATTTAATAATAATCATTTTGAATGATTTGTGTAGCGCAGTTTTGGTGAGCTCTGTGTAAAGAATCCGATCTATCTCTATCATACAACTAACTAGAAAATCTACTAAAACAACAGGCAAAGAGATGCGTCCGCCAGCTCGTCATCAGTCAATAACATAAAACTGCATTATTAATATGTACGTAGAATGCTTCCCCAATGAACTTGATGCTAAAAAAATTAGAATTTATTTACAGATAGAAAACATATTTATTTGCCTGGAAAGTCACTTATTTTATCTTCAAGTTCACTTATTTTATCTTCAAGTTCACTTATAACATGTTTATAAGATCACTTATTACGTTCATTGTTTATTAGATCACTACGTTCATTGTTTATTAGGTCACTTTTTACGTTCATTGTTTATTAGGTCACTTATTACGTTCATTGTTTATTAGGTCACTTATTACGTTCATTGTTTATTATGTTACTTATTGCGTTCATTGTTTATTAGGTCACTTATTACGTTCATTGTTTATTAGGGCACTTATTACGTTCATTGTTTAATAGGTCACTTATTACGTTCATTGTTTATTAGGTTACTTATTGCGTTCATTGTTTATTAGGTCACTTATTACGTTCATTGTTTATTAGGTCACTTATTACGTTCATTGTTTATTAGGTTACTTATTGCGTTCATTGTTTATTAGGTCACTTATTACGTTCATTGTTTAATAGGTCACTTATTACGTTCATTGTTTATTATGTTACTTATTGCGTTCATTGTTTATTAGGTCACTTATTACGTTCATTGTTTATTAGGTCACTTTTTACGTTCATTGTTTATTAGGTCACTTATTACGTTCATTGTTTATTAGGTCACTTATTACGTTAATTGTTTATTATGTTACTTATTGCGTTCATTGTTTATTAGGTCACTTATTACGTTCATTGTTTATTAGGTCACTTATTACGTTCATTGTTTATTATGTTACTTATTGCGTTCATTGTTTATTAGGTCACTTATTACGTTCATTGTTTATTTATTAGATCACTTATAACATTCATTGTCTATTAGGTCACTTATTATGTTAATTGTTTATTAGGCCATTTATTACGTTCATTGTTTATTAGGTCACTTTTTACGTTCATTGTTTTTTAGAGAATTTTGTGCTTGGTTTTGCACGCATAAGAAATATTATTATCAAGGTACTGGAAAATTGTTTGCAATTTTTTTGCGAATAGAAAACAGCCGAGTATTGCCAAGTACGTTAAAATTAATCATCGGTATGTGAAGCAAAAACTTTGTGCCCCTTTTTACGAAAATTGCGCAGACGGAGGAGTATGAAATTTCGCACACTTATAGTTTATACAGAGAAGGAGTGCAGAATGCTAATATTTTTTTTAAATATGCTTAAAAAATACATAAGAAAAACATTAAAATTATGGTCGAATTTTGACCATTGGGCGACCACTAGTGTTTATTATTAGAACACTTGCACGTTGACAACGCCGTAGCTTAATACTAATTACGCTCATCTGATGAAATAATAACATTTTACTAATGGCTTATAAAATATAATAAATTATTAATTACTATAAACAACCATTCAGCGCTAACTAATAGTTTTAACTATAACTTTTTAGATTTGTTCATATGAATCAGATACTTTGTGATGTGACATTATAATTTAAAAATAAAACAATAACTTTGTAAACACCACGTTTATTTTTTATATAATTTATGCCGACCCGAATTCGCTACAACCGTAGCTTCTTCAGGGCAGCATAATTTTTATAGTAGAACTACGGTTGTAGCAAATTCCGGTCGGCATAAAGTATATAAAAAAAGAAGTGGTGTTTAAAAAGTTATTTTTTTATTTTTAATAACTTTTAACTATAACCAGTAATAACTAATAATTTACAACTATAACCAGATGGTTTGGGCATGTAGAGGCGAATGAACGAAGAAAGTATTGTAAGAAGAATATGTGACGCAAATGTGAATGGTAGAAGAAGTCGGGGCCGCCCGAGGAAGACATGGCACGATCAAGTGAATCAGATACTTGTGACAGGTCATGTCAAGAGTCAGAATAATAGAAGAGTGTGTATGAGACAATGTATGAATGTGAATGAGGCAAAGAGTGTGTGCCAAGGCCGAGTTGTTTGGCGGTCCATCCTCTTTGCCTACCCCTGCGGAGAAACGGCGTGATGGTTGGTTAGTTAGTTAGTTAGTTATAACCAGTAATAACTAAAAAATTAAATCTATAACCAGTGATAACTTATAATTTATAACTATAACCAGTAATAACTAATAATTTAAAACTATAACCGGTAACAATTAATCATTTAAAACCATAACCAGCAATAACTAATAACCTGTTGTTATAACTAATAATGCATTATTCAAACCGGAAATTGGGGTGATGGTGAATTTTTAAAAATTTTATTGCAACATTATGCATTTACCCTAGAAGATCTTTTCATAGATCCACATCGACCTGCAAGCCTTAAAAGCACCCCACGGTTGCAGAAATCTAAGAAATTACTACTTGTCACCCTCCAGTCACCCTCTACCCTGACAGTCTTGATTTATTTTCACCCTAATTGGTTGCGGAATTAGCATCCACTTGTTGCCAGCGGCAATAATACGCGCCACTCAAGGTGGATTTTTTCCCAACATCATTGACATGTCTCGCCTTTCAAGATTCATGAATGAATCGATCTTTGAGTAGGTTTTTTCATGTAAAGTTTTAAGGTTCTCATGCGTATTGAATTCTTGTTATTTACGCACGAACTCTCCATAAACCGGAAACGAAAATTAGTTATCCAGTTTTGCGAGCCGAGCGGTGACATTATTTTTGAAAATAGTTTTAACCCCTTGGGCCTCAACCGGATTATTTCAGAGAGTCAAAATAACTCCGCTTTAAATTAAAATCAAAATAAATGGAAAATTTTCAACGTATCCGAAAACTAAAAACTGTTTAAGAAAGGTAATAAAATTGCTTTTAAATATTGTAAATGGATATAAACATATAATTTTTGAAATATTAAAATTTTGGAAGTAAACACAAAAAGTTTTTAAAATGGCTCATCTTACGTTTTTACTAACTAAAATTATTGGTAACGATAAAAAAAAACACATATTTTATTATCAAATGTATAATAAACGTTATTATCACCTCGCTTTTTTGTGGTTCCGTGTAAAAACAATTTATAAAAAATTCCCAAAGTTTTATAAATTTATTTTTAAATGCGATTCGAAACTTTGGCTTCGTAAAGGTGTATATTTTACTTCTTGTGTGGTTATTTTTTGTATTTGAATATAAAGCGTGGTTTTTTCTCTTTCTAACAATGTTTATATTGTACTTCTCACTATGATTGTAAGGGAGATACAACCATTTCTCCAAAATAAGTTATTCAAGTGTATTTAGTTTGAAAACAATTTTTTTTTTTTTTTTTAATATGAATACCGCACAAGAGTCCCAACTGCTCCCGTCTGGAGCCAGTGAGACTATGGCATCCCCAGTTGGGGTACATTGTGAGGCTGAAAGCAGTGGGGAGGGGAAGGAGATGGGGAAGTACCTGGCTATTCAGATCTGGCCACCAAACACGGCTAAAGCCATTTCAAGCAACTTTTCAATTCTGAATGGTGGTCTTACACCAGGGCAATACTGAGAGTATCTTCCACTCTGAAACGTGCCGCAAATATACTATATAATATTTTTAATTTATTAATTGTGAAATAACCCAAACTACTCAAATAAAATTTATTTGCCACGCCGGGATTCGATCCCGCGATCTTCGGATTGCGAGTCAAGAGCCTTACCGCTCGATCACCCCGGCCGTCAAATGTCAAATTGTTAAAAAAAAAAAAAAAAATGGCGGCAAATGAATCGTTTTATACCAGAAATTTTTAATTTTGATTGAATAAAAATATGATTTTAATTCATATTTTATCGTCCATCCGAATGCAATTAGGTGTTTCTTAAAGTCATTAATAAAGTATATAACCCTTGGATGATAAATATACTTTAAAAATCTGTGCCTAATAAAAGTGCGGCGGTTAGTGGGATATTTACCAAAATAATTAAACACTCATTTATTATTAATAGGTATTATATATTTTCATATTTAAATGATGGATTATTCTAATCAGAAGACAAGTCGCCACCTTCAAAGGGCGCCTGCAGCTCGGAGATTGTGATTTTTTTCAATGTATTCTTTGATGTCCAAAATGTTGATGGTTTTTTGTGAAACTCATAAAGCTGTTTAGTTTGTAGTCTAAATTATGACATCTTATCTTTATTATACTAACGACATGTCTATTACTTGGCAACCTAACATTTAATCTTTATACAAGTACATAATTTATTTCTTCCGATTTGAACCCCCATAACTTTTGGGGTACCATTATGTATATTAGTTACTTTACCAGTGGAAGCAGAGCGATCAAAGTGTTTGCTCTGAGCTCAGAGGTCACGGGTTTAAATCCAGATACAAAAATTGAAATAATGATCTACAGAATTTTTGTGAAATTTTCACACGTTAAAGTTCACCCTGCGAAATTCTCTCAATTTTCAGGGTCGCCGTGGTCAGAAACCATTCAGAATCAACCTTTCATTTATTTTTTACTCATCCGTGCTTTATAAAATATTTGCATAACTTATTCTTTTGGTACTCTCTCCTATCGAAGATTGGCGATCATCAGGACAATCTTCACGATACTTACATCCAAACCTTCTTCTATTTATAATTATAATAATTGGATAATTTTGTGGAGCGTTTTTGTGAAAAATCACCTCAATGGCGAGAATCAATTTGTTATAATTTTTAAGCTCTGTATAATTTTATTATTTCCAAACGGATACCAAAAATATACTCGCCTGACAAGTCACTTTCGATAAACACACTCTTATTAGTCCATAATGGAGTGCTGGTACCTACCCTGATGTATGGCAGTGAGGCGTGGAACTGGCAGAGAAAGGATGAAAGTAGACTGAATGCTGTAGAAATGAGATCCCTGAGACGTATGTGTGGTAAAACCATGTGTGATCGTGTGAGAAATGTGGAGATCCGCAAAGAATGCAAGGCTGATATAAGCGTTATGTGTAAGATTAAGAAAGGGACGCTCAGATGGTTTGGGCATGTAGAGCGAATGAATGAGGAAAGGAGTGTAAGGAGAATATATGACGCAAATGTGAATGGTAGACGAAGTCGGGGACGCCCGAGGAAGACATGGCACGACCAAGTGAATCAGATACTTGAATCGGGCGATGTCAAGAGTCAGAATAATAGAAGAGCATGTATGAGACGATGTATGAATGTGAACGAAGCAAGGAGTGTGTGCCAAGATCGAGTTGTTTGGCGGTCTGTCCTCTCTGCCTACCCCTGCGGGGAAACGACGTGATGGTTAGTTAGTTAGTTAGTTCACTCTTATTAGAAAGTTATGCTTGTTGAAGATACAACTTTGCACGCAGAGGACATTATATTATTTGTTTTCAAAATATGCTCATTATAGAACATATTTTATATTATAGCTCCCAATTATGTCCTCTGCGTGCGAACTGTATCTAAATTTCTCTAAATAAACAATAACAGTATTAATCTCTAGTGACCTCCCAGGTCTTGTATATATTTTCTGCCTGTACAGTACATTTTTACAGCAGCATCGCGTTCATTGACCAAATCGTTGTACATATAGTTTCGTATCGGTGATCGATGAACCGGTGGATGCAATTTTTAGCCATAAGTTGTTATATATAATGGTTAGCTTAGTCTTTAGTTAGAAGTAAGATTGTAGAAATTTTTTATAAGTTTTCCCAAGGGCGCTGTACAAAATTAAAATATATTTCTACAGTGCTCTATCTTACTTCTGCAACTATTTGTAACAACTTTTGGCTAAGAACAATGCATTTGACCAATGAAATTGCTGCTGCGTTAAAATATAAGTGCATAAATGTATAGTTTTATTTATATTCTCTACAAGCAGAAAAAAAACAGGACCATACTTGAGATTAACACAGTTTATTGTTTATTAAAGAAATTCAGATAAAGTTTGCACGCAAGGGATATGATTGGGAATAAGTTTTTGAAAATGCTGTTTTTAATCTTGATATACATTTTAATAATAATACGTGATATGTTCTTTAATGAACGTATTTACAAAAGAAAAAGACATTTTTTATAATAGGCGTTACAAAAGTACAAGGATTGGGTTAGAATATTTATCTTCCTAAATATGATTCGTCCCTCGATGAGGGACAGGAAAACACATTATTGTGGATTATATATATGTGTTCTGTAAAGTCCTTAGTACAGGATAATCCTAGTAATAACCGATAGTTCTTAAAAGTCCTTGAAACCTTTTAACTAATCAAATACTATTTGAATAAAACCTAGAATAATTATTATACATAGTAATATTGCAATTTTTTTTAGGGTTGTTTCATTAAATTATCAAGTTAACATTAATATGATGTTAGTTTTTGGTCGATCTTAAATACATTCAATCTTGAATGAAGCTGCGAACCGCAAAGTCGTTTTCATATTTTTATCAATAAAACCAACAAAATGCAGCCACAACATGTTTCAGAAGAATTTCACGGTTTTCTTCTGTAAAGCGGATATCTTGTCACGTATTGTGTTTTGTGGTAAATTCCTTAAAACGGTATGATCCGTGATCCGTTTACAAATATCAATACTAAAATTCCGGTGGTTTTATTGAAATGCTTTCCTTTAACCACATATTCATTCATATCAGGTTATTTAAAATGTTCTGTTTCTTGTCTTCGGTTAAAGAAATAACTGTGTGGAGTTTGTATACGTTTGATGCGTATCTTATTCAAATCATACACGTATTTATTTTCATAATTTACTTAAATAGGAAAATTTTCGTCACGTAATAAGCTCCCAATGATTTAAAAATGATAGAGAAATTCTGGGGAGGACAATATCAGTAAAGTAGCTCTCAAACATTGATAAAAAGGAAAAAACATCATTATTACCAAAATAACACATTATGTCTTAGCAGTACTGAAATAAATGACCACAATTCCCATTGTTTAAGACGCCGTAACATTTTTCACATGAATACATTTAAAAATAATATCGCCTACTTTAGCCCTCTGACCCAGATGTGCCGACTATTTAACAAGATAGAGTGTGCTGAAGTAGATATTTTCGTCGATAATTTGTACGGATTCAAAAAAAAAGTTCTAGCGCTGTTAAAAAATACTAACTAATTATATTGTGTCAATTGTCTCTCTATGCATGCCTCGCGTATTTCTCGTGTCTCTTGCCACTCATTGTAATGTGTTACTTAAGTGAGCTTGTATATGTATAATTCTGTATTTTTATTTGCAATGTTTTTGTTTTTCTAATTGTACGTGTCTATATTTAATTGTATGTAATTGTAGAGTTTTGTAATTGTGTAATAACTGAGTTTTTATAACTGGATTGTTCTCACGTAAGTGCGAACTTCTGTAAAACCCAGTATAAATAAATAAATAAATTATGATTTTTCGATTTGCGTTTGTGGAAATATGAAAACTACATAAGAATAATGCCTAAATGAAGAATAAGGTTTTCCAAATGTCTTGAAAAATTTCTATGTCCTCCGCCCCATTCACAAAAACACCGCTATAAAAATTATTCATCCATTTTTATTATCACTTTTAAAGAGAGGCAGCTGTTTGTAGTGAACTTTAATATCTTAATGATGCTTGCGTACCTAAGTTTATAACATTATGTTCCTTCAAAGTAAGTCTGAAAATAATAATTGACTTGACATCTGAAGCTTTAAGTTCCCCGGAGGTGTTTCCTTGGCGAGGGGTTTTCAACGTCTGGGAGAAAGGGAGATGCGCAATGCAGCACCATCTCTATTGGCTTTGTGCAAGAGGGGCAACGAATGTAAATGGCACTGCAACACATTGAATATTGCTTATTCACACAACACAAAATGTGGATGAAAACATTTTTTTTCCTTTTAAATCAGTTTTTAGTGTCGATTATCTTCACGAAGCTGACAACCTGAAAGGCGTACACAATTAATAGTAATAATATTTGGATGATATATACAGGAAATCACCTCAAGGGCGCTGCACATATATGCAAAATATATAATGTATGTCTACAATCTTACTTGTAACTCCCTAACTAGAGAAACCATTATAACAAATCATGGCTAAAAAATTGCATCCACCGGTTCGTCGATCATTGAAACAAAACTATGTAAATTTTGTACAATGCGTTTGGTCAATGAACTCGATGCTGCGTAAAAATGTACATATATTGTTTTGTTTATACTCTGTACAGGCACAAAATATACAGGACCATACTTAACCGGGAGTTTACTTGGGAATTGTATGCGGTATCTTATTTGTTACTTAAGTCAAATTTATTTTCTCCGCGGGTGAATGTTATTTTATTCCTTCTCTGTTAATAATAACTTAATTTTAATCTTTTACAATCCAAGCAAATGAGATGGTTGTCTTAGGTGTTTCATAAAATTGATACAAATGTGTTTGAATTGTTTCTGCATATTTATCATTATCAGTACGATGTATTTCGGTATCCAATGTCCATCATTCGAATCTGTCGTGACATCGAATTAGCCAATAGCCAAGGCATCATCCCAACTGATGTTATGTGCAGAAAATCAGATACGTCAGAACACCTGCCGACTCAGTGCATCCGCACTCTGCATTTCGCAACGTCACTAAAGCTAGCATCTCAGCTGATGTGTGTAGAAAATAAGCTGTTGAGGATATCAGCTGATTCAGCATCCCAGCTGATACGTACAGAAAATCAGCCGTTTAGGACATCAGCTGACTGGTGCATCCGCGCTCTCCTTTTCGCCTAGCGTACCGTTGCGCATACGCCGGGCCGCAGCCAGCGCGGTCGCAGGCGGTCTCGGCTCGGGTCGCAAGTCGCAGGCAGTCGGTGTTTTGGCGACGCCTGGCCGCAGGCTGCATTCTACAGGTCCCGGCGTGGGAACGGACCGGGTTCGCGGGACCCCCCTCTCGTTCCTCCCTTATTTTTTAAAGGTTCTTGTGATCCCACCAACAAAAAATATCTTCGGTATGGAGATGATTGAAATATTACAACCAAATTACTTTATTTCTGAAACAGCTGCTGCGATATGTGGAGTTGGTACCAACTAATGTTATTTCATACCAGCTCTATTCTTCAGTTAGGGAACGTTGATTTGTTGTTGTACTAACTATTTTTTCCTCGATCATCCACTCGATTAAACGATAATAATCGGTAGTTATAATACTATCACTCCAAAGGCGATTTCAATAAATATATTATCTTAGCTGTTACAATTGGTTCCATGACAGTTGATCCTCCAACAGTTGGCCCCCTGGCAAACTTACATATATACAGTATGCAGTCGGTTTAGGGAAAATACGATACACTTACTTACACAAAACATAACTAGGTATCCCCGAAGGGGTGTATGCAGAGAGGATGTACCGCCGAGTAAGAAAAGTATAAAACAAATTTTCTTTCAAATACATCAAGGAAAAAACTACTTGTTTATATACCGTGAACATCAACGTACAAGTACACAAAAATCGACACTGTATATAAATTCGTTTGATATCCAAACCAAATTATTATTAAAAGCATTTTTGAAGTCGATTTTAGATTTCAAATTGGTAAATAACGCAAAAAAATGTAATTTTATAAAAACCATAATTTGGGAGGGCCAACTGCCGGGGGATCAACTGTCGGGGGATCAACTGCCGGGGGATCAACTATCGGGGGATCAACTGTCGGGGGATCAACTGCCGGGGGATCAACTGCCGGGGGATCAACTGTCGGGGGATCAACTGCCGGGGGATCAACTGTCGGGACATACTTACAATTATTTTGTTACTACTTACAACGAAATAGGTTTTGGTCAATGATTAAAAAAAATCACGAATGGTGCGTTACAAATAGGAAGAACGTATAAATTCGTGGAATTATTTGTTTATTTATTTTATTTATATTTGTCTAACTGAAAAACGCCTTTTAATATTAAACTTTGTTTGATGAAAATTTATTTGACATTACTTCTGGTAAATTATCTTAAAATTATTAAGAGATTTGAAAAATTACTTATTTTTATTATTTAATTATTATTAAGAAGCCACCTAAGTGACCTCTTACAACCGCAGCAACTTGAACAATGGGAATAGAAATGAAAATGAAAAAGGAATGAAATGGAAAAACATAACAACATTTTCTTCAATAATGAATTCAATTTGAAAATATTTAATAAAACACGGATCATTAAAAAAAAGCGAAAATCTCTCTACAAATAAAAAAAGTCTAAAGTAGTACTTGAAGTGAAATAACACAACTTTGCGCTATGCAAATATTACGTTATTATTATTTTTATTAAAGATACCTTGTGGATATTTCATATCTTTAACATAATATTAAGTAACAGAAAAAAATTGTTTATAATTTTCGGAGCTACGTTGCAATTTTTTCTATCGAGGGAATTCATATAAGTAATTACCGTTTCGGATCAGCAAATGTACAGATTATCTTCAAAATTACATATATTTTATTTAAAAATTAGTCAGGCTTACTAAAAAACTTCGTGAAGATTTTATTCAATTGATAAACGACCGGGGATATGAAAACATTACTAATTAAAAAATGACAAAAAAATTGTTCATGGAAAGATATATATACTGCTAACACAGCCATAGGGGACAGGTACGACGATTGTATTTATAATTTCATAACTAATTTTTAAATTTTTCCAACGTATTTTAAATGTTTGTGTATTTTTTTTATTTTTGAAGATGTCGTAAAATCATATACCTTTATAAAAACTAGATAAAATTAGATTTTTTGTTTTTATATTTTTAGATTTTTGTATCTGAAATATACGTTCGTGTTTAAAAATTGCAGTATTTTAAGCTTCAACGTGAAAAAAGTTGAAAAAAAACTGCTTACCATAAACATATTCTATTAAATGGTCGAAAAATTTCTGAAACTTTCAAAATCAAAAAACACAGACCTCTTATGTAGGATGGGTTGTTTCAAAAAATTTGACGAATTCGTCAAATATTTGACGTTAATTTTCACGTTCTGTGTAAGTTCTATTCAAGTTCTGTGATGATTTCAGTTTTGTGGAGCAGCTGGCCTATGATGATAAAAAAAAACAAAACTCGAAAAGAACTTACACAGAACCTGAAAATTAACTTCAAATATTTGATGAACTCATCAAATTTTTTGAAACAACCCGTCCTTAATGAATTTGAAATAAAACTGTTACCTTGCTTTTTATCTCGTTCATACAATTAAAAAAATAAAATAATAATTCTGAAAGGATAACTGAAAAAATCTGACATCTTGGATTCATTTTTACGCAATTAAATCGTTAATTTCTCGAATTTGTATTTATTTACACACGCATAAGGCTTTTAAATTATTAAATAATTTTACTTTCATAGAAGTTTTATTAAATTCACGCGGAAAAGTCATTTAAAAAATAACATTTCAGAAATAACCTAAAACCTTCCGTTAGCAAAACTAAATTATCAACAAAATATTTAAAGGACTAAAACTGGAAAAAAATAACAGCAGTACTAGTAATTTTGTTGAATTACTCTAATATCACAGTGAATTGATCATTTAAACGGAAATTACGTTCAAAAACATTAAATTTCCATGTCACAAAATGAAATTCCCTTGCGAAGCTATGAAACAAGATGGCTGCGGCGACCGCGACGCTTGCGCAGATCTAAAAAAATTCAATGCGATCAACATAAAAATCATAAAAAACGTGATATTGTTATTAGTAAAGATGCAAAAATGCCGTTCAGCGGGCAAGCAAGAGATATGCCGTTTGAATGAAGCTTATCATCTAAAAAAGCGAATCAATAAATTAGCTTCCAATACAAAGTGAAGTACGAAAAACCCCCAGTAAAAAACCGCAGAAATTAGACCATAGTTTAATTTAAAAAAATTAACTATCCAATGGAATATTTGTGAGATTTTAAGAAAATAAAAATACCTCTGTGTCCTGAATCAAGCGTTCAAAATAAAGTAGCCCTACATATAAAGTACTCGGCAACATATTTAATTATTTGGACTAATTAAATATTGCTTCAGATAAAAGGGTGTAACAATCCCGACGCTATATTTCACTACTTAATAAGCTGTTAATTTTAAAAGGTTTGATTAAAGGGTCCGGGAACTTCCGCGGGGTACGCATTCCACGACGATCATTAATAATATATCCAAAGCGTTAACTTAGGACCCTTAGGGTCCGTAGTGTTGGGGTGATAACTATCTTGTTCCTTACAAAATTGTGGAACAAACAACTTGCCGTCATAATTTTAGGATTGTGATTAGGTGGTCTTTTTTCTTTGTGTAATTTTCAATTACCTCTTCTTTGGACCAGTTCCTGCGTATGCAAATCAGAACTGGAGCATGCATATTGGGGCTCGGGGCTCGGCTAAAATTAAGATAATTTGATGGTGTCAGGATTAAAGCGATATAGCTATTAAGCGGATGGATAAAAATAGTTTTGTGTTGACTGAAATCACTCGCAAAAGAACTAGGCTGAAAAAAGAGCAACTTTGCGAAAGTGGCAAAAAAGTTACGAGCGTTTAAAGTTTTTAACTAACTAACCAACCATCACACCGTTTGTCCGCAGGGGTTTGCAGAGAAGATGTCAAACAATTCGGTCTTGGCATACACTCCTTGCCTCGTTCACATTCATACATCGTCTCATACACGTAATATCACTCACACTCGGTAATTATACGAAATTCCCCCGATAGAAAAAAATCGCAAAGTACGCTCCAAAAATTAGTAAAACCGCGTTTTATTTAACATTTTAAAGATATATGACGCAAATGTGAATGGTAGAAGAAATCGGGGAAGCCCGAGGAAGACATGGCACGATCAAGTGAATCAGATACTTGAGACGAGAATGTCAAGAGGCAGAATAATAGAAGAGTATGTATGAGACGATGTATGAATGTGAATGAGGCAAAGAGTGTGTACCAAAACCGAGTGTTTGGCGGTCCGTCCTCTCTGCCTACCCTTGCGTGATGGTTAGTTAGTTAGTTGGTTATGTTAAAGATAGGAAAATTTTCAGTGTATCTTTAAATGCTACTTTAATTAGAGAGATTTTTTCTCTATTTTAAATGTCTTACTAAATATATCAACAATTTTTGCTTAAGTGTAATCGTTTTTTTAACATTAGCGCATCCCCTCTAACATTCGTATTTAAATTCCTCCATTTCAAACCTTCTTCTGGTTTTTTTTAACGCTTTTTACCGGGCCCAAAGTAAGCCTTCCTTTTTGGCTTGACTTAATTTAACTCTGTATATATATAAGTCTATATTTTATGTATTAGCTGTTAGTCTCTTATTATTTAAAAATCCGTGTTGCTCTGAAGAAATATATTTAAGAGACAAAAATATCAATAAAAGGGTGATGCACGCTAAGTTAGTGAATAATTTCATCATACGATATCAGAGTGTTTCGAAAAAACTTTTGTTGGAAATTCAAAATTGCAATTTGATAAAAAGTTAGTTCAATTAAAAAACTTTTGCACTTCCGGCAAGACGCCTGAAGTCCATAATTTTCTTTAAAAAAATGGATTTTGCATTTTTTTTTTTAATGAAAGATGAAGTGATTTTTTTTCTTAATATGACAAATTAAACAATACTTTAAATCCATACTAATATTATAAATGTGAAACTGCTCGAGTTTGTTTGCTACGCTTTCACGCATTAACCAATAAAAAGACTTTAAAAATTCTTTCACTAATAGAAATCTAAATTATATGTGAATACTATAGGCTGTATATGATGGTAAGCTCTGGCGTTATGAAATTATAAATATTAATATATTATATTCGTTAAACGTTTTCTGTCGCTAACAAAAGTGAGTTTTTGCTAACGTCAGAAAAAAAATCGTTTCCATGGAAACGATGTTGATATATTTGTGGGCTCTATGCTGGTAGGTACTCAGCCCACTACCTACTGGTCGGCTACTGCTCCAGAAATTTCAAATATTAGAATATGTTTGGTTTGTTTTGGACAAGCTTATGTTTTGTAATAAATGTCAGATGAGTGTTCCTACATTAAAAAATAATTGGTAACGATTATAAAGACTGAATAATCATTTTTTTATTATATTTACAAACTTCCAAATATTTAAATAAAAATAAACATTCGAAATGTTTGTAAGTGCATAAAATCCGAACGAATGAACAAAATTGGATAATTATTTTTTCTTTGAGCTATAGCATTATGAAATTTAGGAGGCAGGCGAGATGTTTGAAAACTGAATGTAAGGGAATGAATGTATGGAATGCGGGAGGGGTGGGGGAGGGGGAGGGGGGATAATTGATAAGGGCAAGCGATACGGTAATTTCCTGTAATACCATGCAAGCGAAGCCGCGGGGAAAAGCTAGTAAAAGAATATAAAAACATACTGCAATGAAAAGTTTAAGTCTCCCGTACTTGGCTTAAAATTGACAATTTTGAAATAGTGTCAATGGTGCTGGAATCGACAAATCTAACAGCATCTATGTTTATTTCAAATTACTATAATTATTCTTTTATGGTATTTTTAGGTTCATGCAGACAACCTTTTATCAACTTGAATTTTTTAATTTCCAAGTTATTTCGGTACACCAATTAATATATTATGTTAATTTATCAAACCGCATAGTGATGGCTTTCTACAAAATTATTATTGCTATTTCTTAAAAATACCTACTGTAGTAGTGAATTTCCAAAATATCTTCTTATTTTTTGATGAATTCTTGAATTTCTCACCGCTTATATTGAAATGGTGAAACCATAGACCATAGAATTTACATTATCTACATGTGTGTGAAACATATGTATAAAATGTATGTCTTTATGAATGTTTAAAAAAATTACAAATGAGTTTGAAGTTCAAAGCGTGGCAACCGCTCCCTGCAGCGAAAGCATAAAAGAATTAATCAATTTAATCACTTTCTGATAGGTTGTCAGATATCTGTGATGCACCGCGCCGTTCGATGAATACTGAATGATAATCATCGGTACAAAAATGATTTTCAAATTCCTCGGCCTCTGGACTGGATGATTTGCAATTTAGCTACCCTTGTTAGGAGGAGGCTTTGTTACTTTTCTAATCCCCGTCGCTCCGGACGAAGAGGAGAAAACGCCTTTGTCTACGAGGATCAGCGGCCAAGCCGAATGATGAGCAGGATATTTGTGTTAATTGCAACTTCTTTGTGGAATTCATTCACGTTTCTTCTAGAATTATTAATTTGCAGAAGTTTAGACATATTTTTACCTTATTACTTAATTTGACTAAATCTGAATATTAGAGGAGTTGAGTGTATACTATACGACCAACTCTTTTATGGGAAAAATCGCTATTTTGATCGATACCATTTATTTTTGTCTAAGCCTTTGTACAACAGATACCATTTATTTGTGCCTAAGGGGAAATATATAACATATGCACAATATACAAGGGTTAGAAATAGGTGTCAAAACAATCCTCGGCTGCTGCGCACCTACTTATCAAAAAGATTCATGAAATGTATACTAAGTGCAGGATTATTAGAAATATGTAGTTAGAGACTTCTCATAGAGATAATATATCAATGAAGACTTCTATAATCTCTGTAACATAAGTATTGCTTTAGGTTCCCCGTACCCATTTCCATCCCCAATTTTATTTATTTTTTTTTTTTTTTATATTAACTCCACACAGGAGGCCCTGAGGGAAATAATTTCCCTCAGGGCCTATGTCATCTTTGGAGATGCTGTGTGGAGGGTGCTGTTGAGGAGAGGAAGGAGTGAACATGGGTCTTGAAGAGACCCATATTGTAGGAGGGAGGAAACACAGAAGCCGGCAAATCGTTCCACAGCCGGGCTGTTGAACTCAAGAACGAGTCGTAGAAACGACCCGTTCTCATGTGACTAATGTCAACCGTGTACAAATGTTGAGCGCGTGTTTGGCGTGTTTCCCGACTATGCACCGGTGCCGGGGGGATCAGTGACGCTAGTTCCTCGGAGCATCTTCCATTGTAATACCGGTAGAACAAGGACAGCATTCCCACCTGACGCCTGTGCTCTAAAGATTGCAGTCCATTTGTTAAGTTAGGAGAATCTATCAAACGGACCGCCCGTTTCTGCACAGAGTCGAGGGTTTTTTTCAGGTATTTTGGGACTCCAGACCAGAGGTGGCTGCCAAATTCAACCGTGGGGCGCACTTGCGATATTGGTTTCGTTATTTGTTTTTGGGGTGTTATGCATTATTCCGCTTAGTATTGTATTATATTATTGTATTGTTGTACAGTATTGCTCTTTCTTTAGCCAACGTTTCGGACAGCGTTACAGTTTCCATCATATCAGCGCAGATCTGCCCTGAATCATTATTATTATTAATAGTATTATTCTTTTTTAATTTTTTTAATTTTTATTATTATTATCACCACCACCGCATTCTGCACCCCTTACTTCATCCACATTCAAAAATATCGCCATGGCCCTACTAAAAAAATTGATTCACTTGACCTCACTGGGATGCAGTCATCCATTAACACATCACCTACAGCATGCACAATTACTGAAACTACCTTCTCCTTACAGTTTTTAGTGCTTACCATGTATTATATCCCCTTGTCAGCTTCCAGACCTTAAGTATCTTAGACTCCAATATAATTATCCAACAAAACGACGCCGAGTATAAAAAAGGCCTACCCGGAAAAGATACAGGCAGTTATTCCCGCAGAAACATAACCATAAAGATTCCAAACCACACAGAGGTGTTGTTGCCTTTGAATTGTGCCAACTTTGTTTCGGGAATCTAAGCTGAGTTTTTTTTCCTTCAGACAAATGGACCTGCCTCGGTGCATAATTCTTTTCCAATAACTTTCCATAAAATTTCAAAGGCGGTGGATCTTATTTCAGAGGTTTTAAAACTTTCCTTCCGCCCATCACAATTTCAAACAAAGAAAACAAAATTGTTATTAATTAGATATATATTTCAGTTATTTTCCAGTTTTACCGTTTTCAATCTCAATTTATCAACACAGAGTGAAAATATGAACTGATCTCTTGAGAAAAATTAACTTCATTTCACGACAGGATTTAAAAAAAAGAAGCCTTTAATAATATTTGAATCGCGCAGTTTTGGCCGCCGTCAAAATATAATTTCCAAAGCTTTATCTTATACTAACAAACCATCATATCCGCGGGGTAAGCAGAGAGAATATACAACCACACAACTCTGTCTGGTAAACACTCCTCGCATCATTCACATTTATATATAAAAGAAAATCAATTTTACTAATTGTAGTCTTTTGCAACTGTTTTAGAAAAACCTATTTTGGCACTTTTAATTAAATATATTCAACTTAAAATTAAACAAATATGCAATTTATAATTAGTGTGTATTTTGCAAGCAACAATATTAAATTAATTTAATTAATTAAAGCAAATTCTTATTTTAAGCTCTGGTGAAGGACGTTTCATGAAAATCTCCAGTCTTAAAGAGTCCTATATTCTCTGGACTTTCAAAATAAAAATTTGGCATTAATCTTCTTATAAATGTAAAACCAACAATGATGAGGGTATCAAAGGTTAAATCATGCAATTTCCAGTGTTTTAAATATAATGTCCTCCACGTGCAAAGTCGTATCTTCCCGGAACATAAACTTTCTAATAAAGTGTGTTTATCGGAAGTGACCTGTTAGGTAGTATGTTTCTGTATCTTTTAGTAAGTAATAAAATTAGATAGAGCCTAAGAATTCGTAATACATTATAAAGCACCCTTGAGGTGATTTTTCACAAAAACGGCGCTCTACAAATTATCCAATTATTATTATTATTCATCACAATCATTATAACTATTTGATTTGTATAGCGTCGTTTCTGTGAAAAATCACCTCTATCGTACAATAATGCTTCCTATGCTCTATTTAATTTTATTATTTACAAAGAAAACATACCTATCTGACAGGTCACTTCAGATAAACACATATGTGTTAAAATCACTGGACGTAGCATAGTTTATATTTTAACCCTTAATGCCTTTGATATTACAAATATTAGATGATTAATGGCAAAAGCACAATTGATATTTATTTTAAATGTAAATATTTTTATTAGGGAATTTTTTATGAAATGACTGTAAAACGCTTAGAAATTCCACTTGGTTAAAAAGCGAAATTATTGCATCATAGTGCAAAAATTTTTACCTCATCACCCTCAGGGAAAATATCTGGTACAATTATAATTATAAATTAATCATAATGTACCCCACAGTTTGATGTTTTCCCCAAGGGTAGCAAAAGAAATCATCCCCCACGGCCGCCAGACCGATGGATGGCAGAGCGTGGCGCCATTCGGAAAAGCAAAGGCCCAGAAAAAAACAGAAAAAAGCGGTCATCCATCTCGGGCCATGGGAATTTCGGCACCATCTTGATTTCGCAGCGGCAAGTCCCGTCTGTCCACCTTCTTTCCGAGAACTGGAATAATGGAATGAATATGTTTCGGCCCTTTATACAACCACCCGTGTACAAAAAAAAGAACCGCATTCAATGAGGGATGAAAATTTGTGGGTCGGATTTGGTGGCCGCTTTTGATACCGAATTTAAAAAAATTGTGAAATTTAATGACATTTTTTTCCCTTTACTTCAATTTTTCGTTATTGACTTGAGCACTGGTTTTTCCATAAAATTACAAAAAAATTGTAATTTTATGGAAAAGTTGATTTTTTACATTAGCTCCACACAGGAGGCCCTGAGAAAAATAATTCCCTCTTGGGGATGCTGTGTGGGGGTCTTTTTAGGAAATGAAGGAGAGGAAGTTAAGGAAGGAAAACGATGTGAGGGGTGTGTAGGAATCTGGGGTGAGTGTGCCCCGAAGTGACGGATTTTTGAATTTATCTCTCCTACTGCGGTGCAGGGCGATGTTCCGAGAGATTCCTATTGGAGAGGTCAAAAAGTCTTTCTCAACCGATCTCTCCCGATCTGGCCTGCCAAGCAGTTGGTAGGCAGACGCATCTGCCGCCAAGATCCGGACAAACCTCACCCCATGAAGTTGATCCGGACAAACCTCACCCCTAGTTTTTTATATATCTCGATTTCGCCAGATGATAGTTTTTTCGGTAAAACGACTTATCACTCTTATTTTTTTATGCATTTGTTGGACAAAGGTAAGGTTATGATTTTATTCGCTGGCATTATTACCATATGTGTTTAAGCGTTTGGAAATTTTTACGAAAACTTTAAAGATGCTTTGAAAACTAAGGTGAAAAGTTGTTTTTTTACCATGTAAAACACATTATTAGAACTATCGCTTAAAACTTAACGGTGATAAATTTTCATTAATCAATTGCATTAAAAATTATTTATAATTAATCCGTCGAATCCACCCCTGCATTTTATATTATGATTTCAGAATGGAAACGAGAGATAGACAGGGATGCAACAAGAAAAAATCAAAGTTAGAGGGCGCAAGATTTTAGTCAATAGTCGATAAATACCTGAACATTCCTCGGCAGGGTGTCAAATTACTTACGGCGGACCAGCAGACAGGTTGCTCACAACCACTGGCCACTGCGACGGCTTCGTTTAGGAGTAATGCTTATTAAAAATAAAAAACTTCATCACCGCCATTTTAATTAAGATACAGATTATAAAGCGCTTCACGATTAGTAAAATGACCTAAAGGAACAAATCTAAGAAAATAAAACATAATATTCTTATTTTTTTGAAATTAAGCAAAACTTTGACTTAATTTATTAGCAAACCATAAATAATGATTTAAACCATAAAACCAATGTAAACAACAAATCGATTTCATTTAATAAACAAAAAATTTAATACTTAATTAAATGAAGACAAAAGCGAAACTCAATCGAAAATATAAAACAGAAAAATCATAACAAGATATCGAGATTGAGTTTCGCTTATATTGTCTTCATTTAATTAAATATTACATTTTGCTGTTTTACTCATAAAGTTAAAAAAAAAATACATTTATAAATATTTTACATACACCAGAATATAAAAAAAAGTTCCTTCTCTCAATCCTATGGCATATTCTGTCAGAGGGTCAAAGTATATCCGCTTTGCAATAAAATCCAAATAAACGGAATTTTTCTGAACGTATCCGAAAACTAGAGATCGTATCTGAAAGGTGATGAAATATGTTTTAAAATTTTATTATTGGAATTGAAATTAAAATTTTGAATGCAAACATAAAAAGGTATAAAAATTGATCGCCTTACGTTTTTTGTAACAAAAATTACTATTAACAAAAATAAAATTAAAACAAACAAATTTTATAAGACAAATGTATTAAAAGTTATGGTCTTGTCTTTTTGTCGTTTCATATAATTAATAAAAAATTCACGAAGTTTATTTCTTTTGTATTAATTTCGGTGGCAATTTTTGCTTTTCTACCGGTGTATATTTTCATTTGGTAAGGCGTGGTGTTTTCTTTTTCTTACGCCGTTTAGATCATATTTCTCACCATGACAACAAAGGAAATACAACGTTTTCCACGATACAAAATTTGTTACCAAAAGCGAATAAATTAGCCAGAGAGATTAAACTAGTCACTCAAATAAAAGTCACTGCGTTACGTATTCAGTCTGAGAGCTTTCCCTTACTGTAGATTATCGGAAACTTTTTGAAAATAGACGAAAACCTTAAATTTTATATTATGCTAAGAACTTCGACTACCGTACACATGAAACGTAAGTGGGATCTCAAATAATTAAAACATTATAACATCAAAAAAAAACAAGGATCCGTAGGACATGACGTAATTACATTAAATTTTAAAACAATTTTCCACGTACTACTTAAAAAGGTTATACATTAATTCTTAGCATTTTTTTAGATCGTTGCAGAGCTCTTCAGTTTACATCCCGCCCGGGGGTTGGTTCTTTGATTTGAATTTATTTCGGTTTAACACAAGGGTGTTTCGTATGTGGTCATCGGCGGCGGAAACCATTTGTCAATCTCATACTGTACTATGATTACCAATATACACTGTTGTAATTATTGGAAGGATCTATTCCTTCCATCGGTTTCCAGAACGATCCAATCGAAATTGGTTCCCGATTCCTACCAGGCTGACTCTAATAATTCCTAACCCCCTCCGAAGGCGAGGGCGATTTTTCATTATTTTTTCGGGGGATGACGGTGAGATATTTTAAGTGCCTCAAAGGCGGCCATATCCGGATAACAGATTTCCTTTTAATTATAGTTATTTAAGAACCTTTCTAGTTCACAGAGTGTTGGCGCTCGGCTCTTTCAAACGAGGGGAGTTGTACGCTTTTCAAAACGGATTAATATTCTTAGTAAGAGTTCACGACTTTGAATATTAACGTATACCAATTAGTCTATTATTACCTTGATTGCAAAAAGTCACCATATTCGTAATAAAACGAAGGAAAATTGGGAAGAGTATTTTTTTCATTATATTGTCATACTTGATCAAGTGCTCGACGAAAGATCTTGCGAACCAAACGAACGAAGCCGCGGATAAAAGCTAGTTCAGAATATTAATATAATTTAAGATCATCTTGTATTGTGAGAGGTAAGGGGTTATTATTATTTGTATTATTATTATTATTTAATGTAGATA
Organism: Glyphotaelius pellucidus; assembly: GCA_936435175.1. NCBI lineage: Eukaryota > Metazoa > Arthropoda > Insecta > Trichoptera > Limnephilidae > Glyphotaelius > Glyphotaelius pellucidus. The sequence goes on from OW386540.1 coordinate 1,041,083, forward strand.
GGTTCTTGTCAGTCGGGAGAGCTCTCTTGTTGTTAAATAGCATCACTTTGAATATCGATATGTTTAACATCAAAGAAGTATAATTTAGACAGCAAGCTTTATTGCTGTTAGTTTGATTGTGCTTCATTGATGTTTAAATTGTTTATTGATGTTTAAATTGTTTAAATTATTTAAATTGCTTAAATATGTTTTAATCTTAGTATTTTCTCAATTTTAAAAACGATTTGAAATTTTAATTTTGTTATGTTTTTTAGGTGAATAAATTGAATTGAATTGAAAAAAAAAATAATTGAATTGTTACTAATACCCAATTTGTAAATACCCAAAATTACATTTACACGCATTATTCACAAAATCATTTACTTGACACTGGCTATAACACTCCTTTATAATAATATTTGGCTTATTTATAAAGCGCCATTTTTATGAAAAATCATCTCAAGGGCGCTGTACATATAAACATATAATAAAATAAAATTAATATGATAGACTTACCACTAAAATTTAAAATTATAACTAGTGACTTACATCTAAGACTTATATAACTAGTGACTTACGACTAAGACTTATTACTACTGACTTATTAAAACTGTTACACACACATATATATTTACAACCGTGATTTAAAATTAGAGATTTACAACTTATTAGGTATTTACATATAAAAATAAAAAAAATCGATTTTGCCAGATAATATTCAAAACAAAGTATTAAACAAACTCTATAGGTGTAGGTACAAACAGCTAACATAGAAGTAAGTTATTGCTGCGAGTCGAAACAATTTGAGGATTTTAAATACCTTCATATTATATTCTACACATTTTACAGATTATATTATAATCTTTTCTAATATTAATATTGTTAGCGCCAGAAGAAGAAGGAAGTTCGTACATAATATTACAATTTTATAATACGGTTGTGAAAATGATTTTAATGGGCTAGCTGGATTTAAAGGAAAGTACAGACATCTTAAGTGAATGAAAATAATCGCCTAACTAAATAAACAGTAATAAGAAAAATAGAAAATAGCAGTGTCTGAATAAATTACGAATTTATGGAAAAAATCTCTTTGGGGTGAAGAGCCATGAAAAAATAAGTAAAAATACTTTTTTTAGTAAGAACGTTTTTAAAATATTCCTTAACTGAATTTAATAATTGGATTTTATCATTAATGCTTCTAATTTCTTCCTTATTCCTAGTATTAAATAATCTGATCCAACATAATATAATACAATCCAAAAATGACTTCATTCATTCATTGTTAGTTTTTTGCCCTTTTTTCTATATTGTAAATTGTAATGGATATCTGTGGAAACTTAAGTGGCTTGATAAGGATGCTCTATTAACCAAATGAAGGAAATCCTTCGTTATGCTAATCGACCCAAAGCAAATCCCTTCTTCATAAATCATCACCGTCCTCTGAAATTTGCCGGCATCAACCAAGTCATTTTTGTCTCCTCAAATTGTTAAGTAGGAATGTTCATTTGTAAAAAGGTGCAAAGTTTTCATTTGTCACTAAACAAATGATTTTCAATTTAACAGAAACTTTTTTTAGAAAGTGGTTTACATTTTGTTGAAATGTTCTCAGGACCGTTGCCAGGCGCCCGACCTGCTTGCGAAATCCACTAGTGATTATTTCACACATAAATCGACAGATTATGAAAATGTGAAAAAAAGTATTTCTCCGTATTTCATATCTCCCTAGACACCAACCCTTATTTATTTAGATGGTCTTTTGAGGATAAATTTTAATTAAAAAAAATTAATTTATTACCTAAATTGTAAAATATTTTTCGGCACATCCATATCTACAAACATTATTTCTTATCCTAAACATATTATATTTTATCATTCAGTGAATTTCAGATTTTTTTATGGCAGTTTAATGTATCTAAACCATCGCGTGTTATAATGCGAGTAGCATTAGAAAGAGATATAGCATCAATCGATAAAAATAAAACACCCTCCTTCGAATCCAAATCTTGTTTGAAACATCGAATTAATTTATTATATCATCTCTGAAATATTAATTGAAACCAGCATCTACTCCGTGGAATTTGGGTCGAACATATTTTCCGTGTCATTGTAAAATTATTATCCCCTCAGCGGGTCTTATTAATAATTTGCATATGGTTGAAGAAGCTAAATAATATAATGTTTAATATTTTAGGGTAGCTTCGACCGACATCTTCTCGCCTCAAAGCAAGCGCCCGACAATGGTATAAAAAATGTTATATTTAGGTTGTTTTAGGTCTCAGATATATCATTTCTCCAAAATCCAAGCGGGATACCAAAAATTGTAAACGTGCCCTGATTATATAATACCGTTAAATGGATGATGGTGTATATTGACTCTTCTTTTGCCACCAATCTTCTAATAAATGTAATATTATAAATATTTAACAAGTATAATATGGCGTCTGTTAGATCGTACAATGTGTAGTGTTTTGAATATTAAGTCCTCTGCGTGCAAAAGTGTAAATTCTCTAAGCGTACAAGGTTTATCTGAAGTATCCTCCAAGGTAAGTTTTTTTAATGTAAATACATAGTTGGATAGAGCCTAAGACAGGGGTCGGCAGTTTATCAAGTGAGAAGAGCCAATTTGGCCCAGGAAGTCATATTGGTACGGTGCGCCTTTTAGGTGATTTTTGTTATCTAAATAAACAATCTATAAAAGGTTGTTATCCTTGTCTCTCTTTTAAAATAAACAAACGTAAATTTTTGTTGGCCAGGAAATTTGGAAAAGTCGCTTAACGCTAACACAATTTCTGAAATATGTGAGTGCATTTATTATAACAATCAGTAATTAACCAACAAGTGGTAAGTAACCAGGAGTGGAGAAGAGAGATAAGGACGTCTTCCCTCGCGGGGCCTTCAGGGAATCAAGGAGTAGAGAATAGATTTGAGACCTCCTCCATGAACTCTTCCCTTGTAGGGCCTTCGAGGAACCAAGGAGGAGTGGAAATCTCGGGCCTCCTCCGTGAACTCTTCCTTTTTGGGGCCTTCGGGGAACCGAGGAGGAGTAGAGAGGAGATCTGAGACCTCTTCCATAAACTCTTGCCTTGTGGGTCCTTCAGAGAACCAAGGAGGAGTGAGAACTTTCGTAAAATTCTTTTAATCTAATAGGAAACCCCTGGTAGAAGTAATTTCCTTTTAAAAATAAGCATTCTATTTAAAACTGCAATAATTTCAACACTTATCCAATATTCTGCATTCCTCATATTACAGCAAGGGATAAAAGCAGCGCAGTGTTTATGGTTATGGTTAAGGTTATGAGTTTCTACTCCTCTATTTGGAAGATTTCATTCTTTGTTCAAACATCGCACCCCTATGCAATATGCAATGCCATGAATGAACACCGTCTGGTGGATGAAAAATGTTCATAAAACTTTTATTATTTGGCATTGTCTTAGATTTTGTTGTCGTGGTTAGGGAATAAGGGAAAGTCCTTGAACTTTTAGCTTCAGTTTTTACAGACGCTTGGTGAGATCCGTCTGGTGAAATCCGTCGCTAATAATTATTGTTTTAGAAGTATTAGTAGTTTTAGAAACAGAAAATCAGAAAAAGATTCTGTTGCATCTAGAAACTGAAGCCAGGAGCACAGGAGAGTTGTTAATATTTTCATCAATGATTCAGTATTACAATTTGATTTTGAGGTTTTGATTATAGAGTTTTTGAATTATATGCTAGTTGGATAGAGCAGAGTCATATTAGAATAAAAAATAACACAATAAATGTGATGTGAGCACGTCTTGCATCCAAAAGTCTGGCAATTATTTGCGTAAATTTGCTTTGCAGAACTGATTTTTTTCTTCAATGTGTAATTGTCATTTCGATCACACGGGATGGCATTATGCGATGATAGGTGAGTGAAAGGAAGATAGACCGCTTGAAATATGGCCTAGCAACAAAAGATACTAATTCAATGGCGACATTGTAAATAAGTAATAGTGTAAAAATGTAAAAAAATCTTATTTGTAAGCTTTTGTAGGGGTGATTTCATAAAAATTCTCCAGCCATAAATTTTCCAGTATTTTAAAATAAATATCTTAATTAAAGTACCAACATTGATGTGGGCAACAAATTTAAAATCATGCAATGTCCAGTGTTTTAAATAAAATTTCCTCCGCATGCAAAGCCGTATCTTCTCCAAGCATAATTTTTCTAATTAATATATATAAGTATATAATATATATAAGATGTGTATATATATCGGAAGTGACCTGCCAGGTTGTCTGTATCTACCTCTAAATAACAAAATTTTTGAAAAGCTAATAATTCATAATAAATGGTACAGCGCCCTTGAGGTGATTTTTAACAAAAACGGCGCTCTGCAAATTATCCAATTATTATTATTATTTTTGGTTATAAGTTATAAAAATATGTACGTATCCACATGGAAGGCATTTCAAGTGTGAATTAAATATTTTGTGGATAGAAAGTTAAATAAATAATTTTGCAGCAGATTCAAAACCTTTATTTTAAGACTTTTATACGTGAATTCCGCACAAGAGTATCAATTGCTCCCAACTGTCTGGAGTCAGTGAGACTATTGCATCCCCAATTGGGATATGTTGTGAGGCTCAAGGCAGTGGAGGGGGGGAGGAAACGGGAAAGAAGAAGGTGTGGAAGACCCTGGCTTTTCAGATCTGGGCGCCAAACACGGCTAAAAGAGGGGAAGGCTTCGACCAAGTATAGGTCAATGGGGGAAGGAGATGATAAAGAAGTTGGGAAGGTACGCTATTCTGATCTGGTCACCAAAAATTTCAAGCAACGTTTTAAGACTTCCACCATTCAGAATTTAGAAAAAAACGTAGATCAGAATTGGCAAGTGCTTCCCCACTTTTCACTTCCCCATTTCCTTCCACTCCCCACTTCCTGCAGCCTCACAACATACCCCAATTAGAAATGCTACAGTCTTTCTGACTCCATACGAAATGTATCCAGAAGGCTTGTAAAACACATTTCACAAATTCTACACTATTTGTAAAGCTGTTCAAATTTGCGGCTATTTGTCTACATTTTTATTTCTACTAATCATAATATTTTTTAACAGAGTTTAACGTAAAACAATTAAAAATAATATTTCAATTTTGAAGCGTATTACCTTCTGCTTTTGCACTTATAATGTAAAGCTTATCGAAATCGTCTCCCAATGCGATAAACTGGAGCCCTTGTTGGATGCTGGTGGTGGACCATGGACACTGGTGACTGGATATACCATTTCATTTGTAGGGAAATATCATCTCTAGTGTGTGGGACCACAAAGTAAAACCAACCACAGTCCAGCCTACCGAGATTTTCCATTTATGTGGTCGAATTTACAGCCCAGTCTGCCATAATGAAATGTACGTAGCCTTGAAAGCAAAACACATAACGCACGAACGTTAAAAATAAAACACTTCAAGAACAGAGTCAGGTGATGGCTAGGTGCTTGTGGATAAGTTATTATTTATTATCGAAAACAGCATTTAACTTGCCTTGATTTGGGATGACAGTTGACGCAGGTTTCGTCGTATTTTCCAAGAAAATTGATTTATTACTTATGTGTACTCGAATACCAACTGTATTGTTTTGGCGTTGCACCCTGGCGTCAGGTGTCAGTTATTTTTTTTGGTATTGCACAAATAGCTTTCTGGTAGGCAAAACATTTCAGTTTGAAATACATAGATTTGAAGGGTGTTTCTTTCCAATTTTCATAGGGAATTTTCCTAATTTACTTTTCAAAACAATTGACTCTTCGTTACAATTTTTTTTCTTTCACTAGAAGAGCAAAGCTGGATTAAAAATTTAATACTTGTAACTGAGTTACTTATGAATAACACACAATATCCCTTTACATTACCTCCACACAGGAGACCCTGAAGAAAACAATTTCCCCTGGGGCCTACGTCATCTTTAAGGACGCTGTGTGAAGGGTTATTTAGAGAAAGGAAGGAGAGAAAGTTCTGAGAAGGAAAAGGGTACGTAGGAATCTGGAAGTCAGTGTGTCCAGGAGTGACGGACGTATGAATCCATTCCTCCCATTGCGGTGTAAAGCTGGTCGAGAGAGTACGGCTGGAGAGGTCTGGATTAGGTCTCTCACAACCAATCTCTCCTGGTCCGGCCCGCCGTAGGTGGGCAAACGTAGTAGGTGGGCAAACGTTTTGGCAGCCAAAACCTAGACAAACCTCACCCCGTGAATCCGGGGACCCATTCTAAATAATCAATCGTAGCGAACCACTTATACCACACTAAAGTTTCAACTGCTTCCAACCGTCTGGAGTCAGTGAGACTATGGCATCCCCAATTGGTATATGTTATGAGGCTGAAGGCAGTGGAGAAGGGTATGGGGAAGAGAGAGGTGGGGAGTACCTGTCCATTCAGATCTGGTCACCAAACAAAGCTTAAGCCGCAAATATACTACATATTATTTTAAAGGAATACGTTTTGAAATAACACAAATTAATCCAATATAATCTATTTGTGCACGCCTAGGATTGAACCTGTGGCCTTCGGATTGGGAATCGAGAGCTTTACCCCTAGACAACGGAGACGATCAACCTGTGCCAGGTGCTTGGAAGCAACTAGTAATTTTTTTGTATTTTGAATGAAAATGTTTCCCAATGTAGTCTGCATTGAATTATACAAAAAAATCGTTAAGTGGAAATTATATCTGATTTGCTCTACTTAGATTTTTCGTACAAAATCCTTTATCCTATAAGTATTTCCGTCATATTTTCTATCATCTCAAAACGTTCCCCAAAAATAAATTTAGGATACTATAATCTCTCTAGTTCCGGAGAATGGTAATCTTTTGTTACACAAAACGTTAAAATATCCACAGGATAGATTACTCTCTCGTTAAGGTTTATACAAGGTTTACTCGTCGAAGTAACATAAATTATAAGCTTTAAATAATAAAATAAAACAAGGCAGGGAGCGGCAAGGTCTTTGGGTGCAGGTCGGCTCAGCTTTCTTCTCTGGAGCCGGTAAAAGTAAATTGAGGTGATCTCCGGACTAACAAGACTCATTATATTCACCGAAATTGCGCCTTGCGTTTCATTCATCTCAAACAAATTGTTACAGGTGAACTGGGAAAAAGGCAATTCATATTTTCAACAAATTGTGATGCACTACAAGTACATCTCTGAATTTTTCATTGTATGAACCGTTATTCGTTATTACGCAGAATGAAACGTGCATCCAAAAGTGTCGCTAAAGCCTCGATTACATTGAGCGAGTTTACAAGCTCGGTAAGTTTAAAAGCGGGTGAATCGGCGAGTGAGATTGTCATGATGACACGCAAAGCTGTCTACTCGCTCAGTAGCGACAGTAGCAGCTAAAATAACGACTCTCGCGCGAACTAATTCTGTCGACATTTTGTAGAAAACTTAAGCTCGCAGTTAGCGCCACACGCCAGCCAGTAGCGAAAATAATTACTCCCGCTAAAACAAATTCTGACAATTACAAAATCAGCTCATTGGGCCGCCATTTTGAGGCACACGCTGGCGAGTAGCGAGCAAAGTTGACCACCTCTCAACTTTTTTCGTAGATTGTCCACAATCAGCTAGTTAAGTAGTAATACGATGACACTGAGCGAGTTTAGGTACTAACAGATAGTGAATTTCCAAGACAGCAGCTTGTAAACTCGTTCAATGTCATCGAGGCTTTAGCCACCGCTATCCGAATTCGACCGATTTCTTACATATCTCCCTTAAACATTTGAAGTTTTTAAGCTCTTAAAAAAATATATGTTATTTTTGAAGATAATATCTAGATACTTTCCACGCCGAAACGCAAATTATATGAAATTCCCTCGATAGAAAAAAAATCGCAAAGTTTGCTCCGAAAATTATTTTAAACAAGTCTATTTCTATTATTTTACAAGTTATATTTGTGAAAAAATTCACAATGTTTCTTTGAATGATACTTAAGATACGTTCCACGAGATTTTTGCTCTATTTTAAACGAGTCATGTTTAATTAAGCTTTTTCGTAATTTTCGCTGCAATTTTATCACTTAAAATATTAGCGCGCTCTGTCCAACATTCGTAATAACATATCTCTCCATCTTCTTCTTTTTCAGCCGAGAAGCGCCGCCTTAACATAAAGCGCCCCGCTTTTGTTTCAAATGAAATGTAAAAGTGTTTAGAATTAATAACATGAAATAATGCATATTTTAAGGGACGATGAATTACAATATTATTTGTATTAATGACAACGATGGTTGTTCCTAATACAACCCGGACATAGAACGCCAAAGAAGAGTACTCTGAACGTCCGAGCCAACACCACAAGAGATTCAACAGCTGTAGTCCTCCGGTGAAGAAGCAACTGCAAAACTACTACGCTTGAATATGAATCATTAATGATTAAATTATAAAAGCTAAATCAATTAATGTCTCCCTCGTGGCCTATTCACCGATCGGAATTAGTGAACGCTAAACAGAAACAAACAAATGGGTTATAACAAAACTTTTATGCCGTTGTTCCCAACTGTACGATCGATCAATCTGAGTCTCCGATCAGCAAAGTGACTTGTTTAGTGGCGCTCTATTTATCTGTTGGTCGAAGACTTGCATAGATTATGTTATTTTTTATCCATGCAGATCTGTAATGACATACGAAACCTGAAATCTTGACTACTTACATTACACAATTGATTAGTAGATCTATATTTTCCTTACTAATATCTAAATTAAAAATATTACATGAGGATATTTTCACGGATCGCAAAACCGTTTCACCAAAATAACTCATGAATAAAACTCGTAACAGATATTGTATCTCTTTTGCATCAATCTGACAATTCTATCACAAGGCATGACATTTAAATAACGTAATGAGACTTATATGAAAGTGAATCTTTATTTATATGCAGTTTAGCTTTCTGAATATTGTAATATAATCCTGGATTATATTTGGGATGATACCCATTCGTATCGCGTTACCTGTAATGTGCAGGTTTGCCAAGGCTCCAAGGATGCCGTAAAAAATAACGTAAAAAATAATATTGTAGACGAAATTGCTTCATAATTTTGAAGGAATTTAAACTACACATGTAAACATGAAGGAGGTGTTTGCATAATAATCACTTTGTAATAATAGATTGATTATAAAGTTTAAAGGTACCTATAATAATAGTGATAGCGAAATGCATTGTCGGTGTTTCTTTCTTACTATTGTTTAAACCCTTTCGATGATAAGGGACGCACTTGACTTACTTTAACCAGTGATTCCTGTCATTATTTGGAGTAAAACATGTTAATGAAATTTTGGTGTCTGATGACTTTTTTAAATTTTTTTTTTCTTTAAAACCATCCAACAACAAAAATTCTTCCAACTGTCATCGCTGGTCACTCGGCCGAGTAACCTCTCAAACCCCGACCCCGACGCCAACTGTCCAATACCTACTGATTTTTATGGTTTAAATTGGAAAGAAATTGTACCTGAACCGTCACCAGAGTCAGAATTTTATTTAGTTTATTTATCCAAATATATATTTTTTTTTATTCATCATATAACTTTTTATACAGTTTTTTCAGGTTATTCGACTACCACGCTAGGCACATGTCTGTATTATGATCCGTAATCATTGGTAAAGTAAGTCTAGTATGTTCCTTACCCTGTATTGAAATTATATCGATCTAATGGGATTGCTAATCTCAATAGACCATCATGAAAGTAAAAAATAATAATAATAAATAATGAAATTTAGAAATTCTCTAAAAATAAATAAATTGCACTGATGAATTAGACAATTAGATATATCGAGTCGCCCAATTTTAGACATGTTCCCCTTCTCTTTACCTTCCCCCACTCTTACCCTTTTGTTTTCCTAACGCTCTGTATTCCTGTATTATAATAATAATTATATGTTCTTATTTTAAGCTGTGGTGAGGATTGTGCAATTGCAAACGTCCCATTTTGTTAGATATTGATAGTATAATAAAATGTAAATCCAAAAATTATTAAGAAAAACAAGAAAAACACATAAAAATAAACAATAATCATTTATGTAGGGCGTGGTCTTGAGTGAGCTCGGATTCAGCGATCACTCAGGAGTGGCGCTTGGTGCTGGAAGGCTGCATTCACATTTAACCCACACATTGGGTTGTCGGAGGCCATTAGCCGCATCCTGGCTCCAGTGACCCGGTGTCTCATCAGGCCGGCGAATCAGTCCTAGTTTCGTAAGCATTGTGCTTAAAAATTGCTTAAATAAAGTTTATTTTCAATGAGGAGCGTGCTTACAGGGTCTTCCAGGGTTCAGTATATCTCGTAACTGAGTGTGGTACTGACCACATTAAAAAAATCTGATAACACAAAAAATGTGGCCTGTAATTATGTGAATATGCTGGAATATGGGTCCTTGTCACGTCCTTGTTTATCTCATGGAGTTGCTGCGTTTTGTGTGAGGGTTTCACGGTCAGATAATAGGGAGGCAGGGTTTATTTGGTAAACCGGAACTTTGTATTTACATTGAAAATGTTTACGACCTCACTTACCAAATTGGAGATACGGTAAATATTTATATGTAATATACTGTAGTGAACGAGTCATTTTAAAAATTCCTGGAAAAAAGAGATACAGATTATGTTGAGTGGAAAAAAAACATACAATCAACCAAATATTTTTAGAACCTTGACAGCTTTGTCATTTATTTATTATTTGTGGCAATGTTGTCATCATTCGAATACGCACAAAACATAAGAATTTAAAGTTTTTGTTGAAGTTAGGCACTATCTTCTTAATGAATTTATTTTACTAATCTTCTATATACATATAAAAATCATAATGTGTTTGGGGATTAATTGCTATATTAAGCATAGGAAATATTTGAAACTTTCAAAATACCTTCTTAAAAGCCCCGCGAAGGTTTTTGGATTATTTCAACCACATGACAATACATCTGAAAAGTTTTTCAATCATCAAAAAAATTATTTCGAAACTGTTAAACATTTTACAAATCAGAATTCAATTTACAAAACTCTTTAAATTAATGAATTAATTTGAAGTATTTGTATAATAATTTTAATCGAATTAAGAATTATAGACATTTTAAATAGGAAGATACCTATGTTAGGTACCTTAAGGTATTTGAATTTGATTGATTGACTTTAATATTTGATTGTTCTTATATAATATACAAAAATGAATATATGAAAAACGAAAATTTGAATTAAAAAAATTGTAAAAGGTGCTACGCGAGCTGTGAAACTTAAGCGAAACTTCCGATAAACACGCTTAGTTAGTTTTTGCTTGGAGAAGATTCGACTTTGCAGAGGATACTATATTTACCTTTTATTTTTAGTTTATAATACGTTTATAATAATATGGTATGAATAATATTTATATGACCGTATTTCTTATAAAAAAATTTCAAACCATTTTTTTTATGAATGTAGCTTTAGTGAAAGTTACCTCGACGCTTTGCATTGAATAAAAATAAAACAGATACTAACTAAACCTCTTTTATTTAAGTCTTGCAAAAACGTGTTGAAATAAATTGAGATATAATCAAAAATATATATTTTTTTAATTTTTATTCAAATAACAAAAAAAGGTTAAAAAACATTGTTTATCCATTTGAATACGTTGTGATTATAATTTGTATTTGACATTTAATAACTTACAAATAAAGTAGAAAAAAGATTTTAAAAAGTAACAACATTTTTGAAATCGTGGCCACATTCAACTTTTAAATACTCACCTACCGCCGAAAAAAAAGAATGGTTCATTCTGGAACCTTTTTTTTTGTTGCCCCTGTTAGACTGTCTAAAAACAGGTAAGGGTGTCCCTCTCCAACTCGGCCAAAGCAGGTATCGTCGTCTCGCTCTGCCTTAATGATAAGCGCAAGGTTATGAATGAATCTGGTTCCAGGAATGGGCTTTATGGCTTGTAGGGCCAATGTTTTGGTTTGCCGCCCTGACCCTTTCGCTGCCGAGGGTGTCAAACCCAGTGGATAAATGGGTGTTTTGTTAAATTTATATTAAAAAAAAAATTTACTCCTGTATTAGAATACAATTGCTCACATAAGATATGCTACAGATAAGTATCTAATTATATATATACCCCAAGGGCATAATGCTTTATGTAATAATAATAAAAAAATGTAAACGTCTATATAAAATATGTAAATATATATATATTTCCAACAAGGCCTACAGTGTCTTAAGGGATGGTGTGTGGAGAGTTTCTTTTGAAGGAGAGGAAGTTCTGGAAAGGAAAAGGTATGAGGGTATGAATCTAGAAGTAAATGTGTCCATCGTGAATCCAACCCTCATGCTGTGGTAGGGATGGATTAAGAAGATGGGTCAAGAGAGGTCAAAGGCTCTCCCGATCTGGCCCGCCACGCAGCTTGTGGGAAAGTGCATCCGCCACCAAGACCTAAACACACCTCACCGATTAACCGGGCACCCCTGCTAAGTCACCCAGCGAACCACTTGGGGTGTCCTATGGCAGAGACGTTGGTTATTAGTTAAATTGTTATCGGGCGGCGGTACCCAAACGCTACTCCGAAATAAGTTTTATATTAATAATAATAATTGCATAATTTGTAGAGCGCCGTTTTTGTGAAAAATCGCTTTAAGGATGCGGTAAAAATATTTTGAAGTCTTAGGCTCTGTCTAAGTTTATTATTTACAAATAGATACTGAAAACATACTTACCTGGCAGGTCACTTCCGATAAACACATTTTAATTAGAATGTTTATGTTTGGATAAGATACGGAAATATAAGTTATTTTTAGTTAGCCGTTTTATCCCGGAACCAAAAACATTTTAAGAACAAAAAGAGAACATAGGAAGACAAAGACAAAAAACTTTTGTTTAAAGACTATGTCCACTGGGTTTATAACCTTTTTGTTGGGGGCTTATTTATGTGACATTGATGGTGTTATAACTGTGTCCAGTCACCTGCTGACTGCTGACTGCTGACTGCTGACTGCTGACTGCTGACTGCTGCTGACCCGTGGTGACAATTGTGTGCCACGGATATCACAGCTCTTCCTACCAGGTTCTTAATGTTATATAATGGCCCGTTAAAATAATGGGCGCTTTGAGGGGTTTCTGATTCCTGATTCCATTGGCCGGTGGGTATCTTTGGAGTGTTTTATTGTCGTGGTTGGGGTTAAATAAATAAATAATGAATTTGTGGTGTCTTTCAAAACAGTCTTTAAGTTAAATTCACCCCGATGACATTTTCATAAAATTGAAAGAAAACATGATTTCCACACGGCAGAAACATTGGGATGAATCTAGTAAAACAAAAGGATATAATTTTTTCACAATACAGCCAACGATTCCTTCAAAAGCGTGATTTTCCAGACTCTCTTTGAACAAATTCTCAACATCCTCCATTTGCCGCATGCGGATAGGGCATTGCTGCCAGAATGTTCACCTGACAAAAATCCATGTTAAGAATTTTGCGATGTGTGAATGTCGTCTTGGTGAAGAGGACCTCAATCATATTTTTTTCAGTTGCCCTCTAAATAATTCATACAAAATTTTCATCCCTCACTTAATCACTTCATTTTGCCCCCCCCCTCCCCCCCCCTACAACATTGCATGCCTATTGCATATTCTGCGAACAAATGCGCTTATGAAGTCTTCGCTAATGTCCTGAATATTAACAACATCAATTTGTAACTGTTAGTTTAGTTTCATGTATTTATTTTATTTTTTATGCATAATAAATAATATCAACATATTTATCAATTTCCTGTTGCTTCCACTTGTTATTTGTAATTAAAATCATCTCGTATTGGAAGAATTTAGCGTATTATTATTATTTGTATAGTATTATTAAATAATGTAGATTATAAAATGTTTTCTTGTTTTGCGCCATAATTGGCGCCAAAAAAACGTTTGAAAAAAGTGAAGCTAGCACTCTACAATGGAGTGCTGATATCAACCCTGATTTAAACTTAATGACATGCTACATGTTATTATTTTTGCCTTCATAATGTAACAATTGTACATATGTATCTGGTAGCATAAAAAAAACAATTTTAATGAAAAATTACAAAAAGTGATGCAAAGTATCCCCGGTTTACGGTACCTAACCAGTGGTTCCACCATTCAGAATCGACATATAGCTTAAAATACATTAGCCATGTTTTCCGACTAGAGCTGAATAATCGGGCACTTCCTAACTAATCTTTCTCTTTTGCGTCTCCCTCCCCTCCACATTCCTTTCAGCTTAATATTCTTATTGAAGAACCTAGAAATTGTCAATATACACAAGTATCTATATCGGATACATTCATTTTTGGGTTTATTTTGTAGGTACAATATTTATTATTCTATAGCAATATTATGATTTGTTTTTAGGGTATTACGTCGTGTTGCACTATCTGCTTCTTTAATCAACGTTTCGGACAGCCTCACAGTGTCCATCATCAGAAACTTTTGCTGAAAAGGAGGCATAATACCCCAAAAACAAATCATGTTGTGAACTCCTGCAACTCATAATTACGAACACCCACAGTAACAACACGACAAATTACAATATTCTTTAGCAGCACTCATAAGCGTAACTACATTGTCCACTCTCCGATACAACGACTTCACACACCATGGCAGTACTTGGGTGATATTGACATATTCAATATCAACTTGGCGAGTTTTGTGGATCATCTAAAATATTTGTTTTAACACTATTACTAAACACATCTTGTAAACCTATAAAATAGCTGTATTTTTCAGTTTTTGTTTCTGTGTTTGTATGACTTGTTGTATGACTTTTATCTGATGTAATTTTATTGTTTCTTAAGTTTCAAAGTAACTGACAAATTAAATTATACTACACATCGTGTAAAAGCCCTCCAGGCGTTAAATAAATAACCTAAATAAACCTTCTTCTTCAGCCAACGTTTCGGACAGCGTTACAGTGAACATCATCAAGGCAGGTGTACACTGTAACGCTGTCCGAAACGTTGGCTAATGAAGGAGGTAACGCAACACGGCATAACACCCCAAAAACAAATAACGAAAATACTTTAGCCGTGAAAATCTACAAACGTATCAAATCATGATAATGCAAGGAAAACCTCAGATAAAATTATATTAGAGCAGTTTGAAAAATTTGCTTCGCTGAAATGGTTAGTAATAGTTAATTAGATTAAATTTCATCTTGAAACAATGATAAAGTGTTACGGACGGATAAAAGCTCCGTGTAATAATAATAATTTGAGTGTTCATTCCGTTCCCACGCCTACTCCTTGGTTGGCAGGCTGTCTTGTGTATTTTTATATTTACTAAGCTCTTTATCTTCTCAAGGACATTTATATATAATCAATCGATCGACTGAGAACTCTCCCACCTAGCCCTATCCAGGGCTGGGCAAAATACATGCTTTGCTGTAATTAAAATACAAAATACTTTCAAGTCGTGTATTTGAAATACAAATAACAGTATTTTAACCAATTTTGTATTTCAAATACAAAATATATTTGGTTTTGGTAGTACCTTTGGTTGCAATAAATTGTCGTAAGTGCCCTTAACTAAGGGTGCGTTTCCATTGAAGCAAAGCTGAGCAGAGTGAAACAGAGACGTGCAAAAATTGACCAATCATATTGCTCAGAAGACATTCGATCGACACAGAAGAATTCGATCATCCATTATCAATTATCAATTAACTCACATCTTCATGAATTAATACCGCGAAACGATGAAAACGACTATTGACAAGATACTTGCTTTGACGTTCAGTGTTGCCAACTCTAAATATTAACATTTATTGCTCTGGATTCTTAGAGTTTTTAGTTTATGTATTAACTATGTCAGTTTATTTTTCATTATCATAATTAAGATCGCTGAATGCATTTGAAAATGTATTTTGAAGCCATAAGTATTTGAAATACAAATTACAAAATACCTCATCATCAGGTCATTGAAATACCAATTACAATATACATTTTTAGGAAGTAATTGAAATACGTATACAAAATACGTATTTGTATTTCAAATACGTATTTCAATTACAAGTAATTCAAATACTGCCCAGCCCTGGCCCTATCCAACCGTGTGTTCGTGTTGCTGTAAAAGCAAGAAGATCGATGAAGTTTAGTTTTTACCGGTAATCTTTATTAGTATTTCGCAATGACTAAACAAAATACCTAAAAGAAGGACTTGGCTTACGGATCCACATATGTACCGAACATTCTGCCCAAATGGTTATACAAAAATAGCAGCGGTTTCCATGGTTATTATTCAGTTTATAATATGACAAGTAATAAATATTAGTTCCACCTTGGTCGCCATTTTTGTCTGGATAGAATGATTTATTGGTACGCCAAGTCCTCTCTTAAGATATTTTATTATTTAGTCATTGGTATTTTTTGAAATGGTGGCATAAAATCTCGTTAACTTGAGTTTAGATAACGATGATTTTAGGTAAGGTAGAAAGGTTAGGTTGGGATAACATGTCTTTTTTCTAATATTTACAAAACCTTTTAGGTAAATGTTATAATTTACCAAATATCATAAAATGTATCATTCTTCGGGCTTTTACAGTAACATACACAATTTTCTGGTAGTTTACGGTTCAACGGGTGACGTCGACTATTCCCGCTCTTTCTCTTTGAGAATTTGATAATTTCCCGCCCTTTCTACACTATTTAATGGACGCCTTTGTTTGTAAACAGGTTTGAGAGTTATTCTAAATATAAATTATTTAAAGACACACACGGCAACACCGAAAACTGATTGACAAAAGAATACGTTTATGTTTTTTTTTTATATTTAATTAAAATTAAAATTGATAGTTTTATTATCAAGTTCTGCAAGTATTTTAGTATGTATTTTTGTTACAGTTTTTTCGGTTCACAAGACCATTTTCAAACTGTGTAACTTGTAACCCGAAAGAGCTGTAACAAAAATTCAAACTATAATACTTGCAGAACTTGATAATAAAACTATCAAATTTAATTTTAATTAAATGTAAGAAAATAAATGGAGTTCTACGAATTAAACACAAAAACAATAAATAATACGTATATGGTTTACCTATGTAATATATGTAGGTACCTATCTACCTAGCTCAATCGACATTTTACCAAACCTCTCTACTTTCAGTTATACCTCCCTAAGTTTGAAAAAAAAACTCAGTTATATGACTATGGGTGCATTTTTCTTAAATATTCCTTACCGTATCTGCAAGTATTTTAAGCAATGTTTTATGCTATACAAAAGGCTGCTTTCAAAGTAGATTTGTGATTTCATTGTCTTGAATATGGCTTAACGCAATGATGGAAGAATAATTAACAGTAAATTTTTGGAATTTAGTAGAATCGAACCCTCGACCTCCCGATTGTCAAAACACTTATAAACCACTAAACAGTGCAATTTAGATGAAGTTTCCGCAAATAGAACACATCTATCATCCAGTTAATCAGTCAGTTGAATAGGTACTAAGTTTTGAGATATCGATGAAAGCAATTTTCGAATGCGCACTATAAATCAAATGTATACACTTGTCTGAGTTTTACATATTAAATGTGCTATAAAATATCACAGGAAAGCATAACGATCCAGGATATTAGTATGAGGTTTTGAAATGTCCTACTGTTAACCCAGAAAACATCAATTATAATGGATTTGGCGGTGTTTATGAATAATCTGAGTGTTGTATAGGATAGAGATATTTACATACATAACTGCGTAATCAACTTCAACTACGGTTTTTGAAGATGTCTGACTAATCAACTCAACGATCGACATGTTAAGATGACATTAGATTCTATGTTAGCAGCATAGACATAGGGTATATTCATATGTCTATGGTTAGCAGTTATAAAATGTGTGTATTTTTTGCAATAGTAAAAATGTATGCACTGAAAGTGAATTAAATCTCCCATGTATCTGTCTGCAAAACACCCGAGCAGATTAACTGAAGGCTACCTACTTACTACGAGGTATAATAATGATGTGGGTAGCTTCTAGTAGGTAACTTGTATCTGGTACCTTCAGTTGGTGTAATCTGACCCTGCGTTCTGTTGATTGTTTCTTCAATGAACTTTTGTACGAGGCTTCTCCTTGTGGGTGGTAAATGCATTCCCAATGACTATGCAGCGTTGCAGCGTTCTGCTTTCCACGGCGCATGGCCCGCGGACCCTATTCACCAGAAACCTCACATCGCCATTGGCAATTCATTTTTTCCCTTTGCGAAATTCATCGGCTGAGAACTGAGTCGCGAAGCCTTACTCAGGGGTCCGGTTTTGTCGTTGCAATTTACTTGCATGCTTGTTCTTAAATTTAAATAGATTTGCTAAAACTATAGTCATGCTTTAAGTAACATAACCTAAAAAACTTCTTCATTAAAGATCAGTTTTCTAGAAATGGTATGTAGGTTTAGGTGTGTATATGAAAATGAGTTGTTTACAAATTAATATACAGGTGCAACAACACGTTTCGGAGGATTTTATCCAGCAATTCTTGGAAACATTTGGAGTAAAAAATGTAGATGTCATTTTGCTAAGGACCATAAAAACATTTTTCCATCACACGTCGCAATTGAGTAGTCGGGTATAATCTACCGGGTAACGCGATAAGCATGTCTCGTTCCGGTAGGGCGGTAACACGCGAAACAGTGCGCTTAACGTGATCCCGTTGCGAAGTGTAGCAGTGCGATCATTGGAGGGGTGTGATTAAAAAATACATGTTTTTGTTTTTAATAAAAAATATATTTCACCGGACAGCAAAATGATATCTACTTTTTTACTCCAAATATGCTCAGTAAAATCCTTCGGGTGTGTGCTGTTACACCCAATATACGAGTACATTCAAACACAAACATATTTTCAAATCGTTCTTGGACAAGATTTTTGTCCTTTCTACAAAGACATATTCGATTTTTGTGTGCATTTCCTACAAACATAATACAAACGTTATAATTACGGATGATTTTTTTGTTTTCTTTTTTTTCCCATTAATTCTTCATACATTTCAAAAATAACTTTTTATATAATTTCTAAATACCGTGATACAAACATAAGATACAATTAATGTAAAATTTAGCAAAAAAGTTAACACTAGTACATAAATATAAAACAAACGTAGGTAATGGGAACTAGGTAGGTAGTAGATAGGTAAGGCACCGTCAGTGTGTGGGTAATATAAACAAAAATGCTTAATTACATCACAAGAACAAGTAGATAAACTTTTCTACCTCATTATTCTGGAGTTTTGTCTTTTTTTTATCTACAAATCACATATATTTCTACATTTTGTACTCATCTCATCTTCATCTAATCTAATCAAATCTTTCAGATATACCTGCCGCAGTCTGGTTTGAAAATTAGAATTCACATTTTAAATTAAAGTACCAAATTAGAAGAATTAAAAGGATCCAAGATTTTTTATTTTCATAAATAATGTGTAATTTAAAAGACAGCTTTAGCAAACTGAGCTCGCGTATTTAGACCAGCATCAAAAAGAAAATCGCATGCGGGAACATTTTGACCGTAATTTATTTAGAGAATGAAACCAATTGAATGCACTTAATAATGGCGAAAGTTTATTTAGGTGAATTAACACGTGTCCTTGTGTTAAACTTTGTTTACCCGGGGCTGGGGAGCGATGCACTGGAAGTGCAAACTGCATTCCGCACATTGCACCCTTTCATCCTACCATCAGAATCATTATTCGTATAAACAGATTTATAAGCCTATCAAAGCCATAATATAAATATTATGGGTCGTAATACAGTGCAAAAAATATTTTTTAATGAAAACAAATAACTTTGTGTACACCACTATTAACTAGAGTTATTTGTTTTCATTAAATTAATAATGACGCCACAAAGTGAATTCGCGAATTTTGAAGAAACAAAAAATATTTGATTACGTTGGCGTCTTTGGTGATTTTTTGGTTCCACGATAAATCAACAAAGTTGCATTTCAATTCTCCTTTGAAAAGTAATTAAGAGTTATGAATATATATTGTTTTAAAAAACACATAACCTTTCCTAACGTAATCTATTTAACCAATTAAAAAAATAAATTAGTCAGAGTTGCAGAGAATGCAGAAGATGAAACATCTATTCGCATTCATGAAAGACTGAAAAATGTGTAGGCAGAAGCAACTACACAAAAATTGTGACCGAAGACAAATAATGGGTTTCATCGAACTGAATCAAAGAGGTAGTCAATAGAATAGCATCACACAAACTCATCGAGGACGAAAAAATTGAAAACTGTGCGATCGGCAGGGAAAGTTATGGCGACAGTGTTCAGGGATGCAGAGGGTTTGATTATGGTTGATTTTTGGAGCAGGGATGCATAATAAATTCTGTCCAATACGTCACAACCCTTAAAAATCTTAAAGCACGTATTTTTCCCAACAAAAGCTATGGCGGATGGCCTTAGGAAGCAGGACCGTGCTTTTTACCACTCTGGATACATGCCCTTGTTAGATGGACCAAAACTTTGGAAACGCACACTCTGCCCATCCCTTCGGGTCACTTAGTAATATTTTGTGTAATTAGGTATACCGTATTTTCCTTATTTATTATGCAGTATTTAAGTATGCCGGGGGGCTAATTGTCGGCGGATCAAATGTCATGGAACCGGTTTCGAAACATGTCTATTATTTTGATTTAATTAGTGGTGCGCACGAGTTTTCACTTAATTAAAATGACGCCACGAAGAGAATTTACGATTATGGAAGAAATAAAAAATATAAGTTAAATAATGGTTTGTTTTTAATAAGTTCAAAAATCCCGATTATTTTTTAAACCCCGCTGGTTAATCACGGATACACTATTCTCAACTCACCGATTGAAAAAATATACCTGTGCCTTTTATTTATTTACCGGGAGAGCGTAATTTTTTTCTCTCGCCTATATCAGATCTGAAAGAATCGCGTAGGCGATTAGTTACCTCGGGTAAAATATAATATTTTTTGCCGACATTCCTCGGCTATTGTGATCTGGCAGTCAGAGAAGTATTTAATGCTTGTATTCACGTTATTAATAGTAGATCCGTCGTCTATAAGGCCGCCAAGTTTTTTTCTTACAGATAGAAGATACCATTTACGCACAATATTGAAACAAAATAATTTATAGAAATTATTATTTATTAACGCTAATTTATGTTGGCACCTTTTTTTTAATTTTACCACCCAACTTTGCCCGAATTTTGAAATTCATTTTTTCAATATTGTTGAAACATTGAAAAAATACGGAAAAATGATTTTACAATATGCTTTACAAACCGATTAAGGACAGTATTTCGGATTTTAACCCCATGCATGATGCCCTGAAGGAAATTATTTCCTCATGCTGCTGAGCTCATGCAAAAAAATTCTACTATTTACAGAATCACATTGTTTGCTTTGTTATTTACACTTGTTCTCAATTTCCATTTTCCATTCTTTGCTGTTTTACACGCTCATCAGGGCTGTCTTTTCTTGGATACTCATTTAGATATCTTTTCAACTTGAAATACACATTATTCACAATATGCCTACCCTTATGCATTTACTAAGTACCTCATATTCATCTAAAGTTACACACATATATTTTTAATTAAATAACAGAATAAGTATTGATAGAATAAGCAATACCTACATGATATGGCGCCACTCTACCTGTCGGAACTGTGCATTCCAAACGATGTCAATACTAGGCAAGAAACCCTTCGATCAGCATCTTCAACAGCCAAAGGTAGACTCTCAGTACCGCCATAGGTAGACGCAATCCCACCACCAATTTCGAAGACCGGAGAGCTTTTGCAGTGGCAGGCGCAGCAGCTTGGAACCAACTCCCTTCAAATTTGCGGAAGATCGACAGCCCAGAGCAAAACTAAAAACTCACTTTTTTCAAATTATCATTTCCAGAATAAAAACTGCATTTCTGCATGGCAGAAATTTATACCTTCATAGTTACACCTGTCTGCTTTGAAGAATGCATCAATGAAGGTACGTTGAATTCTCTCTACATAAAATTATCAAAATATATTATTTCTAATACATGTGAATGACATTTTCCAATATGAAATTACAGGTGAATTAATCTCGTATGCTGATGACACTGTATTGTTAATCAAACATGGGAGAAGATATTAATATCTTAAAATCATGGTTTGATAATAACTTACTCACACTTAATGCAAAAAAAACAGCATTTGTCTTATTTTCCTTACAGAAAATACCTGACCATTTAGTTAATATTGTAATCCACCACAAAAAATGTGATAATTCACACTATAAACAATATAATCCTATTTGTAATGTAATTAACTCTTCTTCCGGAATTAAATATCTCGGTGTGATCATTGATCAAAACCTAAAGTGGATTAGTCACATTTCAGAGCTAGTGAAGAGAATAAGGAAATGTATGTATATATTTGTTAGATTAAGAAATATTTTAAATGTAAAAATAATCAAAAATGTGTACTATGCCTTTGTTTATTCTTTACTTATCTATGGAATTATAGGTTGGGGAGGATCTTACAAAAACAATCTAAACTCAGCAAAAATTTCGCAAAGAATCATCATTAAAGTAATATTTAAAAAAAATCTACATTCTCAACAGAATCACTTTTTAAATTGTTTCCAATACCAAATGTCGATGACATATTCAAGCAAGCTTCCATTATAAAAATTGTAAATTCCAAAAAATGTTATCAATTAAATAATGTTATTGGACGGTCAAAATTACTATTTTGGGTAACTAGTCCTCAAATCATGCATTTGAATGTGAATTATCACCAATAATTGTTGCTCGCGGAAATGAACATGGCAATAACATTGATCCCCACTGTATACTTCACCTGCAAGAATTCCACATTTTTCGAAGGACAAACAACAAAAACATATTCCCAACCATAAATTTATTTAAAACCAGAAAAATCTCTCTTATCCCTGATTTATTTTCAAAAACTTTTTTTTTTCGAAAACGTTGTTTTCTGTGCGGCCAGTTGTTAGTTGCAATCTATTCCCGGACGGGCGGCGTGAAGCCAAAGTGTTTAGGGATGTCACTAAACTTTTATTCCTAATTGAATGCTCTCATGAAATGGGTAGAATTCTCCGAAGGACCCGCGTTTAGGGAAACGAAGGCGCCTGAAGCCTGAAGCCAGACGATATTCACAACAAAGAAGTCGGCCACAATGCCAAGGAAGTTGAAGCAACAACCCAACTACACTTGCCTATTTTGTTAGTTTTAGAAAAATAAATAGTCGAAATCTTGTGATTATTCGGGTGTTTTGCACTAGGTGCCTATTTATAAATTACTAGCTTTTCCCCCCGGCTTCGCTCGCATGGTATTACGGGAAATTACTGTAGCGCTTGCACTTATCAATTATCTCCCCCCCACTCCACCCCCAACCCCTCCCGCATTCCATATATTCATTCCCTTACATTCAGTTTTCAAACATCTCGCCTACCACCTAAATTTCATAAAGCTCTAGCTCAAAGAAAAAAAGAATTACTTATCCAATTTTGTTCATTCGTCCGGAATTTATGCGCTTTCAAACATTTCGGATGTTTATTTTTATTTAAATATTTGGAAGTTTGTTAATATAAAATAAAAAAAATACTCTATTTATCATTCAGTCTTTATAATCGTTACGAATTATATTTTTGATATAGGAACTCTCATCTGACATTTATTCCAAGCTTGTCCAAAAAAAAAAAAACGAATTCTAATATTTGAAATTTCTGGAGCAGTAGCCGACCAGTAGGTAGTGGGCTGAGTACCTACCAGCATAGAGCCCACAAATATATCAACCGTTTCCATGGAAACGATTTTTTTCTGACGTTAGCAAAAACTCACTTTTATTAGCGACAGAAAACGTATAACAAACATAATATATTAATATTTATAATTTCATAACGCTAGAGCTTACCACCATATACAACCTGTAGTCTGCGCATATAATTTAGCTTTATATTGGTGAAAGAATTATTAAAGTCTTTATATTGTGTTATGCGTGAAAGGGTCATAAACAAACTCGAGCAGTTTCGCATTTATAATATTAGTATGGATGTTATGAAAAGCGATGGTGATATCTGTTATTCAACTGGTTTTATCATGAATCATTTATTGAATAACCAACACCCCTGCCATAGGTCACTCCAATTAGTTCGCTACTTTTGCTGACTTAGCAGAAGTGCCCGGCTTTATAGGGGATCGGCAGAGAATGGTTGAGGAAGACTTTTTGACAGCTACAGTCTTTCGACGCATCACCTTGCACCGCAGTGGGAGGGAAGGATTCATACTTCCGTCACTCCTGGACACATTGACCTCCAGATTCTTACCCACCCCTCATATTTTTTTTCCTTCCTAGAACTACAGATTATGAAACGAGCCATAAATAATTTCGGAATTATGAGATAAACTGTCAAAATGGAACCTAATTTGCGTACCACCTAGTGCAAAAATAACATATTATTAGTTATGTTTGCAAATGAATATTATTATATGGGCTTGTTTTGAATATTTGATTTTCAACTAAATATATTGATGGGTATATTTACGAATATGGCTTACGAATAGATTATGGCCATTGTACTTCCTTATTTATAAACAGGCAATCCAAGTAATGTTGACTTAATCCATTTCCTTTGTTTTCTGACAATTCTGCAGTTTTTGGTTACTGGAAGAAGTTATATATTTTATTCAATACCCGTATTTTTGATGTGCAGACTATAATAATATACACGAAACAACATTTGACTAATGATAAAATATTACCTGCGGTTTTCAGTAATATATTTCCGAAAATGAAGTGCATATTTCAGATAGGTTGAAGGAAGACAAATAATGGTGAATTTCCAGAATAATGCTCCTTTAGGCTTTGAGTTCTCTTTGTGGATCTGAAAGCTTTTAAAAACGTCAACAACCATTCACAATTATAATTGTAAATGGTTAGTGTTTTGGGTTTTCTGTTGCTTTCAAAAGTATGAGAATTGAGTAAAGCGTCGCGGACACAGACATTGTTAAACCCTCCCAAATAACAGTATGCTAATTATCTGGTTTTTGCAATGAATAGAAGCCAAGCTCATAATGTGGCCACTGCACACTGCGTGAATTTTTACTTCCTGCCCTTAATTTTTGAGATGTATTGAAGTATTTCCGTGAACCTCATTGACCACTGTTTCATTGCTATCAAAAGACCTAGAATAAGATCTATTTTTAATTTCGGTTATGTTGTAATTTGCCCATTACAATTCTAGTTATTTACCAAACAGCTCAATTTTGTACTCACTCACAGAAATCAAAAACTCTCTTTTGTTTAAGGGAACGGATGCAACTTTTCATACAAATAATAACTTTGCATTTGCGGCAAAAATACCCAACTAGACCAAAAAATTATTTTTGTAAGCAAAAGGTAGGTATATCAAATATCTAGTACAAATATGTGCTACTTTATTTATTTTTTAAATTATAAAATATAGGTCATTGATTTAAATATTTCAAGAATTTAGAGGCAACTTGGGCAATTATTTGTGAGTTAATGATAAACTTTAAAAATAAATGTTTTACTACATTATTACAAAAGTATAATGAAATATTACATAAAAACATGAATTATTAAAAGAAATCATTTTGAGGAGTGTAATTTTAAAATACAAATTTATGTAGGAATAAAAATTTGTCGTATATATATTAAAACTACCATAAAAAATGTAATTTAACGATGTTTTATTTTTTTTTTAATTTATCATATTTTTAAAATAAATGTAGTAAAATTATTTTATTTTTTAGTTACTCACAAATAATTGCCCAAGTTGCCTCAAAAAGCACGAAACACTAAAATCTTTAATGGTCTATATTTCTTATATCATATAATTTAAAGCAAAAATAAATAAAGTAGCTCACATCCGAACTAGATATTTAATAAACCTTTTGATTATAAAAATACTTTTAGAGTTTGGTTGGGTATTTTGATCTCAAATTTAAAATTAAGATTTGTATGAAAAACGACCGCGCGAACGTTCACTTAATGGAATCGGAATATTACAGATGCGTGGGTAAAACATCCAACATCATTATTCTAAATGTCTAGGCTAGGTCCAAAGCTTTTTAAACAAAATTTTATCATAAAACAAATATAAAAAATTTTAAAACCTTGTTTATTGGGGATGTTTACAAATTATGACCTTTAATTGACGAGACGAGATTTAAATATATAGATCAAAATGTGTGCTCAACATTGTTTCAAATATCTTAAAGTTTTTCAAGACTAGGTCAAGTGCTGCGATTGGCCTTAAATTCGATGTTTTAACGAGTACCTCGATGAAACATATTGTACAATACGCATTACGCGTGGAGGAACGCAAAACACCGTGAACATTGCACACTTGTGTGTTCGAGATTAAATTACATCTCTCTTTATTATGACTGTCACGATTCTTCATAAATCCAGTTTCCCGGCTGATGAAGGACCAATGGGCAATGGGCAATGGGCACAACATCGCTGAATTCACGCATTTGGAAAGTCATAAAAGCGCAGTGGCGTAACACATCTGATTCCCGGAGAGCCCGCGCCCGCTCGGGTTTCTTCCAAAAGCAGTCGAGTCCGCATTCATTCACGTTCCTGCCTGGGTGACATACTGTTAGCCTCGCCAGTACAATAAAATTAAAATATTTCGCTTCGCCCATTATTTCCAACGCATATGACACGGGGTGACTCGGAATAATCAAAACACAGCCTGGTTCGGCATTTGTATTGATTTCTTCAAACTATATATATTCATTGTGTAGCTGGCTAATTATTTTTGCGCTTTAAACATAGTGAATCAGCGGAATACGTAGTCAGTAGGTACCTGGCATCTATGAATATAAATACTGGTAGGTATCTGACATCTATGTATAAATATAAATACTAGTAGATCCCTGACTTCTGGTGGCCGAACAACTCAGAATGAAACTAACTCAGAACCACCTCAGAAAAGTCATTAAGAGTGATGAAAAAAAAATGTAAAAAAATTGGTTAAATAGGTTAGGTTAGGATTATGGGATATTTTAAAATTATTTTTTTACAGCTTTTCATGACTTTTCAAAGAGGTGTTGAGTTGACTTTATTCTCAGTTGGCATGGAACCATTCTGGCAAACTGGAAATGTTTGTCTTTCTTTAAAAAAAAAATGCTAGTAGGTACCTGACAACTGTGTATAAAAAGACTAGTAGGTACCTGACATCGATGTATATAAATACTAGCAGGTACCTGACATCTATTTATATAAATACTACTAGGTACCTGACGTCTTTGTATATATGACATCTATAAATACTAGTAGGTATCTGACATCATAAATACAAACAGGTACCTAATATCTATGTATATAAATAATTAGTAAATATTTCTAATAAGAATCAAATTAACCGATATCCACATTGTTAAAAATTACCTCTGTTGCAGCGGGTATTTTACCTAGATTTATTAAGACTTATGATAATGAAAGCGATAATAATGAACCACAATGAAAACAATAAAACACAATTATTCTAAACATTAAAATCTTGAGCGGAACAACGATCAAAAATCAACCCACCGAAAAGAAATAACAACTAACGTGTATATAACGATCACCACAACACGGGCATGCGCCTAGCATAGTGGTCGAAAAATCCTAAAATTCATGTAACAAACAATTCCATGAATAAGCAAAACTTAAAAAAAATATATATATATTAGAAACACTGGATCTCAGGGTGAAAAACACATCCAGTAACTAAAAATACATCATTTGGGCAAAAAAGCTTCTTGCACTATGGTACTAAACTTTGCAATAAAATCCCACTCTCACTCAAAAACCACAACAGCTTTATTATACACTAGCTTTTCCCCGCGGCTTCGCTCGCATGGTATTACGGGAAATTACTGTAGCGAATGAACTTATCAATTATCCCCCCTCCTCCCCACCCCCACTCCCTCCCGCATTCCATACATTCATTCCCTTACACTCAGTTTTCAAACATCTCGCCTGCCACCTAAATTTCATAAAGCTATAGCTCAAAGAAAAAAAGAATTATCCAATTTTGTTCATTCGTTCGGAATTTATGCGCTTACAAACATTTCGGATGTTTATTTTTAATTAAATATTTGGAAGTTTTTTAATATAATAAATAATTACACTATTTATTATTCAGTCTTTATAATCGTTACGAATTATATTTTTAATGTAGGAACTCTTATCTGACATTTATTGCAAAAAAGAAGCTTGTCCCAAAAAACAAAACATATTCTAATATTTGAATTTTCTGGAGCAGTAGCTGACCAGGGGGCTGAGTACCTACCAGCATAGAGCCCACAAATATATCAACATCGTTTCCATGGAAACGTTAGCAAAAACTCGCTTTTGTTAGCGACGGAAAACGTATAACAAATAAAATATATTAATATTTATAATTTCACAACGCCAGAGCTTGCCATCATATTCAGATTATAGTCTTCGCATATAATTTAGCTTTCTATTGGTGAATGAATTTTTAAAGTCTTTTTGTTGGTTAGTGCGTGAAAGCGTCATAAACGAACTCGAGCAGATTCGATAATATTTAAATTTTTCTCTAGATTTTATGTCCGGGTTAAATCTTCCTCACAGGAAAAACTTAATCCTTCCACACACTTTTCCACAAATGCTAATCTAGTCAATTCACGCGATGTAATTGCATTGTATGTATACTAAATACAAAACTATACAAGAACAACACGTCAACCTACCAGAGACCATATGGGAAAATACTTCACCGACTCCAGATATTTTCATATCAGAGGGTTCGGCTCGATAGAACTCCTAACTGAACCGATAAATCCTACCGATCCCTCAATATAAATATTTAAAAAATCTTTCGTAATCCTACATGTATTTAATATGACTGATTTTTGCATTTTTATATAAAGATTCTTTGACAAATCTAATAAGCCTAAATTTTTAATTAGAGAGCTAGGTATAATGCCAGTAGCCGAAATAACAAATGGTAATATTTTTATAGTCCGAGAATGCCAAATTCTTTTAATCTCATTTCCTAAATCTGTATATTTTCTAATTTTTTCAGAAACAGATTTTTGAATATTACAGGAATTTGGAATAGCGACATCAATGATATAAGTTATTTTTTTAATTTTGTCATGTAAAACTATATCGGGTCTATTATGACGAATCGTTCTGTCTGTTAGTGTAGTTTTATCATAATATATTTTATAAAATTCATTTTCTAAAAACGAATTTGGTTCGTATTCATAATATGGTACTACATTACGGCAATCAATCAATTTATGTTTAATTACCAAACTTTGATGAATTATTTTTAAAACCTGATTGTGTCTAAAAGTATATTCGGAAGGCGCTAATATAGAACATCCCGATATAATATGTTCTATAGTTTCCGGAAAAGCCAAACATTTTCTACATAAATCATCAATTTGATTTCTATCTTTGATTATATACTTCCTATAATTTTTAGTATTAATGACTCTATCCTGAATGGCAAGCATAAATCCTTCTATTTCTGCGCTCAATTCTCCAATACTCAACCATTTGTTTGACGAAAGTTTGTCAACATACGTTTGGTTGAGATAATTGAAGTGTTTGGCGCGAATAATTTTATTTGACCAGGAATCTAATAATTCCTGGTTGGTATTTAAAAGAATGTTGGCATTATCGTCGTATAAATTTAAAGGTGTAATGTTTCTATCTGCCTTGCAAATTATTTTGTGCATTTCTGAACTATGAGCTTTCCTGTGGAAAAAAGTTCTTAGCATTTCTACCTGATTGTATTTCAAAGAAGTTATTTTGACTATACCTCTACCTCCTAAATTTCTAGGTAAATTAATTCGTTCTATAGCTGAATTTGGATGATGGCAATTAAACTTTGTTAACGTAGTTCTAATTAATCGTTCTAAGCTATCTAAATCTGTATTGGACCATTTAATTATGCCAAATGAGTACGTTAATAAAGGTATTGCCCAAGTATTTATTGCCTTTACTAAATTTTTAGCAGATAGATTGCATTTTAAAATTTTTCTGACTCTACTTTGAAATTTAATTCTAATATCATTTTTAATACTAGTATGATCTAATCTATTCGATTGCGGGTATCCTAAATATTTATAAACCTCATCCCCTTTCATACTTTTAATTTTGAAATTTCTAAATATACCCTCGTCTCCGTCTACAATTTTGCCTTTCTCTTAGCTCCATTCCTAGTTCATGTTTTCAATAAATCTCTCAGTACAGGTGATTTCCCTGAATCACTAAAATCAGCTGTAGTTACACCAATATTAAAAAAGTCACAACTAGACCCTGATAACTTAGGTAATTATCGACCCGTCTCAAATCTACCTTTCGTGTCAAAAATCCTGGAGAAAATTGCTGCTACTCAAATAACCAGTCACTTGAATTCAAACAAATTATTAACAAATCGACAATCCGCATATAGAAGGTTTCACTCAACAGAAACCGGACTTCTTCGTACGCTGTCAGATATAACTCTAGCCATAGAATCAGGTAAGTTAGCACTTATCTCACTCTTAGACATGAGTGCAGCGTTTGACACGATTGATCACGACTTCCTCATTAAGAGATTAGAGGAAACATTTGGTTTGAGTTCCGATATCAAAAATTGGCTGGCGTCATATTTATCCAATCGCTTGCAAGCCGTGAAGGTTGGAAATAAACTCTCAAACTTCGCAAGACTTTCTTCAGGAGTGCCCCAGGGTTCCGTTTTAGGTCCACTTCTTTTCATCCTTTTTACAAATGATGTCGCCGAAATAATCGAGTCATTTGGTCTCTTGTCACACTGCTACGCTGACGATCAGCAAGTTTATTTTTACTGCACTCCAAACGAAGTCAGCAGTCTCAAAATTCGTGTAGCTGAATGCTTAGAAGCAATAACTCGTTGGATGTCTTCAAACAAGCTAAAGCTGAACCCATCTAAGACTGAGTTTCTCTGGGCGGCCACAAACAAACGCCAACATTTCATAGACGATTCGCCTATTTCCATTTCCGGCAGCGATATTATTCCCAAGACAACCGTCAAACTTCTTGGCGTTAATCTAGATTCAGACTTTTCGTTTAAAAGTCAAATAAATAGGACTGTAAGCACCGGTTTTTTTCACTTAAGACAACTCAAGTCCGTCCGAAGAAATCTTCCTACAGAGGCGACAAAACTACTAATCAACTCTTACGTAGTCTCGCGACTCGATTATTGTAACGGTATCTATGCTAGCCTTCCAAAATATCAAACTGACAAACTTCAATCCGTTTTTAACGCAGCGGCACGGCTCATAACCGGAGTCTCTAAATATTCACACATTTCAGAACACCTTCGTAACCTTCATTGGCTCAAGTGCCCTGAAAGAATCCAGTACAAATTGTGCTGGATGGTGTTTAAATCAATCAATGAAATGGCCCCACCTTATATCTCTGAACTATGTGTCCCGGAAAATACTGGTCCGAGGCAGTCAACCCTTAGATCAGCAACATCATCAGCTATAGGCAGACTAATGGAACCTAAACGCAAGCCAAATACAAAGTTTGGAGATCGCGCTTTTGGAGTATCTGGGCCTAAGGCTTGGAATAAACTCCCTCCGGAACTAAGATGCATAACAAGCCCAACAGAATTTAGGTCCAAATTAAAAACCTACCTTTTTGGGCTCTCATATCCTTAATTTAAATAAACCTATCTGAGAGTATCATACTTTTATTTTCTATGATATGTCTTAATTACACTTTTCTAATTAATTTTCTAATTACTTGAATCTTTGCACATCAATCTGTCTCGTTACGAATCACATTTAGGAAGATCAAATCCTTGTACTACTGTACCGCCCACTATAAAATGTTGCTTTTGATTTCCAAAATACACTCATCAAAGAATGTATTTTATACTAATATTAAAATATATTTCAGGATTAAACACATATAACAAGTGTACACAATAATGTCCTCTGCGTGCGAACTATATCTAAATTTCTTAATAGACAATAAGTGTTAATTTCAAGCGACCTCCCAGGTAAGTATGGACCTGTATACATTTTTAAGAAGCATCGCGTTCATTGGTCGAGACATTGTACATATATTTTCTTATGAACCTGTGGATGCAATTTTTAGCCATTAGTTGTTTTAATTGTTTGTCTAGTTTGTAGTTTTTCTAGATTTTAGAAATGTATTGTAAGTTTGTGCAGCGCCCTTGAGGTGATTTTTCACAAAAACGGCGCTATATAAATCATCCAATTATTATTATTATTTCTCTATTTGGATCGTTCTACATTTATCTAAACCAAAAGTCATTTTAATATCATCTGAAAAAATTTTAACTACCTTAATCATTTTCTCTAAATTTGGTTCAGAATTCGAATATAATTTTATATAAATAATAAATGCGAAATTATACTACTTTCTCTCGTATTACCTTTATAATATTAGTATTATAATATAAGTATTAGTATGGATTTAAGTCTCGAATAAAAAGTTGGATACAAAGTACAGGGAGATCAGAAATAGAAAATATGCGGACACCAAATACAGACTGAAACCGAAGACATTCATGCATTGAAAAAATACAATCTAACTTATTTTATAATTATTTCGAAAAAAAACCACAACATAATACATTATTCATACTATTTAATTTTAAGTGTAAATGAAATCCTGAGCACGAGAGATTCCAATGAGGATATCATTATCTCAATTTTTTACAAAAAGGAAAAGATCAAAATATTTATAATAATAATTTTTACTTGCAGTTAAAAACCCGCTCTGCAGGTTTTTTCTGCTAAGCCCTTCGCTGTGCAGCTTTTGGTTTGGCTTCGCTCAGTTAGAGTTTGTGACCGCTTTGTAAATCCAATAGGAACTGGCTCCAAAAATAATCCAACAGGAATTGGTTCCTCGGATCCACCGTCATCCAGTGATAGTCACCGGGACAAAGTAACCGATGTAGGCAATGACGAAACACGTATTATATAGCCGCTTGATGCAACTGAGTATTACCATCAATCCTTCCATATATTATTATAATATTGGTATAGATTATGCACGTACAAACATTTTGGCGATTCATTTTTATTTATATATATAGATAAATAGTAACTACGATTTGCCGCAAATGTATCAACTTCGTTTCCACGGCAACGTTTTGTTTTCTGACGTTAGCAAAAACGCGCTTTTGTTAGCGACAGAAAACGTATAACAAATATAATAAATTAATATTTATAATTTATAACGCCAGATCTTACCATTACATACAGCTTATATTACACGCATATAATATAGCTTTTTATTGGTGAGAGATATTAAATCGGTTTATTGGTTTATGCGTGAAAGCTAGAAACAAACAAACACACGCAGTTTCGCATTTATAATATTAGTATAGATTTTTGGGGCTATATTGCATTGGCTTACATTGATTGAAATTGCTTTGTATTTCTCAAGGATACCGAATGTTCATTGTCAAATTGTGTGGAAAGGTTTTAAATTTTATGGTAAGGGTGTAAGTTACACAAACACGTCAACCCCGCGCGAGTGGCTGTTTATTCGTGTTGTTATCTTTCTATAAATTACTAGATTACAGGTATAAATGATTACCGTATAAATCTTACTTGAAATGCCATAGTTACAAGGGTCCCCATTCGAAATCATGAAGTTTTGGAAGCATAACTAAATAGTCATTTCATTTTAAACTGCTCCCCGGTGATATTGTTATAATAATTTACGGATTATGCATTTTGTGACGAATTTAAACTTCATTGTGGACAGTTTATTATCAAAAAGCTTCAACTCTATCAACATTCTTTCTTGGCATCTTCGCTGTTACTTTCATTATTGTTAAAATAATTATTGAAGACTTTGCATTTATTTTATAAAATTGAAAGTATGTTTGCTTGCTTGCTCGCATGTATTTATGTTTGTGTATGTATGTATGTTGTTCATATATTAAGTTATATATGCTTGTTATGTTGCTATATATGTTGTTCATATATATGCTATATTAAGCGTAGGAATTGTTTGAAACTTTAAAAATACCTTCTTTCGGAAAAGTTTTGTAATCATTATAACAAAACTGTCAAAAATGTCACAATTTGAGAATGACATTTTCTAAACCATAGATTGTTCAATCTAAATTCAATTTTCGAATGAACTCTTTAAATTAATGAATTACCTGAAGTACTCACCTATGATACCAACCAAAATCGTATGCTTTGAATCTCTTGAAGAATTATAGGTAATTTAAATAGGTACCTATGTTAGGTACCAAATGGCACGCAAGCTGTTTTTTTTTTTTTTTTTTTTTTTTTTTTTTTTTTTTTTTTTTTTTTTTTTTTTATTTCCAACAAAAACATACTTAACAAATACAGATAGAATTGGCAATTTAAATAGGTAATCCCGCAAAGCTGCCACATGGCTGCTTGTCTGTTCTACCTCAATATACATCCATTACCGTTTGAAATAAATAAAAAACATATTTATAAAATTTAAAATTGTAAAGAAGAAAGCAAATAGAGACAATCAAATCCTAATGAACAGGTTGGTGCAACCTACTTTACAAAAACTTTGAAAACTGAATGTACCGGGGCTGAATATACACTCGGGAGAGGGGAGGGGTAAGCGGAAGAGGGGTTGGTAGGACGGGGGAGGGGAGAGAAGAGAGGGAAGGCGGAGGTGGAACGCATGAGAAGAGGGTGACATGGGAGCGGAAGGGGAACGGGACGAATGGGAAAGGACACGCAGGGAGAAACAAATTCATTATTAAGTGAAGTCATTGCAAGGCATGTTAGGAACTCGCTAGTTCATGAAAAAAAAAATTTATATGGCGCACTGCTTTTATTGCGTTCAAATAATTCGTGAATATTAGTTTTTTTGCTATTGCGAGTACACTGTAAAAATAAGGAAACCACCAAACCAAAAAAAACAGAGGTACAAAATAATATATTGAAAGTTTTAAGGAAACTCGACGAGTGGTATAAAGAACAACCCTTTGAGTCAAAATTACGAACCAATATAAAAAGTATTTTTCATTGATCGTTTTTGATTTTTATTACATGCGAATCATAAAATATGTGTAGAACTACTCACCTTTGCATGGTTCAGCTTTGGATGCGTTGATTTTAAAATTCTGAGGTTTCATACATTAGTAATGTTTGTCTTTTATTAGGTTTAAGATTTTTTACCATTAATACCGTAAACATCGCCGTTACTTGTGAATATTGAATTGTTTAGTGGAATGACTGAGCAACACAATCGAGATACTCTAACTGGAGCAGAAAAGCAAATCTGAAGTGCCACAATACATGGTTGTTGAACTCATTCGGTGGGACTTCCCCCCTTGTACAAAACGAAGAAAACAAAATGTGCTTATTATAAAATGCACAACGGTGAAGAGGTGGTAATTTAAATAACGGTATTCGAAGATTGTCACCAGACATCTGACTTTTTGCATCGACTGCAACCGCCGCGAATTGCTTTCAAAGTATTTATATAAATTTGAGTGCAAGTGCATTCGTTTCGTCATCATTAATTAAAAATTGTTTTGTGCTAAATGGCGATAGTACACGGTTCAATCAATTTGATTCACTTTGGTTGGATAGCGCAGAAGTGAAAGGGTATGCTGTAAACGCATAGTGAAAGTGATGTATTTAATTCATTTTGCTGAGGTCTTCGAATTTGTGATAATTTAGCTAACGAGTTAACGAAGAAGAAGTGAAGGAATAATTATTCCAATTGTGCAGTGCTCAGCTTTCAATTTGTAAACTATTTTGACTACGTTGATAACGCGACCATTTGCGTGACTGCGGTGCGCGCGAATGAAGATCGAGTGAATCATTAAGTACTTGTGTTTACCCCTTCATTTCCCCTTCAACCGCATTGAATGTCGAACGACGTTGAATGTTGAAAGCAAGCTCAATATTTTCAACGCGATTGAACAATGACTTAATTCACTTTTATATTTACATTATTCAATTTGGACGAAACAACCAAATTGAATTGCTTCATCCAAATTGAAATGCAGATGTGAACCCTGTTATATCGTAATAAACATTATCACACAATAAATATATAATATAATTCGTGCCACAGGCGAAATTTTAAAGATCCTGATAAAATAGACATTTACTAAAAATAGAGTTAAGAGAATATAGAATAGAGAATAGAGCAAACAAAGTTTAATTTTTTTTACAGAAAAGTCGGCAAAGGAATAGGGTCCTGATAGTCGTCATAATTTTTTTGAATCGAATTTATTTCCGTATATATTTTCTCCAAGATCTACCAGTCTAAATTACACCCTTTATGTATTAAAAAAAACCTTCATAATTTCAATAATTTACACACTGAACACAGAAATCTAGCAAAATCTAGTCTCCTTTAATGGAAGCAATCTTCCGAACAGAACCTCCATCGATATGCTTGGTGTAACTCTAAGTGATCAGCTCGGGTATGGGGGCTCCATCGAAGCCAGAGTTTAGTTAGCCTCTCGGAAACTAGGCGTATTATACAGGGCCCGCAGATACATTAATAGTACACAACTGCTAACCCGGTACAAATCGCAAAGGCACCCCACGGTTGAATTTGGCAGCCACCTTTAATAGCCCCAAAATACCTAAAAAACCCCTCGACTCTGTGCAGAAACGGGCGGTCTGTTTAATGGATTCCCCTAACTTAATAAACGGATAGCAATCTTTAGAGCACAGGCGTGAGGTGGGAATGCTGTCCTTGTTCTACCAGTATTACAATGGAAGATGCGGAAGGAACTAGCGTCATTGATCCCCTCGGCACCGGTGCATAGTCGGGAAACACACAAAACACACCAAACAAGCGCCCAATATTTGTACACGGTTGACTAGTCACATGAGAACGGGTCGTTTCTACAACTCGTTCTTGAGTTCAACAGTTCGGCTGTGGAACGATTTGCCGGCCTCTGTGTTTCCTTTCTCTTACAACATGGGTCTCTTTAAGACCCATGTTCACTCCTTCCTCTCCTCAAAAACCTCTGCACACAGCATCTTCAAAGATGACATTGAGGGAAATTATTTTCCTCAGGGCCTCCTGTATGGAATTAATGTTAAAAAAAACAAACAACCAAATGCATCATTTCACCGAATTACATGAATGACGGGACCGTGTGTGCAAGAATCAAGGATGAATTTCATTCATCCTGTTCTACATTCAAATTGTTTTGGAGGCATGTTGTGTACAAAAACCTGTTAAATTCCTGGGCAGACCCATCTCAGTTGTTAGTAGCTGTTAGCTGCAGGTTGTTGGCGTACCTGTACCTGTACAGTAATCTAATCCTTTCCCACAAAGGAGGTAGCCGCGTCATTAATGGCCTCGGGATCCAATCAAAAATAGGATAGGAGGCCAATACATAAAAACTCCAATAAACCAGTCAGTCATGATAAGAAATTTCTACAGGTATGTGGAGGTGTCTGTTATGGTAAGATTTCAGGTGAAAAAAACGCATCAGCCGGTTATAAATATTTTAGATTAATCAGGGACGCTGATGGCTCTCGACAAAATATGCGAGTCATTAATATTGTGCAGCGAGTATCAGCCAAACCTCACATATATTTAATATTCATTTTAAGACACAATAATACTCTATCTCCAAGCAACGTAGCATAGGAGACTTTTTTGTATTTCTTGGGCATTAACTATGTTACAATTTCTAGACATTTTAATTTGAGGAGTTTTACTTTTGATGTACATTTGTTACTTAAATTTTAATTTATCTGTGTACCTGTTTCCACACATCCATGTCATTCACTAGCATTATCATCGATGGGTCGAAACCGGTAGCAGAAAAATTAACATTTAAGTAACAAATGTACACGGAAAGTAAAACTATTCAAAACAAAATATATGTTTATCTGTGTATTATACAGGGTGGCGCAAAATTAATCATCCAATTTTGTTTTTGAATAACTTTTTTACTAAATTAAAAAAAAAGATTTTGAGTGATGGAAATCTTTATTTGGACCTTTAAATTTTTTTTTGTGAAGTGGAAAAGATGATGTCCGTCAAGTGGCTGCCACCAGTGTTGACACACATTTGTGCCCGTTTTATCGCATTTTCAATGATTTTCCGCAAGAATTCCGGTGATTAATTTTCGCATTTCTGTCGAATATTCTCCTTAAGGGCTGCGATTGTCTGAGGCGCGTTGGCATAAACCCGCGACTTCAACTAGACCCAAAGAAACAAGTCTGGAATGGTTCAATAGGGCGATCTTGCAGGCCTTGCCAAATCGCCAAAACGGGAGATTACGCGGCCAGGAAACGCTTCCTTTACAATATCCATTGTGGCTCGTGCTGTGTGTGCGGTTACACCGTCTTGTTGAAACCACATGTTCACTTATGCCCACTCATCTAATTCCGGCAGTAAGAAGTCGTTTATTATGGCCCTGTAGCGATCGCCAGTAACAGTGACCGTATTGCCAATGGCGTCCTCAAAAAATACGGCCCAATCACTCCTCCCGCGTGAACGCCGCAACACACAGTGCCTTTGAGTGGATGTAATGGCTCTTCGTGCATCACACGTAGATTTTCAGTGCCCCAGAAACGAAGACTTTGCTTATTAACGTAACGGCTTAAGTGTAAATGCGCCTCGTCGCTCATGATGACTTTCGACACAAAATCGTCCTCTTCGTTGTTGAGATTGAGGATGGCAATTAATCCACAATTATTCCACGCTCTTGCGGAGTATAGCGCTCCATTGCTTGTCTATTTGTATTCTGCAACTGTCTAGTTCACAAATGTCAAATATGATTGACGTACGACGCCATTTGCTAAAATTATAACATCTTCCGATAAGGTGATTAATTTTGCGCCGCCTTGTACATATATTTATAAGCTGATTGTTTCTTACAAATAAATAAATAAATATGAGGATTCAGCGAAGTAATGGAAGAGCGTCGATGTGAACATTTTGAAGGGAACTTTTATTTTTTCTTGGCGATCTGATACCTCCTAAAAAAAATGTTATTAATAATTTTTCGAACAAAAAATTCCACATTTCGTCACTGGTCACTCAGCCTAAAACCCCTTACCTTGTCTCCCTTAACTGTCCAATATCTACTGATTTTTTTAGGTTTGTAGAAAAAAAAAATTACATTTATATTTTTACTCCAAATAGTGCAAGGAATCACTGGTTCACGTAAGTCATATTCGTCCTTTAACACCTCGTCTACACAAAAAAAATACAGCACCCCTGATGTAATTTTTCATACAAAAGGTCGACTAAAATTCTCCAACTAATTTATTAAATTTTCATTATTATTTTTACCGTTTTATATGATTTTCACCCTTCGTTTATGAAACAGATGAGTTAAAATTATTCCATAATTATTGGCTTTTGGTTCTCCCTTCCAATATTTCTCAGCCAAAACGAATCAATACCTCTTTTTTTAAATTTTTTTTTAAAATTATTTTTGGGGTGTTATGCCGTGTTTCGCTACCTCCTTCTTTAGCCAACGTTTCGGACAGTGTTACAGTGTCCATCATCAGGGCCGATGAGCAGGGCAGGGCTGATGATGGACACTGTAACGCTGTCCGAAACGTTGGCTAAAGAAGGAGGTAGCGAAACACGGCATAACACCCCAAAAATAATAACAAAAATACTTTTTGGCCGTGAAAACCTAAAAACATACCGAATCAATACCTCGGTTTAATTACACACATTTCTGACGATATTTTTGCATCGAATTTCCAAACAGAACATTAACCCCTCAGGCTAATTTGTTTGCTTTTCGGAACAATTCATATAGGTCTCATAGAAATTGTTATGTCTCCCTTACTAGCATAGTGAGAAATAAGATCTAATCGACGTTAGAAAGAGAAAACATCACGTTTTTTATCCAAATCTGAAAATTGACACAAACGAAATAATAAGTAAAATAGACTCCTTCATGAAACCAAAGGTTCGGATTGCAATTTGAAACAAAACTTGTGAGGTGACAATAACGTGTTATAAGGTGTTATTCTGAGTTGTGCGGTTATCATTTTTTTAGTGTTTGTTGTTTATTTTTTATGCGTTGTGGTTGGCTAGAGAATTTCAGAGAACGTGTTTTTTTTTACATTAGTTTACACAGAGGCCCTGAAGAAAATAATTCCCCTCAGAGCCAATGAGGATGTTGTGGACGTATTAATCCATCCCTCTAGCAGTGCAAGGCGATGTTCCGAAAGAGTAAGGCTGGAGAAGTCAAAGGGACTCCCTCAATCACTCTCTCCAGATCCCACCTACCATGCAGCTGGTGGGCAGAAGCATTCGCCGCCAAGACCTGGACAAACCTCACCCCATGAACCCAGGCACCCCTGCTAAGTTACCAAACGTATCGAACCACTTGGGGTGACCTATGGCAGGGGTGTTGGTTATGTAACAAATGGTTCCTGGGACGGCGGTACCCATACCCACCTCCCATGTTTGTTATTTTTGTAATACGAAAAGTGGATATAAGATGAAGGCCTACCCTCACACTCCCCTCTCAACACCCCCCTCTGATCCCCTCCCTCAATCACCCCCCTCCACCTCATCTCAACTCTCCCTCAACCTCCCTCCCTTGGGAGCAGTTGGGACTCTTGTACAGTATTCACATAACAATAATTTACAAAAAAAAAAATTAAAAATTAAATGCACCCACTCCCCTTCAACCACCCTCATCCCATCACCACCTCACGGTTTTAATACAAAAATGTCATACAATACACAAACACCTCGCCACTTCACACTTCACTGCTCTAATGCAAAAATGTCAAACAAAACACGAACCACTTCACGCCTCACCACCTCATACATCCATACGATATACGTCCCATACGATACGTGACATGACATGTAGTGCAATGCGTCAAACACCTCACACCTCACCACCTCATACATTTGTCCCATACGTGACATGACATAATATAGCGCAATATCAACAACCTCCTGCCTCACCACCTCATATTTGTCCCATATGTGACATGACATAATATAGTGCAATAGTGTGTTATCTATGTTTTGTTTCTTATATCTTATGTTATCTTTTTTTTTTCTTACAGTTATATCATGTTTATATTATTTTTTAGTAAATTTAGTAAAATTTTTATTTAGTAAAATATTTACACATTTATGTACATTATTTATAAAATGTTTTGACTGTCCAACTAGGATGATTTCCGTTTTAGGACAGTCAAATTAGGATAAGTGTGAATATATATGGACCATGATTTATACAAAAAAAGGGAAAATTGAGGAAATGAAAAGAAGAGAAAGAATAAAACATAAAATTGGAAAGTTAAAAGCGTATTAACATATTACTTTAAAAAAAAGGTTTATATGTTTAGGTTCTTGAAAAAAAGGGCTTAAACATATAGTTCACTTGTGTATGCATGGCATACAACAGTTATTAAAATGATAATAATAATAAATAAAAGGAAAAAAAATATTTTTACACTTAAACATAAAGGGAACTGGTGTTTGCATTTCATAATGTAGTCCTATTAATGAGAACTATAAAGAGAACAGAAACAATAAAATAAAATAAACAATTAAGGTATGATTATTACTGTTGTATGCTTTATATTTTGTTATTTCCTATACTTTACCAAAAACATGTACTGCACTTTATGTAAAAGCCCTATGGGCGTTTAAATAAATAAATAAATATCAACCACCTCATACCTCACCACCTCATTTGTCCCATACGTGACATGACATAATATAGTGCAATATCAACCACTTCATACCTCACCACCTCATTTGTCCCACACGTGACATGACATAATATAGTGCAATATCAACCACCTCCTACCTCCCCACCTCATATTTGTCCCATACGTGACATGACATTTGTAGTAATACAAAGAAAAAGAGTTGGTACAATGCATTTTGTCAGGTGGGAGGACATTTTTCGTTTTTGTATGAGACATTTGAGGTGCCTCTTGTATGATGTACTCAACACTACTCGGCACAGGTGCATAGTCGGGAAACACATATGTTGAGCGCGTATTTGTCCCATGAAAACGGGTCGCTTTTACAGCTCGTTCTCGAGTTCAACAGCTCGGCTGTAGAACAATTTGCCGGCCTCTATGTTTCCTCCTTCCTCCAACATGGGTCTCTTCAAGACCCATGTTGTAGGAAGGAGTGAACATGGGTCTTGAAGACACATGGTGTGTGGTGTGTGAAGGGTCTCAAAAAGACCCTCCACACACCATCTTCAAAGATGACATGGGCCCTGAGAAAAATTATTTTCCTGCTTGGAGTAATTGATTGTCAGTATTTAAGCATTGGTGCACACGTCAGGCAAAGAAACTCTGCTGTTTGGCAATTTTACCATACCTTAAATGTGGTTTGAACAGAACACAGAACAATGCATCGCACATCGCACAATGCTTGCATCATAGTATCAACCTTTGCCTGACGTGTGCAGTGTGCAGTGTGCCTTAAATGAGGCTAAAATGAATTCACAAAATCGTTTTGTAACCATATTTATAAAGACTCAAAAACACATCAAATAAAAATATGTTCATTAAAAATTTCAATGAATTATAAAAATTGGTCTACACAGAATCTTAAGAACAATTATTTGATGATATGCGGAATTTTGACACAACGTATGGAAGTCATATTTTCTTCGCAACTCTGAGCTAACACCAGGAAACTTTTGTTAATGTCGTCTCCTCTTCCTTCCTCTTGAGAATTTTCGGATTGATTGGCAGTTGAAGTGGTTCATTTTGGTGCAGCTCTGAAAGCGACCTGTCCTAATATTCCTGATCACACAGCCTGGCTTCGCTTTCTTCGAGATTTTTCTTTTCGGGCGAATCCGAACATTGTTGTTGAGGTTACTAGATTGATTCCCTTGCCGATTCCTAATGGAATTTTTCCAATCTCTGCCAATCCAACTTCGCCACACACTCAACGCAAATATCTTTGACATAATAGCTTGC
Source organism: Glyphotaelius pellucidus (assembly GCA_936435175.1). Taxonomy (NCBI): domain Eukaryota; kingdom Metazoa; phylum Arthropoda; class Insecta; order Trichoptera; family Limnephilidae; genus Glyphotaelius; species Glyphotaelius pellucidus. Next base: position 1,083,923 of record OW386540.1, read on the forward strand.
TTGGTAATTTAATGCACCCGTTGCGGTACACGGCGGATTTATAAAATTCGAGATTTTACAATAATAAGACACGAATTTTAACAATAACAAGATATAAAAAATTAAGAAATGTTAAATGATAGTACTTGAGAAATCGACAGAAACGATAGTAAAAACAGTGATGTTGCACTGATTTATTTTCGTTATTTGAATTATTTATTTTATTCATTTGAAATGTTTGTTAAGTAGTTCGTAAGCAAGTACCTACGAAAATAATTATTAACAACGGAATGCATTGTTTGCTTGATAAAAATATTCATATACTAGCTTTTCCCCGCGGCTTCGCTCGCATGGTATTACGGGTAATTACTGTAGCGCTTGCACTTATCAATTATCTCCCGCCCCACCCCACCCCCATCCCCTCCCGCATTCCATATTCCCTTACATTCAGTTTTCAAAGATCTCGCCTACCACCTGAATTTCATAATGCCATAGCTCAAAGAAAAAAAGAATTACTTATCCAATTTTATTCCATCGTTCGGAATTTATGCGCTTACAAACATTTCGGATGTTTATTTTTATTTAAATATTTGGAAGTTCGTTAATATAATAAAAAAATACTCTATTTATCATCAAGTCTTTATAATCGTTATGAATTATATTTTTAATATAGGAACTCTCATCTGACATTTATTGCTTGTCCAAAAAAAAAAACGAATTCTAATATTTGAATTTTCTGCAGTAGTAGCTGACCGGTAGACTGAATACCTACCAGCATAGAGCCCAAAAATATATCAACATTTTTTCCATGGAAAAGATTTTTTTCTGACGTTAGCAAAAACTCGCTTTTGTTAGCGACAGAAAACGTATAACAAATATAATATATTAATATTTATAATTTCATAACGCCAGAGCTTACCATCATATACAACCTTTAGTCTGCGCATATAATTTAGCTTTATATTGGTGAAAGAATTATTAAAGTCTTTATATTGTGTTATGCGTGAAAAGGTCATAAACGAGCTCGAGCAGTTTCGCATTTATAATATTATAGTATAGTATAGTATATAGTATAGTATAGTATATAGTATAGTATAGTATAGTATAGTATAGTATAGTATAGTATAGTATAGTATATAGTATAGTATAGTATGGATTTGTTTCAACTTAAAAAAATACATACTATTACGCGTGTATTTCTTGGCCAATGAAGCTTCTCTTCTACCTCTTTAAAATGTATGTACCTCTTCTTCTTCTTCGTATAAGTTTCCCCCAACGTTGACCTGGAAAATGTCTCTCTATCTTGCGCTGCCCGAAATAGCTCCTCCACACTTCTAATACCGGTCCACTCACGTACATTTCTTAGCCAAGACATTTTTCTCTTATCAGGCCCTCGGCGACCCTCTATCTTGTCTTTTAATATTAATTGGAGCAAGGGACCTAGATATGAAATTTTCCTGACTTATTAATGTGAGCAGTTCTCTATCTGCTATCTGCTATAATTGTAAAATTTATTATAATATAGTTATGAAATTTATGTGTGTTTTAATTACAGAACTAAAAGTTCATAATTGCAAGCGTTATTAAAAATTGATAACGTTTTTAACGTAAACACCGCACAAGAGTCCCAACTGCTTCCAATCTCCTGAAGCCAGTGAGACTATGGCATCCTCAATTGGGGTATATTTTGAGGCTGAAGATAGCGGGGAGGGGAACAAAATGGGGAAGAGAAAGGTGGAGAAGTACCTGGATATTTAGATCTGGTCACCAAATACTGTTAAAGTCATTTCAAGCATAAAGTGAACCCCTCAGGCTAATTTGTTCGGTTTTCGGAACAACTCATATAGGTCTCATAGAAATCGCTGTGCCTCCCTTATTATCACGGTTAGAAACATCATCTAAACGATCTTAGAAAGAAAAACACCACACTTTGTATTCAAATCTGAAAATTAACCGCAAAATAATTAAATTAAAAACTTTATGAAAGTAAAATAACCGACCGCAATTTGAAAAAAGGTTATGAAATTTTGGGATTTTTTTATTAATTACTTTTACACGAGAAAAAAGTGAGTTAACGATAACGTATATAATATATTTGCCTTATAAAATTTGTGTGTTTTTATTTTTTTTTCGTTATCAATAATTGAACTGAAAAAAATAACACCAGTTTTCGTAATTATGTTGAATTATATTAATATCACAGTGAATTGATCATTTAAACCTAAATGTGCAAATCTAGGGAAATTCAATGCATTCAACATAAAAATCATATAAAAAGTGATACTGTTTTTAGTAAAGGTGTGAAAATGCCGTTCTACGGGCACGCAACAGAAATATCGTTTAACAATCGTTAGGGCTTCTTTTAATTAGTAAGGCTTATGTTTAAGCCATATTATATTCACTGTGAAACAATGTTTCGGATACACAGCTTCTAAAACCCCACGTAGGTAATTACATAAAAATGTTCCGGTAATTTTAGTTAGAAAAAACGAGAAGTCAGTTATTTTAAAAACTTTGAAAGCATATTTCAATAGAGATGGCCCAAAAATTGAAAATAGATGTATTATGGTAGCGAAAACTTTGTTTTTATTAAGGCCCGGTAGTAAGAGTTAAAAAAAAGAAGGTGGTTTGAAAGGGAGATATGTAAATCAGATCAAAAATCTCAAAAGACAAATGTCTAAAGTAGCATTTTTAAGGCGGCACTATCCGAATTTCTATCGATTTCTTGAAAATCTCGTTGAACATTTGAAGTTTTTAAGCTCTTAAAAAAAATTATTTTTTTTAAAGATAATATCTAACCCTAACTATAATAACCCCCACGCCGAAACTCAAATTATATCAAATTCCCTCGATAGAAAAAAATCGCAAAGTATGCTCCGAAAAATTTCTCTTGTCTCTATTATTTAACAAGTCATATGTATGAAAAAATTCACAGTGTTTCTTTGAACTTGTTTTAGACAACCCCACGAGATTTTTGCTCTATTCTAAACGAGTCGTGTTTTATTAAACATTTTCACAATTTTCGCTTCGCTTTTATCGTTTGAAATATTAGCGTGCTCTCTCCGACATTCGTAATTACATATCTCTCCATCTTCTTCTTTTCATGCTCGGGTACGGGGCCTTAAGAGACATTGTAAATTTTTTCATACCTTTAACATATTAAATACAGAACAAAACATGTTTTTTTTATCATTTTCGGAGCGTACTTTGCGATTCTTTTCTGCTGAGGGAATTTCATACAAATACCGTTTCGGCTCAGCAAATGTAAAGCTATTTTCTTCAAAAATAACAAATATTTTTTTAAGAACTTAAAAACAGAACAAAACGTGTTTTTTATCATTTTCGGAGCGTACATTGCGATTCTTTTTGCTGAGGGAATTTCATATAAATACCATGTCGGCTCAGCAAATGTAAAGCTATTTATTATCTTCAAAAATAGCATATGTTTTTTTAAGAACTTAAAAACTTGGGAATTACAAATCGATAAAAAATCGGAATGCGGGGTCTTAAAGGTTGATTTTTTACAAAATTATGGGCGCCACGAAATTGCCAAGAATCACATGTCTTTAATTTAAATTTGTCTCCTTGGAATTATGGTGATTTGAGTCTTCAGTGGGCCGAATCGGCAGCCTGCGGCGAGTGGGAGGTGCAGCGGAATGTAGGGTTAAAATAGTCGTTCTAGTTAAGGGCGTCACGCGACCCGGGAGATGCGAAGAGATCCGCGGCCGCCAACCCTTCCCTCACTTATTACCTGTGAATGGACCGACAAATAACGCCTATAACCGGATTAAGGGGTTCAAAATATGCTAATTCGTTTTTTTTGTTTATTTCAACTAGACATAGCAACGAGTGTAATACTCTGTCAGCCATAAAAAGGTATACATTTTTAAAAATAACATTATATTTACGAGAATTATATAAAACTGAATACAAGATAAAAACAAATTTAAACATATTTAGTACTTGTACACTACGGAGACAAATTCTCCATGCCAACGAAAAGTGGGTGCCAACGAGGGTGTTTTTCGATTTCTGGTATCACTTACTCGTGCCGACTATTCTAGGCGCATCAAAGCAACGAACCCATGTACCCTTGCCTCTGCGAGGCGCTGCATCGCCAAGGGAGGCCAAACGGCGCCCTGTATGCCTGGTTGTATTATACTCGGAGTGGGTTCATGACGGCTTGTGTGTATCTTGTTCATAGCTCGCCAGTGTAAAAGCTCATGCAGTATGACTTGAACATTTGCTTCTTCACCGGAGGACTACACCTGTTCCACAATCTCCTGGCGAGTATGTTGGCTTGCACACTCAATACTATACACATCCATACTTCATTATTAATCTTAACAAAAAAGCAAAAAATTGTTTCAGAAATAACTCTCAGGCTGTGAGCCGTCATAAAAAGATGTGTAATGAAAATTGCACTTTTTTAAATATCAACCCAAAGAAGAAAACATAAAGGCCGGCAAATCATTCCAAAGCCGTGCTGTTGAACTCGTAGAAATTCTGTTCCCCGTTCTCCTGTGAAAATGTCAATTGTATACAAATGTTGGGCGCGTTTTTTCGTGTTTCCCAATGTGCCAAAGGAATCAATGACTAGTAACTCGGAGCATCTTCCATTGAAAGACCGGTAGAGTAAGGACGCCTTAAGTTCCTTTCTGCACGGAATGTAAGGATTTTTTTAGTTTTTTCTGCCTCAGACCAGAGATGGCTGCCAACCACTGCCACCTTGGAGAGCACTTTCGATTACAGGGCCAGCGGTTGTGTTCTATTAAAGGATCTGTACAGTACGCCCAGCTTCTGAGAGGCTAACTTTACATTGGCTTCGATAAAGCCCCCCGATACTTGAGCTGGTTACATAGAGTGATGTCAGTCGAGAAATTTCTAGGTCAGTGTAGTTTAATATTTTCAGCTAACAGTTAAATTTTCCACAATGAGCTACGGAGCTTAAAAATAAATGTTTTAATTGTTTAATAAGAAAAAGATTTGGAATATCGAATAACTTAAATAACACAATTTTGAAAAATCACCTCAAGGGTGAGTAAACTAAATGTTTTTTTATTTTTTATTTATATATGCCATATTATATTCACTGAGAAACAATGTTTCGGATACACAACTTCTGAAACACCACGTAGATGTTTACAGAAAAATGTTTCAGATATCTTGGCATGTAGACGTAGGTCCTTAGTTGTTTCGAAACAAGTGCTTCAGAAATTTTAGAACAACATAAAGTTTCCATTTAGATTCTTCGGCGTCTGCCGTCCCAACTCCTTTAGTTTTCGAAGACGAAATTTTCTTCTTCTCTCTCTCAAACTGCGACCGCAACACATGCATCTTGCTGGTTTTGGGATTTTCAAGGCTTTCGAAATGTCTTCTCACGCGTCACTTTTATTGATTTTGTTTTATAATCTTAAATTCCGTTAAATCCGCTTTGTCCCAAATATTTCTATAAAATTAAAATTCTTATTGTCCTCCCACACTATCGCCATGTTTAAACACGTGAAAAAGGCGTCCACACTCAGCAAGGTTGGTTGCGAAACTGATATGTTTCATGTTTCTGTGTTTTCCATCGCCAGCGAGGGGCACATACACATGGTCGGAAACACGTAGCGTTTGCCGCAATTGTTTCAGAAACATATTAATTGGTTTCAGAAACATGTAGATTTTGTATCTGAAACAGTGTTTATAAACAACTGTTTCTCGGTGAACACATGGCTTTAGGCTTTCTTATTTTGGCAAAGTAACGTTTTTATCAAACACGAACATAGGGCTCCCTGGAGCCAGTGAGACTATGGCATCCCCAATTGGGGTATGTTGTGTGGCTGAAGGTAGTGGGGAGGGGAAGAAGATAGGGAATAGGAAGGTGGGGAAGTACCTGGCTATTCAGATCTGGTTACTAAACACGGCTAATGCCATTTCGAGCAACGTTTCAATTCTGAATGGTGGTCTTACACCAGGGCGATACTGTTAGTATTTTCCACTCTGGAACGTGCCGCAAATATACTATATATTATTTTAAATGAATAAATAAAACAAATTAATCAAATAAAATTTATTTGCGCACGCCGGGTTCGAACCCGCGACCTTCGGATTGTGAGTCCAGAGTCTTACCTCGGGACCACGGAGGCCGTCGCTACTCGTATATATAGAATCTCACCAATTATTTATAAAAAAACATCGATTAAGAGGAACGGCTGCACGATCTAGTTAATCTAAAACTTAAATAATAATTTAGGCCAAATTCTCAAACAAACTGAATAACTTTTTTTAATGGAAGGGTATATATAACAAATAACTAGAAGGGATACCTGCTATTTTTTTAATTTTATTTTTATAATTTAAAATTACGATTTATCAATTTTGTAAATTTAAATTGAGTAAAAAAATCAATTATGCACAAATTTAAAGGCAACTTTGGCACTTTTTACGATTTAATTGCGGTTATTAAAAAAAATATTCTTTTCCTATCTACTGTATTAATATTTATAATGAAAAATAAAATAAAAAATCGTAAAAAGAGAATTATTTCGGGCAGAAACTTTAATATGAATACGAAAAAGTTGTGTTCCAGCCTAAACCTCTCGTTTGTAATTTAAATTTCCGCTCATCAAAATACTTTTTTTAGTCAAATTTATTTTATATTTCGTCATGTTTTTGTAGTAAATAGAGTAAAGCACATATTTTTTGTTTTAATTATAACTCACAGATAATGACCAAACTTGCCTCTAAAATCATTGGAAATCATTTTTTTTAATGCCCCATATTTTATAATTTAAAACACAAATCAACAAAGTAGCACATATCCGTACAAGATATACCTTTTGATAAAAAAATAAATATTCAGTTTGGTGTGGTATTTTGGCCTCAAATCTAAATTTAAGTTTTGTAAGAAAAAGACCGCCCAGTTGTTCCTCTTAACCCGTATGTATTATACACATTCCTAAGTATTGCTTAGGTATATAGCCAGTATATGTAACTACTTACAAGAGTACGAATTTATATTTTTCTCGATTGTCCTTGACATTCCTAGTTCTTTAACGAAAACAGGCGAAGATATCCATTCAGATCGAGTAACGTTTATTGAACCGTGAAACTGCCTTTACGTTGTTCAAATAACACTTAAATGAATGTTCATGTTCAGGTACTACAACTTTATTACGACTACATACGTATACCTAAGTATAGTTTGATGGCCCAGTATCAAACTGCAATAGGTCAAAATCTGTGGTTTTGAGATAATCAAAATTATGTTTTTGTGCATCTATACTAATATTATAAATGCGAAACTGCGTGTATTTGTTTGTTACGCTTTCACGCAATAAACAATAAAACTATTTTAAAAATTCTTTCACCTATAAAAAGCTAAATTATACGCGAGTACTATAGGCTGTATATAATGGTAAGCTCTGGCGTTACGAAATTATAAATATTAATGTATTATAATTATTATACATTTTCTGTCGTTAACAAAGCGAGTTATTGCTAACGTTAGAAAACAAATCGTTGCCGTTGAAACGATGTTGATAATAATTTAAATAAAAATGAATCTCCAAAATGTTTGTAGGCGCATACCTTACGGACAACTGCACTAAATTGGATAATTCTTTTTTTCTTTGAGCTCTGGCATTATCAAATTAGGTGGCACGCGAGCTGTTTGAAAACTGAATGTAGGGGGGAGTGGGGTGGGGGGTGGGGGGTGGGGGGAGGGGAGAGGGGAGGTGGAGGGGAGGGAGAATTGAGAAGTGCAAGCGCTGCAATGATTTCCCCCTAATACCATGCGAGCGAAGCCGCGGGTAATAGAATAAAAGCCGCTAGTAACAGAATAAAAGCATTTGCAAAAATTTCTTAATTAAAATTTCTGCATTACCTCAAATGCAAACCCTTATTTTTTACCTCATTACCTCAAATGCAAACCCTTATTTTTTAGAATAGAAACAATTCGAAATAGTTTGTGTGAAACTGGGTACATCTGAATATTTGGATATTTTCAAAACAGGTTTTTCAACTCTTAAGATGAAGCCATAGTAAATAATGCAAAATCACACAAAATCATGTGTTTTAGTTTTGAAAATTTGATCGCTTAGAAATATTATAGATGCTTCAATTAAATAATGCGTGTAGAACATATCTTGGCCCTTAAAAATATCGGTCATTTTTTTATGTCTTTTAATAAGCTTAGAAAAAAATAAAGTAACAGGTCTTTAAAAAAACACTTTCAAGTGCAAACTCCTACTTATGAACATCTTTTCGGATATGATTTTATTGCTTAATGTAGCAAATTTAGTTTCTTTTATGATAATCGCAAAAAAAAAATGATATTTACGCCCGATATTCACAAAATAAAATAAAATATGCTTATTTGCGTTGTTATTTCACAATACGGCTGGCAGCCGACGAATGTGGATTTTCAAAGTGACCTTTATGTCGTTCACCGAAGGACTACTGGCTTGCCACATCCCACTTCCATTCAGAAACGCCCTGGCCGGAGCAGGGAACAGACGTGTGACTCCACGTCGCCCGGTTCAGTGAAATTAATTTTAAATTTCCTTGTTGTTACAATAAACAATGTGTAAAAAAGGAGTTAATGTTTTTTTTTGGTCTTTACGAAATCAACCTGTAAAAAAAATTCTCAAATACCTTTTTCAACCGTTCCAAAAGCTTTTTCTCAAATATTTTTAAACTCCTCCCACAATGGGCGTGAATTCCGACTTCGATTTTTCCCTGGACTATTGGATCCCCTTAAAAGGAAACCGGACATTGTTTTTTTTCTCCATACAAACGTATTCTTCAATGTCCTCTCTGGATATTGACACTACCTCAAATATTTTTTAATGTAGTATAGATATTGACCACTAGCGTGTACCGAACATTTTCCTTTTTTTTAATAATAATAATAATATTTGGATAATTTATAAAGCGCCATTTTTGTGAAAAATCACCTCAAGGGCGCTGTACATACTTGCATATACATATTTCTAAAATCTAGAAAAACTACAAACTAGACAAACAATTAAAAACAACTTATGGCTAAAAGTTTCATCCACCGGTTCATACTAAAATACATGTACAATGTCTCAATCAATGAATGCTGCCTAAAAATGTGTACAGGACCATACTTACCTGGGAGGTCGCTTGAAATTAACACTGTTTATTGTCTGTAAAGAAATTTAGATAGAGTTCACACGCAGAGGACATTATTGTGAACACTTGTTACATGTATATGAAATATATTTTAATGTAAGTATATAATATATTCTTTTAATGAGTATATTTTGGAAATCAAAGGCAACATTTTATGGTGGGCGGTACAGTAGTACAAAGATTAGATCTTCCTAAATGCGATTTGTCAAGAGACAAAGAAAAATTCGTAAAGATTCATTCTGATAAGTTACTTGTTATAGGAATTAGGAACTTCCAAAAATCGTAAAAATTGCCTGGCTCGAACGCCGGCAATAGACGTTCAGTATACAAACTAGACAGAGTTTTTTGAAAAATCTTAAAAATCGCCCGAGAAAAATGGGGAATACAGAACCTCGATTTTCATGATTTTATTTAGTTATCTGCCTGAGGTGCAGTTGTTCCTTTCGCTGGATATTCGGGGGAGCAAGAGCGACAATGACAGCAACAGTTTGAAAAAATACCTATTGTTCAAATTTCTCGGCGACCGGATTTCCTCTTAAGGAGTAAAACGTTTTTATTTTTTGCTATTTAAAACTGGGAAGAACTCCTTTCGGCAAATCTTTTTTTATCCATATTGTGTTTTACGGTTATTCGGACTTATTTCAGTTTAATACTGGACCATCGAGTTGATCAAATCCAAATCGAAGAATATAGTACCTACGAGGTTGCTGTAAAACTGGAATCAAACAAAAATAATCCTTTCTTTTAAGTGTTAAGAAATCGTACTACGCATATACACTTAACAAGCGTATTTATCAATGCGATGGCGCTACCCCTTGTAAAATTACAAAGCTTGTTGTGAAAAATTAATAATGACTTTCAAACCAATTGGCACCTTTCTATTGTCAAAACCACAGAGACTTGAGAAATTTAAATTCGTTCATTTTTTTATTTATTTTTTTATATGAAATACCGCACAAGAGTCCCAACTGCTCCCGTCTGGAGCCAGTGAGACTATGGCATCCCCAATTGGGGTATGTTGTGAGGCTAAAGGTAGTGAGGAGGGGAAGATAGGGAAGAGGAAGGTGGGGTAGTACCTGGCTATTCAGATCTGGTCACTAAACACGGCTAAAGCCATTTCAAGCAACGTTTCATTTCTGAATGGTGGTCTTACACCAGGGCGATACGATAGTATCTTCCAATCTGGAACGTGCCGCAAATATACTATATATTATTTTAAATGAATAAATTGTGAAATAACACAAATTAATCAAATAAAATTTATTTGCGCACGCCGGGTTCGAACCCGCGACCTTCGGATTGTGAGTCGAGAGTCTTGCCTCGGGACCACGGAGGCCGTCAAATCATGCTACTAAAGCTACGTTGCAACCACACCCTTTTCTTTAAAACGGCACAACAGAAAGAGAAACTACAACGGATCACTCAGCAGCGGGACGATTCGACTCATTCCTCATTCATTTATAGTATTTTTGAATGTTGTCCTGCCATTCAGTGCTAAAGTTCAACTTCTCCCTCTTCTTAACTAACTAATCATGACGCCATCACTCCGCAGGGGTAGGGCAGAGAGCATGGACCGCCACACAACGCTGTCTTGGCAAACACTCTGCTTCATCAACATTACGAGCTTTTCTCTTTTCTCGATCGGGATCACTTGGCGTGCCGACTACTTCGGGCGTTCCGACTTCTTCTACCATTCATTTTCACTTAATATATTTTCCTTACACCTTTCTTCGTTTACCCGCTCTGTATCTTAAACGACCCGTACCGCCACCCTGGGAATCATTTATTTGATAACCAACACCTCTGCCACAGGTTCCAAGTGGTTTGTTTTGATGACTTAGCAGGAGCGCCCGGTTTCATAGGGATGAGTTTTGTTCGAGCTTCGGCGGCGAATGTATCTGCCTACCAACTGCGTGGCAGGCCGGATCGGGAGAGACTGGTTGAGGGAGATTTTGCAATGGTGCTCGCAGTGGAAAATGCAATTTTAAAAAGTCTCCCTGTAATTTATTTTGCAATAATCCAGTCTATGCTTTCTTATAATATAGTGTGCTGGGGATCCTGCCAAAAGACCAACATAGAACCACTTAATATTGCCCAAAAATTGATTCTTAAAGTTATGTTCAAGAAAAAATTTAGATATCCAACTCATTTACTTTACAAGGAATGCAATGTCATGAATGTAAAACAGTTATATATTACACAAACGCTTTGTAGATTTTTTAATAATATTAACATGGCAGAAAGAACACAGCAAATTCGTACCACTAGAATTGGCTCTGTTCTGAACTTTGTTGCAATTCAAACTAAAACTTCTTTTGGCCAAATAAATTATTTTTATCAAGCTCCGCTCATTTTTAACAGCCTTCCAGAAAATATCAAGTCATCTAATTCCTTTAGCACTTTTAAAAAGATTGTTAAATTATTTATGCTAGCCGAGGATTGCCAATTGATTTTTTCAACTTTGTCCTTTCTAAATTATTAGCTAAATGATTATGTTTATAGTAATAATAAGCCAAATTAGTATTAGCATTCTTCTGCCAAATTTAAAGCATATTATATTATATATAATATGCTTTAAATAATTTAATCGTTAAAACAAAACTTTTATTTTTTACTTTAAATCAGTCCTCAAAACTATGGATACCCTAAAAGTCTACATGTTTACATGAATGTACTACCTAGCGCCATTTTTAGCGCCGTTATTTTTGACATTAATCAAGACGGCCGGCACTTGACGAATTTGGAATTTTAAAGTGAACCTTATGCCATCGACGTAACTTTGCATTTGTCACACCCATTTTGTATCAGTTCCGCCCCGCCTGCGATGGAGAATAGACTTCACTAGACTCTGCGTAGCTTGGTTCCGTGAAATCAATTTTAAATTTCCTTGTTATTACAACAAACGTTTAAAAAACAACCCTCAAATACCTTTTCTAACCTTTCAAAAAGCCTTTTCTCCAATCTTGTCAAGTATTTTTAAATCCCGCCCAAAAAGAGGCGTGGATTCCGATTTTGATCACATTAATAGATTTTATTCGTATTATTGAGTTTATTGTAATAGATGTAAATAATTTGTTGATTTTCCTAAATACGTAAGTGTGTTATACTGAATTGTCTGGCAATATTCGTGATGGTTGACAACCAATGCCTCCTAGTTAATCTTATCGTAGTGTTCAACCCTTAGTGCCGCCCGGCACGACGCGCGACGTCCAATTGCCGCCCCGTTATTTGCTCTGCCCCGAGTGTGTATGGAACAACGCTTCTCCACATCCCGCTGTTTGTTCTGTTCCGGCAAGCATTCGTTCTGGAATGCGAGAACGCGAGAACAAACATGCATATCGACCGTATAAATCTACTTAATAAAACACAAGCACTAGGTCTGGAATATGGATCGCTCCTTGCGCCCGACACCCCGCGGAGAATCATTACAAATTTTACTTTGTAAGGGGTTGTAACATTTGGCTTGTAACAGATTGATATTTCTTATAATATACGCGTAAAACCCTGGTGGAACATTTTTTTTTAATTCCAGTAAAAAGAAAATTACATTTTCACTCATTTAACTAGGAATAATAAAATATTATATAAAACTGCGCTATTCTATTTCTTCTTTGTTTGTCTAGAATAAAAAAATAATTTATTTTTTAAATTTACCCAGCATTTTTTTGATTTTAATGTCGTTTGGGAGGCAATTATATAAGTTGCCCCCCTCGTAACCAATGAATTGTTTACCATAGCTAGTGTGGATGCTGTTTAAATGTATGTTATCGTGTTGTCGTGTAAAGTGTTTGTGTACTTGGGATATTTTAATGAATTCTGTGTTTGTATGTACGAGTTTATTATTTATTTTGTATATAAGGAGACATGTATTGTATTTTTGTTCATAGTTTTGTTTCCATATATAATGTGGAATATTTTGTGGATGTTCTGGGCTTGTAGTGAAATAGTTTTTGGTTACCTTGTTCTGTATTACCTGTAATTCATGTTTCACATGCGTTTCCTCAGATTTCAATCAAATAATTTAAATGTGTACGAGACCATAATATAAACCCTTTTTAATTTATTTGGCAGCAGATATGATAGCCGGCTAAATTCGTCAATTAAAAGGATGATTTCGTCTTTAATACCTTGTATATGCTGTTTAAATGTCAAATGCTGATCAATGCACAGCCCAAGATATTTTTCACGGATTAGGATTTGCAGGACGTTCTTTTCTATTTTTAAGGGTACATGAGGAGGCATTATTTTACGTGTTGAGCTAAGAATTGGAGCCAACTCTTGATTTTTTTCTAGGTCTCTTTGTGCATTTTCTAGTAAGATGTCTAAATCTTTATCCCCAGTAGAAAATTGCAGTATCATCTACATATAAAAAATTTCACCATTTATATCTAATTCCGAAATATCATATTTTTTATTAAACTCATTTGCCAGTGAGAGATCACTTCTTTTAACGTAATGAATAACTTCATTCAGTAAGTTGTTCACATAGACTATGTATTGAACTTACTAATTTTAGCCGCTGTCACAATAATTACATAGCAGAACTTGTTTAAAAATAAACTGTTTTTATAAATTAAAATTTGGTAAAAGAAGTCGTTTCGTGGTCCCTAACTTTTCGATTTAGTTAGCATTTAATACCAATTTTGTCTCTTTTTTATTTTTCATGAAAACCGCACTTATAAATGATCAATTTATTATGCCTTTCATTAAACCTTTCCACCCTCAAAGCTACCGCCTTGGGCGAGGTCCTACATCGGGGTCAGCTAGAAAGCTGATAGTGGCAACCCAGACCTTAGGTACCGAATATTTACAATCTTCTTCCTTCTGTCGTAACTCGATGGTACGATACTGTGTTAAGATAAAATTATTGAGGACTATCGCCGAGGCGGTGAGGATATCTAGGGAAAATGTTTACTGCCTAACACCGCACTAAATCATCATGTTTGCCAGCTGCCAGAGATCCATGTAAACGATGATAACAGAATAAAAATATTTCACACGTATAATCCGAGAATTAGAATATTAGAGAATCGTCCAGGATGTAATCAAATTCAAGAACGTGAATGAATTTAATTCAATTCGTTATCCACAGGGAAACATATCTGACAGATTTATGAAATTTTGAAAGTTGTTTAAATGAAGAAATTCAAGGTTTTGTTTTATTAAACGTATTTTTATGGATGTTTATAGTTTTCTTGGGAGGTTTACAATCTTAACTTTGATCTTAATCCCATATAATCTAAATGGAAAATGATAGCTTGCTTTCAGGAGCTTTTTTGCTTGTTAATATTTCAATTTTGAGAAGATAAATATATTTTCTCTATAAATAAGTTAAAATCACTGGAGCGCTTTTCGCCACAATATGGCACTATTTAAAATACCTCAGATTGCTTTGCTGCCAATTTTGGCAAATTTTCTCTTATTTGTAAATAATTAATTAGAAGTTTACGATTTCATAATATTTTTTGACGTGATAACGTCTTATAAATTGATGAACGCCGGCCGCACTCACGAAAAAGCATGACTCATTGTCACATTCCGCCTGCAAGCGAGAGCGCGGAACAAGCGTTCGGATTAAGCGTTCGGTCTAAGCGTTCGGCTTGCGATGCATCTATCTCTCTTCCACTCTATCGTTATTATATGACGTTATCACGTAAAACTATCGTCTGTAAACCGACTTTACAGACAACCAATTTATTTTTGTTAATTTATTTTATAAATTCTACTAATATGCGATAATCGATAAAGGGTAGATGAATTCATTGGCTATATAAACTATAATCAGTTTGCATGTCTCCATATTAAAATTCGGAGGTATGGTTTTTTTTAATTTGGGCGGAAAATATTCAAAATAATCACCAAAATATGTCGAGCAATCGGAGAAAAAAGTTTTAAATTGCGCTCTCGCTCCAGTGTTTAAAAAAAAATAAGATTCTAAAACCCTCAATAAATTGGAAAATCATTAGTATATTAAATAATCTCCATAAATCCAATTGCCTCCGTGGTCGAGAGGTGAGTCTCTCGTCTAGCACTGGTCGTGGCGAGTGATTTAATACGAAAGTAATGAAAACTATTCACAGCTAGGAGAAATGATTTAGGACGGCTTGGACAAAGGACAATGCTATCATTTTAAGAGGGAATAACCAGACAAAACCGGAAATATGTCATTTTTAAGTCAATTTCAGTCTCTTTTCTACAAAAAATTATAAATTGATTTCGAAAGACTGTTCTTTTATCTATAAAGATATATTATAAATTTTGAGAAAAACGTTTATTTTTAGTACAATAAGGTTTTAGCGTAGGTCGTTGGCAGATTTGTTAAATTTTCAAACAAAATGTTGTATTATACAACAAACATTTCAAATTATACAATCATGCAATAAAATAAATCAATAAATCATTTGGGAAACCTACTTTTCAGAATTTTAATTTTAGCTCAAATAAAATCATTAAAAAAAGATGCGCGCCCTTGTTTTGTGACGAAAATACATCAGTTTGTCTATTTATTTACGATCTTACAAAGTAAAATATTTAAAAAAATGTACATTCTTATTTGCTTAGACATTATTGAAAAATTATAAATAATTATGATAAAAAATAATTACAAAAAGTACACAATTTTAATTGTTTTATCATCACGAGTTTGAGCATTTTTGAATGTGGGTATTTATCAAAGCAAATTTGGAATGAAATAAAATCGATATTGAGTCGTTATGTTAAAATGCTGGTGTGAAGAAAAACTAATATTTCTCATCGGATCCGCCCTGTACCGTTGCAAGGGTACAATCGCAAGATCATCGTTCGACGAAATTTAAATTCTCGGCCGCTGGTTAATGATTTTATCGGGCTAGGCATAAATACTACTCATAGGAGCGGAAATTGATGCTGAAGATCAGAAGTAATTTTTATTTACATTAGTAAAGTCTACAGTATTAGTACCCGTCCCGGGAATATTCCGGGAAGAGGACATTGTGAAGTTAGAAGGTTTGCTCTTATTATCCCTATGTGAACCGCTCGCTATTTACTTTAACTACTTTTGTCGGTACCTACGAATAAATATTTGATTTATTAAATGAGAGGTTACGGCGTCTGTGTGAACACAACGTGTATCCTTTATTGTGCTGGAAATTATCTGAGGAATTCACATCTTATTTGTACAATAAATGTGAATGTTGATTCTTACAGGAATATTCAGTAGGTAGGTACACACTACACATACAATGTGGTAACCTTTATGATTCTGGTTCGGAATTTCATGGAAATGAGCTCACTTTTCTAAAAAATGTTGGACGGACTTTCCAAGGTGAAGATTTAACCCCTCATACCTCGACGATATTTTGTCAGAGGGTCAAAATTATTCCTCTTTTTAATAAAATCCGAATAACTGTAAACTAAAATCTGTTTTGAAAGGTGATAAAATGCGCTCTTAAAGTTTATAATCCGAAATAAACATTCAATTTTATAAACCGAAAGAAACATTTTATTTTATAAACCGAAATAAAAATTCAATTTTATAAACTGAAAAAACAATTTATTTTAAATATAAATATTTAATTTTTGACATATAAAATTTTTGCACGCAACATAAAAAAGTTTTATAAATATAAAAACGCATACATATTTTATTAGACTTGTTGTTGAACTTACTTGAAGTATTATTGTTATTGTTACCTCACTTTTGCCGTCGTTCCGTGTGAAAATAATTGATAAATAATATTTGAATGAAAAGCATGGTGTTTGTTTATTTCTAACACCGTTGATATAATATTTCTCACTGTAAGGGAGACACAACGATTTCTATGAGACCTACATGAGTTGTTCTGAAAAGCGAACAAATTAGCCCGATGGGATTTTTTTTTCCAATTGCGACATCTATTTTAATTGCTTAATTTGAAAGAGCTAAAATGTGATATTTGAGTAAGAAAATTCCAGTTTTAGAGAAAAATTTACCTTGCATTGTACTTCTGGAAAGAGGAACATAAAATAAAGGAACTAGGAGCAGAAGGAAGATAGGAGTGATGTAAGGGTGGAGGGAAAAGGGAGAGGGTAAGATGAAGGGCGGAGTGTGTGTTCCTTCCTGCGTGCCGACGCGCTTGTTGAAGGGTTTTATTATCACGATTTGTGGGGAGGATTCCTGGAACGTATGGCAAACATTTCAAATTCCTCTGCCCAGAACCAGACCCAGACCTAGCCAAACAGGAACGCGACTTTACAAAGCTACATTTGCTAAGGGAATCCACTCCAAAAATACATTTCAGTGAAGCAACTATTGTGTATATATTTTCAACAATTTAAGGTTTCGGTAAATCATTGCAATCATCCTAAAGGTGATTAAAGAAATTGAACAACAAATAACACATCAAATTACTAACAATTTACACACAACATTCATTTCTCAGAAGGACGTGCAGAAAATAAAGCAATATTTTTGCAGATGCTGGTATTTTCCATTTATCCTCAGGTCAATTTACCAAATGCATAATAGAAAAAATTAGAACAAATTGTTAATTACGGACCCTCTACCCCTGCTGAGTGTTATTTTCTCAATCTTATTACGTTGTTTTTTTTTAATCATGTTTATCCTTGAACATTATCATATGATGTGAAAATATACTGCTTTCATATAGGTTGATAGTTTATTGATAGATAGCTTTCATATAGGTTGATAGTTTATTGATAGAAAGCTTTCATATAGGTTGATAGTTTATTGATAGATAGCTTTCATATAGGTTGATAGTTTAATTTCATATATCCTACATAATTTACCTAAATTTATATCAGAAATTTTTTAAATTCTGACATAAATTTTATAATTATTATGCTAATATTTTCATTTCTTTTTAATTCTACTAATATATAATATAGTATTGCACAGTTTTTGAAAAACTCACTTTTTCATAATTTAGGCAAAAGACGACCTTGCCGCCCCTCAAGTTTTACCCGTTTCGAGGTTCAGTTTCGCTCGAAAAAGAGGGCTTTTTTTTTCAGTCAGGGCCTCCCACGCCAAAATGACCTCTCCGCTCTTCGAGTCTGACCGACCTCAGAGACCACTATCGCAAGACAGGAAACTCACACGAAATTCTTATTTTAGAAACGCCAAAAGTCAACGGAAAAAACTGATACAAAATCAGCGGCGATAACTGGAACCTCCGGCTGAATCTCTCATCGACGAAGAAATCGGCCCGGTTATATTTCCCGCCGACAGGTTCGCATTTGCAAAAAAGATAAGAAATCTTAATCACTATTTCCTTTACGCGAAACGAATTTGCTAGAAATTTATTCTTTTATTTTAATGGCGATGCTGCTAAAAAATGACATTTTATAGGTACGACCGAGATATCGTCGAAAAAGCGCATTGTGGTCGAGATGTTTTTCAATAAATAGGAGGAATAGAAATTAAGGAAGCTTTTAAAATCGACAAATATGTCGGTCACCATTCAAAATGCTACACAATATCGCGCGGAAAAATGATATTTTCTGACGTTTCGCAAAACTCGCATTTTTCTCGAGGGTGCATAATATAACTGGCCAGTAGAAGACCTAATTTTCTTACAAATAAATTCAGGTTGGGTAAATTTTCTCACACCTTGGAACACTCGATTCTGAAATTTTACAAATGGCGGAAGGCCGCTCTCTCCGCCAACTAAAGATTTCAATCCAGAGACATCTAGCGGTGTGGAATATAAGTACGGATCGTTCACACAAAACAAAATCAAATGTCTGTCGAACACGCCTGTAGTTCTATTTCAATCCGTTCAAATCGGCAGGTTCGTCTGTATCGAAAGAAATTTGCTCAATTCACGAAAAAAGATCTCGGTATCGAGTGTTGCTAGACGCTCGGTTTTGAAATGCCTATTTTAGGAAAGTAGTACCTACACTAGCTAGAAAAAATATTATTAAAATTGTGAGAGGACTAAGTATAAATACTTTGCGAACTCTTTTTCATTGAAATGATTATTTGATAAAAAATTCTGAATATACATTTTAATGGCGTGTTTTTTTTACGTATGTGCAGGTGTACCAACTGAGAATCTGAGTAGGTAGGTACCTGCACATAACAAATCGGAATCATCTGTTTTTTTTTTTTGGAAATTTGTAATAAAATTATTTGAAGTTGAAAGGATAATTTCTTTTGTAATAATTTTTTGGGCTGTTATGCCGTGTTGCGCTACCTTCGTCTTTAGCCTAGATATTTAAGGGATTTATTTTTTTTAAATATTAAAGTTACATAACGCTTTTTTTGTATTTTGCTTCTTTATGATAATTATTCAACGTTAGAGGCGGGCATTGGCACTGCCGCTCAGGAAACCATTCGTTGGATGAGCAACACCTCATAAAAATAGGTACACAATAATTTTGATAATTATATTTTTATAGGACCGTTTTTGTAAAAAATGACAAAAAGGGTGACGTACAATATTGAAAATCTACCAGGAGCTCATAATACGCAGAAGTAAAATATTACAGAGGGTACATTTATTTACTGGGCTACTCAGACCTCACTTTTCAAGTATTAGTTGAGATTGTTTTGGAAAAGTTTCACTTCTACCGCGTGTAAACTGCACTCGAATTTTTTTTGACAACGTACTCGGACACTATATATTCTGAACATTTCTAATAAAATGAGTAAATTTAAATAAAGATGGTCCATTTTTTTTTTGCGAAATGGTGTAGGTACCTTTTGAATACTGTACGGGAACTAATCGTTGGTACATTTTACATTAAATTTCAATGTGAAAACCGCACAAGAGTCCCAATTACTGCCGTCCGGAGTCAGTGCGACTACGGCGTCCCCGGTTGGGTTTGGTTTTAGTTTCTGAAAAATTCTGAATAATACATTTTTATAGCGCCGTTTTTTGAAAAACTACAGTAAGCTGCACTCGAATTTTTTTTTGACAACGTCCTACTCGGATACTATTTATTCTGAACATTTCTAATAAAATGAGTAAATTTAAATAAAGATGGTCCAATTTTTTTTTTGCCAAATGGTGTAGGTACCTTTTGAATACTGTACGGGTTCATACATTTTACATTAAATTTCAATGTGAAAACCGCACAAGAGTCCCAATTACTGCCGTCCGGAGTCAGTGCGACTACGGCGTCCCCAGTTGGGTTTAGTTTTAGTTTCTGAAAAATTCTGAATAATACATTTTTATAGCGCCGTTTTTTGAAAAACTACAGTAAGCTGCACTCGAATTTTTTTTTGACAACGTCCTACTCGGATACTATTTATTCTGAACATTTCTAATAAAATGAGTAAATTTAAATAAATATGGTCCAATTTTTTTTTTGCGAAATGGTGTAGTTACCTTTTGAACACTGTACGGGGACTAATCGTTCGTACATTTTACATTAAAATTCAATGTGAAAACCGCACAAGAGTCCCAATTACTGCCGTCCGGAGTCAGTGCGACTACGGCGTCCCCAGTTGGGTTTGGTTTTAGTTTCTGAAAAATTCTGAATAATACATTTTTATAGCGCCGTTTTTTGAAAAACTACAGTAAGCTGCACTCGAATTTTTTTTTGACAACGTCCTACTCGGATACTATTTATTCTGAACATTTCTAATAAAATGAGTAAATTTAAATAAAGATGGTCCAATTTTTTTTTTTGCGAAATGGTGTAGGTACCTTTTGAACACTGTACGGGGACTAATCGTTGGTACATTTTACATTAAATTTCAATGTGAAAACCGCACAAGAGTCCCAATTACTGCCGTCCGGAGTCAGTGCGACTACGGCGTCCCCGGTTGGGTTTGGTTTTAGTTTCTGAAAAATTCTGAATAATACATTTTTATAGCGCCGTTTTTTGAAAAACTACAGTAAGCTGCACTCGAATTTTTTTTTGACAACGTCCTTCTCGGATACTATTTATTCTGAACATTTCTAATAAAATGAGTAAATTTAAATAAAGATGGTCCAATTTTTTTTTTGCAAAATGGTGTAGGTACCTTTTGAACACTGTACGGGAACTAATCGTTCGTACATTTTACATTAAATTTCAATGTGAATACCGCACAAGAGTCCCAACTACTGCCGTCTGGAGTCAGTGAGACTACGGCATCCCCAGTTGGGTTTAGTTTAAGTCTCTAAAATTTCTGAATAATACATTTTTATAGCGCCGTTTTTTGAAAAATTACTTTCAGTTATAAGTTCAAAAATTTCCGAGATCCGACAATTTTTTTTTCCAAAATTAAAAAATTTCCAGAATCCAATAATTTTTTTTTCCAAATTAAAAAATTTCCAGAAAACAAAAATTTTTTTTTTCGAAATTCAAAAATTCCCAGAAACCAAAAAAGTTTTTTTTTCAAAATTAAAAAATTTCCAAAGTCTAAAAAATTTTTTTTCAAAATCCAAAATTTTTTATTTTTTAAATTACACCCTAAGTACCCGAGATGGATATCAAATTACGCGTCTCGACCTACACAATCCGAAGGGCTGACTGAAAAAATTGAACGATAAACTCCGAAGACCCTTTTAGGCTCTATTGGTTTTTCTAATTTAAATTAAATGAAATACTGAACGCCCTGAGTCGGGCGGCTGGATTGGTTCAGTACTGAATTGAGCGGTAAGCTCCTGGGACGTTTTAAAAGTGTCGGCGACCAAAGTGGCACAATGGTAGGAGTCTTTGCAACAGTAAATTATACGTTACGGGTAACAAATTACAAACATCGTTTTTTTCTTTACCTATTTTATTTAACACACACTCTTCGCTTCATCCGCGTTCACACGTCATATCGTGTAGTGTTTAACCCCTTGGTTGCCTCTGCAACAGGCAAAGCTAGTATATATTAATGCACAGTTTTTCGAAAAACTCACTTTTTCCTTTACGCGAAAAACGACCTAGCTGCCCCTTAAGTTTCATACACCTGAAGGACCACTATCGCGTGACAGGAAACTCGCACGAATTTCTTATTTGAGAAACGCAAAAAGTCAACGGAAAAAACTGATACAAAATCAGCGGCGATAACTGGAACCTCCGACTGAATCTCTCATCGACGAAGAAATCGGCCTGGTTATATTTCCCGCCGACAGGTTCGCATTTGCAAAAAAGATAAGGAATCTTAATCGCATTTCCTTTACGCGAAACGAATTTGCTAGAAATGATTTTAATGGCGATTCTGATATAAAATGACATTTTATAGGTACGACACGCGGTTCGAGATATCGTCGAAAATACACATTCTGGCCGAGATGTTTTTCGATAAATACGAAGAATAGAAGTTAAGGAAACTTTTAAAATCGACATATATGTCGGTCACCATTCAAAATGTTACACGACAGCGCGCGGAAAAATGATATTTTCTGACGTTTCGCAAAACTCGCACTTTCTCGAGGGTGCATAATTTACCTGGCCAGTAGAACACCTAATTTTCTAACAAATAAATTCAGGTTTGGTAAATTTTCTCACACCTGGGCACACTGGATTCTGAAATTTTACAAATGGCGGAAGGCTAAACTCTCCGCCAACTAAACTTTTCAATCGGGCCAGGACAGCGTTGTTTGTATGGAAAACGTTAAAAACCACTCGATTTTCAGGCCGTGCTCGAGGTGGTGACTACATTATTTCGTTTCGGTCTTGCCAGCGATGAAAATATAATTGCAGACTATTGTACGTCTGCGAATGACGAACTAAGTAGGTACCCGATAAATGGGCTCCGATGCATTAGGATTCGTATTATTTATAAATATAAATACTTTGCGAACTATTTTTCATTGAAATGATTATTTGATAAAAAAATTCTGAAAATACATTTTAATGGCGTGTTTTTTTTTACGTATGTGCAGGTGTACCAACTGAGAATCTGAGTAGGTAGGTAGGTACCTGCACATAACAACTCGGATCATCGTATGGGAATTGCATGTGTTTTTTATTTGGAAATTTGTAATGAAATTATTTGAAGTTGAAAGGATAATTTCTTTTGTAATAATTTTTTGAGCTGTTATGCCGTGTTGCGCTACCTTCGTCTTTAGCCTAGATATTTAAGGGATTTATTTTTTTTAAATATTATAGTTACATAACGCTTTTTTTTGTATATTGCTTCTTTAAGATAATTATTCAACGTTAGAGGCGGGCATTGGCACTGCCGCCCCGGGAACCATTCGTCGGATGAGCATTCTGAACATTTCTAATAAAATGAGTAAATTTAAATAAAGATGGTCCAATTTTTTTTTTGCGAAATGGTGTAGGTACTTTTTGAATACTGTACGGGAACTAATCGTTCGTACATTTTACATTAAATTTCAATGTGAAAACCGCACAAGAGTCCCAATTACTGCCGCCCGGAGTCAGTGCGACTACGGCGTCCCCAGTTGGGTTTGGTTTTAGTTTCTGAAAAATTCTGAATAATACATTTTTATAGCGCCGTTTTTTGAAAAACTACAGTAAGCTGCACTCGAATTTTTTTGACAACGTCCTACTCGGATACTATTTATTCTGAACATTTCTAATAAAATGAGTAAATTTAAATAAAGATGGTCCAATTTTTTTTTGCCAAATGGTGTAGGTACCTTTTGAATACTGTACGGGTTCATACATTTTACATTAAATTTCAATGTGAAAACCGCACAAGAGTCCCAATTACTGCCGTCCGGAGTCAGTGCGACTACGGCGTCCCCAGTTGGGTTTAGATTTAGTTTCTGAAAAATTCTGAATAATACATTTTTATAGCGCCGTTTTTTGAAAAATTACTTTCAGTTATAAGTTCAAAAATTTCCGAGATCCAACAATTTTTTTTCCAAAATTAAAAAATTTCCAGAATCCAATAATTTTTTTTCCAAAATTAAAAAATTTCCAGAAATCAAAAAAATTTTTTTTTCAAAATTAAAAAATTTCCAGAAACCGAAATTTTTTTTTTCAAAATTCAAAAATTTCCTTAAACAAAAAAAAAAATTTCTTAAAATTAAAAAATTTCCAGAATCCGAAATTTTTTTTTTCTAAATTTAAAAAATTTCCAGAAAACAAAAATTTTTTTTTTCAAAATTCAAAAATTCCCAGAAACCAAAAAAGTTTTTTTTTCAAAATTAAAAAATTTCCAAAACTCGAAATTTTTTTTTTGAAAATTCAAAAATTTACAAAATCCAAGAATTTTTTTTTTGAAAATTCAAAAATTTCCAAAGTCTAAAAAATTTTTTTTCAAAATCCAAAATTTTTTTTTTAAATTACACCCTACAGTACCCGAGATGGATATCAAATTACGCGTCTCGACCTACACAATCCGAAGGGCTGAAAAAATTGAACGATAAAATCCGAGGACCCTTTTAGGCTCTATTGGTTTTTCTAATTTAAATTAAATGAAAAACTGAACGCCCTGAGTCAGGCGGCTGGATTGGTTCAGTACTGAATTGAGCGGTAAGCTCCTGGGACGTTTTAAAAGTGTCGGCGACCAAAGTGGCACAATGGTAGGAGTCTTTGCAACAGTAAATTATACGTTACGGGTAACAAATTACAAACATCGTTTTTTTCTTCACCTATTTTATTTAACACACACTCCTCGCTTCATCCGCGTTCACACGTCAAATCGCGTAGTGTTTAACCCCTTGGTTGCCTCTGCAACAGGCAAAGCTAGTTAGTATAGTATTGCACAGTTTTTCGAAAAACTCACATGGGTCATACAGTCAAAAGACGACCTTGCCGCCCCTTAAGTTCGTCCACCCTAAGGATCGCTTTCGCTTGAAATGCGATTCAGTGCACCCCCCCCCCTCAAGCAAAAATCGACCACCCTGCCTATCCAGTTTCACCGACAGCAGAGACCATTTTGGCGAGACAAGAAATTAAGATTTTTAAGATATTTTAAGACTTTTTAAGACTTTTTTCTCATACAAAGTGCAATTTGCTAGGGATTTATTCTTAAAAATTTTACGGCGTTGCTGGGAAAAAATGGCATTTTATAGGTGCGTCACGGAATTCGAGATTGCGTCAAAAATAACCCTTCCGCCGGAGATGTTTTACGACAGATTCGTAGTAGAGAGTATTATTAAGATTTTAAAACCGCGACATGTAACGCATTTCATCCAAAATGTTCTGCAATATTGCATAATACTTAACATTATTTTTGACATTTGCTAAGATTTCACTACCGTCGAAAGTGAAAAATTTGGCGGCCAGTAAAATCAGCTGTCGAGTAGGAACTTAATTTCCTTTTTACTCGCTAAAAATTGAAAATAAAAAACAATCTTGAGTTTCAAGACACGTCAGTTAGGAGAAAATTATGATTTAGCCTAATAAAATAACGGCTTCCAGCCTGTTTCGGAGTCGCCTATTTGAAAACGCCCCTGGGGCTCGAAAACCGATTCTGGCTGTAATTTTTTTTAATATTATCGTGGTCGACAGATTCGAAAAACTATTTCAACGGTCGTTACATACGCAAACCATTAAAAATATTTCACTATACGCTACGGAAAATATGACGTTTGAGAAAAATAACGTGCTTTGAATTTTCCTACAGAAGAGAAAATATTGCTGGCCATATAAAAAGAACACGTTTAATTACAGGGTAGGTACTTTTCCGTTGAATTATTGCAAATTTGTTCGTAAGATGAACGGATTTTTTTAAGGAAATGCTTAGGTACCTACATCAATATTGTTTGTCTGCGTAAGAACCGGGTAGGTACCGGCTTACGCATCGGTTCTTTCCTTCAGATATCAAATAAAAAATTAATGATTTGAAATAAAAGAAATCACTCGGGATGGTCGCACTTTTTGCCAAAATGCATTATTTCAGGTAGGTAGACTTTTGTAGTTATGAAGGAAATTAGTACTAGATAAATCGGAACGTTTTTTAAGTAAGATGGGTCCAAATACAATGCTAAACACTTTTCATTTATGATTGTGTTATTAAGGATTCGATTTCTTTGGACATTATTAAATAATAAAA
This sequence comes from Glyphotaelius pellucidus, assembly GCA_936435175.1. Taxonomy (NCBI): domain Eukaryota; kingdom Metazoa; phylum Arthropoda; class Insecta; order Trichoptera; family Limnephilidae; genus Glyphotaelius; species Glyphotaelius pellucidus. The sequence goes on from OW386540.1 coordinate 1,109,922, forward strand.
AACGTTATGGGTGTATGGGTAAGTACCTACAAGCATTCTTTGAAAGTTTTTTTTTTCTGTAATTTTTTTACTGCAATAAAATTGTTTGAGTTATTTTATGCTCAATAATAAAAAAAATGTATGGCGCAGTTTTGTGAAAAATGACCCTGGATACTTTTAATGAAATTAAATTAATTTGTAAAAGGTTAAGGCTTCATTCACATTCAATCATTTCAAAACCGAATTTCAAAATTTAAAAAATTAGGATTCGTAATATTTATTCAAAAAATATGTAGGTACTCATGTGTAGGTCGCTACCCTGATTTATTTTTTATATGAACGATTTTGCATTAAAATTATTATTTGAGAAATAATTTTGAAAAATACATTTTAATGGCGCCGTTTGTGTGAAAAATGACTAAAAGGGTGACGTACAATATTGAAAATATACCAGGAGCACATAATACGCAGGAGTAAAATATTACAGAGAATACATTTATTTACTAGACAGGGAGGCAATCCTTTCATTGACAAAAATTATGAATTTAAATAAAAAGAAACATACAAAGACGGGAGTTTTGAAATGATACTTCTATAGCACGGCTGTGATTTGGATTTCGGATGTAACGGACGTAAATGTAAATGACGATTACTGCTCCTGCGACGCATCAACTGTGCCCATCGGCCGCTTTGATAAAAATTAGTTGACATATGAAAAAGAATTGGTTGAGATTGTTTTGGTAAAGTTTCACTTCTACCGCGTATAAACTGCACTCGAATTTTTTTTTGACAAAGTCCGTAGGTACATACTCGGATAGTATATATTCTGACCATTTCAATAATATGAGTAAATTTAAATAAAGGTGGTCCACTTTTTTTGCCAAATGGTGAAGGTACCTTTTGAATACTGTAAGAGAACTAATCGTTCGTACATTTTAAATTAAACTTCAATGTGATACCGCACAAAAGTCCCAACCTGGTGCCGTCTGGAGTCAGTGAGACTACGGCATCCCCAGTTTGGTTTAGTTTTAGTTTATGAAAAATTCTGAAAAAACATTTTGTTATCGCCGTTTTTTGAAAAATTACTTTCAGTTTTATTAAGTTCAAAAATTTCCAAAATCGATTTTTTTTTTCAAAATTCAAAAATTTTCAACATCAAAAATTTTTTTTTTCTATAATTAAAAAATTTCCAAAATCATTTTTTTTTTTAAATTCAAAAATTTTCCAAAATTTTTTTTTCAAAATTAAACCTTACAGTACACGAGATGGATATCAAATTACGCGTCTCGACCTACACAATCCGAAAGGCTGAGTGAAAAACTTGAACAATAAACTCCGAGGACCCTTTTTCGAGATAAGGCTCTATCGGTTTTTCTAATTTAAATTAAATGAAATACTGAACGCCCTGAGCCGGGCGGCTGAATTGGTTCAGTACTGAATTGAGCGGTAAGCTCCTGGGACGATTTTAAAGTGTCGGCGACCAAAGTGGCACAGTGGTAGGAGTCTTTGCAACAGTAAATTATAAGTTACGGGTAACAAATTACAAACATCGTTTTTTTCTCTACCTATTTTATTTAACACACACTCTTCGCTTCATCCGCGTTCACACGTCAAATCGCGTAGTGTTTAACCCCTTGGTTGCCTCTGCAACAGGCAAAGCTAGTACATATAGTATTGTTCAGTTTTTCGAAAAACTCACTTTTGTAATTTAGGCAAAAAACGACCTAGCTGCCCCTTAAGTTTCATACACCTGAAGGACCACTATCGCGTGACAGGAAACTCGCACGAATTTCTTATTTGAGAAACGCAAAAAGTCAACGGAAAAAACTGATACAAAATCAGCGGCGATAACTGGAACCTCCGACTAAATCTCTCATCGACGAAGAAATCGGCCTGGTTATATTTCCCGCCGACAGGTTCGCATTTGCAAAAAAGATAAGAAATCTTAATCGCATTTCCTTTACGCGAAACGAATTTGCTAGAAATTATTTTAATGGCGATTCTGCTAAAAAATGACATTTTATAGGTGCGACACGCGGTTCGAGATATCGTCGAAAATACGCATTCTGGCGAAGATGTTTTTCGATAAATACGAAGAATAGAAGTTAAGGAAACTTTTAAAATCGACAAATATGTCGGTCACCATTCAAAATGTTACACGATAGCGCGCGGAAAAATGATATTTTCTGACGTTTCGCAAAACTCGCACTTTCTCGAGGGTGCATAATTTAGCTGGCCAGTAGAATACCTAATTTTCTTACAAATAAATTCAGGTTGGGTAAATTTTCTCACACCTGGGCACACTGGATTCTGAAATTTTACAAATGGCGGAATGCTAAACTCTCCGCCAACTAAACTTTTCAATCGGGCCAGGACAGCGTTGTTTGTATGGAAAACGTTAAAAACCACTCGATTTTCAGGCCGTGCTCGAGGTGGTGACTACATTATTTCGTTTCGGTCTTGCCAGCGATGAAAATATAATTGCAGACTATTGTACGTCTGCGAATGACGAACTAAGTAGGTACCCGATAAATGGGCTCCGATGCATTAGGATTCGTATTATTTATAAATATAAATACTTTGCGAACTATTTTTCATTGAAATGGTTATTTGATAAAAAAATTCTGAAAATACATTTTAATGGCGTGTTTTTTTTTACGTATGTGCAGGTGTACCAACTGAGAATCTGAGTAGGTAGGTACCTGCACATAACAACTCGGAATCATATGCAATTCCCATATGTTTTTTCTTTTGGAAATTTGTATTGAAATTATTTGAAGTTGAAAGGATAATTTCTTTTGTAATAATTTTTTGGGCTGTTATGCCGTGTTGCGCTACCTTCGTCTTTATACTAGATATTTAAGGGATTTATTTTTTTTAAATACTATAGTTACATAACGCTTTTTTTGTATTTAGCTTATTTATGATAATTATTCAACGTTAGAGGCGGGCATTGGTACTGTCGCCCCGGGAACCATTTGTTGGATGAGCAACACCTCATAAAAATGGGTATACAAAAAATTTGAAAATTATATTTTTATAGGGCCGTTTTTGTGACCTCACTTTTCAAGTATTAGTTGAGATTGTTTTGGAAAAGTTTCACTTCTACCGCGTGTAAACTGCACTCGAATTTTTTTTGACAACGTACGTAGGTACCTACTCGGGCACTATATATTCTGAACATTTCTAATAAAATGAGTAAATTTAAATAAAGATGGTCCAATTTTTTTTTGCGAAATGGTGTAGGTACCTTTTGAATACTGTACGGGAACTAATCGTTCGTACATTTTACATTAAATTTCAATGTGAAAACCGCACAAGAGTCCCAATTACTGCCGTCCGGAGTCAGTGCGACTACGGCGTCCCCAGTTGGGTTTAGTTTTAGTTTCTGAAAAATTCTGAATAATAAATTTTTATAGCGCCGTTTTTTGAAAAACTACAGTAAGCTGCACTCGAATTTTTTTTTGACAACGTCCTTCTCGGATACTATTTATTCTGAACATTTCTAATAAAATGAGTAAATTTAAATAAAGATGGTCCAATTTTTTTTTGCCAAATGATGTAGGTACCTTTTGAATACTGTACGGGTTCATTAAATTAAATTAAATTTCAATGTGAATACCGCACAAGAGTCCCAACTACTGCCGTCTGGAGTCAGTGAGACTACGGCACCCCAGTTGGGTTTAGTTTAAGTCTCTTAAATTTCTGAATAATACATTTTTATAGCGCCGTTTTTTGAAAAATTACTTTCAGTTATAAGTTCAAAAATTTCCGAGATCCAACAATTTTTTTTTTCCAAAATTAAAAAATTTCCAGAAACCAAAAAATTTTTTTTTCATAATTAAAAAATTTCCAGAAACCGAAATTTTTTTTTTTCAAAATTAAAAAATTTCCAGAATCCGAATTTTTTTTTCCAAATTTAAAAAATTTCCAGAAACCAAAAAATTTTTTTTTCAAATTAAAAAATTTTCCAGAAACCGATAATTTTTTTTTTTCAAAATTCAAAAATTTCCGGAAACCAAAAATTTTTTTTTTCAAAATTAAAAAATTTCCAGAATCCGAAATTTTTTTTTTCCAAATTTAAAAAATTTTCAAAATCCAATTTTTTTTTTTTTTAAATTACACCTTACAGTACCCGAGATGGGTATCAAATAACGCGTCTCGATCTTAACAATCCGAAAGGCTGAGTGAAAAAATAAGCGAAAAACTCCTAGGACCATTGTTCGAGATAAAGCTCTAATGTTTTTTTCTAATTTAAATTAAATGAAAAACCGAACGCCCTGAGTCGGGCGGTAGGATTGGTTCAGTACTGAATTGAGCGGTAAGCTCCTGGGCCGTTTTAAAAGTGTCGACGACCAAAGTGGCACTGTGGGAAGAGTCTTTTCAAAAGTAAACTATACGTTTCGGATAACAAATTACGCGTATCGATCTGCACAACCCAAATGGCGCAGTGAAAACTTGAGCAGGAAGCTACTTGGCCTGCTTTTGCGAGAAAAGGCCCGTACCGAACGCCTTGAACCGGGTGACCGAAGCGGCCAGAGAGCAGGCATACGCAATTGGGCTGTCAACTATCTGTGCCCTTTGTAGACGGACACCCCTCGCTTTATCCACATTCAAATAACGTTTTTTTCTCTACCTATTTTATTTAACACACACTCTTCGCTTCATCCGCGTTCACACGTCAAATCGCGTAGTGTTTAACCCCTTGGTTGCCTCTGCAACAGGCAAAGCTAGTTTATATATTAATACACAGTTTTTCGAAAAACTCACATGGGTCATACAGTCAAAAAACGACCTTGCCGCCCCTTAAGTTCGCCCACCCTAAGGATCGCTTTCGCTTGATAATACACAGTTTTTAGAAAAACTCACATGGGTCATACAGTCAAAAAACGACCTTGCCGCCCCTTAAGTTCGCCCACCCTAAGGATCGCTTTCGCTTGAAATGCGATTCAGTCCAGGGCCTCCCACGCCAAAACGACCTCTCCGCTCTTCGAGTTTGACCGACCGCAGAGACCACAATCGCTAGACAGGAAGCTAAAAAAAACTCACGAAACCGAAACGCGAAAAATTAACGGTAAAAACTGATGCAAAATCAGCGGCGATAACTGGAACCTCCGACTGAATCTCTCATCGACGAAGAAATCGGCCCGGTTATATTTCCCGCCGACAGGTTCGCATTTCGAAAAAGTCGGAGAAAAATTAAGCACTATTCTCATACAAAACGAATTTGCTGGAAATTTACTCATATTATTTTAAAGGCGATTCTGCTAAAAAATGACACTTTAAAGGTACGACACGCGGTTCGAGATATCGTCGAAAAAACTCGTTCTGGTGGAGATGTTTTTCAATAAATAGGAGGAATAGAAATCAAGGAAGCTTTTAAAATCGACAAATATGTCGGTCACCATTCAAAATGTTACACAATAGCGCGCGGAAAAGTGATATTTTCTGACGTTTCGCAAAACTCGCATTTTTCTCGAGGGTGCATAATTTAGCTGGCCAGTAGAAAACCTAATTTTCTTACAAATAAATTCAGGTTGGGTAAATTTTCTCACACCTTGGAACACTGGATTCTGAAATTTTACAAATGGCGGAGAGCTTTGCCTTCGCCAACTAAAGTTTTCATTCAGGCCAGGACAGCGTTGTTTGTATGGAAAACGTTAAAAACAACTCGATTTTCAGGCCGTGCTCGAGGTGGTGAAGACATTATTTCGTTTCGGTCTTGCCAGCGATGAAAATATAATTGCAGAATATTGTACGTATGCGAATGACGAACTAAGTAGGTACCTGATAGATGGGCTCCGATGCATTAGGATTCGTATTATTTATAAATATAAATACTTTGCGAACTCTTTTTCATTGAAATGATTATTTGATAAAAAATTCTGAATATACATTTTAATGGCGTGTTTTTTTTTACGCATGTGCAGGTGTACCAACTGAGAATCTGAGTAGGTAGGTACCTGCACATAACAACTCGGAATCATATGGGAATTGCATATGTTTTTTCTTTTGGAAATTTGTATTGAAATTATTTGAAGTTGAAAGGATAATTTCTTTTGTAATTATTTTTTGAGCTGTTATGCCGTGTTGCGCTACCTTCGTCTTTAGCCTAGATATTTAAGGGATTTATTTTTTTTAATATTAAAGTTACATAACGCTTTTTTTTGTATTTTGCTTCTTTACGATAATTATTCAACGTTAGAGGCGGGCATTGGTACTGCCGCCCCGGGAACCATTCGTTGGATGAGCATTCTGAACATTTCAAATAAAATGAGTAAATTTAAATGAAGATGGTCGAATTTTTTTCTTGCGAAATGGTGTAGGTACCTTTTGAACACTGAACGGGAACTAATCGTTCGTACATTTTACATTAAATTTCAATGTGAAAACCGCACAAGAGTCCCAATTACTGCCGTCCGGAGTCAGTGCGACTACGGCGTCCCCAGTTGGGTTTGATTTTAGTTTCTGAAAAATTCTGAATAATACATTTTTATAGCGCCGATTTTTGAAAAACTACAGTAAGCTGCACTCGAATTTTTTTTTGACAACGTCCTACTCGGATACTATTTATTCTGAACATTTCTAATAAAATGAGTAAATTTAAATAAAGATGGTTCAATTTTTTTTTGCCAAATGGTGTAGGTACCTTTTGAATACTGTACGGGTTCATACATTTTACATTAAATTTCAATGTGAAAACCGCACAAGAGTCCCAATTACTGCCGTCCGGAGTCAGTGCGACTACGGCGTCCCCAGTTGGGTTTAGTTTTAGTTTCTGAAAAATTCTGAATAATACATTTTTATAGCGCCGTTTTTTGAAAAACTACAGTAAGCTGCACTCGAATTTTTTTTTGACAACGTCCTTCTCGGATACTATTTATTCTGAACATTTCTAATAAAATGAGTAAATTTAAATAAAGATGGTCCAATTTTTTTTTGCCAAATGGTGTGGGTACCTTTTGAATACTGTACGGGTTCATACATTTTAAATAAAATTTCAATGTGAATACCGCACAAGAGTCCCAACTACTGCCGTCTGGAGTCAGTGAGACTACGGCATCCCCAGTTGGGTTTAGTTTAAGTCTCTAAAATTTCTGAATAATACATTTTTATAGCGACGTTTTTTGAAAAATTACTTTCAGTTATAAGTTCAAAAATTTCCGAGATCCAACAATTTTTTTTTTTCCAAAATTAAAAAATTTCCAGAATCCAATAATTTTTTTTCCAAAATTAAAAAATTTCCAGAAACCAAAAAATTTTTTTTTCACAGTTAAAAAATTTCAAGAAACCGAAAATTTTTTTTTTCAAAATTCAAAAATTTCCGGAAACCAAAAAATTTTTTTTTCAAAATTAAAAAATTTCCAGAATCCGAAATTTTTTTTTTCCAAATTTAAAAAATTTCCAGAAACCAAAAATTTTTTTTTTCAAAATTCAAAAATTTCCAGAAACCAAAAAAGTTTTTTTCCAAAATTAAAAAATTTTCAGAATCCAAAAAATTTTTTTTTCAAAAACAAAAAATTTCCAGAAAACAAAATTTTTTTTTCCAAAATTAAAAAATTTCCAAAATCCAAAATTTTTTTTTTTTTAATTACACCCTACAGTACCCGAGATGGATATCAAATTACGCGTCTCGACCTACACAAACCGAAGGGTTGACTGAAAAAATTGAACGATAAACTCCGAAGACCCTTTTAGGCTCTATTGGTTTTTCTAATTTAAATTAAATGAAATACTGAACGCCCTGAGTCGGGCGGCTGGATTGGTTCAGTACTGAATTGAGCGGTAAGCTCCTGGGACGTTTTAAAAGTGTCGGCGACCAAAGTGGCACAATGGTAAGAGTCTTTGCAACAGTAAATTATACGTTACGGGTAACAAATTACAAACATCGTTTTTTTCTTTACCTATTTTATTTAACACACACTCTTCGCTTCATCCGCGTTCACACGTCAAATCGCGTAGTGTTTAACCCCTTGGTTGGCTCTGCAACAGGCAAAGCTAGTAATTTTTAATACAATGTTAAATAACTTATGTAATTATAATAACTTATGTAACTACATATAACACATGTAAAAGCATTCAAGGCGTGAATAAATAAATAAATAATTTAATCTGTGTTTTTTTCTTCTTTTTTATATGCATATATCTTTGTTTTCTTATAGATATCAATAAATATTTTCTTATATATATATATATCAATATATGTATGTGTTTACATAGTCTAGTATATTAATACTTTATATTATTTTGTTGAAATGATATTGTTTTTAGGTGCTAGCTAAACTCTTGATTATATGAAAATGTATACTGAATGCATGCATATGTATTTTATGTTTGTGTGTATGTGTTTATATGATTAATATGTATATATATGCGTATGGATGTATTTATGTGTTCATGCACGCATATTTATGTACCCATCTCAGAACGGACACCGTCTAGTGAGACGGGTTACATACTTTTATTGTATAATACATTATTTAATAATACATTATTTATAATACAGTTACTTTAATAATAGCCCGGGTTGCCGGCAAATAAAAAAAAATGTTTCAATATATATAATTATAATTTATTATATTGTAAGATGGGGTTGTGTTGTGGGGTTGTGTTATTGTTGATATAACTTTTGATTTCAAAAATAATTTTTCAGTTTGGTTAGGTATTTTGATCTCAAATCCAAAATTCTAATTTGTATGAAACGGGCCGAAATGGGTCGCGCATATGTTCCTCTTAAGCACACACTGGCAAAGTTATGCTGACAAGCATAACTTCAGCTGATCAAAATTTGTTCAAAATTTGAAACGGACTTAGAATCGGCATTTAACGGGAACCTTTCAATTGCCAAAATACAAATTAGCACTGAATGACCATTTAATGACAATGTTACATTTGAATTCTGATGACGATGTTAATCAGAACTTTAAATTTTTTTGATAAATTTTGGCGACGTCGTCGTGTTTTTCGAAGCGCTTTGAATATTATAGTAGTGATTGCGCCCGAGTTGAGGAGGTTCTGTAATGCGCCCCGTGGGGGACATTCTTGTGCCTATTAAACATGTGTCTGGGAGTATATTTGCTCAGACTGTGTTAGGAGCAGGAAGATGAATGAATAAAGAGAACACGCTGCTCGAGGTGACCACACCACGCCATTCATTAAATACATCATAATTCTGTTATACCAATTTTTTTTTCAATTTTAGGAAAGTATAAAGCATATGTCTCAGATCGAAGAATTATATCCGACTTAATATTTACGTTCAAAATTGTTAATGGAAGTATAGACAGCTCTGGTTTAATTTACCCCTTTTTTATTTTTTTTTATTTCATATACCTATGAGAGCTACTTATTCCAAAATCCTCTTAAGTGGAACGTTTGCGCGGCCCTTTTCGGCCCGTTTCATACAAATCTTAAATTTAGATTTGAGATCAAAATACCCAACCAAACTAAAAAATAATTTTTGTAATCTAAAGATATACCAAATATTATTCTATTATTCATTTAATACTTCCTGATGTCATTTTGCGATCAAATGCCAAACTTAATTGTTATTTAAGAAAATATGTATTCCTGGTATTCATTTATTCAATTTGGGAGGCGGTTATGGGTACCGCCGCCCTGGGAACCATTTTTTTAGATAACCACCACCTCTGCCACAGGTCACCCCGAGTGGTTCGCTGCGTTTGGTGATTTGGCCGGGGTGCCGGGTTCATGGGGTAAGGTTTGTCCGCGTCTTGGCGACGGATGCGTCTGCCCACCAGCTGTACGGTAGGCCGGATCGGTAGAGAATGGTTGAGGGAGCCCCTATGACTTCTCCTGCCGTACTCTCTCGGAACATCGCCTGTGAGAGAGATGGATTCATACGTACATCACTCCTAGACACATTGACCCCCAGATTCCTATCCACCCCTAAAACGCTTTTCCTTCCCGGAATTTCCTCTCCTTCCTTTCCTTAAAAAGACCCCCTACACAGCATCCCCAAAAATGACGTAGGCCCTGAGGGAAATTATTTTCCTCAGGGCCTACTGTGTAGAGCAATGTAAAAAAAATGCTTGAATTTAACTATGGAATTTATATCGTGGATATTAAATAAATATATTTTTAAACCAAACAAAAAATCTATCATTGGCAATCAAACGAGAACATTACGAGTGTTTTTTTTTAAGAATGTAAATTTATACCAATCATTTTAGGTTCAAGAGCACCGCATTCCTCATTTTTAAACATCAAGGTAAATGTGATGAAATGGCGATGAATGGAATTATTTTCATCGTTTTAGTGTATTACGCAAGTGTTGAGGGACTTGGAAAAATACAACATATTTATTATAAGCAGACCCGGCCACACGTTCCTGTGGCTAACGAAATAACGCCATTACCCAACCTTTATAACCAATGCCATCTGTTAATTTACATAGATATCAAATCCACACCGCCCACTTACCAGCCCGCTGCCCGCTGCCCGCTGCCCGCTGCCCGCTGCCCGCTGCCCGCTGCCCGCTGCCCGCTGCCCGCTGCCTGAATTGAATCTTTGAATTTCTCAGCTTTTCTCTACTATAATATGCATGTACTATACATATTAACCTTCCTCTTGAATCACTCTATCTATTGGTGAAAACCGCATGAAAATCCGTTGCATAGTTTAAAAGATTTAAGCGTCCAGACAGCCTTTTTATTTCAGATCTCGGGGAGGGTAATACAGTCCAATGTTATACTTAAATCTAAATAAAATTAAAAATATTAGGTACGAGGGTGTTAGTTGGACATATCGTTTTTTACATTGTCTCTTCACACGGGGCCCTAAGAAAAATAATTTCCATTCTATGTCATATTAGGGAGTGCAGTGTGGAGGGTATTTTTAAGGAAAGGAAGTGGAGGAAGTCCTGGGAAGGAAAGTTATGAGGAGGAGTAGGAATCTGGGGGTCAGTGTATCCAGGAATGGCGGGCGTATGAATTTAACCCGGGGTGCAAGGTGATGTGTAGAGATAGTCCATCTGGAGAGGTTGAAAGGACAAGTCTCTACTAAAGGACAACAAGGACAACAAGGACAAGGACTCACCTCACCCCATGAACCTGGGCACTCCTGCTAGGTCACAAAACGTAGCGAACCACTGAGAGTGGCCAATGGCAGAGGAGTTAGTTATCCAATAAATAGTATACCTACGCGCCCAAGGGCGGATCCAGGTTCTTTTTTCTAGGAGGGGCACAAGAGACGGACGGGCAAAAAAATCAACAATTACTGAGAAATAAACTTGAAGTATAAGTTCTTAGATTTTCACGGCCAAAAGTACTTTCGTTATTTGTTTTTGGGGTGTTATGCCGTGTTGCACTACCTCCTTCTTTAGCCAACATTTCTGATAACGTTACAGTGTCCATCATCAGAGCAGGTGTGTAATTGTGAGTATCATACTTCAAGTTTATTTCTACAAGTTCAAGTACGTATAGGAAGGTTTATGAAAGTGTCAAAACAATAAAAAAATTAAATGTTTAATAAAGACAGTTTTCTGTAATGTTTCCTGCTAAAGATGTCCAGCACTTCATTAGCGTCCAGTTTTGCCGCAACGTCTTGATGGATATGCATTAAAGCCAATCCATTCAAACGCTCTTCTGTCATCCTGTTGCGAAGATATGACTTTAATTTGCAATTCCCGCCAGAAATAGACCAAAGTTTCAATCATGTTATTTCTGTTAATTTATTAATATATTTTAACAACTCTGATAATTTGACTTGCTTCTAAATATGTACTGTGATGGAATTTTCACAGTACACAAAAAAATACGCCTTAAATCCACCCTTATACGCGCCTCCCAAATTGTAAATGGTGCTGTCTGTTATATATGTTAGGATTAATTAATTAAATAAATCATTTCGTTTATATTGGTCACCCTAGTTGAGATACACCTCGGTGAGCGCAGTACCTGCTGAAACAAGTGAATAAATCACGTTTGTACATCACTCATATTACAATTGTCATTCCAGAATGGTAACGGGGATTAATTTATGCAGGTATTTAATGTGGAAGGCCGCTTGCTTTGTACACTTTTCCGTCAACCGAGATGCGACTCTTCATTCATTGTGTTCCGTTTATATGGAATACCTCAAACAAATCTTTATTGACGTTTTTGACGGAAGAAATTTCAATCAGGCTTTAATGAAGCCACATTCCTACATAAATTTAGAGAACAACACAACATGTTTGTGTAAGTTGGATCAAAATTTGACGTCTATGAACGATTCTGTCTGGTTGAAGTATTTGATGAGATATGTTGATACAGGAGATAAAATGAATCACAAATATGTGCCTATCAAACAAATTGTTAGAATTTGTATTATGGTTCCGCTATGCTCTTTAGCGCCACTTTCGGGTTGTACAAATTACTTCAAATATAAATTCAAAATTTCACCAAATTTCACCAAATTTCCGCATACAATAATATTCTTATTATATTTTAACAATCGAGCATAATTTTTTTGTTTTATTTTTTGACCTAAAAAATAAAATTCATAAATAAGTGGAGCCGGTGGTCTAGCCCCCATAAGTTCGATGAGTTTTTAGGATTAGTTTTTTACTTTTTTTAGTTCCAGCCGTGGGTACTGGCTTACTGAATAACATAGTAAAATTTGAGACGAATCGGCGAAGTAGTTTTTTTTTACTTCACACCATGCAGAAAAAAGTAGTTTCGAAATAAATGAGTTTGAAGTTTCGCCCGGCACTTTTACCTACTTCTACGCTGACCTGCTAAATAAGCTGTAGAACTTAAAATACTTTCAATACCATTACAGTATATTCTTAGGATTATACTTTCGAAATATCGAAAAAAAAAAATATTATTCTAGACCACCAGCTCCCCATAAGCTTTGTGGTTGGGCTGTAAACCCGGATGTCGCTGGTTCAGAATCCAAAAAGTGTGAATATCACTGAAGAAGAAAACAATACTAACTATAACAAGACACAGAAAAATAAAAGGCTGACGATCGCAACTGGGACTCGAACCCAGCATCTTCATCCTACACGGGACGAACCCCATTTCCGCCACCGAGGCCACTTATTTTAAGTTATTTTTCAATCTCAAATTCAGAATTAACAATATTCCTTCGACTAATTTTGTTTTTCCTTATTATTCGCAGCTACATTTTTCAATGGAAACAAACTACGTTTGGTGATTTAGCAGGGGTGCCCGGGTTCATGGGGTGAGGTTTGTCTAGGTCTTGGAGGCGGATGACCAGGACTCACTGAACCCCAGATTCCTATCCACCCCTTAAACCCTTTTCCTTCCCAGAACTCTCCTTTTCCTTAAAAAAACTCCACACAGCATCCCCAAGGATGACATAGGTCCTGAGGAAAATTATTTTCCTCAGGGCCTCCTGTGTGGAGCTCATGTAAAAAAAAAAGAAAAAAAAGGGTTCAATGATATAATACTTTAATGGATATATCTTCAAAAGTTATTATAAGAGAATTATTCTAATAAAAAAATTGTTAATAAATAATTGAATTATTCGGTAACTGTCTTTTCACAGACAACACTGCCCAAAAAATGTTAAAACATAATATTGCATGTGATTTAAAATTCATAAAATCACCCTTTTAATATTACTGATACGATTATTTCAGAATCGATGGTTAATTTAAAATTATTGTGAATACTTTGGTAAAAGTGGTCCATAATAATATATCACATATTGTAACATTCCATATACGAAATTTGATTCGTCACAATATTTTATGTGAACACCGCACAAGAGTTTCAGCCGCGCCCTGTCTGGAGCCAGTGAGATTGTGGCATCCTCAATTGCGGTATGTTGTGAGGCTGAAGGTAGTGGGGAGGAAAAAAAAGAAAAGTGCTTGGCTATTTAGATCTAGTCAGATCTAGGGGAGGAGGAAGGTGGGAAAGTTGATCAGATCTAATCACCAAATAAGGCAAATGCCATTTTAAGCAACGTCACTCTGGATCGTGCCTCAAATACACTATTAATTAATTGTGAAATAAAACAAATTTATCAAATAAAATTTATTTGCGATTTGAACCCTGTACCTTTGGATTGCCAGCCGAGAGCCTCAGCCCTCGACCACGGAGGTCGACACCTCCAACACAAGTGTAGAATTGTAGTAAAACCGTCATCGTCAACACTTCTCAAATATAAGGTTTTCACGTAAATGGCGTTATGTGCAATGAACTAAGATTTGTGTTTTTATTTCACCAACAATTTGGGAGGCGGGAATACCGCCGCCCCGGGAACCTTTATTGGATAACCAACACCTCTGCCATAGGTCACCCCAAGTGGTTCGCTACGTTTGGTGATTTAGCAGGGGTGCCCGGGTTCATGGGGTGAGGTTTGTCTAGGTCTTGGAGACGGATGACCAGGACACACTAAACCCCAGATTCCAGCCCATCCCTTAAACCCTTTTCCTTCCCAGAACTCTCCTCTCCTTCCTTTCCTTAAAAAACCCTCCACACAGCATCCCCGAAGATGACAAAGGCCCTGCGGGAATTTATGTTCCTCAGGGCCTCATGTGTGGAGCTCATGTAAAAAAAAAAAAAAAACAGTTTACATCGATTATCTCAGATTTAATTTAGGCACACATGGCGAAGTTTCTTTTAAAAATCGAAATTAATATGCCCCAAGTAGATTCAACACTTAGTAAGCGTGTACGACTTTATTTTAACGAAAAACCCAACCGTCTCGCATACTTTCCTATGAGATATTTCCATCGGAATGTAATTTCCGTTGAACGCGTTTTTTTTCGGCAATACAAGTAATGACAGGTTCAATGAAAACAAATTCCATGAATGGGAACAGAACTCACAATGGCATAATGGGAACCCGAGGCTTTGCTCGCTGCTCACTTTTGGCGGGAGCCCTTATTGAAGGCGCTATCTTTACTTTTTCAGACTTGTTCGATAGGATAATACTATAGACATCAGGGGTCAATAACAATTTTGCAAATTTTCTCCACAAATTATATCAATTTCGTAACCGAGTGGCAGCTCTTTTGTGGGTCGGTAAGGAATCGAAATATATCGGGTGCACCAAATTTGTTCTCCCAAGTTGGCAACCTTTTTCGTTTATGTTTTACGGGGAATCCCTCGACTGTATCGTACGTCATTTTTATTTTATTTTCGTTGTCAGTATTCGTTAGTATTTTAAACACGAAATGCGCATAAACACAAAGGTATTTAAGCGACTTTCCAGTACTTTGCGCAACTTAATTGTGACTTAGGTAAAAAATAGTCACTTGGGTGTTACGTTATGTTTATTGGGGAGGAGGGGGGTACAGAAAAACGTTACGGTGCATTATATAGGGGAGAGAGAGGGTAAAAAATATTAAAAAATTGCGTTACGTACTAAATACTAAATTTATTATAAGATTATTTTTAAAACTTATCCGCTTTCAAACAAGCAACTTTTGGTTTCAGACCCAAATAACTATTCAGTTTGGCTTTGGATGGCTGTCTAAGACCTCAAAAACTTCAAAATTTATTGCATTTGCTCTATCATCTACGTACCCCTAAGATAAAAAGTTAAAGTGTTACTATTTTTTATTGTTGAGACTCTGGAGTCTTTTAATGACATCTACTAATACTAATTATGAATAGTGGTTATATTATTATGAACTATGAATTCCTTCAAAATTACGTGGTAGGTATAACTGTCAAGGGTTTACCAATAATTTTTTAATGGTGATCCCTTTCAGAAATAACTGTTGAATTATTATAATCACGAGCTATTAAAGATACCACCCTCGCTGCTACCTTTGTTTCAGTACTACACGCTGTTATAACCTCCTGTTCACTCACAGCGAGGCGTTAAATGTATAGATCGTTAGTTACAACGTAAATAAATAACACGAAATGGTTTACGTCAGCTTTTTCCCACGGGAGCACAAGGGGCACATGCTATGATGATAATTCCTACAATCGGACAACAGACAACAGGGTAATCCCGCATTCCTTGGACTTGTATGATTCCAGGACTCTGGCTCCTTCGCACCGGGGTGTATTCTGAAGGCTGCACTACCTTCCCTAATAACTTCTTTCACCGTAAACCTACCACGTAAGTTGGAACGCTTGTTCAAATCAATAGATACCTTGCCATGAACAACGATAATTTAAACAATTAAATTCTTTGACAAGAATTTTCATTGGACTAATTCTTGAATCTAGTTTCCCGTGGCTAGTGTAGAATTCTATATTTTAATATTTTATTGATAAAATCTGGAATTGCTGAAATATAACATATCATATTTAACCGGTCTGTGGTTGAGTGGGCATTGCGTTTGGGTCCCACCCGGGCGTCCCGTGTTCGATTCCTCGGCTGGCTAAGTCCTCCATCACAACACAAGCAACATTTTCGACTTTCTATGGTGGTAGTAGGAGATTTTCAAACATTGTTGGGTTATTCGTAACCTGGGAATGTTCGTCTTTCTTTTAATAAAAAAAAAATAATAATTGTTAGATTATTTTATTTGAACACCTCATAAGAGTCCCAATTGCTCCCAACCGCCTGGTGCCAGTAAGACTATTGCATCAATAATTAGGTTCAAAAAGTGGTGGTCCGTGAATTTTAAGTGTGTTAGAGCGCTAAGATTGTAAAATACGATACAATTGATGTTATACATGAAGATTTTTAATTTGAAGAGTCTGCCCCCCCCCCAGACTGAAAAATCATTGTACGAAAAAAAATTCACTTCCGCTACAACAACATCAATAATAGCACTCTAGCTCCCAAAGTCTAGAAGTAAGGTAGTCAGTAGGGAGAAAGAAGATAGGGAAGAGGAAAGTTATGAAGTACCTGGCTATTCAGACCTGGTCACCAAACACGGCTAAAGCCATTTCAAGCAACGTTTCAATTCTGAATAGTCGTTTTATACTAGAGCGATTCTGAGAGTATTTTCTAACCTAATCACCTGTTTTATTTTAAACTGACTTATAAGGTCAAAGGAATGTTAAACTAATTAAAACTATGATTACTAGGGGCGCCCGCAGACCAGAGACTTTGTTGCGTTGCATCAGTTGCGGACATAAAAATCCATTACAGTATATGTGAAAGTGCGCAGTACGCACAGGAGAGACTTTTTAGTTGAAGAATGTTAAACAAATGTTTGCGCACCTCCGTATTTTGTAACGATTTTTTATATCCGCAACTGTTGCAACAAAGTCTTTCGTCTGCGGGTGCCCATAGTAATCGTAGTTCCAATCATTGTAATATTCCTCAACGAAAAAGTCTCTTTTTGAATTTGTTTGAATTTTGGAATAGTTTTCCGACTGTCGTCGCGACTCTCATCAACGGGGGCCCTAATTATGTAATTGTCTAGTAACTTTTGCATTTTCACCATTCCAAAATATTATTTCTAGACAGCATTTATAATTGTTTTTCGCAATCCGGCCCCTTTTTTCGTTGTTTATTAAAAAAATATATAAATTAGAAATAAAAGTCGTCAAAAACATAATATTATTATTTATTATTTTAACTTTATGAGTAAAACCTCAAACTGTAATATTTAATTAAATGAAGACATTATGAGCGAAACTCAATCGAAAATCTGGAAACAGAAAAATCAGAAAAAGATATTGGCACCTCTGGGACTCGAACCCAGGACCTCCCTACTTTCCGGGTTGGGTTCGAGTCCCAGAGGTGCCAATATCTTTTTCTGATTTTTCTGTTTCCAGATTTTCGATTGAGTTTCGCTCATAATGTCTTCATTTAATTAAATATTACAGTTTGAGGTTTTACTCATAAAGTTAAAATAATAAATAATAATATTCATCCCAGACTTGCAGAAAAGTCAATAGATGTCGCACATTAAATAAAATGGATAATAATTTATCCAGACACCATCTAGATTGCATTTAGTTCGAGTTGAATCTTGCAATCATTCATAAAGATGGCAGCCAATAAAAAATATGCGTTAAGAAAAATGAAGATAATATGGGTGGTTCTTAGTCGAAGTATGGTACAGTTAAAAGTGACCGAATTGGATATCGACACCTTAGCTCAGTGGATAAGAGCGCCCAACCCGGAAAGTAGGGAGGTCCTGGGTTCGAGTCCCAGAGGTGCCAATATCTTTTTCTGATTTTTCTGTTTCCAGATTTTCGATTGAGTTTCGCTCATAATGTCTTCATTTAATTAAAAAAAAAAAAAAAAAAACATAATAGTTTAGATTTTAGATGATTGAAAAAGTTACTTGTTTAATTATAACACATTTTTCTAAAGAAGGTTTCTCGGCGCAGGTAAAAATCCTAATAACTAACAAAAAACCTCAAACAACCCCTTTTATCAAAATGGAAGCAAAACTGCTTGATTTGCGTTTAGTTTTATTACATGGTTTGAAACTAAGTATAGGTACATACATTTTTTTGATAATAGGTAGATTAAAAAAACACCTTTTTTTTCTTTTGCTCCACAGGCAAAAAATTCCCTCAGGGCCTATGTCATCTTCGGGGATGCTGTGTGGAGGGTCTTAGAAAAGAAAGGGGGGAAGTTCCGGGAGGTAAAAAGATATGAGGGGTAGGGTGTGTCAATTATTTCAACTTTTGAATTCAGAAACATACAAGAATTCATTTATGGAATAAAAATAAGTTTGATACAAAATTAAAAATATGAACCCTTTATTTAATTTTAATCACAAAATCTATTTTTTTTTTCAAAATATCCGGCCATTTTAGCGGGCTAATAGTAACCAACCATTTCAATTATTTTTACGTTTTCGAATATCTACAGATCATTCGCAACTTTTGAGAACCCAGGCGTTTAAAAATAAGGCCATTTTTTCTCTATGGAGAGCGATACAGAAGGTAGAGGGGTGAGTTGGAATCTAAGGGTCAATATCCGAATCCTTCCCTCCCACTGAAATACAAGGCAATGGGTCGAGAGAGTCCGTCTGGATAGGTCAAAAGGTCTCCCTCAACCTCAACATGCAGGTGTAATGAAATATACAATTATTTACCTACTCGTTGACTAACAATATCTAAAATCATGCCTTCACCAAATCAAACAACCTAACTAGCATTATATTGGTTAATAACACGCCACCAGGCATTACTAATTCACCGTGGGCGACAGCCTCCCTGAGCGCGGCTCCAGATTATCCGCCCCTGCAATTTCTAGAAATGGGCATTTAAAAAAAAAAACCCGCACTTTGGTAGGTAGTTTTCCCTTGTGAAAAAATCCCCTGGGCAGCTAATGGCCCGTGTGAGGCGGCCGTACCGGACTTACCCACATACTCAGATTACTGTAACGACCATCGACCGTATTTTTTTACATCAATTCACCAAATTTCAACATATCATTCAATAATGTATTTCAATAATAACATGTTTATAGGTGTAACCACCGTTCCCGCGAAATAACACAACAGTGGCGAAGTACATATAAAAAATCAAAATCCAACAAATTTAATAATCTATTTATTGGTGTACATATAGATCAACATTTTAAATGGAAAACACATATTTTTTAACTTTTCAAAATTATTAGGAAATGCTTACATATTTTTATAAGACTTAAAAATATTCTTAAACTAGAAAACCTAAAAAGATTCTACTATGCAATTGTTCAATCTATGTTATAATACGGTATTATAGAATGGGGAGGAACTTATGAGGTTATTATAAATTCTACCAAAATAGCTCAAAAATTGATAACCAAGGTCATCCTGAAAAAACCATCTACATTTGCTACTGAAAAAATCTTTCTAGTGTTCAAAGTACCTACAATCGACAGTTTATATAAAAAACTATTCAATTCTACAAACTTTCAAAGAAATACAGCTAAAAAAAATTATGTTTCAATATATCAGCAAGGTATCAAAACATCTGTACCTAGGTATAAATTATTTCAACAACCTCCCTTTAAAACTAAAAATTATCGAAAATAAACATGAATTCCAAATTAAATTGAAAAATTACCTAAAACTACTGCAAGAGTTCATTTCTATTGTTAATATTTCATTTAAATCTTGAAATCTATTTATGGATATATCTTGGTTTTTCTTACTTATCTTTTGTTATTAGTTGTAATATTATTATCTACTTACTCGTATGATTACATATACTTGAGCATGAATTCCCTCACCAAACACAAGAGCTTTGTCTCTTTATGGTGAGGAAAGGCTATTATTATATTCATTTTACAACTCTGTTTAACATGTAAAAAAAAATTCTTATTTTAAAAACAAACAAATATTAAATAAATTTAAAAAAATTATTCTATTATTTATAAATTTTTTTTAAAGAAATATCGTATTTTGTTACGTCTTAACATAGCATTATTTTGAAGACGTATACTACCCCTTTTACCCCTACCATTCCATTTGTTCGTAATTTTTTTGTTACTTTCCGGTTCCGGTTTCAAGATGGTGGCCGTTATTGTGGTTCACCAAAGATTGCTTTTTCAATCAAAAATGGTTATCAATTAATTGGATAGGGACTTAATTAACTTACAAATCTTATGATTTCGGAGGAAATTTTGATTTTGATTTGTCAAAAAAGAAAAAATTAGAAACCATTTTTTGGCGCGAGTTCTAGTGTAATTGTAAGTGAAATTTTACGCTACTAGATCTCATTCATTATTAGCTATAATAATAATAATATTTGGATGATTTATATAGCGCCATTTTTGTGGAAAATCACCTCAAGGGCGCTGTACAAACTTACAATACATTTCTAAATCTAGAAAAACTACAAACTAGACAAACAATTAAAAACAACTTATGGCTAAAAATTGCATCCACCGGTTCATACAAAAATATATGTACAATGTCTCGACCAATGAACGCGATGCTTCCTAAAAATTTATACAGGACCATACTTACCTGGGAGGTCGCTTGAAATTAACACTGTTTATTGTCTATTGAGAAATTTAGATAGAGTTCGCACGCAGAAGACATTATTGTGTACACTTATTACATGTGTTTTATCCTGAAATATATTTTAATATTAGTATATAATACATTTTTTAATGAGTGTAATTTGGAAATCAAAAGCAATATTTTATAGTAGGCGGTACAATAGTACAAGGATTTGATCTTCCTAAATGTGATTCATAAAGAGACAGATTGATGTGCAAAGATTAAAGAAATTTTAATATAAGAAAAGTATGATTAAGACATATCATATCAAGTATGATACTCTCAGATAGGTATATTTAAATTAAGGATATGAGAGTCCAAAAAGGTATGTTTTTAATTAGGACCTATTTCTAAGTATTGAAAAAATCTGTGTTCATCTTACCGATTCTAATAAATATTATTTTATCTAGCTAATACACCGGACTCATGAGAAGATTTTTACATTCAAACGGTTATTTTCATGCAAACAACAATGAGAAGAAAAAAACGCTATCAAAAGAAAAGTAACTCGTGTAAAAACCCGGTAGTGAGAGTCTTCAAAGGGATGCCCAATTGCAACCGTAAACATTTGTACTTACTTCTTACCTACTCCAGTTTTTTTTCCTGACCGACATCATGTGAAAGAATACGCGGCATCACAAATCACAAACAATATGAATGGGGAAGAACGGATGAATGGAAGAATATTTACAAAATACTACGATTTCAAAATAGAATCCCTCTAATCGCAAGCACTGGGAGCTTTCTAGGAAAGCGTCGGCCTGCTACGTGAAACTTATAATATGAAGCTTTATCCGAATCTGGGATTTGTCGTGAAAAGGTATAGAGGAAGCTCTTGTCAATACACGCATTATTGAGCCATCATTCCGGGCCCACATTCAAGCCTTGGGGACCACCTTGATGGCAGTGTGCATCTTATTTGTTCAACTACTCAGCAGAGGTATCTGGTGTCTGTATCACGGAATCTTTGAGGAGGCCTCTTGTTTGATGAGCTTGTTGGCATTACTGATTGAAATAATAATAAATGGTTGTACCTGTATGCTGTTTAGTGAAAAATTACTTCGTGTGCGCTTTACAATTAAACAAATGATCAAAAAAAGAAGAAAAAAAAACTAATTTATTACATCATTTAACTTAAAACCTACATTTCAGAATAGTTATAAGGATCTCTCGAGTTCAGAAATCAGTTAAGGTAGTTTATTGCTATTTACAAAAACAAGTTTTATTTCCATTTATTATAATTATAATTTAGTACATGAAAACAAATCACTTTGTAAAAACCATGTATTTAATCAAAATATCAACTAGCTCCGATAAAATTATTTATTTATTGTTTGCAATTCATCCAAACGATGCTCCTAAACGATGTAATGCATGATGATACTAAAATTCACAGCCAAAACTATAGCATTTTTTTTTAATTATTGATATCAAGTTTAATTTGTAGAACTCCATTTTAATTTTTTATTTCTTTTATATATTCAATCATATTTTTATTCAATTTATAAAAACAGTTTATTTATAAACAAGTTCTGCTAGGTAATTATTATTACAACCTGACAGCTGTTTCGAAAAATAATTTATTTGGATAACTTAAAAAATTTAGAAAATTACAAAAATTGTTAATGGCCCATTAAATATTTAAAAATTATTTTTTATAAATATATAGGCATCTCGGTTTCTTTTTGTTTATTGAATATATAAAAGAAATAAAAAATTAAAGTGGAGTTCTACAAATTAAGCTTGATAACAATAAATAAATAATTTTTCATTATATCCTGACGAAGAAACCATGGGTTTCGGAACAAGTTGATATTTTGATTAAATAAATGGTGTGTATGTCGTAGGCCGATCATGATGCGCCAAGCCACATCATGATCTGCCGCATCGTGAAATGCCGGCAGATCGTGATGTGTCTGAAGCGTATCATTATCTGCCTGATTTTACGATTGCCGAAGAAATCATAATCATGTGTTTATTCTTAAGAATAACTAGAATCCAGATCAATAGAAGACGATGATAGATAAATATGTAGGTACGTTTTTTTTGCATGTGAATGTGATCACAACCTTATTTATTTATTACCAGAAATTTCTGAAACTATCTTTAGCAATAATAATTTGGTTTATCTCACAATGTGTGCAAATTATGGAGGATTTCGCTAGCAAATGACTGATCCCCCTACATCGTGATCGGCCTCCGTAGTCGAGGGGTAAGACTCGTAATCCGAAGGTCGCGATTGGTCTTGAGGAGCATTAAAAATTAAATTCTTTCCAATTTTACAAATTTAGTAAAATGCCACACTTCATTATAATGTTTCATGTTATTTCATCAAGACTATACCACAAGTGATAAATGATCCAATAAAAACACTGTGATGATAGATGACTCAAGTTCGCAACATGTGCGTGTTTCCCCAAAAGCATAAAAATGGCTCTAAATAAAATAATTCAAAAACCCACCCGCATATATTTCAACGTTATTATTTGTAACCCTAGCTTAGAGTATGTCATGCAAAAATAAATGATTGTTTCTGCGGACAAATTGAAGTTGGTGGCGGCCACCGGCCACGTGCCGCTTTCATCTGACCATTCATCCTTAATTATTTGTGGAATCATTATGTTTCACTGGTACTTACCTAAATTGGTTAAAGCTATATTTCTGCTTGCTCTCAAATTGAGGTTTGCCATGCAATCGCCATAGAGCTTTATTCACGACAGAATCACATAGACAGGCAAAATGTATTTTTTTTGTTTTTTAATGGAAATTTATTTGTTCAAAACATAAACATAATATCAGAAATTTTGAATCTATATTTTTTATAGCGAGTACCCGGTATGCGTTGCAATGCCACTTATAGAAAGAAACTGTTTCTCCTTTTCCCATGCGTCCCCGTTCCAGCCCCCGTTCCCCTTCCGCGTCCCCTTCCTTCTCCCCAGCTGCATCCCCCTATTCCGCGAACCCCCCTCCCTCCCACGTTCCTCTCCCCCTCCTACGTTCCCTTCCAACCTTCCTAACTATATGAAATACACATCGATTTTAAACTACTCACCCGCCACCTATTATATTTTTTTAATTCAAATATCATAACGCCAGAACTCACCATTATCTCTAGAAACATTCACGGGCGTGCGCACAACAAATCACCAAAGTTTCATTCAATCGGATGAATGGTACAGGAACGCATACGGGACAAACGAAGACAAAATCATTTTTATAAATAAAGATATAAATATGTACTGCCATAAAAAGCTATGCTTGTGTGTATGGGGGGGGGGAATATATTATTTATTTATATATTACGTAAAGAAAAAAATAAAATTATAAAAGGTGCTGAGATAGTTTGATGTGCACAGATTTTACAGTGGATTGACGCGCAAGTAGTGATTATTTTACAGTGGATTGACGCGCAAGTAGAGATTATTTTACAGTGGATTGACGCGCAAGTAGAGATTATTTTACAGTGGATTGACGCGCAAGTAGAGATTATTTTACAGTGGATTGACGCTCAAGTAGAGATTATTTTACAGTGGATTGACGCGCAAGTAGAGATTATTTTACAGTGGATTGACGCGCAAGTAGAGATTATTATTTTTTTACCTTAGGTCCACACTTACCTGGCCCTGAGGAAAATACTTACCCTCAGGGCCTATGTTATCTTTGGGGATACTGTGTGGAGGGTCCTTTTAGGAAAGGAAGGGAAGGAAGTAAAGAAAAGCATATGAGGAGTGGGTAGGAATCTGAGGGTCGGCGTATCCAAGAGTGACGGACGTATGAATCCATCCCTCCCACTGCGATGCAGGGCGATGTTCCAACAGAGTACGGCTGGAGAAGTTAAAGGGACTTCCTCAACCATTCTCTTATAATACAACTTTTTTTTGAAAATTTTATTTATTTGCCAACGACCAACAGTAAAACCTTACTATAATAAAAATAAATATGTATTTAAAAAAATTAAAACATTACTTATGATAAAATAATAATCTTTCCAAATCAATTAATATTGTTTTGTAGAAAAGAAACGATACGTCTATAATTTGATTTGAAAATGGTATATTCCCATTGTGTCAAACATTGGTCAAACACTAATCGACAAATATTTTTTTCTTGTTGACTATCGAGTAAAATAAAGAAACCGTGCCTAAGTATTTTAGCCATCGTTTCCCATTGCGGTGACATATTAATAGCATCAAAATTATTTGTGTTTTTCCCACAAGATTTGAATTCAAAGAACTAGTCAATTACATTATACAAAATCCTTTACAATCGTTTCACATAACATTAAGTCTCAGTGGGGTGCAGAATAGAGGCTGTAAAGTGTAGGTGATCCCTCTCATATCAAACATCAAACCCGAAATACACCAGTCTTATTGTTAGGAGGCTGGGAGGCATATTTATTGGAAGGTGCCAAGATATGGCAGTCGTAATTATGCCGCTTAGACCGGCTCCTATGCGAGGTGTGGGAACGGATCCCATTGGTGGACCAGTCTAAGCTGGGGGATGGTCGCAAGATGGCGCCTCGGTAGGAATTCCGTCGATCGCATCGAGGGAGAGATATTATAATCATTTTTAGATAATTATCTCCATAAATCTGTAACGGAGGTACAGAAGTGAGCATTCTTTGAAATTAATAATATTATTAATATATTTTGAATGTTGAAATTAATGCCAAAGATCTGTAATCTTATTATAGTCAAAAGTATTGATTAACGATTGTCTTCGTCTACATAATTCTTTACTATAAAATTCCAAATCTATTCGTGTGGAGTAGAAGTTCCAAAAATTCTTGAATCATATAACATTATGAAATTTTTACAGCCTTATCCGTCTATGATTTGATTGAAGAACAACGCAAAAAATTTCATTTTGTCATTTTAATATTGGACTTTTGGAAGTTTTGACAAAAAATAAAAATAATTAAAGTTTCGAAAAAAAATCAAATGGATGTACTTTTTTATGTTAATACGACACAAGAGTCTCAAATGCTCCTGTCTGAAGGCAGTGGGACTATGGCATACCCAATTGGGGTATGTTGTGAGGCTGAAGGTAGTGGGGAGGAGAAGGAGATGGGGAAGAGTTAGGTGGGGAAGTACCAGGTTATTCAAAGCTGGTCACCAAACACGGCTAAAGCCATTTCAAGCGACGTTTCAATTCTGAATGGTAATCTTCCACCAGGCGATACTGAGAGTATCTTCCACTCTGAAATGTGCCGTAATTATACTCTACAAATTTTTAATTAAATTAATTGTGAAATAACACCAATTTTTATATTTTTTATTTTAATATAGATATATAAGTGTACAGTGGTATTTTATAAATTACACATCGGTACAGAAATTATTTAAAATTGCAATCTCACCAAAGAAAAAGCTAGTTCTTGTGCTTGATGAGCGAGTTACACTAATTATAACAGAAATAGAATAACATTATGCAATAGCTAAGTATATGATAGGAACAATTGAAACTTCTGAAAATTAATTCAAAATTAATTAAATAAAATTTATTTGCGCACAAAATTAAGGAAATGTATTTAACGTTCGATATTTTCAAGCATGCATTGTTAATTTTCTTTTAAATATGTATTTGTAGAAAATTTGTGTCGTAATAGTTCAAATTAAATAGAACATCTACCAAATATTCCACTTCCCTTAGTATTCGGTTGATTATAATAAAATTTTTTCAGTATTTTTAAAGCATTTTCTGAGCAAGTTTTTTGAGGGTATGTTTTTTATAATCACGTCTACCCCGCCGACAGTAATGAAGAATGCTGTAAGAATGTAGTAAGGGTTCTAGATAAGTTTTTTTTATTGACCTGTTGTCGATATCCGGTCAAAAATATAGGTGGCCAATTAAATAAATTTAAAACCCTTTAAAAATTAACGATCTTTCAACCTCCGTACTTTCTTGATAAAGTTAAGATTACATGTGATTACATTACATCTTCAATGTGTCAGTTTTGTATTTATTTCGACAAATCGGTTTATGCAATCTGTTTGCCATAAGTTGTTTATAGTCCGGTCAACATAAACATTTCGAATAACGAAAATTCGCACAGAGCTAAAATTTGGTATAGACTTTGGTTACACCATTATGGATAAAATACCAAAAGTCCCTATCGATTCCATGTCCGCTAAAAAAGTTATTCAAGGTCAAAGGTCAACATTTTCAGTTTTTTGGATTTTTCTCGTAAACGGTAGGTAACTCATATGAAAAAAATAGGTGAGACAAAAATTGTACATCATAAAATTATCTACAAAAATTGTCTTTACTCTTTTTTTCTAAGAATCACCATTTCTGAGATGACTTGACCGGACACAGTTTGTCTAGTCTGTAGCGGTAATTGGGAGGCGAGAATGGGTACCGCCGCCCCGGGAACCTCTGTTGGATAACCAAAACCTCTGACATAGGTCACCCCAAATGGTTCGCTACGTTTGGTGATTTAGCAGGGGTGCCCGGGTTCATGGGGTGAGGTTTGTCTAGGTCTTGAAGGCGGATGACCAGGACACACTGAACCGCAGATTCCTACCCACCCCCTAAACCCTTTTACTTCCCTGAATTCTCTTACATTTCCTTTCCCTAAAAAAACCCTCCACACAGCATCCTCAAAGATGACATAGGCCCTGAGGGAGATTATTTTCCTCAGGGCTTCCTGTGTGGACGTCACATACAAAAAAAAGTTAGATGTAAGATAGATTGCTTAACATGAACATGCGTTGGAGAAATATATCATAATTTGCATAGCGCTCTTCAGATGATTTTTCACAAAAACGGCGCTGTAAAAATCATCCAAAAATTATTTTATTATTATTATTAGTTAATATTTTGACAATTTGAAAAACTCACGTTGCCATCAAATAAGCGCAGATGTTGCTTGTGCAAGGATGGATGTCTTAGCTAGGAGAGGAATTAAACTTTGCTATAATATCTATAAATTAAACTAGCTCTTTTGCTAAGGATGAGGTTTTTGTCAATAAAAGTATTTTAATGATAACCTCAATACACCGAGCTTTGTTCTAATGTAGGTAGGTACCTACTTTTATTTTTATTTTTTATTTGTATGTCTTACCGACTCATTTTTAAACACGCTTTATCTAACAAGTTTGCTCAGCCACCTTTAGTGAGAAAAATGCAATGTCATGAGTACCTGCCCATTATTATTCTAAATTCAAACTGAAGTTATATAATATTTTGTGGAATGTTCCTATACATTCAAAAGGGTGTGTCCAGTCACATACCATTACTTTTGAGAGGGGGGCTGATTTTGGATTTGTTCTGGTTTATCTTTCAAGTGGCCATTTGTAAAAAGTTAGCACGAGTTTTTATAATAAATATTCAAATACTGCAGCTACGCAGTAAGTAGACTTAGCAGAATTGATGTTATTTTTCACAAAAACGGAGCTGAACAAATTAACTACCTATTATAATTATTAGACAGTCTAATAATTATGATATCTTTCGTCTAAGCCAAATCGTTTGGTGGGCCAAAAAATATAACCGAGCTTAGGTGGACCACACATATAAAACAAAAAACGTGAGGGGAGGTGGAGCGGGCAAATGATTGCCAAGAAGGGGCGAGAAGAGCCAAGAAGAACCAATAAGAGCCAAGAAGCGAGAAGATAAAAGAAGATCTTAGGTGTGCCAAAAAGAGTCAATGAGGGGGATCAGATGTAAAAAGACCCAATTCGAGCCAAGAAGACACTAGATGTTACGAGAAGTCACAAGACGAGACAAGTCGAGCCAAGTAGAGCCAAGAATAGACTAAAAAGACAAAAATAGACACGAAAGGTCGGTAAGTAGTTGGAAAATTCAAGAAGAGCCATGAGGAGATAAGAAGAACCAAGAAGGGGCGAAAAGATACAAGAAAAAGCAAGAAGTGGCAAGAAGATCCAAGAAGAAGCAAGAAGAGCTAAGAAGAGACGATAAGATCCTAGAAGAGATAAGAAGAAGCAAGAGAGACATGAACTGACAAGAAAGGCCAAGAAGAACCGTGAAGAGACGAAAAGATCCAAGAAGAAGCAAAAAGACACAAGAAGAAAGTAGGCTTAAAGAAAGGAAAAAAACGTCATAACGCTCAATCCATTCCTTTATACTACCCATCCTAAAATCCAATATTGGCTTATTAGGTTGCCATGTATACTGGTCTATAAAACTCCAACCTCCTTCCCATCCTCAAAGCACGTGTTCCAAGTCCTAACAAATCATCGATATATCGGTCGCACCGGGAGCGCTCCTGGCTGGGTGGTATAAACGTATCATATCGTTTAATTCCTTATCCTTTCACTAAGTTCTAGCAATGTGATAAATTTACTAAGACAGTTTTTTTCTTTTTTTGTGTGAATACCAAAATCAAAACATAGAAAGCTGAAAACTTCGTCTTTAATGTACAAAAAAAAATGTATTCAATAATTGTGCCGCTGATTGGGTATGCCCGGTCAGCACTAAATAGGTACACTATATTACTAGCAATCTATTCAGGGGAAAACCCATTCCATCAAGTAAGTAACCACGACACAAGATTTTGAAATATGAGATGAGAAGTATTATTTTATAATTGGAAGCCAACATTGTTTAGTTCATAAACTATGAGAAGCAAGTTCTGAAATTAGATGAAAGGTATCATTATACATGTATAATATATAATATTTACACCACAGAAAAAAATAAAAATTAGTCGTATACCTATTCCAAACTACTCCGTATTTCCAGACAAAGCTCACCCCATGAACCCAGGCACCCCTGCTAAGACACAAAACGTAGTGAAACACTTAGGGTGACCTATGGCAGAGGTATTGGTAATCCTATAAATGGTTCCCGGAGCGGCGGTACCCACACCGCCTCCCAAATTGAAAATTAAACTGAATAATAAATAACACAAAAGGTGTTAAGCAAGGCTGCGGAATGTCACCATGGTTAATCAATCTATACATGGATAATTGTATGCAAGAATTGAGAGAGATGGGATTGTGCGCGAAATTGAGTAATATGAAAGTATGTTGCTTGTTGTATACTGATGATGCGGTGCCATAGAGATGCTGATTTCTAACGGTATGGAAGATTTACAGTCGCTCGTGTCTAGGATGAACGAAGAATTAATGAAGAATGAGTTAATGATGAATGGAAGTAAGTCTAAAGTCATGGTATTTGAAAGAGAGACTACTAAAACAATGTGTAACATAGTTGTGAATGATGAATACTTGGAGCAGGTGGATGAATTTGTGTATTTGGGAAGTATGTTTACGAGTGATGAGAAGACTGATAGAGGGTATTGAAAGAAGGATAAATGCTGGTAACTCCATTAATGGAGGGCTGAACGCCGTTGGCGCCAACAAAAACTGTCAAAAGAAGCGAAGCTAGCTGTCCAGATTAGAGTGTTGGTACCTACCCTGATGTATGGCAGCGAGACATGGAACTGGCAGAGGAGGGATGAAAGTAGACCGAATGCTGTAGAAATGAGATCCCTGAGGCGCATCTGTGGTAAAACCATGAATGATCGTGTGAGAAATGTGGAGATTCGCAAAGAATGCAAGGCTGATGTAACGGGAAAAGGGACGCGCAGATGGTTTGGGCATGTAGAGCGAATGAATGAGGAACGGAGTGTAAGGAGAATATATGACGCAAATAGTAGACGAATTCGGGGACGCGCGAGGAAGACATGGCACGACCAAGTGAATCAGATACTTGAGTCGGGCCATGTCAAGAGTCAGAATAATAGAAGAGCTTGTATGAGACGATGAGGCAAAGAGTGTGTGCCAAGATCGAGTTGTCTGGCGATCCGTCCTCTCTGCCTACCCCTGCGAGGATAAGGCGTGGCATGGTTAGTTAATAAATAACAAATAGTAATGTTTATTTTTATCTTATTGTACACCATTCTTGAGATGTAGCTAATCGTTATCACAAATAACATTAACATTCGATCATCCTGCTATAGCCATGATTAATTATTCGTGTTTTTAAAACTTTTTGAAGTGTAATGTTCTTGTAAGTTCCCACAATCTCGAATCTGACCAGTGACCTGCATACTAAACCAGCGCAGAATACAGTCAGGGCATGTCCTCTGCTTGTGTCTAGAGTCTGGAAGCAAAAAACCCAACCAACCAACGGTACATTTTTTATTCGGCCAGCTCTCAAAAACAGGATGATTCTTTTCACAATATTTGCCTTCTCCCTATCTGACAAAACAAAACCCTTTTTCAAGTAAAAATACTAAAGTATCATAAACGGGACGAAAAACCCTCAGTTAAAATTTAGAATACGTCTTCAATACGTCAGGCTGGCCCTCTTCATACCGCGAACGACCAATTTTCAATTAATCATTAATCATTTGTATCAAATTGATGATCTTCCAAGAAGACATGGTATTGTGAAAAAAATCAAAGGAACGGATTGGACCAAGCCGAAATGCATAATTGACGATGCAAATTTTCGATATAGGTGTGGATTTCAGGTATTTAAAGATTTTTGTGTATTTAAAAAAGTATTTCTTGATAATTGTTCACAACCCATGGAAATTTATAAATTTTATTTTTTTTATTATTTTATTTATATTATAGTGATACTAACCTATTTAGATTCCAAAATAAACAAAAATAAATTGATCTTTTAGTGTAGGGTACATAATTGACTCTCGCTATATAATTTTATAAGACATTGCTCGTAAATACAAACAATATTAGCTCTATTTACAACCACTGTCTTACTAAAACGTGTTTAGTATAATAAGTGCCAAACTTTAATGCCGACCTGGCGTTGATGCAGATACCATCGCAATACGCGAGTTTAAGGTCCGAAAAGCGGCATGTCTCCCTACAGTGCTTGGACCAATCCTATTTACTATATATTATGTAAACGATATTTTTTTCAACCTCTACATGGTCAAATTACGTCATACGCCGACGATACGGTATTAATAATAAGTGTAGAATTGGGAAAATGTAGAATTAAAGACCATAGAAGACATCAACACGCTTGAGAATTTTTGCGACACTAATTTACTATCACCAAATAATGAAAAGACATTTGTAGTTCCATTTGCAATTCATCCAAACGATGCTCCTAAAAAAATTAACGTTGTAATACATGATAATGCTAAAATTCTCAGCCAAAATTATTGCAAATCAAACTGCACAATATTAAAAATAATAAATAAAATTTAATTTCTGGGAGTAATTATCCATAAAAATCTGAAATGGAAGGAACAAATATTTCAAGTAGTTAAAAAAATTAGAAAATTAATATTAATATTTTTAAGAATTAGAAATTTTCTGTCGTAAAAAAATATCTATATTTAATCTACTATGCCTTAGTTGAATCCACTCTACAATACGCTATTATAAGTTGGGGATCCGCGTATAAATGTAACCTTCTTCCAATAAATAACCTCTTCAAAAATGTTACAGTATATATTACCCTTGAAAATACATTTTTTGTAGAATTAAGTGAGTAGATGCTCTTTTTCAGAACTGTTTATATTACATACATATATTGTTTTGTTTGTTTTTCTTTTTATTATGGTCTCAAATTTTTATGTCGTTATTTTATTTGTCAATGATATGACTATCTCTAACACTGTTATATATGAACTTGTAATGACTGTTTATAACGCTAACAAATAAAATAAAATAAAAATAGAAATTGTACAAAAAATAATTATTAAAATTATATTAAAAAAATCCTTGGACTACCCAACGAACGCTTGTTTGTAGAATTTCAAGTACCTACATTTAAAGATTTATATAATAAAAATTCATTAATTCAAATTAAAAAAGAAATAGTGTGTTTGTATGTAAAATATGTTTTTCTACGCCCAAAACTAAATACGTCTTTTGCACAACATTATTACACTTACCAGGGAAGAACTTTTTTCAATCGTCTACCGGCAGAAATCAGAAACATCAATGATAAAACCCAAATATTGCTCTATGTCAAGAAATATTTTTAAAATATTCTTAAGAAAAAAACTACTGCCACTTAATTGATCTTACAAATATCCTTTGTCATCCATAATATGGTTTCTTTTTTTAAATACATTATATTATCAAAATAAATACTACAGCACACATGTATTCATGTACAATGAATTTTTTTTTTATTTTTTTTTTTTTTATTTATTTTATAAATCAACAATCCAGTCCCGCTAAGCCAATTGCAATTGGCTTGACAGCAGGTGCTTATAATTACTTACAAATATATTTAAAGTTATAATTTACATCTTTTATCTACAGTTTAAACATTTTTTCATAAATTTTATCAAGTATCAAAATAAATATTCTTTTTCCAATAACCAATTTTTCACCATATATTTAACCTTATTCATAGAATTATGTTGCTTTATATTGTCAGGTAATAAATTAAATATCTTCGGTATATTGTATTCAAACGTTCTCTGTCCGTACTTATTATTCAATTTCGGAACTATTAACCCGTCGTTACGCGTGAATCTAGTGCTATATTTATGATCTAGTTTCTCTTTATGCTGCGGGGTAAATATATGCTGAATTATAATTTTATACCATAGTATTGCCTTCACAGGTAAAATTTTTTTTTTTACCTGTGAAGGCAATACTTATTAATTATACAATTATTTAAGTACTAACTAATAACAACATTTCCATACACAAGAAAATGCTTTCAATGGAAGAGTAGTAAAAAACCTAAGATGTATTTTCATTATAAAAAAAAATTATTATAAAAATAACTGGGCCTAGCAGCAAAAACTGCGGAGCGGGTTTTTAACTGCTAGTTATCATTATTACGTGCATCTTGAAAAGATCATCTCTAGTGTTTTCTATGTCAACGGTCCTAACACAACATCAATGTGCAATGTGCATTTGTACATCCATTGACAGTGTGAACACAGGCAACCATTTTCCGAGAATCGTGATCGGCATTCCGTCCACTGTAAAAAAACCTCGCGTAGCATTTGGGAACGATCCGATGGTTACGTACTCAAACCTTTTCATCGGACGGTTTTCCATTCTAACACACATTTAATAATAACAATGCTTAAGTGCCTTAAATACCAAAAACATGCACCTATTTACGTTGTACGTGATGCAATAATATTACTTTGTTCGTTTGTATAATTTGTTTGTCTATTATTATCGTTTTAGGAATAGAACTATTTGTGTATTGCAAATAAAGTGTTAGCATTGCAGGTACATATTAAGGATTTTATCCAATTCTTTGAGGGTGGTTAACACAGTAACCACAACATAAATGGTACACTTCTATGATTTTAGAAGCTTTAGTAATAGTAATAATTTTTGGATAGTTAAAAAAAACTTAAAAAGCATCTCAACGGCTCTGTACAAATTTGATTTGATCTAATTATGTAAAAATAGACACAGAAAAAATACTTGCCTGGTGGGTGACTTCAGATAAACACAGATGTATTAGAGAGTTTAAGACCTCGAAGGCGCTGTACAAATATGATTTGCACGCAGATGACACTATATTTAAAACACTGCACATTGTATGAATTTACAGTTGCTATTTCATCCTCCTTTACTATTAAAATTACATTTATTAGAAGATAGTGGCAAAAGTGAATTTGTAAAGTTTTTTTTAAAAATTTTTTATTGTTTAATTTATAACATTGTTACAGCATTGTACAAAGTAGGTAGTAGGCAAAACAAAATAGTGAAATACATAATTCAATGATTTTCTACGCCAATTAAGAGTGCTAGCTCTTGAGCTTGGCGTAGGAGTTATTTCATAATTATTTAATTATTATAACATCATTTTACATAAAGTGTACAATACACATAATTTATTATTTCTGTGTGTTCTGTATCTAAATATGCTGGTTTAATACCTGTACTTACTTATATATGTAAGACCGTGGTATTAATTCGAAAATAACTTTAAAAAATCTTTCTTAAATATCATTGAGGAAGAAGATAACAATAATAATCTAAACAAAAATATGAAAGAGAACAAGACACAGAAAAATAGAAAAAGACAATGGTCGCAATTAGGACTCGAACCCAGACCTCTCATCTAACCGGGACGTGCGCGTTTATCAATTTTGCTATTGCCGCCTTTTTCAAACCGTCATATTTGTCAATCTCATATTTCAAATTTTAGAAATAACAATATTATCTTCAACTAATTTTTTTTGCCATATTATAGGCAACCCTTTTATTGGAAACAATTATTCTAAGTATTGGTTTGTGACCTGGATAGCGGCTTGGATAAATATATCCGAATTTATTCATTTTGAACTTTATAAAAGTCTAAATGAATATTCAATTTTTTATAAGAAAAACTCTCTTTTTATAACTTTTGAAGGTTATTCCCATCAACGTAATATATCATTGAAGAAGAAGATAACACTTATAATCTAAATGAAAATATGAAAGAGAACAAGACACAGAAAAATATAAAAAGACAATGGTCGTAACGGTCGAACCCAGACCTCTCGTCTAACAGGGACGTACTTGACATTCTTTCTAAAATCATTACCATCTGATTTTAGAACTTGAATACGTCGTTAAGTATTCTTGACTTAAAAACAAACAGATTTAAATTATTCCTCCATCAGATTAATTCTCCGCGGGGGTAGAAAAATTGAGAACACACACAATTTTGTCCTGGAAACCTCCGTTCTCCATCGACATTCACGCATTACTCAAGACCCTTAAATACTTAATTCAATTTATCGTGCAAAGCTTTACTACGATGTTCCCGACTCCTTCTTTCATCTACTTGCGAGTCATATTACGCTCCTGACACTCCCGAACGTGTTCAAAGCATCTAATTACCCCTTATCATTACACTGCCATCGTCCTTGCATTCTTCTCTGAGCTTCTCATTCATAATCTGGACATACGTGGTTTTACCACACTTTTACGCCGAAGGGTTTTCAATGATATTTCATTACAAGAATAGAAATTGTTATACGCTGCAAAGTCATAACGAAGAAGACTAAAACAGAAAATATTTAAAGTGTAAACCTCAAATGACTCCCACCTACGTTAGTAGAGAAGTGAAGTTAAAAGTATATACGTAGTCATATGGTCTGAGTCACATTGTTTATTTCCCATGTAAATTTGACTCAGAAGTCCTTGAATAGTGATGCGTCAGGAAATATTTTTATATGTAGGTTATAAGATGAGGAACATTTACTGTTCGCTGGTTCGCCCTCACCTTGAATATGCTAGTTTCATTTGGTCTCCTTTCCATGCTGTCCACATTTGTCACATCGAATCCGTACGTACCGCTTCCTACGAGGAATTGCTTGGAGATTAGGACTTGAAAGAGGCGAGTACTCGTATGATGAAATTGAACAAATTTTAAATATTTCTTCTTTCGAAAAACGTAGAAAGGACACTGATCTAATTTGCATATTCAAAATTACGAGTATCAACAGTATTACTGACACACCTGCCTTGTTAACGTTTAACATCCCTTCCCGTAGACTCCGAAATAATGAATTGCTGTTTGTACAATTCTACTAATTATGGATATCATTCTCCTTTATCCAGAATGTCGAGACTTGTTAACGCAAGTCAATGGATTGAATTTTTTGGTGTTAGCTTAAATGACTTTCGGCAGTCGATGCGAAATGTGTAATTGTAAAGTTAAAAAGTGTAAAATTGTAAAGTCTTGCAAATTCATCTTAAAGCGTTGACTTGTAGTTGTCTTCTATAAGTTAATTTATATTATAATTTGTCAATGCTCTTCATTTATATGTAATTTCATTTCATTGTCTTTTATTGTTTAATCGAACTTTCTAGGTCAAATCGAGCCGTTTACTATGATCGCTCTTTTCGTGTAACTGGCTCTCTCATTTGGAATAAACTTCCCTCAGCTCTCACTAATATCCAGAATTTGGCTGAATTTAAACGGGATTTAAAAACAAAATTATTTAAAAAATCATACCATTAATGAATCCTAACACATTTTCAATACACGTAATACCTAAGCCATGCTCTCAAGTTTCCGATAATTGTTTGGTTTCGGTTTCCTCCTAATTGTATTTTTATGTTTAATGGTCGAATATAATGTCAGAATATTTCTCATTTCTAAACGCAAACTGCCTTCTGTTAGTATATTATATTTTAGTTTTAAAGTTCTTGTTTTGTCCTGTGCTCCAAGCACCGTTATTGTTTATTATTATTGTCCAGTGTGTGCTATGAAAGCACGGTTTTTGTTAAATTTTGTTCTCTTGTCATTGTTTTGTAAATACTGTATATTCTTTGTTTCATATTATTTTAACAATATTTTGTAATGGATTCGTAAGGAGCACTGTAGGATTATTATTATAATTACTTTTGTAATTTATTAAGTTAAGCGCACTTGAAGTGAAGTGACACAAAACTGCGCTATACAAATGTAATGTTATTATTATTATTATTGTCATCTTTTTTTTATTCGTGTTATTGTTATATTATTAATGGACTATTCGTCCGTAAATAGATAAATAAATAAATAAACAATATGGATTTGTAATGTTATCATCAACAACATTAGCATGGATTATATTCGATCAACTATCCTGAGTAGTTCTAACTCCTGAAATCGTAAAAAGTATCCCGCGAATCTGTAAGTGTGGGAAATGATTGAAATAATTGTGTTCAAGAACGGCTATATTGTTTTCGCACTTTCGTTTAGTCAATAATTGTAATATCTCCATTGGATCTCTCCAAAGACATTCGTTATTTGTAAACTGGGACCAGTAGTCTCCACTACAGTACAGAATGCTTATTGTAAACTGGGACCAGTAGTCTCCACTACAGTACAGAATGCTTATTGTAAACTGGGACCAGTAGTCTCCACTACAGTACAGAATGCTTATTGTAAACTGGGACCAGTAGCCTCCACTACAGTACAGAATACTTATTGTAAACTGGGACCAGTAGTCTCCACTACAGTACAGAATGCTTATTGAAAAACTAAGGTTCTTTGAATCACAGTGAATGGTTATTACGAATCAAGTTATAATTATAATTTGTAGGACTAACGTCCTTTCTTCCTGAAAGCTAGGTTTTACCTGCCGAGCTCTAGAATTATAATGACTCTATCTACCTTCGGCACATCTCGGAAACGGGACCATGTGACCCGAAGAGCCCTTAGACAAGTAAAGTAATGTGAGAACTTAACATAGACTAATTTATTTTTTTACATGAATACCGCACAAGAGTTCCAACTGTTCCCGTCTGGATACAGTGAGACCATGGCATCCTCAATTGAAGATGCTGAAGATAGTGGTCTTACACCAGGGCGGTACTGAGAGTATCTTCCACTCTGGATTATCAAATATGATACATTTCAATAATGCATCAAACAGTCTAAAGAACTTCGAAAGTTGTAGATTCTCTCAAGGGAAACGGTCGGAAATATTTTGTTTGTAGAAAGTGGAAAAATTATTTATAATTAAACATTTTTTTAGAAATGTATCATATCATAATGAATTGAGTGAATATGCATTATTATAGAAAATGTACAGGGCTATACTTACCTGGCAGGTAACAAGGATCTGTTCAAAATTCTTGTTCTAGGTCCATTAGTACCAAAGGATGAAAAGATCGGGATAACATTGACAAAATAAGAAAAACGGTTGAGTCTAGGTTGAGATGATTTTCTCCCGAAAATGGCGCTGTAAATATAATCCAAATATTATTGTGATATAAAATGAAGATAAAAAATTAAATTAAGAACGTTCAAGGAAAACATGGTCAGTAAAATAAAGACAATTGTCAAACTTGTAGGAAGAGCATGATTGTACTATTGCACCTTAGTACCATTGTACCGCTCAATCATCACAAAATTTTGCTATTGCTTTCATGAGACTTGCTTTCAAGAACATGTTATTTATTATTATTAAATATTGGCATTTAAAATAATATGTGCTCGAATTGTGTTCTCTGGGTGCAAACGTATCTAAATTTCTTTAAATAAACAATAAACAGTGTTAATCTCAAGCGCCCTCCCAATTAAGCATGGTCCTGTATATTTTCTGCCTGTACAGGAAATAATTACACAATTTTACGCAGCATCGTGTTCATTGGTCCAATGCATTGTACAAATAGTTTTATATTAGTGATCGACGAACCGGTGGATGCAATCTTTTAGCCATAAGTTGTGATAATGTTTTATTTTGTCTGTAGTTAGAAGTAAAATTGTAGAAATATATTGTAAATTGTACAGTTACCCTTGACGTTATTTTTCACAGAAACGGCGGTGTACAAAATATCCAAATATTATAATTATTTTTTTTATACATTTACGAAAAGTAAGTAAGCAGAGAAAGAGAGAATACGAAAACAATGTGCAACATAGTTGTGAATGATGAATACTTGGAGCGGGTGGATGAGTTTGTGTATTTTAGATGTATGTTTACGAGAGATGGGAAGACTGATAGAGATATCGGAATAAAGGTAAATGCAGGTAATTCTATTTAATGGAGGACTGAACGCCGTTAGCGCCTACAAAAAAACTGTCAAAAAAGCGAAGCTAGCCGTCCATAATGGAGTGCTGGTACCTACCCTGATTTTTGGCAGTGAGGCATGGAACTGGCAGAGAGAGGATGAAAGTAGACTGAAAGCTGTAGAAATGAGATCCCTGAGACGTATGTGTGCTAAAACCGTGTGAGAAATGTGGAGATCCGCAAAGAATGCAAGGCTGATGTAAGCGTAATGAGTAAGATAAAGAAAGCGACACTAAGATGGTTTGGGCATGTAGAGCGAATGAATGAGGAAAGGAGTGTAAGGAAAATATATGACGCAAATGTGAATGGTAAACGAAGTCGGGGACGCCCGAGGACCACGTGGCACGACCAAGTGAATCAGATACTTGAGTCGGGTGATGTCAAGAGTCAGAATAATAAAAGAACATGTATGAGACGATGTATGAATGTGAACGAGGCAAGCAGTGTGTGCCAAGATCGAGTTGTTTGGCGGTCCATCCTCTCTTCCTACCCCTGCGGAGAAACGGCGTGATGGTTAGTTAGTTAGTTAAGTAAGCAGTACACGTGACATGCTAAGTTACATTAACCATTGCCTTTCAAAAATTCGCATAATTTCATCAATTTCTATTGAGTTGAATTACCGAGAAGTTATGATACAATTCTGAAAAATTATTCCCAGTTCTTTCGTTCTCCAGCTTAGTCGAAATCTAAAAATAGCTGTCTCCATTCAATGTTAAACATATTTTTCTCAATGACACCAGATGCGGCAAGTGTAGCCCAAGTTATTTGTCTAAGAAGCTGTCGCGAGCTTTTTGCGCCCGTCCTAGCGCCACAGTGACCGTCGACCTTTTTTTGCGACGACTTGTGAACTATCATCCTTTGTGAACCTGTGAACCGACCACCGGCGAGCTCACATCCTGTGCAAACCTACCACCCTACTGAAACTATAAAAAATGCACTCATTCATGAAACATCTGAACTAAAATTCTGAAATGTGCATTATGTTGCATACAATGTCTGGTCACTCATTCATGGAAAAGCTCAAACCATAAAGCATTCATTTGAACAATCTCAAGCTGATTCATTATCCCTTCTTTTGTGGGGCTATCACATATGTTACATTTTTTCTTGGTGTTCATAGCTTCACTTAATGACTGAATATTCCATGAATCGCAACCCAATACACATGTGACTGTCATAAATAATAAAATGTTACAAGAAATGAGAAAAAACGGTAGATGAACAAAGTTGACACAATGCTAAAAGGAAATACGCTACTAAAACATGTTAAATTTAATTCAACAAAATTAAAATACACCTTTTTATTGGTTGTCAATAATGCGTGCTGTTTTCTACAAGATTTTTGAGCGCTAGAAAAAAAAGATCGACAGTCTTGTTGAATTTATGTTCAGCAGATGATCACTTTGGAGAAGTGTGTTTAAATGTATTTAATCCAAATAAAATGACAAGTCAGTCCTAGTTTTATTTTTATTCCGGGTCTCTTTTTTGGCGATTGAATTGCTCCACTGTGTATGCGGTATGGCCGTAAATTTTGGCATCTTTTGACCCCACAACGGGCCGCCCAAGGTCTTTAAAAAGTCGTTTCGGCGAAGGACTGCTTTTATTAGTTTTAGTTCCGTCCGCTTGTTTAAACCTAAAACGGATATCCGTGCCGGGTTATGCAGTGAGGCACGCGTGTATCAAATTACCCCACGTGTCCACCCTCGATCGTTAAATTGTATTGCTTATTTATAAATTTATATCAAGTTTGGCGGAACAACATGAGATTTTAGTGTCGGTCTGAAAAATAATATACTTACTCGGTCATACGTTGTTCAGTTAAAAACTATCTTTTTTTAATTACAAAGATGAGGATTAGATATTTCCACTCCATTGATAATTTGTAGAGCGCCGTTGTTTTTTTAAAAAACGCTTTCATGTCAAGGGCGCTTTTTTATTTTCTTTATGTGAATACCGCACAAGAGTCACAACTGTTTTCGTCTGGAGCCAGTGAGACCACATTGGAGTATATTGTGAGGTTGAAGGTAGTGGGGAAGGAGATGGGGAGAGGAAGGTGGGAAGTACGGTACTGTATATTTTCTGCCTCTACAGAGAATAAAAAATACTATATGTGCGAACCGGTTGATGCAATATTTTAGCCATAAGTTGTTATAGTGTTTTGTTTAGTCTGTACTTAGAAGTAAGTTTGTGGAAATATGTTATAAATTAGTACAGCGCTCTTGAAGTGATTTTTCATAAAACGGCGCTGTACAAATCACCCAAATATTATTATATTTACCTGGCTGTTTACATCTGATCAACAAACACGGCTAAAGCCATTTCAAGCAACGTTTCAATTCTGAATGATGTCTAAACCTGTGCTTAGTTTTTTTCTAAAACACAAAAGCTTGCATTAAGTGTCAACAGGGTCGGCCTTGAGTCAAATGGCACCTGGCGCTAGTAAAAACCTCAAGGGTGCAGTATTATTTATCCTATGCAACGTATTATCTCAGAGTAAATTGTTACTCTAAGCGTATTATCAGCACTTTGACTCCTGGCCCTGATTTTCAAACTTGCTTACTTAAAATTCAAATCTTTTACTGTCAAGTAAATTTATCAATATCGTAATCTGTGAATTTCGCAGTGTTAAATTCTAGCAGTTTCACTGTTGGTTTTAAAAGTTAGATTTAAATGTAGGTACACATCTTTACATTACGACACAAAAACGCCCTTTTACAAATTATACAACTATTATTATCACGGACATTTCAAGTTAATAATCAAATACATTCAAATTATATATACTCATTACACTCATTAACTTGAACTTGTGCAATATTTCCGGATAAAGAAATACATAATTTCCACCAAAATAAGACCTAAAAACAACTAAAGGGTAGGTACCTTTTTGTATCTCGTTAGTGACGAAAGTGATGAGTAAACTCTTCCCCTAACCCAATTTAGGAGCACTCATTCACCCAGTTTCATCACTGTTACAAAAACAAATTAGGCATAAAGCTGGGTTCCCACACTGCCAAAAGTTACCCCTATGCCCCAAGTGCTATGCCCCATGCTCTAGGGTGCCATGACACCGTTTTTTTCCAGCTTTGAGTAAATACATGCGCCTTTATTAGTTGTCTATCAATCAGCGCAGAGTTACCCTCCCTGGGGGGCAATGAGTACCTAGTAGGTACTACCTAGTTTTGAGCTATTTACAAACAAGTACACAAACATACTGGATAAAATAAAGCGAAGAGTAAGTGATATGCCACATATATCTTTATAACCTTTAATGGATGATTAAAAATAATAATATTTGGATGATATGTATAGCGCCGTGTTGATGAAAAATCACCTCAAGGGTACTGTACAAATTTATAATATGTTTCTACAATCTTAATTCCAACTACGATAAGCCATTACTACTTAGATAAATCATTATCAACTTAAGGCTAAAGTAATAATAATAATAATATTTGGATGATTTATATAGCGCCGTTTTTGTGAAAAATCACCTCAAGGGCGCTGTACAAAACTTACAATACCTTTCCAAAATCTAGAAAAACTACAAACTAGACAAACAATAAAAAACAATTTATGGCTAATAATTGCATCCACCGGTTCATACGAAAATATATGTACAATGTCTCGACCAGTGAACGCGATGCTTCCTAAAAATGTAATATTGCATCCCTGGGTCTTCGATCACTGATACAAAACTATATGTACAATGTCTCGACCAGTGAACGCGATGCTTCCTAAAAATGTAATATTGCATCCCTGGGTCTTCGATCACTGATACAAAACTATATGTACAATGTCTCGACCAGTGAATGCGATGCTTCCTAAAAATGTAATATTGCATCCCTGGGTCTTCGATCACTGATACAAAACTATATGTACAATGTCTCGACCAGTGAATGCGATGCTTCCTAAAAATGTAATATTGCATCCCTGGGTCTTCGATCACTGATACAAAACTATATGTACAATGTCTCGACCAGTGAATGCGATGCTTCCTAAAAATGTAATATTGCATCCCTGGGTCTTCGATCACTGATACAAAACTATATGTACAATGTCTCGACCAGTGAATGCGATGCTTCCTAAAAATGTAATATTGCATCCCTGGGTCT
Source organism: Glyphotaelius pellucidus (assembly GCA_936435175.1). Taxonomy (NCBI): domain Eukaryota; kingdom Metazoa; phylum Arthropoda; class Insecta; order Trichoptera; family Limnephilidae; genus Glyphotaelius; species Glyphotaelius pellucidus. Next base: position 1,153,294 of record OW386540.1, read on the forward strand.
TCGATCACTGATACAAAACTATATGTACAATGTCTCGACCAGTGAACGCGATGCTTCCTAAAAATGTAATATTGCATCCCTGGGTCTTCGATCACTGATACAAAACTATATGTACAATGTCTCGACCAGTGAATGCGATGCTTCCTAAAAATGTAATATTGCATCCCTGGGTCTTCGATCACTGATACAAAACTATATGTACAATGTCTCGACCAGTGAACGCGATGCTTCCTAAAAATGTAATATTGCATCCCTGGGTCTTCGATCACTGATACAAAACTATATGTACAATGTCTCGACCAGTGAACGCGATGCTTCCTAAAAATGTAATATTGCATCCCTGGGTCTTCGATCACTGATACAAAACTATATGTACAATGTCTCGACCAGTGAATGCGATGCTTCCTAAAAATGTAATATTGCATCCCTGGGTCTTCGATCACTGATACAAAACTATATGTACAATGTCTCGACCAGTGAACGCGATGCTTCCTAAAAATGTAATATTGCATCCCTGGGTCTTCGATCACTGATACAAAACTATATGTACAATGCATTTGACCAATGAACGCAATGCTGCGTAAAAATGTACATTTATAAATGTATTTACTTTTTATGCTCTGTACAGGCAGAAAACATACAGGTCCATTCTTACCTGGTAGGTCATTTGAGACCAGCACTGTTTATTTAGAGAAATTTAGCTACAGTTTGCAAAAAGAGGACATAATTGGGGACACATGAAGCCATTATTTAATAATGGTGTACATATATTTTAATAACAATATACGTTCTTTAATGATTTTTTATTTAATTAAATGAAGACACCATGAGCAAAATTCAATTAAAAATCTTGAAACAGAAACATCATAAAAAGATATTGGCACCTCTGGGACTCGAACCCGGGACCTCTCTCTTTCCGGGCGAGCGCGCTGACCACTGCGCCGAGGTGTCAATATTCAATTCGGTCACTTTTAACTGTATCATACTTTGACTAAGAACCACCTATATTATCTTCATTTTCTTAACGCATATTTTATTGGCTGCCATCTTTATGTATGATTGCAAGATTCAAACCCAAACTAAATGCAATCTAGGTGGTGTCTGGATAAAATGTTTATCCATTTTATTTAATATGCGACATCTATCGACTTTTCTGCAAGTCTAGGATGAATATTATTAATAATAAAAACATTTTTTATGATGAGCGGTATAACAATGGTGTCACCAAACTGCATCTCCATGTATTAAAGTGCTGCAGAGCCAAGCCAAGCCCTATGTGGAGGATGAGCGACCTATGATTTTTATTGTATTACTCTATTATTTTTTAGAATAAATAAGTACACAAACTGTTAATAGAATAGATTAAAATTGGCTTATCTAACTGGATTAAAATTACACATAGGTTTAGATGTAGCTATTTTAATGGTATTTCAATGGACGATGCTCTGGAACAAGCGTCCTTGAATCCTTCGGCGACTGTGCAGTCGGACACGAAGTTAAAATTGGCCAATCTGGATTAAAATTACCAGAAGTTTGAAGTAGAAATTTTACTGGTATTTCAATGGACGATGTTCTGGAAGCGTCCTTGAACCTTTAGGCAACTATGCAGTCGGGAGATAAACGCGTGCTCAACACCCGTACAAGGTTGACACAACTTTCCGTATGAGACGCTTTTATAACTCGTTATAAATCTCAAAAGCTAGATCTGGTGTTTTTTTCCCTCTAGATCACTCCTTGTATTCTTAAAAGAGATCGCGTTCAGTATTTCAATACACGACGAAGCAACCAAATGTATATTTTTCGTGCAACAGTTTTAGTTATAACTTTATAATTTATCTATGTAACCACAATGTAAATAATTTATATTAAAAAAAACAACCTTATGTCCTCTGCATGCGTACCAATTTTTTTCTAAATAAAAAATAAACATGTCAATCTCAAGTGACCTCCCAGGTATATATGGTCCTGTATATTTTCTGCATGTACAGTACATTTTTAGGCAACATCGCCTTCATTGGTCAAATCATTGTATAGGTATATAGTTTCGTATCGGTGATCGATGAATATAATTTAGCCATAAGTTGTTATAATGGTTTGTCTAGTTTGTAGTTAGAAGTAAGATTTTAGAGATATGTTATAAGTTTGTACAGCGCCCTTGAGGTGATTTTTCACAAAAACGTCAAGTCATCCAAATATTATTATTATTATTATTATTACATTATGGTTAACGTGAGGCTAAGAGCGAAACCTGTCATTTCTTTCAGGGGGTAGGGCCTTGAGGGTTTTTTACTATGAGTCATATATAATATTTTTTGATTGTTAATATGACTGAGTTTTTTTTTTTTTTTAAATGCAGTTTCAATATCTAGAGAGAGAAATCTTGTTACTAAATGCTAAAAATCACTGATTACGCAATTTAAAATATTAATCATTTCGTCTTATTACGTTCAGTTATGGAGTGGTTTTCATGTAACCTCACACCAAAGGCAGATTAAAAAAATACATATTTTATGTATAATTTTTTTTAAGTATTCCTTACCAGATAGAGGAAAGAACCAAATCATTAAAATCGCAGTTTTTTTTTAGTCTACGCCATACAAAACGCCCGAAAATAATTATTCTAAACTGCGAAATCGTTTCTCGTAGGTCTGCTACGTTTGTGGTTCGACTAAAAAGCATCCTAAGAGTGTACGACTTTAAAAATAAAGAAGCGATCATGAAAAGATTTGCTTCTATCTGCGAAAACATTTTAATTTTAAAGAATTTGAAGAATTTCCAAAATGTCTTCGAATGAAACAGAGCAACGAATCGAAAATAGGTATTCTAGTCTAGAAGCATGAATTGTAGGTATTTTTTCAGGTGCAATAAAAAAACAAATAATATTTTAACAACCCACACTTTACCAAATATTAATTACACATTAAAAAATACATTAAAAAAAATCAACCGAAAAATTTTAATATTAAAAAGTTACAGGGTGTTGAAGTGGGGTCTCAAAAAAATGGCGCTCCCTGAAAAAAACAAATTAATTCTTAATCCAGACAAGTGCTGCTAAAAGGTAAAAAAAAAAATTGGCAAAATGGCGACTGCCTGAAAATATTTTTTTACCAGTTTTTTTAACTTTTCGGAATTTTTTATATATAATAAAAATTGAAAATTTGTTATAGTTCTAATAGATGTGATAGAGTAATGTGTAGAAAAGGCTCACACCAAATTTCAAGTAAATTGGTAACGTAGATTGGTAACGTGATTTTTTCACAAAAATGGCGCTATAGAAATTATCCAAAAATTATTATTGTAGATCTTGAGATATCATGTCAACCGTCTCGAAAAAAGTAGTTTTGAGAAAAATGCGTTTTAAGTTTTGTTCCATTTAGATTCTGGATAGATTCCTTCTAAACCGCGATACTAAAATGAATATAACTTTTAAGATAATGCGGATTTCGAAAAATCCTTTCTAAGAGATATTTTATAATATCTAAATTATGAAAATATGAAAAAAAAATCCAGACTGGAATACCGCCATGCTGCCTTCCGCAATATTAATTGCAACTAACTAACCAGTCGTGTATATTAGTAATACAGGGCAAGCATGAGCATAGGCACGGTGGGCCCTGTGGGGATTTGCCCTACCACTGGAATTGTCGACCGAGTCGCGTTTTCAAATTTACATCACTTCGTAGGATGGTTTTTCCTTCTTTCGTTCATACTCTTTGTATTCATAGAGCCTAAAGCATGAATATGTTGTAGATTCCTACTTTTTTCGGTACCTACTCTATAATTTTATTTTTTGCCCCATCTTAAATCAAAATGTGGCTACGCCCATGAGCACAAGTTACCCTCATAACTATATATGTCGGCACAAGGTCCTAAAGAAGAACTTCTTAGACTGCTGCTGCTCAAGGGTAAACACGTAGAGAAGATATTGCGAATGCTATAGAAACATATCTGGATATTAGAACTTCTTGTTATTAGATCTCGGACTTTCGGTGGGGGTTTTGATTTAATGCTTTAAAGTGAAGATCGACCGCAACTGATCTGATTTTAATAAGTGAAGGGTGAGTGCAAAGTACACACATAGGTGGTGTATATTCAGTTTATGCTTTTAAGAAGGTCGCGATTTTACAAAAATAGCAATTGAATACCGGTAAAATTTAACGGTAATATCCGCCATATACATTACATATATATGCGGCTCTCTGGTACCTTTGTTATCCTGTTTCCGTGACAATTTGGCTCTTCTCATTTGACAAACTGTCGACCCACGGTCTACACCTAAGAGATTTCCAAAATGAAAACAAACAAATGTATGGCGACCTAACAAAGGCTCTAACGGTTTAATTAACCAAATTCCATCCCTTCTTTCAAGGGCACTTAAGTAAACTGACAAATAAAACATCCCATTATAATCATTTGGTGGGCGATATCAATTTACTTTACAGCTTATAAATTAATCTCATTTCGAAAGGGAAGCAATTCATTTCCTCGGTTTGGTCGCTTAATTAGTTGTCGGGCGCAGGTATACAAGATCATATTTAATACTGGAGCGTTTTCTCAAAATATTCGATCATATGGAAGAGCCAACACTAAATCACGATCATATGGAAGAGCCCAGCATCACTAAAACAACAATTTTACTACTCGTATTTCTGCATTCCACTAAATTACATTCACGAGATGTATGGAGATATTATATACAGTGCCCTGCTATCGGGACCCTGTCTGCTAAGGGCGGTATTATTTCGTAACATTCCAACCGTCGAAAGTTAACCATTTTCCCGATTTGAATGTTACGCCGTAAGCTCGCATGTTCAGGCTTTCGTCGAAGCTCGGGTCTGTGAATCCGACGGGGCTTTTGCCTTTTTGTGAAATAAGTTTTGACCACACAAGCCTCAGTTCCGAGAACCGTGCACCGTCTCGAGCGGATTCATTCAAAGATCTATCTGACGGAGAGGGACGCACTTATACGCGGTGCGTGCGCTTGAAGAGCTCGGTGAGTAAACAACACGGTCTGAAGAGTTTACTAATATTATTGGTAGCAGTATAGGCGTGCTTTATACCGGAGCTTTTACACGGAAAACTTTTGTGAAGTTTCTGTGATAGATTGAGAATTGGTTCCTTCAATAAAACCAGGCGCATAAACGCCTTTAACAACGGGAGCTTTTATTTGGAAAGAAGACAATTTGTCAAATATATAGGAAGTGAGCTTTTGACTTTGTACAATAATTATTATCGGTTACTGTTCGACGTGAATTCCCAGGGTGTTCTTTATATTATATAGTTCGCCCCAACAATTCATACCATTTGCGAAACCGGTCATTCTAAGCGGCGCTTCTCGGCCGAAAAAGAAGAAGATGGAGAGATATGTAATTACGAATGTTGGACAGAGCGCGCCAATATTTTAAGTGATAGAATTGAAGCGAAAATTACGAAAAAGCTTAATAAAACATGACTCGTTTAAAATAGAGCAAAAATCTCGTGGAACGTATCTTAATTATCATTTAAAGAAACATTGTGAAATTTTTCACAAATATAACTTGCAAAATAATAGAAATTGACTTGTTTTAAATAATTTTCGGAGCATACTTTGCAATTTTTTCATATCGAGGGAATTTAATATAATATGCGTTTCGGCGTGGAACGTATCTAGATATTATCTTCAAAAATAACAAATATTTTTTTAAGAGCCTAAAAACTTCAAATGTTTAATGAAGACATGTAAGAAATCGGTCGAAATTCGGATAGCGGCGGCTTAAATAATGATGTGTAAAATAATATTTTCATGAAAATAAATACATAAAAAACGGTAATTTATTTAATTAACTTCTACGAGACTATTATTAATATAATGCGTTAAAGTTTTTTCGCCTTCCAACACATTGTTAGAAATAAATAAAATAATATTTATTATAAAAATTTTTATAAATTTATAACGCCCCTCAAGGGCGCTTATTCCGCGACTTCTTCTACCATTCACATTTGCGACATACATTCTCCTGTCATTTCTTTGTTTTTCATTCGCTCTACATGCCCAAACCGTCTGAGTTTTACCACACATGCCTCAGGGATCTCATTTCCACAGCATACAGTCTACTTTGATCCTTCCTCTACACACACATGTTTTTTCACATTTTTTAAAGTTCTCCAAACGAAATGAAATATAAATAATAGGTACCAACCAACCTATATATTAATTTTTTTATTATTTATATTTACCAGTTTGGCGCAACACATATTTGTTTAATTATTTAAATAAATTACAATAAAATTAATATTTTTATACTGGGATCCAGTTCTGTACAGTCAGCTGGTACTCGTGTCGGCTAGGTACAGGTTAGGTAGGTCTACTGTCACCAGGTTCTAACCGTCATACTGCAGAAGTGGGTCCATCCAGGTAACTACTGACTACCCACCTGTATTATTTTCTTCTGATCTTTTTCGGTTATTTAACCGTTTTAATAATACTCAAATAATGCATACAGTGATTTTTTAAATTTACATCGCCGTAGCAGTCTTTAGAATTCAACATCCATACTAATACTAACTGCTAGAGTTCGTTTATGACACTTTCACGCATTAACCAATAAAAAGACTTTGAAAATTCATTCACCAATAGAAAGCTAAATTATATGCGAAGACTATAGTCTGTATATGATGGCAAGTTCTGGCGTTATGAAATTATTAATATTAATATATTATATTTGTTATACGTTTTCTGTCGCTAACAAAAGCGAGTTTTTGCTAACGTCAGAAAAAAATCGTTTCCATGGAAACTGTTTCCTGGTAGGTACTCAGCCCCCTGGTCAGCTACTGCTCCAGAAATTCAAATATTAGAATATGTTTTGTTTTTTTTTGGTCAAGCTTTTGTTTTGCAATAAACGTCAGATAAGAGTTCCTACATTAAAAATATAATTCGTAACGATTATAAAGACTGAATAATAAATAATGCAATTTTTTATTGTATTTACAAACTTCCAAATATTTAAATAAAAATAAACATCCGAAATATTTGTAAGCGCATAAATTCCGAACGAATGAACAAAATTGGATAATTCTTTTTTTCTTTGAGCTATAGCTTTATGAAATTTAGGTGGCAGGTGAGATGTTTGAAAACTGAATGTAATGGAATGAATGTATGGAATGCGGGAGGGGGTGGGGTGGGGAGGAGGGGGGATAAGTGATAAGTGTAAGCGCTACAGTAATTTCCCGTAATACCATGCGAGCGAAGCCGACGGGAAAAGCTAGTTTTGAATAAAGCAGTTACCTACACGAAAAATTTTTAGTTTGAAATTTATAGGTCAAAGGAATTATTTTTAGTTTTCTGTGTAATTTCCACCATGTTTTTTTAAATATTTTTGTATTTATTTATTTTTATGTTTTCATTGTTCATCTTTATTTTTTACATTTTGATGTGCTTATGTTCTATACGAAAAATTTTCAGTTTGAAATTTATAGGTAGACGTGCTATACTCGTTAAGGCGGCACTATCCGAATTTCTACCGATTTCTTGCATATCTCCATTTAACATTTGAAGTTTTTTAGCTCTTAAAAAATATATGTGTTATTTTTGAAGATAATATCTATACAACCCCCACGCCGAAACGCAAATTATATGAAATTCCCTCGATAGAAAAAAATCGCAAAGTATGCTCCGAAAATTTTTATTTTCACGGCTGACTATTATTTAACAAGTTATGTGTATGAAAAAATTCACAATGTTTCTTTGAATGTTTTTTTAAACAACTGCCACGAGATTTTTGCTCTGTTGTAAACGAGTCGTGTTTTATTAAACATTTTCACAATTTTCGCTTCAATTTCATTGTTTTAAATATTAGCGCCATCCAACATTCGTTATTGCATATCTCTCCATCTTCTTCTTTTTGAGAGAGGATACGGCGCCTTAGGAGTTAAAATCATATACAGAGTTTTGAAAACGAGAGTGAAGCCGGAAGTAGCGGTAGCAACCTGTAAGTAATTATTTGTTTTTAGTTTAATGAGGAACTCTGTGTACGCCTATAATTCACTTCTCCTAGGAATAAAATTAGTGCTTACGTATAAAGACTAGAAAGATAAATAAACTAAACACTTTATCTTCACACGGCACCTTCATCATCATTTTTATACCCCTTTCCAAGAAGGTTCGAGGTTTCGCCGGTTCGACGTGGCGCCTGGAGGCGTCTCTATCTGCTCCTTCGGTGGCCTCGGTCAACATCAGGAACTGTCATTCCTCTCACATCCTCGCCTAAGTTTTATATTTAATTTTAGGGCATGAGAGCAAATTTCAGGGTATGTGTTTCCTCCTTCCTACAACATGGGTCTCTTCAAGACCAATGTTCTTGTCCTTCTTCTCCTCAAAAAGATCCTCCACACAGAATCTCAGATGACATAGGCCCTGAGGGAAATTATTTTCATCAGAGCCTCCTGTGTGGAGTTAATATATAAAAAAAAAAATTGTTTGGACCGTTTCTGATTAATTTCGGACAAATTTTGTTCAACTCGTTAAGTATCTTAGTTCCTGATCTAAGGGTTGACTGTTTCGGACCAGTTCTATGAACAGCACACTTCGCGCCCAAAGAAAGAGACAGAAGATACTATAAAACAAAGGATTCACGCGCAATCTCTCGCTGGGACTATTGTACACACTTAAATAACTATCTACTTTTAATAAATACGACGCCTTCACATTTGAAAACATAATGTTTACTGAACCATTAACCCTGGGTGTGCCAACTAAGATTCCTAGAATAATGCAACAAGTGGAGTCCCCCAGGGTTAATACCTAGGTCCAATCTTGTTTATAAATGATATTTAAAAAATATTTCATAATGAATTTATCTTACATCTTGCTGATGACCTTGAATTTTTCAAAATATTTACCATTGTTACTTTCTTCAAGATAATATCAACAAATTGTTAATTTGGGGTAATGAAAATAGAGTTTACTTAAATATCTCATAAATTTTTGCCATGCACCATCGGATTCTATATTCGTAATAACTTACTTGTTTTTGGTAAGACCATCTTTTGTAAATTGTACCGTCTTAAATATTTTTTTATAAAATATTTTATTATCTCCGTAAGTTTTTTCTCCGGAATATCTACTTACAGTTTCTAGATATATGGAATCTTATTATTGTGCTTTTATTAAATCATTATACCAATCTATCCATCATGTTTCTCTAAGTCTTTGAATCAAATACTGTAGGTACTTAATACATTTATGTATTGTGGAGATAATTGTGCGACCAGTAGAAGATTTATTATTTGTGAAGTCGGTATATCATCTGTTGGCTACTGTCAATTTAAAATGAAGAAAACCGGTAAAGTGTGTCGTTAAAACTCAAAGAATAGAATACAGATTTAATATATTGGAAATGAGATCAGTGAGAAGAACAAACTGGTCTGCTACTTCTCCTGAGCCTATAAACTCGTACTAAGTTTCAACCTGCAAAATAATAATGATTGGTTTATTTACATACCAATAAAATAATTAATAAAATTCCCCTGAAAGCATTAATGCAACAAGTGGAGTCCCCCAGGGTTCCTACCTTGGTCCAATCTTGTTTATAAATTATATTAAAACAATATTTCGTAATATATTTATTTTACATTTTGCTGATGACCTCAAATTTTTTACAATTATTAAAAATATTTACCTTTGTTACATTTTTCAAGATTATTTCAACAAATTGTTAATTTGGTGCAATGAAAATAGAGTTTACTTTAATATGTATGTTTTTAGGTTTTCACGACCAAAAGTATTTTTGTTATTTGTTTTTGCAGATGAGCTCATCTGACCTGATGATGGGCACTGTAACGCTGTCCGAAACGTTGGCTGAAGAAGGAGGTAGCGAAACACGGCATAACACCCCAAAAACAAATAACAAAAATTTACTTTAATATCTCAAAATGTCAAATGGTCAAATTTTCTCGAATAAAAAATCCAGTGATCTGTAATTACATCATTGATAACTTGATTATGCAATTACTTGTCAACCAAATCTCTCATTTGTTACGTACATAACGGAAATCTTCAATAAGGGCTTACAAATGTTGGGATTTATAACTAGGCTAACTAGAATTTTAACAAGAAGTGTTTTAAACTTTTATAATTTGCCAACAATTAATTTGAGTACAATTCTTCCTTTTGGGACCCGCATTATAATCCCACAAGCTAATGAAAGAATACAAAATAAATTCTAACGTTTTCTAAGTTTTAAAATAGGTATTACAACAGTTTTGTTGAACTACAACACTCTTTTAAAAGATATAAATATGCTTAAATTGTCAGACAGAAGAAATTTTACTGACTTGATATTTTTGCACAAAAAGTTAATTGATGTGTTTGATAGTCCTAAATTGTTTGTATTGTAGGCCCTGAGAAAAAAAAGAATTCCCTCAGGACCTATGTCATCTTTGGGGATGCTGTAAGGAGGGTCTTTTGGGAGAAGGCAGGAATGGAAAAAGGTTTGAGAGGTGAGTAAGAATCTGGGGGTCAGTGTGTCCAGGAGCGACGGACGTATGAACTATCCCTCCCACTTCGGTGCAAGGCGATGGGTCTAGAGAGTCCGGCTGAAGAGGTCTAGGTCAGGTCTCCCTCAACCAGTCTCTTCTGATTTGGCTCGCCACGCATAGGTGGGTAAACGCATTCGCCGCCGAGACCTAGACAAACCTCACCCCATGAACCCTATGTTTTATAGTCTTAAATAGCAAACTACAAAAAATATTTGTTCAAGTACGACTTTTTGTCTATTCCAAGCATAGATTCGTGGCATAGAGATATGTTTTCAATATTTCTATTTTTGATACTGCTACTAAGTTCGTGGTAGAATTCCATTACATTAAATTGAAAAAAAAAAGTAAAATCTTTTACTCAGATTACCTCAAAATTGTTTCAATATTTCATTAAATGGTTAGAAATATATGTAAGCGACATCTAAGAAGAATAATGTAGCATGATCGCGTGAACAACCCTACATTTTAACCTTTTTGGTAGGCTTGTAATGAAACGAAACAAGCCTGAGATAAGGATAAAGAAAGTGGTTTCTGAAAAGTTTTTATGACGCACATAAAACTAACTAACCAGACAAGTAGTCAACAAATTTCAAAGGATTGTAAAGGACTGAGAGTTTTCAGATGTTGAATTGGGCGTCGCGTCGCTTCGTGTGGCGTACAAGCGCCCCCAAGGGACTGGTGGAGTGGACGACACAACCATATGCTGTGTAGTCTGCACTTGTTCCCGTTTGTGAAGAATCATTTGTGCTCGATCCATGAGCACACCGGATGTGGTTCAATGAAATTCAAGTTTTCTGAAGAAAGAACCTTGGCAGCTTAATGGTCGGCCCACGATAAGGTGCATGCTCTTTACGTCGGAAATCTCCCACTGAGTCAAACACGAATCTTCATGTGACTTTGGGAGCTTTTTATTATTAGAATTAAGCTCATTTGGGGTGAAACATGTCAAAATGTTCTTTGTAAGATTATGATTTTATAATTTAAGTTCGGAAGTGGTTAACCCTCAAAGTGACAATATTTTCAATGTCACCCCGTTGTGGAATCTTTCGTACTCTTCAGATGAATAACAAAACTCTTTCAAACATAACAGAAGTCTGAGCGAAACACAAAACGCATCTCTTCTTACTTGCCAGCTACCTACCTCATAATTAAATATGTACGGTCAATGAGCGCTTTTACAATTTACCGTGACGATTCACGGTTACGGTACTGTCACTGCAAAAAAGGCAATAAAAATACGTTCCTTATCGCTATATATATACATATACTGCAGCTCTTTCTTGCACATTAAATAATGGTGAGATACACGAAATATGTGTGACTGTTTCCTTCAAAGTACTACTTTTCTTTATACATGTGAGGGAGATGTATGATAATGATTGTATGTTTCCTTTGGGGGGGTGCAAACATACGTTCACCGTTTGTCTCATTTTTGACTGTTGTTTTTTGGTGTGTAAGAAAGGACGCTAGTATGCGGAGCTATTGTAAAAGAAAAATTCAAATGTGGTCAGGTTTTTCGTAGCCCGGGAATATTTAGCTTTCTAAAAAAATATATAATAATAATAGTTTCAAATAATATTATTACCTACATAACCATCCTGGCGCCACCGTCTTGGTTTTGTAACGTTGATTTTAAGTTGGCAGGAAATTCCTTTACTGTAAGTTATATGAAGAGACTGCTGAGGTTACATAAAAAACGTAAAAGAACATGAATGCTCGAAATTCTGAGTGACTGAACTCCTCAATTTAGTGATACAATGATCATTTTCAATGTGCTTTTGCAGGTACCTGCACCAAATGAATTATACAATTGACGCCTTATATCATTGTTTAGCTCTTGAGTAACAATAACGGCAAAAAGACAAAGGAGTTGAGCAAGATGCACCGAGACAAAATCCCTTTCATATATAAGATATTAGGGTATTTTGGGCTCATTTACAGGCCGAATGAAGGCTTGTCAGGTAGAGCGCCCCTGCCTTTATACAGGCGCTAACAATTATTCACAGTTTTTAAAAATACCAACAACAGATGAAGCGAAATACAGAGCAGGAAAAAAGAAAATAAAATGTAAAAAAAAAACTCAACAAACCCGCAGTTTATTGGAACTTATTCTAGATTTTGTCGGTAGATGGCAGTGGAGCTCGGAAACGGCGCTACGAGACAGGTTCACCTTAGTGGAGCCCCATTTCTGCTACGTAGCGTAGTTCACCGGATGAAGTTAGTGTGCAATTTCGTAATCATAATATGCGTTTTTAATGTGCATAATATAATGTATTCATATTTCGTTTCAGACCAGTAAGTACGTTAAAGCGCACGCATTCCAGGTGAAGTTTCAACTTTATTGATGTAACTTTTGTTCTTTAAAATGGTAAGTTATATAAGTAGATAATACTAGCGACAAAATAGCACAATCAATTAAACCAAGCAACGGCAAATAGTTAACTTAATACTTATTAGTATATATTGGTTTAAAATCACAAGTTTTTTGTAATTATTCGTAAGTTAAAAATTAAAATTTATCATTCCGAAACTGTTATAGGTGGGTTGTTAAATTGATTAAGCTTGGATAATATAAAAACTTGATTAAATTTTTTTATGAGAAAAACTCTCTTTTTATAACTTTTGAAGGTTATTCCCATCAACGTAATATATCATTGAAGAAGAAGATAACACTTATAATCTAAATGAAAATATGAAAGAAAACAAGACACAGAAAAAAAAATTTGTAGTATTTAAATAAGAGGATTTTATGAATTACATTGTATTTGAAAGAAATTAAAAATCAAGTTTTTATATCATTGAAGAAGAAGATAACACTTATAATCTAAATGAAAATATGAAAGAAAACAAGACACAGAAAAACAGAAAAAAACAATGGTCGCAACTGGGACACGAACCCAGACCTCTCATCTAACCAGTCCCAGTTGCAACCATTGTTTTTTTTCTGTTTTTCTGTGTCTTGTTTTCTTTCATATTTTCATTTAGATTATAAGTGTTATCTTCTTCTTCAATGATATAAAAACTTGATTTTTAATTTCTTTCAAATACAATGTAATTCATAAAATCCTCTTATTTAAATACTACAAAATTTTTTAAATTCATCTTACTTCATGTTGTACCTACTTTTAAAGATACCAATAATGTGATAATTTGTACAGCGCCGTTTTTGTGAAAAATCACCTTAAGGGTGCTGTACAAACTATACATTCTAAGAAGCCGCCGCTACCCGAATTTCTACCCATTTCTTACATATCTCCCTCAAATATTTGAAGTTTTTAAGCTCGTAAAAAAATGTATGTTTTTTTTTAAAGATAATATTTAGATGATCCCTACGCCGAAAAGCAAATTATATGAAATTCCTTCGATATAAAAAAAATTTCGCAAAGTATACTCCGAAAATTATTATAAACACGTTCATTTCACTTATTTTGAAAGTTACATGTATGAAAAAATTCTCAGTGTTTCTTTAAATGTTATTTTAGATGTTTCCCGCGAGATTATTGCTCTATTTTAAACGAGTCATATTTTATTAAATATTTTCGCTTAGTTAAAATAGTTTTTTTTTAATATTAGTGCGCTCCCTCTTACATCTTTGTATTTACATTTCTCCCTTTCTTCTTCTTTTTGAACGCTTACTAACGAGCTTTAATGGCCTATATATCATAATTAAAAAAATAAATAAATAAACATGACCATACGAGATAATTGTTGTACCTTGAAAATTAAAAAAATAATTGTTCGGTTTTTTCAGCAAATTTTGGCCTCAATCTTAATTTTACTTTTGTATGAAACACGAATTCCTCGTAAATAAATAAACATAATATATAATTATAAATACACAAATGCATATAAAAAATAACAGCGCGATTATTAGGTTATGTTAATGTTAAGTTAAATATTAAGTTATGGGCGATCCTGTCAGTAATAAAAAATCAGACAGGGTAATTTCGAAAACAGTTTGTTACACAGTTAGTATTCATTGTGTATTTCAAAAAATGTCCGCCATGGCACCGACACTCAGCTCATTGTAATCTCCTTGTCAAGTGTCAGTTATAAATCAACTTCACTTTCCCAGAATTATATCTATTTTTCTGTAAGATCTGCCACAAAGAACCGGAAGGCTGTTTATTGGTCAAAAGCTCGAAATCAACTTTGAAAGTTCATATTTTCAGCAGTGGCGTAGCTACTAAGAGGCTAGACGGTGCTGTGTCCCGGGGCCCCCAAGCCCAGGGGGCCCTCGGACTCTGACCAGCAAACCTCACATTGAACCAGCTACAAGTTCTCCCACCTTTGGAATGAATATGAATGAATGAATTGAATAAAATATTTCTTCAAAATTCGCAAATTCACTTTGTGGCGTCATTATTAATTTAATGAAAACAAATAACTTTGTGTACACTACTATTTAATTAACAATATCAACATGTTTCGAAAACCATGTTTCTTCGTCAGGATAATAAGTTAACAATAAGTTAATAATAAGTTAACTTTTTATCCTGACGAAGAAAACATAGTTTTCGATATTTGTTTTCATTAAAAAAATAAAATTTTAAATTATTATTTTTTTATTTTAACTTTTATGAGTAAAACCTCAAATTGTAATATTTAATTAAATGAGGACACTACAAGCGAAACTCAATCGAAAATCTAGAAACAGAAAAATTAGAAAAAGATATTTGCACTTCCGGGACTCGAACCCAGGACCTCTCTACTTTCCGGGCGAGTTCTCTTGACCACTAAGCTAAGGTTTCAATATCCAATTCGGTCACTTTTAATTGTACCATACTTCGACTAAGAACCACCCACATTATCTTCATTTTTAACGCATATTTTTATTGGCTGCCATCTTTATGTATGATTAATATTCCGTATGTATACGTATACAGTGACTGTATTCCCCACAAGTCGAGACTTGTTGGGAATTCTCCTATATTATAATTTTTATTAATACCCAAAATTAATTTCTTACATTTCTTACAATCAAACTGATTGATCAGTTTCGTAAGATTTGTAAAATAAAATATTATAAAATTAAAACTGAATAAACAAATTAAAAAAAAAAAAAAAATCTCACCAAGGGGGGGGGGGGGGGGGAGTCTAAATTGAAAAAAAATAGCTCACGTAATTAATTTATGCCTCTAAAGTAGTTTTGCTATGCAATTCAGTGCACGATAAAGAGCTGATGATAAATTAGTAGCTTAGTAAATTAGTATATTTTTATTTTGACTTGATAAGCCTGCGCCGATTAGTTAGGGCCCCAGTTTTTTTTTCACCCCAGGGCTTTTGGTTAGCTAGCTACGCCTCTGATTTTCAATGTGTTCATGTCTCCAAGTATGGCAGTATAATGGTGCTGAAATTGACTCTATCCGTTCTGGTTTCTCCGACAATTGGCGTTTTCGTTACAGGTGTTTGTTCAGAGTCTGTAAATTGTGAACTATTACACGGCCAATGAAATACACATTTCATGTATCTGCAATTTTTTTTTTTTAATGTGCATACCGCACAAGAGTCTCAACCGCTCCTGACCGTCTGGAGGCAGTGAATCTGTGGCATCCATCTATTTGTAAATAATACAATTAGAATTGTACAGCGCCCTTGTGGTGATTTTTCACAAAAAATGTCGCTCTGCAAATTATCCAATTATTATTATTATCACCAATAGAGGTACGTTCTGAGGTTGACGGTAGTGGGAATTGGAAGGAGTTGCTGCAGAGGAGAGTGGGGGAGTACCTGGCTATTCAATTCTGGTCACCACCACGGCTGAAGCCATCTCAAACAACTTTTTAATTCTCAATAGTGGTGTTACACCAGGGTGATACGTGCTGCAAATATAGCACATATTATTTAAAATTAATGAATTGTGAAATAACACAAATAAATCAATTAAAATGTACCAGTGAATAGTAGTTAAGTAAGTAGTTGTTTAGTATTCACTATAAACTACATACATAGTTAATTATAAACCACATACATTCGACCGGTCAGTGGTTGAGTGGGCATCGCGTTTGGGTCCCTTCCGGGCGTCCCGTGTTCGATTCCTCGGCTGGCTAAGTCCTCCATCACAATACAAGCAACATTTTCGGCTTTTTGTGATGGTTTTAGGAGATTTTCAAACATTGTTGGGTTATTCGGAACCCGGGAATGTTTTCCTTTCTTTTTAAGTAAACAAAAAAAAAATGTTTTTGTAACTTTTTATTTTAATTGAGAAATTAATTATCTGATTTGTCCAAAGAAATGTCACTCAATAGCAATTCTTTTGCAAACTTTCTTGAAGCAGGTATCCACCATAACATTAAAAAAATGCGATAATCCAATTAAACACGACGATTTCACATTTGAAAAAAATAATCTTAACTGAACAGTTTAAAGGTCACTATCATGAACGTGAAAGGCATAAAACCATGTATGCATAAAACGTAAAAAACGGAACGTGCAAATCAATTTAAGGTCGGGAAAACAGGACTTATCTACTCTGAGCCAACTATTTGTAGATGTATATATGTACTACCTCCTATTGCGCAACTTGGCATATTTTAGTGTAAATAATATCAGTTCAAGAGGCAAGATAAGATATAAGTTATATGGGGAACACTACGATCCAAATTTAAAAAAAAAAGTGACGACGAAACTCTGGAAATAATGCATCAAACCAGTGGCGAGTCAGAGTCCCAGAAGTGTTTATTTTAGTTACATTTGACGAAATCAATTTGCAAGTAAATTTCAAATAAATAAAATAAAATCAAGTACCCACGCTCGTTCATGCTCGATGGTTTTAAGTTCATTCCAACATGTCTCAATGTGTGTACCGATTTTTGTTGCAAAAAAGATTCAAGGTTGGTAATTGTTGCTCGATATTCGACAGAAATTTAACTGATTTGTGTATATCAAACGCTTATTACAAACGAGGTTTCTTTTTTCTCTCTTTTTACATTCTCCACACGCTACACTGACAAAATAATTTCCTTCGGGCCTTTAACTTTGGGGATGCTGTGTGATGGGTCTTTCTAAGTAAGGGAAGGACAGGAAGTTTTGGATAGGAAGATGTTTGAGGGGTGAGTCGGAAGATCACTTGGGGTAACCGATCGCAGAGATGTTGGCTATTCAATAAACAGTTTCCGGGGTGGCAGTACCCAACCCCCTCCCTCAAATTGAGTTCACAAAAGTAGTAACAACATTATTAAATTTTCTTACTTAGTTATAGTCCATTCCTTAATACCGACCTGGCGTTGATACAGAAATCATCGCAATAGGCGAGTTTTAGATCTGAAAAATGTCATACCCAATACCTACGCCTTTCTCTGTCGCACGTACGTTTTAAAGCGTCTTTTCTTTCGCTTGCGGTTATTGTAAAGTCAGTAAAGTGACTATTTGCACTAGAATGGATAGGTCGGCATTGAAGTCTGGCGCGATCTGTCTATCCATTGTATATAAATTAGCGTTGGTACAGCCATCACACGTGTAATTAAGCATTGGTACACAATATTAGAGATATTAAAATAGTTGTTACATAATTATTTTTTTTACCTTGGTGCAATTTGAGCTTTATATACCTACTAGCTGGTACCCGGCATGCGTTGCTTTAACATTTAATAAATAAATTGTTTCTCCCTGCGTGTCCTTTCCCATTCGTCCCGTTTCCTTTCCGCCTCCCCTTCTTCTCCTTCCCCTCTCGCGTTCCAACTGCGCCTCCTCCACCTTCCTTCTCCCCACTCCCCCCCTACCCCCGTCCCGCGAACCCCCCCTCTCAAGATGCCCTCCCCATCCCGCATTCCATACATACATTTCCCGTACATTCAGTTTTCAAACAGCTCGCGTGCCACGTATTGCAATTTTTTTATACATATTTCATAATGCCAGAGCTCACCAGTAGTAAAAAAAGAATTATGCAATTTGGTGCAGTCGTTCGTAAGTTATGCGCGTACAAACATTTCGGAGATTCATTTTTATTTATATAAATAGATATTAAATACGACGCCTGACATAAGATTTCCCGCAAATATATCAAAATAGTTACCAAGACAACGATTTGTTTTGATTTTCATCTGACGTTATCAATAATTCGCTTTTGTAAGGGACAATGAACGTATAATAAATATAATATATAAATATTTATTATTTCATAATACCAGAGCTAACCATTATATACAACCTGAATTACTCGCATATAATGTAGCTTTCTATTGGTGAAAGAATTTTTAAAATCAGTTAAGTGATTTAGGCAGGAAAGCGCAACAAACAAACATACGCACTTTTGCATTTATAATATTAGTATAAATAAAGTGTTCAGGAATATACGAAAGAAGTTTAATAAGTCGGAACCATTCTGTAATCTTTGGTTAATCGATGATTGTAATAATACAGCCTGGGGAGACCAGCATTCTTACATCCAGCAGTTACTCGAGTGTCTGATAAAAAAAGTCAATAAATAGAATTGCGCACACTTGGTTTTCTGAACCTTGTCAAAAGTGGGCGTCTCTGTTTATATAACACGTGTTTGAATCATTTATTTCCCCACAATTCATAGCACGAATCAGTAACAAATATCCCACTTGAACACATAATATTTTTTGTTCCTCTTTGTGGGTACGCAAAGCACAAATAATCGCCAACACATGGTAATTATTATTGACATGAAACACATTCCCGGCTAGACAATAAAATCTTCGATATATCGACCAGTTGAAATGATGCAAATAAATCCTAAATTCCGATAGTCTATTTGATCTCCCTACTCGTTTGGCGATGATTCGATTATCACCTACGAAAGAAATATTAGGTGTATTTTTTTATTAATATTTCTATTTTTGATACTGACTATAGAGAACAGTCCATTTTTTTTTTTTTTTTTGAATTTTTTTTTTTGAACCTTCTAACTTAAATAACTGCATATTTATTTTTATTTTTATAGTAAGTTTTAATAGTTAAAATAAATGTCAAAGTTAAAATTTTTCAAGATCCCCCGAAAACCACCGTGACGTCATTTATTTCGTTTTAGTTATTTTCAACAGATGTTGTCATTTTGTAAGGAAGAAGTGATGAAACTATTCAATAAGTAAAACGTTATTTAGGTGTAATTATTTATTTATTATATTATTATATTTTTCAATATTATTACGGGAAATTGGTATAAAAATTGTTTGAAATTATTATTTTTTTAGCTTTACGAATCGAAATCAATATTAAGGAAACCGAAGCATGAATTTCGTAGGGAACTGGAAACAGCTGTTCGACCGCCGCCATTTTGAATTTCAGCATTGGAGCGTTTTATGGAAGCGGTGACGTCACGCCTCACAAATTCAATAATACCAACTTGACAGGGTGTTTTAATGACACGTTTTAAAATGGACTTTTTAATATTTTTTTTAAAACTCTACGTTAAATATTATTTAATACAACTTTTATATTCAGAATCAGCGTTTATTGGTCTATATGAACATATTTTTTTAAAGCCATAATATTTTTCTCTGGAGTTCCTTATTCCTCGTGGAATTCCATTATAATAATACATTTCAACAAATATAAAACTTTTCTCCACTAAATTTATTTGTGACCGTAACCGGTTTCAGCTTGTTAAGGCCATCTTCAGACTGATACAATTTTTTCTTAATCTACGGTTGATATACATGACATATGGAGGAGAGGGAGGGGATGGTCTAAAAGGATTTTATTCAAATTATGTGGGTTTTTCTACGTTGATCACATTCATACATCGTCTCATACATACTGTTAAATTATTCTGACTCTCTTGACATGGCCCGACTCTAGTATTTGATTCAATTGATCGTGCCATGTCTTCCTCGGGTGTCCCCGACTTCTTCTACAATTCACATTTGCGTCATATATATTATTCTCCTTACATTCCTTTCTTCGTTTGTTAGCTCCACATGCCCAAACCATCTGAGGGTCCCTTTCGTAATCTTACTCATTACGCTTACATCAGCCTTGCATTGTTTGCGATTCTCCACATTTCTCACTCGATCGTACATGGTTTTACCACACGTACGCCTCAGCGATTTCTACGGCATTCAGTCTTTCTTCCATCCTTCCTCTGCCAGTTCCATGCCTCACTGCTATACATCAGGGTAGGTACCAGCACTCCATTGTGGACTGCTAGCTTCGCTTCTTTCGACAGTTTTACATTTGTTTTAATATGTAAGTATTATTTATTAATATCTTTTAAGCTCATTGATGCAAGTATCTTAGATTTCTTGAACATACAAGATTAAAAAAAAGATACAGCACATATATATTTTTAACGCCACTACTAAAATCTCACATCATATCACACCATTACGAGAGATTTTTTTAGGTAGGGTAGAGCGTAACTAAGAAAACTGTTGAAAAATGTGATTAAAGTTGTAAGAGTAAAAATACTTCAAGTTATTATTAAGTACTTACCTTAAAATCAATGAGAATTAACAACTTTTTTTCTAAGATCGTGTGAACGCCGCTTGTAACAAGTTTACTACGGATTTAATCAATAGCTGGGTACCAACTCCTTATCAGCGAGCAGTGTTCGATTTGCAAGACCAAAAACTAAATAACGTATTTCGAAGTTAAGTTGTTAGTCAATATTATGCAGTATTAAATAAATTTACTTATGTCTAATAATATTATTATAAGAAATTCACAAAAGTTAACTTTGGCAACAGTGTTTATTTTATAATCTTGAAGTTAGCTGCACCCACAAGTCAGGTGAATCACATTAGGTAAATAAGCTTTCTTAAATTTCAATATTAACATCGGAAAATTACGTCATAAGGTTTATTGGCACATTTCAGACAAGAAATGGAAGGTGTTGTCCAAGTATGGAGTGAATACAAATCTCATACAGGCAATTGCGTCTCTGTGCGAGGGAAGCGTTGCATGTGTGGTTTTACGGGGTGGTTGGACATCACAAAAAGAGGTGGGATTGGGCGCGAAATTGGGTAATCTGTTAGTATGTTGCCTGTTGTATGCTGATGATGCGGTGCTGATTTCTAACACTATGGAAGATCTATAGTCTCCCGTGTCTAGGATAAACGAAGTATGTATGAAGAATGAGTTAATGGTGAATGTAAGTAAGTCTAAAGTCACGGTGTTTGAAAGAGAGAGTACGAAAACAATGTGCAATATAGTAGTGAACGACGAATACTTGGAGCCGGTGGATGAGTTTGTGCATCTGGTAGTATGTTTACGGGAAGGTTGATGGAGATATTGAAAGAAGGGTAAATGCCGGTAACTCCAATAAAGGAGGACTGAATGCTGTTGGCGCCAATAAAAAACTGTCAAAAGAAGCGAAGCAAGCAGTCCATAATGGAGTCCTGGAATCTACCCTGATTTATCTACGGCGGTACCCATACCCGCCTCAAAAACCAAAGAGAGTAGAGGGGGGGTTGAGAATTTGCCTGGCTATTCAGATATTGTTGCTTAACAAAGTTTCAACCATTGTTTCGATTCTGAACGATATTGTTTTACCTGGTCAATGCCTAAATATTTATTATTAAAATAATTTTCATAACTTATACAAAACTTAAAATTTTAGTGAATCTTCTTTTTAGTATAGTCAACATACATACATTGACGAAAATGAAATTGCTGATAAACATTATGTTAATCTGCAAGTTTTGATAAGGTGTTTATTTTGCATATCTTTAAGTAAACCCATCAACAATGAGAACTACATTTGCAACTTTTGGACGAAGTTGCTGAATTTAAACAATTTTTTTGGCTTTTGTAAATTGGATTAAACGCATTATTTCAATCTCCCTTTTCACTTTTGTTTAGTAAAGTAGGTTTAGGGTGTATGTTCTCACAATAATACAATTATTTAAATATAATCCATTAACATAAATTAGAAGATTATTATAATCTTGTCGTTAGAGTTTTACCACTGCGGAACCATCGATTTCAAAATTTATTCAAATTTTAAACATTTTTTTTTATTCATTTGTGGACTTGCATGGATTTAACTAACATATATGAAACGGTTGTACCACCTCAGGAGCACTCCTGTCCCGGTGAGATCGGTACACCAGGGGGCACCGATTTGTTAGGACTTGGAACACATGCTCTGAGTATGGGAAGGAGGTTGGAGTTTAATTGACCGATATACATGGCAACCTAATAAGCCAATATTGGAATTCAGGGTGGGTAGGAATAAATGAATTCATTGAGCGTTGTTGTTTTCCTCTTAATGCCTTCCTTTTTCTTGCCTTTCTCGTCTCTTCTTGGGTCTTCTTGTCTCTTTTTGTTTCTCCAAGTTTCTCTTTGCTCATCTTGCCCCTTTTTAGCTCTTCTTGTCTCTTCCTGGCTCCTCTTGAATATTTTTACCGACCGTTCTTGCCTCTTCTTGACTCTTCTAGTTTCTTCTAGTCTCTCTTGGCGTTTCTTGCATCATCTTCCCCCCTCCCTCCCCCCTTTGGTGGCTCCCCTTTTCTCTTCCTGGCTTGCTTTGACTCCTCTTGGCTCTTCTTGTCTCTTCTTGAATCTTCTTACTTCTTACCAACCGTTCTTGTCTATTCTTGTCCCTTCTAGTCTCCTCGTCTCTCTTAGCTATTCTTGCATCTCCCCGACTCACTCTTGTTTCCCAGTGGTAACTGATTTTAAAACAATCCTATTTCTTCTTCCTAGATCTTCCAGTATTCGTAGCATGGATTTAACTTACAAGCGTGATATTAATAGTGCATCCAAGATCAAATCTTTTAAATTTCATAAATCCGTTTCAAGCGTATCGCGTGCCAGCCAAGACAGATGTTAAATTCAAGATCTTTTTGATGAAATCGCAGCTTTTTTTGCTTACTTAATTCTATTGTGAGTGTTGTGCAAGCAACATTGCCGATATGAAGTCACCCTCAGGGGCTCAACAGACAATACAAAATAAATCTTCGACCTTTCTGAACTCCGGGTAACGGTTCCTTCCTAACTTCCCTTCTCCGTGACAATCGTTGCTAATCAAAGCGGAACAGGAAATAATCTATGGAGGCTTCTTATTGATGTAATACGTCATATCCCAACTGCACAGGGGTCTTCGACTTATAAGCAGCCATCGCCAACCCAGAGGAATTGAATATACAATATACAGTTATAAGTTTTATTGAAATTGGGGTTCCAAGTTAGGAGACATATTAATTGGCACTAAATATGTTTCTAAACAGCATTATATAAGCACCTGGCAAGAATGGCAAGGACTATATTAAATATTAACTTCTCCCTAGTACGCGGTGTCTGACAATTTTCAATAAACCTCCTTTGACATGTTTCAGAAAATATCAGTGTGCTCAAGTTAATAATATTATTTGTTTAGTTCGTAATCAAGGAATTTAATTGTGCAGTGTAAGTTTATGGGCTCGGTTCACAAAAGTTATCGTGGTTAACAAATTAAATATAAAATAATGGCATTAACATTATACGAAACGTAACAAAAGTGGTGATCAAATCAATTCCAAGGGAATCAATAACCCTTGTCGAAGCGACCCCATTGAGATCACCTAGAGGACGGGACTATCTTTGTATGTTTTAAGATGATGATTCAATTAGTTGCCATAAATCACAAAAGCTCCTCCGGTCACAGTTAGTTTATAGCTCGCCAGAAAACAAATTCAAGAAACATTTTATTGCACAAAAGTACAAAAGGTATAAATTACAGGTACATTCTATTTCTTTCAGTTAACCCAACAAATACATGTTATATTATAGAATTCAACAATCAAATGTAATATTATATGCAAATAAAAAAACAGAGGTGATTAATGTAGGTAAGGTATTTATTTATAGTGTAATGACTAATAATAAAAAAATGAATAACTTAATAACATTTAGCATAAGCAGAAAATAAGCCTACCACGATTTGTTTTCAGGAATCATTCTTCAATACATACTTCTTCTTCTTCTTTCGTATGGTGGTGGGGTCAGAGGGGGACATCTAAGTCTGCAAGCCAGTCTAGGGCCTCAGGCGTTGCCCTATGGACCTCATCAATCCCGCCGGGGAATGAATGGAGCGGGCATTCGTCGACCACGTGTTTGGTGGTCTGCACCTCACCGTATTCTCACATCTCGCACTCTGTATCCCCATCTATATATCATATGGGCACAACGGCTATGGGAGTACCTTATCCTATTGATGGCGGACCAGAGTTTGCGAGGCAATGAGAACCCAGGCTGTCTCTCAATGGGGTCTTGCACGAGATGGGCATTTTACACCTTGACCGATTGCCACTCAAGCTTCCATCTATCTTTTGGGGTGAGAGGTGATTGGAGGAGTCTTTCTCATTCTGTCCAAAAGGGTTTTCGGGACTTCATGTGGCATGCCGGGTGAGAGACGACATCTTCGTGCAAAGGTATTGCGCTTTTTATATTACATACTGCAATCTGTAAGATGGTTGGAAACCCCTAATTTAGGGGTCTTAGACCCCTAGTTCCCAAACTACCCCTCTTCGTCCCTTCTTACAGCGAATCAACCGTCATTCGCCTGACCCCGGTGGCACGAGCCATTGTCAATTTTCTGCAAGATTTGTAACAATGCCAGTCTACCATCTGTCTCACACGATATTCTTAACGGTTCTCGGTTAATCTATTATTATTATCATTGATTTTGCCGTTTTCGGACAATTTAAGTTTCAACGATTTTGATCAAGTAGTGCGATAATGCTCGGCAAACATTTAATTCCTCGCAATCTAAAATACACATCGCAGTGTACTCGAGTTCATTTCTTCCGTTATAATTTCCCATAAAAGGTTAATATTGGATATAACACAAAAATAATCTCATGTTGCTATAGAATGGGCACACAGGATAATTTATAACATATTTAGTCCTAAAATGAATGCATTTTCGAGCTCTGCTCGGAACCAACGTACCCTTGACCATTTATGGAAACCATATTTTGAACTTCTAAGCTTTCCTTCGGTTACCTTTGAGAATATTGTGTCTAAGGTTTTAAGAATAGGAAGGGGTGCATCAGGGTTTAAAATAGATCCATATTATAGTAGGTAGGAAACCCTATAAACCGCGTATGCCGTCTTGCCAATAGCTACTCCCTTAGAAATACCGGTAAAATAACAACACCGTACCCGCCTGTAATGACATTTATTTTCTAAACACGTATATCAACTTCAAAACTTACTACCTTCAGGTAGTAACTGTTTAAATACGTGTCAAACGGATTACTTTCACATTAGCTTCCACGGGAGGAAAATATTTACCATCAGGGCATCATCATCTTTGGGGATGCTGTGGGGAGGGTATTTTAAGGCAAGGAAGTTCTGAGAAGGAAAAATGTATGAGGATTGGGTAAGAATCTGGGAGTCAGTGTTCCAAGAAAAGAGAGACGTTTGGATCCATCCTTCCCACTGCGGTGCAAGACTCTGGGTCGAGAGAGAGTTCAAAAAGTCTCCCTCAACCAGTTTCTCTCGATCCGGCTCGCCAAAGAGTAGGTGGGCAGCATTCGCCGCCAAGATCTAGGCAAACCTTATTCCATGAAAATGGTCACCCCTACTAAGTTACCAAGTGTAGTGAACCACTTGAGGTGACCTATTTAAAAAGCTATTAAAATTATTATAATATCACACAAACGGCCGGCGTAATCCAGCGGTAAGGCTCTTGACTCGCATTCCGAAGGTCGCGGGATCGAATCCCGGCGTGGCAAATAAATTTTATTTGATTAATTAGTGTTATTTCACAATTTATTCATTTAAAATAATATATATTATATTTGTGGCACGTTCCAGAGTGGAAGATACTCTCAGTATCGCCCTGGCGTAACACCAGCATTCAGAATTGAAACGTTGCTTGAAATGGCTTTAGCCGTGTTTGGTGACCAGATCTGAATAGCCAGGTACTTCCCACCTTCCTCTTCCCCATCTCCTTTCCCTTCCCACTACCTTCAGCCTCACAACATACCCCAATCGGGGATGACATAGTCTCACTGGCTTCAGACGGGACCAGTTGGGACTCTTGTGCGGCAGTCATTTAAAAAAATAAATTAAAAAAACTCACTGATAGTTCAATGAACCTAATTATTCCTCCAGTTCCACGCATTTTGTTATACGAATATTAAAACAATTGTACGTACCAATAAATATGTCGTACTAGAGGAATGATTACACGACATGTCATGTCATTATCGCCATGGAATAGTACTTGAGAGTTAGAAACATACAAGTAACATGAGGCCACGTGTTAATTACACATGGAACTTGAGATAAAAGTGTAGAACTAATAAGTTATCAGCTGGTTATGCACTTGGGACCCGTTTCTTTAATAATTAGGTCAAACTATCGTAAGCGGAAGAGATGCATTTTCATAAACAACCATCATATCACCCGGCGATATCGAAAGGAATGTATTTTCAAAGTACATACTAATTGATATATGTATTCCTAAAAATACCAATTCACGACAACAATACTTAGATCAGCGACGTCATCAGCTATCGGAAGGTTAAATGAATCATTCGCACATCCGGTCTAGCGTGAACGATCGGTAAAACCCTAAATCAATACGATATTGACCAAATTCGTCATCTTTTATCAATTATCAATTTTTATCAGTTATCAATTTTTGCGAGTACGGTCAACGATTGTTAACAGATATTGATTAATTTTAGCACGGTCTTCGTAGTAAGAGATAAATTTCGATTAACTCTCGATATACACATATTTTTATTAATGTCTTTTGTTTTGCTAAATTATTGGCTTATTTAATGAACGGATTGAACAAATTGATAATAACGGAGCTCTTAGAATTGCAAAAAGATTTATATGCCATCCATAGGCTTAAAAACGCATTTAAGACACAATAAATTTATTCCGTTCGTTCTTTGAGAAACTAAAATGGTTGAAATAAGACTAAAGACTTTAACTAATTAAATCCCGTTTAGTGTCAAAAAGTAAATGCGGACTGCCAAGGCATGTTTCGATTAATATTTTAATTCAACAATGCCAATTTCTTAATATTTTTACCTAATGGATTGTCGTTTGACGTTTTGAAATGTCAATTCATAGATAGATCCGCCAGTATTGCCAGCGTACATCGATTTCTTATTTATTCCCTGTCAATATCGCGTTGATTGTCAACAGTGAAATCGTGCTTGGTATATCGATATAAAATCGTAAAGTTACGCATGTCGATCCAATATTGTAAAGTTATCAATACAACCCAATTTTTATTTATTACGAATAAACCGAAAATATTTGAAAATCTCCTACTACCACCACGGTAAGCCGAAAATGTTGCTTGAGTCGTGATGGAGGACTTAGCCAGCCGAAGAATCGAACATGCGATGTCCGGGTGAGACCCAAACGCGATGCCCACTCAGCCTCTGAAAGGTAAAAAAATTTATTTATACATATAATATAAAGAATGTGAGTTACATTTATATATACTTATATATTTTACAAAATATTATATTTAAGGTCATCATTGGCCCTGTATACCTTATTAGAAATGAGGAGCTCTTGTGTCTGATAAGGGAGTCACAATACTTAGGTTGTATGTTATAATATTTTTTATATAAAATATTTAATTTTTAATGTAAGTTTTTTTTTGTTTAATTTTATTTATTTCTTCTAATTAGTTGATGATTCAGCGCAATTCAGAAGGGAGGTTATTATATTATTTTTATGGCTTGTAAATATATTGGTTTTGCATTTTGCATGCCTTCCGTACAATTTTGATTTTGTTCTAGACCATTTAGCACGCGGTCTGACTCTCACACACTGAAATTGTATATCACCGTTCCATTGGAATTTCGTAATCATGATGAAACACAGTTTTGTATGGAAAAATAGGCCGAAATCAGACCTATAATTTGATGACGAAACACGCCCATAAGGCACTTTTTGTGTTTTTCTTTATTCTATGCTTAAGTCACTTAGAGAATCGTAAAAGCGCACAAATTCTAATGTTATACAAAAAGTACTCAATTCGCAGGCCCGTTCCTCGGGTCCACTGTGATCCCGTGATAGCTAGTCACCGGGACAAAGTAACCGGGAGAGGCAATAACGTCATATGTAATATATAGCCGCATGTACTATTCTTCACAACTAAGTATTACTATCAATCTTTCTTTATCAGTAGTGATACTTAAACTTAAAAAATAGTAGTACTTATACCTAGGGGGGACACGTTCTCATGCGACCTGTTAACGAAAGTAGCGCCATCATTTGACGAATTCTTGAATTCGAGACCGAATTAAAACGTTAGCTTTGTTTGAAAAGTCACGTACACAGATGTTTATATGGTGCGGCGGCACGGCGCGGCGGCAGACATGCATTCGAAGCTAGGTTCTTAAAATCAATCACGCAGACGCTAGCCTATTAATACCGTTTGATTTCGGGTTCAGTAACTCAGGTAAATATGTTTTTCTATCAGTTTGCAGTAAGTAAAATTGGTAAAACACCCTTGAAGTGATTTTTCACAAAAATTGCACTCTACAAATTATTCAATATAAATATACAAATTATTCAATATCAATATAAATAATTATTTGAAATTGCTTAAAAAAATAATTCTTTTTATTTCTTAGTAATGGATAACTGCCAAGTTAAAACTTCTTCAACAGAATTCATCTATTTTAGTTTGGGTAGGTAGTAGGTACTACTGTAGATATCTACATATTTTATGGTGCCTTTTGACTAAGGATTTTCATTAGTTTAAAAGGGTGTCTACAAAACTATAAATGTGTAAGAATAATTTATTACAATGTTTCACCGGGAACAATAAGTCCCATTGAATTATATAAAAAGATACGCAATCAAAATACTTGTACGAGATTATGCCTCCAGCTTTGCAGCCTCAACTTAACCCATATGATTAAATAAAAACTTGCTACTCCGATAAAATTATTTACCAACACCAAAGCAAACATCCTCTCTTGGTGATAGTGAATTCGTAGAAATTATTATATCCACTGTCTCATAAAGTGCCCACTACCTACTTTTAAATCCACTCACTATTCATTCACAAACTCAACAAACCTACAGATAAGATTTTTTTAATACAATATTTTGGTCTATTGGAATAATTCCCTTTGATCCCTGTTTCATTGCGTAATCTTCCCAGATATATTTTATAAATATTTTTCTTTTGCAGATTCATTAATCTAACAAATATTAAAAAAAAAATTGTGACTTGAACCCTTCAGGGCCAATTTTGTATATGAAATACCATTTAGCACCACCATATCTTTTGTGATGCTTTGCTGGGTCAATACGTCCATTCTGGCGTGTGGAGTACATGGCTGGTCGCAGTGGCGTGCACAGGGTTTTTGATCAGGGTAGGCAGTAGGAAAACCGCCGATTAATTCAAATAAATAAATAAAAAAATCTTACCACAGATAACTACCTTCGTACAAGTTTTCGCTAAGTGTGCTTGCTGCTGGCTGCAGATGATGTAGGTTTGGATTATCTAAGCCACATCAAATATCCAAATAATCGCTTCATTTATTCATCACATAAATTACCTATTTACGGCAGAACAGAATAGTTGTTTATATCTTATAATTACTGCCCAAAAAAATGCATTTTTACGATGTTTAATTTTATTTTTTATTGTATTTGTAAAATAAACAATGTAAAATTATTTTTTTAACGTTTTTCATTTAATCACAAATAAGTGCTCTCTGCAAATCATGAAATACAAAAATTTTTAATGGCCTATATTTTATAATTTAAAGCAAAAATAAATAAAGTAGCTCACATTCGTAAAAGATATTTGGTATACCTTTTGATTACAAAAATAATTTTTCAGTTTGGTTGGGTAATTTTATCTCAAATCCAAATTTAAGATTCATACGTTCCTCTTAAGTGGTCTAATTTATGCGTACGTCTCCCCACACTAATTATTTGTTTTTTTTCTATTGAAGATAATCGAAAAACCATTATTTTTTAAATCACTTAAACACACATTATTTCCTTCACTACAACAAGTTTCACAGGTTTAAATTTCCATATTTTATCAGATAATTCACAATTAAAGTACGACAAACGTTTTTGAACAGACAATTCGCATTTATGAAAGACAACTAGTTGATAGAAATAGATAACAACAGATGTCACTGTCGTCACTGATTGCCATTTGGTAATTTTGTTCCAGAAAGCACTGCCTGATACGAACAAAAAACCCTCATAGAAGCAAATTCAAAACTACAGTTCTACTCTATGCTCTGTGCATTTCGTAAACATTGATATTATATCTTGTATGAAGTTAGCTCTAAGCAGAAATAATTCCTGCTTTAGGCCGCATTTTAGTGAGGCAGTCGGAGGGCGCGCGTGTAGTTTCTAGTTACGGTTTATGCCACGTCTGTAGTATGCCGTTTGATGTGGCGCTCGCGTAGTTTCGATTGCTCAGCTTCTTCTCGCTTATTTTTGAAAGTGTGTATTTATTTTTAGCAATAATTTAATAAATCATAATATTATTTACATGCTTACGTTTTACAAATACGGTAGGGTAGGCAGTGCTTATGTGCCTATATGGAGTGCACGCCCCTGGCTGGTCGTGGTGTCGACCCTGGCGGTAATTGTAGCATTTAAGGAGGTTATTACTGTTATTTTAACCACCGGTACTGAGGGCTCCATACCTACATTGGAGACTTTCGTAGCGCGTCTCAGAAAGGAAATTCATGTGATGCATGAATCGTGCACCGTACATTCTCTTAAATGAAGCATTAGAAACTTTTTTGGATTAGTTCCAGTCGTTCTATATGTTTTTGCTGGTACTGGGCCCAAAAAGCAGATATCTTATAATGCAGCTGAATATGAATGTTATCGCTTCGGGCTTGGAAAATTTCACAAACCCAAGAAGTTTGCACGAAGGTGATAATTGCACTTTATGATGTGAAAAGGTAAATTTATTTTATTCACGCATACTCGGTTCCAATATAACACGATAAATCCACGGTCCCGCGCAGGACTCTTTTAGTGTAGTGGTATAGAGCGCCTGACAAATCTTTGCAGGCGTATTCGGTCATCAAATTCTATGAAATCAAAAAATACATTTTTTATTTTTTTTTTTTTTTCACTCATCTGCCCTGATGATGGACACTGTAACGCTGTCCGAAACGTTGGCTAAAGAAGGAGGTAGCGAAACACGGCATAACACCCCAAAAACAATAACAAAAATACATATTTATTTTTTATTTTTGTAAAATCAATATCCAATATTCAGACTACTCCAAATGAACAGGTAAAAGAAAATACGAAAGAAAGCGACATCTAGCGACTCCGACGAAGACACTAATAAGACGACCAAATGTACAGGAAAAGAAAATGTATTGGAATTCGAAGACAAAATATGGAAAAAATCACCCTTGTCATTGTGCTTCCTAGTTTTCCCACTCTTGTCCACTTTAGTTTTCTGAAGGTTTCACTTCTATAGCATGTGAATTGTACACTCTGATTTTTTATTGTAAACTATATTATAAGATTATTTGTACCTCCCTACCATTTTTTTTTGTTTTTTCTTTCTTGAGTTTCTAAAAGTACAGAAGACAGGGACGAAATTTATACTTTTGTTGAATGCATGTTAAGTTGTCGTTATCAAACTTCAAATCGAGGAAATCGAATTTAAGACGGCTTGATTTTTTGCGTTAGTTCCACACAGGAGGCCCGGAGGAAAACAAATTCCATCGGGGCCTATGCCATCTTTGAGGATGCTGTGTGGGATGTCTTTTTAGGGAAAGGAAGTTCTGGAAAGGAAAAAGGTATGATAGGTGGGTCGGAATCTAGGGGCAGGGTCCAGGAGTGACGGACGTATGAATACATTCCTCCACCGCGGTGCAAGACAAAGGGTTGAAAGAGTCCCGCCGTAGAGATCAAAAGTTATCCCTCACCCAGCCTCTCCCGATCCGGCCCGCCACGCCCTAGGTGGACAAACGCATCCGCCGCCAAGACCTAGACAAACTTCATTCTATGAACCCGAGCACCCCTGCTAAGTCACCAAACGTAACGAACTACTTCGGGTGACCTATGGCTGGGTTATCCAATAAATGGTTCCCGGGTACTCATAACCCGTACCCAATACCCATAACCGCCTCCTAAATTGAGAATTAAATACAAATTCATAGAAAAACGTTTTTTAATTTAATTTACAGAAATTTAATTAAAATTTAAAGATAGATTTTGACATTAAAAGCATAAGATAGAACGTTTAATTGCAAGTAACTTAGTGAAAAAAAAAGTATTTCTTGGACACTAACTGTGTAACAATTTGAAGACATTTTGTTTTGAAGAGTTTTATTTCACATGTAGATTTGTTACTTATTTTTTATTTATCTGCAAACACTCAAATATTAAACATACTTAAATTTGTGCGCTTTAGAAGTCTTGGAAATAAACAAAAAATTTAAATCAAAATTTATTTAGTTAACAAAATAATAGCACCCTGTACATCACCATTATTGACAATGTTTCCCTGTTATGTTGACAACTTTCAACACACCGATCTGCCCACTATCCTTATCTAATTAAATCTAACCATTTCCGAACCTACTTATTTAAATTTTAAGTTAGTAAAGATTTCTAATGAGACATGAATGTGTCGAAACCGGTAGCAGATAAATAAAAAATAAATAACATATGAACATGTGAAATACAAATTTTCAAAACAAATCCTTAGTAAAAATCCAATATAAGCTAAATATTTTTTTTAATTTTATTTGTAGGTATAATTTGAAGACGAAAAATGCTAATAATATTTTAATGAGCCTACAAAAAGACGGTTGCAAAAACTAGACTAGAATGCACTTTCTTTGTCCGTGTATAACCGAAATTCGCAAAATGAATGGTGGATGTACTTTGCAAAACAGAACTAGAATAATAGAACAATTGAGAATGAAATATGCAAACAAGATTTGCAAGAAACAAACCTGTCCCGCAAAATAGCGGGGATTTTTTGCACATTTGCAATATGATAATCACAAACCGGGTTTATCTATTCCAAGAAAGAACGAATATCCATATTCCATACATAATATTATGTTCTAGGTATAACGGCTTAACCCTTTCAAGCAATAATCCCACCCTAGATTGAGGGCTCAAAGGGATGGGGTTTACCGGGTCTTTTTTTGGATTCAAGACAATTGAAACAGGTCATAGGTAACCCAACATTAAAACCGTTAAGAGGTCTACTAGGATATAGAGAAATAGCTGTCAAAATATATCTTTTATGTGTGCAAATCAGACATTTTATTTTGCAATCCGTTAAACAGAGGTGAATGCACTGAAATAATAGTGGGTATTGTATGTTTTACGAACGCATTAAAAAAAATTGTAAACCAAGTATGGAAACTTTTCTGCCAAGTACCATGTCTTCTTGTAAGTGGGTGTAAACTTCTAACTAATGATTTTTCAAAAATTATTCGATGTTTTAACTTTAACTACCAATTTATTTGATTGTTTTTGAGATTGGGGTGAATTCTTTCATAAATTATTACAAATTACTAGCTTTTACCCGCGGCTTCGCTCGCGTGGTATTTGGGGGAAATTACTGTAGCAATTAGCAATACATAATGTCCTTTCCAGTGCATCCCCATTCTCTTCCACCTTCCCCGTCTTCCCTCTCCCTCTTCTCTTCCCTCTCCGCGAACCCCACCTTCCCCCTGCTCTCTGCCGCTAAAATATATGAAATATACATATTTTCATTTAACAAATTTCATAACGACAGAGTTAAATTACCATTATAATTAAAATTTATATATAATATATATAATTAAATACTCATTTCAATTCCCATTGTTTACAAATTGAAAAAATTCAAAATAAATTTTTGCGTTTTATTAATTTCAAAATTGGTATTCCTATTATTGAAATCAATTATGTCAATTTACAAAGTAAACTTTACTTATCGAAATTATCTGAAAGGCGAATAATATTTGATCTCCTTTTACTCTATAAAATTGTTCATTCAAGGTTGGACTGCCCTGACATTATAAAGTTATTATGTATACACATACCTCCAAAACACACAAGGCGAAATATCCTATTCCACAACAATAACTTCGCCACGAACTCTGTATTAGAAAGAATTCATAGATTGGGCAATGAATTAACTGATGTCGTTGATATTTTTAATTTAAACTTTGAAACATTTAAAGCCAAATTAGTCCATCACTTTTTAGATGTAAGTAATGAATGAGAAATCATTTTATTTTATTTCAATTTTGTTTTGTTTTTTTTATTGTTCATATTCTAGATGCAAACATCGAGTAGGTTATTGTAAAATTAATGTGTTTTGATTTTTTTAATGTTTTTGTTGCTCGTAGGTATATGAATTGTACCTACGAGTTCCATTAAGTCTATGCTTTATTTATATATTTTGTAATATTTTTTTATGGTTATATTGTTGTTAAAAATTAAACTTGTATTGTACATGTAAAAGCCCAATAGGGCGTTAATAAATAATTAAATAACCTATGTTACTCGCTGATAATGTAGCTTTCCATTGGTGGAAGAATCTTTAAAATCGGTTTAGTGGCTTAGGCGTGAAAGCGTGACAAACAAACACACTCACTTTCGCATTTATAATATTAGTTTAGTATAGATGTGTTTCAAATGCTTTAGTCTTCCCCATCGAAAACATCTATCTATCTATCGTACGCGATGGTTCTGCAACTCGGAATTCGCTGTACCCTCTATTTTGTTTTAATATTTCGCACCCTTTTTGGAAAAGGTTCCAACAAACATTGTATTTCAAAAATGACCTTTAAATGTAAAACCATTTCTTTTGCTTATTTATACAATCAAAATACTTTTCAGAGCCAAACTTGTATGGCGAAGTTCTAACATCAAGCTTTTAAAATATCTATTTATTTTACAAGGTTCTTATGTCACTTTGAACCTTTTGCAATCACCATTTTGTTTGTATCTGACAGTCAGTCAGACGGCCTCCGTGGTCGAGGTGACTCTCGCAATCCGAAGGTCGTGGAGTCAAATCCCGGCGTGCGTAAATATTTTTGTTTGTGTTGTATCACAATTAGGTTAATGTAAGTACTTGCACATTGCTTACTAACTCCGTATGCGTGGACATTGGAGGGTCTAGAGTCGATCAAATAAATGTAGCTTCGTTCAATAAAAAAATAGTCTTCACGTGTGCGGTGAAGGAGGAAACCATGTTTCCTTATAACGCCGTTGGGAAAGTGGTGGGGTCCCCTCAAATGTTATATCACAATTAATTCATTTGAAAAAATATAAAGTATATTTGGGGCACATTCCAGAGTGGAAGATACTCCCAGAATCACCCTGGTGCTTACACCACCATTCAGAATTGAAACGTTGCTTGAAATGGCTTTAGCCGTGTTTGGTGACCAGATCTGAGTAGCTAGGTACTTTCCCACCTTCCTCTCCCCCATCTCGTTCCTTTCCCACAACCTTCAGTCTCATAACATACCCCAATTGGGGTTGCCATAGTCTCACTGGCTCCAGATGGAAGCAGTTGGGACTCTTGTGAGGTATTCACATTAAAAAAAAATTAAAAATTGATCGTTTTTACGCGCGTAAGTTACGTGGTTTACTATTTTAGTTGGATAGGGTTCTAACTTCACCTTACATGTTCTAAGGTGTATGAGGAGGTGTAATTCTCATAATCTATTTAACAATTTCTGATTTTGAGGTTTTTTTAGGGGATGCTGTGTATGGATATTTTTAAGGAAAAAAAGAATAGAAAGTTCTGGGAAGGAAATAGGTATGAGGGTAGGGATCTAGGGGTCAGTGTGTCCAGGAGTGACGGACATATGAATCCATCCCTTCAACTGCGGTGCAAGGCGATGGGTCGTGGGATTCTGGCTGGAGAGGTCTAAAGATCTTAACCAGTCTCTCCCAGGCCCGCCATGCAGCAGTTGGGCAGACCATCAGCCGCCAAGACCTTGACAAATCTCACCCCATGAACCCGGGCACCCCTGCTACGTCACCAAACTTAGCGAACCACTTGGCGTGACCTACGGCAGAGGTTTTGGTTGTCCAATAAATTGTTCGCGGGGCGGCGATACCCATACCCGCCTCCCAAAATGAAAGTTAAGTTAAATCTTATGTATAGTATTTTAGTATAATATATTTTAAATGAGGTGATTTTTCACAAAAACGGCGCTCTACAAATTGTTCAATTATTATTATTATTGTTTAATTTAAATTAGCTAAGGCTCACACCTCTCCAGACATTTCGATTTGTTGGTTTGTTTAAAGTCAATTAATTAACAAATGAAATTATCAATAGATGTCAGGAGACGCAAACTCTCTTCAGACAAGACCGATATAAAAGGCCTGTGTTTAGGTTTTTTCCTTCTCTTTTCACCATCCTAACTTCTTAATAAGTAACAGTAAAATCCTTGGTCTGTCTTGGGTAGTTTGGGTCTCCGAAATTATTCACAATGTAATTGGGAATAAAGCAAAATAAAATGTCACGAGTCCTTTGAAAGTTTCCTGAAGCGGCCTTATTATTTTATGAAGTTCCTTCCTCCAAAACAAAACATATGATCCTACGAGTCGGATAATTTAACGCGAGTGATTAAATTAGTAAAGAAGAACCAGCACTGAAAAAAGGAACAGCCAACATGCAGTTTCCAGCATCCAGCAAGCAGCAGAGGCCATCAGCGATAAAAAAGGGCAAGTGACCAATCCATATCCATACTATCTACCTTACCATTAAAATCCTTAAAAGCAAAAAAATCAATGACATCAATATTGTGCATTACTCAAAAAAAAATTGTTGCAAGCCGGTATGACAAAATTATTGACAAAATTATTGATTATTGACAAAAACTACAGCAATGTTTTAAATTTCGAGATTTATAAAGTTTGTTTGAAATTTTTATTTTAAATTAGCCGCGAAGTCAATAAAGCAGTTTTTGTTGGAAATGCTCTATGGGCGATTGAATAAAAATCAACGGGATTCATCTATGATTAACGACGTTGGTAAATTATTATTATTGTTATTGTTGTCTCGTGACAGTTCGTGAAGTAAATAACTAAAATTTGGGAAGTTATCAGTGCGCATATTATATGATTAATAGTGATTAAACGGTGATTGCGATAAAATAATTGGATAACTCTGTAAATTGTAAGTACACATCTGATTAATCAAAATGGATTTAAAAACGCTGATCGCTCAACGGGGCGTTTGTAAAGGCAAGATGACAAGGTTCAGAGAATTTTTAAACAAAGATTCACTGACGCAAGGCGAACTAGAATTGCGTATAAAGCGTTTCGAACCTTTGCTAGATAATTTTGAAGAAATTCAAGATAGAATAGAGGCATTATCTCCAGACGATGTTGAAGGCGACCGAGCGAGCTTTGAAAATGATTATTTTTGTATATTGGCCAGCGCAAAAGAGAGGTTAGCTAAAAAGGATTCTGCAATCACGGCGAATAACAATATTAAATTACCGATAATTGAATTACCGAAATTTAAAGGGGATTACTGCGAATGGATGCAGTTCCGGGATGCGTTCATATCTTTAGTAGACAGCAATCATAACCTGGATGCCGTTCAAAAATTTTATTATCTGCGGTCTTGTCTGAAAGGGGAAGCGTTTAAACTCATAACAGCGTTACCGATATACGCGGATAACTACGTTACGGCTTGGGAGATGCTTACGGATAGATACGAAAACTCAAAAATAATTATAAATAATCATGTAAACGCATTGTTTAAATTACCGGACGTAAAGGCAGAAAATCACGTCGCAATAAGGAATCTATTGGACGAGGCGCAATTACATTTAAAATCACTAAATAACTTAAATATAGCTACGAAAAATTGGGATGTAATATTAATTTATTTGTTATCAAGCAAATTAGATT
Source organism: Glyphotaelius pellucidus (assembly GCA_936435175.1). Taxonomy (NCBI): domain Eukaryota; kingdom Metazoa; phylum Arthropoda; class Insecta; order Trichoptera; family Limnephilidae; genus Glyphotaelius; species Glyphotaelius pellucidus. The sequence goes on from OW386540.1 coordinate 1,191,580, forward strand.
CAAATACAAGGGCTCATTGGGAACAATACCCAACAAAGAATAATTTACCTACCTACGAAGAATTTATTAGTTGTTTGTATACAAGGGCCCAAGTACTAGAAGCCTCGGCAAATAACGAAAAAAGAATTAATCCGGGAAAAACGAATCCGCATAATTATAAAAAGGAAGTTTTGGTGTCGTTGTCCGCACAAAAATTAAAATGTTTACATTGCAACGATAATCATAAAATTTATTATTGCCGCAAATTTTTGGAATTAAAACCGAAAGAACGAATTGATAAAATACACAGATTAGGCGCTTGTTTAAAATGTTTAAACCCCGGTCATAAATTGAAGGATTGCAGGTCTAAATTCAATTGCCGTAAATGCGATGGTGAAAATCATAATACTTTACTTCATGTTAAGAAGGAGGAGGAATCAAAACACGAAAGGGCATCAACATCTTCCGCGAAGGAAGCGCCTTTAGTATCAAATCATGCCGCGAAGGTAGAACAAAATTTCGTGTTATTGTCAACTGCCATCATCAACATAAAGGATGATGCAGGAAACTCAATTCAAGCAAGAGCTCTATTAGATTCTGGAGCTCAAACGAATTTCATAAGTAAGGCATTCGTCAAGAAATTAAATTCAAAAACGAAAAAAGTCAACATTCCTGTCACGGGAATCCACAATAAAATTTTAAATATAAGATCTAAAGTGGGATTAAATATAACTTCAGGCTACTCTGAGTACGAAAAGAAGATAGAATGCCTGATTATACCTGAGGTGACCAGTAATCTGCCCCAAATTTCCTTTCAGAGAAAAGAAGCGGAGATCCCCAGCGGTCTCCAATTAGCAGATCCAAACTTCAACATTACCAGCCCGATAGATCTACTACTAGGAGCGGAGGTATTTTGGGAAGTCTTGCATAACGATCGAATGAGGATTGGAGATGCGGGACTCACGCTGCAAAGGACCGAGCTAGGATGGCTTGTATCCGGGCCTATCTCCACTCCGAAACCAAAAAGGCCAGTAAATTCCTGTCATTTATCTTTAAATTTATTGCATAAGCAATTAGAAAACTTTTGGAAAATAGAGGAACTAGCTCCTGTAAAACATAGAAGCCACGAAGAAAGAGCATGTGAAGAGAGCTTCTTACACACGCACAAAAGAGATGAGAAAGGACGTTTTGCGGTAAGATTACCGCTGCGGCCTAATATTAATCAAATGGGTGAAACCCTAAAGGTGGCTGAAAAAAGATTCTATAATATGGAGAAGAAATTCCTTGCCAATCAAGACCTGATGCTAGATTATAAAAAATTCATGAAAGAGTATCAGGAATTGGGGCACATGACGCTGTGCGAAGCACCACCAAAAGATAAAATTTGTTATTATTTGCCACACCATGCAGTGATGAAGGAGTCTAGCACGACAACCAAAACCAGGGTCGTGTTTGACGGATCAGCCAAGTTATCAACCGGTATATCATTAAACGACGCCCTCATGGTAGGGCCAGTTTTACAAAAGGATTTATGTGCACAACTGTTATTTTTCAGAAAGCACCAGTATGCATTAACCGCCGACATCGAGAAGATGTATCGTAAAATATTGGTGCAACCTGAGGATAGAGATTTGCAGCGCATAGTCTGGAGGGACTCTCCGGAGGAAGAAATCCGACACTACCAACTCAATACTGTCACCTACGGTTTGGGACCATCATCCTTTCTGGCTACCAGATGCTTGGAGCAGTTAGGAACGGAAAATCAGGAAGCATACAGAAAGGTGTAACCCGAAAACAGAGCAACAGCTGATGGCGGACTTACCGACCGAAAGAATAACGGAAGGTCGCCCGTTTCAATTATCCGGCGTGGACTACTGCGTACCCATTATGATTAAATCAGGTGTCAGCCGTAAGACTCACAGCGTAAAATCTTATATATGTCTATTTATATGTATGGTAACCAAAGCTATACATCTAGAAGTAGTAATGTCTTTAAGCACTGATAGCTTCCTAAATGCGTTTAAGCGTTTCATCTCGCGAAGAGGGAAACCCAGTAAAATGTTTTCAGATAACGCCACGAACTTTCGGGGCGCGAATAACGAATTGAGGGAAATCTATGAATTTTTGAAGAATTCAAATGAAAAAATCGATAAATACTTAGCCAATTTATCCATTCGGTGGCATTTTATACCCGCAAGGGCTCCGCACTTTGGGGGACTGTGGGAAGCAGGGGTCAAATCAGTAAAATACCACTTGAAGAGGGTGGCAAATGCTTCATTACTAACATATGAGGAATTCAGCACTGTGTTATGTCAAATTGAATCATGCTTGAACTCCCGTCCTCTCTGTCCGCTGTCCAATGACCCCCAAGACCTAAATCCTCTGACTCCTGGTCACTTTCTCATTGGAACGAGTTTAGCAGCGATCCCGGAGCAGAATTTGCAGAATGTGGCAGTCAATAGATTGAATCATTACCAAAAATTAAATCAACTAATACAGTCGTTTTGGTCGAGGTGGCGCAAGGAGTACTTGGCTGAGCTGCAGACCCGGACGAAATGGACTGGCAACCACCAAAGGCAGCTGCAACCAGGCCAAATGGTCATTTTGAAGGAAGATAATGAGCCTCCTTGCTTTTGGAGGCTAGGACGAGTGCACGCTGTACACCCGGGGCCCGATGGAAGAGTACGAGTAGCTACCATCATCACAGGACAGGGAACGGTTCAGAGGGCAATATCAAAACTATGCCTGCTGCCAATTGAGGACAACAAATGCGGAGACCATCTACCCGAGATGGACCAAGGAGTATAAGAAGCGACCCGGCAGCGCCTGTGCACAGTGCGGCGCCCACAAGCAAAGGAAATATATGGATGAAGCTGGGTGTTTGTTTTTATAATCAGACTTTAATAATAAATTCGCTTGTGTGAATAAAAGTGAAAAGTAATAATAAATTCGCTTGTGTGAATAAAAGTGAAAAGCAATAATAAATTCGCTTGTGTAAATAAAAGTGAAAAACAATAATAAATTCGCTTGTAGAAAAGTGGAAAAAACAATTAAAAAAAAGGTGCAAAATAAATAAAGATGGTGGAGGTCGTGACCTCTTGTGAAAACTCATATGAAAATTAAAGGTCATAATCTAGCCAAAGGAAAATGAATGAACACTGCAAGTGCCCATTTAAATGTATATAATAAAATTAGCTGTCCTGGAAGGAAGACCTGGTCCAATCCGCATGGCATTGTGTTTGTCCTAAAATTAAATGTTTAATAATTGTAGAACTTATTGATTTTAATGTTAATCGTTAACTTAATCTTTAGCTTTAATGTTTAACTGGAGCATGTAAAATATGAAATGGTTAGTTAATTTAATCTGGTGTGAAGCAGTTAAAGTTGTTTGAGTTATCTTTAGTAGTATAAGTGAGATATTTTAATTATTATATTCTATTTGTGTAAAAAAAACTCTGGCCTTTACCGTTTTTTGGGCGGGAATATGTTTAATTTAAATTAGCTAAGGCTCACACCTCTCCAGACATTTCGATTTGTTGGTTTGTTTAAAGTCAATTAATTAACAAATGAAATTATCAATAGATGTCAGGAGACGCAAACTCTCTTCAGACAAGACCGATATAAAAGGCCTGTGTTTAGGTTTTTTCCTTCTCTTTTCACCATCCTAACTTCTTAATAAGTAACAGTAAAATCCTTGGTCTGTCTTGGGTAGTTTGGGTCTCCGAAATTATTCACAATGTAATTGGGAATAAAGCAAAATAAAATGTCACGAGTCCTTTGAAAGTTTCCTGAAGCGGCCTTATTATTTTATGAAGTTCCTTCTTCCAAAACAAAACAATTATTAAAGAAGAATATTTAATTAGAACATGGCCCTGTCTCGGAATGGCCTTAGGGAAATGAATTATTATGCCCTATCCTGTTGCGTATAGAACCATAGTTCAGGTATATTCTAAATTGTTAAGTATATGTCCTATTTACTTAAAAATATGATAAACTAAAACACAAAATCACAAATTTGTGAAAAGATTACGGAAATTGCCTTTGCAAACTTTGGCACCCCATAGTACCCTTTACACACAGAGTTCGGAGCGGGACGTGCCCCGCGCCACTTCAGGCCGCCGCGCAGAAAAGTCTCACAGTGAACTGCTCTGTGAACCGTTATCTTACCTTCGGTCTTTACTTTTCTGCGCGGCGGCCTGAAGTGGCGCGGGGCACGTCCCGCTCCGAACTCTGTGTGTACTCGTGTCTCAGAACAAGATAAAGTGTAGCCAAAACCCTGTCCAATCAAAGCGATGATTTGTTTTCTATTTTTCGTTTTTTTTATTCATGAGAAAAGAGTGAACGCATCTATCAGCGATACGCCGTCACAGTAGAAAAGTAGTCGGAACACGTTACAAAACGATTAAATGTAAAGTATTAAGCGTTTTCAAAGTATTTAAGTTTTTTTTTATGTTTTTAAAGTGTAGATAGGTGTAGGTTCATCGGGTAGCCGCCGGAGGGCGCGGACTGATAATAAGAGGGTCGCGGCAGGCGGCACTCATCACACCGGCCGGCCCGCCAGCACCCTTATCTGTGGGCCCTCACCCCTCACCCCTCAGTCCCGTGTACCGTGTCCCGTCACACTTCCAGTGTGAAAAGGTTCCAGATCGTGATCTACCGATCTCATTATCGTCTCGGGTATACTGGAAATAATAGTTGGACGAGCATCAGACCTTAAATAGTGTACTGACATGTTGTCGAGTAAAAAGGTGTGAAACTTGTCCATTAAGCTACAAGTTTCGTAATGTTCGCTTATTTAATAGTAAATATTATTCTTACGTGCTAATATGTACGCATTTTTCATTTTGTTAACTTACACCTAAAAAAATTGTAACAAGAAAATTTTAAAACTCCACAAATAGGTACTTAACCTTTACTGAGGGCGCTTTCCACCAAATAAATTGCCAGAGTTACTAACTTAATTAAAAGTTCGCCAAAGACAAAAGGAGGAGAGTAAAAGTAGTAGAATTACTCAGATACGCTTTGAGAAGTGTTTTATTTTTTGCGTATTATGCCTCTTTCTTTAGCCAACGTTTGTCATAATCTCCTTCTTTAGCCGATGTTTGTCATAACCTCCTTCTTTAGCCAACATTTGTCGTAACCTCTTTCTTTAGCCAAAGTTTGTCGTAACTTCCTTCTTTAACTAACGTTTGTCGTAACCTCCATCTTTAGCCAACGTTTGTCGTAACCTCCGTCTTTAGCCAACGTTTGTCGTAACCTCCTTCTTTAGCCAGTGTTTGTCGTAACCTCCTTCTTTAACTAACGTTTGTCGTAATCTCCGTCTTTAGCCAACGTTTGAGTAACCTCATTTTTTTAGCCAACGTATGTTATAACCTCCCTCTTTAGCCAACATAAGTCAACAGATATAAAACCAAAAAATAAATCTTCATAAAAGTGAGACTACTATTAATACTCTACATATTATTATTTTATAGTAAATTGATATAAGAATAATAATAAACAGTTTTAACTCTAACTATCATTAATCAAAGAGGTACGTACTTTTCAGTGCTTTGCATTTAACCCACATTCAAGGTGATGTAACTCAACTTTAGGAGTGCCATAATTTCTCTTTCTACAGGCTCCGGACACGCAGTTTTTACGCCCAATTGTACTCAAATAAATAAAATTAATAAACACCTGGCTGGATTAATGCAGACAAAATATTCTTTACGCATTCCATGGGGCAGGACTCAATAAGCATAAAAGATAAAGGTAGATTTCATAGCGAAGTAGAATGTAGTTAAACTCGTACAATCAACAGAATGTACGTAGCTTCTCCTTCAGCTTACAAATGTACTTATAAAACAAAGTAGCAAGTTTAAAGTGCCCTTGAGGTAGTTTCTTGCTAAAACAGAGCTACACAATTTAGTCAATTATTTTCATTACTAGTCAAAGAGGTTTGTTCGCACCTCTGATACAATCGGAACCTATAAGGCTGCCTTATAATTTTACTATCAGAAAATCTCCTGAAAAATACGTGATTCGAGTGGGTGATGTTGACGTCCACAAACGTAAAGGTCATATCCGTATACTTGTTCGTTTTCTTGCATCTGCTGTTAACTCTAAGGTTCTTAGCTTGTATTCTGCATTCCCCTTCCTACCTATCAGATCTATTGAACCTCTCAACCTCCATCCTTTCAATGTCTGTTTTTGCTGAATCAATCATTTTCACTGTTATTCAAAACCGCGTTCATTCAAATGTTCTACGGTTATTGCTATTTTGTGACTTAAACTGCTAGGACCATAGATCTTTCTCTATATACAAAGTTAATTATTTTCATCAAACTATTTATATTTATAAAAAAGAGCAATATTCCCGTATAATAATATTTAGATGATTGGTATAGCGCCGTTTTTGTGAAAAATCGCCTTAAGGGCGCTATGCAAATGTATAATATATTTCTACAATCTTACTTCTAATTTCAGACTAGATAAAATATTATAACAACTTATGGCTATAAAAAATGCATCCCTGATTCATAACTAAATGTACAATGCATTGTCCGATGAAAGCGAAAAATGTACAAATATTTTCATTTTCTGTCAACCGCCGTGACAGAAGGACATACTTACAGTAGCGCGATGTCTTGTAACGAGTGCAATATAATTATTAACGAATGTCTTGCATTCATGCAAAATAAAGCGGACACTCTAGATGAAGTGTCGATTACACAACTATGCACTTCCGCCTTCACCGAGGAGGAAATAAAGTTGGCGAAGAACATATTATTTGATAAGCTTCCTGATAAGCGTACACTACGTAAAGGCGACGGCAGGGTCAGCCGCGATCTTCAGGACATCCTCAGGGCCCTGAAAGAGACAGATCCGGACAAATTACCGGTGTTCGTCGCAAGACAGCTGCATAAACTGCCGCCCGTCAACTTTGACAGTGTCGACATCTCCCGTTTACTTAAAGACTTCAACGCCATGAAATCCGAAATTCGGCAAATTAAGAACGATCTTAGTGAATCATCGAGCACTAACACTGCTGAAATAATGCAAGAAATCTGTTCACTACGAGACCAAATGAAGGAGATGAACAAACGTAACGAGATGAAGACACCAACAAATCAACAAAACGGCGATAAACATGTGGGTAATCCAATAATTAACATTAACCCAAGACCGGCATCGTACCTAGACGCCTGCAAAACTAATGCACGCGAGTCAACTAACACTATCAGCGCCCAGGACAATACGCATACGAAGAATACACGAGCAACCACAACTACCGCCAATACGGCAAACGTCGATGTAAACAAGCAGGTGGGCCGAACGCAGGGGTCGCAATCAACGACCACCGACCAGAGCGGTTTCAAAACCGTCGTGCGTAAGAAACGCTTTCACAATATGAGAGGCAAAGCGCAATCTATCGTACTAAAATCTGCGGATATAATCGCATCAGTATATGTATCGAGGTTTGCGATTAATACAACAGAGAATGACGTAACTAAGTACCTAAAAGATAACGGCTTAGATGGGTTCAGAGTAGAACAAATTAAGCCTTTCCACCCAACTCCATTTAATTCATTCAAACTTGCGATTAAAGCTAACGAATTAAAGAATTACTTAGTAGAAGATCTGTGGCCAGAGGGAATTGTTTTCCGAAGATTCATAGAATCGCGCATACCTACTAAACATCAAAATGACAAGTAATAACTTAAGAATAATATCCGTGAACTGCAGATCGGTTCGCAGCTCTGAAAAATTTATTCATGATCTCTGCGAATTGAACGATATTATAGTAGTCCAAGAAACATGGTTACTTCCTACAGATATTGACTTCCTATCTCATATTCACCCCGATTTTAACAGCTTGGGAACATCTGCCGTGAACATTGCCGATGGCCCAATCCTTGGACGACCGCACGGTGGAGTGGGGATAATCTACAGACAAAACTTAAGGGTTACCGCAATCCCAATACATAACTGTCGGATCGCCGGAATTGAGGTGAGTTTGACAACTGAAACATTAAGCATTTTTACAATCTATATGCCAACCTGTACATCTGATAACTTTGAGGAATATTCTAACTGCCTCGCTTCCCTACAAACAATAATTGACGATAAAGATTATATAAATACAATTATTATCGGAGACTTCAACGCCCATCCCGATTCACTTTTTGGAATGGAGCTATTATCTTTTTGTCAAGAATTTGAATACACATGTGCAGACATCGAAATTTTACCCGTGGATTCTTACACATATATCAGTGACGCACACAGTACCACTAGGTGGTTAGACCATTGTCTAGTTACAAAAAATATTTTGAAGCAAATTGTCGGTATGAAAATACACTACGATATAGATTGGACAGATCACCGCCCTCTCGAGCTAATCTTACAAACGGGAGGGATAGCAAAAACGGAAGTATTCAATTCTGTATTGAGAGATCCAGCGTTATGGAATCCGAATAATATACGGGATATCGGACAATATAACTCATGCTCGCAAAGCTATCTCGTCAAAATCAGGTCAAAAAATACATTTCCTGAGGACGGTGGCAACCCTGTACGCAACAAAATAAAATACCTCTATGGGAGTATAGTAGAAGCCCTACAAAGCAGTGCCATTTCTGTATTTACCAAGTGTACAACCCAAAAACATAAGCAAGTATGTGGGTGGAATGAATTTGTAGCGGACAAATACGACGAATCTAGGCAAGCGATGCAAACATGGCTAATTAACGGGAGACCGCGCGAGGGTCCTGTCGCAGAGGATAGAAGAGCAAAGCGTGCTGCCTTTAAAACAGCACTTAAACAATGCCAAAAGAACTCGATTCAACTTCAGATGGATAAAATAGCAGGAGATTTAGATAATCGGGACTTCAAAAAATTTTGGAACAAGTCTAATAAACTGTTAAATTTGCGCTGCAAAATCTCGTGCAACATAAACGGAGAGACGAATCCGGAAGTAATTGCAAACATTTTTAAAGAACACTTCGCAACTACCACGCCGACTATCGATTCAAACGAAACGCATTTGACTGCTTATGATGATATTGGTCCCATCGTCACAACTAACATGATAACATCGGCTATTAGTAATATGAAATCTGGAACGTCTGCGGGGCATGACGGTTTAAGCATCGAACACGTCAAACATGCAGGGGCAGCGATTATCGAACTACTGGCAACACTGTTCACCGATATTATAAAGAGTGGCTATCTACCTAAAGACATGACAAAAACAATTTTCATACCGATAATAAAATCGAAACTGACAGATATAACTCTACAGGAAAACTACAGACCAATATCCATCGCCACGGCAATCGCTAGAATATTTGAACGAGTACTCTTGGACCAAGTCGGATCCCACATGAAAACTAAAGACAATCAGATGGGTTTCAAGAGAGAGTGCTCTACGGACTCGGCTATATATTGCGTAAAACGGACATTGGAATACTACAGGAAGAAGAAAACAACTACTTATGCATGCTTTCTGGACCTTAGTAAGGCTTTCGACCGTGTTTCCCACCCCTTATTATGGAAAAAACTAAAGGAAAGAGGTATACCATGGAAAGTGGTAAAAATTCTCGAAACTTGGCATCGTCAACAGGAAAACCTTGTAAAGTGGAAAGATGGATTTTCAGAACCTTATTACCTGAAAAGCGGGGTCAGACAGGGAGGATGTATGTCCCCAGTACTGTTTAACATATACATGGATGAACTAACCCACAGGTTAAACAAGGCTGGAGTGGGCTGCCACATAGGAGGAGAATGTGTCAACAATATGAGCTACGCAGACGATATGGTTTTGATGGCACCGTCAATTAGGGGATTACGAATCCTCCTGAAGATCTGTGAAGAATTCGCACACGAAACCAACATGATTTATAATGCGAAAAAGACAGCACTGTTGGTCATAAAACACGGGGAAGGCCCAAAAAATATTCCACCCGCCTTTTTGAACGGTGAGCTTCTGAAAATAATAGAATCTACAAAGTATCTAGGACATGTTATCAATAACAAATTAACGGATGATGAAGACATCGACAGGCAGAGGAGAGTACTTAGCATAAAGTGCAATATGCTCAGCAGAAGATTTCGGCTTTGCAGCCCACGGGTAAAAAGGACGCTCTTCCTAGCCTTTTGTACCACCCTGTACACGTGCGAGCTCTGGGCAAATTTCAAAAAAAGGACCATGGAAAGGCTTCGGGTGCAATATAATAATGCATACCGTCTAATGTTCGGACTTCCCAGGTACTGTAGTGCCTCTTCAATGTTCACAGAAGGGAGAGTTCCAGGATTCGAAGCCCTGTTAAGAACAAGGATTGCAGGACTGAGGGGAAGGACAAACCACTCCAGTAATATCCTCATCATGGAAGCCCGTCTGATTCCAGGATCGAGCATAGATGAATATTGGAGAAAAACACTGGCTCCTACAATCTGAGATCCGTTGGAACAACAAGAACCTGATTAAAGACTTTACTATATTTTTTTGGGAATAGTGTATCTAATGATGCTTTTTTATTTTTTATTATGTTAATTTTTATCTTTTTATTTATTCACAATAACATTTGTAATTATACCCTATATGGGATGTGTGGGATTGCACTCCCCTCCCCACATCCTGGAATAAAGACCTTATTATTATTATTATTATTATTATTATTATTTTTTTTTTTTTTATTTATTTATTCTCTGTACTGGCAAAAAATATATACAGGACCATACTTACATGGTAGGTCACTTGAGTTTAAAACTAGTTTATTTAGATATTTTCAGCTTAAGTTTGCACGCAGAGGACATAATTGAACATTTTATTGGAAAATATGTAATATTTAACCATTTCTTCAAACTTCGCAAATCCACTTTATGGTGACATTATTAATTTAATGAAAACAAATAAGTTTGTGTACACCACTGTATAATTAACATTATCGACATGTTTCAAGAACTATGTTTTCTTTGTCAGGATAATAAATTAAAAATATTACACCTCCTTGAAAAGTCATTAAAAGCTTTAAAAAATATTTTTTATTAGCCGATAACCCTAACCTAACGTAACCCATTTAACCATTTTTTTATAAATATTTTTTATCACTCTAAATGACTTATCTGAGATGGTTCTGAGTTGGTTTCATTCCGAATTGTCCGGTCACCTGTTAATTAATTTAATTAGTGGTGTACACAAAGTTATTTGTTTTCATTAAATTAATATTTAATCATTTAACCTGATATATATTTTAATATTGTGCAATAATATATAATGTGTTCATATAAATTAATCCTGTTATATATTTTAATAGTAATAATATATAATGTGTTCTTTAATGTAAAGCGAAGCCAAATTTTATGAGTGCTAAAATAGTACAAGGATTTGATTCGAATATTTGTCTTCCTAAACGTGATTCGTCTCTCGAAAAAAGACAAATTATTGTATAAGGCTTCGAATAATGTTAATCTAAAAAAAAAATAATAAAAATAACATGACAATATATGCATTACTCCTACTTCTATCATCAAAAACGGAAAATGTTGCTTGTACAATGATAGAGAATGATGATGGAGAAGTTATCCAGAAAAATGATTGAACCCGCGACGCCTCAGTGGAAACCTGAAGCTTTGAATCGTCGAAACGACAACATAACTTAGAATCGAACAGTGGCGTACGGTAGTTAAAGGCTGAAGAACTGTACCTACCCTTAGAAAAACCAACCATTAAAAGAAATTTTAAGCAAATAACAAATTACGATTAATTTCCGATCAAAATGTATTTTTTCCATGAATTTGATAGTTTTTTTATTCATTTTTTCATTAGATCACAAAAATCTTCGGGAAATAATAATAAAATGACATGTTTAAATATTAAATGCACACTTGAACTTTAGGGGGTATTCTAGTCTAGAAAAAAAATCTTTATATTTCGATGGTTTAAATATTCAAAAATATCTCTTTAAAGGATTTTTCAAAATTCGAATTATTTAAAAAGTTAGAGTCATTTTAGTTGAGTTTAGAGGTGTAGTCGGAATCTAACTAAAATCTAAATAGAGCAAAACTTTAAACGCGTGTAGCTCAAAACTACCTTTTTCGAGACGGTTGACACGATATCTCAAGTTCTACTGAACCAATTTACTTGAAATTTGGTATGAGCTTTTTCTATACATTACTCTATCGCGCTAACTAAAATTATAACAAAATCTAAATTTTTACTATTTTTACAAAATTTTATTCTGCAAAAACTGGTAAAAAAATCTCTTTTTATTTCAGACAGCCGCCATTTTGCGAAAAATATATTTTTTTTACTTTTCCTTAATCCGGGCCGTGGGCGCATTTGTTTGAATTAAGAATTATTTTGTTTTTTTTTTTCTTTTTAGATTACTAGGAGGGTTGCAATCGTGTCAACCAGGGCGCGTCATTTTTTTGAGACCCCCTACTTCAACACCGTAACTTTTTGAATTTTGAATTTTTTTGTTTCTTTTTTTTTCATGTATTCTTTAAAGTTTGATGAATCTTTGGTAAAATAATGACTTGAAAAAATATTATTGTTTTTTTTTTATTGCACCTGAAAAAATACCTTCAATTCATGCTTCCAGAATAGAATACCCCCTTAAACAAAACACACACAGCTTACATAGAAAACAACCCACAGGTCATAGAAAAATGCACGCCACTAGCGTCAATTCCAATTTCCAATACTAAATATCGAAAATAAATTGCTAGTGCCACGAAGAATAAATTGTTCCTATCTCCTCGAAACTTTCGTCTCTTTCATGAAGAAATATTGCGAGCTTTTACTCGACTCGTCTACCGCGCCAAACACTTTTGGATATACTGGAGACACTTAGTAAGTAGGGATATTTTCTCTACTTTTATTTAAAATATTTCCCTTACGTTCGTAGACAGTTTTGACAATTTGGTTCCGTTTTGAAGCCACCATTTATTATTTAGGGGATCGATGAGGATTGACCGCATTCTTGGGGAGAGAACCGCCCCATATGAAGAAGAGGAATTCTATTTCAAAATCATCCCATTATATTAAAACATCTAGTTTTGATTCGAGCTTCAACATTTTCTAAATAAATTATTACTTGCATAATAAAACCATTTGAACTTACCATGACAGAAGCACGCTGCACTCCGAAACCCTCAGCCTTTGATCATGCTGTTTTCCATATCTGTTTTATATTTATTGAATATTGGTATGACTATTTCGTATTAAAGCCGATATTAATACCTTTAAAAAAAATAATAAACCATTTTGTGATATAAAAATGGAATACAAACAATTATAATCGTAGGATAATTGCTACAACTGGGGTAACTCCGAAATCAGCGTTTTTGAGTTACACACTGAAAGCATAACATTATTTCCTCGACTATTAATGCTACAAATAGAAAAAACGTAATATATTGGATCATCAAGTTATTTTATTTATTTATTTATTTATAAATAAACGCCCTTTTTCGGGGCTTTTACATATATAGCATAGAAAAAACATTTTATTTTACATAACTGAACTGCCTCAATAACAAGTTTGGAGGTACATCAAGTTATTTGAGTTGTTTGGAGGTACCCACAAAAAACGGTGTCGTATAATTCTATAATTAGGTAACTCTAGTTACCGCAAGTATTTTTCAAGGTTTCAATTAAGCAACTAGACTTAGCTAGTTGTAGCGCTAAAATCTGTAGAATTACTTAAGTTTTGTAATTAACTAAGCATCTTTTGTATTTATCAACTGGGTAAGTCATTTCATGTTTGTAAATAAATCCATAAAAAAATGATTAGCCATTTTCTTGTTTCTTAATTTTTTTCTATTCTCTTAATTTATTAAAATATAAGTATCACGGCTCCCAACACACAAATCTACTACTTAACCATACTTATCAGAATAAATATACAACAACCGATTTATCAGATTGATTACCATATTCTGATTCCAACTCTCTTCTGAATTTTCCAACAACGTTGATTTCAAAGTATCCTGTTGTAGTAATTAACCCCCGATATGATTTAAATCGATTAAAATTTAAGATTTTGGAAACAAAATGTTAATTAATAACTATTTTCCAAAAATGTGTGAATAGCTTTTTCGTAAGTTTTTTCGGTGTTTTTGAAAATGTCTGCTACTTCTGCATATCGGTTAAGGGGGGGGGGGGGTAGAGTTTTAAAAGCCATTTTTAACATTATTTTTTTTTCTTAATGTACAATATGTCGAGAGTATTGTGTCAAAATTTCAAGTAAATCGGAGCAAAACTAACGAAGATACAGCGTTTCAAGCGACCGGTCCTCTTGCTCAATTCAAGTATAAAAAAACTTTAAATCGATTTTCTCGCAAACAACATATTTGAAGTTCGTGAACATCATAACTAAAAATCTACTTCACCGATTCTTTTGAAATTTTGAACACTATTTTTACACACAAATCAACAGGTAGTCAAAGGGCGTTTTTTTAAACTTTTTTTACCATTTTATAATAACAAATTCACCGAAATTTTTTAGCGAAAATCGCATTTTTCATTTCAAAATTCTGCCAAAAATCAAAAAAAAAACTTCCTCTGAATACCTAGGAAAATATATCACCTTTTAAATGCATTTCAACTTTTTCTTTCAAATGATCCGGGAGTTATAGAGTTCACCACAACAACACACAACAACTTTTTTCGAGGCGCCTTCGGAGATTCGCTCTCACGGACTTATTTGAAATTTTTTTCAAAGATATTTCAGATGTTATACTATAACGTGTAAATGAAATAAATAAACCAACTTTATTAATATCTGAAATTTTTTTTTATGAAAATATGCTTTTTTTGCCTTTAAAACCACCCCTTTAAGCTCATTTATAATGTAAACCAATTCGTATTAAAGATTAATCTAAAATATTGATTAAGCATGAAGCTTCGCCATAGGATTTGTTTTACCCAAAAGCGCTGATGGTGTAAATAAATAAATATATTTTTTTTCAATATATTTAAAAAAAAATTATAAACGAATCGAATAACGAATTTTTTATCGTGAGGTGACATTTTCACATAAAATAGTGTACAATTAAGATAAGATTATCGATATGATATTATTAATTTTATTTTATTTTATTTTATTTTATTTCCCCCCCCCCCCCCTAAAGATATTTTTAGTTTGTGTGACTCTGTTAGAAACATGATGAAATAAATATCAAAAACGGAATTGATGATTTTAAAAAGAAAATTTACATCAGATACCATTCTTCCGTCGGACAGCTAAATTAATTTTAGATTTTTCATTGGACAGTTATAGTTTGTATTTTAAAAAGGAGCATTAAGTTTATAATTTATACGTCTTAAAATTTTGTGCTGTAATTTTTCAATAGAATCTGAGCGATCTTTATAATGCGGTGACCAAATAAGTCAGTTATACTCAACTTGACTCCGGACTAATGAAGTATCCAAAAAATTTAAAATAGTTATTTTACAACAGCCTTTGGCAGTTCTAATTATGAAACCAAGCATTTTCATTGCATTGTTCGTAATAATATTTATATGTAAAAAAATATATATATATATAATCACAAACTAATATTATTGTGCCTACTTCAACTTTCTTAGTTCTACGTTTCACTAAAAATGTCATATTCTAGTATCATCTAGGAGAGAGCGTAAGCAATACCACAAACATTAAAATACTTCAATTATTTAATATTTTGCTATGGCAACACTTTGTCAGAACACTTTCTCAGATTTAGCTCTATGTTGGTTCTTTGCTAAAACGAGTATATTCTGTTCCTTGTTAAAACTAAAATCATTGAATTATATTTCAGATATTTCGTTCATTCCGCATACTACTGCTCGAATCTGCTCTAATCAATTTAGAATTTCTTCCCATAAATCAATTATAATTTCTCTTAACTACAAAAATATTCCAAGTCATTCCCCTATTCCAGTGTTGACCGCCCTGGGACCAAGTAGGGTGGTGAATGGGCCTCTGATCAGATATTTCAATTGCGAAGCAAAAACCAAACAAAACTACCAAGATAAGCTGACAGAATTGTCAACTTAATTGTAAATTACTGAACCGAGCAACGACAAAAATATCACAATTATCTGTAGGAAACTTAAACGTTACTTGACCTAGGTAAATGGCCTAAATTGAGTTGTAACTGAGCATGCTTTCAATCAAAGCACCGATGCTAATATTCTCCACAAAAATGGTCATGGCGACAAATTATATAATTTAGAGGCACTTGCAATAAAGGACAACCAAAAGCCGATTTCTTAATAATCACATAAACGTGACCAATAGCCCAATATTAGTTATATTTCCCATAAACATTATTTCTTAAGAATCTAAACTCTAAAGACTACCAATTTATAACCTTTAAGAACGCTTTAAGTGATTAAGGTAATTACCTAAAAACTTAAAGTGTTCTTAAAGATTATAAATTGGTAAAAATTCGGGATGTCGAGTCTTAAGGAAAAATAATGTTTATGGGAAATATAACTAAAAAAAAAAAACGGGGTTAAGTTAGGTTAGGTTATGTGAGGTTAGGTTAGGTTAGGTTTTGTAAAGTTAGGTTAGGTTAGGTAAGGTTCAGTTGGGTTAGGTGAGGCTCCGGTTTGCCTCAGGTTGGGTTAGGCTCTGGTTTGGCTCAGGTTAGGTTAGGTTAGGTTAGGCTGTCTAATAAGGTTATCAGACCTAATTAGATTATCTATTATATTTCATTATAATTAATTGTGAAACAATCTAAATTACTAAAATTAACTTTACTTTACGAGACCTACGGACCCATAGTCGAGTCTTACCCCTCAGACATGGAGGCCGCCAGAAAAAAACAGTAAATGCTGTGATAATTTTTTCTGAACTTATTCTCGAGAGAATCTATAAATCATGCATTCAATTTCAAACCTTGTAGGATTTTTATATTATCATTTTTTTAACTTTCCCCTTGTTTTATAAGAATAATTGTTACATTTAACCCTTTTAAAGAAATGCTTTAAAAATTTGCATTCCCAAGACTATCTGCCTTTTGCGGTGCTTTCTCACGCCTCCTCCTCAGGGGTGAGTCTCGTTACCGAAGGCCACACGCTTCTGACAACCACTCTGTATCCCTCTCCGTGAAAATATCTCGTTAAATACGTACAGCATCCGTCCTTATCTACAAAAACATTCGCCCATTTGCGGCGATATTGCTAAAAACCTACGCCCGAGTCGGAGCGGCCTGAACTCCTTATAAGCAGAGACCATAGATGCGAGATATGTGGTTACAATCCAGCTGACATTTCCATCTGATGCTCACAAACATGAATCAGCTGATATAAGAAGAATTACTATTCAATTGTGGTATCCGATCATGTTGGAAGGTGCCTTTTTTCATACCGGTCTGTGTAAGGCTTCGGATTTGGCTCGAATACTTCGTTCTTACTAATTAATCGCTTTTTACGTAATGAGGAATGATAAATACCAGAGTTGTGAACATTGTGAGCTTACTTTCTTGAAGTGTAATTACTTTGACAATTCTTCTTCTCCCGTGGTAGAATGGGTGGATTAAATAGTATACGTATAAAGTAATTGAAGCTTAGATGTGCTGATCTTTAACTGGGACACAATTAGCTTTTCTATAACTGGGACTCTTCGTTACGTTCGGCTTTAGATATAACAATAAAAATTAATAATATCATATCGATAATCTTATATTAATTGTACACTATTTTGTGTGAAAATGTCATCTCACCATAAAAAATTCGTCATTCGATTCGTTTATAATTTTTTTTTAAATATATTGGAAAAAAATTATTTATTTATTTACACCATCAGCGCTTTTGGGTAAAACAAATCCTATGGCGAAGCTTCATGCTTAATCAATATTTTAGATTAATCTTTAATACGAATTGGTTTACATTATAAATGAGCTTAAAGAGGTGGTTTTAAAGGCAAAAAAAGCATATTTTCATAAAAAAAAATTTCAGATATTAATAAAGTTGGTTTATTTATTTCATTTACACGTTATAGTATAACATCTGAAATATCTTTGAAAAAATTTTCAAATAAGTCCGTGAGAGCGAATCTCCGAAGGCGCCTCGAAAAAAGTTGTTGTGTGTTGTTGTGGTGAACTCTATAACTCCCGGATCATTTGAAAGAAAAAGTCGAAATGCATTTAAAAGGTGATATATTTTCCTAGGTATTCAGAGGAAGTTTTTTTTTGATTTTTGGCAGAATTTTGAAATGAAAAATGCGATTTTCGCTAAAAAATTTCGGTGAATTTGTTATTATAAAATGGCAAAAAAAGTTTAAAAAAACGCCCTTTGACTACTTGTTGATTTATGTTTAAAAATAGTGTTCAAAATTTCAAAAGAATCGGTGAAGTAGACTTTTAGTTATGATGTTCACGAACTTCAAATATGTTGTTTGCGAGAAAATCAATTTAAAGTTTTTTATACCGAGAGACTAATGAAGGCCGGTCGCTTGAAATGCTGTAACTTCGTTAGTTTTGCTCCGATTTACTTGAATTTTTCACACAATACTCTCGACATAATTTTGTGAGGCAGTGAGGAGGGGAAGGAGATGGGGAAGAGGAAGGTGGGAAAATACCTGGCTTTTCAGAGCTGGTCACCAAGCACGACTTAAGCCAATTCAAGCAACGTATCAATTCTGAATGGTGGTCTTACACCAGGGTGATACTGAGAGTATTTTCCACTCTGAAACGTGCCGCAAATATACTATATATTATTTTAAATTAATTGATTGTGAAATAAATAACACCAAATTACCTTACCCCTTACCCCTCGACCACGGAGGCCGTCGAGTAGGTAGAGCGAAAACATGGGGAAGCGGTGATGGGTAAGGATAGACCCACCTAAAAAATACTATTTGTGCTTTTCAAGCAATATTGATCCACATCTTTATTTTCAAATATTATTTTGCAATTCCTTCTTCTGCTATTCCTCATCTAATATTTTGCCTGATTTCGTTGTTACATTCACGTAATGATGAGAGATGTTTCTTCTAAAGAATTGTTAATTTTAAAAATATGTATATATTTTTATTATGTCCAAATTCTACTGGCCATGGTGCGCGTTATGTAGCACGTTTTTATACACAATCATACCACTTGAACCTTATCCGGCTGTATTAATTTTTATCTCAAATTGTGGAGGAGTATTTTATAAAAGATAAGTCTAAAGAAAAACTAAAACAAATATCGATGGCGTAATAAATGGGTCATTTCTGACTTTTAATGTCGCTCGCCCTAGTTAAAGTCAACCATTAGGAATCGAAAAGTGGTTTGAAATAACCTTACAACTTTATTATTCCCAAACTTCTTCTTGCCCATCTCATTCCTTCTCCACTTATTCCAACCTCACAATACTCTAAAAGTTTGGGATGCCAGATATCATAGTCGCATTGATTCCCTGAAGTTAACCTTCCTCTGTTCCTCAAATATTATATACACTTAAGGCCTTCGGGTCATGTTGACCCGATTTCAAAAAATTAAATAATCGTTTTATATTAAATTATTTGTAGCACATAATTCTTAAATAATAATGACACAAGTAAAATGTAAGTGCATAAAGTATCTGTCAAATTAAAATCATACTACAAATCATATAAAAGCCCTCGGGGTGTTAAATAAATAAATAAATAAGTGTGTAAGTATGTTCTTAGAAACCTTATCGTTGTAATAAAGCATTTTTTTTTACAAGACTCGGGCATTTCTGACTCGAGGACCTTTTTCATACTCGGGTATTATTGACCCGAGGAACAGAAGAAAGAAATAAAAACTTAATTTTATTAACGTAAGCGTCTTACCCATAATTTTACATTACTGATAATAAGTTAATGGATAATGAATAATTGTCATGAACTTGTTAAGTCATCAATAATTACGACTTTTATCAAAATAACCGTTAGAACCGAGGAGGGTTAATAATACTCTTGTGCGGTACTGACAAAAAAGTTAATATTGTTATAAATCTGTTGCCTGCATTATTGACCAAAATAGGAAATATTTCTGCGAGATAACATATCCAAAGAAGGAATAAATTTAATTTAATGCGACAGTATTATGTATGGTTTATCTTTGAAGGTTGTATGGATCAGAACGCGATCAGTCAAACACTTCATATCGGACTGTCAAAAGTTTATCACCTCCCATTGATCACAACTGGGTCAAAAGATACCCCATTCAGTCATGGGAAGCTCCAGATTTATGGGAAGCTGTGGCACTATGGGAAACTGTACCTTTATCACGCCAATAAGATTGCACCGTAATGTCCGTAAATATCCGCACACGATCCTCCAGGTGGTGGAAACTTACGGTAACATATTCGCCATGAAATTGATGGAGCGAATCACGATCCTAGAGCAATTCGTGACACATCAAGCCGAGAAGTGTATTTCCAAGGTTTCTTTCTGAGACTTAAGTCGCTGAGAGCTATGAACTACGTCTTTAGGCGGTAAATACGAGGAGATAGATATTCGTAGTTTTTTTAACAGAATCTTTTAGTGATGTGTGTTGATTGCATGATGGGTGGTACCGATGTCGTGATTTGGATGCATTATGTTCCAAGTTACTAAAAATATTGTTGAAATAATAAATGGTGAGATATGATTTTAATTTTTCGAAAAAATAGTTTTTCTAAAAATGAGTTCGTATTTTGTGATGACATAATTAATGAAGAAAAGTTATTTATTAATTTATGCCCCTTTATTAGACACAAAATCTACACTTTTTACGTGAATACCGCACACGTGTCCCAACTGCGGCTGCTGGAACCAGTGAGACTATTGCATCCCCAATTTTTTTTTTTTCCTTAACTCCACACAGGGAAACTAATTTGCCCTCAGGGCTCATGTCATCTTTGAAGATGCTGTGTGGAAGAATGGAAGGGACCCGTACTGTAGGAGAGAGGAAACATAGAGGCCGGCAAATCATTCCAGAGCCGAGCTGTTGAACTCAAGAACGAGTCGTAGAAACGACCCGTTCTCATGTAACTAATGTCAACCGTGTACGTGTTTGGCGTGTTTCCCGACTATGCACCGGTGCCGAGGGGATCAATGATGCTAGTTCCTCGTAGCATCTTCCATTGCAATACCGGTAGAACAAGGACAGCATTCCCACCTGACGCCTGTGCTCTAAAGATTGCAACCCGTTTGTTAAGTTAAAAGAGTCTATCAAACGGACCGCCCGTTTCTGCACAGAGTCAAGGGTGGTATATTAAAGGTAAGAGGAGATTGAAGGTAAGGGGAGGAGAATACAAAGGCGGGAAAGTGTCTGGCTATTCAGATCTGGCCACCAAACATGGCTAAAGCCATTTCAATCAACGTTCCAATTGTGACTGGTGGTCTTACATCAGCACGATATTCTTGAGTATTTTCCACTCTGGAACGTCCCGCAAAAATGCTATATATTATCTTTAATTTAATTATTTGTGAAATAACTGAAATTAATTCCGCAGGCCGTCGATCCATCGATCTCGTCAACGGGATGCGTCGTATATGAAAGTAATATGGGAATTGAAATTGTGAGAGGAGTTAGAGATTGGGGGACGGCAAAATACATCGGCAGATGAATTGATGAAGGGATGGAAGAGGTAGGAATGGGGGGAGTTAATAAGCTTATTATGGCTGTTAGAAGGATAAAATTAGAATGTGGGAAAATGTTCAAAAGAGGTTTAGTTTTCTGATTATTAATTACTAGCTGGAACCCGGCATGCGTTGCCTTGCCATTTAATAAATAAATTGTTTTCTCCTGCGTGTCCTTTCCCATTCGTCCCGTTCCCTTTCCGCCTCCCCTTCCTCTCCCGCGTCCTCTTCCCCTCTCGCGTTCCGACTCCGCCTCCTTCACCTTCCCTCCCCCCACTCCACTACCCCTTTCCCCGTCCCGCGAACCACCCTCCCAAGCTCCCCTCCCATCCCAGGTTCCCCTTCCCAGATTCCCCTCCCCCTCCCGGGTTTCCCCCCTCCCCCTTCCGCGAACCCCCTACCCGAGTCCCCCTCCCACATTTCATGCATTCTTTCCCGGTACATTCAGTTTTCAAACAGCTCGCATGCCACCTTTTGCATGTTTCACATTGCCAGAGCTCACCAGTAGTAAAATCCAATTTGGTGCAGTCGTTCGGAAGTCATGCGCGTAAATACATTTCGGCGATTCATTTTTTAGAGATAAATATTCACTACAATGCCTGAATTAAAAAATATATATCAACATGGTTTTCACGGCAACGATTTGTTTTGCTTTTCTTCTAACGTTAGCAATAACTCGCCTTTTTCGACAGAAAACGTAAAATAAATTTTATATATTAATAATTATAATTTCGTTACGCCAGAACTTACCATTATATATAGCCTATATTACTCGCATATAATATATATAAAGCTTTCTATTGGTGAAAAAATTTCTAAGATCGGTTTATTAGTTACTGCGTGAAAGCGTAACAAACAAACACACGCAGTTTCGCATTCATAATATTAGTATAGATTTAGAATTTTAGGGTAGGCACTTTCTTTTACATAATTCAATTTACCAAATTCTGACACAGGCATTTAAATACAATAGCGAGTTCCCGGCATATGCTATGCCACTTAATTAAGAAAAAAATTCACTCTACTTACCCTTTCCCATTCGTCACAGATGATGCCAGAACTCACTATACATGTATAGAAACCATCGCGGGCATGCACACATCAAATCCCCAAAGTTTTATCGCAATCGGATGAACGGTTAGCAATGTATGATAGCGATGCCAAAACTCACTATCGTTTATAGAAACCATCGCGGGCATGCGCACATCAAATCCCCAAAGTTTCATCGCAATCGGATGAACGGTTTAGCAACGCAAAACATCTCACACATAGACAGAAACACACAAATTTTCTATAGATCAGTAATTTTAATATCAAAAATGTCAGTTGAGCATTTTTTATTTTTTTAAGGTTTACAATAAAAAAATTTGTATTTAAAAAATGTTTTTGTAATTTCTAATAATACTATTTATTTGAGCGTATTTCATCACCTTTCAAAACCAGTATTTAGTTTTTGGATACGTTTACAAATATTCCATTTATTTGAATTTTTATTGCAAATTCGATATATATCGAAACATTTTTACCTTTTGACAAAATACGCCAAATTTCTGAAGGGTTAAGTTTTGGGCTTTAAACTTTTTAAAGGGTTAAGCTTTGATCTTTAACCTTAAGCTTTGAGCTTCAAGCTTTGAGCTTCAAGCTTTGAGCTTTAAGCTTTGAGCTTTGAGCTTCAAGCTTTGAGCTTTAAGCTTTGAATTTAAGTTTTGAGCTTTAAGCTTTGAGATTAAAGCCTTGACCTTCAAGTTTTGAGCTTTAAGCTTTGAGATTAAAGCCTTGACCTTAAAGCTTTGAAATTAAAGCTTTGAGATTTAAGCTTTGAGCTTTTAGTTTTGAGCTTTAAGCTTTGAGTTTTAAGCTTTAAGCTTTTAGCATTAAGCCTTATGCTTTGCGCAAAGCTCAAAGCTTAAAGCCGAAAGAATAAAGCTTAAACATTAAACTCAAAGCTCAATCTTAAAGCTCAAGCTTAAAGCAAAAGTTCAAAGTTTAAAGGCCAAAGTTTAAGCTTAATATCAGAGCTCTAAACTTAAGTTTAAAGCTTAAAGCTTAAATCTCAAAGCACAAAGCTTAAAAATAAAGCTCAAAGCTCAAAGTTAAAGCTCAAAACACAAATCTCAAAGCACAAAGCTTAAAGCTCAATGTTAAAGCTCAAAACACAAATCTCAAAGCACAAAGCTCAATACTCAAAATTCAATATCAAATCTTAATGTTCAAAGCTTAAAGCTCAACACGTAAAGTTTAACATTGAATGCATAAAGTTCAAAGCTTAAAGCTCAAGAATCAAAGCCCAAAGCTTAAAGTTCAAAGCTTAAAGCTAAAACTCAAAGCACAAAGCACGACTTGCGTGCTTTGCAATGCAAAGAAATCATTGATTCTCCTTGAATGTTCTTTCCCGTGCGGCCCCGTTCACCTCCCGAGTCCCCTTCCCCTTTCGCGTTTCCCTTCTACCTTCCCCGCCTTCCCTTCCCTCGTCTTCCCACCTACTTACCATTATAAATAGTCTATATCCTTTGCGGGCGTGCGCACAACAAATTACCAAATTTTCATCGCAATCGGATGAACGGTATGGCAGCGCATAAAATACGAACAAACAAATTTTGATTTTTATATATAAAGAAGATAGGAAAGATTTGATTGTTTGTTGGTGTCCTCCCGTACGGCCCGTACCCTAGTGACGCTTACATCGCATAATACCTTCATTTTTAAACTCGTGATATCTTTCGAATGGGATGTCTGATTGATTAATTCAAAAAGTTATATAAAGGCATTGAAGCAATCTCGAATATAAAATAATTTATTTTGATAAGAACTAATACCAAGATACAAATAAAGAGTCTTTTCTAGCGGCGGCATTTCAATTAAATTTTAAAAATAAAAGAACACTTATTGTGGCATAAATATAATAGTTAGACATATGCAGTTGTGACATTTTTTGTAGATAATAATGTGTTCTGCAAAGTTGTAGTACATTATTTTATTCTATCATCAATAGTTTTTGCAGCGCACGTGATTTTAAGAATATTTTAGGTAATTTTTTTACACCTTGGGTTACATTATTGTAGTTTTAGTAAATATCCCTAATTTTTTTTAAATATAATATAACCTATGTTACCCGAAAATAGTGTAGCTTCTCAACAGTGAAAGAATTTTTCAAATCGGTTCAGTAGTTTCGGAGCCTATTCGATGCAAACAAACAAACAAACAAACAAACAAACAAACAAAAAAACAAACAAACAATCAAATCCTTCCTCTTTATAATATTAGTATAGACAAATTATTTTAGATTCTTTTAATAGGCTTAGAGTGTTAAGCAATATTTTCTGATATATGTCCTGATAATGGGAACTACAAGAGTATCCTAAATGTTGGCCTTAGAAGGAGGAAAATGTACAACACAGCTTTAAAACCAAAAATTTAACATCGCAATATTATTACCAGGAAATTACCGAAAAGCAATCGTCGGGAAGCTTAGTTTCCATGCTTGAAAAAAGGATTGTGTCAATCGGCTGGAAAAAGAAGTCGCAGATGCTCCAGGAAGACGGCCGGCGTGGACGAGCGGTAAGGCTCTTGACTCGCAATCCAAAGGTCATGGGATCGAATCCCGGCGTGGCAAATACATTTTATTTGATTAATTTGTGTTATTTCACAATTAATTCATTAAAATAATGTAAAGTATATTTGCGGCACGTTTCCGAGAGGAAGATACTCTCAGTATCGCCCAGTAAGACCACCATTCAGAATTGAAATCTTGCTTGAAATGGCTTTAGCCGTGTTTGGTGGCCAGATCTGAATAGCCAGGTACTTCCTTGCACTCCTCTTCCCCAGCTCCTTCCCCTCCCCACTACCTTCAGCCTCACTCAGCCTCACAAGATACCTCATTGGCTCCAGGCGGGAGGGGTTGGGACTCTTGTGCGGTATTCATATAAAAAAGGAAGACGAGACACAAACAAGTGAATTAAACGTCTGTGCCTGGTTATGTCAACAGTCGGTATACAGAAAAGTGCCTACTATGACAGTTGTATAAACTTAAATGAAGCAAAGGAGTTTGTGCCAAGTTACACATGAATTCCATCTTCACTGCCTACCCCTAAGAAGAAATGGCGTGATGGTTTGTTAATAAGTAGATACTGTTAACAGCGAATAGGTTAAAAAGACAGCCTGTACATAATATTATAAACATTAAGATATTTTAGACGATGTATGAATGTGAATGAGATAAATGTGTGTCAAGGCCGAGTTTTTTTCGTTATTTGTTTTTGTGGTGTTATGCCGTGTTGCGCTACCTTCTTTAGCCAACGTTTTGGACAGCCTTACAGTGTCCATCATCAGGGGAGATGTGTAATTGTGATGATGGACACTGTAACGCTGTCCGAAACGTTGGCTAAAGAAGGAAGTAGCGCAACTCGGCATAACACCCCAAAAACAAATAACGAAAATACTTTTGGCCGTAAAAATCTAAAAAGTGCAAGACCGAGTTGTTAGGCAGTCCGTCCTTCCTGCCTACCCCTACGGGGAAACGGCGTGGTGGTTAGTTAGTTAGTTAGGTATTTTATCAAAGCCCGGACAGAAGATTTTCTTATTTAATTAATACCATTCCAATGCATTTAAGTGTTTTAAACGAATGATCGCAGGTACCCATAAAATAGCTTGGTTAATATTGTGTATGTGAAGTTCATTCAATTTACAGAATAACGATTTGTTGCATGGTGAAATACAATAATCATATTGAACGTAATATTTATTAAATTAAACAGAATTTTCGTAAATTATGTTCCTTCTTGAGAACAATAGTTGTTTCATTCATAATCATAGGCACTCTTATCAATAACTAATCTACCAAAATAATAGGATGAGTCGATATAGATTTAGTTTAACAATTATTTATTGCAAGTTTGCCCGCCGAAAGTTGCCGAACCAATCAGCGACCGCTCGTAAATCAATTAAGAGCCATTAAGTCCCTGACATCTCCATTACACTTTAGTGGATCCTAATGCGGACATCAAAGTCCTATTTGAGATCCATAAATGAAATTTATAGCGATACTGCCTTTGGAACCGCAAACGCAAAGTTGTTGCAGGGAATTAATGCATCTTATAAAATAACAGTAAAGTTGATCCCGGAGATGAACACACAATTCGCTGACAGGACAGGTGATACATTTTGGTAGAAACTTTCACATGAATGTCATGGAAAAGACTGAAGAAGCTCTAGACTTTGTTATTTTTTTTTTTTTTTATATCTTTTGTGTATTGAATAATGTCATTAAATAACATAAAATAGTTTATTTATAAACAAGTTCTGCTATGTATTTTATTATTACGCGTGATAGCTGTTTCGTCTTCTGAAGGCATTGTCAAACTATAATTAGGCCACTTACGGACAATTCATTTGTGGTTATTACCCTATTAAAGTTTCCCCAATTACCGCATTGTTTAAATTTATTTTTTTTATTTATTTATTTGTTTTATTTTAGTCAATTGTACATTTAAGTTTACAATTTCCTAATTAATTATATCATTTCATATTTCAAACTATATTTTTTCTTGTTCTATGTATCTCCTACAATACATTTTGAACTTTGTATAACTTCATCCCTTTGTATAGTAAACTGTTCTGCGTATTCGTTTTGTCCTTTTTTGTAGTCTGATTTCCTTGCAAGTCCTTGTATTATGTCTGTGAATGTCCTTGTTGTATATAATTTTGTTTGAGAAGTATTTTGGTAACATGTTGTTCACTATTTTATGGATAAATATCATCGTGTGCGGGGTCAACATCTATTTCACGGTTAGCCAATTTAGTTCCTTTAACATTTTATTTCCTTTGAGAATCTATTTCGTCGAAGTATTATTCTCATTGCCCTGTTTTGGAGAATTTGAAACTTATTTTGTTCTCGTTCATTACACAGGAAAAGGATAGTTGAGCAGTATTTAAAGTGTGGAGCAATAATTGAATTATAAATAATGACTGCAGTTTTTCTAGAAAGTTTTTGCCGAATTCTTCCCAAAAAAGATACTTTTTTTCCAATTTTCTTTTGACTAAATGTCGTGAAGTGAGATATTCCCAAATGGTGACTGAGGGGTCTCTTTTTCAAGGATAATTAAGTCTTTTTGTGGTCTCTGTTTTTATGAATTAAAATTATTGTAAATTTAAATTTTTAAAAAATTAAAATGGAGTTCCACAAACTAAACTTAACCTCTGGACTTCCTGAAAGCATAAAGATGTTTTTCTTCTCCATATCCACGTATTAACGTGCTTAATTAAAATACAATAATAATATTTACATTTTTATATTGCTCTGTGTGGGTATATGGAAGCGACGGCGACGGCAAGAGAGTGCAAAAAGAAAGGATTATAAAAGGTGAACGATTGTGTCCCTTCTTTGTCACCTTTCCTCGCGATAATACGCTTTCCGACATTCTAATTCATAAAATGAATTGTTTTAAAGACATTAAACAGATCTTATATTTAGTATATTCTTTGATACACGTGTGTGAAAGCGACATTATCATATTAGATTAGAGGAAAAGAAGAAAGGACTAAGAGGGGTTGTCCAATGAATCTTTTTCATCCATAATACACTTTTATTTCACCATTATATGCATAATATGAATTTGTTTATAAGTACATTGAACGAACATTATATTTAGTATATTATTTTTGATATACATTGATTGTGCCACATTTGGTGCATAGTCACAGATAACATCTGCAACCTATTACCATGAGAGAACACAGTATTCTACGGCTGATTCTAGGCCCGACACAACGTATCCGTAGTGGAAACATCGAGATACAGGAGGAAACACAAAACACTTGTACTGAATGGAGTATTTAAAAAGGCATTAACAAGGCAGTGCTTTTGACCATTCAAAGATATTCCAGAAAAGGCTTTTTCGGGAGTCCTCACGGGTCTATGTTCATAAGTTCCTCTCGATTATAAAAACTTCGGCAATCTTAATGACATCAGCATTTCCACAGGGAAGAAATCCAGTTGGTTACCTACAAACGACCAGATGAGAATGCGCAGTCCGTGTTTGAAGATATTGAGTAATGTACGAAGTCCATGAAAGAAGCACAATATAGTACGCCAGGAATGGTGCATCTCTCGGAGGGAAGTACACCTCTCCGACTAGGAATAGGGGATGAGCATAGGGGATGACAAATT
Source organism: Glyphotaelius pellucidus (assembly GCA_936435175.1). NCBI lineage: Eukaryota > Metazoa > Arthropoda > Insecta > Trichoptera > Limnephilidae > Glyphotaelius > Glyphotaelius pellucidus. The sequence continues at coordinate 1,220,275 of OW386540.1, forward strand.
AAATATACATATTTTTAAATGCCTTTCCCATGTTTTCCATAATTTTATCAAAAAAATGTTTAACATTTGTTACGTACATAATGAAACTATATTGTTTAAAATAAACTTCAATCGTCGTGAGAAAACAGCTTGCAAATCCAGAATTTTTTTGAAGCACGTCGTGTTCTCCCTCGCAGGTTGCCGCACGAGCCTTCTGCTTCCTGTACTTCTGTTAGAAGTAATAAAACTCATGAACTCATAACAAGCCAATTGAACATTATTCCCCTTGTATTTCTCAGCTTTATAAAGCCCAGAGAAGAAAACTTGAATAAGCTGTCAAAATCACAGCTTTCGCCGCATTTAATGATATGCGCTTTAAGTGCTGTGAATGGAAATTCCATTGCCAGCTCGATCGTATAATATCATAATCGTTATTGTTTGATCAACCTACATGCGCTGAGGAATCGCAGATATGCCGGCCTGGTAGCTGGAAGCTGGAAGCTGGAGGCTGCTAGACCAAACATTCATAAAGCTCGAAAGCTCCCTTGCGCGGCAGGTCGTTAAACAGCAATCAATGCCAACGACATGTCGTGAGGCAACTGGGGACTGGTGCACACCCTCCACCCCCCAGGCTCCAGCCTCCAAAAACTGCCTCCAAAGCTCGCGTTTCACAACTGCCTGGCAAGAATAAATCAACTAAATGTTGTTCAAAAACACCATTCATATTTTGTAACACCATTTTAATTTAAAAATAATAATTATTAACCACTTTTACGGCAGTTGCTACCAATCCTACTGATCAACTGTTGAGCCGAAATTACTATTATGTTCATCGAGCGATGGGGAATTACGATGTTATTAATTGATAATCAATCAAACCCTGATAAGGGATTTTAAAAGTTTCATCATCAGGACAATTTCTTTTCAGTGGTTAATTTCATTAATAATGCGCAGACTCTAGCCAAACAAATACGAATTAAAATTAATGAACTCTTAAATTATGTATTTTTAGTGGTCTAGCGGTAAGGCTTTTGATCCGCAATCCGAAGGCCGCGGGATCGAATCCAGGCGTGGCAAATAAATGTTATTTGATTGGTTTGTGTTATTTCACAATTAATTCATTTAAAATAATATATAGTATATTTGCGGCACGTTCCAGAGTGGAAAATACTCTCAGTATCGCCCTGGTGTAAGAACGTCATTCAGAATTGAAACGTTGCTTGAAATGACTATAGCCGTGTTTTTTTTGGCAGATCTTAATAGCCAGGTACTTCCCCACCTTTAAATTAAAGATAAGGTATAGTTTTTATTTTTATTTTTTATATTTAATTAAAATTAAATTAGATAGTTTCGTATAAAGCACGTTGCTGATTGAAGTAGGGAACTTTATCAAAATTAACGCGTAAATTAAATCCGCCTAAAAATAAACTGCAGGCGCATAGAGATATCTCGATGGAGATGACAGTAGAGAGCATAAGTACACCACTCATGAGTTAGTAGATTTGTTTTACATAGAAAAAAATCAGAGTAGAAGTAAATCACACGCGGTAGAAGTGAAACTAGAAAATCGCTAGATGTTGCTTCCTTTTTCTTTTGCCTATGTATTTTAAAGTGGTTTGAAGATTGGATGTTAACTTCAGAAAAATAAATATGTTTATTTTTTTGGATTTCGTAAGATTCGAACGCCGTTCGCTGGTTGTCTGTCTCTCTGGCAGCTTGGATTTGTCAGGTGCCTTAGCCGCTGCGCTACGGGAGGTTCGAGCCGAGGCGCAAATTTAGCGCATTATATTAGAATTATCAAATAATAAATTTCACAGACAATACACATAATATTGGTAGCGTATGGGCTTTCAATCTAAATACGGTTTATGTTTCAAGCTGTGCTAAGGTCGACATTCCAACCAAACCGAGTTTATAACCAATTGACATACCGGGCTTAAATATTTTTTAATTAACAATATAATGCAGCAAATACAAGCACAAAATCTATACACGAGACTAACATATTCATAATTTATGTTTCAAGTTGGTTCCAGGCAAATTTTGTCAATTTCCTTCACAGCATTGATTGTGAAGGCGGCTTTAGCCACATTTCCAAGAGAACTTTGCCCTGAATAAGTTTCATACTATGTGCAATAACGCAATCCCAACTGAGATTTATTATGCAACATGAAATGGGAATAAAACGCATTGTAATCCTTAGCGTTATAGCAAATATATGCCGTACACCTTGCGTGCTCTTAGGGGCAGTAAACAAACCATGCGATTTCATTCAGTAAGTGCCTCCTTGCGGAAATGTAATATAAGAAACAGATTAATTTGTAATAAACATGAAAATTTATAACAACATTTTGTCATCAGAGTTCAGTGAAATAATAATACCTAGGCAATAAGTTTACTTCCTTGCATTTTATATATCAAATTTAGCAATGCTTAAAATAAAAACAAAATATCTAATCGTTTTTATTTTCCATAATATTATAATCATTTCAATTTGGGAAATGGGTATGGGTATCGTAGCAGCTGGAACCGTATTTGAATAACTAATACCTCTGCCATCGCTTCGTTTGGTGACTTAACAGGGGTACCCGGGTTTATGGAGTGATTTTGTCTAGGTCGCCTCGGTGCTCGGCCGCCAAATACTTTTTCCCAACAACTCGGGGCGGGCAGGATTAGGAGAGACTTTTGACTTCTCCACCCAGAGCCTTGTTGTAGAGGGATAGTCATACGTTCGTCACCCTTGAAGACATTAATCCCCAGATTCCTTCCCACCCCTCACGCCTTTTTCCTTCCCAGAACTTCTTCTTTTTTTTACATTAGCTCCACACAGGAGGTGGAGTTTAGGAAAATAGTTCCCCTCAGGGCCTAAGTCATCTATGGGGATGCTGTGTGGAGGGTCTTTTTAGGAAAGGAAGGAGAGGAAGTTCTGGGAAGAAAAAAGGGTATTAGGGGTGAGTAGGAATGTGGGGGTCAGTGTGTCCAGGAGTGACGAACGTATGAATCCATCCTTCCCACTGTGGTGCAAGGCGATGTTCCGAGAGAGTACGTCCCAAGAAGTTAAAGGGACTCCCTCAACCATTTCTCTCCCGATACGACAAACCTCACCCCATGAACCCGGGCACCCCTGCTAAGTCACCAAACGTAGCGTACCACTTGGGGTGATCTATGGCAGAGATGTTGGTTATCCAATAAAAAAAATCTACTTCCTTTCCCTAAAAAGATCCTCCCCACGCCATCCCCAAAGATGACAAAGGCCCTGAGGGAATTTCGTTCATCGGGGCCTCCTTCGTGGAGATAATGGACAAAAAAAATCTGTGCGATTTTCATTTTCCAAACGCTGCAGCGGCCTGTTACATGCAAAAGTCAATTTTTGGATTTAAGGCGATCCACTCGTCGTGTGAAATTCCGAATCGGGTGAAATTTCGCTCTCCCGGTAAACAATAGCCACCTGATTTAATGTATGCAAGTTCAGGCACAAATATTGAAATGTCGCATTATACAGTAAAATCAAATAGGAAGGGTTCGTAAGATATTTTAAAATTATAAGCATTCATCATAGGTATTTTTTTTCTGCACTTAAAAGACGAGCTTTATTAAAACGACGCCAAGATGTGATCAATTCACATCATTAATTAGAGCATCTATAATATTTCCAGGCGATCAAATTTTTAAACTAAAAACACGATTTAGCATTACTTCGCATTCCACCCTTTCGGATCGTGTGTATTGGAAAACACAACGACATAAGAATTTTTCCTCCCCATGTAGAGAGAATAACAATTGGCGATTTTAGTTTGTGGATTGCTGGTAGGGCTGGTAGGGTAGGCTTTGCGCTCTATTTTTTACTGGATTTCAGCCGCTAGTTTAGGCGGTATCTATTTTTATATTTTACAGTTTAATTTTGGTTAAATGCAAGTTTTGAAGATATTTCTTCAATGTTTATTTTTGTGTAATTTTTAATAAAATGTTACATTTTTTTATGCATGGTGTACGATTTATCATTTTATGTGAAATACACCATCTGAGACCTAATATACTTTCAAACGAAATAAGAAGGCGAAGTCCAGCGGTAAGGCTCTTGACTCGCATTCCGAAGGTCGCGGGATCGAATCCCGGTGTGGCAAATAAATTTTATTAAATTAAGTTGTGTTATTTCAAAATTTATTAATTTAAAATATTATATAGTATATTTGCGGCATGCTCCAGAGTGGAAGATACTCTCAGTATCGCCCTGGTGTAAGACCACCGTTCAGAATTGAAACGTTGCTTGAAATGACTTTAGCCGTGTTTGGTGACCAGATCTGAATAGTCAGGTACTTCTCAACTTCCTCTTCCCATCTCCTTCCCCTCCCCACCTTCAGCCTCACATTGGGGAAGTCATAATCTCACTGGCTTTAGACGGGAGCAGTTGGGACTCTTTTGCAGTATTCGTACAAAAAAAAATTTAAAAAAGGAGAAAAAAAAATTACCGAAAATTTTCAAACGCCTCCACTTATTAAAAGTATCGATTGTGTTCTAACACTACCAATTTTAATGTAGTGTCCAACCAACCTGATTTTTTTTTTAAAAGAATTATGTTGCAAAGAACTAGTATTGTTGAAATCTATATTACTTAAAACTAAAGAAAAAGAAAGAATTCAATTTAAACCAATAGTATGGCCCACTTTCACTATATTCTTAATATATACAAATGAATGTTTCTTTGATTGTCCTCTATGGGCAACCTAAACCGTTTTTTCGATTGTTTTCTATATATAATAATAAGCTCAAGGGATATAATTTTTTTTTCTATACCTTTCATTCGGTTACGATGAAACTTTATTGAGTCGTTGTGTGAAGGTGCCAGCGAAGTTTTCTATATATAATGCACTGTGAGCTCTGGCGTTATGAAATTTGTATTTACAATAGGTGGCGCGCGAGTTGTATGGAAATGAGTGTATTTCATGTAGTTAGTGGCAGGGAGAAAAGCAGGGAGGGGGAGAAGAATTTGGGAGGGGGGAGGACAACGAAAGAGTGGAGGTTCGCAGGAGGGAGCCAAGGGAGGGGGGAAAGCAGGGAAGGTAAAAGAGGTACGCAGGAGGGGAAGGGGAGGAGGAAGAGGAACGGAGACGAATGGGAAAGGACAAGCAGGGAGAAACAATTTAATTTTAAATTTTGATTAATTTTTAAGTTAGTTTTAATCCTGCTATTGAATGACACGGTTGTGGCGAAACCGGTCGCAGAAAATTTTTAAATTTAAGTAACAAAGTGTTACGTTACAAATTGTCACGTGGCGTATTCGAGAATAGACCCCTTCGCGGATTCAAGAATAAACCGCCAATATAGAGGCGCGCGCATTACCCCCTCCCGCGAGCGACAAACCGAGCTGTCGCTAGCATCTCGGTCGGCAAGCTCGCCAGTCTTCAGCCAGCGAGCTTCCCGATCCCACGTCCCTCGTGAACATGTGCGAGACGAGTTCAGTTTCGCCGGTTGCGCACTTCCGGTGTCCGGTGTGGACGCTGCTGGGACCCGGAGAACAAGCGCGTAAAGCCGCTGTTGGCCCATAAACCAAACGTGAGTCAAATACCATGTTACCCTTTGTGTGCAATTAATGTTTTGAAGCCCTAACCACGCGTGTAGAGAGCAGAGATTGACGTTCAAACTAACTTTCAGCTAGGATCGTTCCTCTTATGTACTATTGTGACTCCTAGAATTGAATAAACTATTTATGTGATAACCTACCGTGTTTTGCTTGTCGAAAGAGGCCCTGGGAGGATGGAGAAGCGTGAAGTTCCGAACCACAGGCACTCGCCTTGAGGTTAAGAGAAACCATACTTGCACCAAACCGAGCTAGTTTTTATTTGGGGCAGATCCAGCATCTAATTGTATTAAATATGTGGGAGCTTTCTCCAACCCTGCCGATAGCGTCAGCACCCACGCCGACGCTAACAAAATGTACATTGGAAAATAAAAATCTTCAAAAACAAAGAAACAATTTATTTTTTTAGGCGAGTTTTAGCGTGCGTAATAAAATAATGCCAATTTAAACGTGGTTTTGTTTTATTTTTATACCCATACCTATTATTTGCAACGCATTTAAAAGCTTAATACTTCTGAAGTATATCGTTTAAAATAAAGTTGGGGTTAATATATATCTCCAGTACTTATCTATGGGCCGTATTACGTATTATGGTGAAAGATATAATATACGAGGCAACGGTTCTAAATACCTTCAGGTAATTTAATCCGAGATCATAGCAACCCCTCCATAGCAGTTAAATGTGCACTGTCGTAAAAGTGAAATTTATTTTCTATTCGATGGAACAGGTTGTTACTGAAGTAAAATTGATCTGGAACCAGGCTAACTGGTCACCCTGCAAACGCCTGGAGGTCTAGCACGGTCAAACGATAAAACCCTCTTGACAAATCCGTCATATATGGTCAGTTAGCGACGTTTGCAAGCACGGTCAACATACGATTCCAATAGTCGGTTGACAAAAGTCGCCGTTTTTAGAGCGCCAGACAAGCTGTCAATATTCTCAACCGTCTCACTTACACTTGCCTTGAATTGTAGTTCTCCATCCCATTTGGATTTCGAAAACACATTTTTTTTTATAGAAATAAAGGCCCAAATTAGGTAAATATTTAGGATCACGAAACACACTTATATTTGGTTGGCGTATTTATATAACGTACCCATTTAGAAGAGGCGCCTAAATATAATAATAATAACGTTATATTTTTATAGCGCAGCTCTGTGTCATTTCACTTTAAGTGCGTTTACCTATAATAAACTTAAAAATAATCCTACAGTGCTCGTTACGTGTCCATTACAAAATATGATAAAATAATGTGAAATAAAGAATATACAATATTTACACAGCAATGAAAAGAGAACAAAAATTAATAATAACAGTGCTGTTATAGCACAGGACTAGACAATAACGGTGCTATTGCAGCACAGGACAAAACCAGAACTTGAAAATAAAAATATAATATAAAATATAACAGGAGGCAGTTTACGTCAGAAATGAGAAATATTCTGATATTTAATTCGGACATTAAACACAAAAGTGCAATAAGGACGAAACCAAAATCAAACAATTTCCGGAAACTTGAAAACATGGCTTATTACGTATATTGAAAAGATGTTAGGATTCGTGAATGTTATGATTTTTAAATAATTTTATTTTTAAAGGCCCTTTAAATTCAGCCTTATTCTGGATATTAGTAAGAGCTAAGGGAAGTTTATTCCAAATGAGCGGGCCAGTTACAAGAAAAGAGCGATCATAGTATAGTATTTTCGTAAACGAAAACAAAATAAAAAAGTAAAGACGTTTGAGACATGGATAAAGTCGGATTATGTTACCTAAACGAATAATTATAATAATTTAAAGTTAATTTTCCACTGAGATACTGGTAAATCACTTGAATGAGAGAGACTCTTGTTGGTGTAGTGGTGTTATAATGGATGGTTATAAAAATAATTTAATTAACTTAATAAAATTTTTGTTTTTGATGGAAAGCCGAAAAATGAAAAAAAAAAAAACATAAAATAACATTGTCCAATCGAATCGCGATTCAGAAATTGAACTTATTTGGTTACCGCCACTGTGCACCCGATAATATGAGCATTTATGGGGTAAGATGGGACTGCGGGCTGGTGTTTGATTCTGTCGGTGTGCACAAATGCATTCAAACGGTTTGCATAAACCTATGCTATCTACATACATAAATAGAGAAAACTTACTTTCCTCCGTATTAATTTTCACGATCATTTTGTTTATTTCTTTTTATGGTTTTATACGTGTCGCTTTATGAAGATAGTGTTTGAATTACAACATCTGCATAATTCATTAGAAATCATGGATCCATTTCGTAGAAACGTAACGAAAAATTGGAATCGCTGGCGCTCGCGCTCGCGCCGGTGGCGGTCTCAGGTAGATCGAGACGAAAAAACAAAGGTGTAGAAAAGCCTGGAACAAAACATCCTGGAATGCGCGACCTGCGCGGGGAGGGGTGGGGGGAGGGGGCGGGGAAGGGCGGAGGTGCGAGGAAGTAGTATGCGGTGGATAAACTCACGGCGCGGCGGCTCAACACGACTGATATCACGGAGCACGGCGGTACTGTTCAACCGAGCCTGGAAATATGCTAAAAATATGAATAATTTCAGTCCATAAATTAACTTTTATTTTTTGAAAGGCTTTCACAGCCCTTATATTTTTTGAGTCCGTTGAGTGTTGTGTCGTTCTATCTGAAATATTTAACTTAATTTTCAACCTGTCATTTTGTATTAAAATTTATCTTGATTCATTTCCTCTCTTACTTTCAATTTTTTTTAATTTGTATTTCAAATACTTATGGCTTCAAAATACATTTTCAAATACATTTAGCGATCTAGGATAATGAAAAATAAACTGACATATATAATACATAGACTAAAAATGCTAGAATCCAGAGCAATACATGTTTATATTAAGAGTTGGCAACACTACGTTAAAGTAAGTATCTTGTCATTGTCGTTTTCATCGTTTTGCGGTATTTATTCATGAAGACGTGAGTTAATTGATGATGGATGATCAAATTCCGTCAAAACCACAAAACTTTACAAGTGGAGCGAAGATGAGATGTGTCTTCTGAGCAATATGATTGGTCAATTTTTGCACGTCTCTGTTTCACTCTGCTCAACTTTGCTTCTATGGAAACGCACCCTTATTTTTTACACAATCTCTTTTTTCAGTCCGATTCCCGTATAGGAACCAAAAACAAAAATTTTCGCTTTAGCGATCGCTATTTTCATCTCTATTTTCATATTACGATTTCAGTTGGCATCACAGCAAGCAACATGGTTCATGTGTTGTTTGCAAATATAAATAAATTGGCAAATTGAAATAGTAGATATGAAAATAGAGATGAAAATAACGCGTAAAGCGAAAAATGTTGTATTTGGTCTTTATACGGGAATCGGACTGAAAAAAACGAGATGGTGTAAAACCTACATTAGATAAGAGCACTTAGGTTAATTTATTGCAACCAAAGGTTCTACCAAAACCAAATGAATTTTGTATTTTGTATTTGAAATTTAAAAAAATGGTTAAAATACTGTATTTTGTATTTCAAATACACGACTTGAAAGTATTTTGTATTTCGTATTTTAAATACGTGCGAAAAAGTATTTTGTAATTTGTGTTTTAATTACAGCAAAGCATGTATTTTGCCCAGCCCTGATTTTAGCAATAAGTGAATATAAAATAATACTGAGATCCGATTGACTACGCACTACTTCTATAACGTCTCTTCCTATAACGCACGAACTCTGAATGTTTCTTATTTGATAGTACCTACCATATTGACATTTCACATTTATTCCCATTGAACCTTATCCTAACGTTGATTTCTCTTGTGATATTTGACATAATTGACATATTTGACATATTTGACATATTTGACATATTTGACATATTTGACATATTTGACATATTTGACATATTTGACTTAAATACGCAAAAATCAAGACTTCGCACATTTCTTCCGCCAACCCTTCAACACATATTATGCACTGATCGCATTACTCAAGATATTGAAAGCGTAGATTAGAACATAAAAAAGCGTGGGGTAATATGTCACTACATCGTAGTGGTCTACATATTTGATATTGAGTCGATAGTTTTGCCAAACTTCATCCCGATGAAATCGATAATTTTACGATATCGTATCGATTGGCATAACTTCCGATGATTTTATATCGATGTCCAGAGTTCGCTTTCACCGTTGACAGCCGAACCGATATCGATAGGGAATAAATAAGAAATAGATGTACGCTGACAACACTGAAATTATTTTCTATGAATTGACGCTACGAAAGGTCCAACGCCAAGCAATTACGTAAAAATATTAATGAATTGGTAATATTGCATTGAAATACTAACCTAAATATTCATTGGCGGTGTGCATTTACTTTTTGACACTAAAAGGGAGTTAATTATTTAATCAAGTCTTAAGTCATATTTCAACCACTTTAGTTTACCAAAGACCGAACGGAAAAATTGGTCGTGTCTTAGTTGAATTATTAAGTCAATGGATTGAGTACACGACTTTTTTCAATTCTAAAAGCTCCGTAAATTGAACTCCTTTCATTAATAAGACAATAATTTTGCATAACGAGCAACATTATCCAAATTAATGCGTAGGTATATTGACAATTAAACGCAACTTATCTGATCCTATGAGTCCGAGCTAAAATTTATCAATCGTTGGTCGGTATAATCTTATTGCAAATATTGATAACTGACCATAGATGACGGATCTGGTCGATATCATATTGATATAGGGTTTTACCGATCGACCATACTAGACCTCCTGGTGAAGTTTGGGTACTACCTGTTTGGCGTTTAAAACAGAGTTAAAACAAAGCTTCAGTTTTTTGTTCATGTTTTTGAAAATATTAGAAAAATTGCATTTGCGGAATTTGTGAAATTTCTTTATGATAAAATTTTTCAGCTAGCGTAAATACTTGTAACACAAAGATCGCTTACCTTAGTTATAAAAGAAGTATTGCACAAGTACTGCATGTTCTTCTAACTTTAAATAATTACGTCATTAAAAGTGTGTAGACAATCTTAACGACCTAACTTAATTTACGTTAGTGTGTAAGTTCCAAGCCATGAAGCACGTGTTTAGATGCAAGTATGAGATTTAAAAAATAACAAATTGCTGCAGATTACTACAGATTACTGCAAATTGCTACAAATTGCTATTTCATTGTTTTCCTTGTTACATGTTTGATGTATAATTTTATAAGATTTTGATCCACATTTTTCGGCAATTCTCTTGGCAAATATTTCTGTAGCTTACCTTTTCTGCCTGCTCTTGCGGAGAAACAGTCTAATGGTTGGTTAGTTAGTTAGATCAATTTTCTCTTTTGTAAAGTTCTCTTTTACAAAGTGTGCATTTAAAATGTACCTATACTCTCGAACATGTGTCTTGTTGCGGCCCGCAAAATTCTCGCCCCAACGCACGTGACGGACGATATCGTACACAACGGAGTAAAAGGGAGCGAGAAAGGGAGCGAAGGGATAGCGAAGGGGGGGCGATTAGCAAATCAACGTGGTAGGTTTGCAAAGTGATACCACACTTAAAATAGCTTTTAAAGGAAAAACTTGGTGGATTACTGTGGGGGTTTGCTTTCTGAAGACTGCAAGGAGTTAAAAATGGTTTGCTGAGCAAACAATTACTATGTACATAAATTTGTGAGCGAGCTTTTTCAATTCTGAATTATCGAGTAAACAGTGTTCTCGATTATCAGGTTCACATTTAGACGTAATACTACGCGACTCTACTTCAACAATGCAAGCTAATATAAGAAAACTTGCCAGTCAAATACAACATCAAATATCTCACTGATTGTATTAACTACAATAAATGTTGTAAAAATATACAATAAGGTTATATTTTTAATATTTGTACCCAGAGTATAGGTTTTTTTTTTACAATAGGTCCACATAGGAGTCATGTCATCTTAGCGGATGCCTTGTGGAGGGTCACTTTACGAGGGAACATTACGTATAAGTATCTTGTTTAATATTTACAGAATTTTAAAAACATATAGGTAAAATAAGCCATCTTTACAGCCGACACTAAAATCTTTGCAGTTAGTAAGTTATATCAGCACTGTGGGTAGATTACACTACATCCCAGCGGCATAAGCTAAAATTTGCTTAAACTAATTTGCGCAAACTAATCCGCCTACCGAGATACTGTAGCGCTCCAGAAATGGTCCTGTAGGGACTACTTCCTAGAGTTCACTCTTTCGGACCACTTTTCCGGCACCGCGGTGGAAGCTTATGGTGCAGACTACGCCAAGGGAAAAACTCGATATTCACTGCAATGGCTGCCTGAATGGAGTATCCCTTGATAGACGGGAGACGATCAAATATCTTCCATTTTCCTGCATATTTTTTTATATCTGATATATTCAATTTCTTTTCTGTTTTTATTCTCCCCGGATTCACGAGGCAAGGTTTGTGTAGGTCTTGATGGCCAATACGTTTGCTCACCCACGCTCGGGAGAGATTGATTGAGACTAGACCTTTCCAGCCGTTACATTGACTCCCAGATTCGTACCACCCCTCATACCCTTTTTCTTCCTAGAACTTCCTCTCCTTCCTTTCCCTAAAAAGACCCTCCACACAGCATCCCCAGAAGACATAGTCCTGAAAAAAATTTTCCTCAGGAACTCCTGTGTAGAGCTCGTAAAAAAAATCTTTGTAGCTATTTTGTCTAATTTTTTTGGTATTCTTCGAAATTTGGAATGTATTGTATTGCACTACCTCTGCATACATTCTGAAATAAACTATTAGTTTATTTTAATTAATTAAGTTAATTTTCTATTCTAATAAGCAACTTTTACAGCCAACTGTGAAACTATTAAGCATGTACCAACACTATAAGTGAGTTTTAATCAGTCAATAAGAGTCGACTTAAATCCAATTATTTCGTAATCAAATCATTTAAAGTGTTTATGGTTGTGCTTCGGTTGTGCTATGGTTTTGCTTCCGTAGAGCTTTACTATTCGGTTCCTCCTTTTACGTGAGTTCAAAGAATACAGTTTAAATAATGATGCTTTTAGGTACATTTAGCTCTGAAGTTTAACAGGTGCAAAGAAATTTATTATTTTTCTTCTGAATATGGTAATTATTACAAGTTAGATAATGCGCAACAGAAACATTGATTTATATTCACGTTAATTTTATGCATGAGCTTTATACAGTACTGCGCACTTGCACTACATGAAATTTAATTCTACATAATATTATCTACTCAGAAAAGGTAATAAATATAGAACCGCCGAATTAAACAAAATTTGTATTAGGAAAAAAATTATTAAAAATGTATTTAAGTGTTTAAAATAAAAAAATAAATATTTATGTACACATTTTATAAATGTAAAATTGTACCTTTTTACATGGTGTTAAATTACGTACTAGACTTACTTTAACCAGTTATTCCTGACATTTTATATGAATACCGCACAAGAGTCCCAACTGCTCCCGTCTGGAGCCATCGATACTATGGCATCCCCAATTGGGGTACGTTGTGAGGCTGAAGGTAGTGGGAGGGGAAGGAGATAGGGAAGAGGAAGGTGGGAAGTACCTGGCTTTTCAGATCTGGTCACCAAACACGGCTAAAGCCATTTCAAGCAACATTTCAATTCTGAATGGTGGTCTTACACCAGGGCGATACTGAGAGTATCTTCCACTCTGAGACGTGCCGCAAATATACTATATATTATTTTAAATGAATAAATTGTGAAATAACACAAATTAATCAAATAAAATTTATTTGCCATGCCGGGATTCGATCCCGCGACCTTCGGAATACTAGTCAAGAGCCTTACCGCTGGTCTACGCCGGCCATCACATTGACGTGACATTATTTGGAATAAAAAATGTTAATGATATTTTTGTATCAGGTGACATTTTTGATGGCCTAGGTCATCTTGGGGATACTATGTGGAGGGTCTTTTTAGGGGAAGGAAGGAGAGAAAGTTCTGGGAAGGAAAAGGGTATGAGGGTTGGGTAGGAGTTCGAGGGTCAATGTGTCCAGGAGTGAGAGAGAATCCAACCCTCTCACTGCGGTGCACGGGTCGAGAGAGTCTGGCTGGAGAGGTCTGATTTCGATTGATGAAATAATTGATCATTTCGACACATTCCAGTTAATTATATGATTTAGTGACCTCGTGTTCAGGTACAGGTGTCATCTATAGGATCGAAGGAAACAATGCGGGTTACGGTTCAAATATCCTTACACGTGCACTCAAAACCACTGCAAATGACGGCAATAATTCTATCTTTAGAACCAAGGTATGAAGTAGGTTATTAATAATGCAGAACCCACCTATTATTACGCGCACCATTGGTGTAAAATACCTTAGATGAACCTCCCGGTCGTAAGATTCATCCAGACACTTAATTTGGAAGGCGGATATGGGTACCGCCGTCCAGGGAACCATTTATTGGATAACCAAATCCTCCGCCTTGGTTCACCCCAAGTGCTTCGCAGGGGTGCTCGGGTTCGTGTTTGTCTAGTTCTTGAAATGTTCTAGTGCGGCAAATGCTTTTACCCACCTACTGCTTGGCGGGCCGGATCGGGAGAGACTGGTTAAGGCTGGTAACTCCAGCCGGATTCTCTCTAGCCATTGCCTTCTACCACAGTGGGAGGTGTGGATTCATTCATTCATTCATTCAGTCTGTCACTCCGACACATTTACCCCCAGATTCCTACCTACCCCTCATACCCTGATATGGGCCTTGAAGGATTTTTATTCTCAGGGCTCCTGTGAAGCTAATTTAAAAAAAGGCTTAAAAAATCTTTTTTTTTAATAAAACGCATTTGAGCCGCTACTAACTAACCAGTAAGTTAATAAAAACTTGGACATTAATTGGAAGGCCCGGAAACATTATTAAAGCGACAATTAAATTTATTCGTTTTATTTTGCCTTTTTGATAGCTTCATTATGTATTTGCTAGTTGGAAACGGCCGACGTGCGTCGTTTGGAAAGTATTTGGACTCTACAGATGCTTTTGATTTGAGATTTTCACAGCCAAAAGAATTATTATCGTCATCTATTTTGGGGGTATTATGCCATATTGTGCTACCTCCTCCTTTAGCCAACGTTTCATATAGCGTTACAGTGTCCACCATCAAGGCATATGTGTAATCGATTATATGTAAAGAAGGAGGTAGCGCAACACGGAATAACATCCCAAAAATAAATCACGATTTTACAGATCACTTTATGCATCTCGATGTGCCTTTGAGCCTAAATAGAGGGTCAATTTACTATATAGGTACAGCTCAATTTATGTAATTTTTTAATTAACCACCAGATTTCTTAGATTTTCTTCTCAATTTTTTTCCAATTTGGGCGGCGGATATGGGAACATCTATTTGTTCATTCTTAATAGAGTAGGTATCAAAATATTGTCATTTTATATGCCGCAATGACCTATCACATTGATTTTATATCGCTGGCAATCATTTTGATCACTCTCCCAGAGTGCGATGATGAGCAGTCCGGGCGACACGGAGCGATGCGCAGCACGCGACCGCTACGCACGGTTTACCCCCGCACTTATAATTACGGCATATGAATGCAGTTCATCTAATAACAAAATATGATAATGTTTTATTTTTATCCACATATGAAGTCCCCTGCATAAAAACAAAAGGGGAGACATAAAAACTTGTTGTAACTTTATCGCCAGATATGAACACTGAATGTTATTGCGTCAAGTCTTAATAAAATGCAAGAATTTCTTAACATACCTATTTATTTGTGTTTTTATCATTCAAATAAATAACAGGGGTGGAATGATGCCCAAATAATCTTACCAGTAAAAATTTTCCTTATTTTATTATATTTTTTCTGTTCTATTTGCAATAATGAACACATAATTGTTTGTTTATACCCTAATACTAACTAGCTCTTATGCATTAGGTACACTTTGTTTTATTTCAGATCTTATTATTGATAATATCTATAAATATTTTAAGCTAAATTGTATTAATTTTTTTTTTTGTAAGTACAACATACTATTCCATTTCTTTTTAGGCCGCACTCTTGAAACGCACGGCGCTGAAAAAAAAGAAGATGGAGAGATATATAATTACGAATGTTGGACAGAGCGCGCTAATATTTTAAGTCGAAGAATAGCAGCGAAAATTGCGAAAAAGCTTGATAAAACATGACTCGTTTAAAATAGAGCAAAAATCTCGTGGAACGTATCTTAAGTATCATTTAAATTTAAATTAAGTGAATTTTTTCACAAATATAACTTGTAAAATAAAAGAAATAGACTTGTTTAAAATAATTTTCGGAGCATACTTTGCGATTTTTTTCTATCGAGAGAATTTCATATAATTTGCGTTTCGGCATGAAACATATCTAGATATTATCTTCAAAAATAAAATATATTTTTTTAAGAGCTTAAAAACTTCAAATGTTTAAGGGAGATATGTAAGAAATCGGTGGAAATACGAATAGTAGACCCTTAATCTCTGTTATAATATTCTATACCTAACGAGTTAATTGCATTTTTATTTATTTTGTTTTATTGATTTTGTAGCACACATAATTAATATTGTGAGCGTAAATTTCCTTTTATTCACATAAAAGCCCACCAGGGCCTAAATAAATATAAATAAAAAATAAAAAAAATTTAAAAAAATATTTTCGTTATTTGTTTTTAGGGTGTTATGCCGTGTTGCGTTACCTTCATCTTTAGCCAACATTTCGGACAGCGTTACAGTGTTCATCATCAGAGCAGATGTGTAATTGTGTGAAATAAATAAATTATATTTTTTAATTAAAAAAAAAAACACATTGGAAAAAATATCATTTAGGTGATTTTGATATTAATGTTTTAGAATGATCAGTCTAGAATTTTCATAAAAGGGGGTATCATTGTAAAAGTTACCTAAAAACAGTGGGTTTGTTCACAAGTGGCTTCAAGTTTCTAGAAAAAAATGTTTTTATTTGGAGATTCGTAGCCAGATAAAATGTTTAATAGCCTCGACAGCAAAAGAGGTAAAATAGAAATGATGTGTTAAATTACTTCCTGTGCCCATTAAAACCCCGGAGAATTATTTTTTATCACGTGATAAGGATATCTGTACACACTCTGTCCTTTGTCCTTATTTATATGTCATCAGTCATCATACAAGGTGGCGCAAAGGTCCTAAGGCAGTAACGTACTTTCTTAAAAAAATAAATTATTACAAGATTAAAATGCAATTATTCCGCATTTTTTATGAGTTTAGCGATCCATTGCTTGTCAACTGTACTGTTTTGTTCTGTTTCTGTGTATTTCACAAATGTCAAAAACGTGGTGACATAACGGTGATAAGTTTTGTGTCACGTATAAAAAGAAAGATGAATTGATGAGAAGTTATGATGGGTGTAGAAGATTTGCTGAATTGATCTAACAAACAAAAAATCACATTCTACCTTTTTTATGTGAATACCGCACAAGAGTCTCAACTGCTCTAGATAGCCCGTGAGACTATGACATCCCCTATTGGGGCTAAAGGTAGTAGGGAAGTGAAGGATATGGGGAAGAGAGAGGTGGGTGAAATGAGAGTATCTTCCATTTTGGAACTTGCCGCAAATATACATTATTTTATTTTAAATGATTAAATCAATAAAATAAAATTTACTTGTCCACACCGGGATTTGGACCCATGACCTTTAGATTGCTAGACGAGAGACGCACTATACTATATGCTATTGCTTTTTCAATTCATTGGGAGTCTCAGGGTCATATTTTTTTTAACTTAAATTATGTCTTATTTTTATTGTATGAGCGAGATAAAAAGTGAAGTTACTTTTATTCTTACAAATTGTTCAAACAATTTGGGAATACGCTTTCGAAATATCGAGTTCTGTCAATTTTTAGTAAGTAAAATTGTGGTAAATATTTTTGACAATATTTTGATAACGTGACGTGATATTAAAATCTTATTATTTATAATTAGAAATATTTATTTAAAATATCTATTTATTTTAAATATCAGATTGATATCTTTATCTGGTTTTTAAAGCAGTATTTGTTTTTGCGGAAAATAAATTAAGATAATAAGATAGCACATTTGGAATACATCGGAAACATTGCAAACCGGACAAAAATATTGAAAAGGCAGAAGGGTTAAACAAAATGTTTATCTGTTTATTTATATGCCGTCTATGCATGCGCAAGAACTAAGACAAAATTGAGACATGTAACATTAGACCTATAAAAAGTGTTCAAAGGACAAGTCAATTTCCCGCAATTTTCCGCTTGAAGGGCCAAGGACAGTCGCTAAATCGCCGCCGACAAATCATAATGACAACTAACGAAAGCGCCCGGATCGGGTTACCCGCCATCTTTTATTTATTTTACCTTTGTATATTAACAAATTAATTTGAATAAAGACAACAGCCATTCCTTTATTTTGCTAAAGCTTGTAACACTTTTTTCTTGAGATGTGTTACAATACTTTGTTTACTTATTTAATCTTAATAAGGTAGTAAGGAAACTGGTTTATATGATATAATGTATTTTACGGAATCGCTAATAATAATAACATTATTTGGATGATTTGTACAGCGTGGTTCACGTGAAAAATCACCTCAAGAGTGCTGTACAAATATATGATACATTTTTACAATACTCTATCCTACCACTAACTACAGATGACAAACTATTGTAACAACTTATGGCTAACAGATTGCATCCACCGGTTGATCGATTACTAATTCAAAACTGGATGTACAATGCATTTTACCAAAGAATAACTGTACACTACCATGCAATATCGCATAGGTATCATTTTTTTATGGTAAATTATCTATCACATGATGAAAATAATGCTGGGAGCTGAAAATAAATTCGCCGTCCTATACATTTGAAACAACAAAAGTTTTGCAGATTTCAATTTATTGTATCATTGAAAAAGATGATAAAACTAATAAATCTAAACGAAAATATGATAAAGAACAGCACACAGAAAATAAAAGGGTATCGAACGCAACTGGGACTCGAACCCATGATATCAGCTTGGACATCGGGACCTCTTTTTTTTAAGTCATTTTGTTGATCTCATATTTGAAATTCTGAATCGTCTAATTATTTTTGGCTGCTTCTTTTTTAAATGATCACAAAGTTCTAAAGAATTGGTTTGTAACCTACAGATAGTGTAATTGGTGTATCTTTTTATTTGTCTTTTTGTCTTGTTCTTTTTCAAATTTTGATTTAGATTGATCTATATATTACATTGATAAGTATAAACTTTAAAAGTTATCATAACAAGGGTTATTCCAATAAAAATACAATTTATAATTATTGTCTATTTTACATAAATCACATTTGGATCGTCTTAAACCATAGTGAACTAACTCACTTTTTGCAGTTTCTGAGTTAGAGCTTCAAATGTGGACTTCAAATCATAATCTAGCTCTGTCAAAGAAAATCAATCAGAGAAATACTGTCCTGACCAATCAAGAACTTTTTTTTTCTGATTGGTTCTTCCTTCTGACGGGGCTATATTTTGATTTGGAGCCCCCTCATTTCAAGCTCTAATTAAAAAATTGCGAAGTGAGTTAGTTCACTATGGTTTAAGACGATCCATTTTAAGATAATAAATTTACATCATGACACCGTTGTACCATGAACTAAAAGTTGACCAGCAAATAAAAGACGGTATCTTCTTTTAACAGGCGTATTGACTTAGAAAATGTGCAAATTAATGTGAAAATGAGAAATAATTTAAGTTTTCTAAGTAATATATTTCTTTACATCAGTGGGTGCAATGTCTGCAAACACAGAAGTTCAATAACTACGAAATTAGATAAACATAATTCTTAATATAGCATTATTAAGACTGCGGACACGATTAGAAAAAAGGCTGTTTGCTTATCCCTATTATTAATGATCACGATTAAAAAAATTGAAAGTTTGGTCGCCCGAACCCTTCACGGGCCCCCCGCGCTATTGGGAATGAATGCTGTAGGTAGATTCCTGTCAAAACCATAATTGAGATGTCGGTGAGGTTGGCTAGGGTGGCTGCAACCTGGTCCCGAGTCCCGAGCCGGTCCCTGAGACCTGAGCTGGAACCCGTCGCACACAGGTGTGTCGCATGTGAAAATATTTACTAAGATGACATTATTAATAAATTGGTGTGTTTGATATCCTGGTTTTTTGCTGGGTAGGACTTTCGAAGTAATGCACTTGTTTTTTTGTGCTACAAGTCGGACAAGTTTCTTTATTAAAGAGAAACGTATGCGCGACCCATTTCGGCCAGTTTCATACAAACCTTAAATTTGGATTTGAGATCAAAATAACGGAAAAATTATTTTTGTAATCAAAAGGTGTATTAAATATATAGTACGGATGTGAGCTACTTTATTTATTTTTACTTCAAATTATAAGATATTGGCCATTAAAGATTTTAGTATTTCATGATTTTAGAGGCAACGTGGGCAATTATTTGTGAGTAAATGAAAAACTTTAAATAAATAATTTTTCTATGTTTATTTGACAAATATAATGAAAAATAATATAAAAATAAATCACAGCATTTTTTTGGGTAGTAATTTTAATGTTTATGTTATAGTCAATCCTAGAAGCTCCGGCGCTCCTAGGTTTGACTAGTCAATCCTCAAGTCAGACCTGAGGATTGACTAGTCAAACCTAGGAGCGCCAGAGCTTCGAGGATTGACTATAACTTATATACGACAAATTTTTGTTCCGCTGTAAATAGGTAATTTGTATTTTAAATGTAAAAAAATGATTTTTTTATTTAATTTAATTTTTTTTTTCTATGGTTTGGTTAGGTATTTTGATCTCAAATCCAAATTTAAGATTTGTATGTAACGGGCCGAAAGTGCCGCGCAAACGTTCCAGTTAAACAACATTTTGTGACAGTATTTTTATATTATTTTATATGTTTTTTCATAAATCAAAGGAATTTCTTAAAATATAAAATATTAATATGACTGGCCTCCGTGGTCGAGATACAAGGCTGTCGACTAGCGATCCGCAAGTCGCGGGTTCAAATCCTAGCGTGCGCAGATAATTTTCTACCTATCACCAAACGTAGCGAATCACTCGGCATGACCTTTAGCAGGGGTGTTGGTTACCTAATAAACGGTTCCTGAGCGGCGGTACCCATACTCGCCACCCAAAGATTAATAATATTCTGAACTTAAGTAGTTAGGTTAGTTAAGACAGTTAGGGAGCTTTTTCATTCACGAAAGTGGTTCAGATATTGGCGAATCCATTGATAAGTCAGTGACATTCAAATTATTTGGGCTCCTTTTAAGGCCATAGATGTCAACTGAATGTTCGAGATGGCGTGACTGTTTCCTGCTTCCGATTTCTTTACCAAATTATTGATTTAATTGTAATGATTGTATTCGTGAGTTTTCGTTGTTTATAGATATCCAGTTTTACGTTGAAAGTAAATAACTAGACTAACACGACTTCAAACACAATCGTGTATTCTGTAAACTGTATTCTTCAAACACAATCGTGTGTTCTGATTCATGTAATAAGAGATCATTGAAAAATACACTCACATTGCGTAAAATATGTACACCTTTTACAAACTTAATCTTGTTACACATTTGCATTACAATTATTTTTTTCCCTTGAATCCCTGAGGAAAATGATTACCCTTGGGGCCTATTTCATCTTTGGGGATGTTGTGTGGAGGTTCTTTTTTGTGGAAAGGAAGGAGTGAACCTGTTGAGAGAAAGAGGCAAACAAAGAGGTCCATGCTGTAGGAGGAAGGAACAAATGGAGCAAATCGTTCTACAACCGCCCTTGAGGTGATTTTTCACAAAAACGGCGCTATATAAATCATCCAATTATTATTATTAACCGAGCTGTTAAACTCAAGAACGAGTCGTAAAAACGACCCGTTCTCATGTGACAAATATGTAAACTGTGTATAAATGTTGGGCGCGCGTTTGGCGTTTTTCCCGACTGTGCACTGGTGCTGAAGGAATTAATGACGCTAGCTCCTCGTAGCATCTTTCATTTTAATACCGGCAGAACAAGGACAGCATTCATTTTCGACGCCTGTGCTCTAAAGATTGCAATCCGTTTAAGATGGGAGAATCTATCAAACGGACCGCCCGTTTCTGTACAGAGTCGAAGATTTTTTCAGGTATTTTGGAGCTCAATACTGAAGGTGACTGCCAAATTCAACCGTGGAAAACACTTGCGATTTGTACATGGTTAGCAGTTGTGTACCGTTTAAGTATCTGCTGGCCCGGTACAGTATGCATTTGTATTTCTTTTAAAGCAAAACCCTGAAAAAAGCAGAACAATATTTCTAATGCTGAGCTCTGGCGTAACGAAATTTCCATAGCATCATGATGATTATTTGTTATTGAAGTAAATAAGGTCAATTTTACTACCCGCTGTTCCTTAATAAGGAAAAATGCTTGTTCCATCGTAATCATATGATAAGGTTTCGAAGAATGTGTGTGGTAGTTAGTAAATTGAATAAAAATTACAGCTCAGACTTAAAAAAATTCTTAGAAAACCCCCCATCTACTAATACCATACAGATTCTGCAGACGGCTCAATCAATGTTTGTGCGAGACATCATATTATTATTTATTAGGTCGATTAGTCGCCGCGACATATGGCCAGACCTACCAGGGAAACACGACCCCGCAGCGGTCTCTGTGTGTCACTGAACACTCTAACGAGAAACCCGCCACACGCGAGCCACCTCCCCCCAATCTCCTGCTCTCCTGGTCCGCTAGTCCCCTGGTCCCCTGCTCCTCCGGCCTAATGGACCACGAACGTCCTCGAGAAGGACAAAACTTGGAGATAAATTTTAGATCGCGTTAGCAGCCGACCGTGGCATTCAGATAACCCAAAATTAAAATTCATTCATAACACGAGGACTATTCAGAAACTACATACAACGAACTTCTCGTTCAGGACTTCGAACAGAGTGCAGATTGAATAATGTATTATCTGTGAAATTTGCTTCCGCTTTTATATTTAATATTTTTCATGAATGTTCATATTTGTATTTATTCAATGCGACGGACATGATCCTAAGTGCAATTTGTTTTTAAAAAATAAATAAGTCAGTGCCCGCTGTGAATATTGAAATCGGTTTATTTGACTGTTAGCCGGGCGTACTACCCGACAGACTATCCTGACTATTATTTGCTAACCATCTAATCTAATCTGCACCACAGTCTGAAAGGAACTCTTAGTAAGACAAAAAATACTTAATTTGTATTCTTTAATCGCATACGTTTTTAATATTTTTGAAAGTGAGAAACAAAGTTCGTTTCTAATGTCATGTTCAACGCGTACATAGATTATGTTTAACCTTTGTTTAAGAGGAACATAAACAATAGAAATATTTCGATGCTCATGCCTACAAAATTTAAAATCGCGCGTCGTATTTGCACGAGGCAAGTAAGCAAAAAGTGGTTTTTATTTATTTTGTGCATAACTTTATAAGAATGAAAAAAAGTTAGAATAAACAAAACCTCAAAAATTGTCTTAGCCATAAAGGGATATTTTTTTTAAATTGTTTCTTATATTACTTCATAGTTAAGTCATGAAAAAACATTATTTTTAGTGGTTTACACTTATATTTTTTGTTATGTAAATAATAATTTTATTGTAATTCCAATAGGTACATAGAAAAGCTGGTAAAAGCTTCAATTTATTCGTAACATATTTTTTGATGTTCATAATGTAAACCGATTCGTTGTAAATATGAATCAAAATAGTATCTATTTAGGATTTCACGTATAGCTTCATCTTAACATTCGATCGAATCAATCTCTACATATTGTAAATTAAAGTCCTCCGCCGCGTCTGTCTGTCAAACTCAAAAACTACTGAACGGATTTTCATGCGGTTTTCACCAATAGATAGAGCGATTCATGAGGAAGGTTTAAGTATATAATTTGTCAAGGTTTTGTGCTAATTGATTGAAATACATTATTAAAGGAGAATGTCTGTATGTGGTGGACGAACGCGCTGACAAGTGGGCGGTGTGGATTTGATTTGTATGCAATTTAGCAGAAGGCGATGTGAGTTAAAAGGTTGGGTTGGGTTAATATTTTCTCAAGTAGGTAAATGGACAATTAAAATATTATTTTTAAGTTATAGTATACTTTTTCGATTACCTATTTTTTATTATTTAAATTAAACTAGGTCTTTTGGTAGCACAAAATGTAGAATTCATTGTTAATAAGAAAAATAAAGTATCATGCAATAAATATCATATAATAAATAATATTAATATTTTGTTGAGTTGCATAGCGCCGTTTTTTGAAAAATCACCTCAGGAGCGCTGTACAAACTTATAATATATTTCTACAATCTTACTTCTAACTACAAACTAGACAGATCATTAAAACAACTTATGGCGAAAAATTGCAATCACCGATTCATCGATCACCGATACGATCATGAACGCGGTGCTGCCTAAAAATGAACTGTACAGGCAGAAAATATACAGGATCATACTTACCTGGATATTTTGACGTTAATAATAATAATAATTGGATAATTTGTAGAGCGCCGTTTTTGTGATTGTAGTGGGAAGTGAAACATTATAGTTTACAAAGAATTTAAAAGAATATTGTATCAATGTCTAAATTATGCAGCCATAATTTGAATTCTTTTACATAGTGCGATATTTTATAAGATATTTGAATTTTATGAGTTCTTCCAGGCTGCTGCATTATGGAATTATAGCCAAAAAATAGCCAAATTTTATGTATGAAAGGGCAAGTTAAAAACAAAAATTCTTCAGCCAACATAACTTTCCTTAATTGCTTCGAAACTTCTCGCGGTGAAAATGTTTAAACTTTTACTCTAAGATTCTTGACTTGTTCTTACAGACTGTTTGGCTAAGTTTATATCTTATACTATCGCGTAGTTATTCTTATGCTATCGGCTAAGTTTAATCCTGCACCCAGGGAAGTCTGGGCGGTGGATTGTTAGAGCGGAATCATTGCCGCCGATAACAATATAAAATTACTGGAAGGCTTAGTTCGGTATTCTTTATACCCCGATAAAGAAAGATTCTTTTAAAATATCAAATTAAGTTGTCGGCTTTCCGATACGTACCCTATAAACACCCAAACCCTTCATAAAATCTTTAACGATAGGGAGCTCGGTGTACTTGAAAATAGATTTTATTAACACAGTAACTTACTAATTATTTTAGTTTAGTGAAAATAAATAACTTTGTGTACGTCACTAATTAACAATATCAACATGTTTCGAAAACTATGTTTTCTTCGTCAGGATAATAAGTTAATAAAAAATAACAAAAGACAAGTATGGACAAATTAGAACATAGACAAAATATTAGAGAAGAGAGGTGATTAATTACTTAAAATATCATAAAAAAACAATTATATAAAATAAAATATAAAAATTATTTTAGGATGAGTAAAAAATTACATTTACATAGTAAAAAATCTTTTAAAACAAAACAGGAAGTCTAAATAACCAAAAAAAATATTATAAATATAAGTATTAATACGAAAATAAATTTAAAAGATGGCTATTTAAAAAAAAACGTGTGGTTATTTATAAAATATAATTTACTATTAACACTTTACCTATTTTCCAAAATTTCTAAATTATCTAATTGTGTACCCGTTGTGTAAGTGTGTAAAATTTTTAAACCTTTATTAATATCAAAAGAATGACCTGTTTCTAAAATGTGGTTGGCAAATTCTGAATAGTTATTATTATTTAAACATCTTAGATGTTCCTTAAGTCTAATGTTAAAATTTCTAGAAGTCTTAATATTTTTTTTATTTTTTATTTATTTATTTATTTTTAACAATAATAATTACATTTATAATATAATTACCTAGGTATACATAAGAATTAATTTTATGGTTCTACTCCATAAATTGAGCTCTAGGAGCTCGTGTTTATGGGAGGAGTATTTAAACGCATAAAAAAAAACATATTGTTCTGAAAAGTGTGAATACAATGATCAAAGACTTAAATGTCTTGAATGAAATAAATATACAAATACTTTTTGACATAGATATAAAAATAAAATAAAAAACAATAACAATAATACATTTTTTTAATTAGATGTTAATTAGTTAAGGGTACAATATATCATTATCCAATTTCAGGGACTTAATTTGATTTTTAAATTGTTCATATTTCATTGTTTCTGTTACATTTATTTTGTTTTTGGATAATAATATATTGTACCATCTCACACCTAAATATAAATAGTGGTGTTGAGCCGTGGTCGTTCTAAGCATAGGAATGGCTATTAAGCCATTAGTTTTGAATCTATTGCTTATGCTATCTGAGGGATGAATTTTTTGGATGAAATATTCTTTGTAGATTTGATATAATGCGTTTCTCTTATACAATTCTGTGATAGTTGGCACATTAAATTCTCGAAATATCTCTAAAGTAGGGAAGTCATATGGTTTCCTAAGGATGATTTTAATAATTATTCTTTGTATTATAATTATGGGCTGTAAGGAAATCTTAAAGGCCCCTCCCCAACCAATAATGCCGTACTGTAATAAGGACTGAATTAGCGCATAATAGACAATTTTGATAGTTTTCTTGTTTAAAATGTTTCGTATGTTGTAGAATACATAGATAAGTTTTCTTATTCTTTCCACAGTGAGATCTATATGATCTTTCCATTTAACATTTTTATCTATTAAGATTCCAAGATATTTTACATTAGATTTATGATTTAGCTTAGCGCAGTCCGTATTACATGTACCGTCATTTGCACAATTTTTGGAATGGATTATTATGTTAATTAAATTAATTGGCACATCTTCTTGAAGAGAAAATGGAATATAGTATGTTTTTTCTGTGTTGAGTGATAATAAATTGTTATCGAACCATTTTTTTATAACCTTCATGTCCTGATTGGCTGCATTTGTAATATCGTTCCACGTCTTTTTTTCGATAATTATTGCAGTGTCGTCAGCAAAAGATATAAGTTTACCATTAAGTGTTAATTTAAACATTTGGTTAACGTAAATTAAATCTATTCATAGAAGGAATCGTTTACACGAAAGGGCGAAAAGGTGCCCAGAAAATATTTTAGTTCAAGCTCATTACAAAAAGTATAGGAACTTATGCAAAAATTTAATCAAGTCAACCAAAGAAAATTATTACAAAAAATTAATTTACGAAAATAACTGCACGCCAAAACGACTGTGGGAAGCTTTTCGTAATATAACTAAAACAAAAATCAATAAATCTACCGAAATAAAATCATTGTTAATTAATAACACAAACTCTTCAAACCCAAAAAAAATGGCAAACTTTGCTAATAATTATTTCACGTCTGTTGGCGACACTCTTGCGAAAAAAATTCTTGATAATCGTAACACAACTGAAACTGATCTCGCTAATTTAACTGTCTCTAATTTCGGCCATAAAATAGACAACATCCAAACAACAACTAACGAAGTCCTGAAAACAATTGACGACCTTAAGGCATCGAATGCTTGTGGTCCTGATAAGGTCTCATCTAACCTGCTAAAAATTATTAAATTCTCAGTAGCAACACCGATCGCGTACATTGCCAATTTAAGCTTTAAATCAGGTATATTCCCGAATCATTTAAAACACTCAATAGTTATATTGCTTCACAAAAATGGGGATAAATCGCTTGTACACAATTACCGACCAGTTTTTTTGCTCAATTCTGTCTCGAAAATTATAGAGAAAATCGTCAAAAACCGGCTAAGCTTTTATCTTGAAAATAATAAACTCCTTTCTAATAGACAATACGGCTTTAGACCAGGTTTAGGTACGGAAACGGCCATTGCTAACTTGACGAAATTCATCTCTGATAATATCGATAGAGGAAATAAATGCATTGCGCTCTTCCTGGATTTAGCTAAGGCGTTCGACACCATCTCACACAAAATTCTATTGAAAAACTTCAGAACATTGGTGTACAGGGTCAGCTATTCAAGTGGTTGGGCAGCTATTTAGAGAACAGGAGCCAAAGAGTGGATATTAATGATACTCTAAGCGATCCATCCAATATTAATTATGGCGTACCGCAGGGAAGTACTCTAGGACCTCTTTTGTTTAACATTTATATTAATGAGCTGTGCAACAGTTCCTACGCCGACCACATTATTACGTTTGCAGATGACACAGTCTTGTTATTCGAAGGCAAAAACTGGAATCAAGTGCATAGCAAAGCAGAAGTTGGTATAAACAAGGTTAAAAAGTGGCTAGACAATAACCTACTCACCCTCAACACAGAAAAAACAAAATTCATTTGCTTCAGTGCAACTCTAGCAGGACAACCCAAAGAAATACAAAAAATTATTATACACCATTGCAATGACACAAATACATGTAACTGTGTTACCTTAGAATGTGTGGACAATACAAAATATCTAGGTATTATCGTAGATAGATTTCTGAGATGGGACGCACATATAGACTCAATTTCCATAAAGGTCAGAAAACTTACCTACCTTTTCCTGTCTATTAGAAATATTCTCTGCCTAAATGAACTGAAACGAATATACTACGCCATGTGTAACTCAATTCTTGAATATGCATCCCTAGGATGGGGCGGATGTACTAAAACAATACTGGATCCTTTAGCAAAAGCACAAAAATCTCTTCTAAGGGTCATCCTTAAAAAACCTTTTAGGTACCCCAGTGATGCATTATTCGAGGAGTTCCGTGTCCTAGATGTTCGACAACTATACATAAGAAAAATTATATTACACACACAAAAACAACGTCAACACTACCCCTCCATCGAACATTATCATGACACTCGACATTCAAGAAGAAATCCAGTAGTTCCACCTACAACTATGACATCCCTCGCTCAAAGGCAATTCTATTTCTTAGGCCCGAAAATGCTCAACCTCGTACCCGATTCTTGGAAATCGAAAGGTGTACGCATTCTGCGTAAATTGGTTAATGACTGGCTTCTGAGCTTAGGAAGAGCCGAATGCGAATCTATGCTTACGAACAGATAAACAAAAATGTTATGTACGCTCACGCAATTATTTATTATTACTGTCAGCTAGTCAATAAATTAGTATCTCACTTCTGAAAAATTTACATAATATATATTATGAACACGTCTCAAATAAATCAAAATAACTCTCTAAAAAATAAATTTGTACACAAATTATTCACATAGAAACAGCGAATTTGTGACCCGTACCTCATTTATATATCTCATATTGTAAAGCTGAAGGTAATTGTTCCCTGATGTTAGCATATACCTGGATTCTGGATTACTCTGTTCACCTTGTTTAGGAAACTTACCACACAGCAACCATTCAATTAGCTAATGAATGTATTTTTTTTATATAAATGTGTATAATTAGATTAAAGTTACTATTTGTATCATTGATAATATATTGAAATTTAACAAGACTGTGTGTAATATAATTTTAAATAATTTAACAGATGGCAACATAAACAAAATTATCAATTTAACAACAAACAGATTAAAATAACTGGAATATATATTTATATTTTTATTTATTCGTTTTTTGCTATTGTGTACGAAAGCATTATGCAAATATGTCATTTCTATGACTTATTTTTTTTTTCAAATGATAACGATTCCTGCCTTCTTTTTTTTACATGATATAGTTTTGATTGAGATTCCAATGTAATAAACACTGTGAGAATTATACAACTATTTATTCCTATCAGAATTATATTACTAGTACTATCAGACTTATAATCTTTCTCAATTTTCAGTTACGGAGAAGAACTCTTCGATATCTCTCATTCACTTTACTGTTTAAATTATTTTTATTATTATATATATATATATATTTTTTTTTTATTAAAATATAAGATAGATCATGAAATTATTAATACATAAAAATAATGAGATTGCCTCTACTCAAACCTATCGTATATTTTCTTAAAAACAATTTAAAAATAAAAAAATAAAAAAACTTCGATATATTTCCTGTTTGAACATTCGGATAGGAAATATATCGATGAAAGATTTAGTTTTTATTTTTAAGATTAAGCTTTTATTTTTAAGATTTAGTTTTTATTTTCTGTTCACAAAACAATGAGTTTATATTTTGGTTTTCTTTATAGTTTTAAAATATATTATCATTTTATTTATTTAAACTTTGTAACTTTTCTCAGTACTTTTACAACTATCACTATATTTAACTGCTTTACGGCCTTTATAACATTGTACTTGAAATGATGTTTACATTTGTAATTATTAGATACAATATTATGTTTTACAAAAAACAACAACTACCTAATGTGAACTAAACCAGGAAATTTGACTGTCCTAAAACGGGAAATCTCCTAGTTGGACGGTCAAAGTATTTGTTTATAATGTATATGTATTTTGTTTCAATAAATAAATAAATAAAATAAAATAAAAAAAATAAAAAAAAATTATAAATAAAATCGGTCCAATAACAGTCCCCTGGGGAATTCCAAATGCTAAAGTTTCATCTGCACTTAGTGAGTTATTTAATTTTACTTTTTGACTTCTTTGAGTTAGGTAGCTTTGTAGCCAATACCTAACCTTACCAATAATACCGATATCATTTAATTTATTAATTAGTTTTGTATGGGAGATACTATCAAAAGCTTTGCGTAAATCAATGAAAATGCCCAGGCATTTATTTTTTTTATCCAATGCATTGTATATAGTTGAGGTTAGTTCAGCAATGGCATCATGAGTGCCTAGTTTCTCTCTAAATCCAAATTGACTAGGACTAAGTATGTTATTATTTTCAATATAGTACATGAGTTGCTTTTTTACGATCTTTTCAAAAATTTTTGCAATGTTTGAGACGAGAGATATAGGTCGATAATTTGATATTTCTTCAGAGCTGCCCGCTTTAAAAACGGGTGTTACGATGGATTTTTTATAAATGGAAGGGAATATTCCACTATTCAAACTAATATTTATAATGTGTGTAATAGGAAAGCTTAATAAGTTGTTGTATTTTTTCAATATTTCCACTGTGACTCCATCAAATCCTGGTGCAGATCCACCTTTTAATTCGTTTATAATATTTTTTATGTCATTTGTTGTTACCGGTTGGAAAACTGATAGATTATTTTGTGTAAGACAGTCCTTTTCGAAATTATCTACTTTATAATTTTCATCAATCCGTGTAGCTAGATTTTGACCGACATTAGCGAAATATTTATTAAAGGCATTAGCACATTTTGTCGGTTCTCTTATGGCATCAACAGAGTTTTTTTCGATATAAATTTTTTTAATTAGAGTTTTTTTGTTTTTTCTACTATTAATTTCATTTATTGTTTTCCAAATGTGCTAAACATTTTGTTTAGCCAGGTCAATTTCATTTTTGTAATAGTTTTCTTTAGTAATTTTTATTAAAGAGGTTAATTTGTTCCTATATTTTTTGTAAAATGTAAATATTTTTTTATCTAAGGGAAATTTCTTTGTCAGGCGATAAAACTCTTCTTTTTTTCTAATAGACACGACTAAGCCATGTGAGATCCATGGTTTTATTTTTTTGAATTTTGCTTTAATATGTATAGTTTTAATATCAGTCGATGCTGTAATATAATTGCAGAGAATATTATCAAATATATTTGCGCATGTTTCAGCACATGTTGATTCTAATACGGGTCGCCACGTTTCCGTACTTATTTTTATACTTAATTTATTATGGTTTAGTGTCTTTTTTATAAAAGCATTGTTTTCTGAGATTTTGTGATTATTAATATTAAGTTGTTGTATAGAGATGCAGGTGTGATGGTCAGTAATATTATCGTAAGTAATTTATCGGTACATTTAGAGTTGCACCATATGTGATCAATACATGATGGGCGTTGACCAGTAATTTCTCTAGTATAATTTTTTATACATAAAATAAAATTCATTTCTGACATAAGATTGATAAAATCAGATTTAATTTTGTTATTATTTTCGTTAGAAACATCTATGTTAAAATCCCCACATATTGTTATGTTCTGTTTATGTTTTTTGGATAAAATAATGTTTCTTAATTCATCCATGAATATATATTCATTGGATCCGTGCGTTCGGTAAATAGCGATAATATTAAAACATACTTTATTTACATTCTCATTAATATCTAAGCAATTAACTCGCTGCATAGGTACTTCTTCCACTGTGATGTTTGAATAACAGGATTTAATAAATACAACAATACCACTATTTCTGTTAATAGTATAGTGTGTCATAAAGTAACTATAACCAGGTATACAAAATTTATTGTACTCTTTGGTGAACGCTTCCGTTAACACTATAACGTCCGGTTTATGATTTAGTAAATTAATTGAAAGTAAGAATTCATCGAAATTTCGTTTCATTGATCTGATATTAAGATGTAATGTTGAAAATGAATTCGGTATTTTGTCTACAATGTTATTACAATCATTTAAAGTGTGACAAATGTGTTCCGCAATATTGTGAGAATTATCTAATTCTTTAGTGAAAAAATTATTCATTTTTACGGGGATTAAAAAATAAGTATGCAAAATGCAAACTTACTCGTATTCAATTCGCATTTGTGCATTTTTTAACATTTTCTTGCGGAATTCACATAAGTAACTGTTACCTGAATGTTCGTTTTGGTAACCCTTTCTGTTAGTGCAGTTGTGGCATTTGGCAGGCTCTTGTTTCTTGGGGCAGTCTTGTATTTTGTGCTCTCCTGCGCAGTGAAGGCATCTGGGACTCTTCATGTTTTCAAGGCATCTTAGTGATGTATGTCCATATCCAAGACAATGGAAACGTTGCATGAGTGGATCGCAGTCTTCTACGTGTGCTTTTGTGTATCCAATGTTGATCCTTTATTTCGATATAATTATTTTTCTTAGTTTTGGTGTTGTTCGGATAATGAAATTTGATAATTTATCTGATTTTTTATTCTTGAGCTTTTTTTTTACAATAATGGGTTCATTATCAGTTTCTGAGGTCATGGCGTTTTTTATGTCTTCATTTTGATTGATCAAATCTATTAGAAGTTCTTCTTCCTTGTAGCAAACATCAACTCCCTTAATGATGATGCAAGGCTTTTTTTTCTTTATTTCATCAGCGTATATTCCGATATCTGGGTTTTTGTTGATTTCATTTATTATATTTTCGGTATCATTTTGTTTCTCACATGTAAGTATTATTTTGTTTTGATATGTTTTTTTTAGTCCAGAAATTCCTATTCCTAGTTTGGAAACTTTTATTTTGTCTTTTAATATTTTTTCGATTTCATCTGCAGGTTTGTCTTTTTTTGATGAAATTAGTAGTGCAAAATTTGCTTTTGGTATTGGGTGTGATTTTTCCCTTACCACCATAGCATAAGTTTTTTCTTCATTTTTTTTCTCTTCATTTGACGCTTTTTTTATTAATGTTTCTAATTTGTCTATGTATTCTTCTTGATTTTGAATAACTTTATTTTGTAGACTAATTATTGTGTTTTGTAGTGATGTTATTTCAAACTTCCATAAGTCTTCGATATTGTTTAATATTGTTTCAATTTCGGTTTTAGCTTCTTTAGCAGCTTTTGTACTGCCAATTTTGTTAAGTTCCGTAAGTATTTTTTCGATATTTGTTTTGAGTTCCATTTTGGAACATGGTCCCGAAGGTGTTAAATTTATGTTTGTAGGCAGTTTACTTTTGCAGTGTCAGTCTCGTTAAACGACCGCTCGTCGCGAGACATGCGACAATACTGAATAATATAAAATAGTTACAATCATTACAAATCAATTAATAAACCCCAGATTTGTTAAAAAAAAACACCTTCGTCCTTGTTATTTAATATATAATTTTTTATTTGTTATTGGCTTATAAAGCTGGTTGGATATTATCTGGCATGTTTTACTAATTATTTATTAAAACTTGAATGAAAAATTTTGGAAAACGGCGAATTGAGCGTTAGCAAACAAACCATTTGACCGATAAGAGCCTCATGTTGATCGATCGAAAAGCTGGGAACAACGACAATAAGAATTACTTTTGTGAAGGTTTTCTATAGCTTCTTATAATGTATCAGTATGTATTATCCTTTACTGGCAGAGCCCAAAGCAATTATGAATTGCGCTAGTGCGAAGTATATATTTTTATAAATTAAATTTGATAATGTTATTACCAAGTTCTGCAAGTATTTTAGGATAATTTTTTTATTACAGCTGTTTTGGTTTACAAGACCATTTTAAAACTGTGACCACTTTGAGACGACATATTTATATGAATGTAAATGTTAATTTTTGAGGTGTCTAAATTGATTAATTACCGGTTTAACCAATTTGCTGATAAACTAAATAGAGACAGAATATACTCCATAAAATACTTGCAGAACTTACTAATACTAATAACAATGATCAAATTAAAATTTTTTTTATTAAATGGAGTTCTGCAAATTAAACACAAAAACAATTAATATATATTTTTAATTTCATTGATGTCAACTGTGTATGTACATGTGTAATTACATTTGGGAGGCGGGAATGGGTACCGCCGCCCCGGGAACCATTTATGAGATAACCATCACCTCTTCCACTGGTCACCTCAAGTGGTTTGCTACTTAGGTGACTTAGCAGGGGTGCCCGGATTCATGGGGTGAGATTTGTCTAGATCTGGCGGCGGATGACCTGGACGCACCCTAGAATCCTACCCACCCTTCTTACTTTTTTCCTTCTCAGAACTTCCCCTCCTTCATTTCCTTAAAAAGACCCTCCACACAGCATCTTTAAAGATGACGTAGGCCCTGAGGATTTTTAAAAAATATTTAAAAAAAAGTTTTTTAAAAATTGATCAATCTTTTAGATTTTCTATTCTTAAGTCTATCTGTGTATCTCATTTTATTCATTGGTCAAAGTATGGTTTATTTTTGGTATGTGTTTTTGTGGGACATATGAAATATAAAACTTATTTAATATAAAACAAAACGAGTTAGGTAAGCACTATGCATTCAGCAAGAATGCAGCCACATGGCTGATGATGATGCAGGCGGTGATTAAGACGACCATGATGGTAGGGATAATGATGATGACACCAAATATTCCTTGAATGAACTTTGCCGAAATGATAACAGAGGAGGTCACGCCAAAAAATGTTAAAATGATACAAAACTTCATTACAATCAACTGGCCAACCAGCGTAGCCCAGAAATAACACATCTCCCAAGTAATTAATTAAATATTTTCGTTATGGGTCGCCTCTTGAGTAACGAGTAATAAATTGCGACTGCAGCCAACAGATGTGTTCTGAATTAAGCTTTTATTCTCAAAATTGTCGGTAATTTCTTTTTATTCCTCTACATCTCGTTCTGTGTCAACTGTTCTGACATCCGCTGGCGAGTAATTAAAACACGACTCTTTAGGTCATCACATCGTCAGAACGATACTTTGCAACGCGTTGTCTTTCGCTAAATTTTTCCACACTAATTGTTCAGTAAAAGCTTTCTTCTTGAAGGCTCGCTATTCGCGGAGTTCGAATTATCACGGTTAAGGCGCCTTATCCTTGCTCGAAAAGAAGAAGATGGAGAGATATGTAATTACGAATGTTGTGGAGAGCGTGCTAATATTTACAACGATGAAATTGAAGTGAAAATTGTGAAAATGTTTAATAAAAGACTCGTTTAAAATAGAGCAAAAATCTCGTAGTATAGTGGTTGTCTAAAACAACATTCAAAGAAACACTCTGAATTTTATACATATAACTTGTTAAATAATAGAGACAGACGTGAAAATAAAAATTTTCGGAGCATTCTTTGCGATATTTTTCTATGAAGGGAATTTTTTATAATTTGCGTTTCGGCGTGGGGATTGTATAGATATTATCTTAAAAAATTACATACATTTTTTTACGAGTATTAGTAGAAATTCGGGTAGCGGCGGCTTCGGCAGTGAAGTGGTGAAGAATGATAATTTGACCACAAAGGTATATTTAAATTTTCTTTTTATATTAGGTCCACACAGGAAAATAATCCCTCAGAGCCTATGTCATCTTTGGGGATGCTGTGTGGAAGGTCCCTATATAGAAAGGAAGGAGAGGAGAAGTTCTGGGAAGAAATAAGGTATGAAGGGTGGGAAGGAATCTGGGGTTCAACGTGTCCAGGAATGATAGACGTATGAATCCATCCCTCTCACTGCGGCGTAAGGTGATGATTTGAGCGTGTCCGGCTGGAAAGGTCAAAAGTCATCCTTCAACCATTCTCTCCTGATCCTGCCTGCCACGCATTAGGTAAGTAAACACATCCGTCGCCAATCTAGACAAATCTCACCCCATGAACCCGGGCACCCCTGCAAACTGAGCGTACCACTTGGGGTGACCTTTAATAGAGGTGTTGGTTATCCAATAAATGGTTCTGGGGCCATATTAGCCTACCAAATTAAAATGGTAAAATTTTCATTCACCGGTTCATCGATCATTGATACGAAACTATATGTACAATGATTTGACCAATGAACGCGATGCTTCGTAAAAATGTACATAGGTATTATATCGTTTTATTTAGACTCTGTATGGACAGAAAATATGCAGGACCATACTTACCTGGGAGGTCACTTTAGATTAACACTCTTTATTTTTTATTTAAAGAAATTTAGGTACAGTTCGCACGCAGAGGACATATTAGGAACACGTGTTATTTAATCCTGATACATATATTAATAATAATACATAATATGTTCTTTAATGGGCGTATTTTAGAAAGCAAAAGCAATTTTTTTTTGATGGGCGATACGAGGATTTGATCAAAATATTTTTGGAAAGGTGGTGAATTATGTATTTTTATCCTGATTTGGATTTGTAGCTTACAGCCTCTCCGAGCACTGTAAACTGAGATGCGTGTGTAGGGGAAATTTGCCAATAAGAAATCTTGATTATGCGGGTCAAATAAATTTACAAGTAATGTTATATTTTATAATAAACTTGAGACAAAATTAAAATCATAACAACTAGAGGGTGACACGAGAGGGAATGTAAAACAGCTGAACTGAGCGGACGCGGGAACCGGAATATTTGCAATCTCATGCACTGGGCCTGAGAGCGATTCTCAGTGGTGCCAGTCGGTAAAATTAAACTGTGGTAATGTTTTAAGATTGTTCAGCTATATATTTATAAGAGACAGATTGATGTGTAAGGATTCGAATAAAGTTAATCTAATAAAAACAGTGTGATTAAGACATATCATAGGCAGTACAAGTATGATACTCATACGAATTTTTAATTTAATTAAGGGTATGAGAGCCCAAAAGGTAGGATTTTAGTTTGGACCTAAATTCTGTTGGGCGCGTTATGCATATGTTCGGGAGAGAGTTTATTCCCAGCCTTAGGCCCGGATAATCCGAAAAGATAGTACACATAACCATATCTCTATCCTGTATACATTTGGTAGACAAAATCACACGTACCAGCAGCGATTACTTAACATTTACTTAACATTTTGACGAAATTAGCTTTTTTTAAATTTTGATGATATATTTAATAAAACAAATTTCTAATGGAGAAAATAATCGAAAATTAATAATAATAATCGTTGATGATAGTAAATTATTGTCGAGCGAGTGATTCACCGACGCTACAATGTTTCCGACAGCCTTGAAGTGCAATCATCAGGGCAGATGCGTTGAACGTCCTTACATTACGTTAACATCTTTGTATTTATTATACAAATAGTGTATACGTTTATTCATGTCTTAAGTATTAAGGCATGAAAGATCACTTTCTACCCAAGACTGCCACAACAAAGAGGAGGAAGCGAAAACACATAAGTAGTTTTGAAAACTCCTTGAAAACTCAGGAGTTTACCAAGTGAACTGCGCCAACTGCACGTCATATTACATAGATCAAACTGGGAGGTCATTCAAAACCCGAATTAAAGAACACTTTACAAACTGGGTGAATGACAAAGGCGAATTGTCAAATGTAGCATCACACTTATTAGAAAACAATCACTCGTTCGATAAAGACAGGGACGTTAAAGTCCTTCACACATGTAATGAAGGTCATAAACTAGATAGACTAGAATCTTTAGAAATTTCCCGCTTAACTAAAAAATAGACCATAATTTTGTAATGAATAAGCAATTAGAATCATTTGCTAAGTCTCCACTTGTGTATCCATTGTAATTTTCATAATAACTTCGAAATTAAAATATGTATTTAGTTAATATAATGACTAATGACCATTCCTACTCCAATGTAAACATGTATCCATTCCAAAAAAAAAATTAAAAAATCTCTTGCATCATAAATATAATAACGATTTGACAATAAAATTAGGTCATTAATAATTCACATAACGTGTAAGGTTTTTCCCTGAACAATATTGAAGTGAGCTACAAACCCATGGTAATTAGCCTCCTGGAATTACCAAAATATTTAAAAATTCGACAGTGTAAAACGACTTAGTAGCAAATGTAATTAATATAATTGATTAAAATCCTTAAGACCACCCCGCTTCTCCTCATATGATATGTATATAAACCGTAGACTAAGAATAATTTGTTAATAAGAGTAATATTGAATGTAAGTAAGTCTAAAGTGATGGTATTTGAAAGAGAGAGTACGAAAACAATTTGCAACATAGTTGTGAGTGACGAATGCTTGGAGCAGGTGGATGAGTTTGTATATTTGGGAAGTATGTTTACGAGAGATGGAAAGACTGATAGAGATATCGAAAGACGGGTAAATACTGGTAACTCCATTAATGGAGGACTGAACGCCGTTGGCGCCAACAAAAATCTGTCAAAAAAAGCGAAGCTAGCCGTCCATAATGGAGTGCTGGTACCTACCCTGATGTATGGCAGTGAGGCATGGAACTGGCAGAGAAAGGATGAAAGTAGACTGAATGCTGTAGAAATGAGATCCCTGAGACGTATGTGTGGTAAAACCATGTATGATCGTGTGAGAAATGTGGAGATCCGCAAAGAATGCAAGGCTGATGTAAGCGTTATGAGTAAGATTAAGAAAGGGACGCTCAGATGGTTTGGGCATGTAGAGCGAATGAATAAGGAAAGGAGTGTAAGGAGAATATATGACGCAAATGTGAATGGTAGACGAAGTCGGGGACGCCCGAGGAAGACATGGCACGACCAAGTGAATCAGATACTTGAGTCGGGCGATGTCAAGAGTCAGAATAATAGAAGAGCATGTATGAGACGATGTATGAATGTGAACGAAGCAAGGAGTGTGTGCCAAGATCGAGTTGTTTGGCGGTCTGTCCTCTCTGCCTACCCCTGCGGGGAAACGGCGTGATGGTTAGTTAGTTAGTTAGTTAGTTAAGAATAATTTGTACCAGTCTGAAGATGGCTCTAGCAAGTTGAAACCGGTTACGGTCAATAAAATTAAAGTGGAAAAAGTTTTATATTTGTTTTGTTGTAATATATTATAATGGAATTCCACCATGAATTATCAGTTTCAAAAATAAAAATATTAAAACCCATATCATTTTTCTTGTTGCACCTATTCCATTGAGCGTCAATTAAGGCAAATCTCTCAAAACCACATTTCTGAAAATTTCTTCAATGAAAACTTACCGCCAATCGAATGAAAGAGAATATTATTACATTTTTGCATCACACTAATGCATCGCTCTTCTCAATACAATAACTTTCCGTTTCCTTTCACTAAATGAAGTCAATTATTTTCCTACCGGAGAATATTGAAACCAGAAGTCTATAGAAACAGTACTGGTCCCTTGCAGCAGACTGCAGTTAACGGACGTGATACCGGTTGGTTGGTTCGTTGACGATCTCAGCTGTCATTTTTGTCGATATATGCACTAGATAATGTGACTACATGTGGCCTTCTTGTTTTTTTCACGATATGTCGGTAAGTGAAACGTAAAGTTACGCAGATATTGTCTGCGGCCGGACACGCGACAGCTTTCAGTTGCAGTTGCGAGTTGCAGTTACCTACTGAATTGACTACGATACCTTTTCAAACGGGTCTAATAATATTGATTCATATTTTTTTACAAAGTATTCGTATATCACGCGTTCAATCATTACTAACGCTTTCACTGATCGAAGCAAGGGATAGTAATGTATCTGTATAACAAAAACCTTTTAATTCTATCTCTTAAATAAAAACACTTCTTTTGCATCATTGAAGAAGAAGATAACAATAATAATCTAAACCAAAATATGAAAGAGACCAAGACACAGAAAAATAGAAAAAGATAGTGGTCGCAACTGGGACTCGAACCTAGAACCTCTCGTCTTACCGGGACGTTCGCGTTTACCAATTCCGCCATTGCCACTTCTTTTGTGTAAAACCACGAGTTTTAATTAATTTATTTACCGACCGGTTTCGCTTTGTTACTAGATAACCTAATTGATTGTAAAGTAATTGACTATTGATTTTTACTGCATTTTTTATTTCTGCTTCAAAAATATGTAAACGGATACCATGCCCGTTTTATGTCAATATAATTATGATTGATGAATGATGCAACTTACTAGTAACTCCAAAATAACTCCGATATAAGCAACAAAAAATACAAAATTTGTACTACAAACAAAATATGCAAATCAATGCTAAAATGATTGTACGCAAATATTTTATAATCTTAATATTTACAAAAAAATTCTTAGGAAAAGCGAAATATTAATACACGGGTTTTTTTAACAAAAAAATTACCTTAAAACTTGCTACAAATTGTACTAGTTCTTAATTCGTAGAACTCCATTAATTTAAAAAAATATTAATAATATAAATCAAATTTAATAATGTTATAATTAAGTGCTGCAAGTATATTAGTTTTTTATTATTGTGACAGCTATTCGGTATTCAAGTTCAATTTTAAAATGACCTTGAACGCCGAAATAGCTGTCACATTACAAAAATAAATTCTTGCTTGTTTTACATTAAGATTTCAACGATTAACACATAACTTCAATCAATCCAAAAGTTCGTACATTTCTAAATGATAGTAAAAGTAAAAACAAAGTACATTGTTTTATGATGTCGACTTTTTTCCTAGAACCTATAAATATACATAAATCTTAAAACAAATAATACAAATCTTCAACTGTTGCAAGTTTTTCATGCAGTTTTCTTATATTGGACCAGACCTGAAAGCAGCGTATGTTTAAAAATTCTTCAGACTTAAGTAATATTGTCCCATAAGGCCACACAAGTGATCGTGATGAAATGTCGTACGGAGTACAAATGATGTGGTTTTTGTTCGTCTATTAACCTGTCTGTAAATTTATAGCTTCGATCAAAACAGCTGATCTTGGATTCCAACAATCCGATTGATATCTTCTAGGAATGATGAACCATTTAAATAATAGTTAATGTATTTTTTTCAGAGTTAGCATGTCACAGAAAAGAATGCAAATACAATTCACTTCATGTAGATATTTCGTTGAATTTATAATGCTTTTCACGTGTTACTATCGTTCAAAGAATTACTGATGATTATATTAATATAATCTATCATAGAATTACAATTTAACTACTGACTACTAAAATGTATTATATATATCATTTGCATGGTCAATGCTTACATTTTGGATATTGAAATCTATGATATTTTGATCGGTAACAACTACATCAAAAACAAAACAGGATTAGATAACGGTTTATTCATATTTTTCTAATATAAGATTGAAAGGCAATACGGAATGTTGCCTTGATTTTTAACAAGATTGAGGCTAATTAAAAAAAAAGTATTTACCTGAAGCATTTGAAACCCATTTAATTTGGTACTTATACAGTGTTGAAAAACATTTTACTTGTATTTATTAACAATAACAAGGTTAATTTGTAGAACTCCATTTTAATATATTTATTTCTTCTGTTACACATACAAAATAAAGGACGCAAACTCAATATTTTAAAGAAGTTGGAAATTAACCAAAATTCTAATAATCCGAAAGCTATTTTGATAAATGAACAAAAAAATATAATTCGCTCGCCACTCTTAGATATGTTTAAGCCAATTTCAAATACTTAATTATCTTGGAAAATAAATCCATGAGTCATCATTTTGGAATAACTCACGTAACGTAACCTTCGGTCAAATATAAACAATGCAGTAAATGAAATGACCGAAAAAATTAATCTTTTAAAGTTTTCCCATTCTACTCAGAAATTAATAAGGGCATATGTAATAAAAATAAAAACAATAATTTTTTTCATCATAAATCTAGGAATGATTTAAAAGTATCGTCTGTAAGTGGTGTAACCACAGTTTGATAATGCCTTCAGCGGGCGAAACAGCTGTCACGCGTAATAATAATAATTACATAGCAAACCCACTTGTTTTTATATACTTAAACTGTTACTTACCTAAAAATCCCAAGAGTGAGAATTAATCACAAGTAATTTTAATAATGACCAATTCCCATCAGTGTTTTTGATTAATTGCCAATATCAATCTTACATTTCATTCGCTATTTGCAATGGTCGTCTTCGTCCTGGCTGTATTTCTAGGAGGCTTCCGTTACAGTTGTTCTAAATAGAAGCGTCCCCAGAGGAATGCCGTTTCCTGACCAAATTTGGACCTCTACATACAAACTGGTGGCGGTTGCGGTGGCATTTCTCCTTTGTCCTTCCAATGCGATGCTCCTGTGAGCTTCAAGGCTGAACTATCACAAGACGATACTCGAGATTGTCCATTATTAGCAAATTAATTATTTAATTAATGAAAAATCTGAAGTTTCTCAAGGGATTTTAATTTTCACATTTTTGTGGTAGCAAAGAGACAAAATAGAGCCTTAGAAAAAAGGACAAATTTATTTTAGTTTTGAGAAATAGTTCTATGAATAAGTTGGTTAGTTTTTTCTAGTTTCCCAGACCAGTGTTTTGGAAAGAATCACTTTTATTTCTATTAG
Source organism: Glyphotaelius pellucidus (assembly GCA_936435175.1). Classification (NCBI taxonomy): domain Eukaryota; kingdom Metazoa; phylum Arthropoda; class Insecta; order Trichoptera; family Limnephilidae; genus Glyphotaelius; species Glyphotaelius pellucidus. The sequence goes on from OW386540.1 coordinate 1,262,594, forward strand.
TAATTGTAAAACCTTAGTTTCTAGTGTGTAATTGAATAGATAGGTACATCTTTGTACACGTTTTCAATGCATTTTAGTCAGTGTTCTTTGTTGGTTCAAAAAATGAAGCGTCAAGTGCAAAACACCCAACGTTTTCTTCATATTGTTTTGATGAGTTTAACCGAGGATTACGAAAGATCGCAAGAAACGTTTCAAATATAACAAAAGCGTTTATCAAGCAATTTTTTACATTAATTCCACGCATTCTCTGAGGAATTAATTTTCATCAGAGTCTATGTCATCATTGGGGATGCTGTGTGAAGGATCTTTTAAAGGGAAGGAAGGAAAGGAAGTGCTGGGAAGGAAAAAAGCATGACAGGGTTAGGTAGGAAGAAATCTGGGGTCAATGTGTCCAGGAGTGGCGTATGAATCCATCCCCCCCAATGCGACGTAAGGCGTTGGGGTCGAGAGACTCCGATTGTATCAGTTGGTCAAAGGGTCTCACAAACCTTACCCCCTGAAACCGGGCACACCTGCTAAGTCACCAAATGCAGTGAACCTCATGACCTAGGACAGGAATGTTGGTTATCCATTGAATACCCACCTCCCAAATTAGGTTTTTTTAAATTTAGAAGTTTACTCACATCCGCTTTATTTTGACTGTCTTGGTCCATCTATTTCTGATATTTTCCCTCTCCTTCCAACAATTTTTTGGAATAACATTATTAAAATTGAAATTGTCTACTTCAACTTATCTTATCCTAATTGTCTGCAACCATAGCTTTGTGGAGACATTTCAATGTTTGTGTTCTTCTTCCTTGCACTGTCCCCACTCATTACCTAGGTTGGCTGTTGGGGTCGGCTCTTCTCGTTCTGAGGCTATATCTTCTTCGATTCTGGGTATCACTTTCATCCAGTTAAGTTATCCAGGATTTCTTTGGTCTTCCTCTGGATGACTGTCGATGAAGCTCCATAGACATTGCCTGCTTTACTGTGTGGTCTGGTGGTCTCCATCTTATATGCCCATATCATCTCAACTATCGTTCCTCCAGCTTACTGTCTATATCCGTGTTACCCAGGCTACCACGAATGCGTGATTCATCTAAGCATTCGCATTTCTGCTGTTTCGAGTTGGCTAGAGTAGGAGTTGGACATAGTCCAGCATTCTTGTTGCTGTTTCAGGTTCTGCAGAAATGCGAAATTGTTTTGAGTTGCCTCGAATAGAAGTTGTACGTAGTCCAGCATTTGAAGCCATACATTATCGCAGGTCTAACAATTCAACATTTGTGTAGAATGTATTTCAATAAATTAATTTTTCAGTAGCGTTTTGTAGTTCCGGCTATAATCAGAAGTTGCAGATCAGAGCTCATCATTTACGAATCCATTCCTCGAAACATCTGAAGAAATAGTATGATCTGTCATCATCAGTCAATTAGAAACAAGGGAAATATTTAGCTACAAATCTTACAAATTTTTCAAATAATACACCAGTAATAACCCACATTCTTGTTTTAAGGTTGAAATAATGTGAATAGATTTAGTATAACGTTTTTACATTGTAGCTAAGGCCGCAGTTTTGCTAAAATTAGTTGTGAATAAAGTGTTAAGGGGTTTATATTAACCCCTCAGGCCTCGGGCCTTTTGTCAGAAGATCAAAATCTTTCCGTTTTGAAATAAATTACAAATAAATGGAATATTTCTGAACGAATCCGAAAACTAAAAGCTTTTTTCTAAATGTGATACAATAAATAATTCGAAATTAACATATTATTTCTTAAATACAACATTTTTGAATGCAAACATGAAAAATGGCTCACCTTACGTTTTTTCTAACTAATATTACTGATAACAAAAAAATAAAAACACACACATTTTTTAATAGGCGATTGTATCATAAACTTACTTTTTGTCGTTTCATGTAAAAATAATGAATACTTCCCAAAGTTTCATTTTTTTTTTTCAAATTTAAGTTAACTTAAGAATTTGATCTAAGGCGTGGTGTTTTCTCTTTCTAACACAGTTTAGATCACATTTCTAACCGTGAGTAATTTCTAACCATGAGGCCCATGTATGAATTGTTCTGAAAACCGGACAATTTAGCCTGATTGGTTAAGTTTTATGGTTCCCCTTTGTGGAACCATAAGCGGGAAATTAAAATGTACTCCTCTGCCTTGGCTCCCCGTACTTGCAAATATAACCCCGCCAAATATCAGGCGAGAGATTGCAACACTAAGGGAGTACAAGAAGGCGCTGCAAAAAAGCGCAATACCTTTACACGATGATGTCGTCTCTCACCCGGCATGCCGCTTAAAGTCCCGAAAACCCTTCTGGACAGAAGGAGAAAGACTTCTCCGTTCACCTCTCACCCAAGAAGATAGGTGGAAGCTTGAGTGGCAATCGGCCAAGGTTAAAAATGCCCATCTCGTACAAGACCCCACTGAGAGACAGCCTGGGTTCTCATTGCCTCGCAAACTCTGGTCTGCCATCAATAGAATAAGGTGCTCCCATAGCCGTTGTGCCCATATGATGTATAAATGGGGCCTTAAAGAGTCGGAGATGTGTGAATGCGGTGAGGTGCAGACCACTGAACATGTGGTCAACGAATGCCTGCTCCATTCATTCCCAGGCCGGATTGATGAGGTCCGCAGGGCAACGCCTGAGGCCCTAGGCTGGCTCGCAGACTTAGATGTCCCCCTCTGATCCCCCCACCATACGAAAGAAGAAGAATGAGGAAATCTATAATTGGTTTCTCAGATAGGTAAATTAAACAGGTAAGCTGTAAACTGTTGATTTCCCTAAAATAAAAGAAATAAACAAATAAAAAATACAGTACACCCACTTACAAAAAATATAACTAAGTGTCCCCGAAGGGATGTACCGCCGAATAACAAAAGTATAAAAACGTATTTTTATTCAATGGTATCAGAGAAAAAATGACTTGTCTATTTACTGTATATACCAGCGAACAAATACAAACGATCGGCACTTCGTTTGATGTTCATACCAACTAATTATTTAAGGTATTTTTAAAGTCAGTTTTAGGTTTGAAATTGGTAAAAAATGCTTCAAAAATTATAATTTAATAATAAGTTTGTAGTTGTTTTTTAGCCTTCGATTATTATCTGCGTATCGCATTTTAAGCATTATATTTGGTGTACATATACTTAACCAAATAACCACCAGCTACTGGAGCTCAACTTTGGAATAGTTTAATAATTAGAAAAAAACCTAATATAATTTTGCATTATGTTTTTCTTTTGTAATAATAAAATAATAATAATTACGGGGGATCAACTGTCGGGGGATCAACTGTCGGGGGATCAACTGTCGGGGGATCAACTGTCGGGGAATCAACTGTCGGGGAATCAACTGTCGGGACACCCTAAGAACTGCTGTTAAATTGTTTACCATTACGAATCGGAACTATTAACATGGACGTCGTGGATTTTGAAATTACCTATCAAAAACTTCTCAATAGCTCAATAAAATTATGACGTCATTGCAAAATTTGAGTTCTAATGGGGACTAGTTTTGAAATCAATGTTCCTTATTTTAATTCATGTATTATAATTTTCTACTGAAGTGAGTTTTTCATCAGTCTCAGTTCGTGAAGAAGTGAAATAAGAAGTTGATACAATGTATCTGTAATTTTAAAACAGGATCAACTGAACTCTAATCAGCAATATTCACCGCATTTTCAATCGAATTGCATAATCACAAGGGTCGGCATATGCAAGAATCTCAAGTCATGCCACTCTCCATAAAGAGCGCTGGTGAAATTACCTGTGAAACGACCCGCTCACGGCCCAGTTCCTCGGCTAATCTGGACTTCAACAAGCTCGCCGCGGTAAATGTCACGTGTCTCTGCATCTCCTGTCGTAGAACTGCATAATTCGGATCGTGAATCAATTACTGAGAATATTTATGCACGTTCGAGGGACATCGGAAACCGCATCGCAGAACAACGCCATCTGATCGCAGATGTGGAGGAATGTGGAGATTATCACTATCCATTTTGCACTTTGCAATTCCCCGAATCAATTTTTACCACAGTTCTTACGCTTGACAACGGATTACTCATGGTATTCTGATGAGCAATTTGTATTTTTTACACATTTCATTGGGCGTTGCTTTATGACATTGTTTTTCTAATTGCATTGTCATAATACGTGAAAACACTTTGTTTGCTTGTCTAAAATTAGGCAGTTATGTAGTACCTACCTTACTTAAAAAAAACCTATATATATATTACCTTAGTCATATCACAAGCAGCGCCAAATACAAAATAAAATTGATAATATACCTACGTGGCAGACGACGACTAGACTCATGTCTTCAAATCCTACCTCTTCCAGACAGTTCTGCAGGGTGACATTTGACCTAACGCTAGCAACCTCCGATAAGTGAGTAGTGCATCAGTAGAAGCCGAAAGTATATACCTACTCCTATAAACTCATCAAGATAATTATTAAATCGATTGTGCTATTTATAAGAAATGTATTTTACGATTTTTTTTCTGAATCGATTCAATTGTGTTTATATGTAATGCATAATATGGAGACCACGCGGGTGATGCAAACTCTAGATGGCTTCGTACATATGCAAAGTATAGTTGTTTGATAATTACAATGTGAATTCTTTTATATTTACGATGAATATATAAACGTATTTTCCCTAATCGACTGCACTTTGTATATGCCGGGGAGTCAAGTCGGAGGACCAACTGTATTCCAACTGGTTCTTAGTCATTTTATGGCTTTGTACATCGCCCAAGGTATTCTTTCACAAGAATAAAGTATTACTCTGATTAGTATTGCTTTTCTATCGTATGGGGGAAAGTTTTTGAACAACCAGATTCAGTACGCCAACGTCTAGGTCTAGAAGTTAGCCTTACCTTGGCCGGGAGACATAATTTCTCTCTTTGATCCCTTGGGCGGTGTTAACAACTTAAAATATAGTCGTCACAGGCAGACATACAGCAAACCACTATAATTACATATCTACCTGTTAAGTTATAGTGGCGTGAGGTGACCTTTAAGAAAAATGTTAATGAACGTTTTTTAACGTGATTTTTTTACATTATCACCACACAGTGCCCTTGGGAAAAACATTATTTCGTTCAGGACCTATGCCATCTTTGGAGATGCTGTGCAGCGGATCATTTTAAGTGAAGGAAGGAGAGGAAGTTCCGGGACGGAAAAAGGTATGAGGAGTGGGTAGTAATCTAGGGGTCAGTGTGTCCTGGAGCAACAGACGTACGAATCCATCTCTCCGGCTGCGGTGCAAGACGGTGGGTAGCTGGAGAGGTCAAAGGGTCCCCCCAAACCGGCCTCTCCCAATCCGCATGATGGGGAGGCGCATCCGTCGCCAAGACCTAAACACAGATGAACTACTCACCCGATGAACCCGGGCACCCCCGCTAAGTCACCAAACGTAGCGAACCGCTTGGGACCTAAGGCAGAGGTGTTTGTTATCCAATAAATGGTTCTCGGGGCGGCGGTACCTATGCCTGTCTATAATATCTCACAAAAGCTGCCCCCTGCTAACCGCAGTATGTGAGACTATTACATCCCCAATTGAGGTATCTTGTAATGATGAAGGGTATGTAGAGGGGAAGGAGATGGGTAGGGAAGTTCCTCGCTATTCAGATCTCGTCACCAAACACAGCTAAAGCCATTTAAAGTATCGTTTCAAATATGCACGGTGGTCTTTCAACAGGGAAACCATTTTGGAACGTGCTGCAAGAATACTAAAATTACATTATTTTATATTAATTAAATGTGAAATAACACAGTTTAATTATTCGAAGTAATGTGGCGGATACAAACCGCATCCGCGTCATCGTATTTTATACGCATCTACCTGATACATAGATAGCTAACCTACGAGAAAAGTCGCGGCCAAAACTTTCTTAAACTTTGCATGTGACTCGATTATTTTTTTATAACGATAAAAGTAAAGGTAGCTCAAGATAACTTTAGCGCCCCCCCCCCCCCCCCCCCCCCCTTGAGTTTTTGCTGTATCCGCCACTGCTTACCCCTCGACCACGGAGGCATCGTGATACAGAAATCAAACAAAATGTTTATAAGATAAATGATCAAATATACATTTTCGTCCAAAAAATATACTTTATCAAGTCGTGATATTTTAAAGTTGCTCCATGAAACCTTTTTTTCCCTGGCCTCGTGGATTTTGGAGGCGGTATTTACCTCTGACGTGGCTATAAGTTTCATGCGCTACCTATCAATTACTGGAGCCTCGGACGTGCGCTGAAAGACCCGGGCGACCTAACCTCACCAGAGATGCGCACGCACCTTCATTAACCCATCGCCACAACCATTCTGAACCAAATAAAACTATTATGTTATCATCTACAAAATGCAATCGCAAATTTATTCTTAGTTTAAGGTTTTTGGGTTCTCCCTATATTTTCTTAAAATCCTATAATTTTATAGAATAACTCCCAAGAGTGCCTCACGTTGCAACTAATTTTATCTTTATTTGTACGTGACTTTGATAAATAGCATCAGGAGGCCCTGAGGAAGATATTCCTCTCTGAGCCTAAGTGATATTTGGTGTTTTTTTTTACATTAACTCCACACAGGAGGCCCTAAAATAATTTCCCTCAGGACCTATGTCATTTGGGATGGTGTGTGGAGGGTCTTTTTGAGGAGAGGAAGGAATGAACATTGGTCTTGAAGAGACCCGTTTTGTAGGAGGGAGGAATCACAGGAGCCGGCAAATCGTTCCATAGCCGAGCTGTTGAAATCAAGAACGAGTCGAAAAAACGACCCGTTCTCATGTGACTAATGTCAACCTATGTTGGGCGCGCATTTGGCGTTTCAGCAGGTGGGCAGACGCATCCACCGCCTAGACCTGGACAAACCTCACCCCATGAACCCGGGTACACGTAATGAGTCACCAAACGTAGCGAACCATTTGGGGTGACCTACGGCAGAAGTGTTGGTTACCCAATAAATGGCGGTACCCATACGTAAGGTCTGGGTTCGAGTCCCAGTCGCAACCATTGTCTTTTTCTATTTTCTGTGTCTTGTTCTCTTTCATATTTTTGTTTAGATTATTATTGTTTTCTTCTTCTTCAATGATATATCACGTTGATGGTAATAACCTTCAAAAGTATGAAAAAGAGAGATTCAACCATTCCAATAAAAACATTCAGTCCCGGTACATTCAGATTTTCAAACAGCTCGCGTGCCACCTATTGCAATTTTTTTACAAATATTCTATCAAATTGGGAACCTTACATAGGTACCTATAAATAAATATAAATTTTGGTAAGCTTTAAAGTATTCGATTTTGGTTAGTACCATCGGTGAGAAAAAAATCATTAATTTAAACATTTTCGAAAATTGAATTTTAATTTAACAACCGATGGCTTGCAAAATGTCATTCTCAAATTGTGACAGTTTTGTAAGAGTTTTTGTGATGATTAAAAAAACTTTTCACATGTATTGTCATATGGTTGTAATAATCCAGAAACCTTTGCGAGGACGGAAAGAAGTTATTTTGATACTACAAATCATCCACATCAAATCCTCAAAGTGTCATAGCAATCGGATAATTTCATGGTGCCAGAGCTCACTATTGTATATTGTAAGAATGGTGGGCATGCGCACATCAAATCCCCGAAATTTCATCGCAATCGAATGAATGGTTTAGCAACGCGTAGCATACATAGACAGAAACAAACTTTTTTAAATTTTTATATTTTATATATATAGATAGATTTAAGGATTTGAGTTTTTTTTTTCAAGGACCTTGAAAAGATTAAAGATTCCACGTGGATTTAAATACAAAATTATCAATTGTTATTTTTTGTTTTGGCTCTACTGCTTTCATTGACATGCTTGACTCCAACTGTTTAAAAATTAATTTAACATGGTTTGAATGCTTTTTGTGTATTCAAAGATAAATAATAACATCTCACTATTACCAAAATCTAAAACATTTCCCGTAATTTTATTACAAAAATCAGCTGTAGCACCAGGTGTAAGGCAAAAAAATCCATCTTAAATGCACAGGAACTTCGTTGAAAAACTATCGGACCGAGAAGACGAACGGAAAGAAGTGCGTGGCAATTGGATAACGTAATTGTTTCTATCTAAATCAAAAGCATGAAGTCTAGCTTTAAACAGCTGAGAGACTCGAAGCGTTCCCTTCCTTCGCGGTTATTTAGTATCGCGTGGTCAAACGTAATTAGATTCTGTGCATAAAGTTTCAACTGAGGGTTCAAGATTCAATCCAGCGAGAAGTTTAGTATTCAAATTTGTTGTAAAACAGCAGCACTTCGTGGAAGAATGGTGACCTGCTTCAATTTATATCGACTCAACTTTGAAACACAAAAATCTAACATTTGCTCTGGGGAAAACAATTCCCCTCAAGGCCTGTGTCATCTTGTGCGTGTGGGGGTATCCCTCCTTTTTAGAAAAGGAAGATTTTTGTATTGAAAGAAGTCATAACGCGATCCATAGACTTTATAATTCAACTATGACGCGATCAAATTATTCCGTTCGGATTTTGATAAACTAAAGTGGCTGAAATATGGCTAAAGAAATGATTAACTAATTATCCCAATGCATATTTAAGTTTGTATTTCAATTCGACATTGCCAAATTATTCATATTTTTACGTATTTGACTGGCGTTTGACGTTTCTGAATGTGAATTTATGGACAGATCCGCCAGTATTGCCAGCCAGCGTAGCTGTGGCCAGCGTACATCGAGTTCTAATTTATTCCCCACCAATATCGGTTCGGCTATCAACAGTAAAACTGTGCTAGGGATATCGATATGAAATCATCGGAAGTTACTCCTAACAATCCGATATTGTAATGTTATCGATTTCACCATGCTAGAGCCCCTGCTGGAAAAGAAGATCACGCCAAAAAGTAAAAATGAGCTCTGCCAATACATATTTAGGTTACTATTTCAATTCAATTCAATATTGCCAATCTATTAATATTTAACTATTGCTTAGGCATTTGACGTTTCAGGATCCCTAGCATAGTCGATCAATAAGGATTGTATATATACCCTTTCGGTAACTTCTCAACGTTCCCTGGCATGACTGCAGATTGCAAACAAATCAATAAAAAATTGTATTGACTAAATGTTCTTAATGTATTCGACGTCAAAAGTTACCGAAATTGTCGATACAATCCTTATCGGTCGACCGCTGGAGAGTCTGATTGTAAATTCATAAACAGATCCGCCAGTGTTGCCAGCATATATCGGATTCTTATTCAATCCCTATCAATATCGGTTCGAATGTCAACAGTGAAACTGTTCTCGGTATATTGATATAAAATAATCTGAAGTTACGCCTATCGAGTCGATATTGTAAAGTTATCGATTTCACAGTGATATAGAGCTCATGAAGATTTAATAAACTCAACGCTCCACATCTTCCAGTATATTTAGCAAGCATTTTCTTGTACATCTGATTTTGAACGCCAGGCTAGATGATATTCACAAAAACAGATGCTGCGAATTTCCATCCAATGGTAATAACACAATGCAGATCCTAATTTGTGGTTCTTTATTACAGGAATGATCATTTTGATGTAAACACTCCATTCGTGCGCCAGAAGTCCCCTAACCAACAGCTTTAATCATTTTTCAATCAATTTGCTCTCAAGGCTTTTGGATTCCTCCGTGGTTCACTAGTCGAGACAAACGTTATAATTCCCCAGTCACGAAATTGTTCGTACATTCTGCTGTCCGGGCTGCTTGAATCAGGGATGATTGCCGAGTTCGAGTTACCTTCTTGATTCATTAAATGTCGGCATATTTACGATAACACTGGGGGAGCAACTACTCTACCAACTCCTGAGTGCGCTATCTGGGAGATGGCGAAGGTCGTGAAAAGGTAAATACGCAACGTAATGCCTCTCTCCTAATAACGTAGCAACCAACAAAATGAAAATTTGGAATCAGTCTCAAATTATGTATTACTAGTTTTTACCCGCGGCTTCGCTCATATGGTATTATTGGGAAATTACTGTAGCAATTAGCAATATATAATGTCCTATCCCGTGCGTTCCCGTTCCCTTCCACCTTCCCCGCCTTCCCCTCCTTCGACTCTTCCCTCTCCGCGAACCCCACCTTCACCTTGCCTTTCCTCCCTGCCGCAAAATTATATGAAATACAAACATTTTCATATATATACATTTCGTAAGGCCAGAGCTTATCATTATATACAGCCTATATTACTCGTTGATAATTTAGCTTTCTATTGGTGAAAGAATTTTTAAAATCGGTTTAGTGTTATAGACGTGAAAGCGTAACAAACTTTTGCATTTATAATATTAGTATAGATTTGAAAATAAATGTAATTTAAAAAAAAAATTTATCATTATATTTCCATTGTCAAATGTGAAACTTATTTTTTTTTTGTTTGATTGAGGTTCGAACCTTTCTACCCAGTGATCGGAATCAACCGCGCTACCAACCGGGCCAAATCGCGAGTTGGTAAGACCTATTTCGTATAATAAGTAATTAAATTTCCTTAAATTTCATAAAAATGCGTATAATTCATAGTGTGTGTGCTTGATTGCCACCAAAAGTTTAGAGAATGCATTTTCATCGACAACGCACATATCTGCCAAGTTTCAGCTCATTCGGATAACGGAAAGTGGATTAACTTCATTAACTTCCACTTCTAAAATTACATGTCATTCATACATTAATTCAATTAAGAAAACAAAAGTGAAATTCAAATTGATGTACTTCCATGCCTCACTGCCATAAATCAGTGTAGGTACCAGCGCTCCATTTTGGACTGCTAGCATCCATCAATCAGCCTAAAACTAAAACATATAAATTTATCGTAATTTTTCTTGGAGCGAAAGAAATGCCATTACCTTAATTTTTTTTTTACATTAACTCCACACAGGAGGTCCTGAGGAAAATAATTTCCCTCAGTGTCATCTGGGATGCTGTTTGGAGGGTCTCTTTGAGGAGAGGAAGGAATGAACATTGGTCTTGAAGAGACCTATGTTGTAGGAGGGAGGAAACACAGAAGCTAAATTTTAAATAAAACTTTTTTTTAAATGGTGTAGGTTACTGTGTTTTTCGTCGTCACTCATACAATGATTGTACAATAAACAAGTACAAGCAGTGCAGGGAAAAGTGGCTGCGCCCTTTAATATGTTATTATAATTAAATGCGTACCATACAACACGACACGCGGGACTCGTGCCAATGTTGTTACTTGGACGATGATATTATTAACTGTATATGTTATTATAATAGACACGTTTCAGAATCTAGGATGATTGATTCAAATATTAGTTAGGTGTGACAGGGACAATTTACAGGACGCCTTTATTAACAATGTTAAAACAGCGGTGTCTTTCAATTTTTCTAAAAACCTGTTCGCTATGTATTAATTATCATCAGATTGAACATAAGCGCAAGCCAAATACTAACTTTGGAGTTGGGCGCTTTCTGGGCCTAAGGCTTGGAATGTACTCCTTCTGGAACTTAGATGCATAACAAACCCAACAGAATTTAGGTTCAAACTAAAAACTTACCTTTTTAGGCTCTCATACCCTTAAATTAACCTATCTGGGAGTATAACTCTTGCATTGCCTATAATATATTCTAATCACACTTTCTTTATTGGATTAACATTATTGGAACCCTTACATTTCAACTTGTAACTTACCGAGGGATGATTCACATTTAGGGAAGTAAATGTTCTAATCCTTGTACCGCATACCTGACATAAATTTTGCACTTGATTTCTCAAGTTCATTACAGAATATATTATACGAGTGTATTATTATAAAAATATATACCAGATTAAATAATAGCATAACTATGTTCTGTAAAATCTGTATCTAACTAACTAACTAACTAACCATCACGCCGTTTCTCCGCAGGGATAGGCAGAGAGGACGGACCGCCAAACAACTCGGTCCTGGCACACACTCTTTGCTTCACTCACATTCATACATCGTCTCATACATACTTTCCTAATTAACAAAACCAGTGTTAAGGCGACGCTTCCAGGCTCAAAAAGAAGAAGATGGAGAGATATGTAATTACGAATGTTGGACAGAGCGCGCTAATATTTTCAATGATAAAATTGAAGCGAAAATTGTGAAAATGCTTAATAAAACATGACATAAAATAGAGCAAAAATCTCGTGGAAGGTATCTTAAGTATCATTTAAAGAAACATTGTGAATTTTTTCATATAACTTGCAAAATAATAGAAATAGACTTGTTGTAAATAATTTTCGGGGCATAAATTGAGATTTTTTTCTATCGAGGGAATTTCATATAATTTGCGTATCGGCATGGAACGTATCTAGATATTATCTTCAAAAATAACATATATTTTTCTAAGTTAAAACTTCAAGTTTTTAAGGGAGATGGTAAGAAAGATGGAAATATGTAAGAAATCGGTAGAAATTCGGATAGCGGCGGCTTAATCGCAAGTGACCCCAGAGGTAATTAAGTTACTTTATATTTTCTACATTTTAACGCAGCATCACATTCATTGGTCAAATGCATTGTACTTATAGTACTGTATTATTTATGGATCGACGAACCGGTGGATGCAATCTGTTAGCCATAAGTCTGTAGTTAGAAGTAAGATAGAGCATTGTAGAAATATATCATAAATTTTACTGCGCCCTTGAGGTGACTTTTCACAAAACTACGCTGTACAAATGATATAAATATTAAGTTTATTAGATGTATACAACTGCAAGAACCTATTTACGTATTTAGGGGTTTTTTATGTTAAAAAAAATTAAAGTGAAGGATCATCATTCGAGATCAGGATTGTACCGGTAGGTATATATACAGTTTTTTTTTAATTTTTTGATTCAGGATTTTCTGAATGCGTATAGCGTCTTCAAAATGGTCGCTAAATACAATTAATATAAAACATAATGTGTTGTGAAGATCTTTGTGTTTACCTTTGTGTTGATAGCCATCTTATAAGTATTCAAGAAGCACATCAACCCAATCGTTCATGGGTCGTATAAAATGTTTAGCTTTGTTCTTCGTATAAGTAAAGTACCTGGTACCAAAGTAATGTTATATTTTGAATTGGTCAGAAGTACACTGGAATATGCTTCGCCAATTTGGAACCGCAGTACAAACTGTACATCGATAGCATAGAACATAATATTCAAAACAAGTTTATAAAATATCTTACATTAAAATTCAAGAATAACTTTGAATGCACATTTCAAACAAAGGCGAGCAATAATTTGAGCTGATTTAATATTTATTAACAGAATTAATAAAGTCGACTGTACCGAAATAATATTTTATCTCTAACGTCATTTTCTCGGATTCACTACCCAAATTTAAAAATAGCATCAAGTTAATGATATAAACTGTTTATTCCACATACATATCCCTTCACAGATCATCACTTCTCACCCCTGCTAACATACTCACACGTACACAGACACCTACACACTACTCACATCACCCGGTAATTACTAAATATGCACACCGCAAATAAGACATTACTATGAAACATATCATAGGTACCCATCATGAAATATTATTTAATATCTGTAAATTGTCTCACCACCGTAACCAATGTACTGTTTGTTTCTAAAATATAAAACAAATTTAAAAAAATTAAAATATCATTGACTTATTAGTAGGTACAGGTGGACTTTCTAAAGAACATTAATTTAAAATATACTTCGGCCCATCTTTGTGCTTTGCTTGATAACTTTTTTACGGATGATGACATACCGTTTAATTATTTTAATGTTTTCTCGGCGCTTCGAGCCAATCCCACGCCTCGCTCTCAGCTCTCAGGCGTAACGGAACTTCGGCAACGATAATGCGTTTATATTGGAGAGGAGACATCTAGTCGGTTAAAAATGGAACTGATTTTTATTTGTGGCTTTATTGTACAGCATTTTACAGAGTTTTGTAAACGTTGTTTGTGAATAAAGTTAAGTCTTTATATACAAACTGTTTAGAATGATTACACTGTTTGTAAGATTTATTGTACCTCAATAGATCTTTATTCAAAGTGTGATAGTTCATAAAAGTTCATGTATCTATAAATGAATATACCTACTAAGGGTCTTACAAAATTTTTGTAGACTCGTTAAATTAGGGGTGACATATTTAGTTTTGCTAATTTACCTTTTCACGAACCTGGGGTTATCTATATATAAATCAAAATGTGTTTGGGGATTAGTGAGATGTCTGTGTATTGCTATATTAAACATAGGAAATGTTTGAAACTTTCAAAATACCTGCTTGCCCCCGCATTATTCTGGATTATTACAACCACATGACAATACATCTGAAAAGTTTTCATGTCATCTTCACAAAAATTATTGCGAAACTGTCAAAAATTTGAGAATGACATTTTGCAAAAAAATTATTGTTAAGTTAAAATTCAATTTACAAAACTTTTTAAAATAATGAATTAATTTTAAGTACTTACATAATAATTTGAATCGAATCAAGAATTACAGATATTTTAAATAGGTACCTACCTATGTTAGGTACCAAATTTGATTGATTGTTCTCATAATATTTGATTGTTCTTATAACATACAAAAATGAATAATTGTAATTAAAAAAAAAAATTATTTGAATTAAAAAAATTGTAATAGGTGGCACGCGAGCTGTTTGAAAACTGAATATACTGGGACTGTATAAAAGGAATGCTGGTGAGGGGTTGGCGGGACGGGGGAGCGAGAGAGGGGAGAGGGAAGGCGTGACAGGTGGAAGGGGAACGCGGGGGGAAGGGGACGCGGAAGAAGGACGGGGACGCACGGGAAAGGACATGCAGGGAGAAACCATTTATTTCTTTGAATATGGCATGGCAACGCATGCCGAGAACCAGTTAGGTAGTATTATCATAAAGTGTATTTAAGGCAAAGCAATGTGAAATTATTTTGGATTTATCTTAAATAACGTAATGGAAAAAAAACTATATGTATATATGTTTTGGATAAAATGAAGTCTTTTTTCTATCATTTGACTTGAGTAGAATTAAGATACGATTATTAATTAATATTATATTTTTTCGTAAGAAGTGTATGAAAAAAAAACAATTTTTTGGCTAAAATTATCTGTATAATAGTTTACCTTGTTTGACTTTTTTACGTCGGAATGGTTATTCGGGCCACGTAGTTGCTATATCCGTCTCCTAATAACACGTCCTAAAACTCATTCTATCTCTTTTTCTATTTTGGTCACACATAATATAATCTAAACTTATTTGGAAAGAGAGTGTTATCTCTTTCTTCTTTCATTTAAAAGTTGACCATAGACTCTCCCGTACAATTTGAAAAAATTCGACCTCCGAATAGTTCACTCGGTCAAGGTTTTCTGATTTTTTTAATACTTAATTATTTTTATATAAAACTAAAAGATATATGCTGTGACAATAACTTTACTGTTTACATTGTGCACGTTAGCTCATAGTACTTGCAGCGAATATAGCGCATTAAAAGCTTTAGTTAGTCAAATGGATTTAAAAAAAAACGACAAAATTTCTAAATGCTTCAATAATTATAATTAACGGTTGTGTAAAGTTTAAAATACATTTATTTGTAAGGGGACAACTGTGCCTCAATTGGCTGTGAAACAAGGACAGATTCGCATACGCCTACCGCATATAATCAGGTGATTAAAATATATTATAGAGTTTGCCACTAAGACATGTACTAATTCAATCAAACCGCGGCCAGCGAACAAAATGCAGTCCTGTTACCAGTTTACTATCTCCAGTAGACTTGCCCGAGATTGGCTGTATGTATTTTAAGTCCGATATCCTTCTAGCCTTTAATTAGCATAATATTCTTGACATTCAAACAGCTGAGTGCAAAAAGCGGAGTCAGTGACCTATCTATTGTTTTTTAACCGTCTGTCGTCACGACTCAGGTATTTCTCTCGGCGATGCACTGCTGTTCTTGTGACCATAATGCGGGGGAGGAAATCCGGAACGGTCGCGCCTCTGCCGGAACTGGCGACAACGGGAAGTGTGCCGGTTCCCGGCCGCAACATTTGGTGATCCTCTCTCCGATATTTCGTGATTTTTTGGTTTTGCTTCATTTATCGGTTGGAAGTTACTATGCAAATGTAGTTTTCGATGTTTCAAATCTGTTATACAATCGTTTTTGTTGAATTTCTTCTTCCCCTTTGATACAAGTGTCTGAGAATGTTAAATAATGATAAAGCTTTGATGAAATACTTAGTTTGTCAAATGAGAGTAGAAAATATAGTGATAAAGCTTTGATGAATTACTTAGTTTGTCAATTAAGAGTAGAAAATATAGTGATAAAGCTTTAATGAAATACTTAGTTTGTCAAATAAGAGTAGAAAATATAGTGATAAAACTTTAATGAAATGCTTAGTTTGTCAAATAAGATTGAAAATATAGGAGAGCTTCACTGTTGTTCAAATGGCAATACTAAACATAAAACTCATGGTTTAATGTAAAGCTGTGTAACCTACATTTTTATAAAAAAATTAAAAAGGCATATAAGTGAAAAAAACTATTTTTTCATTCCATCACTCACTGATCTCAAAATTAGGTATATTATTACTATACCTTTGCATTTTGTGTTAACAGAATGAAGATATTGTAATGAAATATAAAGCACGGTTTAGAAATTGCTCTCATGTATTAATACTAGCTTAAGCACCTACCTAGCGTTTCCCGCGCTTTAGATCTAAAAGTAGTTTTACTAAACTCACCATTAGTGATTCTTCCATTCTATCTACTTTAAATTCAAATTTATATTAAATTAAATGAAAGCAAATCACTTTATAAAACATCATTAAGTAGGTACCTTAACAACAGTGCTTCTTCGATATTTTTTTCTTTAAGAACAAAAAATGTTTTTTTAAATGTGGTTTACTGTGTTCTATACATTCAGTGTCATTGCGCTTTAAAAGAATATTTGACAGGTAAATTGGTGTTGCAGCCTAAAAATTTTGTAGTTCCATTTTGTTTCCGTTATAGGACAGTTGCTTCGCAATACTGAAATAATCACAAAACTTGAATAGAACTTAGACAAAACGTGAAAATTAACTTCAAATATTTGATGAATCCATCAAATTTTTTGAAACAACCCGTCCTAAATGTTTGAAATTTGATTTACTAGATAATTTACTCACAAATAATTGCCCAAGTTACCTCTAAAATCATGAAACACTCAAATCTTTAATGGCATGTATCTTATAATATAAAGCAAAAATAAATAAAGTAGCTCACATCCGTACTAGATATTTGATATACCTTTTGATAACAAAAATAATTTTTCAGTTTGGTTGGGTATTTTGATCTCAAATCCAAATGTAAGATTTGTATGAAACTGGCCGAAACAGGCCGCGCGTACGTTCCTCTTAAGTCGCTTCAGCAGTGTCTGGTGGGAAGATCGGAGTAACAAACTTCCTTCTGCTCATCTCCAGAACATACCCAAATTGGGGATGCCATATACCCACTGTCTCCGGGAAGTTGGAACTCTTGTACAATAATCATATTAAAAAAAAACTTCTTATTTAGTCAGCAATTTTGTAAGTAGTTATCATAGGTAGTTCATCATTTTTATTCAAATTCAATTATTCTTGCATAGTAACAAATTAATCATTAAAGAGTCTACGATTGATTATTTAGGTAGGTACCATACAAAAACACTATGACAATGTAGAGTGTAACTTTCTATAACAGCTGATAGATCTTTATTCACGGAAATACCCGAAGAAAATAAGCGAGGTTGCAATTCAACTGAATTCTTCGGAAAACCAATCGTTCCACTTCAAAAAAATTCATTCTTCTAATCAATCTTCCTTGGGAAATAATATCACTTCTTTGGAGTCTGGAATTCCGATTCGGTCACCAAAGAAAAAAGCAGGTATATCGAGTAATCCATTACCAGTCAGTTATTTATCACCTAAGTTTTACCAACTTTATAAAAAAACCGATACTATCTGGCGCTAGCTTTTAATTAACATTCCCGAATGAAAAACAATTTATTTTATGATCACTTTTCTCACAATTCCAAGTTACAGTGCAATAATGGTGAGCCAAGCATCATACATTTACATTACCAATGTAATCTATACTAACAATATAAATGCGAAACTGCGTGTATTTGTTTGTTACGCTTTCACGCATAAACCACTAAACCGATTATTTTTTTTTTTAATAATAGAAAGCTACATTATATGCGAATAATATATAATGGTGTATATAACGGTAAGCTCTGGCATAATGAAATTATAAATATTAATTTGTTTTATTTATTATACGTTTTCTGTCCCTAGCAAAAGCGAGTAATTGCTAACGTCAGAAGAAAAGCAAAATAAATCGTTTCTGTGGAAGCAATGTTGATATATTTGCGGAAAATTTTATTTCAGGCGTCGTAGTTAATATCTATCTCTAAAAATAAATCGCCGAAATGTATGTACGCGCATAACTTCCGAACGACTGCACCAAATTGGAATTTATTTTTGTGTTCGTTATTTTGTATAAAACTACTGGTGAGCTTTGGCAATATGAAATTTGCGATAGGTGGCGAGCTAGTTGTTGCGAGCGAAAACTGAATGTACCGGGACTGGACGTATGGAGTGGGGGGGAACCAGGGAGGGGAAGGCAACCTGGGAGGGGGGAAGGGAACTCGGGAGGGGGGTTCGCCGGAGGGGGGAAAGGAAAGGAGTGGAGTTGGGATAGGAGGGTGGAGGAGGCGGTGTGGGAATGCGAGAGGGGAAGGGGACTCGGGAGAGAAAGGGGAGGCAGAAGGGGAACGGGACAAACGGGAAAGGACACGCAGGGAGAAACAATTTCTTTATTAAATGGCATAGCAACGCATGCCGGGTACGATAGTGTAATAAATAAAGATGATTAATAAAAAAAAAAAATTAAAATACGGGCCATTTTTGACTGGACACTTATTAATTAACCTTTGAAGAAAGAAGTCCGAGAAACTCTTAAAAAAAAAACATAAATTCAAATGTTTCTATTTTTCAGTTCTTTTTATACCTTACCTACCTACTTCTACACCAAAAAATTAATTCGTTGGAACGGGCTGTATGTCTAGTATGGAATTAATAGCGACCAGGCAAGCGACGGCAATTTGAATTCACATGCAACCCCTAGTGATAATAAATTATTGGTTGAAGACAATATTTTGAAACAGAAAAGTCAGGTCGCATCTAGGAAATGAACCCAGGACCTTAGCCTTGCCGGGGCTGTGCACTAACCACTGAGCTAATTCGACCCTATCCATTTCGGTCATATATAACTGTATCATACTTCGACTAAGAATTTCCAACATTATCTGCATTTTCACACAGCATAATTTTATTGTCTCCTGTATTTTTTTTTTATGTATGATTGCAAGAATCTTCCCGAACTAAAAGCAATCTATAAAGTGTCTTGGATAAATAAATCCATTTTTATTTCAATGTTGACTGCAATTTTAGGATGAATGTTTTTTTACTATTTTTTAAATAACTCTTAAAATTGTAATATTTTTTCATTGAAGACAAATACATGCGATCCTTTTAAGACAGAAAAATCAGAAAATGATACGGCCTCTATTTCCTAGATGTGAACATTTCTTTTTATGATTTTTCTGTTTGAAACATTCCTCATCTTCATGTTGTCTTCTTATGACTTAATATTGTCTTCATTGATTAAATATTACAATTTAAGGATTTATTAGTTCAGTAACACTAAAAATAAATAAAAAATTACAAAGTTAATAAATTGGGTAATGTGTTAGGTTTTGAATTTTTATAAAGCACTAGCGAGTTCCCGGCATGCGTTGCTATGCCACTTAATAAATAAATTGTTTCTCCCTGCGTGTCCTTTCCCATTCGTCCCGTTCCCCTTCAGCCTTCTTTTCCTCTCCCGCGTCCCCTTCCCCTCACGCGTTCCCACTCCGCTTCCCTCTCCCCACTCCCCTCTCCCGCTTCCTCCGTCCCGCGAACCCCCCTCCCTAGTTCCCCTCCCCCTCTCCCATTCCATTCATTCAATTTTCAAACAGCTCGCGTGCCACCTATTGCAATTTTTTTATGCAAATTTTATAATGCTAGAGTTCACCAGCTTATATAGTGTATACCTTCGTAAATGTAATGTGTAAATGTATACCTTCGCGGGTATACACACATCAAATCACCAAAGTTTCATCACAATCGGGTGAATGGTTAGCAACGCATAACTTCATGATACTAGAGCTCACTTTTGTACATAGAAACCATCGCAGACATGCGCAAATCAAATCCCAAAAGTTTCATCGCAATCGGACGAATGGTTTAGCAACCCATAGACATCTCACTCATCCCCAAGCATATTTTGATTTTTACGTATATAATTGAAAATAACATATTTTTTTTTAAATTACATTATTTTTAAATTTACATTATTTTCATTATATATAATACATGCACCTTTCTATATGTTTATTTTAATGATCGTTCTAAGTGATTTGCCCAGAAAGTATTTTCCGATGCATTTAAGCTCGATAAAATAATATTGAACATAAATTATTCCGTTTGCAATGTTTATACGCTGAGACTGCATACAAAAACAAGTTTATCAGGTGATTAATAAAAAAAATTATAACAGAAAAAACTCTGTGATTTATAGTACAGACCTTTTCACTTTGCATTACTCGTTCTGAAAGGGGGTAAGCCGGTACACTCTGCGCGATTCGAACTTAATCCACTCGACTAATAGTCGAGCGTCCGGTACACGGGGCTATCGACCATCTCTATGCGAAAATATACATTCACATCAAATTGACTTCGCGATCTCCCATCTTAACGAGATTATAAATTGTGAATTTAATTTGAATATCGTTGTAGGGGAATTGGATTTCACAGATTTATGAAAATCAAAGATTAATACATTATTGGAGACACCTCCATAACGCATTATAGCTTTTGTCGGCCTGCGGTCGATACGGTTATGGCAAGGTCATTTGAATCATCTTTTATTTAAAGGTCTTTTTTGCATTAACTCCACAGAAGGTTTTGAGGAAAATAATTTCCCTCAGGACCTAGGTCGTCTGAGATGCTGTGTGGACGGTCTTTTTGAGGAGAGGAAGGAATGAACATTGGTCTTGAAGAGAACCATGTTGTAGGAAGGAGGAATTACACAGAACGGCAAATCGTTTCACAGCCGAGCTGTTGAACGCAAGAACGAAGAAGCGACCCGTTCTCGTGTGAGAAATATCAACCGTGTACATATGTTGGGCGCGCGTTTGGCGTGTTTCCCGACTATGCTCTGATGCCGAGGGGATCAATGATAGTTCTCTATCTGCGGGACCTGTACAATATGCCCATTTTTGAGAGGCTAATTTAACACTCGTTTCAATGGAGCCCCCGTACCCGAGCTTTTCACTTATAGTTTTTTTTTTAAAGAAAGACAAACATTCCCGGGTTACGAATAATCCAACAATGTTTGAAAATCTCCTACTACCACCACAGAAAGCCGAAAATGTTGCTTGTGTAAATGTGCATTTTAAACAAACTAAATACATTTATTTTGATCCCACGGTCGCCAGCTGATTTTTACATAAATAACAATGGTTCCTTCCAGCTAAAGGCGCCGTATCCTCGAAAGAAGAAGATGGAGAGTTGTAATTACGAATATTGGAGAGGGCGCGCTAATATTTAAAACGATAAAATCGAAACGAAAATTGTTTAATAAAACAAAAAATGTTTAATAAAACACGACTCGTTTAGAAAAGAGCAAAAATCTCGTGGGGTTTGTCTAAAACAACATTCAAAGAAACACTGTGAATTCTTTCATACATATAACCTGTTAAATAATAGAGACAGATGTGAAAATTAAAATTTTCGGAGCGTACTTTGTGATTTTTTTATAAGAAATTCGGGCAGCGGCGGATTAACGCATAATCCATATTTTCAGTTATTTACCCGTATTAATATTTTTCTCTGGGTCACTTGTTGCTCTTGTGGTCTCTCAAACCTCAAATGTCTCAGTTCGTATGCATTTCCATAGTAAATTGGTCAATTCTTGAGGACCGGTCAGTGGTTTAGTGGGCATCGCGTTTGGGTCCCATCCGGGCGTCGCGTGTTTGATTCATCGGCTGGCTAAGTCCTCCATCACGACTCAAGCAACATTCCGACTTACTGTGGTGGTAGTTGGAGATTTTCAAACATTGTTGGGTTATTCGTAATCCGGGAATGTTTGTCTTTCTTTAAAAAATAAATAAATAAATAAATAAAAATAAAATCTTCATATTCCTTAAGAACACTATTTGAATTATTTCTTTCTATTTCAGTAATTTGTTTAAGGTTCATTTAGATTAGGTCTGGTTGGGTTTGCTTGGTTAGGTTGGTATAGTTTATTTTAGTTAGGTTTGATGAGCTTGTCGACCATCGCAACATGATTCCTCTATAAACCTCAAGCAATTTGTTTAACATTGCCCATCCTTATTTTTTTCCAAGGTTACAACGTGTGTGTTCTTCTTCTACGTGCTACACAAAATGGTTGAACATAAAAAAGGTGAAATAGATTCCCAATTTTTGACTCCTCTAACAAAAAAGTACTCCAGATATAGGTGCCCTGTCTCTCCGTGATGTTTTTTCGATACATAAATAAGTAATCGATTGTTCTTTATTGCAGAAACTAGAGGGCAAAGCTTTGAACACAAGCGGATATACTCGTATCAAAAATATTTTGATTCCGCAGCACACATATTCTGTTCTGTGAAGATTTATGAAGCCTATCCCATAGAACACGTTCATAAAAAGCTGCTGTGAGAATTTGTACCATTTATAGTAGACCGCCATTGTAGGTCCGACACATTTTTACTATTAGGTACACGGACGTACCTAAATGTAATATTATGGGTTAAGATTTTCAAGAACACCTTTTTTTTCATTTCTAGTATACCAAATAATATATATATATTTCTAGTATACTAAATAATAAAAATATATTTTTTTATTTTAATGAAAACAAATAACTTTGTGTACACCACTATTTAATTAACAATATCGACATGTTTCAAAAACTATGTTTTCTTTGTCAGGATAAGTTAATAAAAGACAATCAAGTATAGACAAATTATAAAGAGGATAAAATATTAGAAAGGAGAGGTGATTTTTTTTATTTTTTTTTATTTATTTAATATTTGTATGTTTTTACAATAAGTATACATTTTTTTTACATGTTAAACAGAGTTGTAAAATGAACATAACAATAGCATTTCCTCATCATAAAGAGACAAGGCTCTTGTGTTTGGTGAGGGAATTCAAGCTCAAGTATATGTAAAATTTAGTAGAAAATAATAATATTGCATCTAATAACAAAAGATATGTAAGAATGATTAATTACTTAAAATATCTTAAAAAACAATTATATGAAATAAAATATAAAAATTATTTTAGGATGGGTAAAAAATTACATTTACAGAATAAAAAAAATAAATTATTATAAATATAAGTATTAATACGAAAATAAATTTAAAAGATGGCTATTTTAAAAAAAAAGTTTGGTTATTTATAATATTTCGACGGCCTCCGTGGTCCCGAGGCAAGACTCTCGACTCACAATCCGAAGGTCGCGGGTTCGAACCCGGCGTGCGCAAATAAATTTTATTTGATTAATTTGTGTTATTTCACAATTTATTCATTTAAAATAATATATAGTATATTTGCGGCACGTTCCAGAGTGGAAGATACTATCAGTATCGCCCTGGTGTAAGACCACCATTCAGAATTGAAACGTTGCTTGTAATGGCTTTAGCCGTGTTTAGTGACCAGATCTGAATAGCCAGGTACTTCCCCACCTTCCTCTTCCCTATCTCCTTCCCCTCCCCACAACCTTCAGCCTCACAACATACCCCAATTGGGGATGCCATAGTCTCACTGGCTCCAGACGGGATCAGTTGGGACTCTTGTGCGGTATTTCATATAAAAAAAAATATATATATATTTAATTTGCTATTAACACTTTTCCTAATTTCTAAAATTTCTAAATTATCTAATTGTATACCCGTTGTGTTAGTGTGTAAAATTAAAAATTAATTTGTAATGATTGTAACTTTTTTATATTGGGAAGACTTCTAGAAATTTTAACATAAGAGTTAAAGAACATCTAAGATGTTTAAATAATAATTATTATTCAGAATTTCCCAACCACATTTTAGGAACAGGTCATTCTTTTGATATTAATAAAGGTTTAAAATTTTTACACACTAATACAACGGGTATACAATTAGATAATTTAGCAATTAGGAAAAGTGTTAATAGTAAATTAAATATTATAAACAACCAAACTTTTTTTTTTAAATAGCATTCTTTTAAATTTATTTTCGTATTAATACTTATATTTATAATAATTTATTTGGTTATTTAGACCTCCTGTTTTGTTTTAAAAGATTTTTTATTATGTAAATGTAATTTTTTACCCATCCTCGAATAGTTTTTATATTTTATTTTATACAATTGTTTTTTATGATATTTTAAGTAATTAATAACCTCTCCTTTCTAATATTTTGTCTATATTCTAATTTGTCTATACTTGTTTGTCATTTGTTATTTTTTATCAACTTATTATCCTGACGAAGAAAACATAGTTTTTGAAACATGTCGATATTGTTAATTAAGTAGTGGTGTACACAAAGTTATTTATTTTCATTAAATTAATAATGACGCCACAAAGTGAATTTGCGAAGTTTGAAGAAATATATTTTTTACCTTAACTCCACATAGGAGTCCTTGAGAAAAATAATTTCCCTCAGGTCCCTTGTCATCTTTGAAAATGTCGTGTGGAGGGTCTTTTTGAGGAGAGGAAGGAGTTAACACGGGTCTTGAAGAGACCCATTTTATAGGAGGGGGGAAACACAGAGGCACAACTGCACTTTAGCTGATAATACCTAAATAAAATCATCAAAATCGAGGTTTTCTATTCCCCATTTTTCTCCTTGAAAACTGGATCGATTTTTAAGATTTTTTTACTATCTGCATTTGAAGAATATACTCTACATCTGCATGTCTTGCTTTTTAAAAAAATACTTTTTTTTTTGTATACTGAACTTTTGTTGGTGGCGTTCAATTCAGGCACTTAAAACGATTTTTGGTGAGTCCTAACTCCCATGAGAAGTAACTTATCAAAAAGCAAAACTTCCCGATTGTAGTGGTCAATTCCAATATTATTTGTTTAAAAAAAAACATTTGCACTGTCAAAATCCAGAGAGGAAAATGGGGGATACGTTTGCATGGACAAAACGCCCCCCGGTTTCTTCTTAAACTAAGCATAACTATGAAATTCGCAGACGATCCGACCCTGTCCGCTGAATTATATCACATAAGACCTGTGCCACACACAGCTATAAAAGATAAAATATCATGTGGCTTGGCAATTTCGGCATATCGCTCGCCGCACATTCCTAATGGGAATATATGGCGAGCGATATGCTGAAATAGGCAAGCCAAATGATCTTTTGTAGCTGTGAGGGTAGATATAAAAAAAGTTTTCCTCTCAGTTTGTTGCAATACATCGATATAGGAGGTAGCGCAACACGGCATAACACCCCAAAAATAAATAACGAAAAAACTTTTTCGGAAATTAAATTTTTTATTTGAAACTACTTTCGCTTGCAGTTAGCTGGGCTTTGACCCCATGACCTCTAGTCCAAAGAACTATAACTACTCTAACTAATCTTCCACGAAGCTCATTGAGAACGACTACCAAAGCTTTATAAACTTTGAACGTCACCATCTCTAGGTATTCAAGTTAACCTATGTCCAGGAAAACATAAAAACGAGGAGATTACATCTTGTATTCTTTACTCACACTGAGTTCATTGCCTCATTTCAAAAGCGGAATAAAAATATATGCTATTTTATCGAGTTCGAGGAATTTTAATAGAATTACTAATTAGGATTACTAAAAAAACTAAAGCCTGTGAAACGTACGAAAGTTTGCACCTGATACTATTAAAAAAACATAACCATATTTTTAAAATTTAAAAAAAAAAATTAAAATTACATCTGTATTCCCAGCTGGCTTAATACATCATGTTTCTTTGGAAAAACTAATAAATGTTTTGGTCCCTAACTATTGCTGTTCGCAAAGCACATTCCAGCGGTGCAATTAAAATATATTATTATTTCACGTCGATTCTCATTGACAACTCACAATCAAACGACAAATTTGTTTAGGTAATTTTGATAATATCCTGTGATTAATATCCAACCGGAGAAACACTAGGATTATTGATTGTTACCACGGGAAATTTTTCATTTTTACACAATTAACGTAGACATTTCAATCAACTTATCTTTTACAATCTCAAATATCTAAGAATATTAATTTTTGTTAAAATGTACCATTATTAGTATTGCTAATTTCACCAACGCTAAATAGGCGCCAGAGTCAGACAGCATGTATACATTTCAACATTTACTAAGAACTTTAAGCTTAAATTATCCTACGGAGAATTTTAATATTCAGTGCCTGAACCGAGTTTGCTTTACCAGGAAGTGCCACTAAGGTCCACAAGTAGACAAATAAATCAGATTTTATTTTCTATCTAGTTTAAATGAAAAAATATTTTTAAATTTCCTTTCAATTCGCACGTAGAAACAGCAGAATAGCACCAGAAACGTGATTCTTCATCAGTTGTTTCCCAATCACTGTGGAAGTTCTGGTTAACAGATTTATTGAGTATTTATACCATGCAAATAGGTGAGTTCCCCTAAAGACCGGCTAAAGATAGAAAGTTCTATGGTTTAAGAGGGAATAATCAGACAAAACCGGAAATATGTCATTTTTAAATCAAATTTTAGACACATTGACTCTTTTCCACAAAAAATTATTAATTGATTTCGAAAGATTGTTCGAAAGATTTTTCAATGTTGTTTCTCAACATTGAAAAATTTGAAATGTTGAGAAAATATGTTTATTTTTAGTACAATAAGGTTTTGCTGTAGACCGAGCAGATTTGCAAAATTTTCAAACAAAATTTTGTATTATACAACATACATTCCAAATCATAAAATCATGCTTTAAAATTAATCAATAAATTATTTGCGAAAACTACTTTTCAGAATTTTAATTTTAGTTCAAATAAAATCATTAAAAAAGATCCGCGCCCTTGTTTGTGACGAAAATTCTTCAGTTTGTCTATTTATTTACGGTCTTACAAACTAATATAATTTTTAAAAAATTACATTCTTATTTTGCTTAGACATTATTGAAAAATTATAAATACTAATGATCAAAAAATAATTACAAAAAGTAATTAAGTAATAATTTTAATTGTTTTATCATCATGGGTTTTAGCGTTTTTGAATGTGGGTATTTATCAAAGCTAATTTGGAAAGAAATAAAATCAATATTGAGTTATTAATAATAACTTATTATGTTAAAATGCTGGTATGGAGAATAATTAATCTTTCTCATCGGAACCGCCCTGCACCGTTGCAAGGGTGCGATCGCAAGATCATCGTTCGACGAAATTTAAATTTTCGGCCGCTGGTTAAGGCTCTTAATAAAAACCCGTCTAATTTTTCATTGCATTTTAGTTATTGTATCGTATGTGATTATCAAGCCGATCTCATCCGATCGGCAGATCACAATGGTCCTCGCTCCAAATTAACTCACAGCTTCCTTTAGAACGGACGTTAAGTCTAGTTAAATATCCATTTAAATAAGACGGTAATAAAAGTGACTCGTAATGTAGACGAATCTAAGTATTATTGGAACTCCCAATCATCAGAATTGTATTTTTCATCAAAGAAAACAATAGTAAATTGACTTAACTGTGAGTAATTTTTTTTTTACAAAAGAACCGGTAATATTTACAAGTCCACAGAAAAACCAAAAATAGAAGAAGAATATCCGACGGGAAAGTGAATTATAGAAGTAGTCGGAGACGCCCCAAGAAGACATGGCACGAAAAGGTGAATCAAATACTCAGGCTCTGTCAAGAGTCAGAATAACAGTGAAGAATGTTTACGAGACGATGTTTTCATGTAAAAAATAAAGCAAGGAATTTGTGACAAGATAAAGTTGAGCGGCGGCCCATCCTCTCTGCCTACCCCTGCAGAGAAACAGGGTGATGGCTAGTTAGTTAGTTAGTCATTGCCTACAAGTGGACAGCCAACAAGCCTTCAAATTATCTAAACGGTTTTGTTGCCAGTACATCACTCTAGTGAAGAATATTACTAAAATCCAAACGATTATGTAATATTTGACTCATAGGTTATTATTGATTATTAGTTACCAAGAACAAAACCCATAAATATTTACAGAATAGTTCAATAACCTTAATTTATATTTAAGGTTTTTACAAATGCTCAAAACCATCATTTTAATATTTACAGCCTTGACAGATAATGTTTTCACACATTTGACCAGTTTTATTAGAGGTAGAGGTGGTAAAATGTATGGTAATCAATTAAATTATATTTCATTCCGATAATTGAATTAAGACGCTAGCCGGAATATCTAATAACATTATCCAAAAATCATCCTCGAGTCGGCAAAACTCAATCATGTCAAATTGTGTTCGGTAGCTTCGTCCAGACCGTCCACACAACGCGTTGTTGACCTGAGTCGTTCCTCACTTGTAAATTTAGTAAATACTAGAAAATCGTTGGGCGTTGGTTTCATTTTGAGAGGCGGAAATGGGAACCGCCACCCCGAAAACCATTTGGTGGATAACCAACACCTATGCCATGGGTCACTTCAAGTGTTTCGCTACGTTTGGTTACTTGGAAGGGTTAATGCCTGAGTTCATGGGGTGAAGTTTGTCTAGGTCTAGGCGGCAGATTTTTTTTTACATTAGCACCACACAGAAAGCACTGAGGAAAAAAATTCTCTCAAGGCATCTGTCATCTTTGGGGACGCCGTGTGGAGAGTCTTTTAGGGAAAGGAAGGAGAGGAAGTTGTGGCGGACATATGAAGCCATCCCTCTGGGGTGCAAGGCGAAGGGGCTAAAGAGTCCGGCTGGAGAGGTCTAGGAGTGCAAGTAAGAGATGCATTTACCCACCTTTTACGTGGCGGGCCAGATCGGGAGAAACTGGTTGAGGGATGCCTTTTGACCAGCCGGTCTCTCATAATTCATCGCTTTGCACGGCAGTGAAGGGATAGATTCATACGTCCGTAACTCCTGGACACACTGACTCCCAGATTCCTACCCGCCTCTCATACATTTTTTTTCCAGAACTTCCTCGCCTTCCCTTCTTTAAAAAGACCCTCCGCACAGCATCCCTTAAGATGACACAGGTCCTGAGAGATATTATTTTCCTCAGGGTCTCTTATTTTTTTCCAATGAAGAATATATGACGCAAATGTGAATGGTAGAAGAAGTCTGGGACGCCCGAAGAAGCTATGGCACGATCAAGTGAATCAGATACTTGAGTCAGACCATGTCAAAAGTCAGAATAATAGATGATGTGAGTGAAGCAAAGAGTGTGTGCCAGGACCGAGTTGTTTGGCGGTCCGTCCTCTCTGCCTATCCCTGCGGGGAAACGGCGTGATGGTTAGTTAGTTAGTTAGTCAGTCTCCTATTTGGAGCTAATGTAAAAAGTGTCCAAATATATTTATACAGTCACATTTTATTTCACACACTTTATTTTATCCTTTTAACCTCTTGATTATTTATTTAATAGTTGAAAACGGCTCGTGTGCGTTGTGCGAAGTATCTGAACGAAGCTAATGGCAGATATTTGGATAGATTTGTTGTTGCTAGGTACTATAAGATTGTAGGCCTTCTTAATCACATAACAATAATTATTCTAGTTTAATCTACTCGAATCTAATAGTTAAGTGTGTGATCATTTCAGCATCATCATTTGAAGAATTTCGAAGTGTGTTTTAATCCTATGTCCAAATGACTTAATATAACGGTCGCTTGAATTCTGTATTATATATTTTATTATTATGGGACAATTATTTTGGACTTAAAGTCTTATAATTTCGACGTTTTCCAGGAGGTTGACGACAACTATTTTGTAACCTTCATAATATCACCGAATTTTCAAAATCCAGTCTATGAACCTACCGACTAATCACTCGTGATTTTTATTAGCAGTTTAACATTTTACTACTCTTCTACGTGTTTTTTTTCATTCTTCTAATTTGAACCCACTAAATAGCACAGTTATTTTCTTTCATTTATCTACTTAGTGGCATCAAACAACAAAATTTTTTAAAAACTTTGGAAATAATAAAAATAAAATTACATTAGCTAAAAAGTCATACAAATTCAGAAACAAAAACAGAAAAATACAGCTATTTTAAAGGTTTACAAGATGTGTTTAGTAATAGTGTTGAAATAAATGTTTTAGATGATCCACGAAACTCGCCAAGTTGATATTGAATGTGTCAACATCACCCAAGTACTTAATTCCCATGGTGTGAAGTCGTTGTATCGGAGTACAATAAAGTAAATTGTCAATATATATTTTATTGTGTAAAGTTTTACTGCTTTTCTGTAAGTTCTTCTTTCTAACCTAAATAACTGATACCGCTCTGTCACATTTCCACCTAAAGTGAGATTTTTTTTAATATAAATGAATTCTCTCTGGGATTATCTCAGAAAGGAAATAGTAGCAAGAGGGGAAGGAGGCCTAAAACGCCTATCGGGGGTGACAAACACGAGCTGCGTGTATACCTATTTCGAATGACAACCCACGTGACAGAATAAACGTACTAAAACATCAGTTGTAATAGACAAGTTTTTGAGATTTTTTAAAATATTATATTAAACATCATAAAAAATAAAAATCGTTCTTACTTGATAGGTTATACCTTGTGGAGTTTAAAAATAGTTTTATATTTTATGTAATCATATCATTTTTTTGTAACATGAATAGAATATACGCAAGCCGATATGGCGGGAGACAACTGTGACTGGTATGAAGTACACTTCTATCACGAGGATTTTCAACTCTGTAACGTTATTTTTACTTAAAATATATAAACATTTTATCTCCATTAACTGGTGCAGACAACTTTATGCAGGTTAAAAAAGGAACAACCGAAGTGCCTTGTGATTTTTTAATTTAATAAGTTGAAAGCGAAGCACCACGTCGTGTAAAATTCGAAATCAGACTGCTAACTATAACACTCCTCATGAAGATGGCGATAAGGTGTAAATTCCCACTTAACATCAGCCGCCTGTTTTGATTTACACAAGAAAAAAACATCACAAAAAGCGTGCTTTATTTTATTTTGCAAAGTTCACGCACAAATATAAAAAAAAATTACAATCATTTTCTAAAGCACCTGATTTTCCACATTTTACAATAAACCCATAACCCAAAAGTGGTTTGTAAGTAGGAGATTTTGAACTTTAATGCAGTTTTTATCCTGATTATTTTTTCTGGGCTTATAAAAAGACATGCCAAAAAAACACTTAATAATTTCAAAAGGCCAACGTGTGTTCTATTCGCAGTAAAGCATTTAACATATTTCTACGCCATCAATTTTTTCAAATCAAAAACACATGATTTTGAAATACTAGTACTTTTCCTTAACTCATAACTAACTAAAAAGCTTACCTCAGAATCTGAAAACATATATTTTTTTTAATCTTGATTAATCTTAAAAGCAGTTTTTTTAAAATAGAGGTAGGCATTGTTTCCAAATAACAGTATTTTTTTTATTTTTTCAATGATTGCGAATTCGTAATTTAAATTAATAAATATAAGAAGAGACAAATAGGACAAATAAGTACCCATGGACAAAAAATATTACAATGTGTTATTTAATGTTTTAATCATCATCGTAACATTTTTTTATTATTTTTAATTAGAATTATTTAATTAGTAAATATTTTTTAAATAATAAATGACCATATTTCAAAATCAATATTTCGAACATTTTTGTTAAAAAGTGGTCCATACAAAGATATTTGTTTTCAGTAAATTAAATTTTCATAAATATATGTATATGTTTTATTTTAGGTGAATATTGCATAAGAGTCTCAACTGCTTCAAACCGTCTGGAGCCAGTGAGACTATGGCATCCTTAATTGGGGTATATTGTGAGCTGAAGGTAATGGGGAGGAGAATGAGATGGGGAAGAGGAAGGTGGAGGAGTACCTGGCTATTCAGATCTGGTCACCAAACACGACTAAAGCTATTTCAAGAAATGTTCTGAGTGGTAGTCTTACACCAGGTCGGCAGTGAGAGTATATTCCAATCTGGGACGTGCAGCAAGCATACTACATATTATTTCGAATAAATTGTGAAATAGCACAATTTAATCAAATAAAATTTACTTTTTGACGTAGGGGTTGGGAACCGCGACCTCCGGATCGCGAGTCGAGAACCGTACTCTCGACCACGGATGCCGTTTTACAAAAATTACTCGATAAAATTTAGCGTATTATTATTATAAATTACGATTGTATTATCTACATTATTAAATCGTTTATTTATTCATAAAAATTTCGTCAAGTCCACATTAAAAAGACGGCCCACCTTGAAATTTCAGAGGGCTTTACGATAATGATATGCCTTTAAGTACTAACTACCGCGTAACTAAGGATTATTTTCGCATTAAATTAAAGACATTTCCGATCTAATTTAAGACGCGGTGTGTTTTCGTGTTTCAAGAAATCAGACCACATGACCGCCTCTCTTTCTTTCTTCTTAAAGGTAGAAGAACATTGGTAAAATTATAATTTTTCATGAATTTTGAAAAAATTGTTTATTTTTTGTTTCGTGCCAAAACCATTACCTGCATAAAATATTTTTGTTTTTTTTTTGCTATGGGGTTAGTGTGTGGGTGTAAGCATATTCGGTTATGTGGGTGGGTGCACTTATCCCTGTACGTTAAAATGGTTTTCAAAATCATTTTGTAAGAAACTAAGGTTTTTTTACTCTACAGGGTGTTAAGAAATATCTATGTTTGACATGCTTTTAACCAGTGAAACCTGATATTATTTGGAATAAAAAATGTGATTGAAATTTTGATATCCGTGATTTGTTGGTTGATGTTTTTTTTTTTTCAAAATATACTCACACAAATAAAATAAAATTAAAAAAAAAAACAATGAAATTCTTCCACTCTATCATCGTCACTCGGCCAAATAACCTCAAAACCCTTCACCCAGCCCTGTTTTTTAACTGTTTTTTTAAATAACCTAAATTCCATTTACATTTTTTATACCATGTAATGTAAGAAATCACTTCAAATAATATATCTATTTTCAATTTGGGAGGTATGGGTACCGCCGCCTCGGGAATCATTTATTGGATAACCAACACCTCTGCCATAGGTCACCCCAAGTGGTTCGCAGGTTTGGTGACTTAGCAAGGGTGCCCGGATTTACGGGGTGAGGTTTGTCCAGGTCTTGGCGGCGGGTGCGTCTGCCCACCAGCTGCACGGCAGGCCGGATTGGTAGAGAGTGGTTGAGGGAGTCCCTTTAACCTCTCCAGCCGTACCCCCTCGGAACATCGCCTTGCACCGCAGTGGGAAGGATGGATTCATGCGTCCTGGACCTGGAACACGGACCCCCAGATTCCTGGGGGTCAGTGTGTTCAGGTCCTACCCACTCCTAATACCATTTTCCTTCTCAGAACTTCCTCTCCTTCCTTTCCTAAAAAGATCCTCCACACAGCATCCTTAAAGATGACAACGGCCCTGAGTATGTGTGTGCCTCTTGTGTGGAGCTAATGTAATTTTTTTTATTCAAATTTAAAAAAAAATTGTTTTGAAATTTGAATACTCCTATTTTTACATTAGCTCCACACAGGAGGCCCTGAGGAAAACAATTTTTCTCTGGATCTGTGTTATCTTTGGGGATGCCGTGTGGAAAGTTTTTTTATGGAAAGAAAGGAGTTCGTTTACCCTAAATGACTCCCTCTGTAGTTTCATTTTTAACCAATATTTTCCCTTCATCATCTCCGAAGAACCGCCTAAATTAGATACTCGAACTATCTTTCTGTCTTAATCCCTCAGGCAAATTTGTTCGCTTTTCGGAACAACTCATATAGGTCTCATAGAAATCGTTGTGTCTTCCCTCCTATCATAGTTAGAAATATGCGTTAGAAAGAAAAGGGGGTTTTATATTCAAATCTAAAATAATAATTAAAATTATCACCTTTATGAAACCAAAGCCTCCGACCGCAATTTGTAAAAAAAATATTAACTTTCGGAATTTGTTATTAGTTATTTTTACATGAAATCACAGAAAAGTTTTCTATTTCAAAAATCATATGTTTATTTTGAATTACAAAATTTGAAAATGTTTTCATCTTTCGAAAACAGTTTTTAGTTTTTAAATGCGTTCAAAAGTATTCCATTTAATTGACTTTTATTGCAAAGCGGAAATATTTTGACCTTCCGACAAAACAGGCTCGAGGCCTGAGGTATTAAAATGAAGAATCTCATTAAATATTGGTTATTCGTCAACCTTCGCGCGAGAACTAAATTATGATATTATGGCCTTCCCTAGTAACAATTTCGAAATTCGCATTAAGTGTGATAGCTGCCTAAACTATTCCATGGTATGCCTGAGGCGTCGTACCGGAAGGTCAAACCTCGTGCGTTGTTGTTCGGTAGTGGTGAGGTGATGGTATATTGGTAGGGAAACGAGAGTGAAGACGAAGATACAAATTTGAAGGCCAAAGACCCAAAGGCACCGACCGGGCCCCGGGGACAGGCGGACCCATTCAAAAATATACACCCATAATCAATTTTTATGTAGTATTATTAACAACTCAACGTTTTGATACTGGATATACTGAAAACAAAATGTATTCGATTTCGTAATGGTTGTGATTTTATTAGTTATTGGTATTAATTCTTTATTGATTCTTCGCCATACCTTCTGGCGTATTTCACAACCCTTTGTATTTTAAGAAATAAATATTATATTTTTATTTGATTTGCACAATTTTTATGAGATCAAAAGGCTCAGGAGGCTCTGAGGAAAATAATTTCGCATTTTTGCGGATGCTGTATGG
The DNA here is from genome assembly GCA_936435175.1 of Glyphotaelius pellucidus. NCBI lineage: Eukaryota > Metazoa > Arthropoda > Insecta > Trichoptera > Limnephilidae > Glyphotaelius > Glyphotaelius pellucidus. The sequence continues at coordinate 1,297,509 of OW386540.1, forward strand.
AGGATTTTTTTAATGAAAAGGAGGAGAGGAGAGTTCTGGAAAGGAAAAGGCTTTAAAGGGTGGGTAGGAATCTGGGGTTCATTGTGTCCTGGTCATCCGCCTCCAAGACCTAGTCAAACCTTATCCCATGAACCCGGGCACCCCTGCTAAATCACCAAACGTAGCGAACCACTTAGGGTGACCTGTGGCAGAGGTGTTGGTTATCCTATAAAGGTTCCCGGGGCGGCGGTACCCTCCCAAATTGTTCATTGAGCTGATTGTTCTGTTTTTTACAATAGAAGGCCCTGAGGAAAATATTTCCCCTCAGAATCTTTGGGGAAGTTGTATGGAGGGTCCTTTGAGGAAAGGGAGGAGATGAAGTTCTGGAAAGGATAAAGAGTACAAGGGGTAGGTAGGAATCTGGAATTCAGTGTCTCCAGGAGTGTAGGACGTATGAACCCATCCCACCCACTACAATGCAAGGCGTTGGGGTCGAGAGGTCAAATGGTCTTCCTTCCAGATCGTGGGTAGATGTATCCACCGCCAAGACTCGTACAAAACTCACCCTAATAACCACGGCTCCTGCTAAGTCACAAACGTAGCGAACCACTTTGGGTGACTTAGGGCAGAGGTGTTGGTTATCCAATAAATGTTTTTGTTATGATAAATAATGAGGCATTATTATGCATTTTTTAAACGTCAATTAATTCGAATATTTTTAACAGAATTATAATTTCTTAAACAAATCGTACAAAAGTTATTCACATGACGTGATACGCGATTGTTTTCGTTGTGATTTCCATTCATGAATTTCGCACTAACAATGAAAATTCCTTAATTTATTTCATGTATTTTGGTGCGCATTAACATTAAGAGTTTGATTTCAAATTTATGTATAGAACGTGGAATGAAGAATATGGCGTATTATTGTATTACTTTTTGGCAATTAAACCTGAATTAAAACAGCCGGCACTTGTGAGTTATATAGCATATTATTGTATTACTTTTTGGCAATTAAACCTGAATTAAAACAGCCGGCACTTGTGAGTTATATAGCATATTATTGTATTACTTTTTCATGCGGTCTGAAAGGGTTAAATGATATTTCAAAGCTCGGTGATTTCATAGCTCATGATGAAAGGATGATTTTGAGGGCTAAACATATTTGCGTTTACCTATAAATGTGCAAATTTCATGATAGCAGAGTTCGCCATTAGCAAATTTATAATATTACAAAAAAAGTTTTATATTTAATAATGGAATCGTGTTATGCCAATGTAATCATTTAATTTATCTTGCTTATTATGTACTGAATGTATTTTCATATCGTCGAAACATCAATTAATGTTTTTTGCACGTTTTTACGCCGACAATGGGTCATTAAATTATGAATGAAAAAAACGTATGAAGGGGCCTACTATATTTAGTCCCATGCCTGACTAGGTACCTACTAGGCAGGCTCACCTCACAACTAATACTAGAATAGTCGGGAGCTAAATTCGTTTGTGTTCTCTTTCTGTCCTACAAGCTAGAGCAGCGTTTCTCAACACAATCTGTGGTCTCGTTTTGGGATTGTTTTTTTCTGATATTACTATAAATATTTATATTACAGATTCTCAAAATATGCTTTGAAGGAGAGGGGTCGCTGTTCGATAATAATAAATCAAATAATATGTTCTTCATAACGTATCTTTCTAACTGAGGTACAAGCAAAATGTGTGTCCAAAATCTCCTCCAGTCAGTACGATTTAACGTAACTATTGCTCATTATAATAACTAATACCTACTCTATTTCGTATTAGGCAATAATATCATTAATGAATTTGGTAGCCACCTCTGGTCTGGAGCTCCAAAATATTTGAAAAAACCCTCGAATCTATAGAAACGGGCGTTTGATAGATTCTCTTATCTTAATTGCAATCTTCACACAGGCATCGGGTGGTAATTCTGTTCTTATTCTACCGGTATTTCAATGTAGGATGATCCGTGGAATTAGCCTCATTGATTTCTTCGGCTCCGTTCTTGAGTTCAACAGTTCGGCTGTGGAACGATTTGCCGGCCTCTATGTTTCCTCCCTCCTACAACATTCGCAGGTTCACTCCTTCTTTTCCACAGAAAGACCCACCGCACAGCATTCCCGAACATGAAATAGGCTCTGAGGGAAATTATGTAAAAAAAAATTAGTTTATAAAAATAAGAAGATAAATAAAAGTAACATTTTCTGTAAAATAAAGTTAGTGTATTCCCGATACAATCTCATATAAACAATTTAATTTATTTGAGCGATGCCTCTCTAGAAAAACTGAGAAGCAATATTAAAGATAGAAAATTTTAATGTGAAAATATCGGCAAATATGAAAAGGGATTAAAAGTAAACTTACACGATGACATTGATATCATCTCGCACGGCAAGCGGAAATTTTGAATATCCTAGTACCATTTTCGGAATGCCGTCAATATTGTTTCCTTTATTATTCACTGTTACATAAAAGTATTTGTTACAAGGTGTGTGCACCCCCTAATACACACTTTATTTATGGTCTCGGTGTGTGGCACCTCTAGTGCTTGCCCATTGACATTTGGGCGTTGGTTTTATTGCGAGCCCTGCAATATTTTAGTACGCTACAGTTGTTATTCCTGCACAGATTCAAATCGGCAGATTTGAAAAGAAAGCTAGTCATTCTTTGTGGAACAGCCGAGAGTTTTGGACGGTCCTCTCGACCGCAACACGACGGATCCTTTTTTTTCAAGATCGCTTCGATTCTGATCGTCATACTCGCCATCTTGGGAGCTGACTGGAAGTCACCCTGGAGGAATGATTGGCATCGAGAATCATCCGCCTCTATTGCTTCTGGACGATCATTTTGGCTGGGAGCAAATTCTCTGGAGTCCTGCTCTTCTCACGATGTGAGATTCGTTTCACAAAAGAAGATTTAATCATGCGTCATCTCAACTTACCACGGTATCAACATAAACTATTTAAACCTAAGCAAGTCCTTTGCCAGACAGCCTTAGTTTTTGTTAAGATGTCAGTTTTGTTTTAATATATTTTGTATTTAAAATACCTTCTTTTCTTTGAAAATCATTATCTTCTTGCCATGCGAGTCATTTTCTGCTCATAGTAATCTACCTTGTACATTGTTGCCACCTCACCCCAGGTAAATATAAAAATACCTCAAAGATTTTTTGACGATTTTTGACCCCCTAAAACGTGATTTTTTTTCTTTTTAACCGCTTCGTATACTCTATGGTCTCTTGGTCCTTGGAGGCACAAGGCTCTCCGGTTGGGAACCACTGAACCTGATCACGTAAGTTTGTCCTCCAACAGTCCTCGTACGTTGCCACAGGCTTTTATCAATCTAGTGATACGTGTATAGTAATTTATGGCCGTGTGAAATACCCGCGCCCGTGGTGCCTAATAATAATAATAATAATTGGATGATTTATATAGCGCCGTTTTTGTGAAAAATCACCTCAAGGGCCTACAGACAAATACCTACCTGGGTTACTATTCTAGCATCCGCACAAGTTGATAACCGGCGATTTTTTTTTTTTACATGAGCTCCACACAGGAGGCCCTGAGGAAAATAATTTCCCTCAGGGCCTATGTCATCTTTGAGGATGCTGTGTGGAGGGTTTTTTTAGGAAAGGAAGGGAAGGGGTGTTCTGGGAAGGAAAAGGGTTGAAGGGGTGGGTAGGAATCTGGGGTTCAGTGTGTCCTGGTCATCCGCCTCCAAGACCTAGACAAACCTCACCCCATGAACCCGAGCACCCCTGCTAAATCACCAAACGTAGCGAACCACTTGGGGTGACCTATGGCAGAGGTGTTGGTTATCCAATAAAGGTTCCCGGGGCGGCGGTACCCGTTCCCGCCTCCCAAATTGATTTTTTGCTAACTTCAAATGGTTTAAGCACGTTAACCTTAAGAGGAAGGCACAAGCCAAAAATGTATTCTTAATCTGCCTTATATCGCCACGAATATAGGTAAAAGGCGTACAAATCGCTTAGCAAACGGAGTCCAGAGGTTACGACTTCAATCGCAAAGTTATTTTTATTTATTTCGTGAATAATTTTAATAGAAAGAAAAAAGTTAATCAATGGAAACCATCACAGATATTTTTAAAAAACGGTTTCTAATATGCGTTCATATATTTCTTAACGTAACCTATTTAACAATTTTTGAAGTGAAAACTTCTTTAGCACGGTTGTAATTTGAAACTCGATGAAAAGAAAAAGCGACACTAAAAAGGGATAAACATGTGCATCTATAGGACTTAGCTTGCGAGAGAATGGGATAGAATAATCGATCTCCTCTTTGTGTGGTGCTTCGTAGCTTCCCTACTCTTGTCTACTTTAGTTTTCTGAAGGTTTCACTTCTGCACCCAATTTTTTTTTCGTCACTTTCAATGACCTTCAAAGGAGGTATTGAAATTGCATGATTTAGAGTAGTCCGGTCGACACATTTTATAAATGCTTCCAGCTTGAAAAACTACCTTTAAATTAATAAACAATTTAATTGAAATTTTTCAAACGAAACAAGCACATTGTGACTTGACATTTTAAATAAATGAAAAGAAAATACTTGGTTTGAAGTCACTTTATTGATATATTTTCATGGTCTACCGGTTTCGGTACATACGTACCATTATCAGGACTATTATAAAAGAAATGATGATGAGTCCTCTGAACTGCTCTGTTCTTCCCGGAAATCCTGCAATTACCCCCACCCCTCTGCTTACCTCCCACTCAAGTCCCTAAATCTGTCTGTCAATATTCTATATCGTAGGTTAGTTAAAATATTGTATTCGTTTAATTATTCAATTTCAATGGAAACACGTCCGAAAATTTAAGTTTTTATTCGTAACGCACATAGCTACATGGATTCAAATCATCCTTTGATGGCCGGCGTAGTCCAGCGGTAAGGCTCTTGACTCGTATTCCGAAGGTCGCGGGATCGAATCCCAGCGTGGCAAATAAATTTTATTAATTTAATTTGATTAATTTGTGTTATTTCACAATTTATTCATTTAAAAATAATATATAGTATATTTGCGGCAAATTTTAGAGTGGAAGATACTCTCAGTATCGCCCTGGTGTAAGACCACAATTCAGAATTGAAATGTTGCTTGAAATGGCTTTAGCCGTGTTTGGTGACCAGATATGAATAGTCAGGTATTTCTCACCTTCCTCTTCCCCATTTCCTTCCCCTCCCCACTATCTTCAGCCTCACAACATACCCCAACTGGGGGTACCATAGTCTCACTGGCTCCAGACGGGGGCAGTTGGGACTCTTTTGCGGTATTCATGTAAAAAAAAAATTCAAGTCTTTTTTTTTAAATAATTTTACTCACTGTGCACATTGCACGTAGTCCTTTTCTAAGCTCTTATCCATGAAGGACATTTTACATCAAATTCAAATTATTTTTTTTTCCTTATCCAGTATGTTCATTATGTGACACGTTTTAGAATTGTTTTATTGCAATTGAAACTCTTGGTGAGAAGCGAATGGTTTACCGCTGATTACCATTTGTTGGGAGGACGACGGCGACTGAGGTAGTGTTTTGTGATGATGCGTAGATCAAACAGATCTACGCATCATCACAAGATCTAGATACGGTACTGGATAGCCCCATTCGGCACAAGCGTGTCTATATATAGTATGAAATAATTGATGTTGTGTTTTTTAGCAGTCTCTCTTTATGACAAATTATTCTTCTTCATTATATGACTTCTAAAGCTTGTTATATCTCTTCTTTTTTGTGAGAAAGATGGCGTCTGGATCTGGAGGATTAGACTTGTAGTTACGTAGCATCTTGTAGAGTAATGGGTTATTGAAACTAAAATATATATTATATTAAATAATGGGATTGCTAAAACAAAGCACAAAATCTTTTTACATGTGTTTCTAGTCACCATATGCGTCGTTTCTAATCACCACTTATCGCGTTTCTAATAATTATGATTGAAATTCACTGGTAAAATGGTAAAATTCAAATGTTATGGTTAATAAAAGAAATGCAACTAACCTTACATTTTTAATCAGTTCTCTATTAATACAATTGGGAAATATCAGAAGCACAGGCTGAATTAATAATGGTAGTAGAGTAGTAGGAATTTGCTAAGTTTTGCGGACCGAAACGAACAACTGTCTTGACAAAAATGCTTAACATTTGGCATTTCTGTATTGCCAAAAGCAGTTTCAGGTTACCAAGAAACAAACTTTTTTGTCAAACAATGGTGAAATTTTAAAACATTTTTTTTTCGTTATTTGTTTTTGGGGTGTTATGCCGTGTTGCGCTACCTCCTTCTTTAGCCAACGTTTCGGACAGCGTTACAGTTATTTTTTTATTTATTTGCAAGAAAAGCAAAAGTTCAAGGTGTATGAGGTACGCCCGACGTAACTGAAATTGGGGTAGAGTTAAAACTGTTAACAGTAATTAATCGACTTCTGTGTGATAAATATGATTCTAACCAACTAAGCAGATTTCCGTGTATGCCAATTTTAATGATGATAACGATTGAAAAAAATTGGAGGCATATGTAGTTATACCTCTAATTTGGATCTATTCACCCCCAAGTTTCTAATCACCCCATTCTACGGTATTTAGTCGAAACTAAACTCACGCAAATGTTAATACATACAAAAACCAAAAAGGGGGCAAAGGAATCGTTTTATACGGGAAATATTGATCTTTGGTTGAAAAAGGGAATTTTAATTCATCTTTTGCCATCCCAAATGTAATTAGTTGATTCTGTGGAAATGTAATGTAATTCTCAAAATATGTGCCTTTATTATTATTCTTACTAATATTGTAAATGCGAAACTGCGTGTGTTTGTTTGTTACGCTTTCACGACTAAAAAAATAAAACGATTTTAAAAATTCTTTCACCAATAGAAATCTAAATTATATGCGAGTACTATAGGCCGTATATAATGGTAAGCTCTGGTGTTGTGGAATTATAAATAATAATATATTATTTTTATTGTAGGTTTTCTGTCCCTAAGTTTGCGGGATGGTGGAAGTGGGGGAGTGGAGTGGGAAGAGGGAAGGTGTAGGAGGCGGAGTGGAAACGCGAGAGGGGAAGGGAACGCGGGAGAGGAAGGGGAGGCGGAAGGGGAACGGGACGAATAGGAAAGGACACGAAGGGAGAAACAATTTCTTTATTAAACGCATACCGGGTACCATAATATAAAAGTGCAGCAGTTAGTGGAAAATTTACCGAAAAATGTTTTTCAAAATTCATTAAAAAAAATGAAGACAGTTAATACTGGGTTTTAAGTATCTTCTTCTAAAATTCAGTTGTAAATTTGACTATCCTTGGTTGACTACATTTACCCATCCGGCAAGTGAAACACTGGAAAAATATATTTTTTACTGACTTTATGTTTTCTTCTTTCAGGTCCTCGGGCGATTACCCATTTGACCAATTTATCGTTACGCCTCTCTATACAACCTTTAGGTGCTGACCTTGGAGGAATGCTGACAGCATCTTCGACAGCACCTTGTGGAAAATAATTGTTACATATTTGGTATTTTTTCAGTAGATTGATTCCAACTATCATAGGGGAAAAAATATACACCGGAGTAGATTAACATCGACGTAATGATACGTGTGAAGCATGAACAGGGAACACCACTCGCGTAACTCACACTCGGCTAGGTGCGTTGCCCTTTACCTATTCTTTTCATGCTAACAAATGGCTATTACGTCCATAAATCGGGCCCGGGCGACAATGTTTAATAAAATTTACATCGATTATTGGCAAGTTGAATGTACAAACCGCTGCAGAGCGGTAAGCTCCTTGCATCCGTAGACATACGTTGTGGGTCAAAACCCAACGTCGGCAAAATAAATATGATTTATCATTAAAGAAGAAGATAATACTAACAAATCTAAATGAAATATGAAAAAAACAACACACAGAAAATAAAGCTAACGGCTGCAAGTGATACTCGAATCCAATATCTCTCGTCTTACCGGGACAAACGTGTTAACTCTCCCGCAGCCAACTGGGGCCGAAGATAGACCCCAAAATTACTTTTCTTCTTATATCTACTTAAATACATGAAATATGTTTTAAGAGTTTTAGGTATTCCTGCGCAGAGGATAAATACATAATGTGCCTTTTAAAAAAAATGTGAAAAAATCGTTGATCGCAGGAAAAAATATTTTGTCAAATATAGGTAATATTTCATGCCCAATAAATGGACATACAACAAAAAAAAAAAAGAGATTTAATGGTTTAAATGCGCGTAAAACAGAAAAATGCATGGGGTCGTCGGCCGACCCACAACCTACGGACGTTATGTTTGGCATCTTGGCCTGTCGAGAGTTAACAAATTCGGCTACTGGTACGATTTTTGTCAATCTCATATTATTTCAAATTCAGAATTAACAATATTATCTTCATCTTCAATGATATATTATATTGATGGGAATAACCCAGGTGGGAATTAAAAAGAGTTTTTCTAATTAAAAAAATAAATGTTATGTAATTTACAATAAATATCAAATACTAAAATTTACCTCTTATTCCAGAAATGAAGATACCATTCCCATGGCCCTGGTGAGACACTTCAGACCACCATCCGAAAGAAACATTAGTTCTAGAAATTAAATCGAAATAGAAACAATCAGTGACGTGATTTGTCTGTGCTTCCCAACATCCCCTGCCATCTTCACAACAACAATATTCCCAATTTGGGGATGCCGAGGTCCTCAGGGTTCCGGGCAGTTTGCAAACTTGGTCAGAAAATCTAATTTAAAAAAATATGTTTTACCCTCTTTAGCTGCAAAATCAATCAATGTGTTTCAAAATATAATCAAATGAAGAGTAGGCTTAAAAAGTGTTAATTCAATGGAGTTTTAATCTAAAGAGGTCTTTGTTTTGGTTATCCACCGTAACTAAGATTTATTAAACGACGTAAATAATTACTTCAATATTCATAAGCTTTCAAAACTCCTTTTATTACATGCTAGCTGGTACCCAGCATGCGTTGCTATTCCATTTTAAAAAAATTCTCCTTGCGTGTTCTTTCCCATTCGTCCCGTTCCACCTCCTGCAAACCCCCTACCCGAGTTCCCCTCCCCCCTCCCGCATTCCATACATTCATTCCCGGTACATTCAGTTTTCAAACGCTCGCGGTGCCACCTATTGCAAATTTAATAATGCCAGAGCTCACCAGTAGTTTTATACAAAATAACGAACACAAGAAAAAATTGGATAATTCATTACTAGGCACATCCTTTTGATACACAAATTTAAAATAATTGGTGAATAAATTTACAATTTTTTTAACATTACACCCAATTTAGCATCAATTCAAAATCTTTCTTTTATGAAAAATGGAAAAAAAACGTAATAAACTGATTTCATAAAAAAATTTCATTGAAATTTTAAATGTTAAGTATCTCAAAAACATGAGATAAAACATTGACATGTGTTGTTAATCCAGCAATGTTCACGTTTTTGTATGTATATTCTAGGAGATCACTTAATCTTCTTAATAACCACGTTTTTGTCAAGGAAGGTACTCGTGTTGTTTTGAACTGTGATTAATAATATATTTCCATATTCAAAGGCTGTATTCGTTATCTATCCAATCTAATCTACCTGCTAGTACTGTATCTAGAGAAATCTAATATGTCTGTGTCTGAACTAATTAAAGAGAAATTAATCACTTATAAAGTTCATTTTATAATTGATATTTCTGATTAATTTATACAGCCTCTTTATTTGATGATTTTAGATTTTCACTTTAACATTTCAAAAAATTCTCTAGATTACCCTAACCTTGCTTAAAATGTTTAAATTTCAAAACCCCCTGATCTGAGGGACTTCTCTCGTCATCGCATCACTGCGGGAAAAAATGTTTGACAACAAAGAATCACTCATCTCTTACGACGTGACGTCGTAGTGACTGAGATGCGTATCGTAACAATGTACATACTTTCGATTATTCACAGAATATGCAAACAAAGTAGCAAACACTGGATCGCAATCGACAAAGAATTGCTACGAATATAGGCACAGTCTCTCTGTAAGTTAATTGTATGATATCTTTGTGAGATGCTGTGACCGAGGTCGTATAAAAGGAGAAGTTTAGGGGGTTCAACCCCTCCCCCCCCACACGTTTTTTTTATTTATTTTTAAGATGCACACATAAGACACGAGTATTGTAAAAGTTAGCAAAAAGTAAATATGTACATAAATACAAGGCAAAAGTGAGTAATGTGAACCCACTAAGGCACTGTCTGTTTGTGGGCAATATAATCAAATATGTTAAATTTAATCAACAAGTACAAGTTGAAAATGTAGGTATCCATGAAAATATTATAGTAAAAAAGTGAAACATAAAGATTTGTTGATTTTTTATTATGAATTTCAAGTAAGCAAATAAAGTTAATCTTGTAGTCACAGTAGAATTGTGTTGAAACGTGAAATACTAAGGTTTACAAAGAGTTTACTATTACGGAGTTTCGTATTGTGATGAGCCGTGTCGGGAATTTTGTAGGTTGTTCGGCGCTCGGCAACACTTATTAATTGGCCATTACTGGTGAGAAGCGGAAGGAGATGGCGAAGATGGAGGTGGAGAAATAGCTGGCTGTTCAGATCTAATCACCATACACAACTAAAGCCATTTGAAGCAACCTTTCTATTCTAATAGTGATTTTCAACCAGGGCGATACTGAGAGTATCTTCCAAAAAACTATAATATTATCGACAAATATGTTTCAAATTCTATATATAAATATTTTTAAACGCATAATTTGTAAATTAACACAAAATAATCAAACAAATATCACTTTATCACGCCGGGATTTGAGCCCGTGATCACCGTATTCGTAGCTAAAGATCGTAACCACCCAACCACGGAGAGCGTTAAACTACGTTATCGTTAGATAGTTATTTAAAACCAATGCCAAAAACAATGCAATCTATAGTAATACTTCAACAAAAAAACACACATCAACAACAATTACAAAAATAAATATCCCCATTTCTTTCTTATCCTGGACATCTCTGGTTGAGCACAATGTTGAAGAATTCCTGTAATAATCGACGTTGCAAGTTATCAGCTGAGATATCTTGATAAAGTAGGCCTTATGCATACTTTGTGACCATGGGATCCTGAGTTGAATTCGAGACATAAGCAGCTACGTGTATCTTTTTTCTAATATCCAATTAATTGTTTCACGGTCTGTTAAATGCTGGCAACATGAACCTTCTAGCCTTCTGGCTTCTGGTGCTCTGATCAACCTTCTCTTATTTTGAAAAAACGTTATGCAAACAATGGAAACAGAGTTTGTAAATAAACCTATTGCTACTAAAGTGCTGGCGACTTTTTCATTTTATCTTCAATGTTCATGTAGCCTAAGCTTTAAACACCTTTTTTAATAAATAAGCCATTAGATAGGACTGTTAGTAATGCCCTATTTTGAATTCTGACCCAAGAAAAAGAGTCGAGCTCAGGAAAATAGAAACGTTCTAAAGACGAGATGATATTTTTCACAGTTTGATCAATTGTATGGAAAATAAGAAATATCAACGAGATTTTCATCTACGTGACTATTCTATTCAAAAGACATTTTTTCAAGTGCGTTTAATAGTGCCAAAATTATTTTTATGGAGCACGCCGCCGACGTTATCTTCAAACATACCGATTTCGGTTGTCTGTGCTGTGCATTAGTTAGGCTTGCTTGAAATCTGACTTAATAACGTCAAATTTGCTTTAAATTTAATTGGCATTTTCAAAATTGGGACTCCTTTTATAGAGAATTGACGATGAAGTAGGTACATAATAATTTAGAAGAAAATTATTATTAAAATAATCAATTCTGTATTCGTAGCCAAGGATCGAAACCACTCAACCATTTAATCCAAAATTTTTCAAAATTGGACTTTCCGTGAAAAATCCCGTGGTTTTTCACGGTTGTGCGTTAGAAATTAATATAAAAGAGAATCGAAGTATAATTTAAACATAAATAAGTAATAAAATTAAGGTAGATAGGTACTTACCGTTTATAACCACTGGAGCGACAGCGCCATTTAAAACTTTTTTCTCCGATTGCTCGACATTTTTTGGAGATTTTTTGATGGCCCACATTATTTTTTTTTCCATGAGCTCCACACAGGAGGCCCTGAAGAAAATAATTTCCCTCAGGGCCTATGTCATCTTTGAGGATGCTATGTGGAGGGTTTTTTTTAGGAAAGAAAGGAGAGGAGAGTTCTGGGAAGGAAAAGGGTTTAAGGGGTGGGTAGGAATCTGGAGTTCAGTGTGTCCTGGTCATCCGCCTATAAGACCCAGACAAACCTTACCCCATGAACCCGGGCACCCCTGCTAAATCACCAAACGTAGCGAACCACTTGGGGTGACTTATGGCAGAGGTGTTGGTTATCCAATAAAGGTTCCCGGGGCGGCGGTACTCATTCCCGCCTCCCAAATTGATTAAAAAATTATACATCCGAATTTTAATATGGAGACATACAAACTGATTACATTTCTTTATAGCCAATTCACCTATGTTTTGTCAAATATCACATATTCGTAGGATTTATAAATAAAATATTATTAAATCGTAAACTTCTTAATTAATTGCTTACAAATAAGTGAAAATTTTCCAAAATTGGCAGCAGAGCAATCCGAGGTTTTTAAAAAGTGCCATATTGTGGCAAAAAGCGTGTTAATTTTTTTAACGAAACGAACGGCAAATGCCATATTATTTCCGGAAAAAGACTAATTTACCATTTTTTCCAGTAACGCTTACTAGAAAATATCTGCCCATATACATTTATATTGGTGACCGTGACCGGACAACTCAGAATGAATTCAACTCAACACCTCCTTTGAAAAGTCATTAAAAGTGATGAAAAGAATATACAAAAAATTGCGTTACGTTATGTTAGTTTATGGGCTGTTATTCAAAAATCAAATTCATAACACAATAGTACCCTTCACACACAGAGTTCGGAGCGGGACGTGCCCCGCGCCACTTCAGGCCGCCGCGCAGAAAAATAAAGACCGAAAGTAAGATAACGGTTTACAGCCCAGTTCACTGAGAAACTCTTCTGCGCGGCGGCCTGAAGTGGCGCGGGGCACGTCCCGCTTCGAACTCTGTGTGTAAAGGGTACTATTGTGGTTTTTGTAAAAATCGAAAATCCGTTCAATGATTAAAATTATAAAGAAGTTGATAGATTTTTTAAATGTTTACATAAACATATACACACAACTGCTCCCGTTTGGATCCTACGAGACTATGACATCCTCTATTAGAGTATGTTGTGAGGCTGAAGGTAAGTGGGAAGGGAAGATGGGGAAAGGAAGGTGGAAAAAAGCCTGGCTATTCAGTTCTAGTCACCAAACACGACTTACATAAGCTCCATACCGGAGGTCCTGAGGAAAAAAGAATTCCCTCGGGGTCTATGTCATCTTTGGGGATGTTGTATGGAGGGTCTTTTTAGGAAAAAGAAGGAGTGGAAGTTCTGGGGTGTATCAAAATGTTTTTTTTCTTAATTTTTATTTTTTATTTTAAATTTCGTTATATTTCTATGATAAATATAGCAAAATTATTTTTTTTTAATCTTTTTCATTTACTCACAAATAATTGCAAAATTGCCTCTAAAATCATGAAATACCAAAATCTTTAATGGCCTATATCTTATAACTTAAAGCAAACATAAATAAAGTGCTCACATCCGTATTAGATATTTGATATACCTTTTGATTACAAAAATATTTTTTCATTTTGGTTGGGTATTCTGATCTCAAATCCAAAATTAAGGTTTGTATGAAACGGGCCGAAAAGGGCCGCGCAAACGTTCCACTTACGGGAGATATGTAAGAAATCGGTAGAAATTTGGGATGCGGACGCTTATTAACAAAAAAAATGTCAGTGTCCGTATTGGTTTCTATTCAAATTTACAAGGAAGGCATGTTGATTTGAATGTGTGTGCATTATCAAATCAATCTTATAATAATAAGAACTTTTTTTTCATTCATGCACACTTTAAATAATAACACATTATTCGCCTTTCTCACCGCATAGCACACAACACGTAGGTAATAATTCAAGATAGCACAATTATTTTTTGAAAACCGCAAAACAATGTGGTCGATAACGCCCAAAAGCATTGCTAGTTTTTTTTCATCGAGCGCGATTTACGTCTGGCGGTATCTTTATAATGTAATCATATTATAAAACAGATTTTGAAATAATAAGTGGATAAACTATATTGAAAAAAAAAACATTAATGGTGTTTTACATATACATTTTTTTACAATATGTCCTTGGTAGTGATAAAACAATTATTTAGATCAGGGGTGCCCAATCACACAGGAGGCCCTGATGAATATAATTTCCCTCATGGCCTATGTCATCTTAGGAGAGATGCTGTGTGGAGGGTTTTTTAAGAGGAAGTTCTGGGAAGGAAATAGGTATGAAGAGTGGTTAGTAATCTGGGGGTCAGTGTGCCCAGGAGTGTATGAATCGATCCCTCCACTGCGATGCTAGGCGGTGGATCGAGAGATTCTGACTGGAGAGGATAAAAGACCACTTAGGGTGACCTATGGGGGAGGCGTTGGTTATCCAATAACCGGGTTATCCAATAACGGTTTCCTTGGCGGCGGTACGCATACCCGCCTCCCAAATTGAATTTGGTAAGCCAAAAAATTACTGGGCTTAGATGAGCCACTCAGGGGAGGGGGTTGTTAGATCAGTCTATGAAAACAAATCCCTTCTGACTTGTTCCCCATCCCGAGAGTCCGAGGTCTAATAACAAGAATGTTCTTATTTCACAAAATATGATATAAATTTACGAAACGATTTGTTTTTCTTTTTTTGTACGAATACCAGAATCGAAAATATAGAAAGCTGAAAACTTCATTTTGGACCGCAATAAATCTTCAATTGGGCCATAGGTTGAGCATGCCTGATTTAGATAATGCTCACTGTGCAAGATGAAGGACACTTCCTAATACGGATTGATTTAGTGATTTACTTACATAGATATTTAAATTGTATGGAAGGCTGCGTGTAAAGGATTGTCAATAACCAAAATATTAACTGAAACATTTTTATTTTATTTTAGGCAGTGGTTTTGTGGTTTAACATTTAATTTACATTTATCTATAAAAACTTCACCACTAACCTACTGATAACTTAGTTGTTACTACCCAACACCGCTCAAGTTTCAACTTTTTCAAATCGTATTTCCAATAATAACATAATATTTTAGATCAAGTGAATCAGATACTAAGCAGGGCCATGTCAAGGGTTAGAATAATAGAAGAGTATGTATGAGAAAATGTATGAATGTGAATGAGGCAAAGAGTGTGTGTGCTAAGAACGAGTTGTTTGGCGGTCTGTCATCTCTGCCTATCCATGCGTAGAGTCAGCGTGATGTTTGGTTTGTTAGTTAATGTTTCTTTGTTTGTCCCGTATGCGTTCCTATACCATTAATCCGATGGCGACGAAACTTTGGTGAGTTGCTGTGCGCACGCCCGCGAAGGTTTCTGTACATGTAAACATATATATTATTTTTTTACATTAGCTCCACAAAGGAGGCCATCAGAAAAATAATTTACCTCATGGCCTATGTCATCTTTGGGGATGCTGTGTTTAGGGTTTTTTATGGAAGGAAGAAGAGGAAGTTCTGGGAAGGAAATAGGTATGAGGGGTGGGAAGGAATCTGTGTCCAGGAGCTCTGTCAACTGTGGTGCAAGGCGATAGGTCGAGGGATTCTGGCTGGAAAGGTCAAAAGACCTACTCAACCAGTCTCTCTCGATCCGGCTCGCCACGCAGCAGGTCGGCACATACATCGGCCGCCAAGACCTTGACAAACCTCACCCCATGAACCCGGGCAACCCTGCTAAGTCACTAAACGTAGCGAACCACTTTGGGTGACTTATGGCAGAGGTGTTGGTTATCCGATAAAGGTTTGAGCTTGGTTCCAGGGGAGGCGGTACCCATACCCGCCTCCCAAATGGTGAGATCTGGCGTTATGAAAATTTTAAGGCGGGAAAGGTGGGAGGGGAATGCTGGCGGGGGGAGGGGCACGCTAGAGGGGATGGATTCGCGGGACGGGACGGAGGGAAAGTGGAAAGGGGAAAGACATGCAAAGGGTGAGATGACGGAGGTATAGGGGACGAGAGAGGGGTAGAGGAAGCGATTAGTGAGACAAAGTAGCAGTAGGGGATAGCGGGAGGTAAATTTGGAAAATCCATACCTCTCACACGGAGAGCATAAAACCTGCTCACGATTTATACGTGTAAACACCAGACAGAAATACAAAAAATATTGTGTATCCAAAAACACTGGATAGAATTAAAAACAAACACTTTTTTTTTCTTTGAGTGGCATTGCAACGCGTGCCGGGTATTCGTAGGAGTATTATATATATATGGAAGAATGGCGTATTGCTTTATATTTCACAATTTTATGTAACTCGTGATGGAAATGACGTCGGAATCTGAAAATAGTTGCGATGACCTGAGAAATTTCACCAAAAATAATAAGCAAATTCTAAGACGCCAAATTGATCATCTCTGAACGAGCATTTGGTGTTTTAGACATCGGCTTACCCGCTATATAAATCATATAACATTTCCATGTTGCTTGAAACGCTCTGTAGTCAGCCTCCTTCAGTAACAATATTATTTCTCCACTCCTAGCGACGTTTTCCAATCAAGGTGCCAAAGATACACCAGCTCCAAACCACGGGATTTCTTTGTAGCATTTACGCATTCAACGATTGTTTAATACTATTCACATATCGCTACCTACGCACCTTGTTTTGTTAGACCGTGGGAAATCTACATACCGCATTATTAAAGATAAAATCATGCACCTACCTGTACTATTTTTTAATGGCTAGCAAAATGGGTTCGCATTTTTTTTTAAAGATTAATACTACCTCTTGACTCTTGATATAAGCGACAACAGCTTGATTAGTATATCACGATTGGGTATACAAATATGTCTTTATCTCACATCTATTGTGTTTTTTTAAATAGCAAAGGGCAAAGGAGAAATATAAAAATATTGGAGTAGGAAACATTAGTTTTGTTGATTGGAACATTTTCGTTAAGAGTATAATTCAAAGGTCCATATCTCATAATTCAAAACGTTGTTCGCTTTTCTTATTACTCATCTTTATTAAAACTATTATAGGTGATGTACTATGCCTGTTTCACCAGGAACTCCTGTGTTTACCTCAGTTTACAAGCAGTTTACCTCAAAAATAAAAATAACAACTTCAATACAATATTTAATTTAAAATCAAAGACAAAAGACATCGAGCCCTTTTATTATTACCGGGACGATCCTCGATTACGGTACCGCGACGGCGAATAAAAGGTAAAAACATTAAAATAAAATCCTCAATTGTGGTATGTTGTGAGGCTGAAGATAGTAGGGAGAGGAATGAGACGGGGCAGGGGAAGGAGGGAATAAGGAAGGATGGCTATTGATAAAAGTTTCGATTGTGAATGGTAGTCTTTCACCTAGGCTGAAAAGTATCTACCACTCTGGTACAATATAATAGATTTAGTAATAGATTTTACAAAATTGGTTAATTATTTATTTATATAGCAACAAAAGTATATTAAATACAGCGATGACAAAATTTACAGATATTAATTAATTAATTTAAGTTAATTCATTTGTCATTTTTTCTACATTTATCATTTTTATTTTTAAAATGTTAGTATTTTGCTTTTATTTAACTGTTTGGTTATGACCGATATTTATGTGTTTTATTTTGAATAAATTGTGAAATTATTAATCCCAATACAGGCGAACCCTAGTGGGGTTAATAATGACATGCTAAAAATGAATTAAAATTGTGAAGAAGCAATAAATAAATAAATAAATACGTTCCTTATCACAATAATGCTGCAGCTCTTTCAAAAGATGAGATACGCAATGTACGGAGGTCTGTTTTCTCCATAGAGATATAAGGTTTTCTCAAAAGGAAAAATTAATAATTTTCTTACATCTCTGTCACACATCGCACCGTAACGTCTCCGTAGACCCCTGCCAAAGATATTTAAATATAAAGTTTTTACCGGGTGGGACTGTGCTTCCTGGTGTAGTCGATTTTTTAAACAATACTGTTGCACACCTTCGAAAAATCTACTAAATTCTGTATTCAAACTATTCCCATTAGGTAGTAGTTCCGCCGACATTCGGGCGTATATCATAGCATATCTTCTTATATTTCAATATCTTTGACCCCTACTGGGTTTTACGCTATATTCTTTAAAAACTACTTGTATATTCTTAAAATTTTTCACTTTTATTACTTTTGGTATAAATTCTATATATGTGTAATCCTCGATAACTTAAATATTATTTTATAATCTATGTAAAAGCCCCTATGGGCGTATAAAGAAAATGAAACGCAATTCCAATATTCCAAACGCAATTCAAGAAATATCCGATTTCTTCAAAGGAAAAAAGTAGTACTTTGCAAGAAATAGACTCTCGAATGTTGTGTGTCTCATCTTTTGTCTCACCATTATTTAACGTGTCAGAAAGAGCTGCAGCATTATTAGGATAAAGAACGTATGTTTTATGCTTTTTTTTGCCATCACGCTACTGTAATCGTGGATCGTCACGGTAATAATAAAATCGCTCATTCAGCGTCGTATCGTTTCGTTTTTTTAAGCGTGAAAGCGTAACCAACAAACACACGCATTTTCGCATTTATAATATTAAGTATAGAAGTATAGATGTTTAATTAACTGAAAAATAGTATCTACAGTTACAAAAAATGTACAGTATCTAAAATGTTTCAGACGTCAGTGTCCGTCATCAAGGCAGTTTCACATTTTCTGCTTGTTGTATCATTCAGGTATCATCTCATAAATGGTCTCCTGTTGTTCCGTCTCTTGACATGACCCGACTCATCCACTTGATCGCGCCACGTCTCCCTCGGGCGTCCCCGACTTCTTCCTCCAGTAAATTCAACGCGCTTATAATTTTCGTTTTTCCTCACGTTCTCACAAGAAGTATTCGGGAAAAATAAAAGTGTTGGCATTATTTGTGTATAAGGCCAGTTCATCATTATGTTTTCATCCTTTGCGTTCCCGTTGCAGAGAGCGCCGGGGGACGGGACAAAAAACTGTTTTGAATACAAGGGCCTGGGCCAGTAATGAGATGCACGGAGGATGGATCCCGGTCCTTTGTGAGATTCGCATTCCTTGTTTAGAAGCCAAAAGCCTTGGTACAAAGCCGCCTGCGCCTGTGGGAATATTGATTTTAAACAATACGTTCTTCCCAACGGCTGGCGCACGAAGAAACAAAGCCAAATGGCGCAGGCGTCGGGACTGGGAATGAGAGCGAGAAATACAATCAAATAATGCTGTCACCAAATAGAGTGCGATTTTTAAATTCACTGCTATAATGCTGACAGTCAAAGGAAAATCAATAATTGAAATGAATGCAGTCAAGGAGTTGGTTAAGTGTAATTTATTTATTTTTAATTTCACGACCGGCTGGGCTTTTACGTGTAATTTTTTTTAACAAATAATATCTAAATATGCATAACAAAATCAAAAAAACAAAAAAAAACAATAACAAAATCAAAATCAAATCAAAATCAGTCAAATTTATTGTTCTTCTTTCTGATATAAATTCTACTGTGACTTGTTTATATTTAGTGAATGATGTGTTAAATATGTCAACAACATCTTTATAGTCATTACCCAAATTTTGTATACGGCGGACGGGGGTATATAATTGTGATTCTGTGTTGGATGTGTCACAATAGAACGGTAGATATTGCCTCGATGTTGATTTGCGAGGTATATGGAAAGAAATCAAGTATAATAATTCAGGGCTGTCAATTATTAAATTTATGATTTTATGTAAACGTGTTAGGTCATATACTATTCTACGTTCGGATAATTTTAATAAATTAAGTTGTCATAATAAATAATCAAGGTTGATACATTCCGTTGTAATATAATATATAAAATAATATAATAATATAAAATAAAATATATATAATAATATAAAATACCTATAATATAATAATATAAAATAAGTAATGAGATTTTAAAAAATAACCCTTTGGACGCCAAGAACGAGTACACTTGTTTTCGTATTTATTGAAAATTTCCTGCCTTTATTTTAATTGCTTATTCGTGGTACCAGATTGTGTGTTAATTAATATAATTAGTTAACTCACTCCGTTAATTGCAAGATAATTTTTTTTTAGTGAAACTTCTGAAACTTAATGAAACGAAAAATAGCGATACTAAAAAGAGACAAGCACATACATCTATGGGATTTAGCCATGAGGGAACGAAAGAGAAAACACTTCTCTTTGTGCGGTGCTTCGTAGCCTCCCCACTCTCGTCTATTTTAGTTTTCTGAAGGTTTCACCTCTACCGCGTGTGAATTGCACACCCTGTTTTTTTACATTAGTTCCACAAGGAAATAATTTCCCTCGGGGCGTATGTCATCTTTGGGGATGCTGTGTGGGGAGTCTTTTGAAGAAATGAAGGAGAAGAAGTTTTGGGAAGGAAAAAGGTATGGGGGCGGGTAGTAAAGGATGTGCGAATCCATCCCTCCCACTGAGGTGCAAGGCGAGAGAGTCCCGCTGGTGACGCCAAAAGGTCTTCCTCAACCAGTCTCTCCCTTAACTTGATGCACGACTTTTCCACTCAAGGTACTTGTATTATAAATCTTAATCTGAATTTAAAATTAAAACCACGAAACTGCTAAAAACGTCTTAATTCATTTAGCCATAAAAGCGAGGAAATGCGCAATAATTTTGTTAAATGTCACCACAAATGCTCTTTACTAAGCAATAAAATTGGTTTAATACATAATTATTGGTATTTACATGTTTACAAGAGTCGCGGGGTGTGAAATGGCGTGGAAAAAACAGTTGTGATTGAAAAGAAAAAAGAAAATCGAAAAAAGCACAATAATCTAGCGCTGAAATAAGGTTCATCGTCACTATTCAAGAATGTGGATTCCAGTTTCCAAACTTACCGAATTCCAAGAATACACAGATTGCCAAACACAACACAGTTTCCCCTTCGAACCCCTATTAAAGTCCTGTTATGTAAATTTATGCGTAAAGTCGAACCAGTTTAGAAATGGTTGTAACTTACGACTCATAACAATGAAATACTTTCTTTGTCCTAAATCCGCCAAAACAACGTGTTTCATGTCGCTCAACCCAACTAAAATGCATTTAACATTTTGTTTTGAAGAATTTTTTTAACGTGTACATTTGTTGCTTCAATTTTTTTTAACTTAACAGATAAAAAAAAATTAAGGAGGAAATATTCATGTGAAATAAAGATCTTTAAAATAAAATGTCTATGAAATTGTTACATTACACAGTTAATGCCCAAGAAATACAAAAAAATTGCAAATTGCATTTAACAGATACCCGTAAACTCCTACCCAACCATCAAACCTTTTTCCTTCCCAGAACAGCCTCTTCTTCCTTCCCTTAAAAAGTCCGTCCACAAAGCGTCCCTAAAGGTGACATAGGCCAAAATCATGCAATTTCCAGACACACAAAAACAATTAATAACTGTTCTCTTATTTTATAATTTTTATTACAAAATGTATAATATACTAAACCGAAATTTGCACCACATGGCATGACTAGATTTTTTATACAACAGGCCTAGAAATTATTGTTGAATGGACCATAATGTATTCACACTAACTTGTATTGCAGTTATTCTTCGACGAACGTTTGTGGATACATACTTGTTTATTAATCCTTGTTTACAAGTGGCTTATTTTGTTTGATTTAAGCGAGAGGTCTGGGTTCAAGTCCCAGTTGAGACCATTGTCTTTTTCTGTTTTTCTGTGTTTTGTTCTCTTTCATATATTCGTTTAGATTGTTCTTCTTCAGTGATATCTTCTTCTTCTTCTTCTTCAGTGATATATTCAGACAAATGTTCAGCAGCACTTGTCTCGAATGCCAAAGCATCGCCGTCTCACTATCTGAACATCACAGCAATATGTCAACCGGAAACTGCGAACAGGTTTGACAGCTGGATCTGAGACAATATTGGAATGATGGGAGATGTGACATGAACAATCTCTCTGGGAAACAGCTGGGCCTGGGTGGTATACTGGTACGGCCACGTCAGATTTACATCATACTTCGCAGACAAACAATGACAAGGAATTTTAATACAAAGTGTAAAAATGCCACACCCATTATTTTAACATAGTCTCAGAAATAGTTAATTTTCAAGTTGGTGTATAAACACAAGTATAGCAAAAAATATATAAATACATCCTGAGAAATAGCTTTCTTTCTAGAATTGTGAAAATGTTTTTGTATATTTAAGTAGAAATACAAATACCGTCGTATTCGTAGATAGTTATTTTAAAAGTCAATATTATTGCCAAATAATTATTGTGTGTTCTGCAAAATACGATTTTCTTCTATTGAAAATATTCATGTATTTTAAATTGTCTTTTGTAGCTTGTCTTCTTTGGCAGAAATTTTATTTTCGTGATAAGATAAAGGTAAATATCAAAATTTTTATCTCAAATCACCTTGGAAATAATTACAATTAATAAATCGTCATTTAAAAACGATTAGAAGATTTTAACTCCCTGTGATTGGTTGGCGGATGCTGCCTCATGAGTCAGTCGGTCGCGTGCATTTTAAGATTTGTTTTTTTTTACACTAAATCCTCGCAGGAGGCCCTGAGGAAAATCATTACCCTCATGGCCTGTGTCATCTTTGGGGATGCTGTGTGGAGGGTTTTATTTTTTTTTAAGGAAAGAGTGAACCTGGGTCCTGAAGAGACCCATGTTGTAGGAGGCAGGAACCACAGAGGCCGGCAGATCATTCCTAAGCTGAGCTGCTGAATATGTGACAAATGTAAACCATTGTTGACGCCAAACGTGTGCCCAAACAAATGTAGGGCACGCGTTTGGCGTGTTTCCCGAATGTGGTCCGATGCCGAAGGCGCTAGTTCCTCGGAGCATCTTCGACTGAAACTTCGGTAGAACAAGGACAGCGTTCCCACGCGACGCCTGTGCTTTGAAGATGTCAACCCGTTTTTTAAGATAGACGAATCTATCAAAAAGGTCGCCCGTTTCTGCACAGGGTCGAGAGCTACTTCAGGTATTTTGGGGCTCCTGATCAGAGGTGGCTGCCAAATTCAACCGTGGGCACACCTGCGATTTGTACAGAATTAGCAGTTGTGTACTATTAGAGTATCTGCGGGCCCTGTCCAGTACGCCCAGCTTCTTATAACTTAACTCTGGTTTTGAAGGAGCCCCCTTACCTGAGCTGTTCACTTAGAGTTGAACCAGGAATATTGCTTCCGTTGAAGCAGAATAGATTTCCTTTTCGATCCCTTATAGACGTATTCACACATGATTGGCTTCAAAGCCAACCCTTCCCGTGTGAACCTGACATCATGCCTACCGATTTCGTTACAAACAAAAAAATTGGCTTTAAAAACTAAATTTAAAAAATACTTATTGGTATTTGAGAAAGAAGGTAAATTTTTAATTATAACAATAACTGGAATTCCATATCGTACTGCTGTTGATGATGATTCAACTACTTTCCTATGTTTCCATTCATACTAATGTACATAACAGGCACAGGGCCGAAGACAAACTAAACTAACAATAGATTTTTAAATCTTGTAATAATGTTCGCCCATTTTTTATGAATAAAATGATGTAATAAGTTACATCGGTGATAACTTACAACGAAGCACCATTCAACTTAATGATAAACCACTCTGAATGGTTTGATTTGTGAATGTAGTCCGAGTCCGTGACCTTCAAACTATTTCCTGTTTTAAATGAAAACCTCATTTTCGCTATCGGCTACACGAGTACAAGCAGAGTTCAATGACTGCATCTAAGGCAAATGAAAGAATAGTTTTTTTTATATATATTTAAATAGCATAACAACTATAATAAATTTTTCAATTTACTAATTCAGTTTCTGTTTTGTTTTATGTTTTTAATGTTTTATTATAAGATCTTAATATAGGTCGAAATTCACGTGAAATCTTTTGGATCGATACTTATCGTACTAATTAATACAATTTTTTTCAAGAAACATCAAGAATGACTCGACTACGTAATAAATACCGCGATCGTCAAAACTTTGATATATTTTCAAATTGAATCACTAGAATAAGGAACTTGTACTGGCATTTACCTGATGATCTCCTCCATTGGAACCACTTTGTAAATATTGTATCATTCACCTACTTATGTATTGACTCTATTTTATGTGTATGTATGTATATGTATGTGCATGTGTGTTTGTACATATATGCATGTATGTATGCGCACAGTGTACACAAATGTGCATTCACTTGTATTAATATGTGTATAAATATTTATGCGTATATGTGTATGTATATGTTTACTATTATATAATTTTGATCCTCCTTGTTTTATGTATTTGTAATTTAATTTAATTAATTTATATACTCTACAGCCATGTTCCTCAAGTTTCCGGTAATTGTTTGGTTTCGGTTACCTCCTTACTGTACTTTTATGTTTGATGTGCACTCCGAATTTTTCTTATTTCTAAACGTAAACTTCCTCCTGTTCTATATTATATTTTTGTTTTAATGATTCTTGTTTAATGGCACCGTTAGTGTTTATCATTATCCATTGTCCTGTGCTAAAACAAACACTGCTGTTGTTAATTTGTTTTCTTGGCATTGCTTTGTATATAATTTATATTCTTTGTTTCATATTATTTAATCAATTTTTATAAGGACTCGTTAGGAATACTATAGGATTAGTTTTAAGTTTATTACAGTTAAACGCAGTGAAATAATAGTTGAAGTGAAATAACACAGAACTGCACTATATAAATATTACGTTATTATTATTATTAATTTATTATTACCTATTTTAAAAATGTTGAGATGTATGTGGGCTCACCTCTAATCAGAATCATCGTTGTTACCGCATTGAAAATGTTAATTACTGTAATAATTATGTGATGCTTTCTGTTGGCGATCCAATGATTTTATTAGAATGACTCTCTTTTTATAACTGTTCAATGTAATATCATTGAAGAAGAAGATACATTAGATTATTAAATCTAAACAAAAATATTAAAAACAATAAGACACAGAAAAATAAATATGTAATGGTCGCAACTGGGACTCGAATAGAGAACCTCTCCGGTCTTACCGGGACGAATGCCTTATCCAATTGGACCACTGCCACCCCTTATAAAACCGTCATATCATATTTCAAATTTCAGAATTAACAATATTATCTACGACTATTTTTTTTTCTTCGTAGTATTTGCAACTACCTTTTTCATAGGAAACAATCGTTCTAAGAACTGGTTTGTAACCTAGATAGTGTCTCGGATAAATATATCTGATTTTATTTTATATGGATCACCTTCTTATCTTTTTAAAAGTGTAAATTAATATTAAATTTTTATTCTCCTCCTTTTATAAATCTTAGCATAGACCTTTATTTTTAGATGGATTTTTACTAGCATCGTGTTTGTGCAGGTACAAGCGAAACATAGAAGAGGCAAATAGAGGAGGAAAATAGAGGGAATTTCTATGCAAAAGCAAAATCTCTAGAATGCGTAAAAAACGCAGGTAACGGATGTGCCTAGATCTTGGTAAATGTTGATCTCAGAAGATTGAAAAAGCTTTCTTAGAAATCTAGAGAAAAACCCTTTTTCACCCACCGGCCGTTTGATTCTCGTAAAAAAGAGTGAATACTTTGTTTTTGTAATAATTTTTTTCGCACTATCACGCTTAAGTATTAACGCAGAAGAATTAAAAAGTACACAAAACAGCTCATGCCAAAAATAAGCATTTTATTCTAAAATGTTTTTTTTATAAAAAATTTATAGGCAATAAAAAAATTGGACAATAAGTCTAGCTCTTCATGCTTCATAGATTTTGCCCTTTACAATTAATTTTGAATGATATTATGTTTGTACTATACATTTTTTTTTTTTTTACATTTAAATACCGCACAAGAGTCCCAACTGCTCCCGTCTGGAGCCAGTGAGACTATGGCATCCCCAATCGGGGTATGTTGTGAGGTAGTGGGGAGGGGAAGGAGATAGGGAAGAGGAAGGTGGGGAAGTACCTGGCTATTCAGATTTGGTCACTAAACACGGCTAAAGCCATTTCAAGCAACGTTTCAATTCTGAATGGTGGTCTTACACCAGGGCGATACTGATAGTATCTTCCACTCTGGAACGTGCCGCAAATATACTATATATTATTTTAAATGAATAAATTGTGAAATAACACAAGTTAATCAAATAAAATTTATTTGCGCACGCCGGGTTCAAACCCGCGACCTTCGGATTGTGAGTCGAGAGTCTTGCCTCGGGACCACGGAGGCCGTCAGACATACGCCAATCATACGTTAAAACATTACTAAACTACATTTTTAAACAAACAAAAAAACAAATTTTAACAAACACAAACTATTACTAATAGACCAATTAGACAAATACAAAAAAAACATGAAAAAACTCCGACGACAAACACAAGCTTTGGACAAAGACACCACAAATACCAGGCCATAAAAGCATTTAACAATCTTTCTCTGGATACAAAATTAAATGAAAGAACAAAAAAGACAATATTACAAAAAATTTACAACATAAAAGAACAAAACATATACACGTAACACACAATGTTAAAATATGTGACGATTTTTTTTTTGTGAATCGTTTTTGTGTTTAATTCGTAGAGCTCCATTTAATTATTTTTTTTTTTTCATTTTTAATTAAAATTATTTCGTGTATTTTATTTTTATTTTCGTGTATTTTTTTATTACTTCATCTTATTGAATTTTGCATTGTAAAATGGGAGCCTCAGCTCAGCACGGGTAGCCACCCTGTGAGGCACACATTATTAAATTATATTGAAAACTAATTTATTGTACCAAAACAAAAAATGTATATAAATGCCTACATATCTCATTAATTAATTGAAAATAAAATGTAATGCTTTACTTTTTTAATTTCAAAGCATATTTTTAATTTGCACGGATAACAGCTGTTCTACATTCTGACATCAATTTAGAACTAGTAGTATTTTAATTATGATTAGTAAAGTGGTAATTCCATATTTTTTTGTTGTAATAATTATTAGTTAGTTAAGTTAATTTCTAAAAGTTTTAATAAGTAAAAGTTTTTGTAGTAATTTGGCGGTGATGTTTCACAATAACAACACTATTCAACTAATTCAAAATCAGCCAAATATTTTTTAATAGCGTCAATCTTGAAAATTAATTACCAAATTAATTAGGTAAATCTGTATTTAAGTTTAGGTCAAAATGTCATGTCCTCGAACAAACAAAAATGCATAAATAACACGTCATCGGATATCTTTGTTTTAAAAGCAGTTCTTCGAAAATTTGCGGCAAAACAAAGTGAGTGGTTGCAGGAAGGTCGGCCAGGAACAAGGGACTTCAATTCCAGGGTTCAGGTCCTGAACTATGCATTATGCAAGTCAATTTACCAACTCAATGTCCTGTCTCCCGTTTCCGCAACATTACATTGCCCATTCCTACTTCCTGTGGACTAAATAAATGTGCACACTTCCAAGAAATTAGTTGACCGCTTGCTTTTTTGCGTTCTTGCACATTCCTTGTTTGTAGCTTGGGAAAATATGACTTAAAAAAACTGCATAAGATGTAAAATGCATTTGAAACTAAGCAAATATTTTAACTAAATTCTTGAGCGATTCACGACGTCACCGATATTCGTGAAAACGCGCCGTTAAATAGATATTATGTATGTGACCGGCGCGACACAAGGAAAATAAATTTAATATGAGTGTCTTGTTAACGGCTGTGACATAATTTTATGACCATTTCAATGCCGTCTTAAAAATCTATTTACATCTTGAAAAAAGCAACATCCTCACGAGTGCGTTGATCTGTAGATAAGTACTTGCGAATTGTTTTAAAATTTCACATTAAGATCTGAATTATTATGCAAGTTACATGTTCACCTAATATTTTAGTAGTTTATCTTTTCTTTACAAAATAATAAAAGTACAAATACCTGTACAAATTTTCCTAATAGTCTAACATATTTTGTGACGCTCTTCAAATACTTTAATTAAAAAGTTTACTTTATATTTTTTTTAATAATGATTACGACATTTACAAATAGTTACTTTATACAGGTAAAAATAAAATGAGAAACGAAACACCGAAAATCAGCGAAAGAGGGGCTTGGCCTCTTTCAACATATCGTTCGCCCACATTGACATGCGTAGATGATTGTCATGCTAAAATAGGGCTAAGACACGAAAGTATAAACGTATGGCGTGGTCCGACACAGGCATAATGCATTATTTAATTCTATGGCGTATTGATTACCTGGTATGGTTCCTATTATGTGTTTTACTCCTTGCTAATTGATGAACTCTTTACTACAATTATATACCTACCTTTACTACCCTTACTTGGCATGAGTTTTGTTTTTTAATGTGAATACCGCACAAGAGTCCGAACTGCTCTCCACCACCTGGAGCTAGAGAGACTATGGCATCCACAATTATGGTATATTGTGAAGCTAAAAGTATTGGGGAGGGGAAGAGGAGATAGGGAACAGGAAAGTGGGGGAGTTCCTGGCTACTCAGATCTAGTCACCAAAAACGGCCAAAGCCATTTCAAGCAATGTTTCGATTCTGAATGGTGATCTTACAACAGGGCGATACTGAAAAAGTCTTGAACGTGCCTCAAAAATACCTTACATTATCTCCGAAGAGGTGTCGCATTACTGCTATCGGTACCAGATATTCTGGCTGAAACAGAATTCTATGTCCCGGATAATTTCACGCGAGGTCGCCAACACAGGCTTTTGATTCTTCCCAGGTGCAGAAATAATTTACCAATGGTGATGCCCCTGGGAACACTCACTAGGTTAATTAACTGCCTTGCAGGAAATGTGGATATTTTCCAATTTCCTGCAATGATTTTAAGCGTGAAATAGCGCTTTCGTTTTAACTAAATGTATTAACTTTAAATGTAATTATTATGCATCTTTTTTTACCGCTTTTGCATGTATTGGTTTTATGCTGTTTTTGGAAATTTATAAAATAAATAAATTATTTTCAAATGATTAAATTGTGAAATAACACAAACCAATCAAATCAAATTTTTTTACGCGCGCTAGGATTTGAACCCGCGACCCCGAATCGCTAGTCAAGAGCCTTATCCCTCGACAACGGAGGCTAAAAACAACTGCTGCACTCTTTTTAAAATGTTGATTGACAAAATGTTTGCTCTGTGAAATTTTTTAACATTTTTAAATAAGTGGTCTATAATTTGCACCAATTTAAATAGAAAGTGAAACATCAGTACTTTCACCAAAGTCTTCACGAAAACTTCACAAAAGTCCGATTGTCAAACTGTTTAGAGTTATATGTGGGTCATCCATGTCAATAGAAATAACTCGGTGGACTGGTGCCAAAACCCAGAACCCAGAACCAATGTAAACAATGGGCCACTTCCATCACATCTTTTTTTTAATTTCTGGCTTAGAAAAATATTTTATGACATTCCGTATTTTTTATTTTTTTTATTGTATTTTTGAAGCCCTGGCGATTTTTCTAAAATTTCAATCCGAAAAATCGGATAATTTTTTATAAACCGGAAAGACGGGACATAATTTATTAAGTACCTTTAACGAAGTTCGCAGGCAATAAAGCAAGTGAATTTTATACTTCCACACCAAAGCCAACCTTCCAACTTCGAACTCCAAAATGGCGGACATTGAACAGCTGATCCGGCGCTGTATCTTATCAGTTGCCTTTAATTGTGATTTCAATTCGTAAAACTTAAAAAATAAAATTTTAAACAATTTTTAACTACAATAATATTTTTTATCACTCTCCCTGCGTAATAATATTGCGCAGACTGATGTGTTGGGCCAAATCGTCCAATCGTTTGCTGTTGGAAATTGGCCCCAGTGTGGCCGTACCATTAGTGTCAAAAATTCTATGCGTTAATACTTCGTGGCTTAGCCTATTTCAGAATGACAATCATCTACGCATGTCAATGTGGGCGAGCGATATGTTGAAAGTGGCCAAGCCCCTTTCTTATTTTATTTTTACCTATACAAAGTAACTACGTATACATGTCGTAATCATTATTAAAAAAAAGAAACTTTTTTAATAAAAACAATTAAAGAGTTTTACAAAATTAATTGAATATTATCGGAGACGGAACATTTTCATGTAGTGACGTCACGAGCCCAAAAAACGGATTTATTTAATGAAAGATAATAAAAAAAACTATTAATTTCAAAAAAATTTTTGAAAAATTTTCGTAATCTTAGTAGAAAAATTTATCCACACGATTTTTTCCAAGTTATTATGAAATCCATGCAAGTGGCCTATTCGCGGTGACATGACTTGGTCGCCTTTGAGGAATAATCATAATATATCAAACTACTCACAGAATAATTGTTATCACGGCCGGGGCCGGATGACATTTTATTGTGCATTGAATGGTATTGTAGCCCGGACACGACATCGCGACAGTCCGACTCCAAACCAATATACTGACTTTAGCAGGGATGGCCCGTAATTATTTCACGTTATTTTCGTTATTTGTTTTTGGGGTGTTATGCCGGGTTGCGCTACCTCCTTCTTTAGCCAACGTTGACACAGACACATCTGCCCTGACGATAGACACTGTAATGCTGTCCGAAACGTTGGCTAAAGAAGGAAGTAGAGCAACACGGCGTAACACCCCAAAAATAAATAACGAAAATACTTTTGGCCGTGAAAATCTAAAATTGTACATTACACGTTGTCAATGTCAGAAAACTGAATTTACATTTTTTACATTAGCTCCACACTAATGCCTGTGTCATCTTTGGGGATGCTGTGTGGAGAGTCTTTTTAGAAAAGGGAGGAGAGGAAGTACTGCGAAGGAAGAAGTTTTGAGGGGTGAGTAGGAATCTGGGGTAAATGTGTCCAGGAGTGACGGACGTATGAATCTATCTTTCCCACTGCGATGCAAATAGCGATGTTCCGAGAGAGTCCTTCTGGAGAGGTCTAAAGGACTCCCTAAACCAGTCTCTCCCGATATCCCAGGCCACGCAGCAGACGCATCCGCCGCCAAAATCCGGACAAATCTCACCCCATGTACCAGGGCACCCCTGCTAAGTCACAAAATAACGAACCACTTAGGATGACCAATGTATCGTATCACTTACTCGTTTATTATTCCATTTTGTTTGTGTACTTGCAAATAGCTGAATAATAGGTAGTACCTACTAGGTACTCATTGTCCCCAGTGAGGGTAACTCTGCGCTGATTGATAGACAATAGATTGTTCACTAAGTCACCAAACATAGGGAACTACTTGGGGTGACCTACAGTAATGGTATTGGTTATCCAATAAATGGGGGCGGCAGTACCCTTTACACGAAATCGCAAAACTTATGTTGGTAATAGTAGTAAATAAGTTAGTAAGAGTAGGAACCTTATTCGGTACTCGTAACCAACAATGCATTGCCACAGGGGTGGTAGGGCGAATGGAATGCCACCCAACTTGCTTTATCCACTTTCCACACTTCCCTATACGGTTTACTTCTGAACTTGAAATAAGCCGACGCAAGAATTTGATTCGTTGTATCGTGTCGTTCTTTCACGGGACGTTCCGACATCTTCTTCCTTCCACTTGGACGTCACATATTGCATAAGTACCAATTTTACAGACACGCCTTTCTCCGTACATTCACTGTATGCAAGGTATCCAGAACTCCAGCCAACAAAACATCACTTTTACAGTCACTTTTACTTTTTTATTGAATTGCATTCTTTTCGGATCTCATCATTTGTATTCCGGTATAATATCCTTTTGATTTTACCACACAGATGCCTTCAGGACCAAAATTCTACTGCAATCATCCCACGACTTCCTCCTCCGAGTGCATGCTATTCATCGAGGTTGGTATCAGACCATATATGTATATTGATTCTTTACAAACTTCCTTACTTAGTATTTGTGTTCAAATTCGTCTTCATTGACCATTCTCCATCTACTGCTGGAAAAATTATATCTTCCTGTCATTCCAATATTGTAGAAAGATTTTAGTTCCTCAATATTTACAAATTCACTTTGTGGAGTCATTTTTGATTATATGAAATCAAATTACTTTGTGTACTTATTTAATCAAAATTATCAACATGTTTCAAAACCCATGGTTTATTCATCATGATAAAATAAAAATTAATAAAAATATCAAAAGACCGACAAGTATAGACGAATAAGTTCCTTTAGACAAAAAAAAACATTACAAATAGGGGTGATTAATTACTAAAATATATCATGAAAAACTATTTAAAAAAATATGTTATTATTTTATATAATTTTTTGTATCACCTTTTATTGATAAAACACCCCCTTTTGTAATGTTGTAAGTTGTATGTCTACAGGAACTTATTCATCTATACTTGTTTATCTTTTGTTATTTATATTAATTTTAATTTTATCCGGATGAAGTTTTATCCCATTGATTTTGAAACGTGTTGATAATTTTGATTAAATGTGTGGTATACACAAATTAAATTGTTTTCGTATGAACAGATTTTAGTGTTTCCCAGTATGAAATACCTATCGAAGAACTTGATTATACATGTCTAATGGAATTACTAAACCTTAGCGATATAACTTCAAGGCGTACCGTGAATGACTTAGTTTGCCTTTTCAATATATCAAATGGCAGAGTGGACGCCCTAAATTTAACATGCTTAATTAATTTGCATATACCTACACGCTTTACCCGGTTAAACGTGGTATATTTTGCTACCAATTCTGCTAACAACTATTTCGTAAACCCTCCTATTCAAAGGTTTCACTCGGAAATAAATATAGTTCTATCGATATCTATCGTTACCAATCGGTTTCTAAACTTAAATCAGCATATTGGAACTTTTGAAATAAACTATAAATATCAAGCAATTGCACCTTTTATCGAAACATTATTGAAGCTATGATCCGCAAAACATCTACTATATATATGCAAAATAAGGATTGTTAATTGTAAACAACGTTAACAACAATCTTTGCGTATTTATTTTATAATTATAATAACTAACTCACATTAATTCGTCCACAATCATATACTTCATAAACTATTTATATTTCTACTGTTAAGTAAGTTATTACATTATATGTTACCCACTTTGTGTCAACTCTTATAATATATTTAATTAAATGAAGACACTTCGAGCGAAACTCAATCGAAAATTTGGAAACAGAAATATCAGAAAAAGATATTGGCACCTCTGGGACTCGAACACAGGACCTCTCTCTTTCCGGATGAGCGCGCTGACCACTGCGCCAAGATGATGATATCAAATTCGGTCACTTTTAACTGTATCGTACTTCGACTAAGAACCCACATTATCTTCATTTTCTTAATGCATATTTTATTGGCTGCTATCTTTATGTATGATTGCAAGATTCAAACCCGAACTAAATGCAATCTAGATGGTGTCTGGATACATTTTTATCCATTTTATTTAATATGCGACATCTATTGACTTTTCTGCAAGTCTAGGATAAATATTATTATTTTAACTTTTATGAGTAAAAACTCAATTTGTAATATTTAATTAATTGAAGACACTATGAGCGAAACTCAATCATAAATCTGGAAAAGAAAAATTCACTTCTGGGAATCGAACCTACGACGGCTCTCTTTCCGGGGAGCACGCTGTCCACTGCACCAAGGTGTCTGTAACCTATATGGTGTTTCTTATATTTTATATTTCATGTAACCTATAATTTGTTTATTTTATTTTATATTTCATGTGTCCTATATTTTGTTTCTTGTATTTTATGTACTTTGTCAAAAACATGTACCACTTAATGTAAAAGCCCTACGGGCATTTAAATAAATAAATAAAAAATAAATCATTTAACTGTTAATGTTATCACCTATCAGCGTATCACCTTGTTATATCATAATGATTTTATGATTTCCTTTGCAAATTTCAGGCTTACAATGTCTTTTCCCCGTCCCTCGCACTTGTTCCACAAGTCAAAAGCGCAAAATCTTTTTACGCCCTTTTTTCATTTCCTCTACAAAAAGCTTTTTGCTTTGACCCCAATGCAAGGATTAGTCGCATTCTTGCATATAAAAAATAATTAAACAAAATTTTGTTTTCGTAGCTTACCGGCTTCCACCCAACATCTGAGGCCCCTTCATAATTCTCAACTCTTCTCTTTCGCAACCATAAACCTGGCGTTGACAAGCCGAGCAGCTGTACTTCGCAGACCAACATCCAATAAAGCCTTTCTGAGTTATGCAGTTCGAAGTTACAGTTTGTTTACAGTTTGTTTTTCTCTGGGAGCGAGACGCCAATGCCCAGATTGCCGCAGAGCGCTCGGAATAATTCAGTCATCCAATTACAATTCAATGTCCAGCCAGTTATTAGGCATTATTTATGAGAACATTACGTACACTTTCAAGCGAGCTTTCAAATTCTCCATTGGCTTCGCTGTCTTTACCCTGGCCGCGAGTGGATACACTACAATTCCAAGTACTACCTTGTTTCAGATATAGTCGGTAGTTGGCCATTTCTTTTATTACGTAATACTAGAAGTAGGATTTATTTAAGTGCAGAAATTCAGGAACTAACTACCATATGAGGTATGTAAAAGCAAAGGCAGCAATCTCCAAAATATCGGAAAAAATTGTAAATGCAGTTTCATAGTGATTCGAATTGAGAACCTAAATTTGATTTGCAAATCTGGTTAGTTACAAACTCAGCTTACTCCCTTCAAAATCAGAGTTTGAAAATACGTATCAAAAGCAAAGATATCAATGTGTTTTTTGCCTTTATTTGCCTTTGTTTCTACACACCTCATATTATGTATTCCTGTTTGTAGATAATTGTGTGCAAGAATTGTAAAAGACGGGATTGGGCGCGAAATTGAGTGATCTGAAAGTATGTTGTCTATTGTATGCTGATGATGCGGTGCTGATTTCTAACAGTATGGAAGATTTACAGTCTCTCGTGTTTAGGGTGAATGAATTATGTATGAAGAATGAGTTAATGATGAATGTAAGTAAGTCTAAAGTAATGGTATTTGAAAGAGATAGTACGAAAACAATGTGCAACATAGTTGTGAACGATGAAAACTTGGAGCAGGTGGATGAGTTTGTGTATTTGGTTATGTTTACGAGTGATGGGAAGACTGATGAAGATATTGATAGAAGGGTAAATGCCGGTAACTCCATTAATGGAGGACTGAACGCCGTTGGCGCCAACTAAAAACTGTCAAAAGAAGCGAAGGTAGCCGTCCATAATGAAGTGCTGGTACCTACCCTGATGTATGGCAGTGAGGCATGGAACCGGCAGAGGAAGGATAAAAGTAGACAGAATGCTGTAGAAATGGGATCCCTGAGGCGTATGTGTGGTAAAACCACGTATGACCGTGTGAAAAATGTATTTACATCAATGTTCAATTGCAGATTTTCATCAATTTTAATAAGATATTTGATGCTTTTGGAGTACGCTATAGTGGGACTTGATTATATTGATAGATTCTTTCGATTTTACATAATTTGAGTGTAGTCATCCGTCGGCCGTCCTAAGGCTGTTGTAGAAAATGACAGATATTTTGTTTTTTTGACAAGGTGTCAAGGAATTTCTTTTAAGTCAGTTTTGCAGGAGTCCAAGTTCATGTTCCAAGTTCCAAGTTTCAAGTTCAAGTTCACGGACTATATTGGACTCCAAACTACAGAACTAAACATAGTTTATAGTGAACTATCAAAAATAATAAATAATAATAATAATAATAATAAATAAAATAATTATTATAAATTAAATAATTATCAATAAATAATTATGGTTGTGCGTGAGTAATAACCGCGTAAAACCTCAATAAAATTAGGGAATACTATTGTTCTGTTTTTTAACTTTAGGCGCATCAGCCGCTAACAATATTACTAACTAACTAACTAACCACCACGCCGTTTCTCCGCAGGGGTAGGCAGAGAGGACAGACCGCCAAACAACTCGATCTTGGTACACACTCCTTGCTTCGTTCACATTCATACATCGTCTCATACATGCTCTTCTATTATTCTGACTCTTGACATCGCCCGACTCAAGTATCTGATTCACTTGGTCGTGCCATGTCTTCCTCGGGCGTCCCCCAATATTACTCTTTATGTAAATGACGATAAGGATTAAATTCCTGTTGAACAGCCCCTAGCCGCCTGTTTCGATTGATTCATAAAAAAACATCTCCACAAAGTGTGTTTTATTTTATTTTAAGAACTTATTTTTCGACATTATACAATAAATAAATAACCGTAAAGAGGTTCGTAAGTAGGTAATTTAAACTTTACAGCAGATTATAGGCCTGAAACTTTATTTTTTCTGATCTTGTAAAAAGACTAATCTAAAAAACTGTCGATTATTTCAAAGGCAAATATTTGTTCTATTTGAAATATTTAATTAGCATATAAAATATTCCTAGATGATCTATTTTCAAATCAAAATCACGTGATTTTGCATTGCTTAGTAGTGCATCAACTTAAAAAAGCTTTTTTCTGGAAAACTTTTTTCATTTGAATAATATGTACCACATAATTTAATTTCTTTTGTTTGTTGACATTTCGTTTGATAATATCAATAAATCTTGATTTAAATAACATTGTGAGTTAAAAATTCATGCGATGTTCTGGGAATAAGAAGGAAAAAAATCGAATATCTGTTCAGAGTTTTTCCACTTCGCACAAAGAGATTTCCGATTTATACTTCCCAACCTTCCTCTTCCCTATCTCCTTCCCCTCCCCACTACCTTCAGCCTCACAACATACCCCGATTGGGGATGCCATAGTCTCACTGGCTCCAGACGGGAGCAGTTGGGACTCTTGTGCGGTATTAACTGTAAAAAAAAAAAAAAAAGTTTAAGTAGGTATAACACAAATAAATCTTTTTTTTACCTTATATACCGTATAAAATCTATTAATACAATAGCGGCGTATTGTCAAAGAGACGAAACTTTATAGAAAGCTAAAAATATGCATATATAACTATTGATAGTTGTTTTTTAATATATTCCTGTTGGTGACCGGACAACTCAGAATGAAACCATTTTTTTCATAGCTTTTAATGATTTTTCAAGTAGGTGTTGAGTTGACTTTATTCTCAGTTGGCATGGAACCATTCCTGTTATACGATATTCCTAAGATAAGTTTAAATGTAACACAAGAGTTATGGCTATATTTACCCAACAATGCGTACCTACTACCTGTTTGTTCTCAGTGCAGTTGTACCTTTGACCCGGTAAGTGCATATTTGGTTGCGATTTACCACAACGGATTTTGTACCTAATAATAATAATTCTTGGTTATTTTAGAGACAATTTTTTCCGCCAATTTTCAAAAATGCACACAAAACTTTATTAGTAAGGCTGTTATTGTTTTATTCTTACTAACTTTTACTTTTTAACTACTTTGTATCATATTCTCATTCCGACCCGTTTTCATTGAAGACCTCAGAAGCTGTTAATAGACATTTGAAAATTGGTCCTAGATGATGATAAAATGCATTTACAATAAATCTCGTTTGCACCATAAACAAACCCTAATATGGCTAACGCGTCGGAACAAGTTTATGGTTGTTTTAATACTACGGTGGCGCCAAATAATTTCAAATGGCTCCTTTCGAATGGAACAATAAATTTCAAATTTGAATTCTTTTAAAAACCGAACGCAAAAGCTTTTTGTTATGTCTGAACAAAGCTAAAGTCAACTTGACACATTCACCGAATTTCAGTATGTGAAAAATGAAGCCTAATTTGAAATTATCCGTGAATGAATAATACTTACACATTTTTAACTTTTTATATCCTTTGGTATTACTCATAAACCCATGCGAGCAAATTGAAGGATATCATTCTTTTTAAAATCCTCATTCTTTTTAGAGCCTTCGTAGTCTAAGGGTAAGGCTCTTGACTCGCGGGATCGAATCCCGAAAGGCACAAATTATTTTGATAATTTTGTGTTATTTCACAATTAATGCATAAAAATAATATATAGTATATTTGTGGCACGTTCCAGAGTGGAAGATACTCTCAGTATCGCCCTGACGTAAGAATTGAAACATTACTCGGAAAGGCTTTAGCCGTGATTGATGACCAGATCTGAATAGCCAGGTACTTTTTTTTTTTTTTTTTTATATTAACTCCACACAGGAGGCCCTGAGGGAAATAATTTCCCTCAGGGCCTATGTCATCTTTGGAGATGCTGTGTGGAGGGTGCTGTTGAGGAGAGGAAGGAGTGAACATGGGTCTTGAAGAGACCCATATTGTAGGAGGGAGGAAACACAGAAGCCGGCAAATCGTTCCACAGCCGGGCTGTTGAACTCAAGAACGAGTCGTAGAAACGACCCGTTCTCATGTGACTAATGTCAACCGTGTACAAATGTTGAGCGCGTGTTTGGCGTGTTTCCCGACTATGCACCGGTGCCGGGGGGATCAGTGACGCTAGTTCCTCGGAGCATCTTCCATTGTAATACCGGTAGAACAAGGACAGCATTCCCACCTGACGCCTGTGCTCTAAAGATTGCAGTCCATTTGTTAAGTTAGGAGAATCTATCAAACGGACCGCCCGTTTCTGCACAGAGTCGAGGGTTTTTTTCAGGTATTTTGGGACTCCAGACCAGAGGTGGCTGCCAAATTCAACCGTGGGGCGCACTTGCGATTTGTACAGGGTTAGCAGTTGTGTACTATTAAAGTATCTGCGGGCCCTGTACAGTACGCTCAGTTTCTGAGAGGCTAACTTAACTCTGGCCTCGATGGAGCCCCCGTACCTGAGCTGGTCACTTAGAGTTACACCAAGCATATCAATGGAAGGCCTGTTCGGGAGATTGCTTCCGTTGAAGGAGACCCCTTCCGAGACCACTTCCCCACCTTCCTCTTCCCATCTCCTTCCCCTCCTCACTACCTTCAACCTCACAACATATCCCGATTGGGGATGCCATAGTCTCACTTGCTCCAGATGATAGCAGCTGGGACTCTTGTTAGGTATTCACATAAACGAAAACAAGTCTTTAAACGGGTTGTTTCACAGAATTTGAACAATTCATCAAATTTCAAAGTTAATTTTCAAATTCTGTAAAAGTTTTGTTATTTTTTCAGTTCTATGAAGCAACTGTCCTATAACGGTAATATACCACTGGAGCGCTTTTTGCCACAATATGGCAGTATTTAAAATTCCTCGGATTGCTTTGCTGACAATTTTGGCAAATTTTCCCTTATTTGTAAGTAATTAAATAGAAGTTTACGATTTTGTAATATTTTTTTTATTAATCCTACGAATATGTGATAATCGACAATAGATAGGTGAATTTATTGGCTATATAGTACTATAATTAGTTTATATGTATCCATATTAAAATTCGGGGGTATGATTTTTTAATTTGGACGAAAAATATTCAAAATGATCACTAAAAAATGTCTAGCAATCGTAGAAAAAAGTTTTAAATTGCGCTGTCGCTCCGGTGGATAATAAAACTTGAAAAGGACTTTCAGAGAGCTTGAAAGTTATCGAATTGTTAAAAAAATTTAGGATGGGTTGTTTAAAAAAATTTTAACAATTCATCGAATATTTTAAGTTAATTTTAACGTTCTGGAAAATTTATATTCAAGTTTTGTGATTATTTCAGTGTTACGAAGCATATCGCATATAATGATATAATAACAAAACTTGAAAAGAACTTACACAGAAAGTGAAAATTAACTTAAAATATTTGATAAACGGTTTAATTTTTTTTAACAACCTGTCTATAGTTTTCATCTTATGAAGAATTAAACTGCTCAAACTGCGAAAAAATACCTACCTAGACAATAGGTCTACCTTCTCCTTGATCTCTGAAATCAAAATTTTGTTTAGTAGTAATATTTGTATATTAGCTAATCGAATAAAGGTATTGGATAATGTTCACAAAACCACACCGTATTTTAATAACGGGTTATGAAGGTTGCACGGAACAATTCGCGGTGATTTCAAACAATGAGAGATAAAATCTCAATTTTTTTATTTGCAGAACATTCCAGATATTAAAGGTAAAAAAGAAAAAAATGTTCGGTACATTGTACCTACGATAAATTAATTTTGTATTTTATAATATTATTCTTGGAGTTACTTCCCGGTTTCGCCAGAGCTTAAAATTAGGTATCTACCTTCTCTTCTCTTTCTTTTAAGTGTTACCAATACAAACTTTTACGGTGTCTACACAAATTTTAAAAAAAAGATTTTTGAAGTTCTATAGCTCGTGATGTAAAATTTGCCTAAAACTGGAAAAAATACTTTGAACTCAAGATTTTAGGTAAAAAAGCTCGCTGGCTATCGCAATTCGAAATTTTTTCCAGTTTTTTTTTTTACGTTAACTCCACACAGGAAAATAATTTCCCTCGGGACCTACGTCATCTGAGATGCTGTGACTGTGTAGGGTCTTTTTGGGAGAGGAATGAATGAACAGATATTGAAGAGATCCATGTTGTAGGAAGGAGGACACAGAGACCTGCAAATCGTTCCACAGCCGAGCTGTTGAACACAAGAACGAGTCGAAGAAGAGAGCCGTTCTCATGTGACAAATGTCAACCACGTACACATGTTGGGCACGCGTTTGACGTGCTTCCCGACAATGCACCGGTGCCGAAGGAATCAATAACGCTAGTTCCTCGGAACATCTTCCATTGAAATGCCGGTAGAATAAGGATAGCATTCCCATAGTACGCCCAGTTTTTGAGAGGCTAACTTTACTCTGGTTTCGATGGAGCCTCCTTATCTGAGCTGGTCACTTAGAGTTACACCAAGCATATCTATGGAGGACCTGTTCGGAAAATTGCTTCCCTTGAAGTAGACTAGATTTTCATTTCGATCTCTTTTAGACGTAATCAGACATGATTGGGTCTTTGAAACATTAAATCTGAGGTAACATTGGGGTTCATTCTAACTAGGCCGATCGTTAAATGATTTTTCAAGTGTTCATATCTCATTGTACTTAAGAGGAACGTGTGCGCGGCCCATTTCGGCCAGTTTCAAGTAAATCTTAAATTTGGATTTGAGATCAAAATACCCAACCAAACGGAAAAATTATTTTTGTTATCAAAAGGCATATTAAATATCTAGTACGGATGTGAGCTACTTTATTTATTTTATTTTAAAACTCATTATATTTTTAAGATAAATATGGTAAAATTATTTTTTTATTGATTTTCATTTACTCACAAATTGCCCAAGTTGCCTCTAAAATCATGAAACACTAAAATCTTTAATGGCCTATATCTTGTAATTTAAAGCAAAAATAAATAAAGTAGCTCACATCCGTACTAGATATTTGATAAACCTTTTGATTACAAAAATAATTTTTCAGTATGTTTGGGTATTTTGATCTCAAATCCAAATTTAAGATTTGTATGAAACGGGCCGAAAAGGGCCGCGCAAACGTTCCACTTAAGGCGGAATAATCCGTTTTAGAGATTTTACTGTATGAGACAAACAACATGAAATATATATCCCTGCTTTATACTCAAGACATTTTTGGAGATCGTTTCTCAACATAGCATAGGCCTTGTTATATTTTATATTTGTTATTTATTTTTAATCGGTGAGCGGCCGCGAAATCATAAATTTCGACTCGGATATCACAGACTCACGACACGTGAAATCGCCGGTGTACTAAACTGTTCGCAATAATAATATAATCTTGGCACGGAACAAAATAATGATGAATAGTTATAATTTCGTCATTCGGCCGCCAAGGAATGTGCCTCTTGTTAATGACCGCCCGAAGGTCGGACCGTAAGTCAATCTCGGAGCCTCCTGGGTTGCTGGTTGCTGGTTTGACCGGCCTGAAGTCGGGATCTTCCGCCACCGGTCAAAGCCTGGGACAAAGTACACTACAAGTTCGGTTAAAGGGGTCCGGAGACGATCAATATCAATTATTTGCCAATGTTTACATCAATTTACGTCTTTAATGCGATTGACAATAGTAAATTGCTAATTTGAGGCAATTGAAGCGATTGACAATCACGATTTTCCATTGACGTGGGGTATCATGTTTACTTGGATTAAAAGCTTATATATAGATAAGCGCCATTGATGTAGCGGAATGATGTTTGTGTGATGTGCGATTGACAATCGTTCCTTCAATTGCTCTATCTCTTGAGCCCTTTGGAATTTAGTTTAATCACGGAACGAGATTTGTTTAACATTATACTGCGATTGTCTAGAGTTATGGATAACGGATATATTCGCACAATGGGAAAGTTTTCACGGGTCAATTGACGTCCCGTCAATCGCACTTCATCAATTGTTAGGAAGGGAAACAGGGGGAAGGGGGAAACTGACGGACACCGGAAAAGGAGGGGCCGAGGTCAAAGTATTAATAATGACATAATTTAGAAGTAAATCGCTTCATTTTACTGTCATTAAAATTGTTTAGGCAAGATTTAACGCGCTATAATGCGCTAGTTGTAAAGTAGTGTAGAATCTGTGAGAGGAGAGGCCGTGTAAGGAGAGACTGTGTGAGGAGAGTCTGTTTGGGGAAAAGCAGCGTGATGAGAGGGTGTGAGGAGAGGCTTTGTGAGGAGAGACGTATGAGGAGAAGACGTGTGAGGAGAGTCTGTTTGAGGAGAGGGTGCGTGTAAAGAGGATGTGTGACGAGAGGCTATGTGAGGAGAGACTGTGTGAGGTGAGGCTGTTGAGGCGAGGCTGTGTGAGGAGAGACTGTGTGAGTAGAGGCTGTTTGAGGAGAGGCTGTGTGAGGTGAGGCTGTTTGAGGCGAGGCTGTGTGAGGAGAGACTGTGTGAGTAGAGGCTGTTTGAGGAGAGGCTGTGCGAGGAGAGACTGTTTGAGGAGAGGCTGTATGAGGAGAGACTATGTTCAGAATCGAAACATTGCTTGAAATGGTTTTAGCTGCGTTTTCCAAACCTTCCTTTCCCCCATCTTCTGCACTTCTCCAACATCATTTAGCATCACATTATTCCAAGTCAGTACTTACCCAGTCACTTACAGAAAATGTAAATTATTTCATGCACTAGTGCGCAAACGCAAATGCGTCGAGCTGCGCATCAAGCTGTGCAAAAAGTCAGAGACCTTTCACAGTCCGCAACATTGAAAATAGCAAAATGCGTAAAAAATGTTAATATTATAAATTGCAATTGATAATTTCCTATTAA
This sequence comes from Glyphotaelius pellucidus, assembly GCA_936435175.1. Taxonomy (NCBI): domain Eukaryota; kingdom Metazoa; phylum Arthropoda; class Insecta; order Trichoptera; family Limnephilidae; genus Glyphotaelius; species Glyphotaelius pellucidus. The sequence goes on from OW386540.1 coordinate 1,340,697, forward strand.
ACTCTTAGTGGCATTTTTAAGCTTTTTAATAAACATTCTCCATTCCTAAAACAGAACAATAAAAGTATAAATATTTAAATTATAATACATCTTCCCGTTAAACTTCTAATAAGTGTAATATCAATAGTAACGGAGGATTAAAAGCAATTGTAAAATCATGTACTGAGCCGTTTTTTTTAATATAGGGTCCTCTGCGTGCAAAATCGTGTCATCGCCAAACTTAAACTCTCTGATAAAACTCTGTTTATCTGAAGTGACCTGCCAGCTGTCAACTGCCAGGTGAGTATATTTTCTGATTTTGTTAAATATTAGGGCAGCGACCTTGAGGTGATTTTTCACACAAATAAAGCGCTATACAAATTACCCAATGATTATTACTATTAAAGGATGGTGCCACAGTTTTATTGACTCATGCGAGTTGTGCAATATTAATGTGATTTTTGTGGACAGTTATCAAAACTTGACATTTTTGCGATTAAATCCTAAAATTTGAAAAAGATTCTAGCAATAACGGCAGGTGTAAATTTTGACGCGATAGCTTAGTGGTTACATATACGGAGTTCGAAACTCGGTCGTGCGAATAATTTTTTAATATTATTTTTTGTAATTTAATTTGTTGGTCATAAAACGATGATTTAAAAAAAAATCGATTTAACAGACACAAATGCCTAACATCATTATAATGCAATTAATGTGGAAATTATTAATAAAACAAACAATAAAAAATTAAATTATAATAATAAAACATTATATAATAGGAGAATGTCATCACGTGGTAGATACAACTTTCAGCTACACAGGGGGTCTAAGTTTTGGCCTTGACTCTAACACATGTCATATTTCTATGCGTACGTTAAAATGTGTTTAAAATTTCGTCTAAATCACTTGAACTTTATTATAACAAGTGTTTCGCTTAAATAAAACTAAACCAACTTGCCCCGAAAAAGCCGTACGGTACCTTAATAGTTAGCAGTAAAAGCAATAAAATATGGACATAAAATAGTAAGAAGGCATATTTTGTATTACATACCTCCCCCCAATTTACAACGGCCAATTCTTGACACATAGGAATGTTCATAAAAAGTATGTCATGTTTTGAATATTGATTTAATGGTAAACATATTTTCATTGTTGTATTTGATTGATCAATGATTGCCCTGCAATTATTAAACGCTTTCTTTCCGTTTGATAAAGTTCTAAAGATCTCTTTTCGTTCCCCGTCTTAAAGTTTGATAAATGCAACAGATTGCATTAATTATTTAGTAAAGATATCCTCTTTGGATTTATTGACTTCAGTTACGAGTACCTACCAATCAATTGGACGTGTTGTTTCGGAGATTTTGAACAATCAATCAAATTTCAAAGCTCATTTTCAAGTCCTGTTATTATATCAGTGCGGGCCAGTTGCTTCACAAAACTTAAATGATAACAGAGCTTGAATAGAACGTTCACAGAACTTGAAAATTAACTTCGAATTTCGATGAATTGTTCAAATTCTCCTAAAAAACCATTCCATAAATACAAATGTAATGTTGACATTGGTATTTATGGAATGGAATTTCAAAAAAATTGCATAACGTGTGATATCACGCTAGAGGGGAGGGGGTCTCACAAATGTGACAGCTTATGACAGGGACGGGGGGGGGGTCAAAAAATCATGAAATTCGTGTGACGTAATTTATGGATGGCCCCTTATACGAAATTTCCTATAGAAAAAATCGCAAAGTACGCTCCGAAAATTTTTGCTCTATTTTAAACAAGTCGAATTATATTAAAAAATTTCACACTCGTTTCACTTTCGTTTTTTTAATATTGGCCCGCCCCTTTAACATTCACATTTTTCCCTTTCAAACCATATTTTTCTTCATTTCGAGCGCTTACCACATAGCCTTAATTAAGTACATCGCCAATAATATAAATAAGAATAATATGCAGTTTGAAACATAAATAAATTTCTTTTTTTTTTTTCATTAGTGTCAATCACCATAAATGATTGTTCTCATTCTGTCGACGCCTGTCCGCCTGTCCGCCAGGCTGTCGCGGTGAAAGTGGCTGGTCCATTAGGGACGTTGGATTTGCTCATTCTCGGAAGCTGGGAAGGAGATGAATGGGCCTAACAACATAACAGCAGTCAGCACAACCTTCGGCAACTGTGAACTCCTTGGAGCATTGAGGCAAGCCGAACCTACTTTTGGGAAATATTTCCGGAACACGAACACCGTTGGCACTCCAATAAAACAAATGTGCCGCCCGACGCATGTTTTCACAAAATGTTTATTTATTCTTGAAAATACAGGATGTCTCAAAAACAATGTTAACTTTAAGGAGGCTTGGTGAGTGGCATTTTTTTACAAATAGCACAGCTTTCAAGGCTTTGCCAAAACACCTTAGGTGCTTTTAAACTTTTCCCTTATTTTTAATTTTCTAAAGGTTAGAAGTGATAATAATAGATGATAAAAAAACATTTGAAAAACACTTAACACTGGTTCTTTCTCAGAATTTTAACAATTCATCAAATTTTAAAGTTAAAATCCAAGTTCTAAGAAAGTCCTATTTAAGTTCTGCTATTATCCAAGAGGTGTGAAGCAAATGGGCCCATGATAAAATAATAACGGAACATGAATTGAACTTTCAAATAACTTGAACTTTAATTTTTATTTGACGAATTGTTCAAATGAAACAACCCGTCCTTAGAATACATAACTTAATGGATAACCAACACCTCTGCCATAGGTCACCCCAAGTGGTTCGCTACGTTTGGTGATTTAGCAGGGGTGCCCGGGTTCATGGGGCGAGGTTTGTCTAGGTCGTAGAGGCGGATGACCAGGACACACTGAACCCCAGATTCCTACCCACCCCTTAAGCCCTTTTCCTTCCCAGAACTCTCCTCCCTTCCTTTCCTTAAAAAAGCCCTCCACACAGCATCCCCAAAGATGTCATAGGCCCTGAGGGAAATTATTTTCCTCAGGGCCTCCTGTGTGGAGCTCAGGTAAAAAAAAATAAATAACTAAAATATAATGATTTTCAAAATTTTTTGGATTCTTGAAAAGGATCAGAATTAACTCGAATCTCGAGACAATGCACCTTGTTTGCAATTCTATCGTAACTCCTCATTTAAATTACCGTTCTGGTGTTTTTTTTTCTTACGTAATGAAGCCCAAACCACTGGAGCGATTATGGTCGATAAATGGACAACTTTTATTTATCTGTGATTGATAGCGGTCCAAAATTGGACCACATTTTCCTACCATACGTAAAACATTTATTGTAATTATTTAAAACGTTTCCATGGCCAGCCGTTAGTTTTAAAACGAAGCTATTGAAATGCTTTATCTATTGTTACCATAGATGTCGCATATTTGAACTTCGTAGACTATTTTAGAAAGATGAAAAAAAAAAAAATCTCACGCCGAATTTAAGTCCTTTTTCCGTATATAATATGCACCTTTCATTATCAAGTATACCACAGATTCACGCAGTTATAAACTTTATGATTTTTTCCTATTTTTTTTATAAATCCTACAAATATGAGATAAAGGATAAAATACAGGATAATTCATTGGCTATATAGCATTATATCAGTTTTTATGTCTCCATGTTAAAATTCGAACGTATGATTTTTTTTTTAATGATGGCGAAATATTTAAAAAATGTTCTTTGGAAATCTGCAGGAATCGAGGCAAATTTATTTATTTCGCGTGGTCGCTCCTGTGGATGAAACTACATACAAAATATGGGAAAAGGATGATTTTGAAATGCAATATTTTTAGTAGAGTTAAAATTATAACTAAATAACACAGCACGTAAACAATGATTTATAAGCTTAAAACAATTTAAAAAATTGTGATAACATTCTTCCTAAATAAAATCTACAAATTTTTTTTTTTATATGGATACCGCCCAAGAGTCCCAACTGCTCCCGTCTGGAGCCAGTGGGACTATGGCATCCCCAATCGGGGTATGTTGTGAGGCTGAAGGTAGTGGGGAGGGGAAGGAGATGGGGAAGAGGAAGATGGGGAAGTACCTGGCTATTCAGATCTGGTCACTAAACACAGCTAAAGCTATTTCATGCGACGTTTCAATTCTGAATGGTGGTCTTACACCAGGGCGATACTAATAGTATCTTCCACTCTGTAACATGCCACAAATAAACTATATATTATTTTGAATGAATAAATTGTGAAATAACACAAATTCATCAAATGAAATTTATTTGCCACGCCGGGATTCGATCCCGCGACCTTCGGAATGCTAGTCAAAAGCCTTACCGCTGGACTACGCCGGTCGTCACTAATAAAATGTTCCTTTAAAATGTTCAAAATTATCATTAGAGAATTTGCCAAGATTCAAAGGCTTCCTAAAACTAACCTTCAAAAAGTTTTGACACTTTTCATAAGTTATAAGCTATGCTATAATACATGTACGTAAAATGATGGTTTGTATGTCTACTTAAAAAGTAAGTTAGTTACTTTTATACCAATTTATTCATTTATTTATCTGTATTTTCTGGAATTTATTTTACTTGACTGTACTGTTAATTTATCGAGAAATGTATTTTTTTATAAATCTAAAGAAAAATTTTCATAAAATAGGTACCAATGCAAACTTACATATATGAGCTAACATGCCCGACTGAAGACATTTTATTAGAATCTTCAATTGAAAGAGGGTTAGAAAAAAAGTCTACCAAAAACTGGTAAACACAGCCTTCTAGCACCAAGCGCCACTCCTGAGTGAACGCTGGGTCCGAGCTCACTCAAGACCACTCCTACATAATTGATTATTTTTTATTGTATTATTTAAGTATTTTCTTTCTCCCCACATCCTGGAATAAAACATTATTTTTATTAAAAATGAATTCAGAATTGAAAAGACGATTGCCTTAGCTTTTCGTCGACTTTACCACCTGATCTAACTCGACTGATTCTCCAAACCCCTCCTTCCTTTTTCATTCTCCTCGCCATATTATTTTGCCTCTCAGTACCCCCCAGTGTTGGGTGTGCCGTAGTAAATGTTTGTACGACGGCAGATGCTATAACCTTGAACAGCTTTATTCAACCTTTTTTTATTGGCGTGTTTCCCAGAGCTTCGTTCTGACTTTTTTATGGATTGGTATTAGAATAATTTATTACACGTTTCCCCGGAGAGGATGGTCCGCCAGACCTCGGTCTTGGTGCACCTCCTTGTTTCATTCACATTCAAACATCGTATCACACATAATAATAATAATAGCCTTTATTCAGACAGTAAATTACATTACATTATTTAAAATAAACTTTTCACATTTATACACTTATCATGCATACACTCCATGTCTTGATGTCACTAGTTGACAAAGGCCTCCTCCAACTGTCGCCATTTCTCTCTATCTTTAGCTACTCTTGTCCATGTACCACCTGCTATGGCTTTGATGTCGTCAACCCACTATCTAAATGGTCTACCTCATTTTCTCTTCTTGTAACTTGTGAACTTGTGAACCAATTCATGACTAATTTTGACAATTTTTAACTTCCTCTGATTGTGTGGCCTGACCACTTCTACTTTAGCTATTTTATGTTTTTATGGCATCTTTTGTTCTTGTTTATTTCTTTATGGCTGCAATTTTTATTCTATCGGACAGTCTTTTCCCTATCATACTTCTTTCCATGGAGTTTTGACATGTTTAGAGTTTCTTATTGTGAGTTTTTGTGAATGCCCAAGTTTGGCAACCATAAGTAAGTACAGGAAGTATACAGGTATCAAAAAATTTCCGTTTGATAGTTTTCCTGGTTTCTCTGTTTTTCATTATTTCTTTCAAACCCCAATATTGTTTCCAAGCATTTTCAATACGTCTTTCTATTTTTTTTGTGGTTAAATCTAAAGAAGAAATGATTTGACCTAGATATACATATTCAACCACAAAGTCGATCAGATAGTTATTGATCCTGATAGGTTCTTGCTTCCAGTTTGTCATTACTTTAGTCTTTTCTATGTTCATGACTAATCCCACCTTTCGGCTTTCTTTATCTAGTTCATTCAACATCATCTGCAGGCCTGCGCTCGTCAGCGAGAGTGCAGGCAGGTATCAAACCATCCGCGAATCTTAAATGTGATTTTCACCGTTAATGGACAGCCCACATTGTTCCCAATCTAATTGACGAAAGACCTCCTCCAGGACCACCGTAAAAAGTTTAGGTGAGAGGGGGTCGCCCTGGCATAATGAGTAAGATTAAGAAAGGGACCCTCAGATGGTTTGGGCATGTAGAGCGAATGAACGAAGAAAGTAGTGTAAGAAGAATATATGATGCAAATGTGAATGGTAAAAGAAGTCGGGGACGCCCGAGGAAGACATGGCACGATCAAGTGAATCAGATACTTGAGTCGGGCCATGTCAAAAGTCAGAATAATAGAAGAGTATATATGAGACGATGTATGAATGTGAGTGAAGCAAAGAGTGTGTGCCATGACCGAGTTGTTTGGCGGTCCGTCCTCTCTGCCTACCCCTGCGGAGAAACGGCGTGATGGTTAGTTAGTTAGTTAGTTAGTTAGGGTCGCCCTGGCGTACACCTCTTTCTATTTTGATTTATCACACATACCCTTCTGCTATTCTGACTCTTGACATGACCCAACTGAAGTATCCTCCTTGCACTCCTTCATTCGTTAATTCGCTCTAATACCTAATACCTAAACAATCTAAGCGCTCATTTTTAGTGCTTACGTCAGCCTTGCATTCATGTTTTTCCCAAATATATACCTCAGGGATCTCATTTCTAAAGCATTCTATCTAATTTTATCCTTCCTTTTTCAGGTCCGTGCCCCACTGCCATACTTCTCCGAAATATAATGCTGTCGGGATAGCTGGGATCCCATCTGGAAGTCTAGCATGGTCGATCAATACGACAATGACCAAATCGTCATCTATCTCATATGGTCAGTTATTAATATTTGCGGTCACCGTCGATAATTGGTAAGAGATATTCCGACCGACGACGATTGATAAATTTTAGCCCGTAAGATAAGTTTCAGTTAACTGTCAATATACGCAATTATTTGGATAATGTCGTTCTTTGTGCAAAATTACTGGTTTATTAATGAACGGAGTTCAACTAACGACGTTTTTAGAATTGAAAGAACTCGTATACGCGTTCCATAGACTTAAATAATTCAACTAAGACGCGACCAATGCTAGAGCTCCTGATCTACTTTGTAGTGTGATAACAAGCTCTTTTATAGAATAGAATCCCAAAATTAAAACCACTTCTTTCGTTCTATAAATTAACCATAGATCATCGTAGAATAGATCTGTTGGGACCCAGCTTAATAGACTAACATAATATGATACATTTGTCGTCTGCCTTGAATCACCCTGCACCGACTGCCCAGCCACAGCACTACACCGGTGCTTTATGCAGTCCCGCAGAGGAATGCGTTTTAAACAATAACATTGCCAATAAATTGGTCTCAAGTTTCGGACACGTTCGGTCCTAAAAGTTTATCTTTATTGCAGTCGGTTTTCTTTCAGTTCTGCCGCTCTACTGACTAACCGTGGCACGGAGCAAGCTCACTCGAGTCTCGGAGAGACCCAGATTTCTCACTCCATTGGTATATCACATTGGTAATAGCCTTGAAAACGTTACTTTATAATTGGCAATTATTGGTTCCTACACAATATTGTCGGTGCGGGATTTATTACGAGAGGCTAAAAAGGATGAAAATGAATGTTTGTTGGAGCGTTCGTATTTCCACGACATTAAGTTGCATTTCGCGTGGCAATAACAAAACTACTTTTAAAACAATCACACTATTAGTTCACCGCAAGGGAAGGTTGCGAATAATCTCTGCCACTCTGTCGTGGCATACATTCCTCGCTTCATCCGCTTTTATGCGTAATATGTATACTCAAGCATGTACACATTGGATTAATAAACAATAACAATAAAATACATTTATTTGACAAAAGATTGTTACAAATTTATACGTCCTTTTCTTTTACTAAATTGACATTGATGTATTATATTTAGATGAGACATGAAGCGAAAAAATGTAAATTGATTGTTTTGAAAAAAGGTTCATTGGATTACTTAAAACGGGTCATTTGCCGGATGGGTTCCATGCCAACTGAATAAAGTCAACTCAACACCTCCTGTCCTGAAAAGTCCTTAAAAGCTATGAAAAAAATAATTTTAAATTAGCCGATAACCCTAACCTAACTTAACCTATTTAAAACAATTTTTTAAATTTTTTTTTTTCTCTTCAAATGACTTATCTGAGATGTTTCTGAGTTGGTTTCATTCCGAGTTGTCCGGTCACCTGCCGGGTGTGCCATGCCAAAATTTTCAATTTTATTATTTTGGAATGCGGTTTTAACCCTTATGTATCAAGAAAACGCATGAAGGACAAGGTTAGAATCGCTTGGGGCGTTCTTGTTCATGACGTATGAGGTATCCTAAACACACCTAGCCACTCGGAATAATTTTTATTAAATTTTTCTATGAATTCGAGATCCAAGATCGTAAAACCTATAAATTCATCAAATAAACGCAAGTAATGTTGTTTTTATGCATAGTTTATTGTTCAAGGAATGTGTTTCAGTAAATATAATATATGATAGCACAAAATAAACCCACAAAATATAGCGTCAAAGTCAAAATTTCGCGATTTTACGTCGTTTCCTCCTTGTCATTTAAAAGGTTGTAAAAAAAAAACGAACGTAGATTTTGAAGCCAAGTGCGGCATCTCACTCTATTACGTTACGGTCTTCAAAAAGTCACTCGTTGAAATATTGCAACTTGATTTTTTATTTTTTTATTTTACGGATTCTTTCGTAATCCTATAACTAGCTAGGGCTTATAACAATACCCTTTCATGTTTCTAACTAACTAGTACTACGGCTCACTTAGTCTTTTTACTATCACCTTCTGAAGGTTATATTTAATTGACTGAATTTACGTTACATTAATATCATCATAAGGAAAAAGTCGTTACTGGATAAAAAAACCTCATACATACAACTTGCAATACAACTTGTGCCTATACAGTTGGACCACAAAGTTTCCTTCTCTTGTAAATGTTTGAACCCAGCCTACCAACTCCCGACCCGCAGTTCGCAGTATGGCACAGAATGTAACCACCACTTCATCACACGTCATGTCGTGTGTGTGATGAATGAACACGTCACCAGATAACGCGGCCGTGAAGTTCCTCTTTGGTGTGATGTAGACTTGAGAGTAGCGTGTACTGAGTGTACTCTGTCCTTCGTCTTTATTTATATCCCTGCAGACTCCGAGAGGACGGACTGTAATACGGAGAGTATTAATACGCAAAGCACTCATCTTTCACGCTGGTATTTCTGACCCGCTGGGGTAAGCAGGTGATCTGGAACGCCATCTGTACCTGACATACTTTTCAGGGCTTTTCAGATATAGCCCCTACTACCTAAAATCTATAATAAATTATTTTATTAAATTTATTTTATATCTTCTGTTTCCTCCAGTTTCGTACAACCAATCCAAATCTTGCACAGAGCGTGACAGATGTCAATATGTAAAAATCAGTTTTCGTTTCGTTAATCTACGCGAATATCTACCTATTTACGTATAGCTAAGTAATTTAAGCTATGTTTTTCCTAGCTTTGTGCGGCGTCCGCTTAGTATTATTAAATGGGGATCATTTTCAATCATTAATCATTGTCTTCGATATTATAATGATAATTTGATAATTTGTAGAGCGCCGGTTTTGTGAAAAATCAACGGAAGGGTGCTGTACAATTTGTTATAAATTCTTAGGCTCTATCTAATTTTATTATTTACAAATAGATACAGAAAACGTATTAATCTGGCAAATAAATAATTTTATTAGAATGTCTATTAAATTTTAATTCACATTATATTTAAAACGCTGGACATTGCATGACTTTACATTTGCTACCTCCATCACAGTAAGTATTACATTTATGAGAAGATTATAGGCAAAAGTAGAGTTAATATTCATTTTGAAAGACTGGAGAATTTAGGACTCTTTAGGGCTAGAGAATTTTTATGAAATGACCTTTATAAAACATTTTTACATTTTACATTTTTACACAATTAGTTATTTACAATGTCGCGGGCAGTGGGGGTGAAGGTGAAAGGTTTTTTTACTTTATGGATACGACTGTCTAAAAAGGTGAGTTTTAAGTTTAGCTCTAACTTCCGCCGGGTCTGTGATCATTCTTAAGAGGAACGTAGGCGCGGCCCATTTCGGCCAGTTTCAAACAAATCTTAAATTTGGATTTGAGATCAAAATACTAAACCAAACTGAAAAATTATTTTTGTAATCAAAAGGTATGTTAAATATTATTATTTATTTTTGCTTTAAATTATAAGATATTGGCCATTAAAGACTTTCGTGTTTCATGATTGTAGAGGCAACTTGGGCAATTATTTGTGAGTAAATGAAAAACGTTAAAAAAATAATTTTAATGTGTTTATTTTACAAATACAATGAAAAAAAAAATAAAATTTGTTACAAATGCATTTCTTTGGATGATAATTTTAATGTATAAACGACAAATTTTTGTTCCACCGTAAATAAGTAATTTGTATTTTAAATTTACACCTATCAAAATGTTTTTTTTCTTATTTTTTTATTTTTATTTTACATTTCATCAACAGTCTCTCCCATCAAAACCGCCTTGGTTTAAAAATTGCCACATTTTTACCAAAAAAGAAATTTCTTCACTTATACGAATGAGAATTTGACATTGTTCCGTTCCCTCTCACGTTTTCAAAATTACGTGCTGGACTCACCAGAATGCATTTTTTGTGATATGGACACGGGATCTTTAGATCACATATTTTTCGGTTGTCCCTCTCTAAACAAATGTCTACCCTTTTGTAAAATATTTTTTTTTAAATTGCATCCATCCCTTTACATATATCTTCTCTTCCAAGTCTGAACTCGACTCCAATATTTCCTGTATGTAATTGTCCAATTACACAAACTTTACATATAAATCCATCTTCCCTCCCCCATAATTTTAAATCTAAAACAAGCCAGAAATATTTTTATTTTTTATTAAATTATTGTTTTATTCATGCACGTATGACAATATGTTTGACTATATTTATCCTGTTATACTTACTTTTGTACATATATACTGTAACTATTCCATGACGGCCGGCGTGGTCCAGCGGTAAGGCTCTTGACTCGCAATCCGAAGGTCACGGGATCGAATCCCGGCGTGGCAAATAAATTTAATTTGATTAATTTGAGTTATTTCACAATTTATTCATTCTACTACTACTTCCCCGCCTTCCCCTTCCCTATCTCCTTCCCCTTCACAATACCTTCAGCCTAACAACATACCCCAATTGGGGATGCCATAGTCTCATTGGCTCCAGACGGGAGCAGTTGCAACTCTTGTGCGTTATTCATGTAAAAAAAAATGTCTATGCCCAACAAGGCGTTCATAAATAATTAAAAAATCAAATACAATACTTACATAAATCAATCAAACATCGATCAATCTAATAACTCAATTTGTTTGTACAAAATATTTCAGTTGGGTGCAAAATAAATTAATAATCGTGGAGTTATTACAGAATGAATATAAAATGAAATCACCATTTTATCGCATTTTTTACCTTCCTTCTCTGAAAGAACCTGCCTAAATGATTTAACCTGTCGGTTTCACTTTGCCGAAAATATTTCCGACATAAAATATTCCTTTGTAATAAAACGAGACATCTTTATGATGTTGTTAGTGAAATAAGACCTTTGAGTGACCAATGAACTTTATGAATCGTGCGAAATTTTGTGTTTTAACGACAAAACATTGTGATACAATCTGTCACATCAAAACCCGGCGGCAACTTTATAATCTGCGAAAGAATCTTTATTTATGTCAGTTTTAATTGCACCATTACCGGTGAGAAATGCAAATTATCAAGAAATATTTGTAAAAAGTTTTAATATCTATATTTGTCAGTGTCTATTTTGTCCATTTTATCAATTTTGTCCATTTCGTCTATTCTGTTAATTTTGCCCATTTCGTCCCTTCCATTCATTTTATCAATTTTGTCAATTTCGTCTGTTCTGTTAATTTTGTTCATTTCGTCCCTTCTATTCATTTTATCAATTTTGTCAAGTTCGTCTGTCCTGTTAATTTTGTCCATTTCGTCCCTTCTATTCATTTTATCAATTTTGTCAATTTCGTCTGTTCTGTTAATTTTGTCCCTTCTATTCATTTTATCAATTTTGTCAATTTCGTCTGTTGTGTTAATTTTGTCTATTTTGTCCCTTCTATTCATTTTATCAATTTTGTCAATTTCGTCTGTTCTGTTAATTTTGTCCATTTCGTCCCTTCTATTCATTTTATCAATTTTGTCCATTTCGTTCGTTCTGTTCATTTTGTTTATTTTGTCAATTTCGTCAATTCATTTTTTCAATTTTATCCACTTTGTCCATTTCAACCGATCTGTTCATTCTGTCCACTTTATCCATTTTGTCAATTTCGTCCGTTCTTTTTATTTTGTTCATTTTATCGATTTTGTCAATTTTGCCAATTTTGTCAATTTATTACTCGACATCGATCGATTTTTCTTCTTCTTAAGGCGGTATGGAGAGTTGATGGAGGGCAAGACGGAAACTGATGTTATTCAGTTATTCAGCCAGTCGACGACATCTGGAGTAAACATGATTCAGCACAGATGTACCTCCGTGAAACCGATGAAGGTGACATTTATATACGATTTGTTCTGTACTTTGAATTAGTTCACAACGACCCAATTCAGATTTAATTGTTGTTTTTTTTTGTATCAATGCCGCACAAAAGTCCCAACTGCTTCCGTCTGGAGCCAGTGAGACTATGGCATCCCCAATTGGGGAATGTTGTGAGACTGAAGGATCTGGGGAGAGGAAAAAGACGGGGAAAAGGAAGGTGGGAAGTACCTGGCTATTCAGATCTGGTCACCAAACACGGCTAAAGCCATTTCAAGCAACTTTTCAATTCTTAACGGTGGTCTTACACCAGGGCGATACTGAGAGTAAAATGTGAAATAACACAAATTAATAAAAAAAAAATTATTTGCCATGCCGGGATTCGATCCCGCGACCTTCGGAATGCGAGTCAAGAGCCTTACCGCTGGACTACGCCGGTCGTCGGGTTATTAGATAAAGCTCTGTAAATGGGATAGTAGAACATATTTAAAATCTTATATTAAGTAGTTGGGGGAGTTTTTAATGTGACTATTGTGGTTTGTGGTTGCCTGTCCAAAACACATTAGTTTGGTCATTTATTAGTATCTTTATTGGACTCCTAAAAAAATATTTTATATTTTATTTGATTTTGTAGGCAATTGGCAAGTCAAAAATTACAAAACGCAGTAGATATATCTCAAATCTGTTGAGATAATCTTCGGATTTTCAAATCTGTACAAGTATTGTGTCTTTAGATTTAGACTGACATATTGAAATAATTCATTTTTTCAAGTATGTTAGCGGGGGAGGACGAAACCGTTAACATGTTAACACGAAGCTAAACCATCTGGTACCAGACCTTTAGGCAGACCTATTAGACAGACTTTCGAAGATTGCTTGGGGCAAGAAGCAACGGATCATCGATAGTGGGCTGGCATGATGGCACCATCAAGAAGCAATTAATAGCTACCGCTGCTCTGAGAACCATTTATTGGATAACCAACACCTGTGCCATAAGTTACCCCAAGTGGTTCGCTATGTTTCGTGTCTTAGCAGGGGTTCACGGGTTGGCAATTGCAACTACTCCGTGGCGGGCTGGATCAGGAGAGACTGGTTGAGGGAGACCTTTTGATCTTTTCAGTCAGACTCTCTCAATCCATCTCCATGTACCGGAGTGGAAGGGATGGATTTATACGTCCGTCGTTCCTGGGCACATTGAACCCCAGATTCCTACCCACCCCTAGTCTCTTATTCCTTCCCAGAACTTCTCCTCTCTTTCCTTTCCATAAAAAGGCCCTCCACACAGCATCCCCAAAGTTGAAATGAGCTCTGAGGGATTTTTTTCCTCAGGGCCTCCTGTGTGGAGTTAATGTAAAAAAAAATAAACTTAAATCTATACGGGAGGTCTAAAGAATACATGTAAGTAAGAATGATAACATAATTTTAACCAAATCCCTACACCCTTTTATCATCATTAAACGTAATAATTTCGGTTATCAGTGGTGTGGATTATTCCTGCCTGAAATTATTCACTTTTTTTATTAAAAGAAAGACAAACATTCGCCAGGTACGAATAACCTGGCAATATTTGAAAATCTCCTACGACAAACACAGTAAGCGGAAAATATTGCTCGTGTCGTGATGGAAGACTTAGCCAGCCGAGGAATCGAACACGCGATGTCTGGGACCCTAACGCAATGCCAACTCAGCCACCGACAGGTCAAATGCTAGTATTTAAGTATGATTTTACAAATTTGAACTTTTTCTACATTAACTCCAGGAAAATAATTTCCCTCGGGGTCTACGTCATCGGAGATGCTGAGTGTGGAGGGTCTTTTTGAGGAGAGGAAGGAATGAACATTGGTCTTGAAGAGACCCATGTTGTAGGAAGGAGGAAACTCAAAGGCCGGCAAATCGTTTCACAGCCGAGCAGTTGAACACAAGAAACTGCTTGAATTCAAACAAGCAATAAAGTACGTAATTTTAATTTTCATTTTCAAATTAGTAATTTTAATAAACCTTGATTTTTCCCAGGTATGCGCTGGAAAATTTTATAAATTCCCAAAGCCCGTTGTAAAATTTGCTCCCAAATTCCAAAATGAAAGACATACAAAAAAAAAAAATTGAAATCGGCAGTTTTTTCGATAACATGTTATCTGCATACAAAAATGTGGGTGTCTTCTCCAAACTAAAACTGTCTAAATTAACCGAGTTAATCAATAATCTGTCGGGCAAGTATTTAGTTTTTGTTCTATGCATTTATGTATTCCTTTATATTTATTATTTCATAGATAAATTTAATTAGCCTTAAGTTCTTCAAAATGCCAGTCTGTAATAAATGATATTAATATAAATATTAGGAATTTATATTTCTACATCGTCCTGGAAGCGATTTAAAAAAAAAGAGAGCTGTACAAATTATTCATTTATTATTATTGTGACAGTTAAAAAGTTCTTTCTATTATTTGACAAATAACATACAATGGCCATTACTTGAAAATTGAAAACTCGTCACAGTAATTGTTTATTTTAAAATTAATATCAACTGTGTATTAACACTGCTATAAATGTTAGCACTCTAATCGTTACTGAGCCACCTGTCTTTGCCTCTTTCCAACAAATTTAAAATTGTTTTAAATTGAGTTTTTGCACAATCATGCGGCGTATAGCAAAACAACGCGCATTGGCTAAAAATGCCTTCACGAATATTTTGTAAATGTAAAATGACTAACGAATCTATTAGACTAGTGCTACACCTTGAACTAAAACAGTGGGTTCGATAACCTACAATCAGTACCAACCCATTGAAATTATCAGGCAATAATCCATCCAGTTGTCATTCAACAAAAAATCTATTTTTAGGAAGTGTGAACATTTTTTTAATGTGTAGGTACAACAAACTAATTTGCTAATTTTTACTTTCGCATTTTCCTAAGAAGAGCAGAATTTCTCCTATTCTTTGCTTTATTTTTATCAAAGTCTAACTTCCAATATTCTAACAAGTTTGAAGTAGGTTACCTATACGCGATAGTGAAAAGAGATATCAGATCTGAGTTGCGGGTGAGGCCCTTAAGATGATTTTTCACGAAAACGACAATATACAAATCACTCATATATTATTACTATTAATTTGATAAAATGTTAGTTCAATATCCTTTGTAGGCCTCTTCAGATCCACAACATTTGTACTCCGACTTACTCTGGGTGATCAACGGCACCAAAGTCGCCAAAGTAAAGCAAGATAGGGGCACTTAGAGACGTCTTGCAGAAGGTAGAAACCGACAATACAACCGACAATAGAGAAGATCTGATTAAAAAATAAGTAACATAGATATGACCTAAGAATGCTAAACTATGCCTTTCGCGGGGAAAATGCATGGCGTGAGACAAACATTCTTTGGTGCTCTAATTTGTTCAGGAAAAAGTTTAAGATATGCCATATTTTTTCCAGCTCGTTACCTGGTTAAATTGGAATGCGTAATGATAAGTACATATGTGGTATACGCATGCAGAGGTAAGGGGCCATCAGGGGTGCCGGCAACCTTTGCTTTGATCGTCCTTGATACAGAATCGATAGCTTCGTTAGTTACTTTTACAAATAACAAAATGCCCGTGGTTCATCTGGTGGTATGCTGGTCGGATTGGCATAAGTTAGAGGCTCGTCGTATCTGTGCGGATATCTCCGAAACAAAAATATAAACTATGCTTTATGGGCTCATTCAAATACAGGGCTATTAGAAGAAATCTTTCGTTTTCTTTTGAATATTTTTTATGGTGTGTTTTGATACTGAAGAAGGAAAACTTCAAAGGCTCATTGCGACCGTTTAACAAATTTTCTTTTTTGGCGGTGTAGTAATGAGAGTATGACAGGTGGCGTGTGTAAGTATTATATTTTCCAATTACAAATTTTTGAACTAATGTTATTCAGATAAATTTTAAGTTTTACTTCACTTATATGCAGTGGCATGCACAGAGTTCTTAGTTTTCTCACAGAAGTGGTAATTTTCGGTTTAGCTGCTGGCTTTATTCGATGTTCTTACAGCCACTTCAAATATCCAAATAACCGCTACCTTTATGCACATTACAAGGCCAATTACTGGAAGCATAAAATTTTCTTTTTTTTTCAAACACACAAATGCATGAATGAAATGCATGCCATCATAAAATGATTTTTATTTCATTAGTAAAGTTATATTAATTAATAGAGGTTTATTAGAGAGAGGCGCTGATTGCGACACTAACACAAACGAGACTTCCCTCGAATGTGTATTATGCAAGCGTAGAATATGATCAACGTTTGAATCTGACAAGTGCGTCATTTTACATACGAGGAAATTCCTGCTTTTGACAAATTCTATTATTATATTGAGATACGATTCCACTTTGTGCGTAGATCGATTTCTTGGAACAACTTTATAAATTTGATTATTATTTATATTTTTAAGTGAGTACGGTAGGGTAAGTAGTGCTGATTTGCTTGTATGGAACGCACTTCTCTGCTTATACGACGTAAGGACGAGGGATCGGCAAGGAATAGCACCATTGGCAAGTGGAAAAAAAATGCTAACCGATATTTAATTGCTGTATTATTGTATATGTTTACACCACCTCAACAACAATAGCTTAACCTATTATTACTATGAATAAATTAACTTCAAATGATAAACAACTAATTACAGGAAAGCAGATGTCGGCAAACGAAAAAATGAGAATAAGGAAAGCTACGTTGAAAGGGGGTTATATAAAAGTCAACCAAGAGGAAGAAGCTTCGCTCAACCACTTACAAAGCTTATTATAATGTAAATTGCATTAATTGATTCCCTGGGAAGCAATCAGCCTACTGCCCAAGCTAATAATAATATCAGCCAGGGTATTAACCTGATAGTAAATAATAAGTACCTATCGTAGATAAACTTTAATACCTAATAAATTGTGGAAAGAGGGAAAATAATGACGAGAGTCAACAGGATGGGTGCATAACTACTTTACAGGCACAACATATTGATATTATGCACTTCGAAAATAATGATTTCGCTGAGCTGCTTCGACATGTCTTGATCGCATTGAGCACGCTCTTATTAACCTAACTAAACAGATAAAGCGTGTATGGGGGGGATCAGCCAAACAGGGGCAATAAACAGGAAGAGGAACGCTGTTGGAATAAGTTAGGTTAAGTTGAATATGACATGCTCATAATATGACACGTCGCAGAAAAATTTGTAATTTTATTTTCGAATGTATTTTGAGGCTGTATGACACTCAAGTTGGTACTTCTGGATCATATAATATATTAGCGAGTTCCCGGCATGCGTTGCAATGCCTCTTAATAGTGAAATTGTTTCTCCCTGCGTGTATTTTCCCATTCGTCCCGTTCCCCTTCCGCCTCCCCTTCCCTTCCCATGGCCCCTTCCCCTCACGCGTTCCCCCTTCCCCGTTCCACATTCCCCACCTTCCCTCTCCGCTCTCCCGCTCCTCGTCCCGTGAACCCACCTCTCGCGTTCCCTTCCATTTTTTTAGAGCTTGCGTGCCACCTATTACAATTTTTTATACAAATTTTCATTTTTCATACATCACAAAGTATTCGATTTTGGTTATAGGTGAGAACCTCAATTAAATTCATTAACGAAAATTTAATTTTGATTAAACAATCTATGGCTTGCAAAATGTCATTATCAAATTGTGACATTTTTGACAGTTTCGTAAGAGTTTTTGTAATGATTAAAAAACTTTTCAGATGTATTGTTATGTGGTTGTAATGAATGTAATAAACGATTTATTAAGGTAAAATTAAAAAGAATACCAACTAGACTCTAGAATAAATGAGTCAACATAATATTGCGAAATGGATATGTTCCAAATAGGTTAATTAAAATTAACCGTAAGTAAGGATACCTGAAAGTACGTAATGAATGGAACATAAGTTACACACACCAAAAATCCATGTGAATAGACGGCTGTCAAGAGGTAGAAGAATAAATAATAATCCGGTGTTGAAGATATATTAAATAATCCACAATAGATGTTCGAATAACACTGTAGACAAAATATAATTAATTTCTATCAAAATAATAATAGGCAAAATAAAGAACAATGTGAATATTTATAAAAATCTTTGAAATAAATACCCATAGGCGTTAGGCTCTAATCACGAAGGAGTGTCAATCGGCCCACATTATTACGATATCCTGTATACAAAAGTTTCCAGGTATTTCATACCTATCTCAAATCTGAACTGCCATAATGGGTTCAAGTTTATTCATACAAATTAAAGTCACGACTTACTTATTCTCACACATAAATTTTATAAGTAATGTAATATTGTCGAATTGTTTTGCGACGTTTCATTCACGGGTAAGCAATACGTACCTGAATTAAGTAAAATAAAAAAAAATGTGTCCATATATAGTGTGTGCTGAAGTAAACATTTTTGCCCATAATTTATACAGATGCAAAAAAAATTTACTTTTTTTTACATTAACTCCACACATGAGGCCCTGAGGAAAATGATTTCCCTCAGGGTCTATGTCATCTGGGATGCAGTGTGGAGGGTCTTTTTGAGGAGAGGAAGGAATGAACATTGGTCTTGAAGAGACCCATGCTATAGGAGGGAGGAAATGCAGAGGCCGGCAAATCGTTCCATAGCCGAGCTGTTGAACTCAAGAACGAGTCGAAAAAACGACCCGTTCTCATGTGACAAATGTTAACCGCTGGGCGCGCGTTTGGCGTGTCTCCCGACTATATCCATTGAAACGCCGGTAGCGATTGCAATCCGTTCCTTAAGGTGGGAGAATCTAATTCATATAAAAATATAATTCATAACGTTTATAATGTATAATAAATAGTGTTCTTTTTTATAATATTTACAAACTTCCACATATTTAAATAAAAATAAATCTCCGAAATGTTTGTAAGCGCATAACTTCCAAACAACTGCACCAAATTGGAAAATTCTTTTTTTCTTTGAGCTCTAGCATTATTAAATTTAGGTGGCACGCGTGCTGTTTGAAAACTGAATGTACCGGGAATGAATGAATGGAATGCGTGAGGGGGATTATTGAAAACTGAATTTTGTATGGTAAATTATTTTTCAAGAATCGAGGGATTTTTTTAAGTGATATTCGTGTTTTACTTACTATTTAGTTGTTAATTTAATAAAAGAAAAATAAAACTTTCTTTTTTACATTTTTACTTTCGTATTTTATAACTATTTTTTTATTATCTACGACATTATATTCATTAGCCACAAATGTTTTAATAAATCACCGAATAGTAATTTGTTGCTAGGTGCTCTGTTTATAAATGGGAATCCTTTGGATAAAAGGAAAAAGATACATAACATCGAAAGAATCAACATAGGATTTTTTCATATATATAAGGGATTTTTTACTCACCCTTATAAACTCCGATTGAACTCCCAAAGAGACAGGCCACCAATCGCTGCTGGGTTGGTGAGATACCAAGCTATTCAAATTTAGTTACTACGTTTCGCAAAATGAACGAGGTTCAAATACATTACATTTTAATTGACTAAATTTCCTGGTAAATGTGAAGACACCCAAATAATTCTTGTAATTTGAGTCGGAGATCTTCTCTCTACCAAAGAGGTCATGTAGTAGATTCATTATCATTTTATTGCATATTGAATTCATTGCTTACCTCTTCTCAGAAGGGTCGAGGACCGTTGGTACCGCTTTGTTTCACACTTCAAGTATCCAATGGAAAACTTTTTCTCATCAAATCTGCATTTATTAATTTGATTGTCGTAATAAACATGTAGAAGTTAAAGCTTCTTTTATCATAATTAGATTATGCAATTGACGCACACTTACGCAGTATTGTGAATAAGTGAGTATTTAAAAAGGGCTGGTACTTGATAATACAAGAAGTTCTCCGAGATTATTTATTAAATAAAAATTTGCTGATTTTTAAAACAGAATGACTTATCAGCAAACAATATCGGTACTTACATCAAGATGAAACAGGGCGGTGAATCAATCATTAGATGTTAAAAGTCTATAACAGAGTTGTTATCAATATTTAAGAAAATAAATAATAACACACCTACTTTTTTTATCCTACAGGTAAACATAATATGATCTTGATAATAATGAACCCAACGTTACGGTAAATAATGAGCTAAAGTTGAACTATTGCAACCTACTACAACAGAAGAAATCGAACAAATCACTACGGGTATAAGAGCAGGTTTGTCTTTGGTTTTGACGGGATCACAGTATCAATATTGAAATTTTAAATCATATAATCAATACAAGTTTTGAAAGTGTAGTAATTTCACCCATGTACAAAAAATTTGTATTTATACTGATATTTAAAACCAGAAATATGGAAGAAACAAACAATTACCGTCCAATTTCTTTACTATCGAATATTACAAGTCCTTGAAAAAGTTGTAAAAAAATAACTAAGTAACTCAGTTCATTAAGATTAATCACGAAATTAAAACCAAATCGGATTCGTGGAGATCAAAATACGCTTTTGCTAAATTATTTAGCAATATTCAAGAAGTTTCAGATAAATCTTTAAAATGTTTTAGTATATTTGTTGATTTCCAAATAGCTTTCGATAGCATATCACTAGTCAAACTAATACAGAAAATAAATGTTGTAGATTTTAATGAAAGAGCATTCAATTGGCAAAAAATAAGCCTTCACAAAAGAACACAAGTTGTAAAAATAAACGAAAGTTTAAATCTACCCGTTACAAGTAATTTTGGCATACCACAAGGCACTGTATTCGGTCCATTACTTTTTATCGCGTATGTTAACGATGTTTTTAAACAAAATTTTAGTGGAAGCGTTATTCCTTATGCCGACGACACGATCATCGTAGTTAAGGGTCAGGACAGGAATTTTGTAAAGGAAAATGCAAATGATGACATGCAAATCCTACAATACTGGTTCGATAAAAACCTACTATCAATTAAATTAATTAAAAAATAATTTCCCTAAAATAAAATAAATAAATAAAGCAAAAAACACTTTATATTCCTTTCTCATTAAATTAGTTTCCGAACTTGCCCAAACATTGAAATAATAATTATAGACGGTGGAAAATGTTAAAATGTTTTTGCTCATATTAAATCATACGACCAAAATATACCTTGGTGTAATTGCAGACAAACATAATATGAAATCTATATATCTATTAGATTAAGAAATATTCTTAAATAAGATAATTTAAAAAGTCTACTATGCGCTAGTCTAGTCCAATCATTTTTTATTCCAATCATTAATTCATTATGGAATTATTGGATGGGGAGGTGCATATGAAAAAATTGTAAGCCTTGTAAAGGTGATATAAAGACAATTATTAGACAAAAAATTTATTATAAAAGTAATTTTGAAAAAACAAACTGTACTTAGTGTAACAAACATTGTTAAAATTTTTCCAAAATTCCAAAATTAAAGACATTCATAAGAAATCCTTAATATTTCAAATATTCATAGATATTACATTAAAATAACTTAAGCTGATTTCATCATTGAGGTGGGAAATAGGTGTGAGACGGTGTATTTTTAGTGATTTTCGTGAATTTTTTTAAACACAAAGAATAAATATCTTTTATTTTATACATTTGGGTCATTTTACATACATATTCAAGAGTATATTCTTAAATTTTCAGATATTTCCCTCAAAAAATAACGGAGATATCAGCTGTCGCGCATTGTAAGTCGCCATCCGGCTGCGCAATTTGTAGGTCACAATTTTCATTTGAAATTAAGTTTTCAAAAAAATTTACTTTTTTTATAAGCACTTCTTCTATTTGAACCTCACTCCTCACTCCTCACAAAAAAATCGTAAATTAATATTTTTTTAGGGATGTGAAAATTTTATATGATTTTTAACCATTCTTTTTTCCTTTTTTTGCAATTAAAAAAAAAGTTAAAATAAAGATTTTCTTAGAATTGAGATTCAAATAGAGCGTATTTACATAAACTAGTGGTCGCCCAATGGTCGAAATTCGACCATAATTGTGATGTTTTTTTTTATGTTTGACATTCAGTAAGACCATAGACAAATAATATTAAAGACAAACACTATTAATCTATTCTCAATTTGACCATAGACTTTAACAATAAACAATAGAGTAAAGACGCGTGTGTTTGTGTCAAATACATGGTAGTGTGTGTAATGTTTTTATTATTGATTTAATGTATTTTTATGCATAATTTTAAAAAAATATTTGCATTCTGCACTCCTCCTCTACATAAACTATAAGTGTGCGAAATTTCATACTCCTCCGTCCGCGCAATTTTCGTAAAAAGGGGTACAAAGTTTTGGCTTCACGTATTAATATATTGATGTGCTGAGTTTGATAACGATTGTTCAAAAACTGTAGGAGCTAGAGGTTACAAAATTCGAAAAAAGTGGTTTCGCGAAAAACGCGTTTGAAAATAAGAGTGACATTAAGTAGTAGTAGTTCGACCGAGGGACACTCACTCAAAAGCTTATAACTTTGAAACGGCGTGGAATTTTGGTTTGAAATTTTCAGAATATATTTTTGAATAGTTCTACTATTGATTTATTAAAAAAAAAATTGAAGCCTCTACACCTATTTCCCTCCTTAAGGAATAAATATTTTTAAAGTCTTCCGAAGAAGCAAAATAATGTAAAAAAACTCTCACGCTTACATCAGCCTTGCGCTCTTTGCACATTTCTCACATGGTCGTACATGGTTTTACCACTCAGGGATCTCACTTCTACAGCAATCAGTTAATATTATTTGTCATTACCATACTTTCCTACACGCTATTACAATTTTTATCAAGGAAAGTTACTCACTCACAAACAAAGTTCCTTCCGCGCGTGAAATTTAACGCAATTAGGTGTCCACGTAATACAGGAGTCGTTGTACCACAACACACAATGACCTATTCCAGCTAGTGGAGTCAGTAGTCGGTTTCAGTGTCAGTAGTCACCAATCACCAGCCATATAGTGCCCACGGTTGTATGATTGGTAGTAAAATGTGGGTACTTATTAATTTGGGGCCCGCCGGAGCGTAGCGGCCGCGGGGTCAACGGCTGGGGCTCCTCGACCGACCATGGGAGCCCCGTCTGGGCCCCCGTCTAGCCTTGAGGTCTGGGGCACCGTCGGTTTAATGCAGGTGAATCATTTTCACCAGTACGCAGGCGCAGTGACAACCCACACAGTACTTGGTCGTTACATCATCATGATGGTTACAATTGAATCAACATGCTACGAGGATATTTGGATGAAAGTTACTCAATTTTTTAATTTTTATTTATAAAATAAGTTTTGTATACAGTTGTTTACGTGCTTTTACCGCACTAGGCACGTGCTTGCATTATGGGAGTCGATTTTTTACATTGTTTTTCATAATAAAAATAATATCTTCTCAAGGGCGCTCTACAGTCTACAGCGCTAGAAATTGATATAAAAACATTAAAATTAATACAAAATTCTTAGGAGGGTTGTTATATGCACGTGATAGGATAATTTTGAAATTCTGTGTAAGTTCTATTCAAGTCCTGTCATTAAATCATTGCAGGCAAGTTGCTTCATAAAACTGAAATAATCACAGAACTTGAATGGAACTTTCACAGAGCGTGAAAATTAACTTCAAAAATTTTATGAACTGTTCATATTTTTTTAAACAACCCGTCCCTTAGTCTTTCTACCAAAAATTAACCACGATGAAATAAACAACAAAAGTAATGGTATTTACATTTACATATTTAGATACTAGCTGACCTGGACACGCGTTGCTGTGACGTAAAATCTAAACACAACGCCATCTACTGGAAGGTTACCCAACCTAAGTAAGTGTTGTGTCGAACTCTGTCTCTGTCGATAAATTAACGCTGTCTGTTAGAAACATATGGAGCTTACAAACAATTACAAAGCTTTGTTCTTTAACAAACATTTAATGAACATTTAATTCGCATTAATAAATATTTAGGTCAATAATCGAAATAAAAACTATTATATCTTTTAAGTTTGACCAAATAACACACAGTAAGCTAAATTTTATCAAAATCGGTTAAGTAAGTAAATTTTATAAAAATCAGAGTTTATCTCGAACAAACATCGTGACGCGAGATTTTTATAAATATAAAGACCGGTCAGTGGTTGAGTGGGTACCGCGTTTGGGTCCCACCCGGGCTTCCCGTGTTCGATTCCTCGGCTGGCTAAGTCCTCCATCACAACACAAGCAACATTTTCGGCTTTCTGCGGTTGTAGTAGGAGATTTTCGAGCATTGTTGGGTTATTCGTAACCTGGGAATGTTTGTCTTTCTTTTAAAAAAAAAAAAAATATATAATTAAATAAAAAAATCACGGGATGAAGATAGGTTCGAATAATTGAAAAACTATCAAAACGCTCGAACAACAAAATGCTCACTCTTTATAAATAGATGACTTTTGAATTTCGCCCAGAATTATTTATTTTTAATTAATTATTTATTCCTGGTTTTGAAAAGTTGGTTGGTGAATTTTTTTTGTGTATATATTTTTTCCAAATCTTTTTCAAAACAAAAATAAATACGTAGATTAGTCTTTGCATTTAAAGGTTTTATACCGCGGTTTTCAGACACTCACCTTCGAAAGAACTACATTTAGTTTTTCCTTAACTGAAAAATCCTTGAATTTGGCAAAGTTAATTTATTAAAGTTCTGTTAATTTGTTTGTCTTAATTAGTGCTGAGCATAATGGCAGTATCCATTTCAATACATCGATTATTTTTTAGTAATCGATTCTAAAAATTAATTTAATTTATCGGTGTGGATAACTACGTATCTACTTAGTCAAAATTAATAAGACACGTTGTCTAATTTTCTGATTAAATTTTTATCATTTCAGTTAAAATTAAAAGAACTTATTTAAACCACAATTTAATATTTTTTTACATGTCCGTGATCTTTTTCTTTTTAAGATAATTAAACGACAGAACCCCCCCATAGACAATGATTCTTTATCCGTAATTCATTTTATATGGTGCCCATATGTAAGTTTTCGTGTTGCTATGGAAAATTTACATACATCGTCGTTTTTACAAACTCTGCGTGTAAGATCATCATGAATTTAAATATTTGAAGAAAGATATTATTAGATAGTTACATATGTACATGTATGTCACTTCAGAAATCTTATGGTTGATACTTTCCTCCCCAATAATTGACTATTTGCAGACGATACCTTAATCTATATTTCGTGTGAAGATTACAAGGATGCAATCAACAAAATAAACGAAGACCTACAAAATATAGCAAAATGGCTGAAAGTAAATAAGTTGAAACTGAACGTAAAAAAAAACAAAATATATTAATATATACAATAAAACGCGTAGTACGGTGTTAAATTTGACAATTAATGATGAAAAAATTGAAAAAGTAAATGACATCAAATACCTGGGTGTGATACTTGATTCTTTGATTACTACTTGATTCAAAACTAACTTTTGCGGCAAATTTTGAATATGTGCTAAAGAGGGTATCTAAAAAAGTAAATTTTCTCATAAGACTAAGAAATAAATTATACAAAAATACTACAGAGCTCATTTATAAAACTATAGTCGCTCAACATTCTTATTATTACTGCTCTACGATGTTATATTTGGCCAATGAAGGAAATTTGAATAAGCCACAAGTTATACAGATGTATCTGGGAAGGAAAGGCAAATATGCAAGGGTTAATCAAATGAGAGAGGAGCTAAATTGGATTCCAATAAAAAAGAGACCGCTGTTTAATGTATACATTTTTGTCCATGAAGTAATGAAAAACCAAATGCCAAAGTACTTTAAGGATGAAATTGTTTTTAATAGAGATGAACATAATTCCGAAAAAAGAAATATAAATAGAGTTAGATTGCTACATATGAAAAAATCAAAATCACAGAACTGCCTTATGTATAGAGGACTAAAGTTGTACGAGTGAAAGTATGAAGAATGAAGAAAGAATGAATGTATTTGAAAAGAAGTGTTATGCTTTCTGTAAAAATATTTAAATTTATCTAATGAAATGTTACACTGTGCTTATTAGTTTATATTCTTGCAGTATGAACTAACTCAATAAATAATAATAAAAATAAAATAAAAATTTATTTTTCTATGTAAAGTTTGTTTAGATGCGATTTTTCGATGATTTCTCGACATACGTAGAAGTACATAAAGAGAGACAGACGTAGAAGTACATAAAAGTATATAAACTTCTATACTTATATTATAAATAATGTGAAACTGCGTGTGTTTGTTTGTTACGCTTTCACGCATAAACCAATGAATCGATTTTAAAAATTCTTTCACCAATAGAAAGCTACATTATATGTGAATAATAAAGGCTGTGTATAATGGTAAGTTCTGGCGTTATGAAATTATGAATATTAATATATTATTTTTATTATACGTTTTCTGTCGCTAACAAAAGCGAGTTATTGCTAACGTCAGAAAACAAATCGTTGCCGTGGAAACGGTGTTGATATATTTGCGAGAAATCGTGATTGATATCTATCTATATAAATAAAAATGAATCTCCGAAATGTTTGTCCGCGCATAACTTCCGAACGACTGCACCAAATCGGACACTATTTTTTACTACTGGTGAGCCCTGGCATTATGAAATTTAGGTAGCACGCGAGTTGTTGTAAAACTGAATGTAACGGGAATGAATGTATGGAATGCGGGAGGGGGGAGGGCGGTGGGAGAGGGGGACAGGGGGGAGGGGGAGAGGGAAGGGGAGGTATAATTGGATAATTGCGGGGGGAGGGGGGCAAGGAGGGGGGAGGGGGAGAGGGGAGGGGATAGGGGAGGGGAAGGATAATTGGTAAGTGCAAGCGCTACGTTAATACATGAATATTTAAGGTTAAATATATTTTAATTTCAATACAATCAAAAAGAAAGGTAATTGGAAGTGTGGGTAAATCCCATAAAGAATGTGATCTTACAAATGTAGGAAGAGATGAAGTAAAGTTGTAAATCTATTATTTAATTTAACTTTATATGGGTTAAGTTGTATATAAATGGTTATTTCTATCTAAGAGCAATTTATTTTACAGATGTTTGCAAAAGTGAGGCGTCCTATACTTGTAATCCATTTCTACGATAAAGCCAGATCAAAATATGATGATCAAATTATTAGAAAGCTTCGAAAGATTTCGTACAATTATTAAAGAGTTGTAGGCAGAGGTAGGTGTGTATTTATAATAATCGAAACATCCAAACAATTGAATAATATTCCACTTAATCCTTAAATAGTGAATCAACTCAGTTGGGTGACTAGTTTTTGGATCAAAACTGCTAGAATCTATGTGATAGATTCCATTATTCTAATCTGAAATTGTTTCGGAAACCAGTCGATTATTCACATCACTTGTGCAAATATTAATAAAAAATAAAATAACTTAGATCACACAATGGCACCAACTTGGTGATACATTCACAAGACGAAATAAAATATCATTTTAGTGATCGCCGAAAGTGTCTAATTCTTATCAAATGGCACAGATACTGGTCTACGTCATAATGGCATAGGTCAATAGAACTGAAGGTATTCTTTCCTTGTACGGGCAAATATACATAACTGTTAAATGAGATATTTTATCAGTTTGTCTTTAATGCGTTACGTCACGAACCGGGGCAAACCGGAACGGCGTTCCAGTTTTACAAAAACTGTCAACTTTTGTGGTTCCCATTTGCTACCACGTGGAATGCGGCACCATGTTGTTAGTTGCTACCCAATTAATGAAAATATTAAAGAAGTTTAATAATTTGGAAAGCATTGAGGCGGGTATGGGTACCGCCGCCCCGGAATCGTTTATTGGATAACCAACATCTCTGCCATAGATCACCCCAAGTGGTTAGCTACGTTTGGTGACTTAGCAGGGGTAGCCGGGTTCATGGGATGAGGTTTGTCAGGGTCTTTTTGTCAGGGCGACCGATGTGTCTGCCCACCTACTGCGTGCGAGCCGGATCGAGAGAGACGGATTGAGGAGGTCTTTTGATCTCTCCAGCCAGAATCCGTCGAACCATCACCTTGCACCGGAGTTGAAGGAATGTATTCATACATCTGTCACTCCTGGACACATTAACTCACAGATTCTTACCCACCCATCATACCTATTTCCTTCCCAGAACTTCCTCTTCTTCCTGTTCTTAAAAAACCCTTCACACAGCATTCCCTAAGATGACATAAGCCCTGAGGGAAATGATTTCTCTCAAGGCCTCCTGTGTGGAGCTAAAAAAATAGAGTAAAATGAAGTTTAAAAACATATACGTACAAACATATATATATTGATAGTCCAGTTGATCATCAGACATCTCAAAATGCAGATAATGGGGAAATAGAAGATAATGAGGAAAGCAATATTCGAATGCTCACCATAAATCAAGTATTATTTACACGTGTTTGTGTTTTACATATTTAATTTGCTATAAAATAACACCGGATGGTATAACGGTCCGGTACATTAGTATGACGTTTTGAAATTTCGTAACCCAGGAATCATAATTTTTTTGTTTATTTCAATACAATTTCTCTGAATTATGATTGATTTTGGTGGTGTTTATGAGTAATCTGAGTTGGGTACTAAATAGAGGATACACTTTTACATATGAGTGCTTACTTAAATCAATTCATTAAAATTATTTTAATCATCGATTTTTTTAAGATATCTGACTAATTTACTGGACGAAAGATATTTTTTCATACCTGAAAATTATTTTTCATTTAATTTTTTTGATGTGATAACGTCTTATAAATCGATGAACGCCGGCTGCATGCACGAAAAAGCATGACTCATTGTCACGTTTCGCCTGAGCCGAGCGTGCGAACAAGCGATAGAGAGGCACGATCGGCCTGAGCGTCCGGCTTGTGACGCATCTTTCTCTCTTCCACTCCATCGTTATTATATGACGTTATCACGTAAAATTATCGTCCGTAAACCGACTTTACAGACAACCAATTTTTTTTTTGAAGGATCCAGAGTTCCGGTTAAAATAAAATATGAATCGAAGGACTGACTAATAACAGCTGAGACAAATAAATATTTTGTCATTGTTGTATAGGTGCTTAAATATGTAAGAGTAAGAATTTAGGTCAGCATCTTAAATATGTTTTTTCGAGCATTGCAAAAACAAGATATTTGGATGAAATTATTAACTTAAAGATTTTTTTAAATTATGACATCACAATCGTAACGGAAGCTCTTTATGTCTGGAATTTCACTACTTATCTAATATATTAGTTTCGAGGAATTGAATCATATCAAAGTTATTGAGTCAATAATACGAGGCTGGCGGATATTATTGTCAAAACATATTTGATGTGAATCTGTATTCCAGTGAAATCATTATTGTCATTATTATCATTACTAATGATGTGGTACACAGAGGCCATTGGCAAAAACCAAGCGTGCGCAAAATAAAAATATGTTAATTTAATCAATTGTGAATTTCTCACCACTGATTCCTCCGTTTGTTTCACCGAAGACCAAAATGTGGACAACATTTTGGTCTTTGGTGAATTTTTCTCATTAAAAAATCTCACATTGTAAAATCATTAGGTATTGGACATTTAGTATCGTGGCGGAAGGTTGGGCAGTTACTCGGCTGAATGACTTTCCCAGAACTTTCTATCCTGTCTATTCATGTTGACTGCTGACCGAATTTTTCCGGATAAGGTTTTTCATGGTTTCCTTATTCCCGAAGGCAAATGCGGAAGAACTCCAAATAAAAAGGACTGGGCCGCCTCCCTCTCACTCATAACACAAACAGACGTATATATGGCTGCCGACTGCTGGTGCTGATGGTTGATGCTAGACAAAACATGCAATTTTAATAGGGATGGTACCATGGTTGGTTGGTTGGTTGGGTCATGGTACCATGAAACACAAGACCTCTAAGTCTATAATAGCCAGGTAATATTTTAAATATTCACATGAGGTAAAAATTGCGAGGCGCAAATGACGCCGTTCTATTTATATAAAGAACAGTAGTTTTAAATTCAATAAATTTAAATTATTCACTTCTTCAAGGAACATAATCTAGAAAATGAAAAAAAAACTTTCTATCCTCCTACTTCCTTCAGCTTCCCAATTCAAAAATGTTTTTTTTTTGCTTTAGTCAAACTAGTCTATTATTGGATTTAACAGGAAGCCGTGTGTCCATATAAACATATTTCCCAATTTACCCTCTGGATTTTCACAGAACAAATAATTTTTAATATAATATAATTATCGACCACTAGCGTGTCGACACGTTTTTGTGATGAGTTACTTCTTAAAGGGGTTAGGACCCTTCAAAAATCATTAAAATAGCCTGAGATGCAATTGTTCTTTACGCTCAGTATTCGGGGGGGGGGGATAACAGCGACAGTGACAGCAACAGTTTAATAAACTACCTTTAAGGCACTTAAAACAGTCGCAATTATGTAATGAATAGCCCGAAAAAGAAAAAAAAATGGGGAATTTCACCATTTTTCAGAAAAATATTCACATTGCCGCCACTTTAACACGTTACCTATTAGACTTACAAAAAAAATTGTAGTACAAAAAATATTTGAAATTTTATCTTCTTTAAGTTTGTTTTTAACAATTTTGTTGTAAAATCAACCATTGCAAAGTTATTTTGAAAAAAACAAATTTTGGCACCTTCAATCCAAGATGGCGGCTCGAGCTCGACCCCCCAAGGTCGAAAACTTTTTTTTTTCTTTAGAGTCCCAATCTAAACAACATGTATCAAAATCGCTACTACTTGACCTTTTGCAAGGCGGAGGCCTTTTTTATCCCCCACTGACTGGACTAATAGTTTAACAGTAAACATACATTTGTTTAGTACTTAGTTTCAGTTCGAAAAAAACATCCCATGTAATGGTGCGTATGATGAGCAGTAATGATTCGTAATGAGTCAGTACCGTTCTTTGATTAAACTTATGTAGGAGATAAGAAACATAGACAATCTCGTTAACGACTGATAATATTAGTAAACTCACTTGATCTAAATATATACCCCCAAATTAGAATATTTCTGCTTGGTAACCATCACGATGATCGATGATGCTGCTGCCAACGTCAGTTATACCATGGTAATTAATGATTTGATGAATTTTTCAATTCTTTTTTGTATATTCTCTCCACACAGGAGGACGCCCAGAGACATACAAAACATTATTGCCTCGTTATTATTATTACTTTCTTTATTATTTTTGACTTTATATCCGGGTTAAATCTTCCCCACAGGAAAAACTAAACCCTTCCACACACTTTCCCACAAATCGTCATCTAGTCTATCCATGCTATGCAATTGCACTGTTTAAGTATAATAAATACAAAACAAGAACAACATGTTCACCTACCAGAGACCAAATGGGAAAATAATTCACCGACTCCAGATATTTTCATATCAGAGGGTTTGGCTCGGTAGAACTCCTAACTGGACCGATAAACCCTACATATATTTAAAATGATTGATTTTTGCAGTTTATAAATTCTTTGACAAATCTAAGAAGCCTAAGTTTTGAATGAGGGAGCTAGGTATAATGCCAGTAGCCGTAATGACTAATGGTAATATTTTTATAGTCTGAGAATGCCAAATTCATTTCCTAAATCTGTAAATTTTCTAATTCTTTCAGAAACAGATTTTTGAATATTACAGGAATTTGGAATAGCATAATATATTTTATAAAATTCATTTTCTAAAAATGAATTAGGTTCGTATTCAAAATAAGGTACTATATTACGGCAGTCAATCAAGTTATGTTTAATTACCAAACTTTGGTGAATTATTTTAAAAATTTTAATTACTTTAAATATTTTATTGTGGTTATTGTTCTTATTACAACCATTATTATTCTTAAGGCGAAATGCTTGAGCTCAATTTTCAAGCAGTAGGAAAATAATGATGCATATGTAAAAAAAGATTTAATTCTTAAGAACCCTGTCGGAAGAAAAATTTGCTCTGAAAAAAATATTTATTTAAAAAATATTTTGTTGTCTATAAACCATGTCCCGCTATCTAAAGAAAACTTTTGTTTTTAAAAACAATTTCGATTTTTAAATAAACTGAAACAATTTTTTTATATCAACATAAAATTTCTGATTTTTTTCAATTATTATTTCTCTTTAAAAGTTTTTGCAGCCTATTGTTTATTACTTATTACTATCTCATGTGTAAAAAAAATGTTAATATTATATTCTTAATGTAAAAGCTCCATGGGAGCATAAGAAAGTTTAATACATAAAGGATAACACAAAAACAATAAATAAATTAATTAAAAAGTTAGGTTAGGTTAGGAATATTTTGGCGTGGAACATTATTACCGGGAACATTTTAATCGGGAATATTTCGACAGGGAACATTGTCAAAAATCTTCATTGGCTCAAATGTCCTGAAAGAATCCAGTTTAAGCTCTGTTGGATGGTATTTAAGTCCCTCAACGGAATGGCCCCGACTTACTTATCGGAATTGTGTATTCCAGAAAATTCCAATTCTCGACAGTTAACCCTGAGATCAGCAGCGTCATCAGCTTTCGGAAGGTTAAAGGAACCAAAGCGTGCACCAGATACTAAGTTCGGTGAGCGCGCTTTCGGAGTGTCAGGACCCAAAGCCTGGAATGGACTGCCACACGACTTAAGGATGATCACAAATTCAGCGGAATTTAGAACTAAACTTAAAACCCACCTTTTCAGACAGTCGTACCCTTAAATTCAAAAACCTTTCACCTTAACCTTCAATGCCCGCGACATTGTAAAAATAACTCATTTGTTAAAAAAAATTAAAAAAAAAAAATATTAAAAAAAAAAAAAAAAAAAAAAAAAATCAGTTATAAGCTTTATGTAAGGGTCATTTCATGAAGATTCCCTAAAGACTCCTAAATTCTCCAGTCTCTCAAAATAAATACAACTATACTTTTGCCACTAATCTTTTAATGTAAATTCATGCAAAGTCCAGTGTTTTAAATATAATGCCCTCCGCGTGCAAGACCGTATCTTCTGCAACTATCTTAACGTATCTATTAACTTTCTAATTTCTCGGAAGTGACCTGCCAGGTAAGTATGTTTCTGTATCTGTTTGTAAATAGTTAAATTAGATAGAACCTAGGAATTAATAATAAGCTGTACAGCGCCCTTGAGGTGATTTTTCACAAAAACGGCGCTCTACAAATTATCCAATTATTATTATTATTATTATTAACGTTGAACCAATTAAAAGACTATCTGTAATCCAAGAATAATAATATTATTAACAAAAACAACAAATGTTCTCATCAAATATATTTCATACATTTTCGATTTATCTTATTAACCCAATGAGAAAACAGAATTAATTTTTTTTTATAAAAGAAAAAAGTTCACCATTCCTGATCTTCATTGATCATTAACCACATTTTGCCATGCCTCAGTTTCTCGTCCTAGAGATCTTCATCACGTCATCTTCTGTAAGCCAACGTTTTTTATGGTGATCTTCTCTTGTACTAGAAGAATGGAAATACTAACCTCCCACACAAGCCATTAAATGTCAAAACCGGTACAGCGTTTAGAACAATATTATTAAAGCCTTCATCTAGTTCCTGTTGAATTGTTTCACAGTGGCCTCTCAGGGGCTTCGGGGCTAGAATGAGGTGGAAATAGGGATGAAAATAGCAGTGAATTGACGATATGATTAGGTACCTACCAGACAGGGC
The DNA here is from genome assembly GCA_936435175.1 of Glyphotaelius pellucidus. Taxonomy (NCBI): domain Eukaryota; kingdom Metazoa; phylum Arthropoda; class Insecta; order Trichoptera; family Limnephilidae; genus Glyphotaelius; species Glyphotaelius pellucidus. Next base: position 1,375,009 of record OW386540.1, read on the forward strand.
CGTAAGCTCTTTGGATCAAATAGAAATGATTTTTATTTAATTATGTTATTTCACAAGAAGGGTTGAGTGGTGCGGAGGGTATTTTTAAGCAGAGGAAGATGTGTTCCTAGGCCTTAAAGAATACCCATTTTGAAAGAGGTAAAATTAGTCACAAATAATAAACGATATAATCAAAACCATTTCGTTCTCATTTTTTTATGTGAAAGAAACCCAACTGCTCCCATCCGTCTGGAGCCAGTGATAATACGGCTTATTTATTGCTATTAACTTATTAATAAACCATTTTATTTTTTATTTATTTTATACATTCAATAATAATATTATTTTATTTCAAAAACAGTTTATTCATAAACAAGTTCTGCTATGTAATTTATTAGACAGCTGTTTCGCCTTCTGAAGACATTATCAGATAAGGCCTTCACAAGACGAAACAACTGTAATGCGCAAAAAAAGTAAAAAAAATCGAACTTGTTTATAAGTAAACTGTCTTTATACGTTAACTATTTTTTTTCGTTATTTATTTTTGGCTATACCGTGTTGCGCTACCTCCCTCTTTAGCCAACGTTTCAGACAGCGTTACATTGTCCATCATCAGGGCAGATGTGTTATATTATTGAATATATAAAAGAAATAAACCAAAAAATATAGTAATATTAACATGGCATCCCCTACTGCGGTGATGCTGAAGGAAGTGGTGGAAATGAGACGGGGAAGAGGAAGGTGGGGTAGTACCTGACTATTCATATCTGATCTGAAGAAATATTTTAGAATGTTAGGCACACCTGTTAGACATTATTTGACTGTTTTTCTCTTTATATAAGACACCGATGAAACACGACATTTTCACCTAAAATATAGATATATTTCAAATATTGCAATGGATCGTATATAATTTCAAATATAGAATTGCAATGGGACGAATATAGATTTCAAATATAGAAAATGGACTGCCCTGAAGAAAAACATCCCTAAGGGCCTATTTCATCCTTGGGGATGCTATGTGGAGGGTCTTTTTTTATTGAAATGAAGGAGATGAGAGAAGAAGTTCTGGGAAGAAAAATGATATGAGAGGTTGGTAGGAATCTGGGGTCAATGTGTCCAGGAGTGAACGTATGAATCCATACCTCCCACTGCGGTGCAAAGCGATGAGTCGAGAGAGTCCGGCTGTAGATGTCTAGATTATGTCTGCCTCAAGCAGTCTCGACGATCTGGCCCACAACGCAGTAGATGAGCAAACGCATTTGCCACCAGACCAAGACAAACCTCATGCTAAATTACTAAATGTAGCAAACCACTTGGGGTGACCTATGGCATGGGTTATCCAATAAATTGTTCCCAAGACGGCGGTACCCATACCCGCCTCCCAAATTTTTACAACATAGTTATATGTGCCGTGTAACACAGTATTTGTGATCTAATTATCATAGATACACAATACGCGCTTACACAAATACTATGATATATTATGTAGCTACCTACTACGAAATAATCGTTAATCTGAATATCAATGTATTTTATACACTCCAATATTAACAATTATTCTAAATGAATAATCATGAATATCTATGGAGGGCTTACAACATTCCGCGGTTTAGTAGGCATGACAAATTGCGAAATGCAAAGCACTTACACGCATCGAAATAATTTAGTTATGATTTTTTTGTTTAAAAAACGTTAATTTCGTTATCACGCTATAAATCTTCATCGAGAACATACATGATGTATACTGTGAGGTTAATATGGAGCTACAAATACGCATTCAACCAGCTCAATGAAAATACGAGACTACGCAACTGCACTAATTTAAAATTACATTTAACACTTTCAATAACAGAATTCTTTCTGATGAACATGAAGAAAAAAATTAATATCTCCAAATTTGACGAAACAAATAGCCCTGTATTTTGTTTAAAGCTTGTGGAGGGTGTTCCTCATGGTGTCTATTTTTTCTGCTAGTTTGCGATCTTTATTTCAGCGACAAATAACACCTTAAATATAATAGCATAGTTACTAATAATATCATAATTTAAATGGCCTAGTGAGGTGTTCACAAAATACTATTACTAACCTATTTACATAAAGTTACGGATCACTAGTGGCCAGAATTTGAATCAACGATTTGAGATTTTTGCAACCAAAAGTATCACTTGATTGATTTTTGGGGTGTTGTGCAGTGTTGCGCTTCCTCCTCCTTTAGCCAAAGTTTCGGACATTTTGCCATCCAAAACATTGACTAAAAGAGAAAGAACACGGCATAATACCCCAAGAATCACGATAATTTTTAATCCCCGTCTACTTTCCTTTCTCAGTTTCTTTAGCTTAAAAATGGTTTAAAGGCCACATGCTCCAACTGCGCTCCTTGGGAGGCTTAACAATAAAATTGTAAAATCACTCAACCTCAATAATACCTACTTATGTATAATAAATTATATCTATAAAATTAAACCCGAATAAGGATACAATACTTAGAAAAAATGTCCTTGACTTAAAAGTTAACAATCCATTCTGGAAAAAAAACTTGTAAAATCTCAACCCACGCACATTTTTTCACGATCGTTAAAATAAATGATCGATACCATTTTTTTTATTTGTATTTAGAAGATTCCGTACTAAGTATTATTATTATTATTATACTACGCAACTAGGGGCCTCATTCATTGAACTCTAATTGATATTAGGTATTGTAATGCTATAATTATTTCTTTAGTATCTATAAAATGTATTAATTATCTATTCATTATTTCAAACTTGGTTATTCGTGGTGAATAGATTAACGCCAACAAAACACCAAACTGCTTCGATAAAATATTAAAAATCACTTACAATTAATTAAGGCACGAGACCAAAAATGTGAAAAAAAAAATTTGTCAAATTTTTTATTTTCATTTTCTGAATGATGCATTTGTTAAGAATGCTCTCACCAAATGTTTTAACGAAATTCCGAAAATTGACTGAGGTATTTTATTTTAAACCGTTTGGAATAGGTATGTTTTTAGGTTTTCACGGCCAAAAAGTATTTTTGTTATTGTTTTTGGGGTGTTATGATGATGGACACTGTAACGCTGTCCGAAACGTTGGCTAAAGAAGGAGGTAGCGAAACACGGCATAACACCCCAAAAACAATAACAAAAATATCATCAAAAATATCACAATAACAAAAATGGTCATCTGCCCTGATGATGGACACTGTAACGCTGTCCGAAACGTTGGCTAAAGAAGGAGGTAGCGAAACACGGCATAACGTTTGGAATAGTTTGGTTTTGAATTATCCTTCAGCACAACTTTGAACGCGTTTTTCTCGAAACTGATTTTCAACCTGGTTGACAACATATTATTAAAACTATACATACGATTTGCGTGCACCAAGTCTTAAACTGTTTGAAAATCAGGTCTTTATAGCACTACTTAGGGTTTTTTTACAAAGGACCCCATTTTTTTTTTTTTATGAACAATGAAAATTTTCGATAAAAACCGGAAACAAAATTGGCTTGTTCGCCGTTTTTTTTTTAGATACCAAAATTCCTCTAGGTGGTGCCGTAAACCTGTATGTCTAGTGTCTAAATATATTTTTATTTTGATTTTCTGATGAACCGTATGGCTTAATCGCTGACAACCACCGAGCAGCAATTTCGTCGAGTGTCCTGTTGAAAGCGGCGTACACCGCAAACTATACTTTAGATTCGTGTACAAAAATTTGTATACAGTCTTCTATATGTATATATTGACTTTTAAAAAAATCCCATTGATCATTTGCTTAAAAATAATTACCCTAAAAAATTCACCCTTTCATCGCCCGTGCACCGTGGGCTGCCCCCTTAATACTGTATGAGCAAGCAAACAATATTTTGCAACTGTTTGGCTTTGCAAAATGCATATCAGGTCCAACCAAGCAGCTAGTTCCTTGTATTAAGTATAAAATGATCATCCTCCCCGGTGTGGGACATGGCATCCTTCACAAATGCTCTCAACTAGCTACGGTTCCTCGCCATTATTAGCCATCAGTCCTCATTTCTCAGTCCTTCCCACTTTGCTCCAACCTCTTCCACCCAATCAGTCCATCTCTTCGTCGTTCGGCCTCTGGATCACTTCCACTGGAGCATCCACTTGGTCAACATTTTGAGCATACTATCATCTGGCTTTTTATAAAATATATTCTTCATTGCCAAGCACCCGCTAAACTGGCTAAGCAGTTTGTCAGCAGGTCAATTTAACAATATTAGTATAACACTGAAGCACACATATAACTAGAAACCACAAATTAGATACAGAAGAATAACATTTCAAGTAACTACAATACAAATGCACAAAAAGCACAGACAAATAGATATAACACCAGCAACATACTCACAGGCCTTCAAAGGTATGCAAAATACTTAAACATACTCATAGGCATATTTATACATAAGGTTTCAAGCGTACAATCATTTGATACTATATAAAGGTGCTTAAAAACAACATCATATAAAAATCTTGATCTATACCATTTTATCAGCTTTTTTAATGTAATGGGCTGGACATATTTTTTCAGTCTTTGGTTCCTACAATATCCTTGACGATAGAGTTCATCATTCATTTTTATTTTGTGCGAATTATTTTCTAGTGTTCGTAAAGGTTTTTTCGTGGTATTTTACATAGAAAGACTGCTAATATTTCACTTTTGACAACCATAAGTAATAACTTGTCTTATTTTAGTTTAATCCCTACAAAAATCGAACTTTGGTAGTAATCCACATCCAGCAAGTGTGTAAGTAGCAATAGATTTTCAAAACAAAATATCCTCTCTAATTCAATTATTAATTAATTTACGGGATGACCAAGCAAACCTATAACTTTTCAGTTAATGCATTACGGTGATAGCCAGAAGCTTGTAAATGCATTAAGAATGCGATTAAAGAAGCATCAATCTCCCTACAAGTATGCAAATTCAATAAAAAAATTCTTCGAAATGTTCGTTATGAGATGTATTTGCATTTCGATTATAAATAAATAACATTATTGCATTAATTTATACCAATTATCATCCATCACACGATTAGGCTTTTCTTTTATGGATGAATAAAATAATAAGTTTTTTTTACTAATCACAACTATGAAAAAAAAACTTATCTATCTCTAGCTAAATTTTCATCAAAGCTTATGAAGCTTTGAAATGACCAAACATACAAACATATTACACCCTTGATTGAAAATTGGTATGGGTACCTCCGCCCCGGGAACTATTTATTGGATAACAAAAACATCTGCCATAGGTCACCCCAAGCGGTTCGCTACGTTTGGTGACTTAGCAGGGGTGCCCGGGTTCATGGGGTGAGGTTTGTCTTGGTCTTGACGGCCGGCGTGATCTAGCGGTAAGGCTCTTGACTCGCAATCGGAAGGTCACGGGATGGAATCCCGGCGTGGCAAATAAATTTTATTTGATTAGTTTGTGTTATTTCACCAATAAATCATTTTTAATAATATATAGTATATTTGCGGCACGTTCCAGAGTGCAAGATACTCTTTACCCCACCTTTCTCTTCTCCATCACCTTCCCCTCCCCACTACATTCAGGACTCTCTCGATTTATCGCCTTACACCGCAGTGGGGGGGATGGATTCATACGTCCGTCACTCCTGGACACATTGACCTTAGATTCCTACCCACCTCTCATACATTTTTCCTTCCCGGAACTTTAGCTCCTTCCTTTCCCTAAAAATGGTAAGTTTTTCAAAAATCTATTCAAAATATTAAAAAATGAAAATTACCCAAATGAAGAAAGTAATTTTTTTCTCCACCCAAAGATGACATTGACCCTGAGGACAACAATTTCTCTGATAGGCCCTGAGGGAAATATTGCTTTCCTCAGGGCCTCCAGCGTGGAGCTGAGGTAAAAAAAAGAATTAAATCACCACATTAATTGTAATTTTTTTCTCACGCTTTTAAATTCACCAGCTTTAGGTCACAGTTCTGCATCATTCAACATAATTTTAATCACCCAATTCAATAAAGAAGTCAAATTCATGCTTAAATAATTCCAATTGAATGCAATCAATGAAAAGCAACAGTACACAAAATGTAACGATTCTAGACTCTAGAGGCCCCTCTCACCCGTTTTAGTGTTACTCAGGGTCAAGTTGAAGGTGAATAAGTAAAAAAAAGTAAAGACGATTCATATACCAGTTGAATCATTTTTTTAAAAAGTTGGCACCTTTTGACGTTGGCATTTTTATACAGTGACATTTTAGTGATTATTTTAGGAGGAAGAGACTTGCAATCTTGCTAATCTAAATATAGCACTTTTAAAGAAATGGACCCAGCAGCGCTATTGCTGAATGGATGATGTAATTCTGTCGAGGAGTCACAAGTCAAAACACAGAGAGATAATTAGGAAAGAATAATATTGAGGATACGAAGAACAAGATGATCACATGGTACCTACATAATACATACAAAGTAGCGTCTCCGTGAAGTGACTTTTTTCCGATTTCTCATTTTCCAGATGAAATTGTTCTGGCTAGTTTTTTTGTACTGCAGAAGATTGCAATTTTTCAAATGTGATGAAATCTTTTTCGGGATGGAATCTAGTTTCATTGGAGGAAACCTTATAATGATATTGAAATATAAGGAGATATGCTATGATCTCCGCCCGACTGTCGCCGGAACTACTACCTAATGGGAATAATTTGAATACGGAATTTAGTTGATTTTTTAACGTGTGCATTAGTATTGGTTAAATATATCGGCGACACCAGGAAGCACAGTCCCACCCAGTGAAAACTGCCCATTGCCCATCTCCTTATATTTCAATATCTTTGGTGCCTAACGATAAGTGTAATTTTAACATCAAAAAAACTTTCTTCATTTGGGTAATTTTTATTTTTAATATTTGGGATGAATTTTTGTTAAATCTAACACCTTAATTATAATTTCATTTTTCTGTTGCACATTATGGTTTAATACCCGGTAGTAAGCGCTCAAAAACAAGAAGAGGGGGAGATAAGTAAATACGAATGTTAGAAGGAGAGCGCTAATATTAAAAACTATAATAATTAAGCGAAAATTGTGAAAATATTTAATTAAACACAACTCGTTTAAAATAGGGCGAAAATCTCGTGGGGAATGTCTTAAATAGCAATTAGAGAAATACTGTTAATTTAAATAAAATAACAAAAAAAACGTCTTCATAATCATTTTCGTAGCATACTTTGCGATTTTTTTTCCATCGAGGTAATTTCATATTCAAAATTCCGGAAGTTTTAGGAATATTTCAAGAGTAAAAATTTTGTATACATCCCTCATAAGTAGTCAAGTCCAATATAACTCCTCGATTTGGTCCCCCCATTTTAAAATACATTCAGATTCAATCGAGAAAATTCAACATAAATTCCTAAGACACATTAATTTTAAACTCGGTATTCCCATTGAAAACATAAACTATAATTAGGTACTTGATTAAAGAATTAAATATAATAAGACTCTCAGATCGAAGAATTATATCCGACTTAATAGTTATATTGAAATTGGAAATGGTAGAATAGACAGTCCTGATTTAACTAAGCTCATTGAATTTCATATACCCACAAGAGCGACTCGTTCCAAAATCGTGTTTAAATGCTACAATAACCGGACTGAGTATACTAAACACTCGCTTGAGTGAAACACTAACTCTTAGATTACATAAAGTTACTAATAGATAATATGCAATAGATGGTATTATTCGAATATTCCGTCAATAACACAGCTTTAGAAAAAGTTACAGAGATGAGAGATCTGGGAATTATTTTGGATGAAAAACTAAGTTTCGCCAATCATATCCATCAAATTGTGAACAAAGGTATGAAAACACTAGGCTTCGTATTACGAACAACTAAAAATTTTAATTCCTTACAAGCCATAAAACTAATATACGTATCTCTATTTAGAAGCCTAATCGAATATAACTCAGTAGTTTGGTCCCCAACCTACAAAATTCACATAAATAACATTGAGCGAATTCAAAAAAAATTTCTGCGTTTTATCAATTTTAAATTAAATATCCCAGTAGAAGACTTGAAATACGATTACTTATTAAATATTCTAAAAATACATACATTAGAAGACAGACGTAAAATAAACGACTTAACATTTTTATTCAAAATACTTAACTCTAAATTCGACTGTTGTGAACTCTTGCAACTCATTAACTTACGAATACCCACAGTAACAACACGACAAAATTCAATATTCTATAGCAGCACTCATAAGCGTAACTACATTGCCCACTCTCCGATACAACGACTTCACACCATGGGGAATAAGTACTTGGGTGATGTTGACATTTTCAATATTAACTTGGCGAGTTTTGTGGATCATCTAAAAAAATTATTTCAACACTATCACTAAACACATCTTGTAAACCAATAAAATAGCTGTATTTCTCTGTTTATGTTTATGTGTTTGTATGACTTGTTGTATAACTTTTATCTAATGTAGTTTTATTTGTATTATTTCCTTAGTTTCAAAGTATGTATCTGCCAAATTAAAATTACACTACAAATCATGTAAAAGCCCTCTGGGCGTCAAATAAATAAATAAATATGCAGATGTGGCAGATCTATTTAACTGCACGGAAGGTAGGTACAAGAGGGCTATACTATCAAATCTTTTCAACCTATATTAATTTTATTTGTACTATAGATTTTTATATGTTATCGCATCTCTTTTCATCTTATCGCATCATTTTTCTTTCAAACGCCATAATTATCTATTATAATCTTTATTTACTGTTTCTAATATGTTTCCTATGATTTTGTGACATGTGTGCTTATGGTATATTACACCGTTATGATATCAAATAAATAAATATAATTTTATAACGATTTTATACAATGTATAACGTAGAACATAGTTTTTTGTATTTTTTGTATTTCTTGGGCATTATCTATGTAACCTTTTAATCCTGCTAGTGAACGACACGGTTGTGTCGAAACCGGTCCCGAAAAAATTTTAAATTTAAGTAACAAATGTACATTGGAAAATAAAACTCTTCAAATACAATATGTGTAGAATATAGTTTTGGCGTAGAAAATGTATAGTTATTTTCTACAACAATAACATAGTTTTTTTTATTGCATTTCACTACCACAAGTAGCCACGAAAAATCTGTGATTACAAAAATATTTATAGAACATTCGACGCATTTCAGGCAGGCGAGAACTCGTAATTACTAGAATTGCCAATGTGGCATTGTGGGAGCACTGGGCACTAGGCACTGGTAAGCATGAAAGTTCATGACTACTTGTAAAACACTCCACTATAGATGATTGCGTTTGTTACGGCAGTTTATTTTCCGCCGCACGATTACCTGCACTTTTATTAGTATTATAATAACATGTTCTGTTAACTAATAAATTTAAACTAATAACATTTTATTTTTAAAAAACAAAATTTTAAATTTGTCACTGCACGGGACCGGACCTACAATATATGCGTATATACGAGTAAATGGCATTCCCCTCAAATAAAAGCAATTTTAAAATCCGTAATAATACAGTCGCCAATGATCTCAAAACTCTCTGAAATAAAGATAAAAATTATAATAGTTGTTAATGATGTCTTATTATTTAGATATATAAAAACTTTAAAATGCAACTAACTCAACGTGATTAACATTCACAGCCGTTTAGATTAAAAAAAAATCAGCATTTCAAAAAAGTGCAAAATTTACCATTATTTGCACCTGCTGGCTATTCTGGTAGTGTCTAGGTATTCAAATAGTTCATCATTGCACAAACAACTATTTTTGCTAATAATGATGGGAACTCAATTATCGTCAGTAGATATATCTTTAACATTGTAATTAATTATACGTTTATACATATAAAAATCAAAATATGTTTGTTTCTGGGTTTGTACGTGAGATGCCTATGCGTTGCTAAACCATTCATCCGATTACAATGAAACTTTGGGAATTTGATGAGCGCATACCCGCGATGGTTTCTGTATACAATAGTGAGTTCTGGCATCATGAAATTATGCGTTGCTAACCGTTCATCCGATTGCGATGAAACTTTGGGGTTGAATAAGTGGGTGAGTGAGTGAGTGAATTACAGAATCAGTGATATTTCCACCTAAAACCATGCGAGCGAAGCCGCGGGTAAAAGCTAGTTATTTATAAAAATGGTTCAAATTGTTCACGTTTTGAAGATTTTTTACTACAATTTTCCATTTCTTTTAACATGGTCGGGACTCACAAATCAGCCACAAAGATGTTGGGTTTTTTTCATACACAACTCAAAGGAGTTGCTCCTTGCAGATATAAGGCTGCTTAGCTTAGTGCGTAGCATTCCCAATAGTGGATCTCAGGTATGGGGGCTAGGGGACATCGTCTTTGTACTAATTAATGGTCGAGAAAATACAAAAGAAGTGTTTACGATACCACTACACGAGAGAGTTAGGTTTCACCCATGGCTGTTTCCAACAGCATTTTTCTTGGGAATGATGAGTATCTGCAGCCATTTCCAGTTATAGCAGTTCCAGAAGGGATGTCGCATTACTGCTGATGGCTTATAAGCTTCTGAATGTTTTATTATCAATTCCAAACATTCTGGCTAAAATAGGATTCCGAATTTTTCTGCCATCACAGGCTTTGATTCTTCCCAGATGCAATTTACTAATGATGATGCTCCTGGAAGACTCAATAGTTTAATTAACTGCCTCGCAGGAAAAGTGAATATTTTTACCTGCAAAAAATTTAAGTGCGAAATATTATTTAAGCTTTAACTGGGTGTACTTACTTAAAAACTTTTTGACACACATGTAAATAGTTTTTTTGTATTTTTTTTACCGCTTTTGCAATAAACTCGTTTTGTATACTGTTTTTGAAAATAAAAAATAAATACTATTGGCCATTAGATACATTAATAATTATAATTATAAAATAGCTGTATTTTTCTGTTTTGGTTTCTGTGTTTGTAAGACTTGTTGTATGACTGTATCATATATTATTATAATTAGGTAAATGGAATGTTGAAATGTTTATTTTCTTTGACTTTACTGTTTTTATTTCATTCGAAATTCGAAAACACTATACGTTGTATAGTCGATACTTAACTAATTCTAAAACTGTATCATATATTATAATTAGGTAAATGGAATTTGTCAATCTTACTTAACACTAGGTACATATATTAATCATCATGTACCTAATATAAACGAAACCTATCACTTTGACTGTCCTAGAACGAGAGTTCTTCCTAGTTGGACAGTCAAAAGCTTCCTTGTACTATTATTGTATTTTTACAACAAAAAAAAAAAAAATTTGTAAAAATGACTTTTTTCTTATGTAATTTTATATTTATTATTTCTTAAGTTTCAAGGTATTTGTCAAATTAGAGTTATACTACAAATCATGTAAAAGCCCTCTGGGCGTTAATATTATATAAATTATGATATACTCTGTGTGGATTGGTATAGCAAAGTAATGAAAACAGAATGAATGCATTACATATACAGGGTGTCCGGGGGTAAAGTGCTTTAACTTCGGGAGGTGATTCTACATGAAACTATAAGTAAAAAAGAAAATTAACTTTTTTCGAAATTCCAACTTTTAGGGGTACTTTTTGGTACAAAGATAAAATGAGTCCGGCGTGTGCGGCCAGCATTATTATTCTCCGCTGTTACGATACGGGTCAATCGCAACCATACAACGTTGCCACAATCGCGCCCGGCAAGCTAACAGCAACTTTATTGGGTATGTTTTACCTTACACTAAGGATTTTTAGCAGGTATTATCTTTTTGTATGGGAAAAAATAAGTTGGAATTTCAGAAAAAGTTATTAATCTTTTTTACTCCTACCATAATGTAGAATCACCTCCCGAAGTTAATGCACTTTACCCCCGGACACCCTGTATAAGTGATTTCTACCGCGTCTTACGATTTTACGCACACGTTAGACCATCCATCTTCCGCCAATGGTTGATCCGGCACTGTTATTGCGACCTGATGAGAAATATATTTTTAATTTGTGACTCTCATCGAAATACCTGCGATACTTCGCATTTTCAACGAAAAATAATCTTACAACGAGAAGTCATCGCTCTAAAAATAAAGCAGAGGGAGTACGTTTATTTATTTTTTTAATGTGAATACCGCACAAGAGTCCCAACCGTTCTCAACCATGTAGAACCTACGGCATCCCCAATTGAGGAATATTGTAGTAATGAGAGTGAAGGTGGTGGAGAGGGGAAGGATATGAGAGAGAGAAAGGTGTGAAAGTACCTGGCTATTCAGATCTGATCACCAAATACGTTTAAAGTCATTTCAAGCAACGTTTCAATTCTGAATGGCTGTCCTACACCAGGGCAATACTGCGATTATCTTTCACTCTGGAACGTGCCGAAAATATATTATTTATTTTAGGGAAATCAACAGTTTACAACTTGATTAATTTATACATGTATAATTTTCCTAGTTTATATTATTACATATGATTTTACGTTATTATAACAGGTGGTAGGTAGTACATAATGTGTGTCATTACATAAGAGCGTGTTCACACACAGCTATAAAAGATGTAGCTTAGCCTATTTCAGCATATCACTTGCCATATATTCCCATCAGAAATGTATGGCGAGCGATATGCTGAAACAGGCCAAGGTACATCTTTTATAGCTGTGTGTGAACACGCTCTAATATATCATTATATTTATGCAGTTTTGTACTCATTTAATACACTTTTAATAGAGCTTTATATATATTTTCGTCACAATTGAAGATAACTATATCAGAGAGAATGTTATTATATGTTGAACACAGTCTTATAAGGCAAGCATTTTGGTTTGAATTTGTTTTACAGTGTTTTTCTTTAAAAATATTACACGATATTATACAGCATGTAACAGCACGTACCCAAAGGATTCCTGGGCACATTTGGAGTAAAAAATGTGGATGTCATTTTTCTATCCGATAATATTTCTTTTCAATTAAAAACAATAAAAATATTGTTTCCATTACACGTCAGAAATGAGTAATCGGGTGTAGTCTAGGGGGGTCACGTGATAAGCACTCCGTCTCGTTTCAGCAGCACACACGAAACTGTGTTACCGGTCAGTGTGATCAGTGGCGATGTGTGATTGAAAAATATTTTTATAAACTTTTTAATAGAAAGAAAGTTCATCGGACATCGGACAAAATGACGTTTACTTTTTGTATATTCAAATATGCTCAGAAATCCTCGGTTAAAATCCTTCAGTCTGTTACACCCTGCATATTATTTTGAAAGAACGAATTGTGAAATAACACAGCTTAATCAAATAAATTTTACTTGCGCACGCCGGGAATTGTACCCGCTACCTCCGGATTGCTAGTCGAGACCCTTGATCAAGTAGGCTGTTTGATAAAAAAAAAAAAATGTTTACATGCATTTATATTTAATAAGGTTTGGCTTGTAACACAGGGACACTACTTGTGCCGATACAGCCGCATCATGATCGGACTGACGACGCGACGAATGATATCTAAATATTTAATTTTCTAACCTAGTCCAGACTAGTGCAAATAGAATTATGCTCTTTTATCCTAACCACGCGGTCTAACACAGTGAAATCGATAACTTTACAATATTGGATCGATCGGCGTAACCACCGATGATTTTAAACCGTTTTCCCAAGCACGGTCGCACTGTAGATAGTCAGACCGATATTGACAGGAAATAAATAAAAAATCAATAAACGGAGGCAACACTGGCGAATCTGTTTATGGGCAGATGTCGAAATCAAATTGAAATATTAACTTTAATATACATTGGTGCTTTGCTTGTACTTTTTGAGACTAAACGGAATTTAATTGACCAGTCAGTGGTTGAGTGGGCATCGCTTTTGGGTCTCACCCGGGCGCCCCGTGTTCGATTCCTCGACTGGCTAAGTCCTCCATCACAACACAAGCAACATTTTCGGCTTTCTGTGGTGGTAGTAGGAGATTTTCAAACATTGTTGGGTTATTCGTAACCCGGGAATGTTTGTCTTTCTTTTAAAAAAAAAAAAAAAATTAGTTAATGAGGTCTTTAGTCATATTCAAACCACTTCCGTTTCTCCAAGATCGAACGGAATTAATTGATCGCGTTTTCGATGAATTGATTAAGTCTATGCATCGCGTACACGATTTCTTTCAAATCAAGAGCTTTTTTAGTTCATCTCCATTCATTAATAAGCCAGTTATTTTGTTTAACGAACGACATTATTCAAAATGTTTTGTATATTGGCAACTTACCTGACACTCAGGAGGCTGCGCTAAAATTTGTCATGCTCGCAAATATTGAAAACTGACTATAGATGACAGATTTAGTCAATATCGTATTGATATATGGTTTTATCGATCGTTAGTGCTAGAACTCCCGGTGTTTTTTTTTACATTATCTCCACACAGGAGGCCCTAAGGAAAAAAATTCCCTCAAGGCCTATTTCATCTTTGGGGATTTTGTGTAGAGGGTCTTTTTTAGGTAAATGAAGGAGAGGAAGTTCTGGGAAGGAAATGGTATGAGAGGTGAATAGGAATATAGGGGCTCAATGTGTCTAGGAATGACAGACGTATGAATCCTCCCACTGCGGTGCAAGGCGATGGGTAAAGAGAATCCGGCTGGGTTAGGTCCCCTTCAACCAGTCTTTCCCGACCCGGTCTGCGACGTAGTAGGTAGGCAAACGCATTTTCCACCAAGACCTAGAAAAACCTTATCCCATGAACCCAGGCACTCCTGCTATGTCACCAAACGTAGCGAGCCACTTAGGGTGACCTATGACAGGGTTGTTGGTTCCTGGGGCGGCGGTATCCATACCCGCCTCCCAAATTTTGAAAATTAATGAACTAGAGTTACAATCACAGACAGACTCACAACCGAAATGAAAATGATTGATGATGGATTGATAATTCCTTACAACTAAGACGAAAAAAAATAGGAGTCTAAATACTACTACTTCAAGATTGATACACTTAAAACTAGAAGGCAATTGACTGATCTAAAGTGTTTATATAAAATTATTTACGGCCATCTTGATATTACATTATGTCTTAGCAGTATTGAAATAAATGTCCTCAATTCCCATTGTTTTAGACGCCATAACATTTTTCACATGAGTTTATATAAAAATAATATCGCCTACTTTAGCTCTCTGACCCAGATGTGTCGACTATATAACAATAGTGTGCTGAAGTAGATATTTTCGTCGATAATTTGTACGGATTCAAAAAAAAAGTTCTGGCGCTGTTAAAACATACTAACTAATTATATTGTGTCAATTGTCTTTGCATGCCTCGCGTATTTCTTATGTCTCTTGCCACTCATTGTAATGTGTTACTTGAGTGCACTTGTATATAATTCTGTACTTTTATTGTGATGTTTTTGTTTTTCTAATTTTACGTATCTGTATTTAATTGTATGTAATTGTGTAATAACTGAGTTTTTATAACTTAATAATTCTCACGTACGTGCGAACATCTGTAAAACCCAGTATAAATAAATAAACGAAATCAGCAATTTAGACTTTCCAAAGTTAAAACATTGAACACTTTTTGTAAAGGTTATTTTATAGCATTTTTGCATATTATTCTGTGCTGATAGCCGTCAAAAAACATCCGGTTTTATATTGGTTTTAGTTTCAAAAGTAGGTGCACTTCTTCGCTTCACTGAATATCAATTTTTTTATTTTCCCCATATAAAACCATTGGTAATTTTTTCTATATTATCATTTAAACCTGCTGAAATACTTTTGTAGTTTGTCAGCAGGTACATAAAACATTTTTTATAATGTCGGGATACAAGTTTCATATAACAAAAAGACAAGTAGAAATGAACAGTTATTTTTTTCTTTTTTTCGTTATTTGTTTTTAGGGTGTTATGCCGTGTTGCGCTACCTCCTACTTCGTGTTATAGTGTCCATCATCAGGTCAGATGTGTAATTGTAAGTTGATGGACACGTTGGATAAAGAAGGAGGTAGCGCAACACGGCATAACACCCCAAAAACAAAAAACGAAAATATTTTTGGCCGTGAAAATCTATAAGTTATTTTTTCATTTATTCATTTATTGATGCCCTATTGGGTTTTTACACATCAACTACAAATTTTATTTATAACAACAGTATAAAATAAATAAAAAAATATAACGAAATATTTTTAAAAAAGCTTAAAATCAATTTAAAAAATATAAATATATATTTTATGCTAAATACACATGGATGACTTTAGAGAACTCGTAGGTACAATTCATATACCTACGAGCTACAAAAACATTTAAAAAAATCAAAACACATTAATTTTACTTAATTACTCGTTGTTTGCATCTAGAATACGAACGATGAAAAAAAACAAACAAAACAAAATCGAAATAAAATAAAATGATTTCTTACTCATTGTTTACATCTAAAAAGTGGTGGACTAATTTGGCTTTAAATGTGTCGAAGTTTAAATTTAATATTTCAGCGACATCAGTTAGTTCATTGCCTAACCTATGTTTTCTTTCTAACACACTTTTAATATCAATATATTAATTTGAATAAGTGTGTACACCATGGGGTATAATTAAATTATAACCGGCAAGCCGCTTGAAGTCCCGAAACCCTTCTGGACAGAAGGAGAAAGATTCCTCCAATCACCTTTCACCTCAGAAGATAGGTGGAAGCTTGAGTGGCAATCAGCCAAGGTGAAAAATGCCCATCTCGTACAAGGCCCCACTGAGAGATAGCCTGGGTTCTCATTACCTCGCAAACTCTGGTCCGCCATCAATAGGTTAAGGTGCTCCCATAGCCGTTGTGCCCATATGATGTATAGATGGGGCCTTAAAGAGTCGGAGATGTGTCAACGAATGCCCGCTCCAGGGAATGCCTTGGCGGGATTGATGAGGCCCTAGACTGGCTCGAAGACCTAGATGTCCCCCTCTGACCCCCCCACCATACGAATTAAGAAGAAGTGGTAATAAGAATTCCTATTAGCAACACAAGGGCATCAATAGCCACTTTTTTAGGTTATGTTTGACTTTAGCCGGTAGCGGAATAGTAGGTATTTTTTTTTAAATTTTGTTTTGAAAAAAAAAATAAAGATTCATTGGAATCGAGAATTTTGAAGTGTAGTTAAACCGTTCTGGAAAACCCAATTGACAAACCGCATCGAAAATTATTATGAAAACAGTTTACAAATTTATTTCGCAAGGTTCTTTTTCAGCAACGTTTGTATGTTCGTAATATTTGTTCCCACGTATTTCTGATTCAGTGGCCAGGCATTTCATTAATGTCCACTAATAACGCTTATATTATTTCCGAGTATCTCGCTCACCTCGGGGTCTTGAATTACTCCATCAGCTGACACTGCACATTACAAGTGTAAAGTGCATTTCAATACCGAATACTTGAAATACCTCAATCAACGTTAGGCATACATCATCCATGAATTTTACAATCTGTGCGGCGTAGTAAAATAAAAATTCATTCAATCGTCAGGTGACAAATGTGAGAATGAATACTGTGACCCAATATTGCACACCTGGAAGCATTCAGTATTGTTCCATCATGCCATGGAAGTGTATACTAGTTCCAGTGAGATCTCGAAAGTATGTCAACGACGATCGTCCTTTTCTTTCTCACATGGCTTGTGTGAATACGAAAAAGACAGAAGTTGCTAAAACGGTCACGTGCAACCTCTCACTGATACTAGTAAAGAGCTACGTGGTTGGTGGGGATATTATTTCCAGTTTTTGTCTCGAACCTTGGTTTTTGGTTATTACGATTATGTCACACGTATAGCAACAGCTGTTATGTGGAAAGTAACAATAGAATAAAGCCATCAAATAGTGTAATTTCAATGGGTGACCACATGAAATCATTAAATTAAAAAACCATTAATAACCACGGAGACATACTAGAAAGGGTGATTATTTGTCCAATATATTATGGTTCTAGTTTGCAATTATCAAACTTTTTTGATTTTTCTTATTTCAACTGAATAAGTTTAAATAGAGTTTTCAATTAAGATTATCTGTATTGTGGAGGATACATTTTTGAGGGTACATTTATTCATAACAGTGGAAGACTTTAAAATAATAATGAAAGGTGGCGTAAAAGTTTTCACGCAATCGGAAGATGTCCTTATTTTTATAAATGAGGTCTTATATCATCACCATTTCAAAATTATTTGTGAGGTTAACATATTATGCAGAATATACGTCTACAAAACAAAACCTTAAATTTCTTCATCTACTTGGAGGTTCACACTGTTCGTAGATCGCTGATTGATACATATAAGGAATAGTTCATATAAGATTCTCCTAAAATTATTTGTTCTGTGACACTGTGTTTGTGTCTTTATTGAGGTATACTGGGTGCAATTCCTCACATAGCTTTCAATCAATTTAAATTGTGTTCCCATGATTTGAACATTTTTTTTAATTTCTTGAACATGTTTTGGTGGTGTATGGTGTCATACATATGACTTTCCACAATATGGTCATGCCATGGAGAGCTACGTTATGATATTCTTTTTGAGGAAAAGAAACAGATTACAGAAAATTAATCAACGGAATGCCTCCGAATACACTTTTTTTATTTCACTATTTTGCAAGATAGGTTTGCATCTTGCAAAAGAGTGAAATAAGAATGTTTTGCATATAAAAATTGATATTTTACGGACTCCCATTTTTGTCAGACACATAAATGATTTTTTTTTTTTCAGATATGTTGTTGTTAGGTTGATTGTTAAATTTGGGAGGTTTCAAATTATTGGGTTAAAATATACCCTTTAGGTGATGATATAGTCGAAATAAATGATCACACGATACACCGCATTCGAAAAACGATGTCTGTGACTTTTATTTTTCCGTTCGTATTCTAAAATAACTCAAGATCAGGAAAAGCAGTATACAGTCAAAAAAAAAACATGCGTAATAATGATAACAGTTTATCCGGTAAAAGTTAAAGTTTATCTGGTAAACTAAAGCAACAACAAAAACATAACCAATTTAACAATCTCCCAAAACGGGCAATCTCCTTGATAGATTCTCCAATTAATAGTCATCCAGGATGAAATCTCCAAAAAATACTTATATTAAATACTTATTTCATTGATATGTGTTCCAAAAAACTGTGGTTTGATTGATTCATTCTCCCGGAGCACAACCAAGAAATATCCAAAACGATAGTTTGACTTTGACGCTTGAGAACGAGACGTTATTTCTTGTGTACAAAATCTCGATTATGAAATTACTTAACTTTATGTTTACTACCTCCTAAAATTTAGGCCTATTAAATATCAGGTTCACTGTTGTCTCCAGCCTTTTTCTTTAGGATCAACAGTCCAGATCTAGGACATTGCATCTGTGGAGTCTTCTGTCGATGCAGTGTTTCGTTGTTTGGCCGTGTTGTAGAAATTGTATTTAAATACAGCATATTTTGAAACCGTTTGGAATGCGCAACCTACAATGTTAGATTTCTTAATTTTAGAATGGCAAATTTTAGAACAGGCAATTGTAACAAAACATATTTTTGACTAAACCACTGCTAAAATATGTAATTTGATGTCAATAATATATCGTGGTTATGGTCACCCTACGTGGTAACAAAGGAAAGCCTCGCTTTATGGCAATACTTGGTCATTCACCCATAATACAATCTGTTATGAGTGCATTACCTACTGATTATATTATTTTTAAATTACGGTTAAACATTACCCACACCTACACATTACTGGCGATCTACAAACCGTAAACGGCGTAAACCAATGAAACTCTGTGCAGGACTTTGACCGATAGAATTATGGATGATTACATTTAAAAAACTATGTCATATTGTATTTTTTATACATCATTTTAAGTAGGTACACGAGTAAATGTATATGTACACAATTTCAAAGGTTTTCGTGAACCAAATTGAACTATCGCAGAAAAAAACGAACATTAACAAACGCTGTTTGTAAATAGTTAAATTAGATCGAACCTAGGAATTCTTAATAAGTTGTACAGCGTCCTTGAGGTGATTTTTCACAAAAACGGCGCTCTACAAATTATCCAATTATTTTGACTTTATGTCCGGGTTAAATCTTCCCCACAGGAAAAACTTGACCCTTCCACACACTTTTCCACAAATGATCATCTAGTGAATCCACGCTATGCAATTGCAGTATATGAGTATAATAAATACAAAACAATACAAGAACAACATGTCAACCTACCAGAGACCAAATGGGAAAATAATTCACCGACTCCAGATATTTTCATATCAGAGGGTTCGGCTCGGTAGAACTCCTAACTGGACCGATAAATCCTACTGATCCCTCAATAAAAATATTTTAAAAATCTTTACATGTATTTAAATAAATCCTACATGTATCATATATTATAATTAGGTAAATGTAATTTGTCAATCTTACTTAACACTACATATATTAATCATCATGTACCTAATATATACGAAACCTATCAATTTGACTGTCCTAGAACGGGAGTCCTTCCTAGTTGGACAGTCAAAGGCTTCCTTGTACTGTTTTTGTAAAAAAAAAAAAATATAAAAAAGAAATTTAATATGACTGATTTTTGCATTTTTATAAATAGATTCTTTGACAATATTATTATTATTATTTCTCTAGTATTTCTGTATTTGCCATAAGTCACCACAAGTAGATCGCTACGTTAGGTGACTTAGCAGAGATGCCCGGGTTCATGGGGTAAGGTTTGTCTGCATCTCAATGAGCTGGATTGAGAGAGATTGGTTGAAGAAAACTAACCTAGTCTCCACCGCATTGGGAGGGATGGATTCATACGTCCGTCACTCCTGAACACATTGACCCCCAGATTCCTACCCATGCCACGTATATTTTTCCTTTCAAGAAGTTCTTCTCCTTCATTTTCCTAAAAAGACCCTCCACACAGCATCCTCAGGGCCTCCTCTGAAAAGCTAAGTTTAAAAAAAATTGTTGAACTACATAGTTTGAATAAAAAAAAATCGTGTATCCAATTATTTGAGTAGGTTTTAAGAAAAAAATCCTTTTTTACAAAATGATTTGTGAGGACTCCTGACCAAGGTCCTGATGAAATGAACATGTTGTGGTATTTCTTAGAAGGTTTCATCCAAACCATGAACCCAACGTTTCACCACCAAACATGTTTTAGTGTTATTTTACTCACTTAGCCCCAAAGGATCTACCTCTTTATGAAACTTTTTAATTGTTTTGCTACCCCTAAACCTTATTTTGTCGTTATCTAAGTAAATACCCAGCCTAATCCTAGCAGTCCCGTTAACGACATAAGAATTTTTTTCGGGCTTACTTCAACTAGAAAAGGCAGAAAGGGTATTAATTTTTCTATTTTTACTTTTTATTCTATGATGACCAAAGTTAATGAATAAAAGCCAGATTATTTACGGCAAATAAACAGAATTTGAACAATTCATCAAATTAAAAGTTAATTTGTTGTTCAAGTTCTGTTATGTTTTACTATGGGCCAGAATTAAAATAGTAAGAGAACTTGAACAGAACACTCACAGAATTTGAAAATTAACTGAAATTTGTTGAATTGTTCAAATTCTGTGAAAAAACACTTTTTTAAATCGCTTTCTAATACCACTGTATTATATATATACCAGATTAGAAAAAGTGTTAATATTGTCAAATGTAATTAATTAACTAGCGTAGGATCGTGAAAATCATGGAATAGTTTAACATTTTAAAAATCATTTCCTATTTTGAAAATGTGTTAAACATATTGTATCGTAGGTAGGTACCTACTATATCGCTTGTCTACATTAATTACACCAATTATTGTCTAAAATGATTACAGAAATTTTAAACATTTTGGGTCACAAATGGCGTGATGGTTAGTTCATTGGTGAGTTACTTTAGAAATAAAATTTATATTTATAAATTTAAATGTTATTGCTGAGGTTTTATCGCATTACTATTAGTCTTTCTTCAATAGTTAAGCTATTTGGTTTGTGAAATAAGAAGCAGAATAAATAGGCTATAGGTTTTAACTCGAGCATTTGGCATTACATCTGTCTGTAAGTTTGGTTAATACGTTCTTGTTCCGGTATCAACATGGTAGTCTTTACTTGTGCGCAGTAGCCGATAAGCACGATCTAAAAAATCATTGGTCTGGATATAAATAAGTTTAGGGAAGGTCAAAAGCGAAGATTTGCCAATAGATTGTCTCATCATATTAAAAATAAAAATTAAAAATCGTTACACCACATACTAAATCACATATTTTTCACTCCAGAACATAATTGTCTTTCCTTTTTACTAAACTTGAATTTTAAGATTTTATTTTTTCGTTTTGCTTATCCTTGTTCTTATAAGTACATAATTATATCATTGAAGAAGAAGATAACACTTATAATCTAAATGAAAATATGAAAGAAAACAAGACACAGAAAAATAGAAAAAGACAATGGTCGCAGCTGGGACTCGAACCCAGACCTCTCGTCTAATATAATTATATTTTAAACTTAACTTAACTTAAGCTTCCATGAGGAATCCATTTGCAACACTGTTTTTCCTTCTATAAATAAAATATATAAAAATTAATTCAAGATTGTAGAATGTGTCGGGAGCATCTCCTATCCTTATCCTATTTTCCTCTTCCTCTCCTCCTCGCCAAAAATTAATTTTTAGATCTAATAAAACTCCATCTTCAAATAATGTTAACATAGGAGACGTTTTTGGCTTAACTTAATTTAATTTTATATGTATGTATCTATTTTTAATGTAAAAGCTGTTTGTCTCTTACAAATAAATAAATAAATAAATAATATTATTTAATTAAACAATGTAACATGAATTTATTAACATGAACTAAAATTGTCAATTTGGCCTAAAACAGGATCTACTCCTAGTTGGCTAGTCAAAGTTTCCACATATGCTTGGTTGTATAATTTTTTTTGTGAAATAAATAATTATTATTATTAGATACCTAGCTATTCCGGGGGAAATACTAAAAAGACCAGATAATGTGTTGTAAAAATTTACAACACATTATCTGGTCAGAAACAGCAAAAAAACAATTAAGTTTTTACGAAAATGTTGCGTTGGCACACGACGGGTTAAATGTCATATTAATTTATTTTTCAAAATGTGAAATCGCTAAGCGTCGTTTTCATTGTGGGTACGACCACCACAACACGGGCATGTGCCTAGCATGGTGGTCGAAAAATTCTAAAATTTATGTAACAAATAATTCAATGAATAAAGAAAACTTTAAAAAAAAAAAAAAAAATTAATTAAGTACCTAATAAATCTTATGATTTCAATGGAATTTTCGGTTTTCATTTAAAATAAGAGAAATTTAGATCAGTATACTAGTCCCAGCGAGAGATCGTATGTGATATAATCGTGCTAGTACCATCTGTCTTTTTAGTTTTTAATCAAGACGTATTCGTTTTATGTGTTATTATATATATATATATATATTTATTTTTTTTTATTAGTCACAAAAAGATACATACATTTTATACAGTGATTAATTACATAATAGATGTACTTGATGTACCCCCGTAAATAAGCAGAGCTTGTGTGTATGGGGGGGATGTTATTATAATGGTTTTATTTAACATGATTCAGTTAAAGTTTTCAATATAATTTTTAAGGTGAGTTTTAAATTCTTTTATATTATAAAAGTTCTGACGAATATTAATTTTTTTTTTAAATTGTTTTTATGATTAGTTTTGTGACATGAAAATGGTTTGTGTTTGATTTGTGTATGTACCGCCCCATCCTATAATGCCGTATTGTATAATTGATTGACAGAAAGCGAAGTAAGTGATTCTAAGTAATTTTTCAAAATATATTTGTTAGTTTATTTCATCGACAAGTTGTTACGAATACCTGTTGAAGAATAACTTATAAGTGTAATACCTTCGTCCATCCTCTAATTATTATTATTACCTCTCCAGCAATTAAAACCGAGTGCAATGCGCCAGTTTTATGGATTATTGTGAGTGCTCGTTGTGAGGTCATTATACTTAACAAACGGCAAATTCATTCATTGATAAAATGGAGTTTAAAATACCTGTAAGAAATACCTGCTCAACTAATTTTATCACTAATTAAGTGCCTTTTATGTTGAAATTTATTTTTTTTTATTATGCGGTTGAACTGGCTAAAGAGAAGCTATCATCTGAAGCTGACTTTGATGAAATTCTGATTCTTGTTTAAACTGCGTGAACCAAATAACTATACTCAAGGTGTGTTCGTTTAACAACATGGCTTTTAGCTTTAATAAAGGGGGAAGAAAGTTATTAAATACCATCATTGAAAATAAACAATTACAAGACTAGGTAAATTTTATTTATTTCATTATTTTAATATTCCATTTGATTGTAGTAATGACGTATCTCACTAGGTATGAAATGCCTGTATTAAGATGGCAATTTACGGAGTGGTTGTTAGCTAGGTCTTTGTTTACATAATATTATAAAAATAACAGTTAAAAAAATGTATTTTTTTATTTATTATACAATTCAAGTATGAAAGTAGAAGATTGAGACAAACAAAAAGCAATTCAATTTCAATTTGATAAAAAGGCATAGTGATAAATGATAAGAAAACGAAAAAAGGCAAGTGAAACTTAGTCAAATGTACATACATGCTGTACATATTATATAAATACACAGTAGGCATAAATGTAAATATGTTATGAGATACTCCTGATGAATGTGTTTATTGGAGGTAATCAATGATTTTACTTTAAAATGAACTTTTGGTTTGCGTGTTTCTAATGTCAGTAGGTAGAGAATTGAATAGCTTAGTAGCATTATATTTAAAGCTTCTTTGCCCATAAGAGGTTTGACAAACTGGGATATTAAAGATTTTACATGTGACTCTCTTTAAGGCGGCGCTTCCCCGCTCAAAAAGAAGAAGATGGAGAGATATGTAATTACGATAAAATTGAAGCGAAAATTGTGCATGTTTAATAGAACAGGACTCGTTTAAAATAGAGTAAAAATCTCATGGAAGGCGTCTTAAGTATCATTTAAAGAAACATTGTGAATTTTTTCACAACTGTAACTTGTAAAATAATAGAAACAGACGTGTTTTTAATAATTTTCGGAGCATACTTTGCGATTTTTTTCTATCGGGGGAATTTCATATGATTTGCGTTACGGCATGGAACGCGTCTAGGTATTATCTTAAAAAATAACATATATATTTTTAAGAGCTTAAAAACGTGAAATGTTTAAGTGAGATATGTAAGAAATGTAGAAATTCGGGTAGCGGCGGCTTAAGGCCCTAGAGCTTATTCGTTCTTCAAACATATTGATGAAGCCGGATATTTTTTTAATACAATTTTTTCAAGTTAGGAACATTTAGTGTCTTAAAAATAAAATCAGTGCTCGTCCTCAATGTGACTAAGAATAATATCTCGGAATTAGTTTTTGAATCTTTGCTAAAGGCTCAATGTTGTTTATAAATATGTTTTGCAAATGGCAAATGTTGTTTATAAATATGTTTTGTTTCACAATTAGTAGCAATTTTTGTGGCATGTTGCGTACTATAAGACCACTATTCAGAATTTAAATTTTGCAACGCGTTGCTTGAAATTCCTCTTCCACTTCTTTTCAGGAAGTTTTGTGATGGTAAAAGGTATGAGGGATGAGTAGGAATCTGGGGGTCCAGGGATGACGGATATATGAATCCATTCCTCCAACTGCGGTGCTAGGCAATGGGTCGTTAGAGTCCGGCTGGAGAGGTCAAAATGCTTCCCTCAACCAATTCTCTCGATCCGGCTCACCCCAAAACCCGGACAAATCTCAACCCATGAACCCGAGCATCTCTGCAAAGTCACCAAACGTGGCGAATCACTTGAGGTGACCTATGGCAGTGTTGGTTATCCAATACCTACACCCGCCTGCAAAATAGGCGAAACCGGGCAGTATCCAATAGTACCTACAAAACAAAATGAAAAACCTATAACATAAGCGGTATATTAATACGTGAAGTAAAAACTTTGTACCCCCTTTTTACGAAAATTATGCGGACGGTGGATTATGAAATTTCGCACACTTATAGTTTATATAGAGAAAGAGTGCAGAATGCTAATATTTTTTTTAAATTATGCATAAAAATACATTAAATCAATAAATAAAAATATTGCAATTATGGTCGAATTTCAACCACTGGGCGACCACTAGTTTAAATGAATATTTAATTTCAACTTTAATTAACTTTTTATTTGGCTTTTAATAATTTGCATTCACCATCTTGGATTATTCAAATGGATGGTGCTGTTCAATTTAATAATCACAGATGCGTTAAAAGAATTATTACATACCAAAAATAAGGTAAATAATGATCATCTGTGAGTACGGTTTATAAACTACAGGGTCAGTTTTTTACAACTTTAGTACAAGTACGAGTAGGTACTCATTAATCTCAAAATTACATAACCATATTAATTTATTTAAAAAATAGCATTAGCATCTAACTTCCGAGCTATGCAAGCCTCGATGTCTCGGTGTCGAGACCGGCTGATTGATTGATTTTATTGCATTCACTACAAATATACCGCTATACCGGCAACTTTTTTCGCCGCTCATCGAATTTGAATAGCCGTTAAAACTCTGGAAAAAAACGTACACGTCTGTAAAATTTTAATTCTGACTTTCAGCGCTGTCTAAATATTGAAACCCAAATAAGGATTGGGTGTTATAAACGCAGTAGATTTTACAAGGAAATTACGTTTCAAAGCTAGTTAATTTATTTAATTGAGTAGCCTAATCTTCCCAAGCTATGAATTTCTGAAAACTCTAATTTACGCTAGTTAACACCTCAAAATTAGCAACGTCATCACGATCAACAGCTAACGAATGGTTGAAAGAACCAAACCTCATCCAGGTAAGTAGGCTAGAACAGATATCTTGTTTTCGGAGTAACAGACTGCGTTTCAGCTGTCAATAAACTGCCTCCTGAATCAGTTGTTTCAACAAGTTCAGCATAATTTTAACGCTAAAATTGAAACCTTTTTTTAAGAATTATCTAAAATAGTGTGCTTTTTCCCTTTCTTTTTGTCTCCTTATGGCTGAAGATTTTTTTTATATGAATACCGCACAAGAGTCCCAACTGCTCCCGTCTGGAGCCAGTGAGACTATAGCATTCCCGATTGGGCTATGTTGTGAGGCTGAAGGTAATGGGGAGGGAAAGGAGGAAGGCGGGGAACCTGGCTGTCGCTAGCGGGGATCTGGTCACCAAACACGGCCAAAGCCATTTCAAGCGACGTTTCAATTCTGAAAGGTGGTCTTACACCAGGACGATACTGAGAATATCTTCTATATATATTATTTTAAATGAATTAATTGTGAAATAACACAAATTAATCAAATAAAATTTATTGGCCACGCCGGGATTCGATCCCGCGACCTGCGTATTGCGAGTCAAGAGCCTTACCGCTAGACCACGCCGGCCGTCGGCCGTTACACTGCACTAATTATAGTATACGCCAAACTTTAATACCGGTTTACATTGATACAGAAACCGTCGCAATAGACGAGTTTAAGATCATAAAAGTGTCATGCTTACGCACTTATGCTTTTATGTATCTTTCTCTTCCGCACACGTTTATTGTAAAATCAGTAACTGCGCGAAAATGGGTCGTATCACGATCAGGCCGGCATTAAAGTTTGTCGTGTACCATACCCTGAAGGAAATTACACGTTAACTGAGATGTTCCGGACGTTTGTGCAGAAACAGGCCCATTTGATTCACCTAACAAACTGATTGCACTATTTAGAGCATAGACGTCTGGTAGGAATGCTGACTTTATTCTACCGGTATTTCAATTGAAGATGCTCCGAGGAATTAGCACCATTGATTCCTTCGGCACCGAAAAAACACGTCAAACGCGCGCCCTACATTTGTAAACGGTTGAGTTTATCACATGAGAACGGGTCGTTTCTAGAACTCGTTCTTGAGTTCAACAGCTATGCGAACATAAAGGGAGTTTTGGGGGTTCTACATCTATTTCTCCTCCAATTATCCTCTCCGATCATTGCGGTGCTCTTACAATAATCAAATAATTCAAATAAACGTACTTTTATTATAATTAATTTTTGAAAGTCATCAATCTTTCACGTAATATACTCGTACATTATACACGTTTAAAATTTAGATTTTCTCATTAAACGGAGGCCACGAGAGAAAGCTACTAATTATAAATAGGTAGGTACTAATATATACACTGTGCACCTAGAAAAGGCAACCTCCATAATGTGAGCGAAGATAACATATCTCACTAAATCCAACATTTCCCAGCGTTTAAAAACATTAAATAAAACGTTATGTGCTCTCAGGAGCGTGACGTTACCTATTTTCCAACTTTCTCGATATTTAAAATAAATATTACCTAAATAGAAAATCTTTTTTTTCTAAATCAAAGTGCACTTTGCAGACTTGTATTTTACAGCACTTATCTTTCCTGCAATTTTTAAGATGGACAAATGCTTTTAAATGTATTTTTATTATTATTTAAACTACATAAATATATAATGAACATATATTTCATTTTCTAGTTGCCTATTTATTAATAGAAATTAACTTAGAAATTAACCCCAAAAATAAAATAATTCAGATATTTACAATAATTCAGATATTTAATGAAGAAATAAACACATTATTGGATTAAAGTAAATTAAAACTCTCATGGAAAAAAAATACTTAAAATGGAACTAATTCATAGCGTTCGGTAAAATAAAAAATAACTCAACAACTAAACTTCGCGACTTTTCTCCGCAGGGGTAGGCAGAGAGTATTCTATTATTCTGACTCTTGACATGGCCCGTCTCTAGTATCTAATTCATTTGATCGTGCCATGTCTTTCTCGGGCGTCTCCGACTTCTTCTACCATTCACATTTGCGTTATACGAGTATATTCTTCTTACACTACTTTCTTCATTCATTCGCTCTACTTGCCCGAACCATCTGAGGGTCCCTTTCTCAGGTCCATGCCCCCCTGCCATACATCAGGGTAGGTACCAGCACTCCATTGTGGACTGCTAGCTGCGCTTCTTTTGACAGTATTTTTTATTGGCGCCTATTATTAATTAAATTTCTCAAGCAACCAAACATATTATATATTACATTACGTATTATACATTGTTATTAATGCAAGTTATAATGATATCTACAAAACACTAATTTTATTAATTACGTACTTTTGCAATTTTTATTATTTTTTACATTATTTATAAAATGAATAAAGTTACTCTATTTACATTTACAAACTAATAAATTATTATTATATGTGAAACACCACATTTCTTTTATTACGTTTTCTTTTTTTACATGTACATTTTACATTTTCACTGTATTTTTTAAGATGAAATTTAAAATCTTTTAAAACCATTTATATTTTTGATGCTTTCTCTGGCTTGCCATTGAAGTAAAATCATGTATTGTTTCATAGTGCTTTCACAAACGAAGTATTGAATTCCGTAAGTCTAAACTTAAGCTTTAGGGCGCACAGGTTACACTCGCGCTGTGCAAGCAGGTTCTCTACAGAGCATCGGACCATTCTGATGATGTATTAAAAAATTTACTCTAAGATATTTCCAATTGAATTTTTTTTTACATTTTGGAGTTTTGAGTGTGAGATTTCAAAATTTTGACAAAATTGTACACTTCAAAATCTGTTGATCATGTAAAAATATTTAAAAAGAAAATATCACCTATTATTTACAATTCATTCAAATATTTATTATTCAATTATCAATTATTAATTATTTATTTATTATTCATAATTCGTTCAATAATAAGTACATATTAGCTTAAGGCAAGAAGCATACCCGCTCAAAAAGAAGAAGATTGGGAGATACGAGTATGATTGGATAAAGTGCGCTAATATTTAATACGAAAATGTTTGATAAAACAAGACTCGTTTAAAATAGAGCAAAAATCTCATGGGAACATCTAAAATAGTATTTAAAGAAACACTTTGAATTTTTTCATACATAAAACTTCTAAAATAAGTGAAAAGAACTTGTTTATAATAATTTTCGGAGCACACTTTGCGATTTTTTTCTATCGAGGGAATTTCATACAAATTTATTTCGGCTTGGGGATCGTCTTGATTTTAGATATTATCTTAAAAAATAACGTATATATTTTTAAGAGCTTAAAAAATTGTTGAAAATGTTTAAGGGAGATGTGTAAGAAATGAATAGAAATTCGGGTAGCGGTGGCTTGAGGAAGGCTTCATTTTTCAAGATAGTTAAAACGTGTAGAGTTAGATTATTGTGTACCTACCCACTTACGTAAATATTTAAAGACGGAAAAAGAAAATCAGAAAAAGTTACAGTACGCCCCTGCAAACCTCAATTCCAAACGAGTAGGTACCAGAAAGTGAAAATAGAGCAATTACGGGTTCAGAGCCACTGAAGATTATCTATAAGTTTATTATAATATTATAAACAATGTAAGGCGGCGAAGCATGGAAGCATGTGGCTGTGTGGAAAGCCTACCGGAAATTCGTTAATTTGATTAAAACCTTAAAAGTGATGTTGCCAGACTAGTATATGTGATATTTTGGCGATGCTGCGTGGATCAGTTTTCTCCTTTTGGCTGGCAATAATTGTAAAAAGTATTTCCGTATAAATATATATTATTTCGGAGGCATATAATAATATATACAATCCACATGCTATATTGAATCCGAAAGTTATAACTAATAACACAAAAATGATTGTCAAAGTTATTCTTTAAAAAAGCAAGGGAATATCCAACTAGTGAACTTTTTGTTAAATCTACGGTGGTAGGGGTTGTAAAACTTTTTGAATAAACGCTATATTAAAAGTTTTAAACAATCCGAACTGTCCTGAAGTGCAAGACCTGGTATATCTGGTAATATATATTGTGTAGCTAGCTGATGCGCAATAACATTACAAATACTTGTGATTGGCACAAAAAAAACTATTTAATATGTTGGGCCCAAAACTATTTGATATGATGGGCCCAAAACTATTTAATATGATGGGCACAAACCTGATATTCATACGTTCGAAAAAAATCTATTCAATACTTTTTTCTAACTAACTTTACATTTTACACCTAAACCAACAGACTGATGATTTTGCCGATGATTTTCAGATATTACATTATTTTTATTTTCACTTATTTATTTAAAAAGCGTCCGTTAATTCAAATATTTAAGTTTTGTTCTGAGAATTAAGCTTTAGTTTAGCTTTATAACGGCCTCCGTAGTCGAGGGGTAAGCAATCCGAATGATGCGGGCTCAAATCCCATCGTGCGCAAATTTTTTTTTTTTTTGAAGAAAGACAAACATTCCTGGTTTACCAATAACCTGACAATATTTGAAAATCTCCTACTACCACCGCAGTATGCGGAAAATGTTTCTTGTGTCGTGATGGAGGACTTAGCCAGCCGAAGAATCGAACGCTTGACGCCTGGGTGGGATCCAAACGCGATGCCAACTCAGCCACCGACCGAGCTGATTAATATTATTTGATTATTATTTTTTTTATTTCACAACGTTAATTAAAAACAATATATAGCATTTTGCGACACGTTCTAGAGTGGAAGATACTCTCAGTATCGCCCATTTAGAATTGAAACGCTTGAAATGGTTTTAGCCGTCTTTGGTGAGGAGATATAAGCGGTCTCCTTCCTCTCCCCACTACCCTCAGCCCATATCATGCCCCAATTCGGAATGCAATAGTCGCACTGGCTCCAGGTGGTCGGAAGCAGTTAGGACTCTCGTGCGGTATTAGCAAATATATTTTTAAATTATGATGTTATTCCAAAGATGTTCACATTTACTATTCTTATAATATATCTAATGTTTTTTCCTTTTTTATTTAAAATGTTTATTATTACTTAGTTCGTCTTACGTTTATTTCATAATAAGTTATCAACATATTATAATTATATTAAAACTGTTTACACTCAACAATTCCTAAATATAATAAAATTAAAAATAAACAGGTCAAGATTTATACAAATAAGATTAGTAATTTTTATCAAATTCGTTCTAAAATGCCCTTGCGGTAATTGTTCACAACAACAACGCTTTAAAGATGATAACATGTAATTTAGTACCTACCCAACCTTCTTTAAATGAAAGTAGACATTTATAGAAGAGAAGCTAGCAGTCCACAATTAAGTGTTGGTACCTATTCTGATATTTGGCGGTGAGGCATGAAACTGGCAAACGAAGAATAAAAGTAGGCTGAATGCATGTGATCGTATGAGAAATGTGGAAGATCCGCAAAGAATGCAAGGCTGATGGAGTAAAATTAAGAATGGGACGCTCAGATGGTTTGTGCATGTAGAGGGAATGGAATGTAAGGAAAATATATGACGCAAATGCGAATATTATTAGAAGTCGGGGATGCTCGAGGAAGACATGGCATGATCAAGAATCAGAATAATAAAAGAGTATGTATGAGACAAAGAGTGTGTGCCAAGAGAGATGTTGTTTGCCGGTCCGTCCTCTCTGCTTACCCTTCGGGAAACGGCGTGATGGTAAGTTAGCTTAGGTATTTATTTAGATCTAATAATTCGGCATTATACATATTTAATTCAGGTATACTCACCTACGTCTAGACCAGTGATTCCCAAAGTGGTCCAGGTGACCCCCAGGGGTCCGCGGGAGGCTCGAAGGGGGTCTACGTTGGCGTGATAAAAAAAATGGGTGTTCACAAGGTGTAAGTGGGGGTCCACGAAAATTTATCTGGTTTCGATAGTAAAGAACAAAAATGTTGGCTTGGCTTTACCTATCAATGTAGGCAGATAATACACTACTCAAAAAATTAAAGGAGAAAAAAAAAATCCTAATTTTTCGGTGATTTTTAACAGGTTGTAGTATTTCGGTGAAAAATGGTCATATGAGACTTTAAAAAAAGCATTTTTAAGCTTTAAGATTCTAATTTTCTGATTTTTGGTAAAAAAAATTTTGGAGCTACGATTTTCAGGCATGCATTTTCATCATGGTTCCCAAATTTTTTACGTTAGGCTGGCATATAGGAAACGCACGGCAAATTTCCATCGTTAGATCTAATCTTCACATTTTTGACGAGTTTTGGGAATATGTAGGAGGGGGTCCACCAAAATCAGTAAAATTTTGAAAAGGTGTACGAGGAAAAATGTTTGGGAACCTCCGGTCTGGACTGTGGGTTCTTCAAAAGATGCACAACTCAAAAAAAGAAAGTTGTAAGAAATGTAAAATATGTATCCGCTGATGTACTTTAACCTTGTATAAAATTATGAATTTAAGACGAATTAGTGCATTGAAAACTGAAGCACAATGTAACAACACATCTAATTAACAATTTAGGTTTATAAATTCCGTAAAGTAATATAATTCGTTACAACATCTTACGCGTCGTCATAAATGATAACGAGTGATACAATTTCGTAAGATACAGGAAGATAATTACCTGAATAATTCATAGATGAGTACCTATTAAAAATATAATTAACGTAAGTACTAGGTAACTAACGTAAGTAGGTGCAGTGAGGCATAGAACTGGCAGTCGTAAGATGGAAGTAGACGAATGCTGTAGAAATTAAATCCCTGGGGCTTATGTGTTGTAAAACTCTGGAGATCCGCAAAGAATGCAAGGCTGTTACAAGCATGATGATAAAGATTAACAAAGCGAAGCTAAGATTGTTTGGGCAGATGGACGAAGAAAGGAGTGTAAGGAGAATATATGACCCGAATGTGAATGGTATATAGAAGAAGTCGGGGTCGCCTGAGGAAGACATGCCCCGATCAAGGGAATCAAATACGTGAATCGGGTTGTGTCAAGAGTCAGAAAAATATTTTAGGATTTTTTTTTCTCACATTAGCTCCACACATGAGGCCATGAGGAAAACAATTTCCGTCGAGGTCTACGTCATTTTTGAGGATGCTGTGTGGAGGGTCTTTTTAGTGAAAGGAAGGAGAGGAAGTTCTGGGAAGGAAAAGGTAATAAGTGATGGACGTTCGAATCCATCCCTCCCACTGCGGTGTAAGGCGACGGGTCAGCTGGAGAAGTAAAAAAGTCGCGATTCGGCCCGCCACGCAGTAGGAGGGCAAATGCATGTGCCGCCAAGACCTAGACAAACCTCGCCCCATGAACCCGGGCACCCCTGCTACATCTGCAAACGTAGCGAACCACCTGGGATGACACATGGCAGGGGTGTTGGTTATCCAATAAATGATTCACGAGGTGCCGGTCCCCACACCCGCCTCCCAAATTGAAGTATGACATGATGTGGGAATATGAATGAAACAAGGAGTATGTGCTAAGACCGAGATGTTTGGCGGTCCATCCGCTCTGCCTGTATACTGCGGTGAAACGGCATGCTGATTAGTAGATCAGTTAGTTAGGAGTAGGTGCGGTGATAAAGGAGTCGAGATGGAAATGATTGTTTGGTGATCTCGCCGGGACACTATCCTCTCTGCTTCCTGTGTATGTTTAGAATGTTTAGATAATGATAATCCTTGTTAAGGCCACCCACAAGAAATTTATGAATTGTATCTCAGTGTATTGTCAAGCAATCTTTTTTCTATAAGTTTAGAGCCATGTGGGCATAAAACTGAAAATTGCAAGATGATTTTCACGAAAGACAAACTCGAAAATATAAGTTTTTCAATTTTTCCTTCACAACAAGCAAATGTAACGATCAATTCAAATCATACTGCCTCCGTAGCGGTTGCAGGAAGAAATTGCACGGGTGAGAATTTCGCTTATCAACATTACACTCCCAGAAGGACGGAATTACACATGAATGGAATTACACTTGGAGAGAATTCCACCTGGACACTTAAATTACACCTACTGGAATTATACACGCGTCAGTTTTATATTCTTAGATGCTTTTATATTTATATAAATAGGAATCAAGTAGTACCAGCTATTTCACATAAGTTGAACAATTCATCAAATTTCAAAGTTAATTTTCAGTTAAGCTTCTATAAAGGTTCTATTCAAGTTTTGTCATTATATCATTTTTAGCCAGTGTTTTCATATAATTGACCAGGACTTCAACAGAACTTTCACCGAACTTGAATATTAACTAATATTAACTTTGAAATTAACGTATGTCTATTTTGGGGACCTGTACATGCAACTCCTTTCTCTTCAATTTAGTAATCATATCATCAAACTACCAACTCTATACTTAATCATCTGAATATTTGTCTTCACTTGGTCTTCACTCATTTTATGTATATTATATTAATACAAGTTTGTTTTTTTCATGAAATCTGCACTTTAAAAAATTATGTAACTAATAATAACTGTAATTTTGAAATTTTTTACTTGGCCAAGATACCCTACACCGTTAATAGGTGAAAACAGAATAAATAAATGAAAAAATATATATCTTTGAAATTCGATGAATTTTTCAAATTTATGAAGCAACTCGTACTTCGATTTACTGAATTTAAATTTATTGTTCTTTATAACAAATTGAACGGCGTTCTTTGCGCCCTAAAAATTTAGGGCGCAAAGAACGCCTTAGAGACCTCCAGGTTTTGGACAGGGAAAAAATGTTTTGTTATTTATTTTTGGGGTGTTATGCCATGTCGCGCTACCTCCTTCTTTAGCCAACGTTTCGGACAGCGTTACAGTGTCCATTATCAGGGCAGATGAGTGAGTGATGGCATGACACCCCAAAAATAAATAACAAAAATACTTTTGGCCGTGAAAACCTAAAATCATACAGGGAAAAAAATTGTTTTCAATAACTTCAAAATTGCACGTTGTACTATTAATTATGAGTATGGCTTGATTAAATTATTGTTTTATTTATTTTCATAAACAAGTCTATCTACTGAAAGCAGTGAAAACCTTCCCAGACCACCTCTCACGCCTTGGGGGATTTAAGCCAAAGCACACAAAGTTGTCCATTCCCATTGCAGTGGGATGGTGTGTGTGACGAACACAATGCCCACACCAAAATCCCAATATTAAATATTTATGTTTTCACACGGAAATAAATTATTAAATAAATTTGGTAAATTTATGTGGCAATTTTTAGGTTTAATAAAATTATTTTATTATTTATAACATTCTATCATTTTTAAATGCGACAAACTATACAATTAACGATAAGTTGTTAAGAGAAACGCATGCGCGGCCCATTTCGGCCCGTTTCATACAAAACTTAATTCTGGATTTGAGATCAAAATACCCAACCAAACTGAAAAATTATTTTTGTAATCAAAAGGTACGTTAAATATCTAGTGCGGATGTGAGCCACTTTATTTATTTTTACTTTAAATTATAAGGTATAGGCCATTAAAGATTTTAATATTGCGTGATTTTGGAGGCAATTTGGGAAATTATTTGTAAGTAAATGAAAAACAATAAAAAAAAACAATTTTACATTTATCATAAAAATATGATGAAAATAAAAATTAGTAAAAAAAAACATTTTGATGGGTGTAAAGTTATAGTAGCAATAGTAGCTGAATTCTCGATTCAAAACCTAGATCTTCAATTCAATCTTAAAAATCTAATTTAAATTTCATAATTTAAATAAATGTAGTTTGAAATACTTTCCCATAACTTTGTCCAAAATGTAGAAATCTCAAAATTAACTTTTTTTTAATTACTGTTTTATGTTCTTCCGTAAATAAAGTTGTCAAAATGGACTTTAGTAATTTTCTATTAGGTGGCAATATATTTCTTCATCGGGAATTGAAGCCAGTACAACGGCTCGAAGTCGAACGTCTGACCCGTTTGCCGCGACAGACGTTAAAAAAATCTATTTATAGTGTAAAACTATATTAACTGTAAAGTCAGATAACGTATGTTCACGGATTGCGAAGATTGATAAAAACCTTTAAAATTCTGTATTTGGGCACCAAGTATAAAAACCCGAACTTCTTCATAATAATATGGACTTTCAAGTAAAGATACTGAGACTACTGAGCTAGGTACATTATTTGTTTTAGATAAAACCAGTAATTAAAACAGCATATTAACATTTACCGAGTTAATCACTTCGGTGCAATGTAAAAAATTGATGTTATTTAAAAAAAATTATGTGTACAATGTATGGTACTAGTGTACATACGTCCCGTCATTCCGTTGGGGGCTGTGTGGTAATAATGTATAGGAGCCGTGAGCCGTGAGCACTGTAAGCAAGTTACTATCATAATGTAATGGAGATTGGTGGGGATAGGCAAGGGGAGGGAGGAAGCGGGGAGCGGTAAAAGGAAGGGATCCACATCCACGATCGAGTATTCGAGTCAGAGTCGAAACTCTCCGTGGGGACAACAGACGCTTATCCATTCGACACTGAAACACAGCTGTGCGCAAAACTGAAAAAAACAAACTTTTACCATATCCACCTAAGTCACCTCAGTTTTGCGGCGTAAACAGTAACCAATCTATCAAACAACGAAACTAATTCTTCCGTAATCTTAAGTTTATATTTAGTAATTTTTTGAGTGCTTTATTATTGTATTTAAGTTAATCATCGTACTTATATTTCTATTTTGTAACTAGTAATAATACAAGTGATCGTCGTTTATAAGTTATATTATTACTAACCTGCATAGACTTCGACTGTGTTTACGTACCAAAAGTGCATTTAAAAATTACACATTTAAACAAGGACTTTTTAATAATCATAAATATATTAAGTAACATAATTAAGGACTCTCGTGAAATAATTGTGATAAGATTGTTTATAACTAAACAATCGTCAGCTGATCGTGCGGTTTAAAAATCGCCAGTGGACTCAACGAACATTGCAAATTGAAGATTAATAAAATTTATAAAAGTGATCAGGTCCGTGTGACGTCATAGCCGCCATCTAGCGCTCGGGAGAATCTCCCGGTGACGTGGTCAGCTGAGTCTGCAGAATTCAGATAATCAAACTGAATTCTGAGTTAAACAGTGAATCAACCCTGCGTCCTGCCCTGCCATCGGGGATAGATCTGTCAGCAGTGGTTGTGGCACAGCTCTCGGTCAGGTTCGAGTCGGGGGTCGTGTGACGTCACCAGTACCGGCAGGATGGATCTGCTGTGCACGGAGACGGTGTCTGGGGCGGGTACGCCGTCCTCGCCTTCCCCGCCCAGAGGCAGCCGGGAGCGCCCCACGCGCCGCGCCCTGCAAGACCCCGCCCTGCTCAAGGACCGGGTCCTGCAGAACCTGCTGAAGGCGGAGGAGCGCCTGGGCCCCATCACCTCCTACTTCGGCACCCTCCAGACAGAAATCACCCCCCAAATGAGAAAGATCGTGGCCGACTGGATGCTGGAAGTAAGTACTATCCTTCGTTACCTGCAGTTTGTTTGTAACCTGTTGTTTCAGCAGCGACTCTCAGCGAGGTACCTGCCCCGTGTTGCTAACACCGAAGGTATTGACCTTACGGACAGTTCCGACATTTCGATCCTATCAACAGTTATTGAAACACCGACTTACAATAAACGCGAGAATCATCATCTTTTGTCGTATAGATTGAATAATAATATGAACATCCTCGTAGTCAATTATAGAACCGCCTCTTCGGTCTGAAAACTTTTCTGCCACCTCGAGCAGTAAATATGCCGGCACCGCGTGGTGGTGAGAGCTTCTAGGTTATCTTAAGGAGTGTGAGGTAGGTAGTAAGTATATCTGATAGCGTGCAGTAAGTATTCATGTCGAAAATTGTCATTCTGATTAAAATGTTTCTTTCTTTCGATCACTTTGATCGGTTTTTATTCTTGTCGACGGATTGTGATGACGTCTGCATCACGTTGTAGAAAAGTGCAAAGCCGATATAAGCAAACTTTTTTCTACAGCTGTTGCCCCTAGGCAGCCCCAATGTATTTATGGTTTCCGCATATTCGTCAGCCCAATAAAGCGCACCGAACATCTTCCTATTGAAGCGACCGGGTAAATTGGATTACATTGTGAGTTCGCTCCCAAATAACTTCTCCTGGCGTGTATCACTTTCCACCGCTTTCCTTCAGTCCTGCGTGGGAGTATTGTGTGTAATTTTGACACGTTGGTTTTAAAAATCGCTTATCAATTCAAAATACTAGATCCGTTCTCTGGGAAATGAGGAAATGGCAACTTCGCATAGAACTGAGAACGCGGAGTCGGGATGTGGCAAATCTCGTTGATGAATAATAGTTCAAGAGACGGAAATCGAGCGGAACTGTGGCTGCCCGTAATAAGTAATAAGCTAATCAAATAATATAGTTATGTATGATGGATTTGGGCGCTCTTCCTCGGTGGTGATCCCACCACGTCAGCGAGGGGCCATCTTTTTAAAATTACCCACATGTCGCTGTTTATCTCTCTTTCCTTTTGAGCGCTTACTTACATTGCAGAGTTCAGCTTAGCGCGGACAATCGCCATATTGCCTACAATGATTATGAATTCACCTGGCTCAGCTGTTTTGCTGTTGCCGGTTGCCACCTCGGATTGCTCGGAGGCCGAGGAGGGATCTGTAGGAGGGAGACAATATTTGGCTGTTCCATTTCGCTTGCCGAGAATAGTTCGGCGCACCGAGCAACACTTGAGCGTGTACCGTGTACCGTGTGTAGACAGAGTAGACACTATCCCCACTAGACTGTAGACTGGTGTATTCACGGACATGATGATCACGATAGGTCAATGATTCCCATCAGCGTAGATAGCACTCCACACTCCGCGCGGTGTAACGGCCTTTTATCGGTCTGATAATATCGATTGTTTTTCCTCCGTGGGAGGTGCGAATAGTAACTTCCTTTTTCAGATAAAACTAATAACCAGATGCGGAATTCTATATTTGCTTAATTTGTACTAATCGATGGCGCGTTCTGTATTCCTTATTCATTACGTTGCATTAAATATTCAAGCCATTCTTCAGTCTAGGAGAAGTAAATGCGACTTTGACCGTGGGGACAAAGAAGTACAGTTCTTTTACAGGTCCGTGGTTTAATACTTTTTTTTTAATATTCCCGTCCTTTATGACTATAAATACTTTGAATGTATAATTTTATCGTGATTTCATCGAATAAAAATGTTAGCTGTAAAAACACTATTCGTATGAGGTTTTTCTTGATAAGGTTTCAAGTTTGTAGCAATCACCATATTTATCTAAAAAAATATACGAATAATTGTATAGGATGTGGTCTGAACAATCCGAAAAATCAGCAATAAGTATTATAAGTAATCCGTAAGGCCAGTGTCCTCCGACAAAGCCACGTACATATTTCTTGGATGGTTAGGTCGGGGGCACAATGTGTTTGCTTTTCGTGGCTGATCCCATGTCTGTGGAAATATTTTAAAGTATTGTTTGTGGGGTTGCAGGAGACCGGCCTTTACTTGCACCATGCCGGGGCAGACGTAACATACCGGCGAAAAATGCGCCACGTAATAAAATGCGCGAAAATTTCGCGATGTGCGGCGCGTTTTAGTCCGGGTCCGTCGGCCGCGTGCGACCTGACCCGACAGCGATGCAGCAGTCTTAAAAAGGGGAAAACCATCAACGTCCGCGCACCAACACTTTAGAAAACATAAAAAATATTAATTCTTAGCTGAGACAGAGAAAACAATTTATATTCGAAAACTACACCAACTCTACAATGTTTGTGGCAATTCGTCGCCTTAGTTCGTATTTGTCCAACAGACCAATGGAAAATTTTACAGGAGGAGAAAGTTTTCTTTCATTATTCCAATAAAACATTATGATAAATATGAAATGATCGTAGAGATAAAGGTCTCATTAATTTAAATAATTCATAATTAAGGGATTAATTACGATTTTTTATAGTTTATTTTTAATTTTAAAGTGGAGATTGAACAAAAACTAAAATGGTCTGTGGGACAAATACGAACTGAGGCGACGAATTTTAGAGACGCCTTTATAAAAATTAGTCAGTGAGGATTCACATAGTCTGCTGTAAGAAATAAAAATTCAATACCCGTACTTTGACGGCCTCCGTGGTCCCGAGGTAAGACTCTGGACTCACAATCCGAAGGTCGCGGGTTCGAACCCGGCGTGCGCAAATAAATTTTATTTGATTAATTTGTGTTATTTCACAATTTATTCATTTAAAATAATATATAGTATATTTGCGGCACGTTCCAGAGTGGAAGATA
The DNA here is from genome assembly GCA_936435175.1 of Glyphotaelius pellucidus. Classification (NCBI taxonomy): domain Eukaryota; kingdom Metazoa; phylum Arthropoda; class Insecta; order Trichoptera; family Limnephilidae; genus Glyphotaelius; species Glyphotaelius pellucidus. The sequence continues at coordinate 1,416,013 of OW386540.1, forward strand.
CTATCAGTATCGCCCTGGTGTAAGACCACCATTCAGAATTGAAACGTTGCTCGAAATGGCATTAGCCGTGTTTAGTGACCAGATCTGAATAGCCAGGTACTTCCCCACCTTCCTCTTCCCTATCTCCTTCCCCTCCCCACTACCTTCAGCCACACAACATACCCCAATTAGGGATGCCATAGTCTCACTGGCTCCAGAGGGGAGCAGTTGGGACTCTTGTGCGGTATTTCATATAAAAAAAATAAAAAAAAAGTATTTCCCTGGCACGGAACGGCGCGCCGAAAACACCGGTCACATTTTAATATCTTGCTCACCGAGCCAACAAAAGCACAAAGGTACCACACTTCCAATAGACATACAGACCCTTCCCCAATCACAACCAAAAAAAAAACACTGCTTTAAAGATGTACTAATTGGCAAAAGTTCTACCAAATAAACTGCAGTCCGTAGTCTGGCATCCTATGGGTTCGTTAGTTCCATGCTGCTTTTATATTTCTATTAAATCATCTAACATTAGTAAAATGCACATACATATAAAATAACATATCTTTACACTGCGTAACCTGTCGGTTACCACAGCTTGAAGATATGGTGAGCTTAATTAATAGCATAAATACAGAATTTTTTTAGTAGATTTCGTTAAATTTGGCTAAGTTAGATGACCCCGCACGATAATTCTAAGGTAGTCACCCTGGAGGCCTTCATCCAATCCAGTAACTTAGCAACAAGTACCTACCCAATGAACAACAAAGCAATGGACAGCATTAGATCGTGAGGCCCCGAAAACCTTCCTAAACAATTTTCCTTGGTCGCTTACAGACAGTGACCATATGATTTGGTAAACGATTTTTCTAACAATAAGGATTATTGGATTATGTCTAATATCTGTATATTGTAGAAAAAATGCTTAAAGGGCACTTACTCACGATTTTAGCACAAATTGTCTTCGTTTCAGAAGTATTTACTTAGGAATATAACTTGATTTGAAAATTTAACTGAATACCTGTCGGAATGAATAAGGTGTGAAAATTGAGTGTATGATTAGTGCAATTTGTCAAGTTTTTGCGCGAATTTATCTTTAAATACTTCGATTATTATTGACTGTTTGGTTGGTTAATCAACTTTGGCGATCTTAATTTCACCTTATCGCATGTTTTAGCCAATTACATTACGGAATTAGCAAATAAACGAAAACTTTCATATCACAAACTTCCTAAACCGCGAATAGATAACGATTCTGGCTAAATTGCCGCATGTGTATTATGTATTAGGTACTAGAAGATTAAATGAAGATAACTCACTACTGCAATCTTCAGATAAGTGCTTATTTATAAACTGTTTCTAAGTAGAATCTAATTTGGGAAGCGGGTATGGTACACTCCTACTATAGGTCATCCCAACCGGTTCGCAACGTTTGGTGACTTAGCAGGGATGCCCAGGTTCATGGGGTGAGGTTTGTATAGGTCTTGGCGACGGATACGATTGCTCATCTGCTACCTGGCGGACCGTCGAAACGTCACCTTGCACCGCAGTCGGAGGGATGGATTCATACGTCCGTCACTCCTGGACCCACAGTCCACAGATTCCTACTCATACCTTTTTCATACATTTTTCTTTCCGAAATCTTCCTCGCCTTCCTTTTCTAAAAAGACCCTCTACACTATCTCCAAAGACACAGGACCTGAGGGTAATTATTTTCCTCAGGGCCTCCTGTGTGGACCTTTTTTATATGAATACCGCACAAGGGTCCCAACTGCTCCTGTCTGGATCCAGTGATGACATCCCATCATGATATGTTGTGAGCCTGAAGGTAGTGGGGAGGGGAAGGAGATGGGAAAGAGTAAGATGGGAAAGTACCTGGCTATACAAATCTGGTCACCAAACACGGCTAAAGCCATTTCAAGCAACGTTTCAATTCTGAATGGTGGACTTACACCAGGGCGATACTGCGAGTATATCTTCCACTCTGGAACGTGCCGCAAATATACTATATACAAATATATAGTTTCACACGTAACTGACATAAATCAGGGTTAGTAGAGCCAACCGCGTTCAGTCCTCCATTAATTGAGTTCCTCAATTTCAGATTTTGATTAAATATATTTATTTCTTCTTTTTATCCAAATATATTTATGTTCAGACCTTTTTAGCCTTCGAAATAAACACTCCATGACGCCAAACACGTATTTCAGCGAATGCTAGATGCAATATTATTGCAAAAAGTACGATTTTGGTAAAACACAAGTCATCCGACCAATGTAGTATGTCACTGATGTATTTTTATTAATCGCATTATGAGCGGCTTATAAAAATACATTCGCCAAAAGGTAGGGCCTAAAACGTAGCATGATTTAATCATAATATTAGTCTTCAAGACCTCCTACTCAATCCTACCCATCTTTATAATATTCATGTAGGAAGGTTTTATTCACAATTGCGAAGTAAAGCGTCAACGTTAGAATTGAATGATTCTTCAACTCTTCTAGAAATTTTAAAGTCAATAAGACCAGTGTGATTTTCTGAAAATCTAACAAAAGAAATTTTTGATTGAGTAACTCAGTGTGATATTTCATAACACTTGTGCAAACAATCAAATGTTTTAGGTCATTTTCTTGGTCTATCGTTTTTGTTACGCATTTTGTGATAACGGGTGTCAGGTGTCAGAAACAGTGTTATATATTCTGTTAGAGCTAATTAAAGCCGTACTCGAGAGTAACGGAATCTGATGCAGAAACTGATAGTCAACAATACCACGTTTTCGATTCAACGGCAGACTTCCAGGAAGTGTCTTTGTTCTGAAACTGGGTCGTTTCATCTTACCGACACCTCCTCAAATACTAAACAATGATCCGATCGCAGACCTAGCTAATATAAACACTGATCATCATACCTGTCTCGTAATATTATTTAATATATTAGCTTGAATCATGGAAAAAACCGGCCCAGAATCCAGACAATCATTCGTGCCCTCGTTCATGCTTATAAATAGCTGTTACCTACACCTTATAAAACAATAAAAGAAATCGAGCAATCGAGTCGTATTATTGGCTTGAACCCCAATTATAAAAAAATACCGAAATCATTATAAACGATACAACCGTGAAAATTCTCGCAGTTGTTTGAAAGTAATATCAACGAGTAGAAAAGCGCCAAGCCTGTTCAAGAACAAAAAAATTGCTCAATGTTCAAACTGTTACCCTTTTCAAGTGGGAGTGTTTCTGAGTGTCACTTCTTTGCGATTTCATTAGCTGAAAATACGTAGATATGACATTAAATTTTTAAAAATTTTTTTAAGACCTCGAAGGCACTGAATAAAAATGTTAAATCAAAATTTGTAATGATTTTTTCGGGGTTGTCTTTAGTTTATACCTTTTAGTGAGGTGGACGTATTCTGTTTGTATTTTCGATAGTTTTTAACGCGGCGTGGCTACTTCGTCGTTGTCCGTGTGGACTGCGGACACCCAACGCCGCCTCACACGCGCTCCGAGTATTTTTAAAATCAGCTGATTTTGACACAAATACAGCTGTGCCGGCAGATAAAATAGTTCGGCCCACTCGCGCTATCGCCGGCCGGCTGACTGCTCACTGCTCACACGTCACCTCTCTCGCTCTCTGCGCTCCTGATACAATAACGTGGACTATCATCTTAGACGGCGCTTCATTATTTTTATAAATCATTATCATCTGCCTACATTGTATTACATTGGCAATAGTCTCATTATAAAAAGAAAATTCACAATGGAAGATACAAATAATCAATAAACAAATCGTTTCACTGTCCTGATTCTCCGGTAAATGTATCAGTTTTTCCTCCTAAAAATTTCCACACCCATTTTTCTCATTGAAAATGCAAAATTTTATCAAATTTTTGACGGCTGATAATTGATTTCAAAGCTTCACATGTCATAACGTAAATGACGTAGCAATTTTCACGATACCAGATCTTACCAAACGAAAGTTATTATTAAAAAAGAAATATGTAGATTGCACTGTTTTGATGAATTTATGAATCTGTGTATCGGGATTTCAGGAAATAAGTATTTTTGCTACCTACACTTGTTGGATATGAAATAATAATAATAAGAATAGATGTGATTGGCGTTTTGGCGAGCTCGGGAGCGCAGGAGTGTGAGGAGTGACGTCACAGCTACATTTTTGGGGGACCAACGGGTGGACGTACCTGAGTTTTTTTTTGTATTGGATACAAAATGAAAAGGCATACTGCCGATAGCTCCGTTATAACCTCTTGCTCTATCTCTTGAACGACGGGTGTAATAGAAAGAGAGGTTACAGCGAACCTCTCAGTGGTAGTACTACCATAATCGACGTATTGTTGTTATAGCAATGAAAACCACAAATGTACCTGTATAGTTAGGTACTAGCTACGTACCTACAGTTTTTCCAATAAGAGTAGAAAACATAATAGGTCACCACTGTTGTTCAAATGGCAATACTAAAAATATAAGCATGGTGGTAATCTAAAGCTGTGTAACCTACATTTTTATTAAAAATTAAAAAGGCTCAAAAATGAAAAAAAAAATTATCATTGCAACGTAGATACCCACTGATCTCAAAATTAAATTGCATATAGGTATATTATTATTATACCTTTGCACTTTCGTGTTATATAATGAAGGATTGGGAACGGTATTGTAATAAAATATAAAGCACACTATAGAAATTGCTCACATTTATTTAATATTAGCTTAAGTACCTAGCGTTGCCCGGGCTTTAGATCATGTCTCTAATATTATATCTGAATATATTTAACTCATTCAGATCTAAAAGTAGTGTAACTAAACTCACCATTAATTATTCTTCCTTTCTACCTACTGTTAAATTCAAATTTATATGAAATGAAATGAAAGCCAATCACTTTGTAAAACACAATTTAATCAAATTGATGTCATTAAGTAGGTACCTTAACAACAGTGCTTCTTCGATTATTATTATTTTTTTTAAATGTGTGTCAGTGTTCTGTATTTTCAGTGTCGTTGCGCTTTAAAATAATGTGTTGCCAGCCTACAAATTTTGTAGTTTTGTAATTTGACAGACAATACTGACAAAAGTGTTGAATTTCATTCCTCTTTCTTTTTTAATTTGACTGTATTACATCAAATTAATAGATAAGTACAGTTATAAAGGAGTCAGTGATAAGTATTAGTGTATCGAAATGTTACATCATTGATAAGAACAAATATTGAAACATTTTCTGTGATAAAACTAATCTTTAGGTTGACTGAAATTAAAAGAAAAAATCTTCAGACAGCCGTTTGCACAGATGTAAAAAAGGCCATGTATTAATAAACTCAGTACAGACGACAGTTTTGGCGTTTCTGAAAAATCTACGTACCTACTGCTCCCGTTTTCTGTCTCGTTTGTACATTTCGTAGAAAAATAACAGTAAATCACTTCTAATTGATTCGCAAAATAATTTATCTATTGTCTAAATAGTGAAATTGTAATGGTCCTAGAAGCAAAAGTCGGTTATTTTTAAAACGTTGTAGAAAAGCCGCAGAGCTTTTTTAATGAAGTCACAGTACCTAGTAAAATACTAGACTATATACGCAGGTACTTTGTTCCCATAAAAAAATATATGTTTTATGAAATCGCAGTCTAGACAAGTAGGCAGGCACGTAGGTACGATATGCCTAAATTCAAGTGAGTTATTTTTAAATGTTGAGGAAAACAACATTTTATCACATTTTATTGTCATGGAATTAGATTAGATAGGTAGGAACTAAACGCCTGTAGATACAGGGTGTTAAGGGACGTTTTACTTACTTCAATCAGTGATTCCTGACGTTATTTGCATTAAAAAATATTACTTAATTAAATTTTGGTCTTCGCTGCCATTTTTTGGTTTGTTTTCAACTTTAAACATATAAAATCAGCAGGTATTGAACAGGTTGGATCGGAGTGACGGATTTGGCGGTCACTCGGTTGAGCGACAAATGATGTCATGTGAAGAAATTTTTTTGATTAGTTTTGCAAAATAAAACACCAAAAAAATCACCGGAGACCAAAATTTCATTAACATTTTTTGATACAGAGAATGTCGGAAATCAGTGGTTAAAGTAAGTCAAGTACGTCCTTTAAACACCATGTATGTGAGTTATTTTTTTTTTATTTTGTCTCAGTACATGATCGGTGTTTTTTGTTTTATTGCTGTCCAAAATTTGTGCTCCGTTTCATGACGTTTGAACATTGACTCTGGACGTGGGTATTTACCTGAGTTCACTAATTTACATAAGTACTTAAACTGGTGGCGCCTTGATTATGCCTCATAATAATATTATTGTACCATTCTGACACAAACAGCGTACGGTATAACAGTAAATGTACAATTTCATCAATTTTGACTTCATTTTGTCTGCGTTTTCTTTAAAAATGTAAAAACAGTCTTCCCTGGATATGCGCGACTAATTACAAAACGGTTTTGCCCTACACAGCGCTGTGTAACAATGGACAATGCTCTTGACCGTGAATCTATCAGACAGAATACAGTTTTGTTCGATTTATGTATCAGATCAACCGATGCAATGAAATACTCATCGTATTGATGTTTGTCAAGAATTAAAAAAGATTTCCGCTTATTAGGCGAACATCTTCACTCTGAACAACTATTATCACCAATCCAGAAAATTGGTCTAACAAAAATAAATTTGCAGGTATCAATTATATTTTTATGTATATCTATCTAATATGTATAGGTCTATCATCCTTAGTCGACTTCATCACAGTACTCACACCGAATACACAGATGCATAACTTAAGCATACTATTCATATCGGTTGCTACAGCTGAATTCAATGAGACTTTAATAAACATTAAAATAATGACATGATCATCATTTCACAAGTTCGAAGCCAAAACGTGGAAAGTCGGTTATGTCGAATATTTTTTGACAACCCGAATGTTGTTTCAATTCATTGTTATTACAACACTGAAGAATATTAAAATAGTTTAACTGGATGTTTTAATAATCTTCAGGGCTGAATTTTATATGCTGAAAGATAATATGTTCGTATATTTTCAGCATTAGGCATTGTCTGTATACTATATTTTTTAGTAGTACCTACATAGTAAATGAAATGAAAAGTAAAATAAACAAATCTTAAAAATGTTAAACTGACGCAAATAAATCTATTAATAACGATGCGGACTTAAAATAATGAAAACTGAGATTATTTCACTGTCCGATCGAACTGGAACCGATATGAATAGGTCACTATATAAGCTTCAACAATATTATTTTACAAGCATCGAATACACTTGTTGTCCCTTTTCCGCTAGTGACAATTCAAGTAGGTGTAAATAAGACAAAGGGTTACCTACACCAGTATTTTTATTAAATTTTCACATGTAGCAAACACATTGTGGGAATACATAATTATAATAAACACGATGGTATAACTTTGTTTAATTCCACTTTTTATTTTCCTATCCAACTAGTTTCGGTTCAACCTGAACCTTCTTCAGGGAAGAATAAAAAGTATATTTTTATTCTTCCCTGAAGAAGGTTCAGGTTGAACCGAAACTAGTTGGATAAGAAAATAAAAAGTGGAATTAAACAAAGTATTTTTATTGCTTCCAACACTCGCTGCGTTACCTAATCAGAACTTATATTGCTGCGATACCTATACCAGTACTTTCGTTGCTTCCAACTCTCGCTGCGTTACCTCACCAGTAATTTAATTGCTTCCAACTCTCGCTGCGTTATCTATTCAGTACTGTTGTTGCTTCCAACTCTCGCTGCGTTACCTCACCAGTAATTTAATTGCTTCCAACTCTCGCTGCGTTACCTGTTCAGTACTTTTATTGCTTCCAACTCTCGCTGCGTTACCTCACCAGTAATTTAATTGCTTCCAACTCTCGCTGCGTTATCTATTCAGTACTGTTGTTGCTTCCAACTCTCGCTGCGTTACCTCACCAGTAATTTAATTGCTTCCAACTCTCGCTGCGTTATCTATTCAGTACTGTTGTTGCTTCCAACTCTCGCTGCGTTACCTCACCAGTAATTTAATTGCTTCCAACTCTCGCTGCGTTACCTGTTCAGTACTTTTATTGCTTCCAACTCTCGCTGCGTTACCTCACCAGTAATTTAATTGCTTCCAACTCTCGCTGCGTTACCTGTTCAGTACTTTTATTGCTTCCAACTCTCGCTGCGTTATCTATTCAGTACTGTTGTTGCTTCCAACTCTCGCTGCATTACCTATTCAATTGATCTTACTCTCGCTGCGTTACCTAAACCAGTAGGTACACGTAGATTATCAAATATGATTAATATAAATTACTAAGCATTCAGTTATTTAAGCGTATGAATTATATTGGTAGAAAGTTTCCTCGTATGACTACACCAGGTAAAACAATAATTAAAAGCATACAAAAATGAATATTAATACATTTTTTTCCTTTAAGTTATGCACTTACGATTTCTAAATGTACCATCATATTTTGTATCAAAGATAAAAAAATGCATTAAAACTTCTGATGTAATAGTAAAAATAACTCGTGTGAGCATAATAAGTGCATACAATAAAAACACAATCAAAAAGAAAAGTTCAATAGGGCACCTATAAATATGAATATAAACTTTCACAAAAGATAAACTATGTACCTTTACACTTCCTATTATCGAAAAGTATCGAGTTATTCACTGATATATTGTGTGCCCAGTTCTAGAAGGTAAATAATAATATCATTGTCTTCAGTTCGCTGAACTTGTTGCCAAGAATTTAGCAAAATGGGTTTTAGGAGGATTAGAACATTCCGTATTCCATAGTCATTTCTTTTCTTATTGAAGCCGAAATTACAGTGGTTAGTAACTCGAAACAACCGGATTACTGTCAGTACTATTCATACAAACGCGGTGTACAGCAGCAGCAGCAGGTATAACTCCGACTTTTGAGACAGGACAAAAGGTATGAAGGATCATGCGGGAATGCTGTACACTGGAATTAGCTATTTAGAAGTCATCGCTGCACGTAGCTTCAGAAATCAGCATTAGCTGGTCAAAAAATAAATTGCTGAAAATATGGAGATTATTTAAATTGTAATTTTCAAAAACATTCGTAGAAAAACATAAAGCTAAATCTTACATAGGTACTTGGAATTATTACAATTTCTATGAGAGAAAACTTTGTCTTCGGTGTTAATCGTAATCTCAAAAGCACATAAATCAATATATTTTTTTATTAAGAACGTACCTTAAAGCCTATACATAGACATAAGTAACAATCGCCGTACAAATAACAAGTCGTACGTAATAAATAGTTGTTGTTTCAGAAGCATACATTTAAATGTGATCAACAGCGATCCACATAGTTAAAATAGCTAATTTTTGGTGTGCCATTTCTCATTACGTATTGGTTTTTTATCACATAAAGGTGCCAACATAATATATTTCGCATATTTGAGTATCCTGCTATATTTCTCTTTCCTTCTAAAATCTTATCAAAATCATTATATTTGACTATCTTTCTAAATACATTGATTTGGATTAGATTTTTGTATAGATTTTTGGCCACCCAATACTGCTCTTTGATCTTTGTGCCCTGCAGTGACTCGCCTAGAGAAGACGCTAGACACTATCTGCTATTATGTGTTGGCTCAAATAGCGGAAACACGTCGATTCTTTGTACTAAAACGTCTATTCCTGAACACGCCGAAGCTCCCACTCTGCAGTACTAATTTTCCTCGTACTATGAACTCATTTGGTATTCTCCTCTCGGCCTCTTCTCCTCCAACTCTCATTATTAGGCATGCGACATCTTTACTCGTCTTAATTTCAGACAAACACCGTCGTTACAGGTAACAAATACATTCAAACATTGAATTGCACGAAAAATCTATGTTTCTGTAGTTGTTTGAACAGCTGTACAACTGCGTACATAAAATATGATTGAATATTAACAATGTTAACTAAATCATAATAATTTTGTTGCTCCTGGCCTGGGAAAACCGGAACGCTGTTCCAGTTTGCAAAAAAAACATTTATTACCTACAACTAAAGCCCTGTTATTTTGAAACGTAAAATTACTGTCACAGAAAACATCGCCCTAGTGTAAGACCATTCAGTGGGTTTAAAATGGCATTAGCAGTGTTAAGTGACACCAGAATATCCATGCAGATATTTTCAAACCGTCCTCTATCCCATCTCCTTCCTCTTCAACTTCCTTCAGCCTTAAAATTACCTCAAATTAATTAATCAAAAAGGATGATATGGTTCCGATTTGATAAATTTGTCTTATTCGAGCACTGAATCATTTCAGAAACATACCTACTGTAAAGAAAATTATATTACGCACCAAATAATTGATTCACTGGTCTGCAGCCTGCCTCAATGTGCAGCTCTATTATTACGTCATAACGAAGGTTATATAATATTATAAAAGTCAGTACCACAATAGATGTTTTAATCCTTGAAATATTTGCAAATGTTGGGAGATTGAGTCGGTTTGCATTATAATTGTATAATAAAATGTCGCCGACTTTTGAAGGGACAAATGCAGATAAACAGTGCCATACAAGTGTCAGGTTGGAGGCTGGATATCTTATCATCTGTGAGTCTGTGAGTGTGAGGTGTCGGATGGGATCCGTGTGAACGCCGGACGCAAATATGCGACCGTGGGCAGCGAAATAATAGAAAATAAATTAATTATATGTCACATTATGAACACAATAAGCGATTACCATCGATACAAAACTATGAAAAACTCATTCATTAATATTAAAATATTCAATCATATTTCTGCATTGTGTATACCAACAAAAACCATTTATTGGATAACCAAACCCTCTGCTACAAGTCATCCCAAGGCTACTTTTGGTGACTTAGCAGGGATGCCCGGGTTCACTGCGCGGCAGGCCGATCAAGAGAGACTGGTCGAGGGAGAACTTTTGATCTCTCGGAACATCGCCTTGCTGACATTTGATGACATATTTTTCCTTTCCAGAGCTTAAATTCCTCCCTTTCCTCAAAAGACCCTCCACACAGCATCCCCAAAGAGGATACAGGAGGAAAAAATAGGAATTATTTTCCTCGTGGCCTCCTGTGTGGCACTAATGTAAAAAAAATAATAATAATTTACTATTTATCCTTAAAATTGAATCTTTAAACCAGCTTTAAAACCGAAGAATAACCCATATAAAATTTCCTCAAAGTAACAAAATTTCAATGCGTTAAAACGTGGGCCTTGGAATAAAGTCATACTTTCCGTAAAACCGGGACTAAGGTGGGCCAAGCGCTTTTAGACTTATGCGGGCGCCTATGAATACGCGCCGGTCGACCATATGTTTTGCTGCGGACTCTAGCGGCGTTGGCGTGAACTACTTTGACAGATATCAGCTGATGGGGCCGGCTGTGGGGGAGCGCCATCATTATGTCAGTGTCTCGCCAAAAGTCGGGCGGGAAGGTCGTACGCTTGGTCCACGTCGCTCGCCGTGAAAAATGTTTCAGCCACACTTACAGGATTCCTGAAAATAATTATTTAAGATTTTTTTTCAGTAACTATTTCAGATTTGTGCATACCTATATAAACACATTTTTTAATGTATCTCAAAAAATATTTGAGACGAGAACCGGAATTTCATCTGGGTGGCATTATCTCTTTGGGAACATAAAAATTATAATAAAAAAATTTACGCGCAGTAATAAATTATTGATTTAATTAGATCTTATCGTTACCGCTGAGAGGTCCGTTGTCCATCCCTTTCTGTTACATTCATCCTTTATGAGAAAGAGGGAGAGGTTTCGACCGAACCATTAGCGATAAACCTATATGGCTGCCACCATAAAATCAAATAACATGTGTAGTTCTTGTTATAATAAAGGTACTTTAAATCAAACACAATCTATTCCGGATTTGGTGGTTTTGTGTAGAAGCTATAAATAAATATTACGCCTCAAAATAACAATTTCATGGAATTTCTTAAATCCACTTACGCATGATATTTTTAAATGCGTTATCGATTCAAACATTACGTAAAAAATAAATTATGGCAAATTTGACTAACGTAAAGCTGTTACATCTTGCCTTAGTCAGTTAACGTAAATATTTGAACACACCTGTTTTTTTTTTTTTAATTTCTGGTTTATGGAAGTAGTGTATACAAAATTAAACTTTTGTTGCATAATAATTAACTGCCGTTTTTTTTAGTAATATATTTTATTATTATATTTTTTTTTTATAATATTACTAGCAGACCCGGCCACACGTTGCTGTGGCTAACAAAACACAACACCATCACCCAACATTTATAACCAACGCCATCCGTTAATTTGCATACATATCAAATCAACACCGCCCGCTTGCCAGTCCGCTGCCCGCTGCCTGATTTGATCCTTTGAATATCTCGGCTTTTCTCTACTATAATATGCATGTATTATACATATAAACCTTCCTCTTAAATCACTCCATCTATTGGTGAAAACCGCACGAAAATCCGTAGCGTAGTTTAAAAGATCTACGAGTACAAAAAGCGAGAGCGACTTTATTTTATACTATACAAAGATATTTTTACAAAGGGGAGAAATTCTGATAAAACGTTGAGCTCTGGCGCCTTGAAATTTTGCTATTTTTAAGATATGATTTTCTAGGTCATTTCATCTAATTACAGATCGCAATGTCAATTCTATTATGAGCTATTAAGCTTTTTTATATTTTATTGAGCATTAAAATATTTTCGAAACTCGAGAGAAACTACTGGTCGTAGCCACTATAAAATCAAATAAATACAATTTTCAGTTATTTTAAATAATATACCCGTGATTTTGTTAAATTTTTAGATTTCTAGGTTTTTGTATATAAAAAAATTTGTTCTAATAAAACGTATTGTTTATGAGAACAGAAATCATGCGATGATAAAAAATCAGTACCTACTTGAGTTGTTTTGTTCATCATCTAGATCTGCGATAGCATGAGGCAGTGAGAAACGGATCCGCGAAGTTCCCTGTAGATTTATTACCTCGCGTTGAGGGCGCGGTGGTCACGAAATATTCTCACATGTATACCCAATCTGGTCCCCACCGAGACAGCCTCGCAACGCAACAGTCCATCTAAATCTTCAAAGCGTTCCGAACAATTCTTTAACCAAATCTTAGCAAACAAATAACGAAACAGACTTTTTTGTGAGGTTGGTGGGGCTGAACGGGATATTTGGGTGTTTGGGGATGGGAGGACTGCGTGCCCTCCAAAACGGATGCAAAACGAGAGGCGAACAATGGGCCGATTCATATCGGCCGCCATATAATTGCTGGCGAGCTCTGCAGTCTCTCTGCTCTCCTGCGACCCGTGGGACATCGCTGGACCACCAGCCTCTTGGAAACAATCCACGAAATTGAAATTCCTCGACAAAACTTCAACTGCTGTCATTCGCGAGCAATTACCGGCATCATGGGAAACAGCGGCACGCTGGAACGAACATTGCAGTCAAAATATCTGGTTTTTCAGTTCAGAGACAACCGAGGAAAATATGACAAGATCAATTATTGTATCAAAACTTTAGTTGGAATTTAGATGAAGGACCTTCTTAGTTATGTCACGTTTAGAGAATACAATCCCGAGCATGTTTTTAAATCCCGGGATTACGGGATTTTCGATGCGTAATCCCGGGATCCCGGTACTATCCCGGAAATAAGGTTAATAATTGGGATAAAATAAAATAAAATTAATATATTATATTTATTGTACGTTTATTATTCCTTACAAAAGCGAGTTATTGATAACGTCAAACAACTCGTTGTCTTGGTAACTATTTTGACATACCTGCGGGAAATTTTATTTCAGGCGTCGTAGTTAATACTTATCTATTACATAAAAAGTAATCTCCATAAATAAAAATGAATCTCCGAAATTTTTGTACGCGCATAACTTCCGAACAAGTCAAGGCGCAACGTATTACGGAATGCAAACTAGACCGGATTGTGGCAATCCCGAGATTAGCCAAAGTGCAGTCCCGGTATTTTCGGGATCGAAAATGGACCGGGATCCTGGGATTGTATTCTCTAGTCACGTTCCATGCTGGAAATTAGATTATTTATTGAAACCGCTTTCTACGTAATCTGCAACGGACTTTCAGCTCGCAAGTGTTTACGTATGAGATCACTTCTTAAATAGGAAACATTATTTGATCATATTTGTCCGTTATGCTTTGTCTCGTCTCCCGTCCAATAAGATGTAATTTATTGTTCCTTTTGGATGCCGACATTTTCCTGTTGGTAATAATATGATGCATTTTCAGTAGGTATTATAATATTAGATTCATAGAATTTCATCAGTGAGATCGATTTTCAAACAAAGAAACCAGTTTCTCTTCCTATTCTGAATTTAGGCGTGCATAAATTCTTTACATAACGACACATATTTTACATATTGTGACATTTGCAGATTGCCGTTTGGCAGTAATGTAAAATAATTCGGTCTCGGTCCATTGTGAATTGTGAATTGTGAGGCGGCGACGGAGTTTATGCTCGTAATAAGAGAATAAGAAAAAATGCAGTTCCAGCGGCCCCGGCCGTCTCGTGTCGCACAGATCTGTCCTTTGTGATAAGGCCGGAGCGAGGTTCCGCTCGCCAAATGAGCTCTCTCCGCAGACTTTATTACCTCTGCTGGCTGCGGATCCATTCACTCCCGAGGACCTCTGACCTTCCGTGGAGACATGCAGTCACCAGCACCGGGCACCTTTCACCAGAAACCACCAGCCGTGACGCACGTGGGCGCCTTGCATCCTGCTACCCCTCCGTACGTCTCGCTTTGCACATCAGCTCACAACAAACCTACAAGGCATTAAGTCCTCGAGCAAGTTTAATATCTTCGTGTTATGCTTTTCCAAACAATCACCCATCACTAGATCGTCGGTTATTTCAACATTCTCGCCATTATCAGCAACCGGACATTTGACAAATTAGTCGCTCTGAAGATATTCGCCGATGCTGATGATGTCACGAAGCAGCTCTCAGTCTCCCAGCCGCAGCCGGTTCCCAGAGAACAGTTGCTCCAGTAATTCCGTCTCCACTCGCACATCCTGTCCGAGGCAACGCCATTGTTATTTATTCGCTAACGAGATTAAACGAAATTGCGTTCCTCTAAAGTGAAATGACCCCTTAACAAGATGTTCCGAGAAGGATTTTAATATTACGGTCGGCCGACGTGTATTCCAGATAGATGGTGATTGCGGCTCGAGCTCTTCTTCAGCCTGCGGCTTTACGCCACACACCTCGATATCCCTTCAAACATCAGCTAGACCAACTTGGAGCCATAACATGCTTCATCCCATTGGCTTACTACCAAATGTCGCGAATCTTCAAGATCCGCCTAATGTCAAACTTCCATCGAATGCATTGATTCAATTGACTTAATGAATACGCAGTACCATAAAGCTCGTGCAGTTATTCAAATGGATTTATCAAATGGCCCATCCGAGATCCGAGTGATGCAAATCTGAATTCTCGAAAATTCCTCCCGACGAGCCATTACCTCCCCCCCTCTCTGTAGCCCCCTGCCCCCCTGCAGCCCTGCAGCACCCGGGGCGGCGGCACCTAACAGAGATGCCGAGATAGCCCCGGTAACGACCTCTCCGCGAGATGGTCCCGACCTGCCAAGTAATTACCTCCTAATTTTCTCAACGACTTTTGCGAACCGACGATTTAATTTTACCAACTCATTTCCTACTCTGAATATGCACATACATAATTACGATACATTCCTGCTGAAAAATGTCTCCATAAATCTAACTGTGAATTTCAATAAACACTTCCCTGCATTAATAAGCGGCATTCTATGCGAAGATCTGTTAGCCCGATTCGAAATAATGACGGGTTTATTTAAGCAACCGTAACCCTAAAACCATACACCAGTGAGTTGTTATTCAACCAATTTTTTATTCACCTCAGCTGAATAATATGGTTCACAAAAACCAAACGAAGCATTCATAAGCCACAAAACAAAAAAAAGGTCTTTAGAAGTAAGAGCCATTTACATACCACTGCGTTCAATTTAATATCCTAATTATCAACGTATTAAAGTGTTCATTAGCGTGTGGTCTTTTAAACATGTACGTTAAAACTTTAACCAATTATTGAGTAGCATTATTGACTGTCAATTACTATCCCTAAAACGTATTAAAACTATTTAATCAACTGCAGCATCCGTAATTAATTACTAACATTTTATTCAGCACAATACCTCTTAAAAAAATTGCCCTGTCAAATCGATTTAATAAATGGCACCATCGAATTACAACTAATTCAATAGAAGGTGGGGGCGACCAGCCCACACAGCGGGTTTTGAATTATAAAAAACGAATTAATTATGTTGGGGAACGCGTCACACTACAATAATGATAATGTGCAATATTTGAAGTAGATATATTTGCTCGTTGCTCAGTCCCCAGTTCTCAAGATGCCCGTTTATAAAAGATGTACTCATTATCCATTCATGTTGAGCCGTCTGCGAGTTGACAAATGAACAGGACAGCCGCGAATGCTCGGCAAAATCGAGGATCCTTTATAAATCGCGTGAATTTGAAAACACGCTTTGTTTATTGAATTCTCTCTACTTTGCTTATACCTGTCCTTAATTGCTGGTCGTACGCAGACAGGTAAATGTACTTGAGCGGCCTTCGAGCTTTTCATTTGCCCCCTCCCCCGCCCGGCCGACTGCCCAGCGACCAGCACTCCACCAGCCACCAGCCCAACTGGAGTAACCCCTCCACGGCTTGTAGTAGGTTGTCCTCCCCTCGAAGCGGCGATGGGCGGTTCTCGGTTCTCGCCTTGAGGTTTTTTAGTCTGAGCCGCCGCTATCTTCAAAAAGTAGACATCGCTCTTTTGTTTGGAGAATTAATTGGACAGCCAGCCGTTCCCTGTCAACGAAAATACTTAGCAGATTAGAGGTCTTGTGTTTCTGCTCGCATGGCTCACATGACGCTTTGTTCATTCATCATATATCAATTAAAATATACCATAATGTCCAAAGTATTAATGACCCAAAACACGACAGATAGCAGCTTTTACAAAATGATAAAAATACTTCCCAAATCTCTGAAGATATTTGAACTATACGGCCAACAGAAATCAATACATTTTACATTTGTAATCTTCAACGTGATATGATAGGCTTATTCTAATGACGTGTATATTATTGTCCCCAGGTCTGTGAAGAGCAGAGATGCCAGGAAGAAGTATTCCCCCTTGCCATGACATTCATGGATCGATTCCTCAGCACCTGCCACATCACCAAGAACCACCTTCAACTCCTCGGCACCACCTGT
Organism: Glyphotaelius pellucidus; assembly: GCA_936435175.1. NCBI lineage: Eukaryota > Metazoa > Arthropoda > Insecta > Trichoptera > Limnephilidae > Glyphotaelius > Glyphotaelius pellucidus. The sequence continues at coordinate 1,433,284 of OW386540.1, forward strand.
CTCCTCCTAGCCTCCAAGCTTAGAGAACCCAGCTCCAGAGGCCTACCCGCAGACATCCTCGTCTTCTACACAGACAATAGCATCACAGTTCCTGACTTATGTGTAAGTATCCTCAATAAAATAATTACCTATGTTTGAAATTCAATATCTTCCATCGCGGAGTCCTCTGTGATCTCTTCAACATATTTATTATGTAGATCGCATCGTTATCCCAAATGGTACGACTTCGGAATTCAGAAAATTGCTTAACAAGATAAATGTTCCGTGTCATTGTCACCCGTGCACATTAATTTTATCATCAGAGCCCTAATGATCGCAAGGTTTTCTTATATTCGTGGGAAAAAGAAGGACTCTCGTTTTTAATGTTCCCCACAACTGGTTCGTAATAATATTTAATTTTTTATTTATGAAAACGATGGTGACTGCCTTAATAGTGTTGTAAGAATTTGATTTTTCGTTGTAATATGCGAGACACGATTTGTATTATTACTGATTCGATTTATCAAGCGTATCCAAATTTATTAAATGCCACCCGAGCTTCTTTTGTCCTTGTACAATAATTATCTTAGAAGACTTAATGGATATCTCCATGAGCATTTAAAATTAGCATCCTATAAAATAAATTCATTCATTCGTCGCTATTCACGGGTACATTTTGACCAAAATATAATAAAAAAATAATACAGCAATACATCACTTGTGATTGCTTTGAATATTGTTTTTGCACGCCGCGGTTGCCCATCGGGATCCTCTGCCACTCGCGAGGAGTGCGAACAAAAAAACTACACCCATTGATTATATCAAAATGACGGTTAGCGGATACAGACATTACATTTGAACGAGATTCTCAGAGCTTTTACGGATGATTTTCAATTCACATCTGTCGATTTATTAGTGCGAACGACGAACGTTTTGTGAAGATTGATTTTACTTTCTGACCTTGAGGGTTTCTCGTTTAATAATGATAACTTGAAACACATTACCGCCATCCCTGTGGCTTGTTAAAATAATCAGTTGATCAATTATTCTTACGAAGCAAAGTTCAAGCATGGTGTTATTTATGGCACAGGGAGCTTTGGCGGAACACTTCATCAAAGCCCCAGATTTCCGTGGCCACCTCGAGCAGCTCCAACCTCCATCCCGGTGGAGTGGGGAAGGCAGGTACAGGTACAGGTACGGGCAAATGCCTCACAGGCTTTGCACGAATACATTTCGCAATGGCCAGTAAACATTCGTCTCTCGGGCATCGTTTTTCAACTCTTTGTGTTGTGCCCGGTTCTCCTCTCTCTTTCCCGAACAATCGAATCCGATGCTTCGGAAAAGAATAAGACTAGTGTCTATTATCTCGAAACAATTTTTAACGGGTACGGTCAGCGCTAACTTTAGTGTCGGTTACTTAAACAAGCGAGAAACTATTAAATTATTGAAAAGAGATCGAGGCGAGGTTGCGGTACTGTTTGATTGAGACTTCGCTATTTGGCCTTATCTGCTCTTTTTCACATCGAATACCTTGAAAATGATATCTTTAATACTGCCGAACAACGCATACCAACCAAATCGAATCACAATTAAAATCGTGAAATATTTAAGGATATCATTTCTCAATCAGCGCCCCTAACAAGAGTCATTATTTCCGATCAGTTTATAAGTTTGAATCATGCATATTCCATCAATCCACTCGTGAGAACGTAAAGTTGTTTATTGAACTCCCTTCCAGCGAGGATATCGTGGGCGTCGGGCGCAAGAACTGCCATTTATCGAGTGTCTGCCAGAACGTTATTCGGGAAAGCCACATAACCTCAACACCCAGCGTTATTCGGCGACGTTATATAACTCCAGCAATCCCGACACGTGTCCCGGTGACAGATTGCAAAACGTTCCGGCGAGGAATTTGCATAGGCGGGGGAATTTAATTCCAGAAAACGGATCGGAGGCTCACGACGCGCGCGGAGTATCCTGTCACGTCGCGTTGCGCCGGTGCAATTATCAGATGCGCCTGGCTGCAGGCAAAATACACTGCATCTATCGAGAAAATCTCGCGCGTAAACTGCGACCAACAGGGCGACTAGATAAAATACTTACCTCGTCCCAATCGAATCAAATTTTCTCTGCATTATTAATTTTGAAGCCTCAAAGGTTAAGATATGATACTTGCTTAAACATTATTTTAACCAACTTAATTGGAATTTTTTTTAATAACTTTTGAAGATTATTCCCATCAACGTAATATACCATTGAAGAAGAAAATAAAAATAAACCTTAACAAAAAATTAAACTGAACAAGAAACAGAAAAATAAAAAGGTAACGGTCGTATTTTAAGCAGCCATGGGAAAATAAAAAGATTTTAGTAAAATTCTAAAATATATTTCAATTTTTTTCTGACTACCAAAAATGAAACCGCGTGGATCTTATTTGGGATAGCCACGTATGAAGCCTGTCAAAATATCAATGTGATAACATTGTGTTCATAATGTAAATAATAATGAAAATTTCTGTACTTATTTGTACATTTTAATTGATTAATTGCAATTGTCCGTTGACACTCCAAGAAATCGACTTCTGTAAGTTGACAGTGGTTTCCCACTGAATTAATGCAAGGATCATCGCCCCGGACCTTCACCAATGACGACATCTTTCCCGTTGTCGCTGACCGCCGCCATCTTGGTGTTGTGACTAGCTAATTCCCGCCGACCATCTTAAATTATTTTCCCAACACAACTTCAACCAACAGGCAAATTAGAAAACGACGACAAATTAATAATAAATAACATAAACGAATCTTCGCCATCGCAAATAGTCAAAAGTCTGGATTGATGCTAGGAACTTTGTCCTATTTCTTCTTGAATCATTGCCTGATAGATTGCTAAGGATCATGACCCCTACTCCAATTCTTTTGATGAACAAGGCTTTTCCACTCCTCGTGGTCCTGCGCTGCATAGAGAGCTGCTGACACCGACCTTTCGGATGTCCGTGGTACTTCATCAGTTTGCCAGTGATTTCTTCTATCCTGTTTAAGTAGATAAATTTAATATTTCTTACTTGCAAGGAATCCGATCAAAACTGTCACGATTTTTTCAAATTTTAATTTACACAGACGTGTATTATAATTTATTCAAATATTGGGTTTGGTATTTGTAGACAGAAATTAGTGGGGCAATGCCCCGCCCGCTGAATTCTCGCTAACTGTACAAGGCGGGAATATTTAAACCATTCCATTCTTTATTCGAAACAAATTATTTTTAAAAAGTTGACGTCCTACCCGCGCCGCCTAATTTGCGAATTCACTCTACATACACCAAATATACAAGCTTAGCATTCGAAATTCGAGTGAACATACCGCCGTCAACAACAACTTACTGTCAACCTTCTGAAGCCCCAAGTATGGCCGCGTATCGCATGGCGGATTCCAACGTCGAAATAATTCCATACTTTATTAAACAATCTAATATTATACTTGCTTTCCTGATTAGAGCCAGTCGTCGCCGGTGCACATTGTCAATGTTATACATTTCGACGTTATCTGAGTTTCTTTTATTTGCTTGGTTATTTTCAACTTACGTTAATTCCTGATGGTTCTACCACTGTGAGGTCCGTTGCAATGTATCTGCCTGAAATACGATATTTCGCTATCTTGTCTCTATAAATCATGCTCATATACGTAGGTACTCAAACAGCAAGACTCGAATACATCCCTGATCTTTTAATACGTATTCAAATAAAGTTCTACCTGGGTAGGTACTTCCCTGCTTGTTTCGATGTAATATTTTGGTGTGTCAACCCTGACTGCGCACTGTACACACTGTACACAGTGCGCTAGTGAGGAGGCCCGCCCGCCGCGCTTATGTTGAATGTTGTCCGTCCCATCACCGCGCCGGTCCCAGCTGATCGTTGTGTATATCGTGAACATACGAACAGCTGAGCGCGCCGGTGTGTTTGCCGCATTACACACCATTAAATTGTACGGGCGTTAGTCCAGCCAGGCACCGGGTAAAGTTTCTAGCGAATTTTGCCGTGGTATGGACACCTCTCAACATACAACTCACTCACGTCTCGTCTACTGGCCTCAGTTAGAACTTCGGAAACCGTGATGGCCTGGGAAATTTCCCCAGATGTGGGGAAAAAAATAAACAAACAAGCAATGATTTTTTTTCATATATGATCCAATTTTTTCTAGATCCAAAAGAACGTTGCTGGAAAATAAAGCTTTTTTGTTTTGATATTAAGTTTTGCGTGTATTTTTTGCGTCATATCAAAATTGTATCTTTAAATTGCAGCTCGTCGGAGGGAAATCATTTTTGGCCATCAAATTACTGTTAACGTCTTATGCGAGTAATAAACGTTCAAAACCAGACGGTTAGCTGAAATTTCCATGCGTTTTGGCCATTTTGGGCAGGCTCAAGTTTATTAAAAATTCATTCAATAGTTCGCAAGCTATCAATACCACCTTCACGTAGAAAGGTATGCCTATCTTTGTAGGCAGGATCAAAGCGAGGGGCCATGCCAATTTTCACGTAGAGCTTCAATGAACTCGCCTCTGAAATGTATGCAAAACGAACCGATAGAGTTGAAGAATACCTGGAACTATTGAGTTTGATTTACAATCTAGCAGCTCGACCGAACGAAAGATTACGGTGAGAAACCACCGCGACTTAAAAAAATCTAACCACGTTCCCGTGGTGGTAGCCGCTAGTTGCTAGCTGCTAGCTGTACAGCCCGTACAATACATGAAAATATTATCATCATTCTTATCTTCCTGTTTTGCTGTGCGCCGGGTAATCAACAATGGGTTAGATTCATTTACCATTCGAGGAAGAGTGAAAAAACTACTGTAATTGTGTGAATTTGATAAGGAAACGTGTTCAATTGCCAGATGTGTCTTTCTTGTAATCGGTTTAGTTCATTTTACATTCGGCGTAGATAACCTGGATTTTAATCGCATCTCAAATATCACACGCGTGAAAGAAATAAAAGCAGGGCTGACTTAGTTGGACATTTAACAGAAACAAGGATCCTCTTACAAATCATCCCTAAAGATGACAATCGACAATGATGGAAATCGCAGAGCCTCCCATGGGGGGATAAATTTAAAATACTAATATTTGGATTTTGCCGGAATTTGTCCCTAGATAATTATTGATGGGACTGAATTCAAGACCCATCCGCTCCTGTGTGATATTAATCAGGTGAATTTACTGGCGCCGCGTTCAATTTATCGTATAGACATCTGCCAATTCCGTTTCAGTCGGTTAAGAATGATTTGCTGGGTACGATGTAAACACTCGAATAAACACCGATTTTCATAATACAATGCCTTCGCTTTGTGGCTCCATTTCATGCCGTCTCGCCCGCTCCATGCATAGTTTTAAGTTCGTTAATAATAAATTATTCTTGTCATTATTTAAAGTACCAACTTTATTATGCTAACTTTGTTAATGGGAAATAGAGCTCGGCGCTAAGTTTTCAATTAATTCCCCGAAACATTATTCTAATGTAAAAAATAATCGATATTGCCAAGGTGTTTCTCCGTAACCCTTGCCACTAATAAAACTATGAAATTCTGATAAAACAAATAATGATTATTGATTAAAATTTGTACATTTATTGAAATTTATAGAAAACGCTAAGTCCATTCGTTTTCTGTTTAGAAGGAGAATTTCAATAGAACGCCGCTATTTAAGATTTGTTAAATGAGCGAAAAGCAGTTTAAAAAAACAGCCGTCAGTTTTAACTGGTTAAAAAAGGATACACTAACGATTATATTACCACCTTTGAAAGTATCACATTATTTTTACTGCTTAGTTTATTACAACATTTGACGCACATTTCAACACGGCGTGATTTTCTCTAATAATCGATGAATCATAAGTTTATGTGATCACGGAAAATCTATCTCGAACAATGTTTGTATCTGAGGAGTTATGGAAATGTAGAGACTTGATGGAGATGAGGTTATTCGCTTGTCGAAGTCCAATAAAACTTGTCAAATAATTTTGAATAGCTTAAAATAAATGGCCATGGCCGCAAAATGATAGTAATGTACATTCTTGGCGGCTGGCAGCACCGTCCAATTCAGTATGAGGTTAACAATCATTAAAGTCTTCACTTTGAGTTACAACCATCCTACTAGTTTAAGGCGACTTCATTAAACTTCACCGCATTTTTTACACATCCATAAATTCTGCAATTTTCCAGTAAGATCTTAAGGTGATCCTTGGTGCGTCCAGGAAAAAATCGAAATCGGAATGCACGCCTCTTTCTGGGAAGAGTTTAAAAATTCTCGAGAAAAAGCTTTTGGAAAGGTTGGAAAAGGTATTTGAGAAATTTTTTTATAGGTTGATTTCGTAAAGGCTTGTAAAAAACATAAACTCCTTTTTTACGCTTTGTTTATTGTAATAACAAGGAAATTTAAAATTGATTTCACGAAACCAAGCGACGTGGAGCCTATACGTTTGTTCCCCGCTCCGGCCGGGGCAGAAATGATAGAAAATAGGTGTGGCAAGCCGGTAGGCTTTAGGTGGACGACATAAGGTCCACTTTGAAAATCCAAATTCGTCGACTGCCGGCCGTATCGTGAAATAACAACGCGAAAATGCATATTTTATTTTATTTTGTGAATATCGGGCGTAAATATCAATTTTTTTTTGCAATCATCATAAAAGAAACTAAATTTACTGCATTAAACAATAAAACCATTTCCGAAAAGGTGTTTGTTAGTAGAAGAGTCTAATACTTTTCTAGGCTTATTAAAAAAATGACCTATATTTTTAAGGGCCAAGATATGTTCTACACGCAGTATTTAATTGAAGCATCTATATAACTTCTAAGCCATCAACTTTAAAAAAAAAAAAACATAATTTTGTATGATTTTGCATTATTTCGCATGACTTCATCTTAACGCTTTTATTTCTATCAAATGTTATGAAATGGTTATTACTGTTATTGTCTTTAAAAATATTACGTTTTAAGTCCGAATGACCACTTTTGTATATTATCATTTGGGTAATTAACTTTATCTCTCTGAGTTCCACATAAAACGGAAACCTTTGGCGATATCCTTCCGAAAATTTCACAACAAATATCCATTCATATTATCCGTATCTGAATTAAAACATGACGAGTTATTTTTATTTTTTTATTAATAAGAGGCGACCCCTGACCTTTTTTGTCAAAGCGATAAGTTTTTAAAATGAGCGCGATTAGTATGAGATGTTCGGTTTCTTTAAAACATAGTTTTAAACTTATTCCTTGTTCCAATGTGCAAAAACGTGTCATTCCTTGTTCCAGACATGAGGGCGATTGTTTTTAATTGTTAATTATCTAGACGAAGGATAATCAAAGTGGGAACAACATGGCATAGCTGTGTCATAAACATTACAACAAGATTACAAATGCAATTAACTTGGAATTGCTGCCAGTACTTCATGAACACCATTGCAGAAATATACCTAAAAGCAAGAACCATGAGAGCTTTTCAGTGCATTTGTTGAAATGGGGGGGTGTGTTGCTAAAAAAAAACAAAATGATATTAACCTCTCAGGCCTCGACCATATTTTGTAAGTTTCAACATTTTTTGGTTTTGCAATAAAATCCAAATAAATGGAATATTTCTGAACATTTTAGAAAATTAAAAAACGATAATCTACGCTTTAAATTTAAAAAATCGAAATAAACATATATATTTTGAAGTATAAAAATTTTGCAAACAAACATAAAAAAGTTTTAAAAATCGCTCAACAACTCAAAAACGTTTTTTTCTAACAAAAATTACTAATAAGGAAAAAAAAATAAAAACATCTACATATTTTATTAGACAAATGTGGTATAATTGTTACATCACTTTTGTCGTTAAATAATTAATAAAAAATTCACAAAGTTTCGTTTCCTAAAGGTGTAAGTATATTTAACTTCTTTTATGGTTTACTTTTGATTTGAATATAAAGCGTGATAAGCTCTTTCTAACATCATTTATATCATATTTCTCACCATGATAGTAAAGCAGACCCGACGATTTCTATGAGACCTGTATGAGTTGTTCCGAAAAGCGAACAAATTAGTATCTGAGGGGTTAAATGATACTACTTTGATGCAAATTTGATCTAATGGCGTTTAAATTAATAATTATTACCCCGTCTACTGCGGCCCCCTCTCAGTCATGCGGGACATGAATTTTTTGCTCTTCGTGAAAGACATAAAAAAAATTATAATTTATAAACCTTTTTTGTTATAATTACGTACACAATGATTTTCGTATTTATGTTTAACGTTGTCACTTATCATTGCTTCAATTGTATTCATTATTCGTGTGATATAAATATGTACAATAGTACAGTAGTAACAGTAGATGATTGCAAATTATGCATTCATTATCTTGAAAAAAGTCCCTCTGTTAGCAGGAGCACATGTCGGCTAAAGAGGTCGCTTTATTCCCAAGTTCTGGGCGCGGCTGTTAAAGGAACCTCCGAGGACCATGACGTCACATCCTGCCGACTCCTTGAATGGCCGCACCGTGAAATATGAAATATTAACCGATGTCATTTACACCGGTCACGTATGTGTGTGTATACCTAGCTATGTTTATGTGTGAATCTCAACTGTCACGATAGCACTAACTCTGTAAGTCTATACACAACAAAGTACTTTTTTTTGATAATTTGATTCAAAGTGCCGTTTCGTGCTATAAAATAAACATGTGCCCACATTATTTAATAACAAAAAAACACGAGAAAAACTTGTGCATAGCTCGTAGCTTCGAGTTTTAATTACATTTTGAGCGGTGTCTTGGCAAAAAACGCAGGAAAAATGTTATTATTATTATTTTACAATATTAAATTGTTGCACTGTTGAACTGCGGGTGCGATATTCCACGTCTACGCCATTCGCAGACGCGAAGAATCTCATTATCGCTGCCGTGCGGCAACAACGCTGCGGCTTGGGGCCCCTGCGGGTGAGTCGCCTCTAATCTAGAGACTTGGCCAAATAACCAAGTAACCAAATCAACCAACCACCAACAGGGCCACCATTAAACAAGAATTCATTTTAAAACCATCACAAATAACTATCATCCCTTTTCGCACAAATACAATACAATACTAACTAATAATCCTTAATTTTAAAAAAATACTAGAATGTCGTTAAAATTGAAAACCACAGTTGACCAATTTAATTCGTTTGTCGATAAGATATCAGATACCATAATAAATATTATCATTGGTACTCAAAATATACCTTATATCCTGCAAGTGAGAACTCCGTTTTGATCTCTCTGTCTGTTGTACATGTCGTTTATTAGAAAGAGGGAGATGCTACAAAAGATCTGACAACGGCATGCCTTAAAATGAACGCAAAATGTGAGTAACTCTTCACTGTTATCAGCTGTCGATTAAATAATATGAAACTAGGCTAATAACAACGTCTACGTCTACAACGTGAATGCTTGAGCCGAAAGTGAAAATATTAGGCCTCCTCTGTTATAGTTAGTTTGTATTCTGCATCCGCTCTAATTTTAGGGATTGCGTAATGCCACGCTGTTGGACTTCTTCGTTTAGCCTCTACGTGATGGTCATCTGGCGACAGAGGTGGCCCCCATTAAGTTGTTCCAACAGCAGATACCTCAATCATTTTTTTATCAAGTTGTTTTTTCTCGTGATTGAATATTCTCCCAGCGGTTTCAGCTATACTAGTATACTCGGACGTCGGTGGCTCTGCACATAGAACGGCATTTTTCAAATTCTCAGCCTTTACGTTTCTGCTTCACACAGTTCAATCGTGTCAATATTAAAAGATAATTAAAATACTTCGGTCTTATATAACATTGCACCTTGATGACCTTTTGACGTATGATTTTCGTCTTGTTTCAGTTATAATTAAGGTTATTATCGCTCTTAATGCTCTGATATTCATTAAGAGAGAGTTCTCTGTTCCGTATTTGTGAGAAATGTTACCAAATCGTCATTATACGCCAATTGACATGACCGTGGTTTTCCAATTTAGATTCTGGAATGTTTGCGGACTGCGGTGCTTTCGGCGACGGTCTTTTTGACCGGCAATTAAGCTCTGTTAGCAAGTTCCAGGCCAGCAAGGAAAAAACGAAGTCGCCCCAGAGTGGGCAAGCAACAAACCGCCTTTATCGAATTTGGAATTCCACGAAGAGATATCGATAGCGTTGTTACATCGGCACTTCTGGACAGCAACACTGCCGGTCTGGCGGACCGGCCGCCTGTGTAGCCGACCGAAGGCTGTAGAGGCTTTCAACCACGAAACTTGAGTAACGTTTACGATGTATTCTTTAGATAGAAACCATATACGTTATGTCTGAATTAGTATAGATGTGCGAAGGACCGCTGCAATTATAATCATATTACGCAATTACCGCGATCAGAACTTGCATGAGTGACCAAATTTCAGGGTATGCCATTTTTAAATGAATGTACACCGTTCACGTACGAGCATCCTATTATTTAGATTGTGAGAAGCAGCATAGAATAAAAACCCTCGAGTATCTAAGTCACGACGCCAAAATAGATTAATGATGTTATCTTCTGTTGCTACGTTTTTATAGACGTCCGAGCTCCGAGCCTCTCTCGCTCGGAAAGTACCGCCAGACGATCGAGGTGGCTGCCCTCGATTGAATCCCGAAAAACCAGCCTCGGAGAACCGCACTTCTTATCCTTCCACTCGGCCCAAGGGAGGGGGGAGTATCAGGAATTCCTCTTCGGTCTCCTTGATTCCTAGTTTTTGTTCGGAGGATCTCCCCGCTTGAACCAGAAAGGAATTCGCAATCGATCGAACACTGCGAGGGTTTACGAACCTTCACCTAGAGGCGTCTCGACGCCCTCTGTAGGAAATGCGACACATGTTTTGTCCAATCAAATTTGATGTTTTTTGTGTAAACCTGCCAGTTTTTTCTTACACGATCGTGTGTCAAAGAAAGGCTCTCCCAGCGAGATCACCTCTTTATGACATGTAAAATAAAACACCGAGTGTTTCAACGCAGTTCCTTCTCTTTGTATATGGCATCCTTTGCACTTGTAGCAAGCTGCAGCACAAATGTCGTCGGGACACATTTTTTAGGTTTCATTTTGCATTCTTCGGCGGCATATTATTATTATTTGCTTATGCTTCATGCCCCACACCCATTCTCCGAGATGAATGAATGACTTCATGCTTTGTGATTCCATTTGTCATCTCCACTTGTGAGTGCGCCACATCACGTGTTAACACCACTCTATGCACCTCTACATCTCCATAAACCACCAGACACCCATCAGCGAATTGACTGAATGCGTTACGTACCTAATTCTAAACATTCATCAGCCATTTCTATCATATTTTACCAGCCTATCGTTTTAAATCGGAACCCATGTAATTAGTTACCAATGTCATTAAATTTTCACATTTTGTGATTAGATGTTGTCATGGGTTTTTACAACAATTGTTAAACCACTAGTAAACTGTCCTAGATATCTAGTGATAAAACAAATTACCCTCATTCTGAACATATGCGTACATTCTTCAAATATTATACCTTCTGATTCCGTTCAAATACATCATAAAACTGCTATTAAAAGTTATTTTTGTCCAGGATTCAACAGCGTATTGGGCAATGCGTTACGGAACAACCCACGTTTTCAGTGTTCATGAAATAAAGATTATCAATCCGTGAAAACCATATCATATTGAAGAGCCTGGAGATTATGATCTCATGACTTCGTGTCTCCAAGAGAGGCAGAGTTAGCATGAACGGGAGAGATAAAGAACACAGCGTGCATTGTATTACATGTTGTGTTTGAGAGAGGCTTTAATTATTATTATATTGGCGACTCAGCTGTTAACAGCTGATCACACGAAGGAGTGTTATCATGCCACTGTTTACATAACTGTCAGCGATATCTCTCCAAAGTGTGAGAGTCCGAAGACAGCCACGAGAAATAGACTGTGAATATTACATCCGACGGCAATGTAAGAAATTTAACTAGAATATAAACACTTTGTTGATAAGCTGTTTTTATGAATGAAAATAACAATTCATTCAGAAATCAACTTACAATGTTTATGAATACATTGTTGCAAAATAATCCTATGACATAATACATTTAACGTTACTTGAAAAGGAATGGTTTAATAAAGTAGGTTTATTGCCCGTGCGTTATTCCGTTTATTATTTTCTTGCACAAAATGATTCCAGTTATTTGAAAACAATTTTAACCACGTACCAATTTACTTCAGATTGGTTTTAATGATGTTTTTCAATAATTTAATTATTATTACGCATTCAGAACAACCATCCTTATGCAAAAATGTGTTACCAAGTGAATGGCGATAATTTATAACAGCCTGTTTATTTGCTTTTTTTATAATATCAGCTGTTTAATGAAGAAGTCATATAAATTCGTTTTGACAACTCATTGTCGACATTGTTACATTTTGTGCCAAAAAACTGAATATCTCTACAGGATTCAAAGGCCTTTATTTATTTGTTAACGCCCTTTTTGGGAGCTTTTACATGTGAATAATAAGAAATATACAGTATTTTTTGTACATAATTGAATTGCCTCAATAACAATATTTTATATTTGTTTAAAGATAAATTTAAGATGTCCACTGACTTGGTTTAATTATTTCCCTCCATTAGTATTCTGGGCAAAGAGGTAGTTAGTCCCATAATTTCTGCACTGAAATAAATCCTGACTTCTGGTATTTATTACGTTGTGGTATCCGGAAGCTTATCAATTCAAGCAATATCGGACTATCAACTAAATCATTTAGAATTTTATATAAAAACACCAAGTCAGTGAAAATTCTTCTGTCTGCATATTCATATCATTTAACAGAGTGTTTATAGTTCAATATAATTGCTGGAATACCCATTTTAAAATTTAGAAAGCGTAAGAATTTGTTTTGTATTCTTTCAACAGCTTGTAAATGAGTATTAAAATGTGGATTCCAGACGGGAGAGTTGTACTCAAGCTCACTTCTAACATAAGCAAAATATAACAGTTTAATACACTTTATATTGTTAAAATTTCTAGTTAGCCTAGTTATAAGTCCCAACATTTTTAAGCCCTTATTACAGATTTATGCAATGCAACGTATTATTATGATCGTGTGAAAGTACGTGGTACAATTATTTCACTGAGGAAAATATGCCGCTCGGAACTTGGCTTATAAAAAGTTAAAGATGGAGAGATAGGACGAAGAGTAATTGATAAGTGAGGGGAACAAGGAACGGACAAAGAATTCTATCTCTCGTGCGAAATCCTGTTTTTTTGCTTTCGTTCGAGGTTAGGAAATATGAAAATAAATAACATTAAAGTGCGGGTATATTGGCGTGCGAGCGTCGAAAGCAAAGGCCATTACATCGCGAGTGCATTCTTCAAGGAGTTTTTATTTACCATGGTGTGGGATAGCCAAACATTCGGGGAGGATTAACTAAGTCTGTTGATCTTTCCAATCCACTGTGGACACTGGACACACCATTACACAGCGACTCACCGACACTCAGATCTATTTCAAAAATAAACGTTCAAGTTATCCAGAATCATAAAAAATATTTAAGTTTCACGTATGTTTAAGTTTCATACTATAATCTAACCGGAATCCTACCAATTCTTTTTTTGAAATAATTTCTCTCTTTTGAGGAAAGGAAGGGAACGGGTCGTAGAAGCGACCCGTTTTGAGTTCAAGAGATTCCTGAAGTAATAGAGGTAGAACAAGAATAGCATACCTACCTGATGCCTGTCCTCTAAAGACCGCAATTCGCTTATTAAGATAGGGGAATCTGTCAAATCTGATTTTTTCAGGAATTTTGGGGCTCCAGACCAGAGGTGGTAGCCAAATTCAACAGTGTGGCGCACTTGCGATTTGTGCAGGGTCAGCAGTTGTGTACTGTCTGCAGTATCTACGGGTCCAGTTTCTGAGAGGCTAACTTGACTCTGGCTAACCCAACCTAACCTAACCTAACCCAACATTTACATAAGAAGCGTAAATATACCATTAATTGACTGATAGGCCCCGCAAATAGTAATTCCAGTTCATTTTAACACTTTTCCATATATCTATTTTATCTATTAGAAATCAATCATTGCAAAGCTAATATTAAGCCGCGACTAGTGCTATGATCGCGAGAAGATAATAAATATTGCGCGAATTTTTGAAACAGTTGTATTTTTTTAATAGTCAACTTTAACCCCTCAGGCCCCGGGCCTATTTTGGCAGAAGCTCAAAATATTTCAACTTTGCGCTAAAATCCAAATAAATGGAATATTTCTGAACGAATACGAAAACCAAAAACTGTTTTTGAAAGGTAATAAAATTAGCTTTCAAATTTTATAATTCGAAATAAACACATAATTTTGGAAATATAAATTTTTTGAAAGCAAACATAAAAATGTTTTAAAAATGGCTCACCTTATGTTTTTCCTAACTAAAATTACTGACAATGATAAAAAATAAAAACACATACATATTATCTTATTATTAGGCAAAATAATTATCAAAAAATTCACAAACTATCTTTGTGATTATCTTTTAGATTCGAATATAAAACATGGCATTTTTTCTTTTTAACACAGACTAGATCATATTTCTAACCATTTGTTCTATGTATATATAAGATTTGTTCCGAAAACCAAACAAATTAGTCTAGGGGCTTAAAACACGCTATGATATTAATTTTATATTTAATTTATCCGCTTGACGTCTAACTCAGTTTTAAGATAAGATTACCGGCGCCAAATACTTATCTAAACTATAAGCAGCTAGTTTAAATAGTTACTATGTGATAAAATCGATATACTAAACCGATCTAGGTACACCGATACAAAGTTACGAAATGCAATTATTATTAAGTTGGTTAATAATATGTGAGGAAAGCTCGGAGGGAGGTGTTTGCGAAGCAATTCCTCTAAAGTTTACGATCAGAATTGAATTAATCACGGTAACCAATTGATTAACTTCTCGAGAGCCTGCGAACCTGAAGGAAACAATAGGCCCTATTTTATATCCAACTTATCGACCCAGGAAACCCGCGGTGGTAATGTGAAAGTGTTGGTAATTTACATTTATTATTAAGTATTCTTTTATGGGTTAATACATTTGTGGGGCTTATTGAGTCCAGCTATTGTGCAAGTTACGACAAATAATTTTATGTCGTCAATTTCAGATTTTGATTTAAAGATCGTTCATATTATTATTCTCACCTATATACGAATATATTAAAATTTATTTATTTACTTTAATCTGTAAGTAGGTGATGTTGATGTCAAATCAATAACCTACCCCAAAAACTGCGTTTGAAATAAATAACCTTATTTTTGCAATAGAGATTTGTGGGTGTTCGGTTGTCGACTCAAAAATCATATCTTCATGATTATTCGTGATTCATTATTGCAGTTTTAACCTCTCAAATGCCAAGGAGGAAACGACGTTAATTTCGCGAAGTTTTGACTTTGACGTAAAATGTTGTGGGTTTATTTTGTGCTATCGTATATTATATTTACTGAAACACATTCCTTGAACAATAAACTATGCATAAAAACAACATTACTTGCTTTATTTGATAAATTTATAGGTTTATCGATCTTTTTCACGACCTAGGACGCTCTTGGTTTGACAGCTCAAATCAAAGACAGTTTGACAGAAAAATGAAGGGTCAATGTCATGGAGAAATTTAATAAAAATTATTCCGAGTGGCTAGGTGTGTTTAGAATACCTCATTCGTCAAGAACAAAAGTGCCTCAAGCGATTCTGACCTTGTCCTTCATACGTTTTCTTTATACATAAGGGTTAAAATCGCATTCCAAAATAAATAAAAATTGAAAATTTTGGCGTGTGCGCCGGCGCATGAATCTACTCAGATTTCACCGTCTATCTCATATATTTAGTTTTTATAAAAATCATTAAATTCACAAAAATCGCCTGACCAAATTTAGGTAGCTGTAGCTCAAATGATTAAATAAAATATAATTTTCTTCGATTGGTCAACATTTTCGTTTTGATGAAAAAATCAGCAGAATCACAGATGATCCATTGAGTGGATGTCTTGTTGCAGACATTTTCGTGAAGTTACTGGCAAATACAAGATATCCGATAGATATTTGTACGATTATTTCTGGATATTTGAGGTTCTTATTTGTGTGGACTGTGACGTCACGCTCTGCAGTGTAATTTTTTATGAATGAGCAACGTTGGTGATTACGATTTTATCCACCAATCCGATGTGTTGAGAATTACGAATAACACC
Organism: Glyphotaelius pellucidus; assembly: GCA_936435175.1. Taxonomy (NCBI): domain Eukaryota; kingdom Metazoa; phylum Arthropoda; class Insecta; order Trichoptera; family Limnephilidae; genus Glyphotaelius; species Glyphotaelius pellucidus. The sequence continues at coordinate 1,449,525 of OW386540.1, forward strand.
GCAGCGACCAGTGCCAGCACCGGCACCAGCAGCAGCGATCGGCGGCAATCAGGGCCAGGGTTGATAAGACCTGCGCCTGCGGTTAGGTGGGCGATATGTAAAACTATATTTATTCTGATTAACATTTCCGCGACCGACAACATCCAAATTAACATTATTATCTCGGGATTACTTCCCTCCGCCGTTGCTTGCGTATTTTCCAACTTGTTTCACCTCACGACTATTTGAACAACATTATTTACTTGCCACATAAACAAAATATTCGTAATTATTCAAAATGTAAGCTCAGGTCATTTTGTGACACCATCATAAGAAACATACGATACTTGTTTTCACCACTATATATTTCGACGGTCCCGAAGAATGATCTGCTAAAAATTGAAAAACTTCTTATTTTCTTTATTTAAAAGTCTGTATTTTCGCAATTTTGATTGAAATGCAATATATCAAAACAACACTATATTTCTTGATCTCAAAAACACTAAATGCAGAAATGAAACTTTAACCAGCTCTACCACAAAATCGCACATCCGACATTGGTCTTCGGGACCGTCGATTTATTTATTAATATTTAGTTTACCTGGAGATATGTATGTATATGTTTATCTATACAATATTATAAATGCAAAACTACGTGTGTTTGTTTGTTACGCTTTCACCCATAAACCACTAAACCGATTTTTTTTTTTCACCAATAGAAATCTACATTATATGCAAGTAATATAGGCTGTATATAACGGTAAGCTCTGGCGTTATGAAATTATAAATATTAATATATTGTATTTATTGTACGTTTTCTGTCCCTAACAAAAGCGAGTTATTGCTAACGTCAGAAGAAAAGCAAAACCAATCGTTGCCGTGGAAACGATGATGATATATTTGCGGGAACTTTTATTTCAGGCGTCGTAGTTAATATCTATCTCGCATAACGTCCGAACGACTGCACCAAATTGGATAATTCTTTTTTTCTACGTAAAACTACTGGTGAGGTCTGGCGTTATGAAATTTGCAATGGGTGGCACGCGAGCTGTTTGAAAACTGAATGTACCGGGACTGAATTCATGGAATGCGGGAGGGGGAAGGAGAACTCTGGAGGACGGTTCGCGGGGCGTGGGAAGGGGGAGAGTGGAGTGGGGAGAGTGAAGGTGGAGGAGACGGAGTGGGAACGAGAGAAGGGAAGGGGACGCGGGAGAGGAAGGGTAGGCGGAAGGGGAACAGGACGAATGGGAAAGGACACGCAGCCGGGTACCATATTCTTATAATCAATGAAAGTTTTCATTTTTTTAAATTTAGGCTTTATTTAGATAAATATTGAATTAATAACTTCAGTATTGAATATAACTCTCTCGGTTTTTCAATAGGTATACCCAGTCGCCTAGTACTCGAATGAATTATTTTGCTGGTACGTGTCATTTCCGTCTATTAGCTCAAACATAACAAATTATTATCAAGGTTGTTTTTCGGTTTACGATCATGTTGGGTCGATGCTTAACGATTGTTGTTTTTTTTCGTTTCCTGACAACAAGGGTTTATCAATCAAAGACGAGTAAGGTCGTTCAAGTAAAATGAGTCAAGTTCTTCAAGTAACTGGCTTATTAATGTTCTTCAATTTCCATTTAAAGTCATCCGCTTTATCTGTTCGTGTTCTCGAGGTGAATGCAGCGAGTTTTTTTATGTCTAGTGGTGGCTTCGCTAGTTCATTTGTTGGATGGGAGCTTTGCAGGGGTTCACCGTCCCTAAACGAGGAATGCAGATCACTGAAGAAGGCGCTAACACCAGCCATCCTAACACTCACATTTTACGTTTTACCAGCATAAAATTTAAGAAAGGAAAATTAATAAAGTGGATCTAAAACAAGTCGTCACCCTTTATAACACCAGTCGATTAAAATTCAAATTGTCACATATCCTTTTTAACGACAACCATTTTTAACAACGATGCTAATATGGGCATTTTTCATTTTATCGTATATTTTTATAGTGTACATAATAATATAATGTAACAAGTTATACTTAGTTGGTTGTAAAAGTACAGTCGATATAATATTTAGAAAGTCGTGTCAAAAATCTTGTAAACTCGCTGTAGGTTTTAAAGAATACTTCGATTTGTCATCCATCATGTTCAGACAGCGGGTTGCTCTCCCCATGAGTGAATTCAGATGCAGATCTGAAAGAATTACTTGATAATATGACAAGTTATGGCGACGTCCTCGAGTGTGAGACTTGATAACCTGCCGTTGCTTACATTTAAAAAAAATGGTTTAACAAAGCAAAACATCTACGCATTTCTAACGAATGGTAGTTTAAAATTAAATTAAATTAATAAAATGAGATGGTTATAATAATATGTAACATTTTGTAAAGCGAAGTGTTGCGTCATTTCACTTCAAGTGCGTATAAGTAGGTACTATAATCTTAAAAATATAATTGTTTCGTAACACCGTTCAGTACAGTTTTCCTGTAGCGTAATATTGATAAAATAACATATCAGTTTTTAAGACACGCCTGAAATCTGCTAAATTTTTGACATTGGCAATATTTGATAGAAGCTTATTCCAAATGGGCGGGCAGGATATACGAAAAACTCAATCGTAGTAAACGGGGTTATTTGACCGAGAGGGTTCAACCAATCGGTTGATCTGTTGACATCAAGGTAAGCTGTCTATCAATGGATATACAATCTAGCAAGCATTTTTCAAAAGGATCAAAGAATAAAAAGTTATTCAACAATCCCATTTTAGCGTATCAAACCAATTTATAATTAAAATATATGTTTATAATTCGAAGTACCTGCTGCAATTGTTACTAATACAGGCATTTTCGATTCATACAGTATTTATAATCGCATCTGCTTTCTGAAAGCTATTTCTTTAATCTAGTCTGATAAACTTCCAAGGACGGTATCATATTTTTGGGCAATCGCAGTTAATTATTATTATGTACGTAATATGTATTAACAAACATAGATTTTAGTGGTTATGTTAACAGTACTCAATGCGAATTATGTAATCTCTTTATCTCTGCCTAATGAGGTCGCCAAATATAACTTATTTTAAAATGTAATCTTTGCGAACAGAGGAAAGGCCATTGAATATTAAAAACTTACCTTAGTGATAATAAAACTATCAAATTTAATTTCAATTAAATATTTTAAAAAAAAAATTAAATGGAGTTCTACGAATTAAACACAAAAAAATGAATAAATTACCTTAGTAGATAACTTCAAAAGGTTTTGATATAATGCAATGACCCTTTTCAGGACATCGGTGAATGACACTCTTCTCTAATATTGTAATTTCTGATAAGAATTGGGTTCCCAACTTTTAATGTTGTAAGTAATTATGCATATTTAAATGATTGCATCCTGTGAACCTTGCCTGCACACCTGAAAACCAATAATAAAGCGTGAATTTCGCGTATTAATATTCTCCTAAGTAAGTAAGTATTACACACGGATGGAATTACGCACGGATGGAATTAAACATGGATGGAATAACACATGGATAGAATTACGCGTGGATGGGATTACAAACGAATGGTAAAACATCAACACACATGGACGGAATTACACACGGATGGAATAACACGTGGACGGAATTAAGCTCGGATGGAATTACACACGAATGATAAAACAACAACACACATGGACGGAATTACACACGGATGGAGTTACACACGGGTGGAGTTACACACGGATGGAATTACACACATTTGGAATTACACACGAATTGTATTACACACGGATGGAATTATGCACGGATGGTATTACATGTGAACGAAATTACACGTTAATTACAAAAAATATCTATTTACTAATAAGTTAAAGGTTAAATGTGTGATAATTAAATTTAAATTGAAGAAAAGGCAAAAGTTTCGACGTACAGAGGTGGAATTCTAGTAGGCCCAATTAAAATAGGTGTAATTTTCTCCATCTGTATTTCCGTCCGTGCATAATTCTGATAGTGTAACTCACGCCAGTGTAATTTCGACATGTAACCCAACCTCAGATGTTATCAACACATAGTTATTGAAATTTTCCCCAGGTACTTACAACTAAATTTACATCAAATTATTTATATTACTTACCTATTCATCACACGTTGAAGGACGCCGGGTCAAAAAAATCTCATATAATAACTTATTATTAGATAAATATTCCAGTCAAGTCAGCCAGCTATGCGAGATCACAAATTTTAATCTCTAATAAAGATATCTTTTACGCTCACTATCTTACAACATCGACATTAAAGATATAAACTATAATATAATATATCGAATATAAAGTAATGTGTAATATAATATTCCACGAAAACTTAGAAAATGCCAAGTTAAACATTAATCCCCGACATCTTATCAAAGACAGGACATTTAATTGAATAAATTAGCGAGACACTGAAAAATCTTTAACGATTTTGTTTTTTTTTTATTCGGCGCAAATCTGTGGGAACCATTTTATTCAAATATAACACATAAAAATTATTGAGCATCGTAACAATAATATAGTGTTTAAATTATTATTGTTTTTTTTTAATATATTTGCATATTCTTGTAATGTAAGCGATTAGCTTCAAGCTGTAATTTAACCTCTCAGGTAGTTCTCTCATATAGGTCTCATAAAAATCGTGTCTCTCTTGCTATCATGGTTAGAAATATGATCTAAACGGTGTTAAAAATAAAAATACGAGTGCAGTTCACACACCGTAGAAGCGAAACTTTACCAAAACAATCTCAAGCCTTGAAAAGTGGGGTCATAATCAAAGCAGCCAATGAGCGCAGACCTAGGACCTAGCGCCATTTCCGTTTTATATCTCAACCAATAGGAGCCTTTCAAGGTGACATCATAATCAAATCGGCCAATGAGCGCAGTGTGATGCTTCGCAGATGCTAATGCGTAATTTCCGTTTCATCCAAATTCCGAATCACTAACGCCGCTAAAGAAGTTTCACTTCAAAAATGTCATGTTTTATATTCGAATCTAAAAGATAGCCACGAATTAATTAAAACGCATACCTTTATGAAACCAAAATATCCGACTGTGATTTAAAAAAAAAGAAATTTTGTGATTTTTTTATAATTATTTTTACATGCTGTAACGACAAAAAAGTGAGGTGATGACTGATAACGTTTATAATACATTTATCTAATAAAATATGTGTGTGTGTTTTTATTTTTTTATTACCAATAATTTGGGTTAGTAAAATGGTGAGGTGAGCCATTTTTAAAACTTTTTAGTTTTTGCATTCAAAATTTTAATATTAAATAAATAAATGGTTATTTCTAATAATAAAATTTGAAAGCGTATTTCATCACCTTCCAAAAATAATTTTTAGTTTTCGGATACGTTCACAAATGTTCCATTTTGTTAGAACACAATATCGTGAAATGTCGGAACAAGGTCAGTTTAGTTGTAGATTTGGAGGCCTAACAAAGTATCTGTTAGTGCGTTAGTTCGCACTTCTGTCAATAGATAGAGCCACAGTCGCAGAAACACTCCTCACAGACTCCTGATCAGCTGATCGTGTATCATTAATGAACGCGTGAACTCGAAGCGGGAGAGGGGGCCGTTGCCACGCTCTATCCATGACATTCCATTCATGAAAAAGGCTTCCCTCCCCATGTTCAAAAATGCCTTACGTCTCACCTAACCACTCAAACAAATATCAACTCTACGCCTTGTATACTGAAGGACTGTTATCGCTTGAACAGCGTAACCGACTTAGAAGTGTTTGATTTTTAACGATAGAATAAAACATGAAAACATTCTATTAATTCAAATTACTAAAGTAGGTACGAACTATCTGCATTTACATTGTAAATTTTTACAGATATCGATTATAAATTTCTCGGTTTTTTTCAAGTAATAACTTCGGTGCAACAGCAATTGTGATCGTCCATTCATATTATTGATTGAGTTAACACGACCGTTTTATCGCTAAGCGGATGGGTTATAAAAACGTTAAGAAATAACCCATTTTTGTCAATAATAATAATTGCATTTTCAGCAGTTTATCACGAACTTCAATGTTGGCGGATTGATAAACCGATGAACTCACATTATAATTCGCCACAAATAATTAGAATTATCAGAATGCGGTTGCAATTCACAATAATTTCCAGAAAATAATCTTTCTTACAATGAATTCAACTACACTTCAGGTTTTGGCCGGACATTATTCGTCCGGGTTACTGTGGCAACATAACCCCAAAAACTGCTTTGAATTAATTCGTTTGCGATAGTACAAAGCAAACATGTTATTTTAAGCACGGAGTACTAAGTACATTTGGCTTCCTATTTCTTATCGTAATTTGGTGGTTCGGCCTCCGTGGTCGAGGGGCAAGGCTCTTGACTCGCAATCCGAATCCCGGCGTGTGCAAATAAATTTTACTTGATTAATTTGTGTTATTCCACATGTAATTAATCAAAAAATCTATATAGTATAATTGTGGCATGTTCCAGAGTGAACGATACTCTCGATATGGCCGTGGTGAAGGTCACCATTCAGAATTGAAAAGTTGCCTGAAAAGCTTTAGCCGTGTTTGGTGACCAGATTTGAATAGCCAGGTACTTTCCCACCTTCCTCTTACTATTTTTCTTCCCCTCCCCACTACCTTCAGCTTCACAATATACCCAATTGGGGATGCTATAGTCTCATTGGCTCCAGATGGAAGCAGCTAGGACGGCTCTTGTGACGTATTCACATAAAAAGGCAAGGCAAGAAAAAAAGGCAAGCTAGTTGTTTAATTCGATTTGTTTTTCTGCTTTCCAATATAAATTCTACTAAGATCTGATACAATTTTAGAATTTCACCGCCAAAAGTATTTTTTGTTATTTGTTTTTGGGGTGGAATGCCGTGTTGCGCTACCTCCCTCTTTAGCAACGTTACAGTATCCATCACCTATATACAGACACATCTACCCTGATGATAGAATCTGTAACGCTGTCCGAAACGTTGGCAAAAGAAGGAGGTAGCGCAACACCCCAAAAACAAATAACAAAAAAAATACTAAGATCTGTTTATATTTAATGAATGATACGTTAAATATATCGACAACATTCTTATAATCAGTACCCAAATTCTGTATATTGGAAGTATACAATTGTGATGTTGTCAAAATAAAACGGTAGATATTGCCTCAAAGTTGGTTTACGAGGTATCTGGAAAGAAATCAAGTATTAAAATAAATCAAATCAATTACTCCTCATGAAGTGCTAATTCAATAAATAAAGTAGCCGCCATTTCACGGGATAATTTAATCCATTCAATTTACAATGTACAAGTTGTAGGGCTTTAAATAAAGTGACCTTAATTCTTCATATCGGTAAGCTGACAGGCAATACTATAACATCTCGTCACAAACGGTCATACAATAAACATTATGCTGATGATTACACTATACGCAGAGCTTTCCAGGTTTACCGCCAATAGCTCCGTTGTAACCCCTCTCAACGTCTTGTGGACGAAGAATGTAACAGAAAGAGAAGTATCAACAGAGCTCAGCTTGTATACTAACAAAGTTCTCGAAACGTATAAACTTTATATTCCTCGTCGCAAGAACGTCCCGAGGTCTGATCCTTTCTCGGAACACATTCCTTACTGGTGGTCCTTGAGACCTCAGACCTCAAACCTCAAGCCTCAAGCCTCTGAGGCCAGACCTGGAACACTCAACACTACCAATGACTTATAACCCACCTCTATTTATAATGTCTTTATGATTCAATCCACATTTGTACTAGTTATTCCACAATTAGATCCCACAGAAGCATAACACGATTAGGATTAGTGGTTTTGTGGATTCATTTAAACCCATCATTTTACCAGACAATGACATCGACCATATTTCATCGCTTTGTGATCTTTATTAGATGCATTTTTGTTATTGTTTTTGGGGTGTTATGCCGTGTTTCGCTAACTCCTTCTTTAGCCAACGTTTCGGACAGCGTTACAGTGTCCATCATCAGGGCAGATGACCGGGATGAAACGTTGGCTAAAGAAGGAGTTAGCGAAACACGGCATAACACCCCAAAAACAATAACAAAAATACTTTTTGGCCGTGAAAACCTAAAAACATACCTTTATTAGATGCAGTTGTTAGGTTTTCTGTTTCACGTGCAAAAAATTGAATTCTACCATTCCATATTTTTTTTTAATTTTGGCTGGAAATTTACAATACGGGAGAGTTTTTGAAATGTTGAGATTTATTGCTTTAAAAAAATAATAAGCGGTATTTATAGCCATGTTTCCGAAAGATAACAGAAATCTAATAATTCTGTAAACATTTCGCTAAAAGCCCCGGGTGAAAAAAGCTAATATATACCGTTGAGAGCTGGAAAGGTTTTCTCGGAAAGAGGGTCCTGTAAGGGTCGGCGGCTTTCTCTGCGACTAAGGGTTCTAACCTGTTCTCAAGCCCAAGGACTTTTCCCACCCCTAGTCCCTTTTCCACATAATCGGGATCCAAACATTCCTGCAATATAATATAAAATAATTCTCTATGATTTGCTCCATTAGCGATCGGATTTTAAAAGCTTTCAGCTGGTTTCCTGCGCCTTGTTTTATAGTAGATACCATATTCTAATTTTATACGCGTTGTGGAACCTTTTTATTACTTAATTCTCTATTTATGTGCCTCTTAACTTGCTTTAAACTCGCATCCTTTGAATCACCTACATTCTTTACAAGATTTGTGGGAACATCCAATTTGTGGGTATGCAATAATTGTTATAAACATCATTATGATGATAATTGTATTGTGGGCGCAATTTTTACAGCCTTCATTGGCGAATAAAGGCAACAAACCTCACTTGCAGCTATAAATGCGCCATGCAACCATTCATTGAATGACCACACAATCGATATTCATTATTGGGTTTCTATTGGAGCTAGACACCACTGAATTAGTGACGCCGTTTTCTCGATCTTTCAGACATTGCCAAAGAATGCGTCTCGAACTTTATTGATGGTTTTGCACAGAACCTTCCCGTTGAGAGATGCTATAAGTATCATTAAACAATTCCCAAAAGTATATTTATCATAAAAATTTCTACCTGTTCCGAAAAAACCGACAGGCTTTAGTTCGAACAAAGATTTAGTTCGCGATGGCCGCTACCTGCCGATTGACTTTATAGGCCTTTGTTTGCTCAGGCAGCGAGGGATATTCAGGCAGATACAAAAGTCCGTTAAATCTCTGGAATGGGCCACTCAGCCTCACAGACCGAGGCTATGATTTATTAACTGCGCTTTAATCGGAATCACCTGCCGAGCCTTTATCGGCACCGGCAAAAAAATGAAAAGATTTCTAGGTACTATCCGAAAAGACGTATTTTATCTTACTATTTCGGAAAATTCCAAAGACTCGAATGCTCTGATTAGCTGTTATTTCTCCAGCAATCTCTACGGTATTTGATCACAACATGCAACGTGACATCAACCTGCCGATTGAGGACAGCTTTCCGCACACATTACCTTTGTGTTGGATTTATTCTGCAGTCTGCACTCTGTAGTCTGCAGCCTGCAGGTACTTTGGTACATCTCAGCCCTAACAAGTCATGCTGCTTGCACTCGCTGTCTGCGGCCAGTGGCTGGTGGTCTGTATTTGCTATAAATTATACGGGATTTGTATGCACGCAATTCCAAGTCTATGAATCCTTATCGATCCACGTCATTCGAGTTTTTTTTCAATTCTCATGAAATATAGCATCACTGACCTCCGCACAAGTGTTTTAAGTACGTGGAATAAAATGTCAATTTAATTAAAACTATATCGAGTTTCTTCAACTCCCAAGGCAGTTTAAATGATCTCGGGTAGAGCGTAGAGCAAAAGCAAACCCGTCCACACATCGGCGGCCTTATGTGAGATACAAAAAGCTTCGGCAGAATGGCTCGCGAACTGTTTTGTAGCATTCGTCCTCGGCGGATCGTGATCGTCCAACCCGCGGCCCGCTGCAAGCACATTCCGCAGATATTGCCCGCTGATCGCTGATCGCTGATCGCTGATGTCCTCCTCCCATGAAATATTCCTTTGGGCATGAAATATCTCCTCACTGCTCTGCTCGCCGGATACCTTTAGCTCCTTTGTTTCAATTATATAGTCATCATTTGTATGTTTTTCGCAAAACCATAAATATTATAATCATAAATTTGATTGTATTGACTCAATCACCATTTTCCAACAACAACATTATCCTTACACTATTTGGAGCGCCTTGTGCGGTCTTCGTTATTTCACTTAATCCCAAGACGCCAACATACCATTCCTACCGACTACAGGTATTTAACATCTCAATCATGAAAACTCTGCCATGCCAAGAATTTCATCTTTAATTTGCCAGCGGTGTGTACTGTGTAGAGATGGTGTGCGCTGTAGATCTGTCTTTTATTTGCTGTCAAAGTGCTGCGGCTTATAATAATTTAATAAAAATCTCATATTTTCTAAATCGACTTCTCCGGCGGTCCGCTCCCCACTCGCTACAGCGTCTCGCGAATCCGCGTCTTCCCCTCAATCCTCTCTCTGGACTGGAGAGTAATCATTTTACGTTGATGTTGCAAAAGAAATGATTTCCGAAACGAGTAGTTGTTAATTGCTACCCGGACGGGTCAGGCGGTGTTTCTTTCTTTCGCCCTGTTCTGTTGCGTGTGCATCGAATCCTGATCAGGAAGAGCGCCGTGATTCGAAGGTGTTTCCCACCAACCCATTGTGCCTAAAATACGCACTTGTATCTATCTATACGATTAGTGCCTTCATCCGTCTGTGTGGAATTCATCTTACCTATTACCAATAAGTAAAGATACATCTTCACAACAAATATTGAGAGCTACCTACTTCTTGACCGACTATTAGATGATGTCACGATGCGATGAGGTTCGACCAGTACTAGTTTCGGCGGATGTGCAGAAACCTGACCAAACAGCTGTTTTTTCCTCTATTATTTATTTGTCACTCGGAAAAATGTGAAATGAGCCGAGCTCATTCAGCGATGTTGGGAAAAATAAATACCCGAAGCAGTTCTCCTTGGTACCTCTGCCAGCTCGTGAGGTGAGTTGAGGGAGCGAGTGACCTTGCCGCCATTATCTCAAACACTGTCCCACGGTGTCTAGTCTCCCCTCCACGGAGCCGCCCCACCCCCCACCCCTTCCCCTCCCACCAGACCCGCCGGCCGAGTTCCTTCGCCTCCCACTTTGTCTACCTCTGCCAAAACGGTCTTCCCTCCACCCCTGGCAGCCTCCGCCCTCCGCCCTCCAGCCTCCCCCGCGCCCCCACCCTCCAGCCCTCCGCCCGCTCAGCTGTTCTCCGCCGGAAGAATGCTGTTCTTCTCGTGTGAGCGTAACTTCGGTTATGCGCAAAATTTTTATTTCATTATAATTAATCCATACATACCCAGATACAGATACTATAAAGCGTACGGTCGCGCCGACTGAGCTCTGTTCAGGTGAATGTTTGGTGCGTGCAAGTGTTTGCAGCGAAGGACTCGCTTGAGATACTGTACTTGTCTCCCTCACTCGCGGTGCTTTTAAGCTCATTGCTATATTTTTATCATTATGTAAATAACAATACGGCCCATATTTCATCATCATCATCTACCGAACAAGGATAGGTTCGGTAACCAGTGGTTTTAAATAATTATAAATAATAGTTCGCAGGTGTTTTTTACCGCGTCTTGATAGATCTGTATAATAAATACAAATATCTTTTCATCACACCTTCCGTCATCAATCACCGGAGTTTCTGAAAAAGAGTGATACTATTACGACTGCTTTTTAGGCACGACCCCACAGTGTCCAATTAAAGGTGACTTGTGCTTATTAATGAATTATTAGACTTAACTGGATGAGTGGACTGTAATGTCCGTTGACCTCGGGTTTGCGGAAACCCTGGATTTATGTAGCGCATCACTATTAACCTGCACGTAAATAAGCGCCCCATTGCAAAATAAGCAATTAAATGTAAATTATGCGCATTCGTTAAATACCTCTCGTGTGTGTTTTATGAGAAAGAAGAAATTTAAGCAATTACAGGAATAAAAGCTGGTTTTGATTAATTTGTTAATTACCTAACAACACTGAGCAGGAAAGCTTCGTGTCTGGCGGGACCGTAATGAGAGGCCATTTTATTATATTCCGTAAGGTCAGTATCCTATTCAAGTTGCCGACTATCACTTCTGCCAAAGGCTTCCGCTTTAGTATTCCGATTTACTGCGAGTACATTGTACACTACACTGTACGCTAGGTACCGTCTGCAGTCTGCAGGCTTGATGCTTTAACTGGGGGAATCGGGTAATCTTTCGGTATCCTATTGTGAAGTTGGACGAGGTTCAGGGAAATCAATCCCTCTGTCTCGCGATCTGTAGTTTTAGTCACCTGAAGGATGGTTTTTTTCTACCCGATGTGTGGGCTGCCTCTGGCAACGTGAAGGGCTTTTGTTTTATTTTTATTTATTTTTTTTATACTATGTTTTTTTGTATTTGTTGTTTAGTTTATATTGTCGGTAGGTATTTGTTTGTATGTAATACTATATTTTTTGTATGTCTGGTTGTACTTATATTTCTTTTATTAGAGCCCACACATCAGGGGGGAAATGTGATGGATATAGGTAAGGAGTAGGTGGGGGGGTCGCCGGGACTTATGTGCCCGAGACGGGAGATGCTTGGGTTCGGATTTGAAGCGAGTTTGGAGTAAAACGCCTTGGCTAAATCTACTATGTGCGTTTTGAGGGGGGGGATTTTCGTGCCTGTGTTAATTATGCTGTTTCGGACAAACCAAGGGCTTTTGGTATATCTTCTGAGCGCAGCGTTCTGGAATTGTTCGAGACTCTTGGTGTTGCCTGTCCCCCAGATTGGGGAGGCGTATGTGATGACGGGACGGATTTGGGATCTGTATATGAGGAGTTTGTTGTGGAGGGATGCTTTGGAATTTGTATGTAGTAGTGGGTATAAAGATCCAGAGATTTTCCTTGCTTTTGTTAGTGTGTTTGTGATATGAGGTGTCCATGTGAGTTTTGTGTCTAGTGTGACTCCAAGATATTTAGCGGTTTTCTGCCAAGGTATGACCTGTCCGTACATCGTCACGACGCCCACTGGAGTCGAGCCGATTTTTCTGCGTGTGAAGAGGATCGCTACGCTCTTTGAGGGGTTGACGTCTATACGCCACAGGTCATAAAATTCTTGGAGTCTGTTTATGTTTTCTTGAAGGCGGTGAGTTATCATCCTGGGTGAACTGTACCTGACCATTACCGTTGTGTCATCTGCGTACAGAGCTTTGAGTGAATTATGGTCTTCTGAGAGGGGAATATCGTGGGTGTAGATATTGAAGAGGACGGGGGACAGCAAGGATCCTTGGGGGACACCTGCTGTCATGAATCTTTTTTGGGAGAGAGCGCTTTTGTATTTTACTTGGAAAGTACGCTGGCGGAGAAATGATTTTAAGACATCGAGCAATTGGGGGTCGATGCCTGTGTTGTGGAGTTTGAGAAGTAGGCCGTTTAGCCAGACTTTATCGAAGGCTTTGGCGATGTCCAGGAATATGGCGCCAGTTGAACGCTGGGTGTTGAAACCATCTATGATGTGTTCCGTGACTCTGAGGAGCTGATGGAGGGTGGAGTGTTGAGATCTAAAACCGTGTTGCTCATCAGGTAGGGTGGATACCTCGTGAATATGCTTTAAGAGCCTGGTGAGGAGAATTTTTTCGTAAATTTTACCGACGTTTGACAGGAGGCTAATGGGACGATGGTTCTCACAGAAGAGGGGGTCTTTTCCCGGTTTTGGGAGAACGATGACATGGGCGTGTTTCCAACTTTTGGGGAAGTAGCGCAGTCTGAGGGCGGCGTTTATGAGGTTGACTATTGCTAGTATTCCTTTTGGGGGGAGGGCTTTAAGAGCGAAGTTTGTGACGCCGTCCGGGCCGGGAGCTTTTTTGTTTTTACGGCCTTTGATAGCTCGTATGACTTCGGCCGGGGTAGTGAAGTGGATGTTTGTGGGGGGGAGTGAATTTAAGATGCTGTTTACTTGGCGGTTGACGTCTGCAATGTGATCGAGGTCGGCGTGTTTGAAGCTGGGGCTGAATTGTTTTTCTAGACTATCTGCGAACGCCTCCGCTTTGTCTAGATCGTCGAAGACGAGGCCGGTTTCGGCATGAATTGGGTGGTTCGGTGAGGGGGTGGATTGGAGGTTTTTGGATAATTTCCACAGGGAGCCATCCTGTGGATTTACCTCTTGAATTTTCATATTCCAGGATGCGTTTGAATGCTCAGTTAGTTTTTTTCTAATGAGGGCTTGAAGGCGGTTGATGTTTGTTTTGACTTTGGGATTCTGATTTTTTTGCCAGTGGCGGCGAAGGTTATTTTTGGTTTTTATCAACTCTTTTATTGTGTTCGGGAGGCTTTCTTTGAGATTTAGGTAGCGCTCCGGGAGGGTTTTTGAGGCTTCGTTTACTGAGGACATTATTGTCTCAGCGAATGTGTCAACCGCTGTGTCGAGTTCGGTCGAGTTTTGGATGGAGTGGTTTATGGAGAGTTTTTCCCCGACTATCTGTGAAAAGTATGTCCAATCGGTTTTTTTTGTGAGCAGGGGGGGGGTGGGGTCTAAGAATTTATTGAGAGTTAGCAACACGGGGTTGTGGTCGGAGTCGAGGTCGTTGATAGATTCGATACAGTACACCCAGGGTGTTTTGTTAAGTATTGCGATGTCTAGCACGTCGGGTAGATGGCCCTGGGCGGGGAAGTGTGTGGGTTCCACAGGGCCGGCGACGATTAGATCAGGGTGGGATTTGGAGAATTCGAGAAGGATTCTACCATTGCTGTTTGCGCGTCTACTATTCCAATTTGGATGCTTCGAGTTGAAGTCTCCCATTAGGATAGTAGGCGTTTGTCCTTCGAGAAGTAGCTCAAGATCTGACTTTTGTAAAGCCTTATGTGGTGGATTGTAAATTGAGTTAATTCTCAAAGGCCCGGCTTGCTTGGTAAAAAGGGTGATGGAGGTACTTTCTATGGATGAAAGCTTGGGGGTGATGTTGTGTTGGTGTGCGAGTTTAGTTTTCACGAAGATGGCTGTGCCACCACCTCGTGAGTGTAATCGGTCGTTTCGGTACAGTGTATAGTTTGCGATTTTTGGTGTTGTTGATGGGTTTAAGTGTGTTTCGTTTATAAGAAGTACATCAAGGTTGTGTGTGTTGGTGAATATTTTGAGTTCTTTGAGACTCTTTGAGAGACCGTTCGCATTCCAGAAGGCTAGGCGCAGCGCGGAGGACGTGGTAGCAGAGTTAGCCATTAGACGGTAAAGAGAGCGAAGATTTGTGGGGCTGCAGCGAAGATGATGGAAAGATATTCTGTCGGAGAGGAGGCGGAAGTGAATTTAGGGATGAGGTCGGCGATGAGGTCGCCGATCCTGGAGAAGTTTATATTTTTGAAAAAATCAAAGATGTTAAAGGGGGTTGAGGCAGAGGGGGTGGTTTGGGAGATTGGGGCGGGGGTGGGTTGGGGGATTTGTGG